>CM077303.1:60930000-62180000 GCA_039655065.1 Glossophaga mutica | reverse complement strand
ACTCCACCCCACCCCTTTGGTCTCCCACCAGAAAGAGCTACTTTCAGGACAGAGACTTGTTAGGAGTCACAGTGGGACTTCTGGGAGGTGGGCCACAAAGCAGGTGTTTCAAAGGGTTCCATCACCAACTGCTGTTTTGGGCAGGGCTGCCAACTGTTTCCTAACTGATGCCCCCCAAGTGTGGGAAAAGCTTTAACTCGTTTTTAAGGTTCTTCAGGAAGCAGGAGAACTATGTTTAACTCTACCCCAAGAGGCACGTCCTGTGCAATTATTCTTCTCAGAGCAACTGAAATGCAATATTAAGAGACAACTGAGTGTTGTGAATATTTTTCTTTATAGATTTTACTTTGCACCAAGCTGGCTAGTACACTGTGACCAGCTGGGGCTAGTTAATGGCTGAAGAAGGTTGTTTCCATGCAGACAACAACCGTATCAGCAGAAGCGTGGGGCAGACATGGGGAAAACGTGCTTCTGTGGTGGAAACCATGTAGGCTTTTCCTAAGAATCACGTCTTCCACAAAAACAACGCATTCTCATGGGCTGGTGGCTCAAACACACTAGTAGGGCTCCTAGCTGGTAAGAAATTTAGCAGGTCCAACCCGAATTCTCCCACCTCACAGGAAGAAAAAGAAGCAAGGCTTTCTTCTTCAGGTAGTTATTAAAAGAAAAAAAAAAAAAGACAAATCCCATTACATATTCCCTCTATCAATAAAAAAAGGATTCTTTTTTTTTTTTGGTTATTTCTCGGCATCTGGTGGAACTGCTGTTCCCCACCATGAAGTCACAGTTCCCTAGGGTTCCCATTTCTCAGTGGTAGATGCATCATTCTGAGCTAAAAGGCTCTCGTGTAGACTGCTGAGGAGAAGCATCTTCCTTTGTTGGTTCTCCAAAGCTGGAGGGTGGGCGGTGAGGGGAGTGGTGAGAAAGCTAGGAACAGAGCTTCTGCTTATGGCAGAATTCCATGAAGTTTAAATTCCCAGCATAAAGGCAGCATCAACTTGCGACCCGCCTCTCTAGTGGAGTACTTACGTCTGCGGCTGGTGGGGTGGCCTAAAGCAGCCTTCAGGGGGAGGTCACATCCACCTGAACCATCATGGTGGGCTCCCTATGACAAGCTGCTGGAAGGGGCAAGAGTTTAGGATTTTTAAACTTCCTGGCCTTGTGGGTCCCCTTGCACTTCCAGATGCTGGCAGTATCTTATAACATCCTGTCCGTGGTCTTCCGGTCCTAAGTTTGGGTCTTTCTGGAATATTCTGTGGCAGCCGACCTCTTTTCGTTGGATGGGAAAGTCCAGTGAGTTCTATCTTTCCCTTTGCCTGCAGTTGCCCTGCACTGCGGCTGACCCACTGCTGTGTGCTGAATGCTGTGCCATTGATCACTGAGGAGAAACAGGCACTCTGGTTGACAGGTGATAATGTCTGGTCACACAGTCAGGGCCTGAGGATGTTTATCTTCAGGACAAGGGAGCAGAGGCAGGCTGCCCAAACCCAGCTACACCTCTGAGTTTATTCTATTCCTAAAGTCATTGTTGAGTCAAAATAACTTATTAAGCACCCATTAAAAATAAATTTGTATTTTATGAACCACAATAGTATCCACATATGAAGCTATGAAAATAGTGCATATAAATCGACTGTGAGAATAGCAGTGCATATAGGCCAACGCACTTCACCTCTCTACATGGTGCACGGATGATTCATGAGCCCCTGAGAGTCATTCTGTAACTCTGAGGTTAGGAGAAGTCACATTCTTGCTCCTCCCTGGAGCACCTGGTTCTGGTTCTCTATGGTTTGTCTATTCTTCAGGGAAGGGACTGAGCAGCGAGCAGTAAGCAGGCTTGGGCCAGTGACCTAGTTAGTCAAGGTTAATTGCATTTCTGCCTGCTAATCAACCCCCTTGGGCAGGAGAGCACTTTTACTTGAACCCGTCATAGAGTCAATCCCAGGGACATGGGCAGGGTGCGTCGTCATCGGAGGGGCTAACGTGTAGAAAGCCCCCACTCACTGGGCCTCCCCTCTTTCAATCTGACTTACCTGTGAGGCAGGCCAATTTTGAGCAAACTATGTGAATGTGAAGAGGCCAAGAGTGAGCCCAACTTTCTCAGCTCTTGGGCCACCTGCTGTTAAAAGGAGAGCTGGCCCTGGTTTCACAGGCCTGGCTGTAGAGAAGGGCAATGGTGAGACGGAGGGCAAGAGACTGTGAACACCTGCTGCGTAAAAGCACAGGAGTCCTGGGTGGAGAAAAGCCTCGCCGGGATGGAGGTGCGGGGAGGAGGGGGCAAGTGGTGTTTTCAGAGGCCTGACAGCGAGGGACCAGGCACTAGGGGTGGGATGGCATCTCAGCCTCTATTCTAGTTTAACTTTCTATTTAAATTTCTTGTAGGCCTAGACTCCTTTACTTTCCTTATCAGTGTCCTCCAAGGGCACATGTGTGCTGATGTCTGCCAGGTTCAGGAGCAGATGCTGTATAAAGCACTTTAATGTCACAGAGGAACAGCACATTAGCTCATCTGCTCAGGGCCCTGGTGAGTAAGCTGAGCCGAGAGGTGTGAATCAATTACTACGGGGCAGTCCTACCTCTGTGTTCACGCCCCACACCCAGCCCAGCTTCCCAAGGCAGAGGGAGGATAAGGGGCACCGACGCTAACAGCAGGGCCCCAGATTTCTCAACCGCAGCAGCTTCCACACTAATCTACATTTTCTTTGATGGGAGGGAACCCCTGCTGAGCTCCTGGCCCAGGAGCCCACTTTTCTTGCTCAATCCCAAACCAAGACAATCTGTCTAGGAACTGCTGAAGCTGCAGCTGAAAAGCTCACTCTGGGATGGAAGACGGAAGTTCATTCCAGGGAGAAATGCAGCCATGCTGTCTTCCACAGCTGTCCCAAGTCCCCTCTGCTCCCTACTCGCAGAGGAATGGGCTCCAGAACTCCGGCTGGAAGGATGGAGCCCACACCAGGCACTTGGTATCAAGGCTATAGGACCAGGAGGCTGCTGTGGGGCCAGGGGGCTCGTGCGGGAGAGGCCCGGCCTCAGTGGAGGGAAGTGGGAGTTCAGAGGGAGAAGGGGAACAGTGCTTACCCAGATTCCTGTAGACACTGGCTCACTCAGACCTTAATAAAGACAGCAACCTCTTGCACCAATACTCCGCATTATACATGCAAATTGAGGGAGTCAGATGATTTTCATGATGCAAATAGATATCTGTAGGTTCAGATGCCAGGCATGGGGCCTCAGGGAGCCCTGTTGGCAGTCCTTGCTGGGGTCAGAGAACCGGCTTAGCTCATCGCCACATTGCATGCAGAGGATGTGTACACGGGGCAGGGGAACACTGCCAGCCTGCATGCGTGCAAGTAAATGCCATGGGAGGGAGGACTAAGTGTTCTGTCGGCACAGATGGCCCCAACCAGACTCAACAAGGGCAATTAAGACCCTCTGAGCAGAATCTTCAAAACTGCTGTTGTAGCTGGTAAGAGCAGGGCTAATAAGAGGGCTAGACTTAGTAAGATATCAATGATGGTGCTTCAAGAGCCAAGGTACCCTCATTCCTATGTGAATTCCTTGTATCTGGTAAAGCGTCCGGAAAGCAAAAAACCTGAGCTGGGCCTGAAGGAAAGCAAACTGGTCTCTATTTCCCAGGTGAGGCCACTTTTACAGTAAGGTGACTCTTGGAAGCATCGCTGTTTCTTGCTATTGATTGAATTTATTTTGGTTGTATTTTTCCAGCCAGCGCTAAATATCTCAGTGCACTAGTCATGTCACAGCTGCAGAATTACTGAAAACTAAGCCAGGCTTGTTAGGAAAAAACTCATTACTTTGTATTTGTGAGACATGCATAGTTCTCCCCCCCGCCACACACACAACCCTCTCACATACAATCGTTGCCTTAGATAACTTGAGAGCCCAGAATTTTGTGGCAAATAGACTTCTTGCTCCCAGTTAATTTTACTGCCTTCTTTTCTCCCCCAAAGGGCAAGTGCACATGCCACTTGGCAAACCCGAGAATTTCTGCAGTTGTAAGGAGTGGCCTTGGCCAGAAGAATTTGGCAAGCTCAGTATCCTCACTGTTTCTCATAACCCTGTGCTAGTCCCCCAG
Organism: Glossophaga mutica; assembly: GCA_039655065.1. Taxonomy (NCBI): domain Eukaryota; kingdom Metazoa; phylum Chordata; class Mammalia; order Chiroptera; family Phyllostomidae; genus Glossophaga; species Glossophaga mutica. Next base: position 62,175,907 of record CM077303.1, on the reverse strand, counting down.
TTTTCCTCCCCCTCAGCAGCATCTGTTTACTGGTCATCACCAACAAATGGGATAGATTCTGGGCTGGACACATCCCATAAATGAAAGAGGCCAGGACTTTTGAGTCCTAATGCAATGTCCTTTTCAACTACCCTGTTAGGTCACTCATGTCTCCTAGAAGTTGAGGTGGAAGCAAAGAGCAGAGAGGGGACAGGCTCTGGGAAGGCGAAAGCATTAAGGATGAGCACTGGGGTTGGAGTCACGGCCCTGCTCTGCCACCTCTTAGCTTGTGACCACAGACCTGAGCAGACACAGATTAAGGTAACAGACTCTCATCTGTCTGAGCTTCTGTTTCCTAACTTATACAAGACTAATCCTACATCTCTCAAAGAACTACTTATTGTGAGGTCAAAACAAAACACAAAATATGTAAAAACCAGTGTATTTTTCTACCAACTTCCCCTGCCTGCTGTGACCCCTTCCCTTAGGCTGAAGGACCTTGAATGCGACAAGGCTGTAGCAATGAGACTGTGCACTTGTGGAACAGAAGCTAGTCCTCTCTGGACGAGAACACCTGGGCGGGTTCGGGTACGTGTCCACCTGGTCTGTGTCCCCAAGCTTACGGGGAAGGCCACTATTTAGAAATCTGCCCCACAGGGCTCCCACAGAACAGACTGGCATCGTCTCCAACCCCAAGCCTATCTTCCTCACACTAGGTTGGAAGAAGAGTAGAAAGTATTAAATATGTGTTCTCAAACCAACCACCTCGGAGACTTGGCAGCTTCTACTCAGCACCACAGAGACAAAGGCAGATTCTTATGAGATTCTCTTGACACATTCCTAACACTCCAGAAGGAAGAGCGGAGTGAGGTGGAGGATGAGATACAACACAGTGCCAGCAGACACTATACCTTTTAATGCCTTGGCATTTAGAAAAAGAAAAAAGCATTCGGCAAAATGTATTTCATGAAATTAGCCCAGAGCTTCAACCTCTCTCAAAAAGCATAATTGGTTCTTTCTGGCGTTAAAGTTAACGGGAGCCAACTGTAGTCTCAAATTCCTCTCTCAGGAATTCTCAGGCTGCTGCCCATACTGTTGGCAGGCAGAAGAGGGGGGATGGACAAGTAGGGTCCATGGCTCTCTGATGGGTGTCCCAAGTTCCCCAGAGCTCACCCAAGTCACTCGTAGCTGTTGGCATCCCTAGCTAGGCCCAGACAGGTCGTTCTCATTGCTGCTCCCGAGAAGTACCGCCAGGGCCTCCCTTGAAAAGTCCCTCATCATAGCAGATAGCACTCTGAGGTCGGGTCCAAGAGCCTGACTCTTGGTCTGTGGTCCCACTTAATGGTAAAAGCCACAATTACAAAGGCTTCTCTTCCCAGCACAGGCAGAAACAACCTCACTAGAACAACGACACTGAGAGTCCCTGGAGAGGAGTGAGACAGTTGGGGCCAGGAGCCGAACAGATGGTGGAGAGATGGTTTACCATACCAATGCTGAGGCCTGGGAAAGCAGTAGAACAATTCCCAAATTTCCCAATAGTGGCACTCTGTCCCAGTGGTGGAGGAGGGTAGAGCGGAGATGCAAGGTAGCAGGCAGATGGCTAGGTCCCTGGGAAGCAGAGTTTCCTTAATAAACAACACATTCAGAACTATACTGTGCTCTGGACCGTCGAGCTCCAGCATTCTCCAACTTGAGCCTGCATCAGGATCACCCTGAGGGCTGTTCAAACACAGAGTGCCAGGCCTCTCTCCTAGAGTTTCTGGTTCCGTGGATCTGGGGCAGGCCTGGTAATCTGCATTTCTAACAAGTTCCAAGGTGATGCTGATGCAGATGGTGTGCGGGTCAAAGGACTAGACCAACCCTTCTCCAGCACCTGCTGGTCATTGTCAGCTCTCGGAGCACAGACTGCTGGGACAGGAGGAGGAGAATGGACATCTGAACTCCACCACAGGGCAGCTCTGTCAGCACAATTCTCACCTTTATCCAGCACAATTCTCCCACGTTTTCACATACCAAGAGTACCAACTTCAGAGCATTAGGGTTGTCAGTTAAATACCACAGAGAAACTCTGCTCCTTCCTGCCAGGTTTTCAAGCTCTGCCTTTCATGACAGTGGGCGGATGCACAATTCTGGCTGTAAAGTTCAAGTACTCAATTACCATTCACTTTCAGGGGTGAAGTAGCTCAACATTCACTGCACTTCTGCCATGAACTAGATCATCAGAAAGTAAAGCTAACAGTTATCATCAAACCTAATTCAGAGAAAGAGCTTCCTTCGCACCTCAAGTCTGCTCTCAGTGGCAGGGAGTCTGTTCCACAACATCTCCTCTCCTGGCCTCTAGGGAACTCTCGTCGAGGAGGTGGGTTGGGAGCTGCCGCCTAGACCTCTGCCCGCTCCTGCCTCTTCCCTGCATCTGTCCTCTTTCAGCTCCCAGTCAGGTTTTCGTCTCAGCTGTTTTGACCAGCCTTCTCCTTCCTCTCTCCCTCTTGGGTGGGAAGTGCGTGGGTACAGGACAGGTGCCCCGAGGACGTCCTTCCAAGGTAAAAAGTCTGTGCTCAGCTTTGAGCAAGGAGTTTGGGGCAGGAGGGAAGTGATGGGAGTAAGGAAAGGCAAATTCTGATTTTGATCTCTTGAGGAAGTCATTTCCCTCCCTGAGCCTCAATTTCCCTCTGTGTAAATGATCTCACATCCTGTTATGTGCCCAAACTCTCTGATTCTGTTATTAGTTGACCAGAATAATAACACTCCAGGTCCATCTTCTCTTAAATGATGACAAAAGTTTTTTTTTTTAACGAGTAGATAGGTAGCCTTACAAGGTAGACATTCATTAAGACATTTATTGAGGGTTTAATTAATTAAAAAACTCAGGGTCACTGCTCAAAGTAAATAGAGAAAGCAACTAAACAATTCATTCAATTCTGGAAAGTGCCTCCAGCAGGCCTAAGAGAGTGAAGGCTGTTATGTGAAACTTATTCTGCTAGGAGTCTGGTCATTTTTACATTCCATTGTGAGCGATGAGAAAATCCTGTTAGATCATCCAGTGCCTGCCTCCAGCCTCGCACAACGAGGACTGTCCAGGATCTTCTCAGAACTCGTCTTGAGGCTCAACCTCCCTCTGTCCTCCCCAGGCCCACGGTTCCCGAGACTACAATCCAGGTGGCAGTGGGGCTCGTGAATTTCTATCTGGAAGGGCCTTAGGGGTGGGGAATAGAATGAAGTTTTATTTGCACGGTCCTGTATACAAGATTGAGAACTCTTCAACTGTCCAATAAAGGGAAAGGGAATGGCACAGATGAGAAGGGGCTAATACAGGAGCTGATAAGCATCCCTGCACCTCATCCTGCACTGTCCTAAACTTATTTCAAGGCAGAGTTCCTGAACCTGGTAAAAGTTAAGGGTGCATATCCTCAGGCCCTTGAACTTGTTCATTTCCTGAGGGTTTTCCCAGATGTAATACTTCAGTGGCTGAGCAGCAACAGGTGCCTGTTGGTCTTCAAATAATTCTTGGGTTTGAAACTGTATTACCCAATGTGCACTGGGGCTGGGGCAGGGATGACTAGATCCCCAGGGCACCAGGTAAAACCACAGTCTAGGCCTTGCAGTGAGATGAAGAGCAGGGGGGCAAGACTTGGCCTGAGAGTAGAAGGTGAGTGCAGGAGAGGCAAGAGCCTTGAGCTCAGCAGTTGTCCCTGAGGCCTCTGGCACATCCCTGTCACCTCTGTGCCTTTGCAAGGCAAGGCCACCAAGACCAAGAGTCCCCTGAAGGCTGCAGTTGGTCCTCTGCATCTGTGGATTCAACCAACTGTGGGAACAGTATTTTTGATCTGTAGCTGGGAATGAGAAAATACTGAAAAAGATTTAAATTTATTTTGTTCAAAGATTTTATTTATTTTTTATAGAGGGGGAAGGGAGGAAGAAAGAGAAGGAGAGAAACATCAATGTGCGGTTGCTTCTCGCACATCTCCTGCTGGGGACCTGGCTCCCAACCCAGGCATGTGACCTGACTGGGAAGCAAACCGGTGACCCTTTGGTTCACAAACTGGCACCCAATCCACTGAACCACACCAGCCAGGGCTGAAAATACTGTTTTTAATCCTTGGTTGGTTGAATCTGCAGATAAGAAACACTCGAATATGAAAGGCCAACTATATTTACTGAAAAAGGTTTTTTTCAGTAAAAAAACCAACGGTTAGGCTTTTTTATGTTTCATCATAACCTTAACAAAGGTTAACCTTAACCCCAACCCCCACAGATTAAGTGGACCCACGTAGTTCAATCCTGTGTTGATCAAGGGTCAACTGTATATCTACCAAGGGCTGCCCTTAGGCAAGGCACTGCCTGTGTGTTCTCAGGGATGCAGGGACATGGGATTTAGAGACATGTGAAAAGTGACTTAGGAAAATCCTGCTTCTTTCCTCTCATCTTGTGACACGTAACCATCCTACTGCTGCCCGTGCCGTGTGCATGTCCACTTCCCTCTCCATCACCCGGAGAGACGGAAGTGCACCCAGTGTTTGCACTCACGACTGCACGTGAGCCTTGTGCTTCCTGAGGAGCAGCTGTCCATTAACTACCAAATGACAAGACCAGGCTAATAGCTGAAGATTAGCACTAGCTAATCTTATGAGTCCTCCCTTCTGGGTCTTCAATTACTGATACCCAGTGAGCTCAGAGTTGGAAAGAACAGAGAAGAATCATGCTGGGGTAAGGCTGTTTCTGGAGACGGAGTTCCTGTCCAAAGCAGTCTAGAAATTCATTTCAGGACAGGCCTCCCAGGCATTACCTTTTGTCTAGTTTGCTGTACGTGAGAGGGACAGGGGCTCCCAGCCTCAACGTCGCTGCGTGCCAGGAAGGCGCCCACAGCGGAGGCCAGCGACAGGTTAAGCCACCCACACGGTCATGGGAAACAAAAACGTGGCTCTGCTTCTAGGAAGGTCTCTAGCTGGGTCCTTGGCACGGGATGGGGAATGAAAAGTTCAATGCTGTAAAAGACCAATCATTACATCTGCTTAATTATATTGATGTGAATCTCATAGCCAAGTTCTTTTTAGAGAGTTGATGGTGGAAAAATACTTTCATGTTTCTGGGTTCATGTGGAATAGGATTTAGGATGTTTTTAACTTCTGGGAATTATCAAATTGCCTTCCTATGGGCAAATTCCACATGTCTCTAGGGATTTTCTCTTTCCTTTACAGTTTTTTTTTCCTGATGCTTTGCCTGTCTTTCTAAAATATTTCCTGACACCTGGTCAAGATGCCACAGGATATTCTTTGGGCTTCAGCACCTCGGAAAATGGGTAATAAACACAGGATTGGATACCTGCCTTATCACTTGTCACAGGCCAGGTTCCTCAGGAAGTGAACCCTGGGATGGAGTTCAGTATGCAGGACATTTTTAGGGTATGCTCTTAGGACCAACACCCATGGAAAGGAGTGGAGGGAAGCTGGAATGGGCAGAGGGAGAAGCTGAGCTATAACGCAGGCCTAGTGTTGAGTTGGATGAACCATGGGAAGCTCCAGAGCTCAAATGATCCTTCAGAGCAGTTTCAAGTTGAGCCAAAATAGCCAGGTCGTTTACATCCCCGCCTGAAGCAGTCACTGGATAAGGACCTACCAATGGCACCCACAGGGGGATTGGGTGGGACATACGAGTCTATCACATCACTCTTAACTCAAACCCTAACTCATAACTACTATTTCTTTTTTTTTAAATTTTTAAATTTTATTTCATTTATTTTGCTATTACAGTTGTCCCATTCCCTTCATTCCCCTCCACCCTGCACACCCCCTCCCACCTACATTCCCCCACTTTAGTTCATGTCCATGTGTCATAAGTTCTTTAGCTTCTACATTTCCCAAACTATTCTTGCCCTCCCCCTGTCTATTTTCTACCCACCGTCTATGCTACTTATTCTCTGTACCTTTTCCCCCCCTCCTCCTCCCACTTCCCTGTTGCTAACCCTCCATGTGATCTCCATTTCTGTGGTTCTCTTCCTGTTCCAGTTGTTTGCTTAGTTTGCTTTTGTTTTAGATATGGTTGTTAATAACTGAGCTTGCTGTCTTTTTACTGTTCATATTTTTTATCTTCTTTTCTTAGATAAATCCCTTTAACATTTCATGTAATAAGGGCTTGGTGCTGATGAACTCCTTTAACTTGACCTTATCTGAGAAGCACTTTATCTGCCCTTCCATTCTAAATGAAAGCTTTGCTGGATAGAGCAATCTTGGATGTAGGTCCTTGACTTTACTTCTTTCCAGCCCCTTCTTGCCTGGAAGGTCTCTTTTGAGATATCAGCTGACAGTCTGATGGGAACTCCTTTGTAGGTGACTGTCCCCTTATCCCTTGCTGCTTCTAGAATTCTCTCCTTCATTTTCATCTTGGCTAATGTAATGATGATGTGCCTTGGTGTGTTCCTCCTTGGGTCCAAGTTCTTTGGGACTCTCTGAGCTTCCTGGACTTCCTGGTACTCTATTTCCTTTGCCAGATTGGGGAAGTTCTCCTTTATTATTTGTTCGAATAAGTTTTCCACTTATTGCTCTTCTTCTTCCCCTTCTGGTATCCCTATAATTCGGATGTTGGAACGTTCAAAGAATCCTGGCGGTTCCTAAGCCTCTCCTCATTTTTTTGAATTCTTGTTTCTTTCTTGTTTTCTGTTTGGTTGTTAGTTTCTTCCTTCTGGTCCACTCCATTGATTTGAGTCCCAGTTTCCTTGCTATCACAATTGGTTCCCTGTGCATTTCCCTTCATTTCACTTAGTATAGCCTTCATTTGTTGATCTAATTTGTGAGGAAAATCAATCAATTCTGTGAGCATCCTGATCACTAGGGCTTTGAACTAAGCGTCTGATAGGTTGGCTATCTCTTGGTTACTTAGATGTATTTGCTCTGGAGCTCTGATCTGTTCTTCCGCTTGAGCCATATATATATATATATATATTTTTTTTTTTTTGTGGGGGGGGTCTGGCCTGTTACATAGTGAGGGATGGAGCCTTAGGTGTTCACCAAGGCGGGGCAACCCAGTCGCTGGGTTGTGAGGCTGTATGTGGGGGTGGGGTCCAAGAGGGAACAATGGCACTTGCTCCCCTCTCTCTCATATCCCAGTCCCCTCTGCCGCTTCCCACAAGCAAATTGGGCCCTTCTGGTGCTGATTCCCATGTGGATGGGCCCGTGCACATTCCAGGACTCTGTGGGTCTCTCCAACATACTGTCCTGTGAGGCTGGGAGTCTCTCCCGGCACCTCAGTGCCCACAAGTATTTTCAATCAGTGCTTCTAGGCTTTATTTCCTGGCTCCAGGGTCCTGGGTTGCTCGGTCTGTCTCCCTGTTTTTGCCTGGTTTATCTGCGCTCGAATGTGTGTCTGTGGTCAGCCAGCTAGCTGCCTTGCGCCCCTGGGGACTGCCAACCACCACTTTTTCACACCGCAACCCCTCTCCAAGGGCTACTGACTCTGCCCTCTTACCGGTCTGGATGAATGGTTGTCTAACTTCCTTACAGTTCAATTTTCTGTCAGATCTATTCTTTTTTTGTTTCTAAATTTTTGTTGTCCTTAATTTTGGTTGTGTGAGGAGGCACAGTGTGTCTACCTACATCTCCATCTTGACCAGAAGTGTCCATAACTACTGTTTCTTAAGAGCCTACCATGTGCAAAGCATTCTACAAGTATGACCTCTAATGCTAACAACAATTCCATAAAAAAAGGTTTCAATTTATCCCACTTTACAAAAGAGGAAACTAAGGATTAGCATAATTAAATGACATGCCTAAGACCACACAACTAGTATGTGGAACTCAAACCCAGGCCTGTCTTTCCCAAAGTTCACACTCCTTTCATTATGCTAAACCCCCATCCTTTGATATTCTCATATAGCCCCTGCATAAGCAACCTAGAGATCCATTCTTCTACACAGTTTTGGGGTGTATTCATAATCCTCTGACTGTATGTCTAATTGTATAGAGCAAAAGCTAATTTTACCTGGGCGCATTGCCTGAATTCTTCTCTGAATTCTTCAGCTCTCTTATACCTGGGCACCACTGGCCTCAGAAAACCACTCCCACTGGGGAAAGTCCAGGTGTGGAGCTTCCCTAGAGGGCACCCCAGGGGAAATCTTCAAACCCTAACAGGAAACCAGTGACTCAGTCAGCAATATTCGAAGATAATGAATAAGAACTGGCAGCATTTAAAGCCAGATTTCTTCTTATTTTTTTCTTTCAGATTTTTTGGGGTCAGAACATTTCTAAATCTCTATAACCCAGAGATTAGAGATCAGCTGGTAACCAATCCGAAACCTCCTGCACTGAGGCAGGAGCTGGGTGCAACAGAGGTAGCACCCTTTCTATACCCCCAGTGGTGGCTATCAATCTTGTTCTCCCCTTATGGACTCCAGATAGCCCTAATCTTCAACAGGACACGTGTAGGCCAGAAGAAGTCATTGGCTCGGTTCAAGAAAAGCTGCTGCCTCAGCAAAATGATATAGCACTTGCAAGTTTATTTGCCTCCGTGGGTCTTTCTCCCCAGGTAGAGAGTCTCATATGTTGTTATCTGGGCTGTTCTTTTCAATTCGTCAAAGATGCTTACTTAGAAATGCAAGTGACATCTGACCAGGTAAACGGCCCAGGTAGCAGAACAGGCTCTGGAGCAGCGTCCTCACTGCACTCAAGTCCTCCCTGCACTTCAAGTAAGAATTCAAGTAAGAGGCTGTATTACTTATACCTACTCTCCCTGCCCAGGAAGACTCTAGAGATGAATGATGAGATGATTTCTTTAATTTTCCACTAACTAGAGGTGAACATTATTTTTGGGTAGGGAAGAATGTCTCACAAATTACAATGGGATGATGTAAGTCATAAGGGAGGTATGTACAAGGTACAGGGACAGTCTGGTGAAATGAGACTATGAGAAAGACCTCACAAAGGAGGTGATTTACAAATCAAGTCTGGAAGGATGCATAGAAGCCAGCCAGCCTCAGAGAGGGCGGACAGCAGAGGCAAGAGCATGTGCACAGCAGGGCACATCCCAGGTATGTCAACTCATGGCCCTAGTGTAGGGTAAGGTATGCTGCAGGAGATCACCATGGAGAGGCAGACAAGGACCAGGTGGTGAATGGGCACGGATGGCTTGCTAAGAACTTTATTCTTTAGGTGATGGCCAGGGGTGGAATGACTTTAAATGGGAATAAGACTTGAATAGAGTGCACGTTGGTGGAGGGGGATTAGAAGATGGCTAAGGAAGGCCAGTTGGAAAATCACTATAACAATCCAAGTGACCTCTGATGGGTGTCCAAACTAAGATAATGGCAATGAAACTAAAATGTGATGGACTAAAGAAATATTTAAGTGGCAGAATAAGTGGTGTTTAAGTGACTTATTTGAAGAGGGATGTGAATGAGAAGTAGGAATGTAGGACAATTTCCACAATTTCAATTCAGCAAGGAGGCTGGGAGAATAGGTTGAAAAAATATCTTTAAATTGAGTGTTATCACGGTGACCTTGGTGAATGGGTCATTAATTCTTTTAAGGCTCTTTCCAATTAATTAAGGAAATAATTAAGATTGCTTAGATCAGTCATTACATTGATTTACTTTTAGAGTACACTGTTTCAGCAAATTTTGTCTTTAAAAAAATGTTTGCTACATTTCTTTCTTGTCTGTACCACAGCTGAACTCAGTTATTAAAGCACAGAAATCATGTTTGTATAAATGGAGATGTGTATGGTTCTTTAAAGCACATTTCAGATATTCTCCTCTGAGCTTCCGCAGCATTCTGGGCATATCCTCCCTCTTAATAGGTTGTAATTGTCATGGAGACAAGGTAGGTGGGACAGGGCCCTTGTCTTTCTCCTTTTGGTATGCCTAATCCTTGGACTATAGTGGGCATCCAAGAAACGAATCTTGACTGAATAAAAGCAGCACGGCATCCCTAACAAATCCAATTTCAGGTGCCCTTTTCCCAGACTGGTCAGTAGAACTGAAAACTAATTCTGCCCAGAAAAATCTGTGGGGATCCTCCTGTTGACCCAGCAGCTGGGTCTCAGCACTGAACTTCCAGTCAAGCACTGGTGGTCACTTTCACACCAAGAAGACTCAGTTCTGAGCACAGGAAGTACAATGCATCCAAAGATTTAACCCATCAGCAGCAGCTACGGAGGCACTATTTTTCAACTCTAAGATTCTGACTCAAAAAAATATATCGAGAGAATTTCTGGCACTCATATTTATCGTTAATTAGCCATAACAGCTGCAAAATGTTTTCACTTTAAGTTGACTCTTGGAAGTTTCATTTGCATTTTCTCTAACTCAACGATACTGTTGGAAAAAGTCAGGATTGCTAATACAAGGGTGGAGGGAGAGGGTATTTCATCTTTGGTTCTTCTGAGTTGAATTAAATATTTTAAATTAATCATCTCTGTCATTAGGGGATTTGTCCATATGCTCTTTACAAATTATAGTTGCTAGGAATTCGTAATTTAAGGCTTTATGAAGGTCAAGAATATGGAATTCCAACTAATACCTGAAATAACAGCCTCAAAGACAAGCATCCCTCGTTCATATCTGTCCTCCCTCTTTCAGCGCAATCTAGTATGAAGGCTGTTTCTGAGATGTAGACATTTCCAAATGCAGCAACACTGAAACTCAGTATGAGTTTTAACAACTTGCTTTTCAGAGTCTATGGGGCTTTCTTTGACCATCTAAGTTTAGGTCTGCTTAATATGGAATGGCTTTGCTTTAAAAAACAGATTTTGTCAAAGGCTTTAATAACCCTTTTCTCCCCAAACTTTGTTTAATGTTACTCATTTGGACCAACGGAAGGTGAGAAGGACAGTAAAGGGCCAGGTTACTTAGTGATGTCTTAATTTAAAATGTTTACAATGAAATGAAACTTTTGTTGCCTCTGATGGCAACATATACAAGCAACATATACAAAAGTTAAAATACACATGAGTCATGAGTACTTAGGTATTCATAATCATAACACACAATGTATTTTCATGAATCAGTGTTCCATAAGGTAGAGTACGAGTACTTTAATGTTTAAGGATTAATTAGACCCAGAACTTGAAGTTCTGGATATTCCATAATACGTTTTATTCACATCTGTACTGGAATAGTATCTTCCTAAAATTCATGTCTACTTGAAAGATCAGAATGTGACTTTATCTGAAGGTAAGGTGCTTGCAGAGGTAATTAGTTAAGATGATTAAGTGGGACCTAATGCCAATGGATAAAGTCCTTATAAGAAGGCCAAGTGGAGAAAGACACACAGACAAAAGAGTCATGTGAAGGTGAGGGCAGAGACAGGAATGATACAGTCACAGGTCAAGGAGTGCCAAGGAGCCCTAGAGGCTCAGAAGAGGAAAGGAAGGATTCTTCTTCAGAGCCTTCAGAAGGAGCATAACCCTGTTGACACCTTGATTTCAAACTTCCAGTCTCCAGATTTGTGCAAAAATAAATTTCTGTTGTTGTTTCAAGCCACTCAGTTTGTGATTATTTATTACAGCAGCCCTAAGAAATTAATACAACTCTCTTTCAGAGCAAGTCCCACTATGTATATGGCTATCCTTTTAAAAGTGAATGTAGCTTTGTGTTATTTAATATTTTCATGGACAGCATGTCATCAAATAACGTCATTTCCTTATAATGTAGATGAGAAAAAGAACTGACTCCTGTCCAGGACCACTGTCTGGGTGGAGCGTGCTTGTTCTCCCCGTGTCTGCGTGTGTTTCTCTGCGTACTCCAGTTTCCTCCCACGTCCCTGGATGTGCGTGTGAGGACAATTGGCATGCCTACACTGTCGCAGTAGAGTGAGTGTGGGTGGGTGTGAGCAGGCCCCACGATAGAAAAATGTCCTGTCCAGGGTTGGTTCCTGCCTTGTACCCTGAGCTACCAGGATATCCCTTGAACCAACAATTTTAGTTTCATCATTATAAAAAGGTGATGTTACTTAGAAAAGATATAAACATTGTTCAACAGTCTCAATTCTTTCAGCCTTACGTGGGCTCCTTAGTGCCTGACCCAGGCACAGTGAAGGGTTAGCCAGAGATCTGGGCAAAATTTATGTATAGGAATTTGGGGCTCTCTTGTCTGCCTCTCTCCTTTCTGGGGCTTCCCCTGTCACTTTCTAGGTGCTGTGGTTGTCCCAAACTTGGACTTCTGTGGGTTTGATATTAACTGTAGGCTTTGGGGAGTTTTAACTGCCTTACCAGATGCCAAATGAGATGTGCCCTCAAGCTAAAAGCCATGAAAGAATGGGAAACTCACCCACTGCCATTTCCTTCTCCAAGAGCAGACCCTCCTTCAGTTCCTGCCTGCTTCTGAATCATGCCCCAGTGATGTGAGGTGGGTGGTTTTTGTTTTTTACATTTTGTAGAGCATTACAGTTATCTGTGGAGAATTGGTTCAACAGGAAGTGCTAGGCCATTACAGAAAGCAGAAACCTCCTTCGCTAAAAATTTTGATGCCATTTTTTTAAAATAAAAAATTTTCCAGAACTCAAAGAACTAGCTAAGAGTACCGAACAAAAGCCAAAGTCCATAGTCCGTTGTAAGCAAGGGGAACTCATTTAAATTACTACTTAGGAAGTCTCAATTTAGTTTTTTTAAAAAATATGAACTTATGTTTACCTGTTACTTAGAAAATTGGTATGAATGAAGAGGGTGCTGGAACCGGATGCTTTTTACGCCTGCCACATTCCCACTCTGTGCCATCGTGAGGACACTGACACAACGAAGTCACATCTGACTGCATGCACCCACAAGCACGTGTGTCCAATCCGCGCACACTGAACGAGGGTGACGCAACCTTCGAGAAAATGCGCAGGGACCGGGAGGAGCGGTACACCGCACGACAGACAGACAAACTTCCCTCAAATTACTCTCGGAACATCTTCCCCAAAGTCTTACTTCCTCGGGCAGCTACCCAAATCACTCCTCCTCACAGATCTCCCCCTTCCAGTCCCATGCAGCCCCCTAGCACCAGTCCCCTCCCTCCCTCCCTCCCTCTCTCTCTCCCAGCTCTTGACTGCTGTAAACGTGCAGCTCTATCCAGTTCCCTGCTCATCACAACAAAGGCACAATTGTTGGGCTGTTCAATCACAAGATTCTTTTCCCCATAGTGAGGTGATGTGTGTGTGTGTGTGTGTGTGTGTGTGTGTGTGTGTGTGTGTAGCATGATTATAAATACTTATAATAGTTTTTCTTGTCATAGTTATATATTCATTATACACATGGAAATAACAGGAAGGAAAGGGATGTGTTTCAGGATGGCAGAGTCTGAACTAACTATGGGCCAGGGCTTTATTTACACACATTATTTCCAATCCTCTCCACTTTTCAGATAAGGAACTTCAGGCTCACATCCACTGTTAATTCTCTTTCCATCCCAGCACACAGGCTCTGGGACATCTCTGACATATTAATGTAAAATGCAATAGTAAACATGAAAGGTACGTCTGGGAGGTTGGGGGAGTGGGGCAGCAGAGGCTGGACTGTTTTATGCTCAAGAGGGAAGGGGTGAAGGCTGGGGTGCTTGAGGGCAAGAGCCCTGCTAGATGGAGCAGGGGGTCTCCTGTACAGAAGGGGGTCTCAGGCTCATCTTGTTCTCTTCTTTCCCCTTGCTCTCCACATGGTGGTCACATGACCTCCTCTCTGTCCCTTAAACACACCCAGCTCATTTTGAAAGACAGAGAAACTGAATAATAACTTCATTAATTTATTTACTAAAGCTAATTACAGGAGATACTGTGTTGGCCAAAAAGTCCGTTTAGTTTTCTTCTGTAAAATGAAAGATACATTTTTCATTTTCATCAATAACTATTGATTTGGATATTTTGTTGTTGCTTTTAATTTTATTTTAATTGCTGGATATTTTGATTTATGCTGGCTATCTTCTGCTATTGGCTTCTAGTAGGTAGAGGCCAGGGGTGTTGCTAAACATCTTCCAATGCATAAGACAGCCCCACGGCAAAGAATTATTTGGCCAAATGGCAACAGTACCAAGAAACTTTGCAGACCACGTCTGTCATGTTTGGTCACAGCACCTTCTCTGTACACTGCACAAATCTTTTTTTTTCTTGCGTTTCAGTTGTGTTTTTACTTTCTTGAAAAAATAAAGCATAATATGCTGACAATGTTGTGTATTTTCTTTCACCTTCAACATTAAAATGTCTGCAAAAAAATTCACCAATTTTGATGTTTTTTTAAAAAAATGCATGCTGATATGACAGCTGTCACAATACAATCTAACAAATTGCTTCGAGTAAAGTTAAAGACAACTAAGCATTACTAATGCCATTGTATGGAAAAAAACTAAACGAACTTTTTGGCCAAACTAATACTGTGGAAGTCTCATAGGCAATTTCAGTCTTTAAAAAACTATGACACCAATTCAAACAGTAAACTACTTCTCTTGTTTCATTATAAGCTAAAAAGTATAACCTTTTAAATTCCCACTTTGTCAGTTTAGGGTACATTGGCCTGGAAAAGGAAAAAAAAGTTCTTTCCCATATCTGTAGAATTGACTGCTTTTAAAATTATCATTTGAGTTGAATTTAAAGACTACTGGTACTTAAGTGACATCTGCTTCATTGTATGATATCCTTTAAAATCTCAATTTCCTGGCATAAAGTCTTGAATGATTCATTTTAAGCAAGCATTACACAGGGATGGCTGCTGGATATTTACCTTGGATCGGAGAGTATATGTGAAGAATATTGATTATGAAATATAAGAGTGGTAGATTACAAAATGCCATGCGTGGCTATAAAAATTTCTGTTTATACTGTGTTCCAAACTCCATATATTTAGAAGCTATCATTTCAATATCATGCTGATAACCTTGAGTTAGGCAAAAATTGACAGTAAAAACTGTCTTCCTACCAGGTTTAGGTGTTGTTTTACAAAAAAATCCATGTGAAATTTAAAATTTAGATTTTAAAATGATGGTTTTATGATCCCCGGTTTTAAGGTGGTTTCAAGAAATAGGAAGGCATGAAAAACAAAAAGAAGAATGAAAAAATGATGACAGAAGATGGAGAAGGAGGCAAAGGAATGATAGGGTGAACTGCTGACAGAGATTCAGAAAGGCAAAAGGACGAGAAACATCACCACCAGGGAGAAAGCACAGCTGCGCAGCATGTCTCACAGAAAACGCAGAGTCCTCGAAAAGTTTAAGTCTTGATAAGTTCAATTTTCTTGTTACCGAGGCAGATGCAGCTGGGATACTTGAAAATTAAGAGTGACCCTGGCTGGGTAATCCAGTTGGTTAGAGCGTCATCCCAATACACCAAGGTTGCATATTCAATCGCCAGTCAGGGCACATGCAAGAATCAGCCAATGAATGCACACATAAGTGGAACGACAAATCCGTGTTTCTCTTTCTCTCTCTCTCTCAAAAATCAATAAATTAAAAAAAAAAAAGAAAAAAAAGAAAAATCGAGATAGCTCAAACCCTACTACATTTCAAACACCTCTAGTACTAAAAAGCTTTAGCCCAGCTGTTAGCAAAAGCTAACAAGTGGCCAAACTGAGGATTTTTAAATAGCTCTCCCTGGGCTTCATTCTCCCACAAGGAAGGTGTCCAGTGCGGGGAGGGGTGGAAAGGGAAGGAGAAAGTAAGCTAATGCTGACTGGTAACTGTGTCAGGCACTGAGTTAAGCATTTCGCATGTATTCTTTAATCTTCACAGCAACTTAAGAAACAGGTACTATGATAATAGTTTTGCCACCTGTTAAATGAGTTCATCATACTCATTTAACAGGTGGGAAAACTAAGCACAGAGAAGGGAGGTAACTTGCATATTATCATATAGTAAGTAACGAAGCTGCAAATTGGATCCAGGTGGTTTAACTAAAAACTCTGAATACATAATCACTGTACCATGAGGTATTTTCCAAAATAACCCCAAATAACCAAGCTGACAGGATAAAAGGGATTGAAAGTGTCCTGGGCTGTAACACCTGGCTGCTGCCGGGAGCTCCGTTAGGATATTGTGATAGAACTCCTGAGTCCTCTTCGGTGTTATCTCTCACAGCAACGATGCTGTCAGAGATTAACGCCGAAGAGGACTCACGTTATTTTCAAATGAGGGGGGGAAACCCATCTGAAACTATTCTTTCTTCTAAATTCAAAAATAAGTAAGTTAAAGAGTTAAAAATGTTTGAACTTTTGACATATTTCCTTCAATATATTAAGATTTCTACCAATTGTCAAATACTCCTTGAGGACAACATTTCAGTTAATTTTGTGATAGCATCATGTAGCAATTTCGAGCCTAACTTCTAAAGTGGTTTGCACAAAGAGGGTGTAGTTTTTTTCAGAGTATGCATAGCACACCCACACACCCCAATACTCTCTCTATATATGGAAGATATCTTCAAGCCATGTTCCATTTTTTTTTTTCAGGCTCTATTTATATGCAACTGGTTCTAAGAATTCTCAGAAAAGGACAGGCCTGACACTGTCCCCCCACATACATGCCTCAGAGCAAGAGTCCTCATACGTTTTTCAGGCATGACCCACTTTAAGGGTTCAGACTCTGTAATGAGTCACTTGCATATTTTCTAAGGACCTTCAAGGGTTGCAAATGGGATGACATGAAAATCACCAAAGGTTCAGGGTCAGCCACCTTAGTCTCTCTCTTTCCTATCTGCCCTCTGTCCACAGATCATTACGTTCAAATCACAACTTTATGAATAAAATAATAGAACTTGGGGACCTCCTCGTGGAACACTTTTTCCCCACCCATACCAGCCCAGACCAGCAGCAAGCAGGGTTAGGGCTCCATTAGTCAGTAGGCAAAGCCACAGGAAAGAATTCAACGGGCTCACAGATGGGGACACCACAGACACTGAGCTTACGTCAGTCAGTGCCTGTGTGGATGACTCAGAAAGGAAGGTCTTGTAAAGCCCCTCACAAAGCTCCTGATACCCCCAGCAATGACTGCCAGCTCCTTACTCCCTGCCTTCCTCTCGGTCCACCTGGTGCCATTTACTCACTGTCTGTGGGAGTCCCTTTACACAATGGGCTTTCCATCCCTCTGCTAAATCAGTCCCAAGGCCTTCCTAACCTTTCACCCAGTACTATGACTATTCTATTTCCTACTAGACTGTCAGCTCCCTTCTGGTAGGGACAACATCCAGTTCCCCTTTCTCAGCCTCGTGGAGCCTTGCTCGTAGATGCTTAACACATACTGAGCAATGCTGCATTCTGAGACTGAAACCAGTCTCTGAAAACTGAGAAGTTAGGGGCAGCTCAGTGGAAACCACAGTGTTGGACAGGTACCATATGAGCCTCATAATGTTTGCTCCTGTACAATGATGGAGTGGCTGGATTATTCCACACATGCCGATGGTGTTTTCTGCAAGTCTGCCTTGTGTACTCACCAAAGGTGAAGCAGTCCAATTATGCAAGGACTGTTTAAACACACATTAATCATGCATTAGGAGTCCTAAATTGAAAAGCATAATACACAGGAAAGTACCTTGGACACAAGGGGTCTATTACAGACAGAAGTGATCTCTCATGTCTTGCTGTGTACATATTTGGAGAGTAAGTGCATTTCAGGGAACTCTGCTTACTTGAAAAAAAAAAGGTTGAAAGAATAAAATAATACATCTGCACGCTGCATGGAAACTCTATGGCTTGGGGAGTGGGAGGCACTTGTCAGGCAGCCGGGTGTTTTGGAACTTGTATCGGTCACCATGATGGATGAGCTGCTCAACAAAAGTATGCCTCAGTTTCTCTAACTACTTCCTTCTTCCTCTTGGTATGCAGGAAGGCTAGGAGGTTCTTATACTGCAGGTTCTCATTATAAATGCAGGTCCATTGCTCAGGGGTCTCAGCTCTCCCAGCTAAGGGACCAGCAGTTGGTACAACCTCTGAAGAAGCCCATTCAGATCTCTGGTCTAAAGACCCAAGTGCTTGACATTTTTATGCAGAACGATGAGGTTGGAAGGAAAATGTGGCCAGTGAGGGACGTGTACCTCCTTGAATGAAACCCTAATCCCACTCTTCTCCTCAAGGAAAAGGGGAGCAGTTCCTAGTCTGAGGAGGAAATTGGTATCACTCTTCAAAACACACATTCACACAGATGCACCCCAATGCTTGAACTACACTAGAGTCAAAGCTGATGACAGGGCGCTGGCCACATGGCTTGGTTGGTTGGTGTGTCATCCCATACACCAAAAGGTTGTGTGTTCAATCCGTGGTCAAGGCACACACCTAGGCTGTGGGTTTGATACCCGGTCCAGGTGCATGTGGGAGGCAATCGATCAAGGTCTCTCTCTCTCTCTTTCTTTCTCCCTCCCCCTCTTCCTCCCTTTCTCTCCCATAAAATCAATATACACATCCTTGGGTGAGGATTTGAAAAAAACAGCTGATGACAGGTCCCTGGCGGGGACAGACACACACACACACACACACACACACACACACACACACACACACACACACACACCCCCCTCTGGGCAGAGTCACATTGAGAGGCATCAACTGAGCCCCTTAACCTCAGTTTCACTGACAGCTCCTAAATGACACAGGCAGGGGCCCAGCACTCCCTTTCCATGGATCTGAGTCCCGAGAGTGAGCTCAGCCTGGGACCTGGCACCCTGAGATGATGAAGAGATCTTGAACAAGACACAGCTGGGACATTCTTACCAGTGGCAGCAATCTTAAGATTCTCAAATGCTTTTTTCCAGCTGCCTTGCTCAGCTGTTAATAACCAGAGACAGAAGCTGGGTGTTTAACAGAATGAACACTCTCCTCACCATCTTTTTGGCACTTAGATTATGGGCAAAGTGACACTGACTTTGAACAATGGGATATATAATCTTCCATATAATGCCCTTCAAGTGAAAAGAGGTTGGTTAATCTTGGTTTCTTCCTTTAAACACGATATGAGACCAGATAAAATTTAGGTGGTGCAGTCTGGAAATCTATAGTGGAAAAGCACTTTAAAAATGTTAGCATTATGATTACATATACAAGAATACATAAGAAAAAAGACTAGAAGAAAATAAGACCAAAAATATTAGTGTATTAAGGTGCCAAAAATATAAGGTTTTCTCATATTTTCTAAATGTTCTGTGGTATGATTTTTTTATAATAAAAAATAAATGTTTTAAATCCTCATCCAAGGATATATTCACTGATTCTAGATTGAGAGAAGGAATTGAGAGAGAAAGTGAGAAATACTGATGTGAGAGAGAAACATCAATTGGTTGCTTCCTGTATACACCACAACCCGGGATTGAACCCATAACCTAGGCATGTGCCCTGACCCGGAGTTGAACCCGTGACCTTACCGATTATGGGACAATGCTCCAACCAACTGAGCCACACTGGCCAGGGCTATAATAAAATATTTATAAATAAAATAATTCCTGCTGCTTTCAGATTTCAAGTATTAAACAGTTTGTGCTCTGGATAATTAAACACAGATTATTGAATTTTCTACAACCAGATGTCATGATGTGTGTGAAAGCACCTTAGATACAGTAAGGTGGTACAAATATATTAGATATTATTGTCCTCAAGGCTTTTGAGAATTGGGCTACAATCTATTTAGAATAGTTCTTGTTTATTGTGGTGAGAGATATTCAGTAGGGCTGAAGGGATAATTCACATGCCACCAACAAAAATATTCTGATACTAAAAAAGGGCTTGCCTACTCTCTCTTTAGAAATAAAGGAACAATAAATAACCCATGACAAATTCTATCTTCACCCACCCTGGGTAAAGCCTGAAGGGGAATGTTCCTAGCCTGGATTTGTACATGCCTGTGTGTATGTGCGTGTGTGTGTGTTTCAGAGTTGCCATGTGGTCAAACTGCCATAGTGTGTCCCATGCATTCTGGCCAAGTGTCTCTCCCAGGAGGAGTAAGATCAAACAACAATCTGCTCAGCACAGCAAGCAACTTCCTCATGAGGTAGGAAAACCTGGAGCTACCCCATACGGACTTTTTAGCATGCTCCACATGAGCAAATGCTGCCCTAAATATATCCAAATACATTTTATCGGGAAGCCAGAGCAACCCCAGCATTTATGCTCAGACTGATGCTCTATTATATGGATTATAGTCAACTGGAAGAAAATGGATATTCTCCACTACAACACAATTGTTCTTCATGCAGTTTTTAATGAGATTCCACCCAGGGTCACAGCAGTACTTATGTAATTACTCTATATGACTCCAGTCACACCTCAGCAGACTGTCTCAGTGCACCGCTGCATTTCGGATGGTCTGGGAGCGTGGCCATCACACAACACTTGGGTGACCAAGGCTTCCCCAGTGCAGAATAGCTTTCAGGGACGAGGATGGCACTTGCCTAAAATTTCTCAAGAAAATGTTCTGTGAAAACAAAGGGAGCCTGCAGCTGCTACGCTGCGTCCTCTTTAGTCAGTGGTGAAGGGGGCACGTGTGGCCAGTGTGCAGCTTCACCCACAGGCCACTGAAGGTGGCTCTGCTCAAACCCTGGGACAATCCATCAGGGAAGGGCAGTGAGTGGGAGAAGAGGGGATAAAAAAAATGGAATAAAAAAATATTGGTTCACTTCCTTGAGGGAAACTGTAGGCCAGCAGAAAGCTGAGTAAAGAACAAGAAAGTGCTGCTAAGGAAGTGGTTGAATCTCATCTTGGGGAGTAACCTAAATTAGGAAACAGGCCTCTGAACCCTACTGGCTAAGAAATCCCAGCAGTCAGGGGCGGGGCCTTGAAAAGTTCCACTGAGGCTTATGTCCTGTGGGCCTGAGAATGACTTTCTCCTGTACTTGCAGTTCTGCTTCAGACCAGGAGAGGTGGAAGCCTGGAGCTGACCCCAGGGCCAGCAAGAAATTCAAGACCACAGCCCAGGGACTTGTCCATTGGGCCTGTCTGACGAAAAAAATCAATCACGAGAATGTAGAGGCAGAGTCTTGGTATCTGCTAATGAGTTCTCAGAGTTCCTAGGAAAGCAAAACTCCACCAAGTCTACCAAGGTAGGTGTGGAGGAGGGGCAGGACCACTGCATCGCAAAGTCCTCACTCCTGCTTTCTGGGCTTCCCTTCAAGGAAGGCCCAATCCCTGGTGGTGGAGATGAGAAGGCGGAATTAGGAAGCAACTGTTGCTCCTACTTCACAACCAGCTATGACAGGCTTGGCCAGAGAACAGAAGGAATCACCAATGGAGAACCCCTACTCTTATGCCTGCTCTGTAGATCACTTCGTTCTATGCGGTCAACTTCACTGCTCAACACCACAGACCATGTTGCTCACTAAGCCATGTAGATTCTTCTTTGCCCTTTACAAACCTGCCCCTCACACACATTTCCTTCACATCTCATTTCCAGCCCCTCCTCCCTAACAATAACAATCACAAGACACCTTACTACAATTTACACTCCCTGTGTAAACGGAAAGACTGCTTAGCAAGTTCCCACATTGTACATTTCATTTGTTACCTTCATGGGTGGTATTCTTTGCACTTATGTGTTTGTATGGTAAGACTCTAGTAGTAATAATACTTAGTACACTTTTAACCCTTCAAGGGTATTCTCAGCTGTTACGTGATTTTCACAGTGTCACACAAAATTCACAGAGCCTGGCAGGATGGGCATCCTTCCAAATTTATAAATGAAGCAAAGATAACCACAGATGTTGTGACTTGCCAAGTTTATGGCACCAGTGAAACTAGTTCCCAGGTTTCTTGATCTTTACTCAAGAACTCATTCTATGAAAAAGAGGTGCTACCTGGGTGGAATGATCATTACAGAAGAAATTTGGCAGAGCTGAGCTGCATGTGATGGGAAGAAAGCTACTCAGCCAAACCTCGTCAGTGCCCAGATTCAATTAATTATCATCAGGAAAAGGTCTATTCAGTTTGTGCATTTCTCATCCCTTCCTGCTCTCAGGCTGTCACTGGGGACTGGCACAGCACTACACAGGCTGTGACCCAGGGCATTCTGGGCCAGGGACGCCTCGGTCTGCATGATTACCCAGGAGAAGGAGGCCTGCTGGAGGCTGAAGCCCGGAGCAGATGGGCAAACTCATCCATGCACTTGGCATGGTCCCTGGCTCACTGAGGCGCTGTGAGAGACCACTCAGAGCTTCCATTTACAGACCCCACATGACTCAGTTGGCTGTATGTGCTTCTTGACCCCAAATTCAGGGGCTGAGAGCACAAAGTGAGAATTTGGGGGCCAAAGTAAGATAAGTAATAGAAAAGGGTATATGGATGACTCAACAAAGGTAAATGGGATTGCTTTTTACTCACCCCAACACCACCCCACAATGTGTGGGACGGTAATAATGCAAGTAGGGAAGGGTAGTTGACTCATCCTGGTTTGCCCTATCTGAACAACAGCTATGACATTTTACTTAGCATATCTACAGCATCTCT
The DNA here is from genome assembly GCA_039655065.1 of Glossophaga mutica. Classification (NCBI taxonomy): domain Eukaryota; kingdom Metazoa; phylum Chordata; class Mammalia; order Chiroptera; family Phyllostomidae; genus Glossophaga; species Glossophaga mutica. Next base: position 62,153,566 of record CM077303.1, on the reverse strand, counting down.
TTCTACAGAGCCTGGCCCTTACCACATCCACCTTATCTTGACTTGATGAAATAGCCCTGTATGACTGGGGGTGAGGGTCCATGCCCTTTAATAAGACCATTCCTGCTACCCTGCAAGGCGTAAGGTGAAATTTACGTTTCTCTATGAAGTCTTTTCTGATTTCTTTCAATTATCTCTGATATTTCTTTCCTTTAAAGGCTCAGAACATTCATATCGACTCATGTCTTTTTTTTTTTTTTTAAAGACATTTGAGCAGTACATTCATTCCCCCAGGAGGAATAATCATTAGATTATTATGTTTGTTGGAGGCGGGGATGTGCCCTGCTCATTGTTTAAACACCCAGAGGCCTGGCCACAATGTCTTGACCATGGTAAGCGCTACGTGAGTACTGTTAAACAGATATGGGTCGTTTTCTGCCTACACCTAGGCTGTGACTTCTCACAGCACCTTCCTGGTGTTCTCCCAGGTGTTCTGACCAGAGTAAATGCCCAGCTCTGTAGAAGTAACTAAGCAGAGGCAGACTTCACCTCTCAGGGGTGTGGTGCAGGCAAAGTTGGACAAACTGATTTGGAGGTACAAAATTTTGACTGACTGAAAATGAGATTACTGAATTTGGAGGGGGAGTAATAAATACTGAATTAATGAATACTTTAAAAGGGAGTTGGTCATGTTGGTAGGCCAGGGAAAATACCAAATATTCAGAGAGGCTTTCTGGGATGATAGAATTTAAGATACTCTGCGAATCATGGGAAGAACATTTCCCAGATAAAGTGGGTGTTTTAGTACAACAGGGTCTAGTACAGGAAATGTCTTAAAATGAGAGCAAATGAATATAGAGCAAATCTGATTAGGAGAGTGCTGTAAAGGCACTGAAACAAGTCTGAAACCGTGAAAATCTAAAAAGATAATGAACTCAAAGATGTGTGCGTGTGTGTGTAGGTGGGTGTTATATCAAGTACAGGCTTTGGAATCAGTTTAGTATGGAATCCTGGATGCCATGCTTACTAGCTGTGTGACACTGGATAAATTACTTAACCTCTCTAGGTTTTAGTTTCTTTATGTTTATCATGAAAATATATATACATCTCCATGTGAGAGTAAATGAGATAAATGATATAAAGTGTTTAGCATGGCGGTGCCTAGTCCTCATTCTTTTAACAGATATTTATTGAGTATCTTGTATGTGCTAGATAGTATGCTAAGCATTTTACATGGTAAATAATCAGAAAATGGAAGCTGTAGTTATTGTAGTTATTAGCCAAAGGGACTATACCTCCCCTTTCTGTGTCCCCCACTGCAAATTATGTCCCTTTTGAGCCTGGAACTTAAGAAGAAAAGATGGCATTTTACTGTTTATGTGAGTTCACTTATTTGCCTTTGGTATATTTTGCTTAAAAAAAGAAAACAAACCAAAAATTTGCCCTTGGCTTTAGGTGCGCTGTAAACGCAAATTAAGTAACAAGAATTTTCTTAAAGTCCCAACTCTTTAACACAGTCTCTCCTTTGTGCACAGCGGCATAATCAAAAAACCGAACACGGACCCTTCTCTCCTCTCAGCAAGTCATTTTTGACATGGTACCCAAAGAGACATCTTGAAAGAGACATGCATGGTTATGTGCCCCCTCTCCAGAGACATCTTCTCCTATGGATGTGAAACAGGCTTTGGCAGCTGCTCAGTATCATTAGACCAAGGGCAAGTCAACTGCTCTCTCAGGCTTAAAATAAAGTGATCATCTCAAACCAAAAATACTAAGCATTTGACCAGGAAAAGGAAGTCAATGGAGATCCAGTTATCATGAGGGATTTCTTGTTGATCCTCTGAGTTTTTCTACAGTGACTACCTGAAAGTCTGATCTGTATTTAAGTATGTATGTGTTTGTATGCCTCTACATAAATAGGTATGTATGGTATCACGGAGAAACTGCTGAAAGGCACCTGCTTTGCAAAAAGGGCTCTGTAGGTCAGCAAACCTTAAAATTTGAGTGAGGGTTGATTTTGTTAAACACACAACTTCTTAACACATTTCATGAATGATCAGTCTCTGGGGTAAACATATTGGTTTCCAATAAAGGAGCAAGTTATTCTTATACATGTTGCAATGTTTTCCAACGGGTTATCTCGACTCTACAACCAAGAATAAGGTAGCAGCTTCAAAGACCGTTTTCTTGAGGTGTTAGCTATATGAGGGAAACAAAGTGTTTTCAGAATTTCAGACGGATAATTTGGGATCCATTTGGGGTTCACGTATTTGGGTAGGAGTGTCCCACAGGAAAGGCAAAGACATAAGGATTAAGTAACATGCAAACAAGGACTCTGGAAAATCACTTACAGCTGCACTTATTCAAGCCCTGAGTAAGAAGAAAGGACAGGAAATGTTCACTATTTCACCCAATAATTTGAATATGATTCCATCACACTTAGAGTAGCTCCATTTCCAAAGCAATGCTTGGTTTTCTCTAATCCTGTTTATTCTTAATTGACACAATAACCTCTAGGCAGGTTAAGGTATTTTCTCTCATAAATTTATAAAATCTTACAAAGGAAATTACTTTGGGGGAAATTACTTCAAATGTCAAGTAACTCAAGGGACTTAGCCTTGGAATTTATATTTCTATTTTTAATGTTTTAATCCTGATACATTTTCCCCTTAAGTCCCTTCAAATATTGAAGGTACTTAAATGAGCTCTTATACAAACAGCTCATCAGAAGGGAAGTCAGAATTTTCTTCTTCATTGAGTTCTTTTAAGTTCAGCTGTTTTGTGGAATGATGTAAAAATAAATAAATAAAATCACGCCAATTAAAATACACATGATGTGAGATGACATATTTCCTGCTCCAAAATTTTCAACATCTCAGTTACTTTGAAACATCTGCTTAACTTGGAAAAAAAATAGATTGAATGACAGAATTGCAAAAGTCAATCAGTCTGTGATCCTGCTCTGGATCTTACGAGAACTAAAATATCCTCCAAATGTAATTGTCTGGATTAGTGGTTCTGAACCTTAACTTTGCAACACTCTAAAGCATCCAACGAAATGAATTTTAAACCACTTTCATTTGTCAGGGATGCCATGTAGCCCTTTCTGTGAGTGTGTGCTTGGTGCACTCCTTCCTAAAAGGTTGGAAATTATGAGTCTATGAATTTCAGGAGGTACAAGCAAGTAGGGAATTACTAATGTTATTAGTAGTTGGTCATCATTTAGACAATTTTATATTTAGGATTTTTCTTGGCAACATTGACTGCAACGTTATCTCATTTCTTCTAACCATACCATCTGTGAGAATGAAAAATTACCATCATTTGTCAGCCTTTTTTTTTTTTTTTGAGGAGGGTGAATATCTTTCTCTATCATCACCTCAAAAAACTGATTCATATGTTTTGCAGTTTGCCCAGTGTAGGTTCACAAAAATTCTCAGAAATTTAAAAATTATTATTAATCCTTGTTACAGATATGAAAACTGAGGTTATGTGTCATCTATTAAAGTATTTGTAACAATTTCTAATTAGGTGGCTAGAAATTGCTGAGGAGGGGCTCAAATCCAGGTTCTCTACGCCAAATCCTGGGTTCTCTCCACTCCTCCTTACTGACCTCACAGAAGTGTCATGTGTTTTTTGATTTAGTTTTTCTCAGTGCTTTTCAGTCTTGCAGCCCCAAACTGAAGTTACATTCTAGTGATGTACAGTGAAAACATCACCACCTGATTTGGAATGTTGTACTCTTGCCAAACAGCCTCTTCTTATTGATTATTAATTCAACTACCAGTCTGCCTTGATTCCCAATCATTTTCCTGCACTTCCTGGTGCTAGCAAGCATGTAAGCACCATTGCTTACTTAACTTTCCCTCCTCAACACACCTATCATTTATTGAGTTCTTACTGTGGGTGAGATGCTATGCTTACTTCATTTCACTTAATTCTCATGTAATTCCACAAGGTATGCATTATTATCCTATTTTACAGACGAAGAATATGTCACATATTAAGCTATTTGGGATTATTTCCAGAATGTATCTAAGAGAATTTGAATTTTGTCTCTCAGGTTTCTCTTTGTCCCATTTATGACACAACGTGTGTTTACTTTTGGTAAAGAAGTACTAAATGTCATTCCAAAGAATGACTCACACATGAGGACCCAGATTATCAAACTGACTACTCATGTAGTGAGACTCATGGCTAGCACAGTAGCTGGCATGTAGGTTGTACCTAGAGCCGTTCAAACCTTTGAGTATCATTGATGGACCTGAGTAAAAAGGTACAGAAAAATACCCAAGGAAGGAAATAAAAAGGAAAGAGGAGAAGGGGAGATGTTTTTGCATGTTTCTGTTGCATTTGAGGTCAATGTTCTTTTAAAAGGAGGGTTTGTTGCTTTTCATTCTGCTAACAAATTCTTATTGGTACTGCTATTACTCAGGTGCCTGTTCTTTCCTGCATGGTGCTCTCCGTGACTAACAGCTACCACTAAGATGACAGACCCGACAGAAACAGAAACGTCTAGTATTGGACTTTGGGCCTCTCTGCTGGCCATTCATGTCATTCCAACTCACAGCTGGCACACAAGCAACACTGATGTCAGTGCTTCTATCCACTCCCTGAACAGAGTAGAAAAGACGCCTTCTGCTACCTCAACACAAAGGCTAACTCTCCCCACCCCCAACCCTCCCATCACAGACTTCTGTGCTTTCTTACCAATTCAAACAACCTCGAGTGACTATTTATGTAAGAAGTCTCTCTCCTTGGACCTCATAGCTCACTGCCTCAATTCCTCTAAATAGAGCCATCTGTTAGCCAAGGACTCAACATCAAAACATTCTTTGATGAGTCACAATTACTGACAAGTACAATGTGAGTGCTGCCAGAATGATAAATTTAACACTACTCAAATATTCATCATGGACTAAATAAAGAGCCTTTTAGGTTTCAAAAACAAAATATTTTAAGGTTTAAAAAACTGCATGGCTTTAAAATAAACTAACTACAGTCCTGGTAGTTCCAAAGAAATTGATTGGAATTGAGGTTATTGTTAGCGAAGCTGACATTATGTGTGTGAAAATAATCCTGATTGATTTTAATAGTTGAAATGGAAAACTTTGCAAATATAATAGTGAAGTGAGCACAATAAACTGGGAGATTATATGGAAGAGTTCTGACTTTAGCTGGGACATCAACTGCTTTATCTATCCAGACCAGATGAATACCAAAATCCCTTCCAGGGCTACTACTCCTTCATTCTATGAGTGTGTGATTTAGATCCACGGACACATGGCTGCTTTTAGGATTCCAAAAGGACTTCACTGACAATAACATTTTCTGTGTTGAGATTCCCAGGATCTCTGAGATTTTTTTCTGCACATTCTTGCTTGTTAAAAGGCTTGTAAATACAGTGAATGAGTGGACTTATGCAATATTTCTTTTCTCTGTGAATGGGTTCTAGTTGGCAGGACCCATTACTTAGTACTATGGAAAAGAGCAAGTTACTCAAATTCACACTCACTGAACTTCTTCAATAAGATGATTATTTTTAAAAATGAGATCCATATAATGAAAATCAAAGTTCCCCTTTGGTCTGTTTTTCAATCAATAAAAAGATAAATTAGAAACATACAAGGGAGCCCTGATAAGACTACCAGCTAACTTCTCAATGGAAATGCTCCAAGCCAGAAGGGAATGGCAAGAAATATTCCAAATAATGGAAAGATAAATTAAAAAGAGCTCAGCAATAATGAGCAGTGGGAAAAATAATTTAGAGTTTGAGTCCATTGTTACGATTCAAGACTGAGCAGCAAAAGTAGACAAACTGGTCTAATAGTGTGTTTGAAAAAAAAATGTAACCTATATAAAATTGTTGTTTTAAAAGCATTTGTGAGTACAACTTCTATTACAACCAGAGACTAAATAAGATGACTATTCATTGACTATAGATCAACTTTAAGAAGATTAGTCACAAGGGTCCATTTCAGAAATGTCACCCCACAGTGTGTCAGACTCACGAGCAAAAGTTCTCGTATATAAATGATAATATTCTGAGTCCACTTTCCCTGTTTATTTCTTTGATAACTAATATTTTTGTGGCTTTTTTTGAAATATTTTTTCTTTTTCAAGCTTGAAAACAATATAGCATTAAATACTGAAAAAATGCTCATAGTGACAGAATCCTGACATAAAGTTTTTCACTTTTGGTGTATTAGATTTTGGCCTCTTTCACATGATGTTGCTTCATTCTTATGTGTAACCAGGCACATGTCCAGAAGCCTTTCCTCAGTGGAGGGAAGCTGTTACCTAAAGGTCAAGTCCAGATGATGATAATTCTCTCTTTGACCTACATTCTGCTAGTTTTATATCTTTAAGTGTTGACAATATTGTGCTTTAAGACTGGAGTCCATCTACATCATTGCTTTGGGTCTTCTCTAGAAAAGGCAACCTTGGATCATTAAATAAACAAAAATCTGATGGTTTATAGCTCATGGTAACTGTAGGTAGAAGTCTGCAAAAGGACTAAGTACAATTAGGGTTGCTAGGAAATCAAGAGCAAGCAAAGAAAGAGAGTATGAGCTAAGGTTTGGGTTGAGAGGGAGCCTAGTGCTAAGGGAACTCACCTAGTACAGGAAGGGACAAAGAGTGGCTTGAGGACCTAGCACTTTTTAAGTTGACAATTAGGGATTCCAGCTATATTTAGCCTCTAACCCTTATAGCAAAGGATGCAAAGAGCAAAACCAGAGCATGGAGGTAGGGCTTGGAGAAGTGGGCGCAGGCTTTTCCTGACTTGGGTCTGTATTTACTGCATCCTAGCCCCCAAGTGTGGATGAGCCTTGATCCTTCACTTTGATGACCTGTCAAAACCATATGATGTGTACTAAGATCATACCTGTTTTTTATTGATGATGTACTAGGCAGCACTAATACATCTATTGTGCCTAACTGTGCAAAGCAAGCATTATCGCTGAATTTTCATTTTATGACTGTGGAAGCTAAAGAATAAAGAGGTCAAGTAAATTTGCAGAATTTCACATGGTTAATGTGTCTGTTTGGATTTGAAGTTAGATCTCTGTAACACTTAAGACTGAATTTTTTTTCCCATTATGCCACTCTTATCTGTAAGGTAGAATGTAAAATTACAAAAAATTTAAAGTCATTTTGAAGACCCAAAGAAATATGAATGAGGATATTGTTAATATGCTAAGTGTGTCCACTGGGGACTATAAAGTTTTATGTCAATCCAGGTAATATTTTCCCACAAATGTTAATGAAAGTGCCACCTATGTGCAAAGCGCTAGGCCTTGAGGAAGAAAGAGATAAAAGTCACAATTCTTGAGACTCTGGCCAAGATGGAGGCATAGGTAGATATGCTTTGCTTCCCCATACAACCAAAAGGAGAACAACGAATTAAAAAAAAAAAGAAACCCCCAAAAAACAAAAAAACCCAGAATTTCCAGAAAATCAAACTGTATGGAAGTCTAATAACCCAGGAAGTCCAAAATCCAGACTGGTAGGAGGGGTGCAGCCAGGGTAGAGAGGATGCATGGTAAGGCAATGGTCCCCGCTGGCAAGGAGGCTGTTGGCAGACCTGGTGGTCTCACATTCATGTGTGGATAAGCTGGGAGGAACAGCTTGGGAGCAAGAAAGTCGGTGCAACCCAGGGTTCCAGTACGGGAAAACTAAAGCCTCAAAACCTCTGGCTGTAAAAACTTGTGGGGGTTGCAGAGGCAGGAGAAACTCCCACCCTCACAGGAGAGTTCACTGGAGAGACTCACAGGGTCCTAGAATGTACAGAAACCCTCCCACCCAGGAATTAGCACCAGAAGGGCCCAATTTGCTTATGGGTAGTGGAGGAAGTGACTGAAAGCCGACTGAGAGCTGAGCAAGTAGCACTGATCCTTCTCTGACTCCTTCCCCACACAATGCCACAATTCAGCAATGTGGGTTGCCCCATCCTGGCAAATACATAAGGCTCCACTCCTTACAATGTAACAGGCCCACTGAGACAAAGAAATGTGGCAAAAATGAAAGAACAGATCAAAACTCCAGAAAAAGAACTAAGCCATGAGGAGGCAGCAAACCTATCAGATGCAGAGTTCAAAACACTGGTAATCACAATTCTCACAGAAATGATTGGATGCAGACACAAAATAGAGGCAGAAGTGAAGGCTATGCAAAGTGAAATAAAGAAAAATATACAGGGAAGCGCTTCAACATGAGTCTCGGCTTGTTGCCTTCTTCCCTAAACAACATGAGCTTCAGTTCGCGCTCCAGTTTCTTCACAAGCTACTGGACCCCGGGCTCCATGCAGTTGCCCAGCTACCAGGTCCAGCCAGCAAGCAGTGTGGCTAGTCTCTATGCAGGCACTGGGGGCTTGGGCTCCGGGATCTCGGTGTCCCACGCTACCAGGGTGTGGTGCAGCTGGGAATCCAGGGGCCTGGCTGCAAGGATGGCAGGGAGTCTAGTGGGCATAGGGGGCATCCAGAGTGAGAAGGAGACTATGTAATGCTGGAATGACAACCTGGCCTCCTACCTGGAGAGGGTGAGAAGCCTGGAGGCTGACAATTGGAGACTGGAGATCAAAATCCAGGAACACCTAGAGAAGAAGGGACCCCAGGTCAGAGACTGGGGGCATTATTTCAAGACCACAAGGACCTGAGGGCTCGGATCTTTGCAAATTCTGTGGACAATGCCCGCATTGTTCTGCAGATTGACAATGCCTGTCTTGCTGCTGATGACTTCAGAGTCAAGTATGAGACAGAGTTGGCCATGCACCAATCTGTGGAGATGACATCAATGGGCTCCATAGAAAGGTCACTGATGACACCAGTATCATTCAGCTGCAGTTGGAGACGGAGATCGAGGCTCTCAAGGAGGAGCTGCTCTTCATGAAGAAGAACCACAAGGAGGAAGTAAATGGTCTACAAAACCATATTGCCAATTCTGGGTTAACCATGGAGTTGGATGCCCCCAGATCTCAAGACCTCAGCAAAATCATGGCAGACATCTAGGCCCAGTATGATGAGCTGGCTCGGAAGAACAGAGAGGAGCTAGACAAGTACTGATCCGATAAGATTGAAGAGAGCACCACAGTGGTCACCTCGCAGACCACTGAGATAGGTGCTGCTGAGACAACACTCAAGGAGCTGAGACATACGGTCCAGTCATTGGAGACTGACCTGGACTGAAGGAGGAATCTAAGAGTCAGTTTGGAGAATAGCCTGAGGAAGGTGGAGACGCACTATGCCATGCAGATGGAACAACTCAATGGGATCTTGCTGTACCTGGAGCCAGAGCTGTCCCAAACACGGGCACAGGGGCAATGCCAGGCCCAGGAGTATGAGGCCCTGCTGAACATCAGGGTCAAGCTGGAGGCTGAGAATGCCACCTACCTCAGCCTACTAGAGGAAGGGGAGGACTTCAATCTTGTTGATGCCCTAGACAAGAACCACTCCTTACAAATCATCCAAAAGACCATGACCCACAGGATTTGTGGACTGCAAAGAGGTGTCTGAGGTCAACGACATCAAAGTTTTGAGGCATTAAAGGCAGCAAAAGTGGGGCATCCATTGGCAGGGCAGGAGGCCAATAAAAAGTTTAGAGTTTTTATATATACACACATACACATATGCACACACACATATATACAGGGAACCAACAGTGAAGGGAATGAAACCAGGACTCAAATTAATGATCTGGAACTGAAGCAACAATTAAACATTCAACCAGAACACAATAAAGAAACAAGAATTCAAAAAAATGAGGAGAGGATGAGGAACCTCTGGGACAACTTTAAATGTTCCAACATCTGAATCATAGGAGTCAGAAGAAGAGGAAAAGAAATTGAAAACTTATTTGAAAAAATAATGAAGGAGAACTTCCCCAGTCTGGCAAAGGAGATAGACTTCCAGGAAGTCCAGGAAGCTCAAAGAGTCCCAAAGAAGTTGGACCCAAGGAGGAACGCACCAAGATGCATCATAATTACATTCCCCAAGATGAAAGGTAAGGAAGGAATCTTTTTTTTTTTTAAATTTATTATTTATTTATCTTTTTAGAGGGGAAGGGTAGGAGAGAAGGAGAGGGAGAGAAATATCAATGTACGGTTGCCTCTCGTGTGTCCCCTGCCGGGAACTGGCCCGCAACCCAGGCATGTGCCCTGACTGGGAATCGAACCGCAATCCTCTGGTTCGCAGGCCCGCGCTCAATCCACCGAGCTACACCAGCCAGGGCAAGGAAGGAATCTTAAAAGCAGCAAGAGAAGAGGAGTTACCTACAAGGGAGTTCCCATTAGACTATTAGCTGATTTCTCAAAAGAAACCTTGCAGGCAAGAAGGGGCTGGAAAGAAGTATTCCAAGTCATGAAAGGCAAGGACCTACATCCAAGATTATTCTATCCAGCGAAGCCATCATTTAGAATGGAAGAGCAGATAAAGTGCTTCCCAGATAAGGTCAAATTAAAAGGAGTTCATTATTACCAAGCCCTTATTATATGAAATGTTAAAGGGACTTATCTAAGAAAAAGAAGAATATCAAAACTATGAATGGTAAAATGACAACAAACTCACAACTATGAACAACTAAAAAACAAAAACAAAAGCAAATTAAGCAAACAACTAGAACAGGAACAGAATGACAGACATGGAGTTCACATGGAGGGTGATCAGTGGGGAGGGGGCAGAGAGAGAATGGGAGAAAAGGCACATGGAATAAGAAGCATAATTGGTAGGTACAAAATAGACAGGGGGAGGTTAAGAATAGTATGGGAAATGGAGAAGCCAAGGAACTTTTATGTATGACCCATCGACATGAACTAACGGGGGAGGAAAGTTGGAGGAAGGAGGGGTGCAGGGTGGAGGGGGATAGAGGGGAGAAAAAATGGGACAATTGTAATAGCATAATCAATAAAATATACTAAAAAAGAGTCACAATTCTTGCCTTCTAAGAGTTTATAATCTAATTGGACAAGCTAGGGATTAAGTAACAACAGGGATAATTATTTAATATAACAATAAAAGTTATATGATAAATATATGATTAACTGCCAAATCAAAAGTAATAAAAACTGAGAAAAGGGAGATATTATATGGTCTAGAAAGATTCAGAAAGACTTCTTGGAGGAGGAAGGGTTAAGGCTGATTATTAGGGATTGATAAAACCTGGGCAAACAGGGGAAAAAGGGGCATTGCACTTCAAGAGGAGTAATGGGGAACAAAAACACCCAAGTTTCTCGGAACTGAAGGTTTGAGAACACGAGTGGTTGAAAACATGGCTGATACGGTAGATTAGACACCAAATGCTGGAGACTTTGAAGTGTGGGTTAATTGAACTGGATTTAATCCCATCGGCAGTGGGGAGCCCCAAATGGTTTTGAGCAAGGGGGTCATGTGATCCAAGTTGTATTCTAGGAAGATCTCTCTGGCAGTAAGCTGCAGAAAGATTTCAGAGGGGTGGGGAGGCAGGAAGATCAAATAGGAGTTGACTACAGGAGCAGCTCTGATATCTAATGGAAGGAGAAAGAAGAGGAAGATATTTCAGTTTTGTTCTAATACGACAGATTTGGGAAGATTTGGAGTTGGTTCTGATTGGAACTGGTTTAATTAAGTACATATTTTGGGTAGATAAAGCACAAACAACTTTTAATAGGTTTACAGTTCAATTAATACTTATTTAAGTTACAGTTTTATATATTTTACAGTTATATAGTATTTTCAAAAATATTCATCCATTTACCCTCATAACACTTTATGAGCTGGATAAATTTGGCATTATTGCCATTTTTCAGATGTTGAAACTGAGTTTTGACAACCTACAGTAACTAACATAAGGCTACACTGTTAGTACATTTTTGGGCTGAGACCTGCATATAATGGGGCTCTGATTCCGTATTTCGTGCATCTGCTATTTGCTGTACTCATCTCAAACAAGTTTTTTTCCATTTTGAAGGTCTACTGTTTAAAAGAAGTTTTTAATGGAAAATTTCAAAAATACCACCAAACAGAGAGAATAGTATAATAACTCCCATATACCTATCACCCAACTTCATCAGTGATAAACTCACAACCAATCTTGTCTTATCTGAACTCCACCTACCCCCAATTATTTGAAGCAAATCCTCCAAATCATTTCATGATTCTTTTTAAGGCCAAGATGATATATAAATATAAAAATGTAAATATATATTTTACATATATATTTTTAATCTTCACCCGAGGACATTTTGTCAGTGCTTTAGAGGGAAACACTGATGTGCAAGAGAAACATCCATCAGCTGCCTCCCACATGCCTGCATTGGGGATGGAACCCACAATCTAGGTTTGCGCCCTGACGGGGAATCAAACCTGCAACCTCTCGGTTACAGGACAATGCTCCAACCAACTGACCCGCACAGGCTAGGGCAGCCAAGATATTTTTTTGAAAGAACTAAAAATTAGTTGTATTCCTTACAAATGGAATATTTTCTATCTTACCCTTTAACGGAGAAAAGGAGAAGGACGTGTGCTGCCTTGCAGATGACTTCCTTTCTTACCAAGATGTGAGGAAGTGAAGAGCAAAAACAACTAACCTGACCCCCTCTCGCGGAATTTCCTGGGAACTTCTTTTTACAAAGCTACCTCACCTGGCTGGCGTAGCTCAGTGGACTGAGCACGGGCTGTGAACCAAAGGGTTGCAGGTTCGATTCCCAGTCAGGGCACATGCCTGGGGTGTGGGCTAGGTCCCCAGTGGGGGCCACGTGAGAGACAACCACACACTGATGTTTCTCTCTCTCTCTTTCTCCCTCCCTTCCCCTCTCTAAAAATAAATAAAATATTTTTTAAAAGATTAAAAAAAATAAAAAGGTACCTCAGGTACAAGGAAAATGAAATATATTTCTTTTGTTCTCCTGACTCCTATTCTGTGTGTTTCTTTTCTCCAAGCTGGAGTGATGACAGTCCACTTATTGTATATGAGGTGTTTGGAGCCTTCCTACATGTGGTTTTAATAGAATGCCTTGTATCTATCTATGTTATTCTACTGTGTATGAATGTGTATGGAATATGCAGGGTGATTTTACTGCCTAAAGGAAATTGGTTTTCTCTCTGTACTCTGAAGAAAAAATGTGTTCTTGTACTTAATAAGCTTTTCCTAAATTGCAAAAAGACTTCTTTTGCTAAGGACACTATCATTTCACAATCATTTATTCTTACACTGCTTAAGAAAAATTCTTTCAAGAATTTTAAAGTTAATAACTGAAAGACACTGAAAAATCTTTGCTTTCACCAAAATCCTATAGACTGTCTTTTTATTCTGATTTCGTACCTAAAGTAACATTGCTTTATGTTTCACAGGGTAAGATGAGACTGTGGGTAAATTAGGAATGATTATATCTAGAGACCTTAATTCAGATTTAGGAGGAAGTATATAGTTTGTTAAAGACACCCCCAAGAGAGGTTTAAATTGCTTGATTCTTTAACTATTCAGAATTGTATAGCCATGTAGTTTCATTCCTCACTTGATTTTTCATTCAAAAATTATTTACTCAACACCTACTACATCCAGGTTCTATGGGGGTTTCTGAGGATATAAATGATGAACAAGACAGATATGGTCATCTCCACCCCTCCCCCACTTATGGAATTTCTCCATATAAATTAGTAGAATTTCTACATATAAATGATGCAATCTTTTGATTCCTGAAAATTTTCATATACACTCAAAACTACTAAAAAGTCTTCTTAAAAAGGACTCGTTTTAAATGTCTGAACCAATAAATTACTGTAATTGGGCCCTGAGAGCACTGTATGTTTCCTACAACCAAATTGTAAGACTTTTTTAGACAGAACATAGGCCATCAATAAGCCTGTGACTGTGGTAATAGCAAGGGTCTGTACTAGTTAACTGGATGACTTGTTGGTTAAGAAAAGATGAATGACACTCTCTTTCCTAAGATTCTCTGGAGGTAAGAACTGTAATGGTATAAATATGCTTTCATTAGAACTATGTAATTTTATTTCTTCTGCTTTTTAATTGAAGCAACCTCCTCGCTCGGTCTGCCTTCCATTATAAAATCTGCCAATTGGCTTTAATTATTGTCAGGTTTCCTGCCTCTCTCCCATAATGAGGGTCTTTTTTTTTCAGTAGGGACCTGCAGGAACTTCTGACAAATTTCTGTCCTGACAATGTCTTAGCAATTGGAACATGCCCTTTAGCAAACATGCCCATTAGTGAGGTACCTGGATCACACACAAATGAAGTCAAAGCAGGTTGCTGCATACACAGAAAGGCACAAGAGCATCCTGGCTGAGGCACAAACCTCACTTGACAGAATACAGATCACAAAAGGGAGCGTACAAGAAAAAGGAGAAATAGACTCCATGCTTAATTTCCTGCAATCACTATGTTGTAATGCAACTGATGAAGTAGATAAAGAGAGTTTTAAAATTAAAACTGGAACTAGGTGGAGATTTCTTTTTAAAATAAATCTCTATTCCCAGAGACCACGCAGGTTGTCTCATTGGCCCGATGCTGGGGCCTATCTGCAACTCTTGCTAACTGCTTCACGTGTCCATCCTTTGTCTGTGCAGTGCTCCTCCTCCAGCATTGGACTGGAGACTGAACACAGCTTAGGAGCCGAGAAAGTACTGCATCAGATGTTTGTTTTCAGCTTACGCCTTCTCCTGCTTCAACATGTGTGGTATCTAGAGAAACTCACTCTTCTTGGATGCAGCATTACCCCGTCTGTTTCTGAAGCTCATTTCCAGGAGCATTTCTTCAGTAAATGAGGTGTCTCCCCCCCTCAAATATTTTAACTGCACTGGGTTTGCTTTGGTAGCATTCTGTAGTAATGCGGTAGAAAAACAAGAATGTAGAAGGTGTAAATCCCTTGGTTGGTGAGTAAGCTGCTGACAGGGTGGGAAGACTAAATTTGGGCCCTTCAGAAATTCAAATTCTTTTGTGTTACTAGGGCACTAGTATACTTCAACGATCAACCTAGACATAGCAGGGATAACTTACTGAACCGACCCAATATTTGCTCAGTATTATAGACAAGTTTGGGTCATGCGAAGTTAAAAAAGAGAACACTTTTCTTTCTATAGCATATGTGAAGACATAAGGTAAAATAAAACATTTTAAATGCATATCTTTCAAAGTGAAGGAAAGATTGTTTTAAAGTGTTTGTTTACTGTTTATTAAAGTAATACATAAAAATCACCCCTAAAAACATCACGCATTATCCCATCCCTCAGAGAGTAGATCTCTGCTACTATTTTGTCTTTTGTTCAAGAATATGGCTATGCAACAAAGTTGAAATGATGTATGTACAATTTTATAACCTGCTTTTAAAATTTCACATTTAAATATGAGACATTTTAGTGGAAAATATTTTAATGGCTCTTCATCTCCAAAGAAAGCAATGACAAACACTGAATATGCCTCCGATGGAGAACTCACACCTTGTTATTAAGACAGTTCGCCAGTCAGGGGGACAACTCAGCCCCATCTCTTTCATTCCCTCCAGCAGCTCCGCGTCACAGAATATCATGCTGGATGGAGTTAGGACTTCAAATACATCAATGCTTTGAAAACCATAATTAAATTATGCTTCTTTGGGTTAAATGAAATCTGTTTGCTTGGCATTTTTTTCTTCACTTTATTTTCTCCAGTTTTGATTAAATACAGGGGTGGACAAAAGGAGATTTACAGTTGTTCTATGGAAAATAATACAATAATTAATAAATAATACAATATACTGTTCCGTGTACTCACAACTGTAAACTTACTTTTGCCCACCCCCGTATAACCGTAACCATAGACTTACGAATGGTAAGAGTTGGCACGAAGTTAGCACTTAGTCATCTGAACTCTCACCTGGTGAATAAATGTTTCTGTATTTGCTAGACCTGGGGTTCCTTGAGGTGAACTGTAAAAAGGTACCTCTTCCTCTGGGTGGCTGATGCTAGGATGTATGATGTAGCTATTGTATTACGGACTGGATTTCACCCTTAATTGTTCCCTTAGCCAGGTGCCCTTATGCACTAACCAACCTATACAACTACACAGTCCTTATCTCAGTGAATGGATTTCCAGTCTCCCTGTGAGTGACAGAGAGCTCACCACCTCATATACGTAGTCCACTCTTCCTTTGAACAGCTTTGACTGCGCCATGTTCTTCTTCACAACGAGAAGAAATGCTCTCCTGTAGTTTTTACCTACTGATCCTAGTTCTGCTTCTGAAGGAACTGAGATAAGCTCTGTCCAGGCTTCTGCATGA
The DNA here is from genome assembly GCA_039655065.1 of Glossophaga mutica. Taxonomy (NCBI): domain Eukaryota; kingdom Metazoa; phylum Chordata; class Mammalia; order Chiroptera; family Phyllostomidae; genus Glossophaga; species Glossophaga mutica. The sequence goes on along the minus strand of CM077303.1, from coordinate 62,137,341 downwards.
TTGTCCTTCAGACACTTGACGCTGTACTGTACCATGTCTTCCAAGTCTCCCCTTCTACAGGCTGAATACCTAATTCTTTTTTTCTTATTTAAAAAAAAATTTTTGTTCTTCACCAACAGTTTACATTCAATATTACTTTGTATTAGTTTCAGGTGTATAGCACAGTGACTAGACAATCATATACTTTAAAAAGTGCTACCCCTGATGTGACAGTACCCACCTAGGACCATACATAGTTATTACAATATTATTGACTATATTCCCTATGCTGTACTTTACATCACTATTTTATAACTACCAATTTGTACTTCTTAATCCATTTCACCTTTTTTTTTTTTTTTTACCTCCAACCCTCCCTCCCCTCCGGCAACCATCAGTCAGTTCTCTGTATCTGAGTCTGTTTGAATACTGTTCATTTATTTTATTTATTAGATTCCACATATAAGTGAAATCATATGGTTTGTCTTTCTTTGACTATTCCACTGAGCACAATACCCCCTAGGTCCATCCATGCTGTTGCAAATGCTAAGATTTCATTCTTTTTTATGGCCAAGTAAAATTCCATGGTATATATGCACCACATCTTCTTTATCCACTTGTCTATTGATGGACACTTGGGTTGCTTCCACATCTTGGCTATTTAAAAAAATAATGCTGCAATGGACATAGGGGTGCAGGTATTCTTTCAAATTAATGTTTTGGGTCTCTTTGGATATATATCCAGAGGTAGAATCACAGGGTCAAAAGGCAGTTCCATTTTTAATTTTTTGAGGACTCTGCGTACCGTTGTCCACAGTGGCTGCACCAGTCTGCCTTCTCCCAACTGTGCGTGAGGGCTCCTTTTTCTTCACATCCTCATCAGCGCTTGTTGTTTGCGGATTTACTGATGATACCTGATTTTTATAAATGAATTTTCACATGACATTTCTAGATCTTGTTCAACAAGATGTTATCCTGTGTTATCCCCTGGTTTGCTAGTGTTCTGGAACTCAAAAGATCATATTGAACAGGATTCTCTAAATATACAGCTTTATAATACAGTAAAAGATATTAAATCTTGATTTGAATGTTCTATTTTCCTTAATACAACAATGTAAACCTATACGTAGTTTTAGAAAAACTTACATTGTTGGCCTTATTCAATTTGTGTATTTCTGGAACCCCATTTCAAGACATTCCTTTACTAAGACAGATTTCCCCAATTTTCTACTTGTCAAATTAATTGTTGGGACTAAAGGTGAGACTCACTATGCCTAGTACATTTCTTTTTGTTGGTTTTGGTCCACTGTGTCATGTGTTAGAATCCTGTTGAACATAGCAAATTAACCTTTTTTTGGAGGTCATCCACAGTTAAGCCTGAGAAAAGTCACAGCTGTAGTGAATTTGGCTTGGAACAAGGCATTTCACCAAGACAGAGAATCACCACTTGGGTGAGTTTGATTTACGACCACTTGAAAAACCATTTCTGAAGGGTGTTGCTTAATAGATCAGTTCAATCCAGAGGGGACATCTATGTCCTGACCTTGTTTTTCACAGTAGTCCCTTCACCTAGGTAACAGAAGTCACCAGCCCAATCTATAACACTCTGTGGGCATAAGTCCCCATATATCTAGAATACAACTAGGCACGTAATTTCTGATAATTCTTGTTAAGTCTCTAACCCGAACTGCAGAGGAAACTGGGGCCAACAACAATCATTAGTACAATGAAAATGAGACACTCCTCCAAACTACTGTTGCTCTCTCTAATGGGTACTTACCCCTCCAGCTTCAGAGCACTTTTCTGAGCCTTAGTCTATAACTTAGGTCTTTTCTGTCTCTGGGCTAAACCCTCCTCCTCCCCCTGGCATTTGTTCATTTGTTCATTATATATCAGATAGTTCATTATTCACTCACTAGATATTTAATGAGCATCCACAATGCAGGACACTGGATACAATGATGAACAAGATAAATCTGTGATCTGCTGGGAGGGCAGAGACAAAGAGGCACTGCCAGTGCAGTGTGGTAAGTGGAGCAGTCAGGGTTACGGTACAGTGCTAGGAAAGCATGTAAGAGGGCCGCCTGGCCAGAGCGGGAGGTAAGGAGGAAACCCTTCCCATACGAAATAGAATCTAAGAGAATTCCTTAAGAATAAGTGGGAGTTGGCCAAATGACAAGGGTCATCAAAAGCCTTCTAGAAAGATAAGAGTATGAGAAAGGGTTTGGGAACACAAAAGATCTCTGACTGCCAACTTCTTTTAGTATCTTTCTCTTTCTGGTCTCCTTTCCAGTTGTCTAGAAATCACATGATGCGGCCATTCATTTAATTTTCTAGCTTTATATTTTCTAGCCAAGTTTCTATAAGTAAAAGACTTACTTTTTGTGCCTTAGAATGGCCCCACTCTCACCTTTCCCTTTTCTTTTGGTGAAAGCATTGGTGTTAGTAAACTCCTACTGCATTCTGGCTTCTTCTTTTCAAGGGGAAGGGCCATACCTTCTACATCTTGATAGTTTAGGTCCCTGGCAAATACCTGGCACGCACTAGGTATTCAACACATGTTTGAAATATTGAAAAGCAAACCTTAACTATTTACAAATTCTAACATGCATAAAGAATATTCTGTAAGATACAACCAGATCCATGTAGCCCTCTGACTTAGAAATCATAAGCAGCCAACTTTGTAGCCAACACATATCAAAGGGCTACTTTTTGTCAAAATCGATCTCAACGATTTTATTCTTGAGAAATTGTTATAGGCAGATCTCTTTCATTGCTCAAAGCAAGGTTACCAAACAGGACCAAGGCTCTTGTGCCTTCTGACAACCATCTCCAAGAGCTGCTGAACAATCTACCAAGGTGTCGGCTGCCTCAAAGGTGAAAACCACAGGCTACCCAAGTTCTGCCCAGCGACGTGGAACTGTCTCTTTCTTTTAATGTGTTCAGTTGGAATAGAATCACAGAATTCCCAGAGCAGTGAAACATGAGGAATGAGAACAGATTGGCTGAGGGAAGTGATAAACTAGGCCTTACCAAAGGGACATTGACAAGTGAAGTGACCTCATGTTTTGCTTTCAAATCAGAGTTCTCAAAAGTTATCGAAGTTGGAATATGCCGGGGCACATGATAACGATCAGAACTCCCTATTAGCAGGAATTAGGAGACAATAAAGTTAAGGAATGAAAAGATGTAAAGAGGTATTTGCCCCAGAATCTAAATCACTATTTCAGAATTCAAGAGCTAAAAAGAAAAAAATGAAAAGAAAAATTTCAACTACCAATAAAAACAAAAAATAGCCCTGACAGGGGTGGTTCAGTTGGTTGAGCATCATCCTACAAAGCGGAAGGTTGCCGGTTCAATTCCCGGTCAGGGCACAGGCCTGGGTAGAGGCAAACGGTTGACATCTCTCTTTCATCAATGTTTCTCTCCCTCTCTATCTCCCTCCCTTCCCTTTCCTATAAAAATAAATAAAATCTTAAAAAAAATACCAAATGGCCAAATGGATGAAAAACAGACCATAAGATCAAAATATTCTTAATAAATAAAATGCAGGGCTATACATAAGCAGCCCAGAGAAAAGGAAACCAGAAGGCCCAATAAACACTTGAAAGATGCTTGATCTCAGTGTTGATCAGGGACTTGCACTAAAACCGCAAGGAGATACCACTCCACATGCGAGTGATTAGCAATATTAAAACCTCTAACAATTATGCTAAAAACCACAAAATATTGTTGACAGAAACTAAAGAAGACCTAAACAAAAGGAGAAGTATATTATGTTCATGGGTTTCAAGACTCAATATTGTTAAGATGCCAATTCTGCCCAAATGCACCTATACATTCAGTGCAGTTGCAGTCAAAATCTCAGTGGGCTTTTTTTGAAGAATTTAACAAACCAGTTCAAAAATTCCCATGGCAATACAAAGGACCTAGAACAGTCATAAAGAGCCCAGAGATACACCTATACATTTTTCCTAGGTTGCTCTAAGCTGTCATCTTCCTGGATTATATGCTATTTGTTGATCACAAACTTTATAAATCATCTTTGGAGGGAAAAAGCTTATTCTGACTTTGGCCCTACGTGTGTGAGAAAATGGTCCTCCTGGCATTGGATATGTGATTAGTTTTATTACATAGAATTTATGATTGGTGTGTACAGTGCTGTGGGCCTGTGACAATAAGGCTTTCCTTTGTGAGGGAAAGGATGGAACCTGATAGGTACTAACATTCTTGTCAGTCAGCAAGGGGAGCCTTTCCCTCACCAGGAATCAAGTTCGAGAGTCCTGGACTGGTCTTTTTTGGCCCTGCCAGTGAGCATCCTCTTCCTCTCCTCATCTTGCCTCATCTCTGACACAGTGGACAACAACCTCCTTCTTGAACACTGTTCCATGTTGGCTCCGAAGATGCCACGCTCTCTGGTGGGTCTTCTGTCTACTATTTCAGACTCTCTTCTCCATCCCCCAAAATGCTGGTGTTCCCCAGGATTTCTTCTTCTAATTGCTTTCCTTATTCTGTGAAGTCTCTCCGAGATTCCCCGCACACTTTCATTGCTTCGACTGCCCTTACAAAGCAATTACCCATTCCTCTCCTGAACTCAAATTTAGTTAATACCACCTTAGGCAACATTTTCTTCATTCTACACATTCTTTAAGAAATTTTTTTTTTAGTTTTTATTGTAAAAGTAAATCACATTTACTATTAAAATTAATAAAGAGAAGAAAATATTAATTCACAATTTTATCTTCTAATCTCTTCATACAAATTTCTTTCAACTCAAAATACTTTCATCATCTTTTCCTTTCTTCCTCTCTTACTCTTCATTCAACTTGTAAACACAAAGATTATCCAAATTATAGCTAATGTGCATAAGATCAGATCTAGTTATATGCTGCTTTCGATGAACATGAAAGCAATATGCCTTGAAGCAAGGATAAATAAAAAATTAGTGAGTTATAGATAAAGCCCCTGAAAATGTCCAAAACCTACTTTAAATCACTATAAAACTTTCCATCAACTTTCAAACCAGCCTCTAATATTTGCAATTTTCATTAAGCACCACATTCAAAATTTTTAAAAACCTGTATTATTCAATATTGGTTTTTATTTTTACAACCTATTCTATAACTACTTGTATTTCTGTTGTTTTTCATTACAAAACAATTGATCAGTTATACCATAAGTTAATTGATACTTTGTGAGTTAATCTAAATATCTTTTTACCATTTATGGTATTATTTCTCTGGAGAAATAGTATATTCTAGGTTTCTATAAACCAATTTAAAATAAACTTTTGGAATATACCCTATGTGTAAATTGGGGGAGGTCCTGTACTTTTCTAAGGGCTGTAGGAAATGATGGTATTTCTTATTGTATCTTATTTCACTTTAAAACTTTTATCCCAACCGAACCTTTGGGGACAATCCTTTGTATCATTAGCCCTATCTAAATTACTCATTGGGTGATTTTTATATCTCCTATATAATTTATTTTGATGAACTCCCTTGGGGAGGAAATATTTGCAATGACCACATCCTGATTTCTAATCCTTTATCTCTCATCAACAATGTATTCCTTCTATAAGATTTATGCTTTCTAGAGTTCAGAGAGTCCAACCAAATTCAGAGCTTTAGGATGTGACACTATCTCCCTTCTCCCCAGTATTTCCATATTTCCTAAAGCAGTGGATAACTGAAGATGTGTTCCCTTTTCCTTTAAGATTTTCTTCTTCAGGGCTGTTCCTTGTCTTTCTTTCCCTCTTCTCTTTGGAGAAGTCATACCTATTGGAGATACCTTTTACATGCCCATACAAGCAAGACAAACAAATTGCTTAGGACATTCTCCATGAATTTCAAGAATAGGGTAACACGTGTCCTAGCTCACAGATACCTTTATTACAATCAAGAAGATAAGTGGGCTTCAGATTTACCTTCTTTTATACAACAGATTTTCCCTAACAATTATAATTAGAAATTGATTAATTTAAAATTCACTAGGACAATGGACAAAACTAAAATATACTACCTAGGAATGCACATTTTGGTGATAAAATTATAGAAAGAAAAATGCAAGGAAGAGTAGTTCAGACTAATCAGAGGCAAGAGCTACAATTGAGTTAGGGTACATGCCTGGGGCTTCTGGAGTGGATGGCAAAGTTCTGTTTCATTACCTAGGTGGTTGTCTTAGTCCAGGCTTCTAAAACAAATTACTGAAGACTGGGTGGCTTAAGCAACAAATGTTTATTTTTCACAGTTCTGGAGGTTGGGAAATCCAAGAACAGGGAGCCAGCATGGTTGGGTTGTGGTGAGGGCCCTTTTACTGCTTTATAGAGGCTGTCTTCTTACTGTGTCCTCACCTGGCACGGGGAGAGAGAGAGATCATCCCTCTGTATCTCTTAATCCCATTCATGGGAGCTCCACCCTCATGAAGTAATCACCCCCTAAAGGCCCACTTCCAAATATTATCATACTGGGTATTAGGGCTTCAAAATGGGGAAGATACAAACATTCAGTCCATAGCAGTGGTATTCATTTTATAATTAGTTTACAAGGTTTTCTGTATCTGTGTCTTATAATAAAAAGGTTTTTAAAAACTGCATTAGGAAGTTTGGTTTTTAGATGAAATGTGTCAACTTTTCTTGCCTTTGAAACAAATAGTTTTTTAGCCCCCACCTTATTGAATAAACAGGAATTTCTGCATGTTATGTTTGATTAAAGGGAGATGGAACTATATGGGCAAAATACTGTTCCCCACATTGCCAATGAATAAGCCTGTGCTTTTGAGGGCAACACTGTTTTTGGTACTGTAGTAACTGCTTCCATAAACGGTTCCATCTGCTTCGCATGGCATGTTCATGAAGCTCCTACAGCCCTGGGCTTTTATAGGTAGATATTGGCCCATAATGATTTGTGTTCAATTCCCAGGAGCAGGGATAGATCATTAGAGCCGATTGTTGGGGCAAGGGACTGGGATTTGAACTCAGGCTTCCATGGCTTTAAAGATGCAATTTTCTTCCAGATTCAAAATAGTTTACGCCCCATGTAAACTACAGGGATGAGGGGATGATATGGGGAATCTGGAATAATCACTGCCATTCACGACCTGAAGAAACCTAGGTAGTAAGTAATACAAAAACTGCTGGGTAGTTTTTTTCTCTCTAGTCCAAAAAGTCCAAAAGGATTGTTATAAGGCCCTAGTGGAGATGCTCTGAATATTTCTGTATATTTTCTGTTTCATTAAGAATTTCTGGGATGATCTCTGCTCACTTTTAACCCACTATTCTTCAGAAATGTTAGATAAGCCTGGAAAGTGTCCCAGAATGGTCAAATGGTGAGATGAGGCACACTGTTTATTAGCTAACAACAACACAGGGGGTTGGCAACGATGTAAAAATCAAGACCTGAAGAACAGAACCAATCTGCAATTGGAGAACTGCAACCGGAGAGTATTTAGGCTAAGGAAACCCAGAGATATCAGATTATGGTTTAATTCCAAGTCCAATGCACTGCTCAGAGTCCCAGATGTTCCATTTGAATTCCTCCAGTTGCCACTTAGAAATACTAGCCTATAAATTTAATTGGTTATAGGCATGATTTCCCAAGACGCTTGTTTACTTCTGTAATGTAGCATCGTATTGCTTTTAATAAGGTATTCAGGCCCCCCCAAGTATGTTTCAAAAAATCAAAGCTAATTCACTACGCTTAACATTTAAGTGCTTCTCTAAGTCAATAAAATCTTCCTGTGCTTAAGTATAAACAGGATCTCAACTATCTCAGCTCTTGTAATAGAGAAATTTCTCTTCCATTCTTGCAGAAGTCCTTCAGAAAATGGACCTGCTGGTTGTAAGAGATAGCCTTTAGATCACTGCTATTAGAAAAGCAAATGTGGCCCTCTTTTGGAGGAGTTATATTAGTGAAAATAACTCTATCTGTAACACGGTATCCTCCATTAAGTCTTTAACATTTCCCTATTCACTTCCTAATGTCTTTTCTGCTACCATTGAAGTCATTTGGTCCCTTAAATGCTTTCTTGTCTCTGATTTTAACTAGAACCTGGCCCTGGCTCACTTTCAATACTGATTGGCTGTGTGGCTCCACTTTGACACCCCTCTGGTCTCTGGATAAGTTCCTTTCATATGAAATGATCACCCAAACCATATATCAGAAATCAGACTCTTCTTGATCTTAAGACAAGTTCCCAGGTGGAAGGGCCTTAGGAGACTAAAAATATATGCTATTTTAATCAGAAGAGGGTTTCAGTAAAGTTAAGGCTGGAACTGATCTTAGCCAGGGTTGTAGAAGGTGTTCATTTTCACATATTCATTGTATATTACATGTAAGAGGCATTCATTTACTTATTCAAAAACATTTATTGAGCACCTACTGTGTTTATGGCTGCAGACAGAATAATAAGCAAAATGGTATAATCTCTGCTGTCTTTGAATTTTCAATAATAATAAACAAGTCTACAAATCCTCAAACCTACTATGTAAATACTACAGAGGAAAAATGCAAGGACAATAGGAGAGCAGTAAAGAGGGAGATTTGACCTAGTCTGGGGTTTAGGGAAGGCTTCCAAGGAAGTGTTTTAATGTGAAGGAAGCAGAGAAGATACCCAAGTGAAAGGGGAGTGGAGGGAAGAGTCCTCTAGGCATAAAGAATAGATTTGTAAAGGCCTTGAATCAGAAAGGAACGAGGCAGATTCAAGAAACTGGAAGAAGCCCAGGATGGTTGATCCCGAAAGTGGGATCAGTCAGTGTGGGGAAGGAGATTCAGGTCAGATGGTGTAGAGCCTGGGAGACAATGTTAAGGATGTGATATGCCATCCTAAGAGCAAAAGGAACCCCTGAAGAATTCTTAAACAAAGAAGTGACAGGATCAGATTGTGAGTGATCAGAAGGGAACAAGAATATGGAAAGGAGTCTAGTTAGGAAGCTCTTTCAATGGCCCTGGCAAGAGATGAGAAGTGAATGGATTTGATAGCTCTTTAGGAAGGAAAATGGATATTATTAGGTGATGAAAGGACCATGAAGGATGGTGAAGAGGGAGGCTTGTCCACTGGGCAGATGAAAGTTCCATTTACTGAAATAGGGCTTGTCTAAGAATAGTTCTACAGAGAAGTTTCCTACTTTGCAGAAAAAAGAATCATCAACTAAAGCTTATTCAACAGCTTTAATGATGTCACTTCTATGTTTTTTCATGTTAAATATATGTATTTAATAACATGCTATTTTTAAACTTCAGGCCAATATCACTGATGAACATAGACACTAAAATCCTCAACAAAATATTGGCAAACCGCATCCAACAATACATTAAAAAGATCATACACCATGACCAAGTGGGATTCATCCCAGGGATGCAAGGATGGTTCAACATTCGCAAATCAGTAAATGTAATACATCACATAAACAAAAGCAAAGACAAAAATCACATGATCATATCAATAGATGCAGAAAAAGATTTTGATAAAGTACAACACCCATTTATGATAAAAACACTCAGCAAAGTGGGAATAGAGGGAGCATTCCTCAACATAATAAAGGCCATATATGAGAGACCTATAGCCAACATCATACTCAATGGGCAAAAACTGAAATCTTTCCCACTAAGATTAGGAACAAGACAAGGCTGTCCACTTTCACCACTTCTATTCAATATAGTATTGGAAGTCTTAGCCACAGCAATTAGACAAGAAAAGGAAATAAAAGGCATCCAAATTGGAAAGGAGGAAACAAAACTGTCATTGTTTGCAGATGACATGATAGTGTACATAGAAAATCCTATAGACTCAGCCAAAAAGCTGCTCGACATAATAAATGAATTTGGCCAAACAGCTGGATACAAAGTCAATATCCAAAAATCAAAGGCATTTTTGTATACCAACAGTGAAACAGCAGAAGCAGAAATCAAGAAAAAAATCCCATTCGATATAGCAAAAAGAAAAATAAAATACCTAGGAATAAACCTAACCAAGGAAGGTAAAAGACCTGTATGCAGAAAACTACACAACACTGAAGAAAGAAATCAAGGAAGACACAAACAAATGGAAGCATATACCGTGTTCATGGATTGGAAGAATTAATGTCATCAAAATGTCCATACTACCCAAAGCAATTTACAGATTCAATGCAATACCTATTAAAGTTCCAATGGCATATTTCACAGACATAGAACAAACACTTCAAAAATTTATATGGAATCATAAACGACCCCGGATAGTGGCAGCAATTTTGAGAAAGAAGAGCAAAGTAGGAGGGATCACAATACCTGATACCAAACTGTATTGCAAAGCCACTGTAATCAAAACAGCCTGGTACTGGCACAAGAACAGACACATGGACCAGTGGAACAGAACAGAGAGCCCAGAAATAAACTCAAGTCTCTACAGTCAATTAATATTCAACAAAGTGGGCAGCAACATAAAATGGAGCAAAAATAGTCTCTTCAACAAGTGGTGCTGGGAGAATAGGACAGCTACATGCAAAAAAATGAAACTCGAGCACCAACTTACACCATACACAAAAATAAATTCAAGGTGGATAAAAGATTTAAATATAAGCCATGACACTATTAAAATCCTAGAGGATAACATAGGCAGGAAAATCTCAGATATTTCACGCAGCAATATTTTTACTGATATGTCCCCTAGAGCAAGGGATATAAAGAAAAGAATAAACAAATGGGATCTCATCAAAATAAAAAGCTTCTGCACAGCTAAAAAAACAGTATTAAAATAAAAAGAGAACCAACTGTATGGGAAAACATATTTGACAATGATACCTCAGACAAGGGTTTAATCTCCAAAATATATAAAGAACTTACAAGACTCTACTTTAAGAAGACAAGCAACCCAATTAAAAAATGGGCAAAGGACTTGAACAGACACTTCTCCAAGGAGGACATACAGAGGATCCAGAGACACATGAAAAGATGCTCGATATCTCTAGCTATCAGAGAGATGCAAATTAAAACCACAATGAGATACCACTTGACACCAGTCAGAATGGCCTTCATAAACAAAGCAACAAACAGCAAGTGTTGGAGAGGTTGTGGAGAAAAGGGGACCCTAGTGCACTGTTGGTGGGATTGCAGATTGGTACAACCACTATGGAAAACAGTATGGAATTTTCTAAGAAAACTAAAAATGGATCTACCTTTTGACCCAGCAATTCCACTGCTTGGATTATATCCTAAGAACCCTGAAACACCAATCCAAAAGAACCTATGCACCCCTATGTTCATAGCAGCACAATTTACAATAGCCAAGTGCTGAAAGCAACCTAGGTGCCCATCAGTTAATGAATGGATCAAAAAACTGTGGTACATTTACACAATGGAATTCTATGCAGCAGAAAGAAAGAAGGAGCTCCTACCCTTTGCGACAGCATGGATGGAATTGGAGAGCATCATGCTAAGCGAAATAAGCCAGGCAGTGAAAGACAAATACCATATGATCTCACCTTTAACAGGAACCTAATCAACAAAACAAACAAACAAGCATAATATAAACAAAAACACTGAAATTGAGAACAGTCTGACAGTGACCAGAGGGGGAGGGGAGGGAATTTCAGGGGAAAAGGGGAACGGTTTAGAGCAACAAGTATAAAGGACTCATGGACAAAAACTATGGGGGGTGGAAATGGGAGGAAGGTGGGGAGGGCTGGGGTGGTGGGCTGGGGGCAGGGTAAAAGAGAGAAAACTGTACAATATCAACAATTAAAAATACTAATTAAAAAACAAAAAAAAAACCATGCTATTTTTAACATAGCTTTCTTCTAAATTTTTTTAAAAAAAATTTTTAATTTTAATTGTTGTTCTTGTACAGTTTTCTGTCTTTTACTCCCATCCCGGCCCACCACCCCAGCCCTCCCCACCTCAACTTCTATGTTAACAATAAGACTGAGTGAGCTCTTAGAACAAGAGAAGCATCTTACGGTTGGAGAAAAATGATCTGGTAAGGTTGCCAGAGAACTTTATAAAATGCCATATAAACTACAGCTCATTACAGAAAGCATGGATCTCAAGAATTTTAAAGTAGTGAAGAAAAAGGTTTTACGTATAACAAAATTAGATGCTTTCATGTAGGAGGAGGCCAGGACATTACAGCTTTTCATCCTTTTTTTGTTCATTTTTTATTGTTTTTCTTTGGAGAAAATTAAAAAGAAGCACTGAAGGACCTTTATAAGTATTTTAATTTAAAGTTTCACTGGGAAGGTATCATTTATAGGAAAACCTAATAATATTAACCCTGGTCTTCACTGTTTGTTATAAAAAGTCTCTGACAGATACCATTTTGTAACTCTGGAATGAGTGACGAGCTAAAGATGCCAACTTAAGACTGAATTGGTCTCTGCTTAGGCCAAGCATGGACTAGAAAATGACGGAAAACTGCAGGTGTCAGAATATAGCATGCAGGTTGCAGAATACTTAAGACAATACTACTAATGATTGCACTGGGCTCACAGAATAGAGAGTCAGGTGGCGAAGACACCTGGTTCCATATACAGGAGACCTGCCAGCAATCCTTGCCTTCTGTTTGGAGAACTCAATGTTATACTTCACTCAGGGAGAAACGGACCCTTGGCACTTTTACTAAGGAGCTCTTAAAGAACACTTTGGCTCTTTACAAATTATATTGAAAAGTTCTTTTAAAAGGAAAGAAAACAGAAAATAAAAAGAAAATTATCTTAAAATAGACTTCTGGTATGGTTTCCAAAGAACAGAAGGTAATGTTTCTTTGTTTATCCGAGTGTAGGACTTAATGTTTAAAATATTTACTAATTGATGCTAACCTTCCTTTGGAAAGACAGAACAGTATTCACTTGCAAACTAAATTTTCCCATATTTCTTTTTCAAATCTTCTTTTCTTTCTCATTACCCTGGGATCTGACACAACTACACATAATCAAAACAAGTGTTATAGGTACATTTTTGTCCCAGTCTTCAGGGTAAACTTTAACTTATATCAAAAATGGAATCTTTTCTGCATCTCTATAGGGCCTGTGAACATTTTAAAACTGTGCTATTATGAGAGGTACTCACAAAAAGACAATTCTTTGTTTCCAGTATGTAGCCCGAATGGGACTGTCTCAATCTCTACTGAATACCTGAACCATGTAGAAGAATATGGATGGTAGGGCCTGCCACTTTAATAGCTTCAAGGCATTAGCTTAAAGTAATGACCAAATTGGTAAGGCCAGGATGAAACAGCTGAACACAATTTATGGAGGAAATGACACCACACCAATTCTTCCAAGAACCAAGCACTGTCGAAGGCAGTTTATCCTGGGAACCTGCTCTCAGGGGCATTGGGTGTGCTTTTAGAAGCTGAATTGTGTTTATTCATTAGTTCTGGTGAAGATGGGAGAAGGTAAAACTATCTAAAAAGGGGGAAATCACCACCACCAAGGAACACTCAATGGATTCCAGTCTGTGACTTGCCTGTGAAATCAGTCTCAGAGCATTACATTGGAGGCAAATACCTGCACAGAATCAAGTGGACAATGAAGAACATCCTTCCTAATGCCCTGTTCATATAGGACCTCTTTCTTCCTTTAGCTCTTGAACATTTTTAGCATACTTAAAGTCTTTCAGATTGCTCTATTATCTGCAGATTCTTGATTTGAGTATCTGCAAATGGGTTTTGTTCTTTTACTATGAGCTCATCTCAGTGACAGCTGCCTTTTGTGAGACTCTTCCTGGTGATCTCAATGGGGAAGATGTAAGGATAGTTTTCGTTTCTTCATTTTTTCAGTCCTTGCATCAGTTTTTACATTAGTCTCTTCCTGTACTCTTTATAAGTAGTAAAACTTTGAGCCTCAGCTCCAGGTGTGACTCAGGTTGGGACTCTTAATTTTTCAGGGATGACTTTTTTTTTTTTTAATCCACTGCCTAAGTGGGCTCCCCCAATTCTGTGCCACATCCCCTATGGACCCTTACCACAGACTGGACAGTCCTTTTCTAGGTCATGGCTTTAGGCAAGGAGCCAGGTCCATGTCCTGCCACTCACAGGGACCTACAATCTCAATTCCAGCTGCCCAGGACATAGTCTAAATTCCATCTGTTTTCCAGTAGACAAGTATTGATCTGGTTTTCCCAGCTGTAAGAATGCAGTCCTATCTCCTTCAAAAGTCTGTCATAGCCACCAAAACCCACAACTGCCAAATCACAAGAACTTCATGTTTGATGTGAAGAAGTCTGAAAGTGCTTTCATGTGCAAGATGACGCAGTCAAACCACAGTGGCCTGGGAGACCTGAGTTCTTGTCTGAGTGCAGCCTCAAACAAGCTGTGGGACTGTAGCTAAGTTTGTTGACCATTTTGGGTCTCATAGGAGAAAACTAAGAATGTGGAATTAAAATACAGAGTATGTGGGCTTCAAAAATTCCATGATTCTATAAAACACTATATTTCATCTTGGGTTTGTTTTTTTTTTGTGGTAATAATTCAAGTTTATTCATTAGTTAACAAACATTAAAAGATTGAGTGGCTCAAGGGTTCCATCAAAGTATGCTTCTCAGAAATAAAAGATGTATGTTAACAATAAAATCTCATCTGAAACAACTTCATTAAAAAATATCTGAAATCATTTAAGAATGACTATCTTTCATTTTCTAGGGCCTAATGTGAGTCCAGGGTTGGGGGCAGCATGTGCCTAGAGAGGGTGAGGAAAATTCAGAGGAAGCCTCCAGACCCCAGCTTTTCAGGATTCTGCAGCTCCTGCAAGCCACATCAGCATTTCAAACACTTGCCTGTGACAGGTGAACTCACAGAGATTAGGAGGTAGACAAATTCTGTTTTATTTTCTCAAGTCAAGCTCAGTATGTAAACATTAACTGTTCATACACATTATTCAACATTCCTCATTCATTTTTCATGAATCCATACAAACATATCAAAGGGATAGATGTTCCGCTCCTTAGTGCTTCTCTCAGAATTACAGACAGACTCATTCTCCTCTGTCAGAAAATCTGAAGGCCAGAGTCTCTGCTGAGTTGTGAGAATAACTCATGGAAATAGAAAATGCTTTACAAAATGGTACCTCCCGCACTGTCCCTGCCGCCCTCCTCTCTCATCAGGCAGTGTGTGCAGTCATATAAACACCCTTTGGAAACACGCACTGTGTACAACTTAGGCATCTAAGCACCCAAGAGGCAACAGTCTAGGTGCCATGTGCAGGACTGAGCTGAGGTTCCCAGAGCTTCTCCAGGGCCTAGAGCACCTATTACCTCAAAAATCCTTGCCACAACCACCTTCCCATTTGCTGCAGAGAACCTTACTTGAGCATCTCTCCTCGAAGGTATTCCAGAGACACACTCATACCCAGGGGAAAAAAAAACACTGCAGGAGAGCTTGAAGATGATGATAGTCAGTCATTCTGATTACGTCCCATATGATGGAAATTAGGTAGATGGAGAAGAAGAGCCAGAGTTTGCAAACAAGGGCTCTAGTCCCCACTCTGCCTATAACTGTGAGACCACAGCAAAGTTGCCTGGCATCTCTGGGTCTTAATTTTCTCATTTATAAAATGTGTAGGTTTGATAAAATTATCTCTAATGTATCAGTTCTAAAGTTCTAGTAATCTATGATAAGGTTACTAAGAACTAGGAAAGCATCGTTTATATTGTAGACAAAATCTAGCTCATTACATGGGGAGAATTCAGAAGTATAGATTCCCAGGCCCCACCCCAAGGCTTGGGAAGTGGATTCTAAAGCATCTCAGAGATCCTGATGACGAACCGGAACTGGGAACCGCTGACCTCAGGCAACAGAACTGACTTGACTGTACAGTCAAGGGGACAACAGTGAACTGGCTGGGTCAACCTGGACAGGTTAATCAAGAACTGACATTCTGTGGGGGTAACTAGGGTTCACATTAATGAATGGGGAAATGTCTTTATTTTGCAAATGACAGTAAACCTGAGACAGGAATCAGTATTTCAAAAAATGTTAGAGACCAAAGGAGTGGTTGGAACCCAATGGTATAAAGATCAAAGAGGAAAGATCTAATGAAGCATCCCTGGAGAAAGAAAAACCCCCCTAAGATGTAGTGGCAGGGCTGTTTGTCAGAAATAAATCCAAGTGTTAGAGTGGATAGCAAACTGACCAGGAACCAGACATTTTCACTGGACCTGGGAATAGATGTAGGAATTGAATAAGGCTGGTGTTTCATTGTTCTAAAATGCAAGAATTTCAGTTACAGCAGTTTAAATAACAGCAGCCCCCCAAGAACAGGGTTCAAATTTCAGCTGCCATGGTAGAGTGACTGTGAGTGATTTGCATACAGTACAAATTTCACTGCTAGCTCTTCAGTTCACAAATCACAACCTAAACAACAGGTGTGCATCATGATCAGTGACAAATCATGTTACTTCTTTCAAAGAGTGCCAGTGACTGGTCACTGTGCAGCTTTTAGGTCCATACAACAAACAACAAACTGTGTAGTGAGATTGCCTCCACAAGGAGGCAATCCCAGTGATAAACCCCAAAATGGAATGGATAATGATAATGGAAAGGGGCAGAATGGCCAACAAAGATGAAATTGTAGCAAAGAAACAAAAAGTGCTAACACTGGAATGTAAGGGGAGTTGTAGAAGAAATAGTGAACCCTGCGATTGCTGATGATGCTGCCATTCAAGAGACTGGCTATGCACCAGAGGAACTTAGTGAAGGCAAACTCATCACCATGAACGAGGAAAATGGTTGCGATGAAAGCTGTGAAGATGTCCCAGAGGAAGTGATGCTGGCAAAAAAACTTCATATAAAAGGAAATCTTGGAGATACCTCATGACATTGAAAGCACAAAGGATGAAATGGTAGAAGCCTATCCAAACTTAGAAAGGAGTATGTATGACAACTCACCAAGGCATAGAAAGGATGTTTGCGCAGTATTGTAAGTTAGATGACAAGAAGGCAAGCAGTGTTTAAACTACACTGGATGAGTTTTTTTTTTTTTTTTAATAACAATAACACTTTGTCAATATTTGAAATGCTTTAACTTACAGTATACCAATATTAGTTTAACTATGTTTTTCATTTATCTATACATTTCTCATAGGAATAGAGTTTTAAATGTTTTGACACATTTATGTATCATAACCATTAATCATTAAGATCACGTTACACAGTCTAGCTTGCGTGTTATTTTTATTGTCTCCCACGGTCACTTCACAGTCTCACACTACCATGCGCAGCAGAAACTGCTGGTATTTAGAAATCATGAGGTGAGTTCCTTATTATACTAAGTGCTTGTCAGATATTTCCACAGCACTAGATCCAGTTTAGACATTACAACCAAAGACTGACATGGAGAATCTGAAGGGGAAGATGAAAGCAATAATAAGAAAGAGGCCAAATAACCAAGCCATAGGAAAATGTGTAAGGAAATGGGGATTTCTGTCACTGACAAAAGAAGGCTGAAGTGGTAATTTAACTATGGCTGATCTTCGGTGACTTTTACGTAAGGGATACTGACCAGTCATTATTCATCTCCACTAAAGACTGAACAAGTAAAAATTACTTTTAACTGCAATATGAGGGAGGTGGGTAACTGAAGAATGAACTTACAAACAGTGAAAAAGGTACTATACATCAGAACATGTTTCAAAGACAGCTGAATAATTTTCTTTCTAAATGTCTTAAATGCAGAATCAGTTCTCCACCTGGAATGGTTTTTAAAATTTGAAGACAGGCAACGAAAGATGGACTGCATGACCTTTCAAGGTCTCTGCCAGAGCTAAGGTGCTATAATTTTTTTTTAAGCATTGTGAGACTATTGTACAATAAGCTGCCAATTATTTCTGAGCACTGTACTTAAATTGTTCTTTGCTTTGTATGCTCAGCTCTGTTTGTCCCAGTTAAAGAGCATTAGATTATGGAGTGGAACTGATGGGAAAGCAAAGCTGCAGAAAAACTCTGTTTTCCAAGGCTCTGTGGTGGGGACTGCTGCTGTGGCTTTGATGTACGCAGCACCCATCGCATCAGTGCATCCATACAAACGGGCCCCAAATGCCAGGACTGTTCCTTGTTGCTGTTGAGGCTGCTGCATTTTCTGCACTCAGACCAGCAAGCAGTGCTCCAGATATCCCCTACAGAAGCTCATCGCCAAACCAGGTTCACAAACACTCTCTGAAAACAAGGCATTTACAGCAAGAACAAATATGGACCTTTTGAGCTCTCTTCAGTACTCACAATTCTTGAATCATAATCCAGACAATTGTTGCCACCAGAAATCCAAAATCTCTTCTCCAATAAGAATTACTGGAGCCAAATGAAGGAATACTTGATATTTTTAAACAGGACTCTGAGCTCTTCTCCATTCTCTGGCCTGCAATTATGTATTAACTTTGCCAAACTTGAGACTCACTCTCATATTCTTCAGGAAATGGCTCAATAATGAAATCTCTAATACAGTTCAATGTTCTAACCAATGCATTCTTCTTCCAATGCTAGATTTCTAGGGGGCAAACATGAGGGACAAAACCCTAACCTTGACTTCCAATGAGATAAAGTATATGAGACACAGAAGCTCTTTAAAGTATAAGTTACTTGAGGATAAGGTGTCTTTCTTTAAAACAACAACAAGAACAGAAAACCTAATGGGAGTAGAATATTTGCTTCTCCATTAATGAGTCTCACACTGGAACTGAAATTTATTGTTTCAGCAGACTTCTAATTGGTGATTGATCTGAGTTTTGTGTTTTTGTTTTACTGTAATACGACTTGTAGATTCAGATTCAAATTTGTCCCCTACAGCAGAAACACCCAATTTTGGTTGGGCATCGTGAGTATGACCAATTATTTATCTAAGGGGAAATCTGTGAATTCTTAAAAGAAAACTTAAAATAACAAGATTACTTAGCTTTTCATTTAAATTTAATGTTGACATTAATAAACACACATCACCAAACACTGTTAGAGTATAACAAAGACCCTGTCTCAGCCTACTCTCTACTATACGTGTACAACCTTGCTTCAACTTCTGGTACAGACACACCTACTTACAAAGAGACACTGATCAATCAAGTAGTTCTTTTCATAGCTCACAGAAGATTCTAGTCAGAGGATGGAAGAATAGGATTGTGAGAATAATACTGTAAACTGAAAGAAAACAGTAACTATCATTTGGCCTTCTTTTAAATCAAATTAGATTGTTTTTAACTAAGAGAACAGAATGTTACAATTTTAGAAATAAGAGAACACCTCTGGAAGTATTTGTAGCATTGCTCTGGAGTTTACAGGGTTGGTCAATAAAACCTGTTTTGATGGAAATGTTCTACATTTGCACTACTATGGAAGCCACTAACCACATACAGGCTTGATGTAACTTGAAATGAGGCTAATGCAACTGAGGCTCTAAATCAGTGGTGTCCAACCTTTCAGCATTTTGGGCCACACTTGAAGAAGAATTGTCTTGGGCCACACATTAAATATATTGTAATGGGTAGTCACAAAAAAAAAAAAAATCTCATAATGTTTTAAGCAAATTTACGATTTTGTGTTGGGCTGCATTCACAGCCATCCTGGGCTGCATACAGCCCATGGACCTCGGGTTGGACACCCCTGCTCTAAATTTTTAGTCTAATTTTAATTTAAATACCCACCTGTGGTTAGTGGTTAGTACAGTGTAGATCTAGAGCCAAGGTTCCCAAATCTAGCTACACAATTGAATCACCAGAGCAGCCTAAAAAATACCCTGGATCCCACCTTTTATTGATTCTGAATTAATAGGCCTGAATAGGGATCACCATTGGTATTTTTAAAAAGTTCCTCAGGTGATTTTATAAAAACTTAAAAACACACCTTTATTCTTTTAAAGGAGTTTCAGGTTCACAGCAAAATTAAGAGAAAGGTACAAAGATTTCCCATATACTTCCTGACCCCCACACATACAACCTCCCCCATTATCAACACCCACCAAAGTGATACATTTATTACAACTGATGAACCTACATTGACACACCATAATCATCCAAAGTCCATGGTTCACATTAAGGTTCACTCTTGGCGTTGTACATTATATGGGTTTTGAGAAACATATAATGACATGTATCCACCATCTAGTATCAATACAGAGTAGTTTCACTGCCCTAAACATCCTCTGTGCACTGCCTATTCACCCCTCACTCTCCTCTCACCTCTGGCAACCACACTAATCCTTTTACTATTCCCACAGTTTTGCCTTTACCAGAGTGTCATATAATTGGAGTCACACAGTTATGTAGCCTTTTCAGGTTAGCTTCTTTCACTTAGTAATATGTTTTTAAGTTTCTTTCATGTATTTTCATGGCTTGATAGTTCACTTCTTTTTAGTACTGAATAATATTCCATTGTCTGATGTACCAAGTTTATTTATCCATTCACCAACTGAAGGCCATTTGGCTGCTTCCGAGTTTTGGCAATTATGAACAAAACTGCTATAAACGTCCATGTGCAGGTTTTTGTGTGAACATAAGTTTTCAACTCCTTTGGGTAAATATCAAGGATCGTGATTACTGGATCATATGGTGAGAGTATATTCTGTTTTTGAAGAAACTGCTAAACTATCTTCTAAAGTGGCTGTACCAGTTTGCACTCCCACCAACAATGAATGAGTTCCTCTTGCTCCGCATCCTCTCAGATAAGGCTCTGGTTACCTAGTTTCTCCTGAGGGCTGGTGTCTTAAGAAGAATGGAGTACTCTGGTGTATTTCAAAACAGTACCATTTCCCCTGCCCTGCCAGAACCACAAAGGGGTTTCCTCCTGATATTTCTGTGAGAACCTGGAGGAGCAGCTGGTGAGGGGCATCCTATGACTAAGTCCCCCTGTCAACTGATGGTCGTTAGTGCCAATTCAACACCAACATAAATCTCCAATGTGGGGTGCAGTGAAGAATGAAATTTCATTCTGCGCAAAACAGGTCAATTGTGATACAGCACAGCTGTAGAACTCTGCTCCTCATTGGCCTGCTCTGCTCTGCAATGGTTGGCCAGTTGGCTTCACTCTGGAGAGACATCTTTGGTGTTTCAGTCCAGCAAGGGAGACAGTCTTCATTCTTCTATGGAAAGGGAAAGGGGGCCCATATAAGCCGGGGGGGGGGGGGGCTGGTTTATATGAACAGCAGTCCCCACCCCTAGTCCCTGACTGGTCTGTGCTCATGCAAATGAAGACTCCAAATCCTCATAGTTTGACTGCTCCACAAGGAACTGCCCTGACCAGTCAGAATAGAGCCACTTTGATTAGCCTGAACTGCACAGCTCCAACTGGAAGGGGAAAGCCTCAGTCCTATTGATTGAAATAGGAATCCAGGATCTCCTTTACAAGGGCTGGCTCAGATGACAGAAGCACAGAACAGAGGCAGGCAGCCCAGTGCAGGCTTCTCCATGAAGTGCGGTTTGTGTGAGAAGCCCCTGTGCAGAAATGACTGCTAGGCTGTTTTCTGTTTTTGTTTTTTTTTGAGCCCAGTTAGCCACCAGGAGCTCTTCTTAGTACATGTCTTTTTTTTTCCCTTTCAGGGTTCATACCCTCGAGTTTTTAACTCTGAGATTTGTCCACACTGAGCCTCCAGCAATTCGACAGTAACAGTTCAGGTTTTCCTGCCTGGCTCTGGTTCCCTGGGCAGTTTCCTCACTTACTTGTGAGTCTCTGCTCCAAAAGGCCTCAGCTCCCTGCACTCACCTGTCTGTCCCAT
Source organism: Glossophaga mutica (assembly GCA_039655065.1). Lineage (NCBI taxonomy): Eukaryota > Metazoa > Chordata > Mammalia > Chiroptera > Phyllostomidae > Glossophaga > Glossophaga mutica. Next base: position 62,115,698 of record CM077303.1, on the reverse strand, counting down.
CCTGGGGGCAGCAGTGTGCTCTGTGTCCTTTCTTCTCATTTGGATCCAAGAAGAGTTGTTGATTTTTTCAGTCTGTTTGGCTTTTTTTTCCTTTAAAATTTTTTTTTTTGGTTGAATTCACTGGAGTGACATTGGTTAATAAAATTGTGTATGTTTCAAGTGTACAATTTTATAAATAAAATCTGTATACTGTATCAATATTGTGACCACCACCCAAAGTCAAGTCTCCTTCTGTCACCATTTATCCCCCGTTACCGTCTGTTCAGCTTTTCACTTGTTAGGAAAAAGTGGCAAATCCCAAGCTCCTTACATATGGAATGGGACTCTGGAAACCTCCCCAGGTGATTTTTTAAAAAAATTGTGTGGCTAGAGTCTGAGAGCCATTGTTATGAATTTACTCATGGTGTTCTAGATCACCTGATAACTTGTTAAAAATGCAGGTTCTCAAGCTTCACCCTGGATCTACTGAACTCAGAAACCACATTTTAACAAGATCACCAGATTATTCATTTGCACATCAAAATTATAGAATCACTGCTCTTGAATAGTATTGTCAACCCTGGTATATACACTAGAATCATGTGGGGAGCTTTTAAAAAAAATTATACACGAATCAGTATTTCTTTAAAGTTCCCAATGATTCCAACATGGGGCCAATCTGAGAGCCACTGAATTAAAATGTACAAACCCAAATAAGGACTACTTGAACGTACCCTAGTCATGATGGGTAGAAGGAAAAGAAAGGACGGTTGAGCCCCCACTTTCAATGGGAGAGATACAGGAAACCTACCTTGCCAGATGAATAATGTTGGTGCCTGAAGGAAAATGACTCTTATGACAGTAAGAGCCTGGAGAGTAAATCTCAAATTTTATCTGTTTTTCACCCAAAGTGGAATACTCTAACTGCTGTGTTTTACAGAATCTTTGCTCTAAGTTTCTAAAACCAGCCTTCATTGTTGTCCTTAGTCTCCGCTCACTCCTCTCCCCAACAAATACCCAAAGACTTCACTCTTGAGATTTCTCAAGAAAACATATTTCTAGTTCTAGGAAAGGAGAATGGATGAAGCCCAATGGAAATTTCCACCAACACATTCTCTTACGATTCCTTACATTCCCTCAAGGGTGCCTGCTGGCAGTGACGTGGGACCCTAGAACTGACGGTAGAATCTAGTCTTTCTCCAAATGACAAACCTCTTTGACTATTGTGTCTTTCCCCCTGAGTTTTCTTGATGTAGCTTTGCTGCCACAGTGACTCCCCCCCGCCCCCCGGGCTTGATTTCTAGAGGTAAATCATTATATTGTTGAAGTTGAACACTGACAGTTTTCTCCCTACTAGCTAGAAGATGCTTGCCAATGATGGCAAGAAAATATATTCCCTCATCTCCACTCTTTACAGAAAAGCCAGAATGGTTACAAACCATACAAGAAACAATAGTTTCAGTCAATCTGACTTCTGTTGTTTCCAAATTACAACAACAACAACAAAAAGAAATTTCTTAAGGCTGACAGGATTAATATAGTTTACATTTCCTCAACTAGTTCAATGGGGACACCCAGGCACCTTCCACACCAATTTATTAGGGAAAAGAGAGTCACAGCTACTTTCTGGTGAAATATGATCTTAAGCTCTGTTTCTTTTTTCAAAAAATTATTTTATTGTTGTTCAGTTACAGATGTCTGCACTTCCCCCCACCCATCCCCCCGTTAAGCTCTGCTTCTTTCTCTTCAAAATAGGGATAAGCCTCTCTCCTTTTCAGTTCTATTGTCAAGATTAAATGAGGTAATGGATATACAAGTGTCTATACATTACAAAGTGCTTGACAAGGTGTAGATATACTTATTATTAGCTGGTTGGAGCAAATGATGCTTCCCAGAAGATGAGTAAAGAAATAATTTCTAGGACACAGGAAAGGAAAGACAGTTTTCTAATGGCAAATCTCCATACCGGTGAATAGTGTTCTATTTATAGTTTCTTGTTAAAGGTTAGAGCCAACACTACACACTACCTTTGACATCAGTCTCAAACAGACAGATCAGAGGCAATGCAAATGTGACCCTTATTTTCTGTAGCTCACTCACTTTAAGTGCAACCCTCCAAGCCCCACTGCCATTCACACTGGCAGACACCAAGGCTTGCACACTAAAGACATAAAGGAAAGAATAAACAAATGGGATCTCATCAAAATAAAAAGCTTCTGCATGTCTAAAGAAAATAGTATTAAAATAAAAAGAGAACCAACTGTATGGGAAAACATATTTGACAATGATACCTCAGACAAGGGTTTAATCTCTAAAATATATAAAGAATTTACATGACTCCACTCTAAGAAGACAAGCAACCCAATTAAAAAATGGGCAAAGGACTTGGGCAGACACTTCTCCAAGGAGGACATACAGAGGATCCAGAGACACATGAAAAGATGCTCGATATCTCTAGCTATCAGAGAGATGCAAATTAAAACCACAATGAGATACCACTTGACACCAGTCAGAATGGCCTTCATAAACAAAGCAACAAACAGCAAGTGCTGGAGAGGTTGTGGAGAAAAGGGGACCCTAGTGCACTGTTGGTGGGATTGCAGATTGGTACAACCACTATGGAAAACAGTATGGAATTTTCTAAGAAAACTAAAAATGGATCTACCTTTTGACCCAGCAATTCCACTGCTTGGATTATATCCTAAGAACCCTGAAACACCAATCCAAAACAACCTATGCACCCCTATGTTCATAGCAGCACAATTTACAATAGCCAAGTTGTTGGAAGCAACCTAGGTGCCCATCAGTAAATGAATGGATCAAAAAACTGTGGTACATTTACACAATGGAATTCTATGCAGCAGAAAGAAAGAAAGGAGCTCCTACAGCATGGATGGAACTGGAGAGCATCATGCTAAGCGAAATAAGCCAGGCAGTGAAAGACAAATACCATATGATCTCACCTTTAACAGGAACCTAATCAACAAAACAAACAAGCAAAATATAACCAAAGACATTGAAACTGAGAACAGGCTGACAGTGACCAGAGGGGAAAGGGGAGGGAATTTCAGGGGAAAAGGGGAACGGTTTAGAGCAACAAGTATAAAGGACTCATGGACAAAAACTATGGGGGGTGGAAATGGGAGAGAGGTGGGGAGGGCTGGGGTGGGAGTAAAAGACAAAAAACTGTACAAAATCAACAATTAAAATAAAAAATTAAAAAAAAAAAAAGAAAACAAGGAGTGCTCTTTTAGGGCTAATTGTGGCTAGCCAGGGGTTTCTATCCCTGGCAGCACAGCTGCTTTCCACCAGGAAACTGATGGGATGAGCTTGTGTGATGAGGGCTGATTTCAGCATCAGGAAGTTTGCCTGTGATTTGAATGAAAGACCGTTTGCACTCCGAAGTTCTACTCTGCCCTGTAGATTGGCAGGCCTATTTCTATCCAGCTGATCTCCACCAGGCAAGATGACTTCACTTTCTAGAACACAGATAATCTCTGTGGACAACCTGCTGGCAAGCAGGAACCAAAACATCTGGGGGAAAAATGAGCTAGAGTCATCAAATGCTGGAGATAGAAAACAGACAATAATTCCATTCTTCAGTGGCTAACTGTGTTTCTTTCTCTTCACAACTTGCTTTTAAACAAATCCCAAGTTCTTCATTTAAGACAACTAACTAAAAGTGAAGTAGGGGACATTATTGAGAGATACAAATTAAATAGTGTTGTACTGTCCCAGGACTCAATTCTTTGTTCTGTTCTTAAACTTATTCCCCTGGTAATCTCGTTGAGTCTTATAGCACTACATGCAGACCCCAATTTTTTTTCTTTTTTATAATTTATTCATTTATTTATTTTTCTTTTTTTAATCAGTATTTTTTTAATTGTTGATATTGTATAGTTTTCTGTCTTTTACCCCGGCCCCAGCCCACCACCCCAGCCCTCCCCACCTTCCTCCCATTTCCAGCCCCCATAGTTTTTGTCCATAGGTCCTTTATACTTGTTGCTCTAAACCGTTCCCCTTTTCCCCTGAAATTCCCTCCCCTCCCCCTCTGCAGACCCCAATTTTTTAATCTTCGGCCTAAACCTCTATTTTAAACTCCAGAATACAGTACAGCCACCTGTTTGACATCTCTGTGTCTCAAACTCCACATGGCCAATATTGAACTCCTTTTTATAGTTTTTCGTTTTGAAATAATTTCACACTTATAGAAAAGTTGCAAGAATAGTACTAAGGACTCCTATATTCCCTAATTGTTAATGTTTTCCCATATGCATTTAATCATTCTTTCTCTCTTCATATCTGTATGTGTGTGTGTGTGTGTGTGTGTGTGTATATATTTATTATTATTATTTTCTGAGCCATTTGAGAGTAAGTTATAGACACAATGGCCCTCTATTCCCCAAATACCTGTGTATGTTTCCTAAGAAGAAGAACATTCTTTAATATAACCTCGGTACAATTATCCAAACCAGGAAGGTGACACTGACACAATACTAAAATCTACAGGTCTTGTTCATATTTAAACCAATTGTCCCAATATTTTACTTTATAGAAGTGTGTGGGTATGTGTATTTATTTATTTCCTGATCCAGGGTTCAATCCAGAATCACACAAGTTGTGTTGAGTTGTCAAGGCTCTTTAGTTTTCTTTAATCTGAGAGAGTCCCATAGTCTTTGTCTTTCATAATTTATTGAAGATTTTTTGTGAAATGCTTTTTTTAGTACATTCATTGATGAGAGAGAGAGAGAGGATAGATAGATAGATAGATAGATAGATAGATAGATAGATAGACAGATAGAAAGAAAGAAAGATAGATATTGGTTGTCTCTCATAGGAACCCTGACCAGGGATCAGACCCACAACCTAGGTATGTGCCCTGATCAGGAAGCAAACCTTCAACCTTTTGGTGTACTGGATGACAGTCAACCAACTGAGCCACGCTGGCAAGGGCTGGAATGTTTCTCTGATTGTTACAAATTGTGGTAAAATACATATAACATAAAATATACCAGCTTAAACAATTTTAAGTGTAAACTTCATTAGTATTATTCATATTCACACTGTTGTGCAAATAATTTCTAGAATTCTTTTCATCTTGCAAAACTGAAACTCCATATCCATTACAACCATTCAATTTGAGTTTGCCTGAGGTTTGAGCAGATTGATGCTGTGCGTTTCAGGCAGGATTCCTACAGAAGTAATGTATTCCTATCATTACATCATATAAGGAAGTCATAACATCAGTTTGTCCCATTAATGATGACAGTAACTTTGATCCTTAAATGACATCTGCCAGGTTTCTCTCCTTTGAAATAAGTACTTTGAGATCATATATCCTATTCCTCATCAAATTTTCACCTATTAGTTTAGGACCCACCAATAATTCTTGCATTAATCAATTTTTACTTTGATATTTGTCAAATGGTGATTTTTCTAACTTTATCATTCCTTATTCATTTATCATTTGGCATTCTACTATAAGGAAGAGCTTTCTCTCTCATTAATGTGTTTATTCACCTATTTATTATGTCAGCATGGACTCATGGATTTTTGTCTCATTTTACAGGTTATATATAACCTGTCACTATCATTTTTTCGATGCTAACACAATCCTACATTTGGCCAATGGAAACCTTTTCAGTTGGCTCCTGTCTTTTTGATACGTCCTCATCATTATTTGAGCACTTCCTTACTTTCTAGCACAATCAGATGTTCCAGGCTTTTCTTCTTTCTTTCTTTCTGTCTATCTATCTATCTATCTATCTATCATCTATCTATCTATCTATCTATCTATCTGCCTCAGCCTGGAATAGACTATTCCCCCAAGATGCCTGATTGCTTTACTGGAGAACGGTACTGAAAAACCTGCATCTAGGGTGTTGTGTGCTCATTGTTAGCAGAGTGTCATCCCTTCAAGTCTTTTCAGTGACAGAATATTTGAGAGTGTATATTTATAAGCATTTCTATACCTACATATTGATATATTAAAAACCATGAGTTCACACTGATTTTTCTAATTCTAATCCTAATCCAACTCCACAGAGTTCATTCCAGATATCCTCCTTTGCATACTTCTAACTCCCTTTTCTGACAGTGAGACACCTGGCTCCTATTATTCTCACTTTTAATATTTACTATTTGCTTAATCTTAGAATGCACCAAAAGGAGTTTCAGAATTCCCAAGTCATGCAACACCAGACAACTGAACTCTTGATCTTCCATTCCTGATGGCCTCTACCCACAGCCCTTTACAACACAGTTAATGGCAACTTCATCTTTCTAGTTGCTCAGGCCAAAACCTTGAAGTCATCCTGGACTCTCTTCTCTTGCTCTCTCTTTCTCTCTCTCTCTCTCAAACCCTGTATCTAATTGTCAGGAAATCCTGTCATTTTTGCCATCAAAATACATTCAGAATCTGACTACTTTCTATTTCCTCCCCTGTTACCAACAATCTTGTCCAAGCCACCACCACTGTCTTGGGCTTGGGTTTCTCCCAACAGGTCTCCCTGTCTCTGTCCTTGCCTCTTAATCAGTCTACTGTCAACAGAGAAGCCAGAGCAGTCCTTTCAAAACTAAGTCACTCTTCTCCTAAATCCCTGCAATGGCTTCCTATTTTACTTAGAGTAAAAGCCAAAGTCAATGGCTTAAAATGGCCATACATGATCCAACCCCTGTGCCTTTCTGACTTGATTTCTTACTCTTATCTTCGTTATTCCACTCCATGCCAGCCAGTCTAGACTCCTTGCTGTCTGTCAATCACTTCAGCCACACTCCCATTTAATCCCTGTGCTCTAATTCCTCTGCCTGAAACAATTCCTTTACTTCCTTCAAGTGCACAATGTCCCCTTCTCAAGGAGGGCCACACTGACTCTCGTATTTGCTCCTACAACCCCCACACCCACAGTCTCTATCCTCCTTACCCTGCTCTAAGTTTTCTTACTCTGTAACACCAGCTTCTCTATCATACCATATAATTTACTAATTTATTACATGTATTACTTACTGCTTATCCTCCACCCTGAGCTCTCTGCTAGAACTTAAACTCTGTAAGGGCACGAAATTTTGTCTGTTTTGTACCCTAATATATCCCAAGTGTCCAGAAACACTGTCTGGCATGCAGTAAACATTCAACAAATATTTGTTGATGTTCAATGAAAATCATTGAGGCTTGAAGAATTACTTTATCTTCTGTTTTGGCAGTATAATTTGATTAAATATTTTCTGTAAAACATTTTATTTTTGACCTATAATATCAGTTTGGGCCAATGGCTTTCATATTTATACTTTAGACTAACATTCTCCTAAGGTGGAAGATGTCCTTACCAGAAATTTAGTCACACATCCATGCGAGTAAGCCAAGGTGCTCCAAATAAATGTAAAATAAAAGTCTCAAATAATATTGTATAGCTTTTACATGACTTGTATATATATGTGTATATGTATATGTACATATATATGCAAGACTGTGGCTTTTAATTTTTATGATAGTATGAGGATCTGGAATTTCATCTGGAGTTAATGTACATATTTGACAAACTTGCCCATTTTGAGAATACTATTTAAAAATCTTCTAGTTCTCTGTCTTCTGATCAGAGTGAACATTAACACCCTAACACACAGCATGTCCCTAGCACCTACATGGCCAGATGTTATTAGCACAGGGTACATGAACGGTTTTTGTAAGCAAAATTTTGTGTATGTGTATTTTCAGTGGTAGAAAGGGAAGCTAACTCTTTCATCAGATTTTCAAGGATTCTCTGACCTAAAAACAATTAAGAAACATTGTATTTAACTATTTAATGGAGCTCCTACACTAATAATAAGCTTCCTGAGGATAGGAACCACACCTTTCTCATCATCAAATCCTAGTGCCTAGCAAGCAATAAATAATGTTTGTTGAACAAATAAAAATGAGTGAGTCAAGAATGAATAAATGGATCACTACTGCCTCAGCTTGCACTCTCTGCCCCTTTTCCAGATTACTAAGGAGGTGGGCCTCAGTAGCACATCAAGGACATTGGACTGAAAATGATTCAAAGAGTAAACTAGAAATCACTTGATGAAGTTTTCACCAAATCTGGGTGGCAGAATCTTCATTGGAGTGAGAAAGAAATCTTAAAGATGGGAAAGACTTTAGACTTTCTGTAGCCCTTTTCTAGGTTAAAATCCACCTGTTGGGATGTTTTTGAGGCACAGGGATCCTGGAGGCTTTGGGGCTTTTGTGTACTTCTGGGTACTAACAGGAGAGGCCCAGGATACAGGCTGCTAAGAGCCCACTCCAGGTCCTGGGTTTAAGGGAAAAAAGTAATGACACCCTCACATTCCTCTCTAAGTTGTTCAGTTCCATTCATCAGGAAAACAAAGGAGAAAGATATTCAAATAAGAATCCTGTCCAAGAATAAACACTGATCATGTTTATTTGGATTTATGATGGATTTATGACGTATCTTCCTGGAACTGAACAGATTAGAGCACAGAGGCTACTCCTCTAATACCCTGAACTTCCAAGGGATTAAACATTTTTTATTATACTGTCTCTGTACCATCTTGGCCATAAGGATTCATTTCAGTTTATAAGAAAATTATCCGTTAAGATTGACCAGGCTATGGTTGAGGACAGAGTCAATCGCTGGAATTGGCTGCACCTGTTCTGCTGAGGTAACTTTCTGCTGTGGATGGCTTGACCATGAATTACTGGAAATACTCATGGGGGCAGCAAGTCACCTTCTGTACCCACTTTACACTCAGCAGAAGACCAAGTGGTTACAGAACACAGTGGGTTTGCCAGAAATAACCAGTGACAAGAAGCTCTATACAGCCACAGTCACACCTAACCTCAGAGATGAAGCCTTGAAAGAAACTCTCCCCTGAATCAGACCCACAAACCCTGTTCCTGCCAAAGGAATGAGGTATTTGAGAAACAGAAAAAACCAAAAGGGAGGTAAACGAAACAGGCATACAATAGGGAAATCTTCCATTTACTTTGCATGCTGGGCAAACGAGCAGTAACTGGGGGCAGCTTTTGTCAAAGTCATACTTCATTATTCAATGTTAAAAAAAATCCTGTGAACACCCACCAGGTGTTAAAGCACAGTGATAGGGTACTGAGTGAGCAATATGATCTCCAGTAGTAGAGATAAAACATAAATACTAGTAATAACCGTAATGCAGGTGAGAAAGAGAGATACAGATACCCGAGTTTGCAGGAGGGAGAGAGAGTAGCAGACGTGTCTGTTGTGCTTAGTGGATCAAGAAAGGAAGGGAAGAAGGTTGGGGTCTTGGGTGCCTAGCTAAGGAGCTTCTTTTTACTTTTCTTTTTCCCTCCCTCCTTTTCGCTACTCCCCTCCCTCCTTCATTTATTTCTTCTTAACACTTCACATCCTTGCAAATTTCGAAAAGAGAACTAAAGATGATCAGAACTGTTCTCTGGAGAGATTCATCAGGTAGTAATAAAGTTTGTGGAAATGGGAATTGAGAGATTGAGACAACAAATATTTAGGACATAAAATCAACAAGTCTAGGCAACTGACTGACAGTTGTGAGGATCAGCAAGAGGGATAAATCGAATGTGACTTGGAGAATGCTGATGTCATTCAGAACAGGGTCCCTGCAGCGGAACAGATGATACATGATTTTGGATACACTGAAGTGCTAGTGAAGCTACCCGACAAACTGCTGGAAACGGGGGCCTAAAGCACCAGAGAGAGGTCTGGATTGCTGAAGCCACAGAAGAGAGAGTATTCTGCACACAAATGAGAGCTGACACCATGAAAATGGATGAGTCCAAAGGGGAGAGTTTAGAAGGAGAGAAGAGGGTCAAGGGCAGAACCTTAGGGAATGGCTGCATATAGGATGAGAAAAAGCGCCAGACAATGAAACCAAAGGAGTCGTCAGAGCAACAATCTGAAATTCAGCAGACTGTCACAAAAAATAAAGGAAGAAAGAGACTCATGGAGTGGGAGGTCACAATGGGAAGTGCTACTCAGAGGTCAAAGAGGATGGGACTTGGGGAAATGTCAGTGGGGCCTCCAGGAGCAGTTTTACTCGCCTTCTGGCGAGATCACATTTCAGGTCTCGAGCTCAAGGGTTAAAGAGGGAACAAATGGGTTGTTCAATTCATATTTGTGTGCATCTGTCTTTACTGCTTGCCTCTTCTTTTTGCTTCCTGAACTCACCATCTGTCCACTTTCACTGCTATGTGCAAGTTTCTAAAGCCTCTTCATTTTAATGATTCAACAGATACTGACGAAAATAGACAAAATTAATGAATAAGACCTTCTAGGAATCCCCAGGGTCCTAAAAGCGTTATTGCTTATCCAGCACTTATTCCCCAGGCACAGATATACTGAAGACAAGTGAAATGTAGTAGCTCATTGTCATGGACTACGAAGTCAGAACCGGGTTTAAATCCTTGCCCTCCTACCACTTATTAGCTGTGTTATTTTCAGCGCTTCAACTGCAAAAAGGATATAATAATAGTTCCCATTTCATGGAGTTGATGTGAGGACAAAATGGGACAATGTATATGGTGCCTAGTATATAGTAGGGGCTCAAAAAATTGTATGTTTCTTTATTATGCCATTGGAATGTTATTATCAAGGATTACTTATTGAAATAAGTATTTATTATTATTGATAGAGAAAATGAGGAACACAGAAGTTTCTGAAATCATTTCTGGCCTCAGAGTTGTTTACAATCTCATTATGAGAGTCAAGGCTGACATAGATGAGAAAATAAAAGAAAAACACCTAACTAGTGCTGAGTGGCGTGGAATGTCTGGAAGTCAGTCATTTTCAACTGCTGTAGTGCAAGAATTACCGAAACACGCAATACCTGACCATTTAGTCGGGGGTACTGACTTTTTTCCCTTAGACTGTCAAATTAAAAAAATGACAACAGCCAACACACCAACAGCCCTCCAGTGTGAATGCCCTGTCTCAAACAATAAATATGTAGGTCATATAATAGAGCTGCATCCTATTGGTCAAGTTGCATGACAAAGTTGTAGTCTGACTGGTTAATTCTTGGTACCAGAAATACTTACATACAAATATAGGCACTTGATTTTTTAAAAAGTCACTTTGGAGCAAAAAGGATAGGTAATTATCATTTATTGGTAAATAAATTAAAATTATACCTATTTTTTTTGTCAGATCAGCTATACACATTTTTGATGTGCCGCAGAACTTCAGTACTTAGTTTATGTGTGCCATGAGATGAAAAAGGTTGAAAATCGCTGCTATAAGTGGAATAAAAAACTAGGAAGAGGTGGATATGACTGGAGATTCAAAATAGAGGTGGGATTAAGATGCTTTTCATAAAACATGGACAGAGAGAGAGGGAGGGAGGGAAGGAGGGGTAGAGAGAAAGAGCGAGAAAGTGGTCCAGAGGAAGGGTGAGGGTGTAAATGCTGAAACTCCTATGCAGGTGTTGGGGTCACTTATGAAACTAGCTTTTTGAATGTGGAGGATAAGTGATGGGAGTAACTGGACATGAACTGGTTATGTAGGATGGAGCCTGTCACTTTAGGGCAGCAGCAGTTCTTGGTGTTTGGTGGAGACTGGGCTGATTGCTGGGAAGTATGTCTATGCAAGATTATATGGAGGTGGGCAAAAAACTAGGGAGGTAGAATGGCTTCACATGGTGAAATCAGAAAGGCAGAATGAAGTCTGAATCTCATGCAGGAGTCTAGCAGGCTAAATGTGTTATTGAATACCAGCCAGGACTAGAAGCAGAGCACTCATTCTCTAGACTGGACTTGCTCCTAATGAACCAACAGGTCTGGATCTCAAGTCTTCAGATGCCAGAGAGCATCAGGGGAGCTAAAGCAGAAGTGGAGCAGGCAGACGTCAGTGCCCTATGAAGCACGTGTAGGTGCACCAGTGAAAAAATGATCACTTGTGTGAGCACTTCCAAAATCATCCTGGGTGTTTATTGCAGACACTCTAAATCTTCCTAGAGACTGTAGGTAGCATCATACTTTTGACACCTCTAGGTTCTGCAAAGCTACACATTCTAATTACATTTAGTGAGAGACCATTGTAGAATTTAAGTGTATTCAGCCATCTCAAATCCATAGCAGAAAATTATATTAAGTGATAGTTTCCCTACCACATTAAATTAGACTAACCATTCTGTTCCTAGATGAAAGAAAACAACACACTTTGATATGTGACTTTCAAATTCAGTGACAAACATCTGCACTAAAAAGATACAATGTTGACAAGTGTTGGTGGAAAAAAATTACAGGATATGCTCTGCTGATGTCATTCACTGATCTCAGCTGATAGGATGTACACTTCCAGAGTATATACATTAATCCGGGTTTAACATAATCTTTTAGGTTTACCTGAAACACTACTGGTTACTGGCAAGTAACTGTATTTTTTGAATGTTTATTTTCAAATGAAAACAAAAATTAATTTTTAAAAGTCATTATTTAGCAGTTTGCCTTTCCAACTTTTAAATTTTTCTCAAATACCCGAGGTCAAGACTATCATTACTGGCAATACCTAAATTATGGAAAAAGGTATATTCATAAAGAAAATTAGTTAAGCAGTAACTTATTTTCTTTTAGACTCAATGCTGTACATAATGGTTAAGTTCTGCAGACCAGTTGTAGACTTAACCCAGTGGTGGCACTTTGTGTCCCTAGTGCCTGACATAATACCTGGCATGTGGTGCTTTTTAAAATTTTGCTGAAGAAATGATTAAATGAATCAATACATAAATGAGGTATTTAGGCCTATGCTGTTCTGAAATAACTAATACAACTACCATATAAAAATGTTTCTTTTGGGAAATGTGATCCGAGTTCCAGCTGAGTTGCCAGAACAACCTCTCCTGTGAGTCATCCTCTAACTTTGGTGGCAGAACGGAAATTTCTCCCTCAGTTATGAAAGAAAATTCAAATTAAGTATCAACTACCCTTGACATTTTCTCACTTTCATTGGGGAAGTCCTACAAAGAAAGTTAGAGGGGTGAAAGGAAGGTGATGATGAGGGAAGAGTGAGGCAAGAGTCTGGGGACACATTCAACAGAGACTACTGTTAGGATGGGTCCTGCCAATCCTATGGCCACACAGTCAACATGAGCCTAGCTGGAGCAGGTGGAACAGAGACTGGATGAGATGGGATCTAGGTAGCAAAGTATCTGCAGTTGTGATGGGGGAAAAAATCCCACGTAGGGTCAACCTTGAGGAGAGGAGCCTTCCTATCTAAGACTAGTATTCACCCAAATATAAAAGCACAACAGTATAGTGGTCAAGTGCGAGAAGCCTGGAGCCAGACTTTCTGGTTTCATGCCCCAGTCGTCAACTTCATTAGTCATGTGATGTAAGATGACGTACTTAACCTCTCTGTGCCCCAGTGAAATGGGGATGAGAATCCCTACCACAAGGGTTGGTAAGAGGATTGAATAAGTTAACAGTGCCTGGGTTATTACAAGGGCTACCTATGTAAGTGTTAACCAAACAAATATACCAAGCACCTGTAAGTTCCTGGTTACATGTTACACATGTAATAATTAAAAACATGTTAGACACACAGCACTATTTTCACCGATTTGTCCCCTAGAGCAAGGGATATAAAGGAAAGAGTAAACAAATGGGATGACATCAAACGAAAAAGCTTCTGCATGGCTAAAGAAAACATCAGCAAAATGAAAAGGGAACCAACCATATGGAACCGCAGACAAGGGTTTGCTCTCCAAAATATATAAAGAACTCACATGACTCCACAGCAGGAAGACAAACAATACAGTTAAAAAATGGGCAAAGGACCCGAACAGACACTTCTCCAAGGAGGACATGCAGAGGGCCCAAAGACAACAAACTGACAGTGACCAGAAGTGGGGGTGGGGGGTAACAGCGGAAAGAAGGAGAAGGGTCAAGTCAAGGAACATGTATAAAGGGCCCATTGACAAAGACAACAGGGGGAGGACTGAATGTGGGAGGTGCAGGGTAGGTAGGGCAGGGAAGAGTGATGGGGGAAAATAGGGACAACTATAATTGAACAACAATAAAAAAATAAAAACATGTTCAACCTTGAAAACTATGGCCTTCCCAAGGCTTAATGAGCAAGAGGAAAGAAGGTGGGTATTGTTCACTAAATATCAATAAAGAGCAGAGCACTATCTTCAATTGTGCTGTGAGCATTGTTTTTCACCTCAAAAAAAAATAAAAATTTGTGCCAAATTACCACCTAGGAATAGGAATTTTAAAGTGGTACTATGTGGCTCTCAGTGAAAACCAAGCAAGTCTTACTCAGACTATTTTAAGAGTGTGTTTTCTGCTGATGATAAGGAAGAATATAAAATACATCTTTTTTTGGACAGTACTGCCTTAAGAACAACTATTCAAAATGGGTTCCATTAAGGATACATCTCATTTCACTAAGTGAAATAAGGTCATCCTTTTAATTTCAGAAGTATCATTGGCCAGCCAAATGACAAATGTCATTTGGACCCTTGGTGAATAAATTGCAATTTTTTAAAACACAAACTTCAGGGTTGGGCTGCCAAGTCTTCATGTTTCCTTTCATGGTGTGCCAGCACGAAGAATTACTAGGGGAAAATGTTTGTTAAATGAAAAAGGTTACATCATAGTGAAGGACTATGTACTGAGGAATGATTTGCCTTTGCCAGTATTCAAGGATCAGAGTAGCTGTCATTTCCTCCTTTACTGCAGGAACCTTTTAAGTAAATGAAAGGCTGATTTATAGGTGCATTATCCTTATTATCTTGCTCAAGTAAAGAGTAAGGTTAAGAATTCAATATTCAGGACAGGGTGCCTAGATGTGAAGAAAATCCCCATTTACAGAGTCTAATGGAAAAAACTAACACCTTGGTTTCCCTCCAGTTCACAGGCCCCATAGAAGTATTGATCTTTTGCCTCAAAATCAAGCTGCTTATCAGTTATGCTAACAGTCCGCCAGTTCTCTCATCCTCTTCAGAGCAATTTCATTAAATAGCAACATCTGCAAACCCCAAGTGGCAACAAAATGTGATCTGGTCGGAAAGGGAGAAAAACCTTTAAAAAAAAAAATCACTAAAACTGCTTAGTACGTTTAGACCAACAGAACCAAGCAATGTACCAAAAATGTGTTATGCCAATGAAGTGTTTTAACAAGAAACCATCAGTCCTTACAATGTAGTTAATATATGTTACATGCAAACAATGAATTTCATTATACCCTGGAATAGGTGATAAAAACCCAGTGAAGTATTATGGACAGTGCATGGGCCCTGGAGTGTGAAGACTTAGGTTCAAGTGTAGCTCCGTTATTTACAAACTGGATGGCCTTGGATAACTTGGATAACAAGGGACATAAGAATACTTGCTGTGTCTACTTCATAGGGTTTTTGAGAGAATCAAATGAGGCTATGTATCTATACGGAAGTATTTGGTAAACTGTTAAGATCTTTCAGATTCTACTCTTTATTATCATGATTACACTTGACTGCTTATTTTGTATACTAATCCATTTGGATCATAAACAGGGTATACTACAAATCATTCAGCACATGTATTGAGTGCTGATTTGGGCAAGTCACTGATGTAATAGCACGAAGACCTGGGGAAGTTAAATGGCTTTCCAACCCTGCTGCAGTCTCCAGAACAGTCCACCATCTAGAAAAGGCTAAATATTTATCAATTTTTGTACAGAAGAGCAGTAAGAAAATGGAACTCTGTACAACTATATTAGCATTTAAATCAATATTTTATCTGAGAACATATTAAGTGGCCGGATTATTTGACTTAATGTTATTTACTTGAAATACCTGTTCAAAGCACAGGCTGCCATCAAAGCATTTAATATGGTCTAGATTGAGGGATTAGACTTTGCAGCTTAATGGAAACAAACTTCAAAAGACACGTTTCACAGAAATTTATATAAGTAGAATATGTAAATATAAAATATCATTTTTTGTCTCAAAGCAACAACAGTTAAGCAATAAACACATATCTGTTTGTTCCATGCCTCCGTGGGATTTTGGGGGAGGGTGGGCTCCTTCAATAAAGTGTGGAGCTGTCCTTAACGGCTGTCTGTATACGGTGATGAGGAAAAATTTGATTAAGGTTAGGTATGTGGATAATTAACTCTCAGCAAGAAAGTCTGATAGGGATCTATGCATATGGAGCCCTGAAAAGAAGGAATACCATTTAGGGCATAATCATTACCAAAGTCCTGTCACAGACTTCTCAAACTATGCACTTGTTATGACCACGTCCACAGGCATTGGTCAGTGGCTGTGCACCTAAGAATTCTAGTCTGACTTCAAGGGGTGAGACAAATCATACAGGGTGGGAGAAGAAAGTCCTGGCTTCCACAGCCCAAATCCTTTCTTCTTCTATTCTTATTTTTCATGGTTCAAAAGAATCTTTTGACCTAAGAAATCCAGGCCAGCATAGCTCCTTCCTTCCCCAATGTTTTGGTCTTACTGACATAGGTAATTTATTCCAGGTAAATAATTTTTACTAAAGACAGACTGTTAAGAGGCAGAGAGAGGGCTAATGATGGATGTGGATATATATTTCTAATGCCTGTCTATTTTTTTCTCCAACAGGCCATATTTCACCTAACTTTGTAAACTGTAGACTTGACGTTCTTATTAGCACCGTGAATGTACAAAGTGATCATCTATTAAATGTTTACTGATGATGAGTTAAACCACCATTCAAGGTGCCCTGGACAAGATAAATCTCTGCAACCTTAAAGGCATTAGAAAAAGGTTTTATAATCAGAAGAGCTAGTCAACATATCTCTGGTATCTTGTTAAGAAACAAACAAACAAACAAACATTAAAATCTTTGGCAGAGTATCTAATACCAAATATTTTACCACCTAATTTTTTGTTCTCTAAATGTTTTATGTAAGTTATCATTATCAGCAGGTTACAAACCCTTTCAGCACAAGGAATATAGTTCTCTGGTATTTTCTAGAGCACCTAGACTTGAACCAGGCAAAAGAAACGACTGCCGGCCCTGGCTGGTATAGCTCAGTGGATTGAGCACAGGCCTGCAAACCAAAGGGTCCCCAGTTAGATCCCCAGTCAGGGCGCATGCCTGGGTTGTGGGCCAGGACCCCAGTAGGGGGGTGCGTGAGAGGCAACCACACATTGACGTTTCTCTCCTTGTCTCTCTCCCTTCCCCTCTCTCTAAAAATTAAAAAAAAAAATCTGCCAAGTATTTAAAGTAATAAAATGAACATGTTTTCCTTGGGTGAAGCTGGCAATCTATATTTTATTAAAGAGTCCTTTAACGAACAACATATATATTCAATTATTTGAAAATATTCACAATATATTCAATATATTATCAAATCATAACATTTCTTAATAAGACCATGTTACATTTGTGTGGTGCTGCTGGTTTATAAGGTGCTTTCATCTTTACTATCACACACCCAGTGTGAGGGAAGTGTCTCAGAAGACAAACAGATGAGAAACTGAAACACTCAGAAGTCGTGTCTTCATTGTTTGAACAAGCCAGGCACTTTTCTGGATGCCATGTTTATAGTGATGAACATGGCAAAGTTCCTACTATTACGAAGCTTACTCAGTGGTGTGTTTGTAAATATTTAATAACTGGACCTGTGAGTATAAGTTTATCAGAAATGTATGAATTAATATTTTCCTTTACTTTAATAAATAAGGCAAAAGTGAAATAACAAAACTATATGCTAGAATTTCATTTCTCAATAATATGAGTGACTTCCTGGCTAAATTAATAGTTTTCAAATATTAGAAGAGTATTCTCTCAATTTTTGTGTTATTTACAATGTAATAGCCATGGCAACAAATTAACATTTCCTGTCACTTCCTTAAGTTTTTATTTTGATTTTTTATTTATTGATTTTGGAGAAAGGAAGGGAGGGAGGGGGAGAAGGAGGGAGAGGAAAGGAGAGACAGAGACACTGATTTTTATTGTTTCATTTATTTATGCATTTATTGGGTGTTTTTATATGTGCTCTAACCAGGGATCAAACCTACAACCTTGGCATATGGGATGACACTCTAACCAACTGAGCTACCCAGCTAGGGCACTTTCTTAAGTTTAGCAATCTACCAAAAATATAAATCAAACCCCAATTTGTAGTGTTTGGTGATTTCTACACTGTAAATACTCCTACCATGACCAATTTCACACTATCAATGTGAAGTTACTGAGTTGGGAAAAAAAGGTGCAGTAGTACTCCATTATATAGTATTCCTACCATTCAGATACCATAGATGTAAATAACCTCAAGAGAATAGATAATCATACAATGAAAGTTCTGGTTTCTCCACATCTTTACCACCAGTTGTTATTTTCTGGGGTTCTTCTTTTTTGTTTAATAACAGCCATCCTAGTGAGTGTGAAATAGTATCTCATTGTGGTTTTTATTTAGTATATTATTAATATAACTTAATTTTAAGTTTGTATAATTTAATTTTTAATATTTTCTGTGTTTTTACCAGCTCACAAAAGGACACTCACAAAATAGGAAAAAAATATTTGTAAGTCATGTATCTGATAAGGGATTAATATACAAAATATATAAAGAATGCCTGCGACTCAACAACAAAACCACCCCCCCCAAAACCAAGATATAGGTAGAGGACATGAGTAGAGTTTTCCACAAAGGACATGTACAAGTATTCAGTGACCATATGAAAAGATGCTCAACCTCACTAATCATTAGGAAAATGCAAATCACAACCACAATGAGGTACCATTTCATACCCACTAGGATGGCTATTATTAAACAAAAGACAAAAACAAAACCCCAGAAAATAACAATTGTCCATAAGGATGTGAAGAAACTGTCACTCTCATACAGTGTAAGTAGGAATGTAAAGTGGTGTAGCTGCTGTAGAAAACAGTACAGCGGTCTCTCAAAAATTTAACATAGAATTACCACATGATCCAGCAATTGCACTTCTAGGATTATATTGGAGAAAACCTGAAAGCAGAGACTTGAGAAATATTTGAACACCAATATTCATAGCAGCATCATTCATAACACTCAAAAGGTAGAAACAACCCACATGTCCATCAGTAAATGAGTGGATAAACAAAATATTTTATACACCACACACACACACAATGGAATCATTCAGCCTTATAAAGGAATCAAATTCTGATACATGTTATAGCACAGATGAACCTTGAAAACATTATGCTAAGTGAAATACGTCAGACACAAAGGGACAAATATTGCATAACTCCACTTATATAAGGTACCTAGAGTAGTCAGATTCATAGGGACAGAAAGTGGAACAGTGGTTACCAGGGGCTCAGGGGAGGGGATAAAGGAGGTTATTGTTTAATGGATACAGAGTTCCAGTTCGAGATGATGACAAGGCCCTGGAGATGGATGGTGGTGATGGTCACACAACAATGTGAAACTACTTAACACCACTGAAGTGTAGACCTTAAAATGGTTGAAATGATAAACTTTGTTATATCTCTTTTAACATAATAAAAAGAGGGCAGGAAATGAAATAATGAAAAGTTCTGATGCTTGAATAATTTTTTAAAAAGCTCACAATATTACTAAAATTTAACAACCAGGTTTTGTTGAGAAAAGGCTGGCTGCATACCAATGAGCTTACCTTCCTTCCAACAGGGAGGGGAAAGAGAGATGTGCTTGGGGTCATATGTGAAATGGAAGAGCTAGCCCTGACCAGGATCCTCTGAGTGGTCTGGCGCTCTTTCCAGAGCAGCCTGCTGTTTTCCATATAAGCAAGTTACTATTGAATTAGTGTCACAAAGTTCTGAGGTGTCTGTATTTGCTTTATAATGGCTGCAAGTCAGAAGACTGACCCTGGAGGTTAAACTTTATCAGATGATGTGTTTGGAATACAGAGGTGGGGCAAGTTTTGGAGAGAAGCAAGATGGGAGAGTAGAGCAGGAAGCAGTCAGAGGTCCAGTAGCCTACCTGCTAGATCTGTACACAAGCAGCAGTGTTGTGGGAGGCAGACACAAAAACCCCGTTCTTTGGGCCTAACCAATTATGTCCACTCCTGGGTTGAGATCAGGGGTCTCAGAGAGATGTCGATACCTTCATCTCCCCTGATTTCTCCAAGTCCCCTAGTACCTCCCATTGGGAGGTTGTCAAAGAAATTGCTGCAAAAAGGCATTAACAATGACAGCCTGACACAGGAGTCCTAAGCTGTGATGCTGAGCAAAACATTTTATTCAGAGAAAATGACATGTACAAACGCTCAGAGGCAAAAATAGGATAGCCAAGGGCTTTGGGCAGAAAACAGCTTGGCCAGGACAGGGTGGGTAGCAATAGGCAGATCACTGCAGAGAAGCTTGTGTATCTGTGAGAAAGATGCTGTTTTAGCATAACACCTTTTCATTTCTTTCTTTTTTGAAAATAAGTTCCTTTCTCAACTTTTTAAATAAAGATTTTATTTATTTATTTTTAGAGAGGGGAAGGGAGGGAGAGAAGGAGAGAAACATTGATGTGTGGTTGCCTCCCACGTGCCCCCTACTAGGGACCTGGCCTGCAACCCAGAAATGTGCCCTAGATTGGGAATCGAACTGGGGACCCTTTGGTTCACAGGCCAGCACTCAATCCACTGAACCACACTAACAAGGATCAACTTTTTCTTTCTTTTAACATCTAAACTTAAAAACTATAGTGAGTTTTTAAAGTTCCTTTTAAAGGAAGTTGGACTTATTTATGATCCACACACATTGCCAACAAAGCAGTGATCCCTCAACAGTCTGAAGATGAAAAAGGGGAATCAGCAAATATGACAGTCTTTGAGAATATAATAACATTGGCAGTATTTAAATTTCATTTTTTACTAACACTAAACTAGACTCCTCTGAGAGCTCAAGTTACTTCCCCATTGTAAGTTACGCAGGATCAATACTTTTAAGACAAAAGGTGATAGATACTTAGTGGATTTGAGAATCAGCAAAATATCAAGAAAGAAGTCACACTTTACCTCCTAAGACTCATGTTCCTCACCTTACTGTACTTTGCTTTATTCCACTTCACAGGTATTGTGTTTTTTTACAAACTGGAGGCAAGACTCTCCACCAGCAAAAAAGATTATACCACTTGCTTTACTGCAGTGCCTGCTTCATTGTGGTGATCTGGAACCAAACTCACAATATCTCCAAGGCAGGCCTATCTGGCAGGGCTATTGTGGGGAAAAGAAGAAAAGACTATGAAGTGTGTACTGGGTTGTCCAAAAAGTCTCTGTGGTTTTTTTTTCTGTAAAATAAAGGACACACTTTTCATTTTCACCAATAACTTTATTGATTTGGATATTTTGAGTATGCCAGCTATCTCCTGCTCTTGGCTTCTAGTGGGTGGAGTCCAGGGGTGCTGCTGAACATCTTCCAGTGCATAAGACAGCCCCATAGCAAAGAATTATCTGGCCAAAACAAACCACTTTTGACGTGTCTGATCAGTCACAGCACCTTTTCCATATACTGCACAATTTTTTTTGTGTTTCAGTTGCATTTTTACCTTTCTTAATATTATAGAGCACAATATGCTGAAAATATTGCGTATTTTCTTCCATCTTCAATATTAAAATGACTATACAAAAATTCATTGATTTTGATAAGGTTTTTTTTAAATGCACACTGACATGAAAGCTGTGACAATACAATCTAACAAAATTGTTTTGAATGAAGTTAAAGGCAAGTAAGCACTACTAGAGCCATTGTACTGAAAAAAACTAAATGAACTTTTTAGCCAAACCAATACAACAGCTAGCAATAAGTAACCATTCAGAACACTGTGACTGCTATTACCCTTGTGTACATGTTTAACTTAATAAACATTTATGAAGTGTTACAATATATAAGACATAGTCTGGAATCTAGGTTTTGTTTCACCTTTTATTTTGTTTTGTTAAATATTTCAATCATAGAGAAGACTACAGAAAAATAACAGATGCCTGGTAGATCATTTGTTTCAACTCCCTATGAGCTTCAACTGTATGGAAATACCACAATTTATCCATTCCCCATATAACACCGGCACTGAACATGCCTCCTGGGAGAATTATCTAGGACACATATCTAGAAGTGAAATTGCTAGATACAGGTTATGATAATCTTCCCATTCCAAACTGCACTCCCATTTGCTTTCGTACCCAACACTGTGGGAACATTCTCATTTATCAACACTAGATGTCAGGCACTTTAATTTTTGCCAACACTATGGATATGCATTGGTACTTCATTGTTTTAACTTATTTCCCTAATTATTAAAGAAGTTGAATATCATTTCATGTGTTTTTGCCTCTTACAGGTTTTCTCCCCTTCAGCAAACTTCCTGTTCATGTCTTTTGCTAATTTTTTTAAGTTAGGAAGTTGGTCTTTTTCTTATTCTGGCTCTCAATCCATTGCCAGTTACATGTACTACAAATATCTCCTCAAAATATAAATTTTGTCTTTTTTTAACTTTGTCTATAGTGAACTATAATCACTTGTAAAATGGAAATGATATTACCTCACATGATAAATAATACACCTGAAAGTTCCTAGTCAAGCACAGATTAGATATTGAGTAAATGTGAGTTTCCTCCATGACCCTCAAATCAGAACCTGAAGAAGTTCACAACTGAGGAACAGAGGGGTGATTAAAAACATTGGTTTTGGAGCTGAACAGATTTGGTTTTAAATCCCAACTTTATGAAATTTAGTTCCATGATTCAGCCTACCTTGCTTGAGCTCTTTTAGCTTCAATTTCCTCATTTGTAGAAGTTAATATTTAACTCACAGAATTATCATAAGGTATAAAGTATTTAGCCCAGGGGCTGGCAAACACAAAGGTCTCCACATATCATAGCTGTGATCACCATCACCATTATTAGGAGAGATACACAATAACATACAAATAACTACAATATGGAGCAAAATATCACAAAAATTCTCCATGACAAAAATAATAATTCAGTGCTATCAGAATGCAGAAATGAGACTGATAACATCCAACTGGGAGCCAGAAGTGAGTGAGGGATGCTTCACAGAGGAAATGGTATTTGAATGGGCCTTGAAGGAAGATAGAAATGACGAAGGACTTTCTGGCCAACAAAACAGAGACATGGAGCGCACGCACACACGTATATATGGGAAAACAGGAGACAGCACATGTGTCTGGTGTACAGAAAGCAAATATGCAAATGTTAAATGAGTGGCAGGCAAGGGGCATGCTACTTTTGAGAGCCAGGGTTGGTGCCTACTCACTGCCTTTCTGGGGATCAGCCATTTATGATTTTCTTTCTTAAACAGAAGCCATTCTGTTGCACCAAGACAAAAAAAAAAAAAAAAAAAAAAAAAAGGCCCAAATGAAAGAACAGATCAAAACTCCAGAAAAAATACAGCTAAGTGACAAAGAGATAGCCAAACTACCAGATGCAGAGTTCAAAACATTGGTAATCAGGATGCTCGCAGAATTGGTTGAATATGGTCATAAATTAGAGGAAAAAATGAAGGCTATGCTAAGTGAAATAAAGGAAAATGCACAGGGAACCAACAATGACAGGAAGGAAGCCAGGACTCAAATCAATAGTTTGGACCAGAAGGAAGAAAGAAACATTCATGCAGAACAGAATGAAGAAATAAGAATTCAAAAAAATGAGGAGAGGCTTAGGAACCTCCAGGACATCTTTAAACATTCCAGCATCTGAATCACAGGGGTGCCAGAAGGAGAAGAGGAAGAGCAAGAAATGGAACTCTTGTTTGAACAAATAATAAAGGAGAACTTCCCCAATCTGGCAAAAGAAATAGACTTTCAGGAAGTCGAGGAAGCTCAAAGAGTCCCAAAGAAACTGGACCCAAGGAGGAACACACCAAGGCACATCATAATTACATTAGCCAAGATTAAAGAGAAGGAGAGAATCTTAAAAGCAGCAAGAGAAAAGGAGACAGTTACCTACAAAGGAGTTCCCATAAGACTGTCAGCTAATTTCTCAAAAGAAACCTTATAGGCAAGAAGGGGCTGGAAAGAAGTATTCCAAGTCACGAAAGGCAAGGACCTACATCCAAGATTGCTCTATCCAGCAAAGCTTTCATTTAGAATGGAAGTGCAGACAAAGTGCTTCCCAGATAAGGTCAAGTTAAAGGAGTTCATCATTACCAAGCCCTTATCATATGAAATGTTAAAGGGACTTATCTAAGAAAAAGAAGATCAAAAGTATGAATGGTAAAATGACAACAAACTCACAACTATCAACAAATGAACCTAAAAAAAAGAAGAAAAATAACAACAACATAACTAAGCAAACAATAGAAGAGGAACAGAATCAGAGAAATGGACATCACATGAAGGGTTTACAGTGGGGAGGGGGAGGGGAGGGATAGAGGGGAAAAGGTACAGGGAAGAAGAATCATAATTGGCAGGCATTAATAGACAGAGAGAGGTCAAAATGGTATAGGAAACAGAGAACTCAAAGAACTTAGATGTATAACCCATGGACATGAACTAAGGGGGAGGGAATGCTAGAGGGTTGGGGGTTGCAGGGTGAAGGGGGGATAAAAGGGGAAAAATTGGGAAAACTAGAAAACTAAAATCAAAAAATAAACAGAAACCACTCTGAAATTGGACCCAGAAAAAGTACTGCTTTTTTCTCATTGCCTTTGCTTTATAAAGGCCCAGGCAACCACTGGCAGCCTAATTTCTTTTTAATGAAACAAATCCCATTCAATAAGTTTGGCCTTGAACAAAATATGCTCCACTTAACTATATACTTTTTATCTTCATATAATTTAAAATAGCATTTGACTGTATTAGTATAAACTAGAATATCTATTGCTATATCTTTCATGTTCTACCTTTTTTCTTTCTAAATTTATAGCACATGATCCATTATTTTATAAACAATTAGGCCTTAAATTACTGTTTTCTTAACAGTTTATAATTTATTTACTCATGAGACATCTGACCTACAAATCTACCATAGATCTAGCTGTAATCTTTGTCTATTACAACCAAGTGTCTGAAGTTAGGACTGTTTCTTTTGTTCTTAGAAAATCCCAGGCTTGAGCATAGTGAAATGTTTTTTTCTCAAAAAGAAAATGGTGGCAGTTCTGTACGCAAAACCAGAAATGAACCATAGCAGCAGGGAAATTCCAGTCACTCAAACCCAGCAGAATCCCAAGCATTTCTAAAGGAAAAAGCTACTACATTTTTCCAAAATTTCTATGTTTCTGCTGATTACTATGTGGGCACAGATGTAGCTAAAATCATCATTTAAGACCAACAGTTCTTTTGTTTGCCTCTGGTATAAGTAAATAAACAGCAGGTGTATTCACCACTAAATAAATCTTACATGCTTGCAAATTCCTAAAATACAACGGAATGAAAAGCAGCAGGAAGAATCCTGGCATTTGTTAGAATCTCAGCTAAACCCCATATATCCACACAAATAAGGCAGAAGGGACCCTCAGCTTGTTCACAAATTGCAGACCATGAATCTGGTTCACAATCCAGAATTTATCGGTCACTGAATGAGGTTAGTGCCTTCTTCTCTATATTGTGTTTCTATAACAGTAGCATAAGCTCAAAATGGTTAAGTTTCTATCCTTTAATAACCATTTTCTAATTTTTACCTGGATGCCCTGTGTGGATAGCATGAACCTCCATTTATTTACAAAATGATGATTACTTTCTTCTTTCAGAGCAAAACCAAAACCAAAAGCAAAACACCACACACAAAACCAAAATCCACAGTTTAAATTATTTTCCATATGAAGTTTCTCTCTGTATGTAATATCACAATATTTTGAAATGAATTTGCTTATTCTTTTGCCTTTCTGAATGCATAACCTTCACCCTATCTAGCTCAAGGCATCCATCTGCTTGGGGAGAGATTAGATTTATTAGAGAAGGAATATAAATAGAAAGAACAAAGTGACATTTGGCTTTTGATATGCAAAATATTATGGAGTATATTAGTCAGCTTAGCAGCAGTAATAAATAACCCCAAATCTCAGCGGTTTTTAGCAACAAAATTTTACTTCCTACTCACATTATAGTTTGGTGCAGGTCAGTGTCAGTTTGGCCACTATTCCACATCTTATTCTCACACCCAGGCCAAAAAAGAGGCCCCTAGTGTGGTCATGCCACTCTCATGGCAGAAGGAATAAAGCAACGGGACTGACTGGTGGAAACTTGCACTGACTCTCAAAGATTCTGCCTAGATGTGGTCTGGATAACAACCACTTACAGGCCATTGTCCAAAGAAAGCCGTATGTCTAAACCCCACATCAATGTGGCAAAAATGTGTACTGCTCTCATAGGAGGCAGAAAGAACAACTGCATACAACAATATCATCTATGACCACACCCTTGTATGCCAAGAAGTCTTAGGAGAGGATTTTCCATAATCCTTTTACTTCCCCTTTGCTCTATCTACCAACAAGCCTACACAAAAGGGGTGTAGAGAAAATACTCCATTTACCTATTCAGCCACAGTAGGTCTATAAAAGGAAGAGGATATAGTGTAAGAGAAACCCTAGTCCTTCAGACTCTGGAAGACAGGGGGACGGGCAGCAAAGCAGCCCTGATTTCCTCAGCCTGCAGAGAAATCAGTGCAGTAAATAAGTGAGGATGAAACCAAATGCTGAGTGCTTACATTCTCTTTAAGTCTATTTGGGACTCTAGGACAAGATCAATTCTCATGTGGCCTCCACCACATCATGGGGCATAGACACAGTGGCTCAGTGCGGCAGCAGGGCTGGTGGAGAAGAGGCTGAGGTTTTAGGTTTTGTGAGCGCCTACAGCTTCCATAAGGCACGGACACTGAGAGACTTCAAAGGGGTGAAGTGGATGGCAGATGCAGCAGAGACTTCAGGACAGGCAATCAGTAGGAGCCAAAGTGAGGTCTAGTCACAGTGCTACTGGGTTCTGATCAAGTAGCCTATAGCCACAAATCTCAGCCATAAATCCCAGCACAGCAATCGGCACTCAGGTAGATGAAGGACATTTCCCGAGACCTAGAGACAAGCCCATCATTTATGACATGATTTTAAGGGACTGAATTATTGCATCAGTTTAAGCTTTAAATCAGATTAGACATTTAGGTAATTTGTCTCCCCTAGTAATCAAAAGGCTCCTTCAGATTATAAACTCCTTAGGATGATGTCTTACTCATTTTTTTCATACTACAGCCTCCACTGTTTCTCATAATGAATGAATACATGGATGAATGAGTCATGAAATGCTCTGCCTTGCTGGCCCGATCTCTCAGGGAGGCTTAAACATGGGAAAGAAACAAAAATGTTGAAAACTGATGTTTAAGTATGTACTTCCCAAACAGAATTCCTGGCATAATTTTAGACAAACCAATGAGAATGAACACCTGTGATCATTATAACACTGATTTTTTAAACATTAAATGAAATTAATTTTTGTTGAACTGGGGGGCCAGGGGAGGGGCACAGGGGAAACTGGTACTGTAAGATAATTTGCTTAATAAACTACTACAACCAGAGACAGGGTATGAAGGGAGCAGAATCACAAAGCTACCCATTCTGTCTCTACTATTTGTGCATTTTTATATTTACTTCTCCTTGAGCAACAGTAGAAGGTACAACTGAAAACACCCAGTGTTACTGCTACAATTAATTGTATAATTTGGCACTACTTTGTGGGAATGCTTAATGTGTTAATGACTCCAAAACCCTGGATGAATGAAGCAAACACAGATTGGCTCAGTAAAATGTCTAGCTCCCTATAAGAAGCTTCATTCTCAAGTTTTGTGATAACAAAACCCGATGCTGAGAAAAAGCAAGCATGTTTCACTTTCCAAATCTTCCTAGTTAAATGCTGTAATCACAGGCAACTCTCCCAGTTAGCAAATCTCAAGTGACACAATGAACCTCACTCCATTCCCCCACAAAAACAGAAGGTGAAGGAGGCAGGTGACAAAAGGTTGTCTTGGTTTGCATGACTCTGGAGAGTCCAAGGGAGTTTCTGCAGTCTTCTGTCACACTGACACCTGAGGTTACAGGGAAGGGAGGATGAGGGAAGTGCTGGGTGAGGGATCCCTAACAAAGGGTGTAAAGCCTGAGACAGGCAGGAGAAAGAAGAATGGCCTGGAACGAAATAGGGAGAAATCTATTTTCTGTTAAAATGGCAAAAGGTTCTTACTTCAGCAGGTTACTTTAAAGGTTCTTACAAAGCGTTCTTATGACAAGTTTTCCAAAAGAGGCTAATATAAAAAAGTGAAGAAAAGCCCAGAAGCATGCAGGAGACTATCAGTTTGAGTGTCGGAATCAGAAGTCCTGGCAGTGATTAAACACCCACATGCTCAACAACCCTTGTGAGGAGCATTCCAGGCTCCTGCCTGCCCGCTGGACAGGGGCTGCACACTCAGCTACCTGTCTGTCTTGGCTGAGAAGAGCAGTGATATCAGGCTGTGTCGATGAAGGTTGTCTTTGAATTCCTTAAAATGAGCAAAAATATAAAGTTCTGTCCAGAATCCCCTTTCACAGGAGAAAAAAGAAAACTGTGCCCCCTGGCTGGTGTCGCTCAGTAGATTGAGCATGAGCTGCACGAATCAGAGGGTCGCCAGTTCAGTTCCCAGTCAGGGCACATGCCTGGGTTGTGGGCCAAGTCCCCAGTGGGAGCCACGTGAGAGGCGACCACACATGATTTTTTTTTTTTTAAAGAAAAGAAAACTGTGGATATTATAGTTAGTCCATCATTTCTTTTCGTAGATTTTCATAAATACAAAAATGAGATCAATAATGTTAATGTTCTTTTGTTTTACTTTGTGTACTAAAGTGTTTGGTGACTATTTCTAAGGTATTACCCTATCACTTTATACCTTCACCTGCCTTAACTTTAAGATTACATGAATGTTACCAAGACATTAGAAAAACTAAAGCTATCTTCTTTCGTTTTTCTCAAGTGACTACTCTGCCCTTATTCTACAAATCAGTAGGCCATACTGGCCAGTTCTCTTGGAAGCTTTTTACCATTCCAGCCACCCAGAAAATAGATCATTAAAGCTTTTAAAACTAATAATGTAAGATAAATGTTCTTTCAAGAGGAGTCTCAATAAATATCACAAATGACACTTCTTATACAAGCCTCTTTCTTAATATGACATGAGTGAGCTCTATCCTTAACATTTTCATGTAGTATTATAATTTGCATTCTGTATATTCAGTTGGGCTTTCATTGCCCCATATTTCCATTTGCTTTGTAAGATTTTTCTCTCAGAAAACTACACAAGTAAACAATTCTAGTATTTTTAAAAAAAGATTGTAGTTCTGAGTAAATTTCAAAAGTGGAAGGACAAAAGGCAACAGAATATAATGATGAATAAATCACAGGCATTGTAGTCAATCTTCTGAGTTCAAATTCTGGCTCTGATGTTAGCTGGGTGACTTTGACCAAGTTATTTAACCTCTCTAAGCCTAGCTTCCTCTATAGTATGGGAGCAAATAATTCTTCTCTAAGGATTTGAAAGGATTTGTAGGAATTAAAAAAGATCATTCATATTTAGGGCTTAGTACTGTGTCTGACATCTACTAAGTGCTCAATAAATGATGATTATGATTCATTCTTACATAGTCGATGTAGAGTATAAATTTCCCTATGCAGCACTTTTAAAGGAGAAAAAGTAGGCCACAGATAGAGCATATCTAATATCGGTGGTCAGAAAGATAGCAGGAGTTTGCCTGGTCACATGGGTTTCTGGAATTTAGCCAGGCTGCAGACTTGAAATGGTTATTCTTGTTTCCTTGGCAAAAGTCTGGGCATGAAAAAGATCCTGATTTTGATCATCAAAAGTCAATGAACAATATAATCTTCAGGCAGATGTCTAATTGAACCTGGTCTACCGGAACAGTACAGCGATATAATTTACCACAGGAGAACCTTGCACTGATCATGCGGGGATGACTACTGTTCATTCAACCCTGCTTTTTCAGCAAGGTAATTTATTTTTTCAGGCCTTCTAGTTAGAATTATTTGACTAGTTACTTATATGCTTTGTTACCCTGAGCAAATAATGTCCC
Organism: Glossophaga mutica; assembly: GCA_039655065.1. NCBI lineage: Eukaryota > Metazoa > Chordata > Mammalia > Chiroptera > Phyllostomidae > Glossophaga > Glossophaga mutica. The sequence continues at coordinate 62,085,727 of CM077303.1, read as the reverse complement.
TATATTTTCCCTGAAGGCCCACTTGGCCTATACTCAAGTTCACAGACTTCTAAACACATTTGCCACCAGCATTAGCACCTGTTTCTGCAGCAGTTAATTCTGTAATAAGGGATTATAGAGAGAAAGCAAAGTTCCCTTTCATACTTCTATCTGAGTTAATGGGCTTAGGTGCCTATCTGTCTTAGGAAACTATTTCCCCCTTACTTAGCATTGTTTGGAGCAAGGAGGAGCAGGGCTTACCTGGTTCCCTGTCCTCCACCTCCTACCCCAATCTCTATATCGAGTTCTCAGTAACTTCAGTTACTTTCAGATTTAGCTCTTTCTCCAGCCTTTGGGGCAGTATTGGGAGGCAAAGGGAGCAGGGGATTTAAGAAACCCTGGGCGAGAACTGATGAGTTCTGTATCAGGCTGATTAGCTCTAATCTAGCAACTTGTTGCTTATAACTAGGAGTCCATTTTCCCTGTACCCAGGTGAGACAACTGAATTTCTACCTTGTTCCCTTCTCTACTTTCCCCTCTGTTGGTTTTTAAGGCTTTCTGTTGGCTTATCACAATACTATTAATTCTTTTTATTTTTTTATTATTTTTTCTTTTTTATTGATTTTAGAGAGAGAGAAACATCAATTTTTTTTAATATTTTATTTTATTTATTTATTTATCTATCTTTAGAGGGGAAGGGAAGGAGAGAGGGAGAGAAACATCAATGTGCGGTTGCCTCTTGTATGTCCCCTGCCGGGAACTGGCCTGGCAACCCAGGCATGTGCCCTGCCTGGGAATCGAACCGCGATCCTTTGGTTCGCAGGCCCGCGCTCAATCCACTGAGCTACACCAGCCAGGGCTAATTCTTTTTAGAATCCTCCTCTTATCCATTCCCTTATTTGCTGAAGGTGTCGTCCTATGTCTAGATTTGCTGAATTCCTCCCAGCATACACAACAGGTTCAGACTTTAGTCCAACCCCCCAAAAGCCTGCAACCATGGTGTTACAGTTGACTTGGGGCTGGTCAAGATGAGATATGGTACCCATACCCAGAGGACACTACATAAATCTGTGCTTTAAATTTTTTGTTGTCTTGTCATGTCATGCTGACAAAGGCTACACAGATTCTTAAGGAATCTACAATCACTAAGCAACGAAATTGACCTTGGAACAGGGCACACACCACTCCATATTTGGAGCAACCCCTTTCGGACTTTGCATGTGCTCGACTGGCTGTGAGCCAAGCACACAGTATCCTGGCTGATTGCAGCTTTGGCATTTGCTAGCATGTCTTTTGCCAAATTCTTCTGGCACTCACTGGAAGGTGTCAAAATGTGTTTTACCTCCTAAAGAATACTTGATTTTCTTGTCCAAAGAATGTCTGTTGATTATCATCTGCCTACTAGTGTTGTTAGTGTATTACAGTAGAAACAGAATTTGGGATCAATGCTGTCAGTGATGTGCAATTGTGTGGATTCCCTTGTTAGAGGTTCATGCCTGACTATATTTTTCTTTGAATCAACTGCCAATTGAACAGTGTTTATCCTACTTTTAAAAATCTCTATTTTCTGTTTATGTATCATAAAACCTGTGCAGCCCTGTGCTATTCTGAGGCATCTCAAGAAGGTGATGTCAGGTGCTTTTTATTCATCAGTGGAGAGGCTTTTATCCTGCCCTAAAGCCAACTAAATGGAATGACTCAAAAATGTCACCCACATGTTCCTGACAGACCTTGCCCACAGTAAGCCCTCTCTATAGGCACCGCTTGGATGAACTCAGTGAGAAATGTATGCTGACCTAAGAGAAGCCTCTGGCCAGAGAAATTGCGTCACATGTCACAAAAATTAAAGGAATAGCTCCTAATACAGCATTGCCTATAACAAGTAGTCAGAGAGCACTTGTCAACAGGATTAGAACATCTGAAATGCCTTACTCCAAACTCTGTGGTTTGTCTCAAACATAACAACCCTTGAATTAGTGTGAGAGGAAGAGGCTATAAACTCATTGTTCTGTCTCCTCCGGAACGAAGTTCTATTAACCAGTCCCACCTTTCTCTATCACTCACATACCTGCTCAATATTTTCCTATCTTTAAATGTAAAAAAACAATCCCCAAACGCCAAAACTCCTCCTTATATGCTGTGTCCCTTCTAAAGTACTTTGTCCCTGTCTTTAAAGATAGTGGAGAGCAGGAGTTAAGACTGTGGGCCTTTATCTTTATAGCCAGACTGCCTGGCCTCAAATCCTTGCACCCACGTGGTTGTGTGACTGTGCTAGTTACACCTCTCTGTACCACAGTTTCCTCATCAATAAAATGGGGATGATCATCATGCTTCATCATAATTATTAAGAAAATTAAACAATACATGTGAAGCATGTAGAACAAAAATCAAACTGTGATTTTTCTTGTACCCAGTAGTTTGTAGATTCTCTTGGATTTTTTTCTACTAGAAAATATAAATCATATCATCTGTACATAACAAAATTACTTTTGTTTCTTTCTAAGCCTTATACGTTTTTGTTTGTTTTATGTATGGGCTCCTAGTACAATGTTGGTAGAAGCAGTGCTGGTCAGCAGCCTTACCTTCTTCCTGACTCTTCCATTCACACAAACTTCTATTCTAATGGACCCCTCCCCACCTATGTCAATAACAGGTTCTGTCAAAGGCCATTAATGACTTCCCTGTTGTTAAATCCAATAGGCACATGTCAATTATTTTCCGTTAGGTATCATTTAACATTAATGGCTGTGGGTTTCAGTTGTATTGTAAACTCTTGCTTCCTTTGCTTCTCCATAGCACATGTCCTGTGTTCATCTCCACCTCTCTAAATGTTCTGTCTCAGAACCCTTTGACGACTGCACTTTCTCTGACTGCCTCCTAAACACAGTTGTGACACACACTTTATTTAACTCACACAACTCAGATTTGGAAAGAAAAATGAACTTCCTTCATTTTGATTAAAATTAATCTGACTTCTCTCCTAAATTCACACACAGTGATTAGTGGGAAAACATAGCATAATACCCAATCCAGTTTAAAGTATAGTCTTAACTAATAGCTTTACAAAACTCTGTTAGGAAGAGTTCAGTCTCCCCTGGATTACTTTGTCAGATGTGTCCAAGATGTCATTTGTTCTCAGAAAAGATTACAAGTGGCATTACTGAATAATTAGCAAATTCCATCATTTTTCCTAGATACTTTTCGATTTAACCTGAGATTTTTAGACATGGCGTTTATGGCAAGGACTCATCTCCCTGTCACGTTGTCTTTTCTAACACTGGAGAGATGGCTAATAGGTTATGACAGGTTCACTCCCCCCTCTGGTGTATCTTGTATTTTGACTGTGCTCAAATGATTCATACCAAAAGGTTGTTCAAAACACATCAACCATAGTTAAAACAATTCAAATAGGCAAAAACAGAATTGGAAAGTAGAATAAAAAGTTAACTATGCTTATGTACATATTTATGTATAAATGTATATATGTCCTTTAAGGTCAACATGAAAGACTGGATGGTTTGCTAAGAAATATCAGTGACAATAAAACTAATAATAAAAGCTGTTCTTCAACAGACAGTAATATGAAAGGAGGAGAAATAAAATGGAGATAGGAATGGTTAGAAAGAGCATTCAGAGTGTGAGAAAAGGGCAGAAGGACAAGAGTAGAAAGGAGAAATGTAGTATTTGTCACCCACTCTTTTTAATATGTAAACACAATACTGTTATATCCCAAATATGAGAACAGCTGGCTTTAACATCAGGTCAAAACACTACTGTCTCACGACTGGGAAATAGTCATTCTTCAGGTCATGATCAGGGCATGAACAGGGTCTGTTGCCATCTCTCACTCTGTCACAGAGAGTTCAATGGAATTATTCTATTTCCTTTACCTACTAGAGTACAGTCTCTTTGTTGCTATCACTATTCATAGCATTGTGATGTTAACATTAAACTGTATTTCAGAGCTCAGCTTTGATTATTTTAGAAACATCTGACAACTAGCGTAATGCTTTGCACAGAGGAGGCACTCAACAATAATTCCTGAATAAAAAACAGAGTTCTCCTTTCATTGAAGAAAAGAGAGAGATATTTTATTCTTCTCTTCTTAAATGTTCTCCAAAAGGAAAAGATTCTGGTATCTTTAATTTAACTCTGAGACCAAGTAGAAGAGAAGCCAAAGAACATAAAAAGGGAAGAAGTAATAAATAGCTATAAACGTACTAGTACATTACAGTAAGAAGGAAAGTATATAAATCACATATGCAGCAAAAATAATTTTTGAAGACAAATGATAAAAAATGCATTATAAGCTTTACTGCTCCAAGGACATTTTCATTGAGTATACATTTTCCATCTATTCCTTTAAGGTTAATTCAACACCTAATTACCAAAGCCAATTCAAAGCAAACAGAAAAGTACAATGAGCCACACACAAAAGTACTATCTCAAGAGGCTAATATTAATTCAATTTTCAGATTTTCCTTCCTAGCAGCTTTCCTAGTGTTTGCTAGCTTATGCTAACATAGATTCTGTTGGTTCTGGAACTGAAATACAATGTCGGCATAATTACTTTTCTAAGAATAGCATTGGTCACTACAATTTTTCTAAGCAGTTCCTAACCTTACGCACGGTTAGTGTTTGTAAATTCTTGGAAATAACACATATACATTTAATACAGTTGGAACTTGTGCTAAGGTTAGCCAAGTTCAATTTCCCTTAATTCTAAAATACCAAGAACTAGAGCATCCATACAGTCCAGGAAGAGATTTCCTTGTAACTTTTCTGCACCAGCACCAGTCGGAACCATTCTAAAGAAGACATTTATTCAGATTTCGCTGCACGTCTCTAGCATGCAAGCACCATCTTCACTGTGAGGACAACACATTTTTTGAAATATACTTTACATACTATCAAAATTTAAGTGTACAATTTAGATGTTTTTCGTATATTCACAGGGTTGTATAACCATCACTATGACCTACTTTTAGAACTTTTTTGTCTCCCTGAAAAGAAACCCTGTGTCCATTAAAAGCTAATTCTCATCCCTCCCAACTGCTACCTCCACCACTCCCAAACCCTGGCAACCACTAATCTACTTTCTGTCTTCTATGGATTGCCTATTGTGGACATGTCATATAAATGGAGTCATACAGTATGTGGCCTTTTGGGTCTGGCTTCTTTCACTTAGCGTGTTTTCAAGTTTCGTCCATGTTGTAATAGGTATTAATAATTTATTTTTATTGCTATATAACATTCCATTAGATGGATATATCACATTTTATTTATCTATTTCTCAGTTGTAGACATTTGGGTTGTTTCCACCTTTAGGCCATTATAAATAATGTTGTCATGAACATTTGTGTACAGGTTTTTGTGTGGATGTATGGTTTCACTTCTCGAGTATATACCTAGGAGTGGTATTGCTGTGTCATTTGGTAACTATATACAGAGGTATATTTAACATTTTGAGCAACTGTCAGACTATTTTCCAAAGTGACTGCACCATTTTATATTCTCACCAGCAGTATATGAGAGTTTGAGTTTTTCCGCATCTTCACAAGGCTTCCATTATTTGGTTTTTAAAATTGTAGCCACCCTGCTGGGAGTGAAGTGATACCTCATTGTGGTTTTGATTTGATTTTACTTTCCCTAACAATTATCAGCTGACCATATTTTCATGTGCTTTTTGGCCACTTGTATATCTTATTGGAGAATTCTCTATTAAATTCTTTGCCCATTTGTATTTCTTTTTAATTATTGAGTTATAAGAGTTCTTTATATATTCTGGGTACAAATCCCTATCAGTTATATGCAAATGTTTGCAAATATTTTCTCCCATTATGTGGATTGTCTTTTCACTTTTTGAATGGTATCATTTGCAGCACAAAAGTTTTTTTTACTTAAATGAAGTCTAAAGCATCTACTTTGATTTTGTCACTTGTGGTTTTGGTATTATAACTATACTAGTTTTTACTAATATAGAAATCCACTGCTAAGGCACTTTGTGGTTCTTAGTGGAAAGAAAGCAAGAATTATTGCTATTGCCTGTAGATTAAAAAGTTGGGTCATTTAAAAATATTACAATAGTGCAACTGACAGAAAAACCCTTAAAAAGTACCTGAGATGTACTATCAGCTGCTTTTTAATAATCCATAGAAATAAGGGAGAGAACCCATGGAACTGAAATCCATAGATGATATACAATATTTATTTTAGGTATAGTTTTAAACACCCCTGCCAGACCCCTGACCAGAATTGCTAACAAGTAGATGACTTGTTTGACTGAGTGTTATTTCTTTTCCCTGAATCTGTACCACCATCTGGTAGATATTTCCACATGCCTTAAAGTTGCCCAAAGAAAAAAGGCAAACAACAGTACAAGTAGCCTGAATAAATCTCAAGCTAGACAGTGAGCTCCTAAAAAAATACATACTTCCTAATGAATCAGTGACTGGTTTTGCTCCTCCAGTCCATATTCTAGCCATTGAAAAGTCATTGTGAAAACCTTTGTAAATAACATATTTAAAAATAATATATTTGCTGAGATGAAGAAATGGCAAATGACAAAATCAAATTAACCAATTTATCAACTAAAGAATCAACTAGGCAAAAAAAGACAGACACAGGCATTAGTTTTGCACCACATTATAAGAAGCAACAGGTAGGACTAACATATCTTCCCTTCCTCCCATCTCTGCATTTACAAATCCTTCAGTTATTCAACAAATGGTACTTAATACCTAGTATGGGCTACAGGCATGCAAATAATAATGTATAACCCCTGACTTAAGAATCTGCAGTTCTTTAAGGTCAAATCAACTACTACTTCCTTCACAAAGCCTTCTCAGAGTCTTCCAATATGGAGTAATCTCTTCCACTACTTACCTTGGATAGGACTTTATCATCACCTCTATTAGAAAGTTATAACCCTCTACTTTCTGGCATAGTTGCTTATAAACACATCTTGTCCAGCACTACACTATAAACCCCCGTGGGCAGGATCTGTGTACAAGTCGCCCTCCTGACCACCACATCGCCCTGTACCTGAACACACAATAAAATTTAGTTGAGTTAATGAAGTTTTTAAAAAATCAAATTTAGAAACATTAGTAGAAGATTCATATATATCACATCTTTCACAAAAATTACATACATGAATTATTAATGCAGAAGCTTATTACCTTAGTCTGGAATACCAGCTATTCTAGTTTTTATATAAATGGTTTCTTCTCATTCTCAGCAATATGCCAAGAAGGGGTGGTCACATTTTTAGAATATTTCAGCTTAAGTGAAAGAAACTCAAAACACTAGAAACAAACAAAAAAATATGGGGAAGTTATATTTGAGGGCTATCTGATGACTCAAGAGTATTTTTCTTTTTTTCCTTGAATTTGGAAAAACTTTCCTCAGATCTACCCCAAATGGGCAAAACACCCATACAGCAAACAATTAGATACTCAATTGACTATTTCTCATTCAACATAAAATTCCAGAGTCATCTTTAATGCTTCTCCATCCTTCATCTCCTAATTAATTTATATATTTAGCAACCTTTTTAAACATTTAAATAATTTAAAAAAATTTTAGAATTGTAGAAATACAGAACTCTTTCTCCTATTATTAACACCTTACCCTAGTACGACACATTTGTTACAATTAATGAACCAACATTCATATATTACTTTTTAACTAAAATCCATACTTTATCTAGATTTCCTTAGTTTTAATCTAAAGCCTGTTTTCTGTTCCAGGATCCTGTCCGAGATACCACTTGACATTTTGTAGTCATGTCTCCTCAGGTTCTTTTTGCTGTGACTCTTTTTCAGATTTTCCTTTTTCTTAAAAAATGATTTTGACATTCTTGAGGAATGCTGGTCAGGTGTTCTATAGAATCTCTCAGTTGCAATTTGTCTGAGGTCTTCCTCATGATTATATGGGGGTCATGGGTTTTGAGAGGAAGACCACAGAAATATAGTACCATTCTCATTACATCACATCAAGGGTGCATGTTATGAACATTAGTTGTCACTATAGACATTAATCTTCATCATCTGGTGAAGACAGCGTTTGTCAGGTTTCTCCACTGTAAAGTTACTCCCCCACTGCCACCTTTCCAGGCTGCGTCCTCTGGAAGGACGTCACTATGCACGGTGCACACGTAAGAAAGAGGGGCTTATGTTCTACCTCCTTGAGGGCAAAGTCACTACATAAATTATTTTGGAATTCTGCATGAAAGATTTATCTGTTCATTGCCATCTATTTGCTAAAGATTTTTCTATTTTTCCCATTTATTAATTTATTCAATCATTTATTTGTATCAGTATAGACTCCTCTATATTTATGGTTGGGTTATAAAACAATAGTACTTTATTTTGTTACTCGAATTTTTCCAGCTTTGACCATTGGGAACTCATTCAGTTGGCTCCTGTGCCCTTTAACATGTCCCACCATTGTGCCCCTTTTGAACACTTGTTTACTTTCTGGCATACCAGATACTTCAAGATCATATGGTATAGTTCCTGCCCCAGCCCCAGAATCAGCCATTTATTCAAGGACCTTTAGTTCATTTTATTGGAGAAAGGTATCAGGATCCAAAAGCTATGTGGTGAGTATACCTGATGCTACCTGAGTGTCATTGCTTCTACAGCCACTTCTTTTTACACATTTTTCTCCAATTTCTGAATCAAAATGTTCTGCAAGCAACCCTACAATAGAGCCTAGGAAGGATATTAGAGTGCCCCAAGCCTTCCAAATAATCTTTGAGAAGCTCACTCTCATGGATCACTTTCAGTCTCAACAAAAGACACTGTCACCATATCTTGCACACAGTGAACATATACCTCATTGAGTACTCATCTAATGGTACACTTCACTGTCCCTTATAGAATCGCAGAATGTTAGAACCAGAAAGGGCCTCAGATAATATCGAATTCATCTGTTCACTCATTCACCAATACATTTTGTGACTGTCTATGTGCTGGGCATGCATGACCCTAGAAGATGAAGATGTAACAGTACACAAAGCCAGACACATTTCCTGACATCATGGAGTTTATGGTTTGGTGACAACACTAAATATAAATGTTAAAATATCACATCAATAACTACAACTGTGCTAAGTGCATAAGGAAGATAAATGATATGACATAGTATTAACAGGGAGACTAGATCTGTTATGGATTAGGATTCAGAGGAAGTTTCCCTAATGAAGCTAAAATCAGGTGGAATAGGAAGTATCTAGGTTAGAGGCAGCAGGAAGGCAATTTCAAACAAAGGAGAAGCTTGTAAGGGTCTGTGGCAGGAGGGAATGTGCTCAGAGAGCTGGGGGAACCTGGCAAAACATGAGGATAGAAGAGAAGCAGAGACTAGACCACAAGTTACTACCAGCAGTGGTAAAGATTTAGTCTATATTTTAAGAGGAATGGAAAGTTTTTGAAGTAAAACTCATTAGAGGTTACGCAGGGTGGGTGGATAGGAACATCTAGAGATTCATGTTGTGCAACGATCATTCTGGTTGTCGTGTGGAGAATGTGTCATGGATGGGCAAGAAGCCACAGTAGGAGGTGAGCAGTGAGGAGAACACTGCAGCAAAACACAGAGAGGATGCTGGAGAGCTTGACTGGGGTGGTGGTAGTAGAGATGGAGAGAAGGAGGCAAAGCTGAGGACTATGTATGAAACAAAATTGAAAGGACTCTGACATTTTGTGCATGGGGCAAGGGGAAAGACAGGTTGAGGGCAAGGCCTAGCTCTCTGGTTTTGGACAATGTAGATGGATGATGGATGGCAATGTCATTCACTAAGCAAACACTGAAAGGAGACCAGGTTTGACAGGGAAGGCCATGAGTTCAGTTTTGTTAAGTTTGAGGTATTTCTGAGACATCCAAATGAAAAAGTCAAAAAGACTGTTGGATTTAAAAATCTAGACCTCAGGGTTAGTGATAGAAATGTGATATAGTTAGCAGTTTTATAGGTGATAACTGAAGCCATGAGCATGGATAAAATAGTCTAAGAAAGTGTACAGAATGGAAAGGGGCACTGGGCAAGTCAAGTTACCCACAAAGTAAGATTAATAATAATAGTCCCTGTTTCACAGAATTGTAGTCAGGATTAAATGTCATCACATGTGGGAAAGCAAATGGTAAACTGGAAGCACCAACTCTGTTAGTTATTACTATTAAAATTGGGCATTTAATAAAAATAATCCTGTAGGATATGTACAACTGTTTATCTTCTCAGGCCCAGCCACTTAGGATATACTGTGTATACAATTACTACTTGAAAAACACTAAATCTCTGCTAATTATATTAAAGGACTAACAGCTATTAATGATATGAAAAACAATATTGCTTTAATATTATGTCATTTTCCTAATTATTAACATACATGTGGAAGATGAAGCACTGGGGAAGAAAGAACAAGGGTGTAGGAACAGCCCACATATCCTGGCCCCCACATTACCTTCCTTTCACTTGTCTGCTCTCTAATGCCACTGGGAATAACTCATTACAACCATAAAAATCCCAAACAGTATAGCTTTTGGAAAAACCTGCCTGATTTTACCAACATTCTCTTGAAATATACATTAACTAATTAAGGATAAAGTAACATTTTCCTTATAGAAACTGACTCTTGAATAAGAAAAACATCTAATACAAAGAATTATTCATTTACTACATTGTGGCCATCCACTCAATGCTATTTTCAAAGGAGTTATCCTCCAGTAAAGAGAATTAGCTTCTTTCTATAGAACTGGATATATTTTTTAAAAAATAGATTCTATCCATATTTTAATCAGATGCAAACTCTTTAGGATACAATTATGACATGTCAGTTTTCATAAAGGTAATCAACAAAGATTGCAGATACACAAGAATCTGATTCCAAAAATGTTGTTTCCTAAAATCATAGAGAACTGCCCATAGGCACCTGGATGTGGGGTCTGAAATTCAGCCTGTACTTCTCTCACTAACGCTTGTGACAAGAAGAAGCAGGGCTGGGGTAGCTTGCATAAAGGCTGGTGGGGGGCGGGGCGGGGAGTGTTTTGTTTTGTTTGGCACAGACTTGGTGCCTTTGGTACCCTGTAGGTTACAGTAGCACTGCAGAAGGATCATATAAAAGAGCAACTGTTTGGACTCCAAGACAAACACTGGAGTCTTTTAGGACCTGATCTGGGTTTAGAATGTAGTCTTGAAAAGAAGTTTATGGCAAAAGCAACTACTAAAATGCTTTTATTACACTAGCAACACTGTCCTCAGCTACTAAGACAGTTTGATTTTCTTGTTGAAGCCCTGTAAATGACACTACACTGGACATATAAAGTCACGACACACTAACACCCAATGAATTTTGAAACATTAAATATAAAAACTCAGGAGGGACTTCCACCCAAGATGGAGGCATAGGTAGATACACTTCGCTTCCTTGTACAACTGAAATGACAACAACAAATTTAAAAATAAAAAATGACCAGAACTTCCAGAATATCAAACTGTATGGAAGTCTGACAACCAAGGAGTTAAAGAAGAAGCATTCATTCAGATTGGTAGGAGGGGCAGAGAAGGGCAGCCAGGGCAGAGAAGATGTGCCACAAGGCAGCAGACCAGGCAGTCCCACATTCACTGGTGGATAAGCTGGGAGGAACAACGAGGGAGTGAGACAGACCACACAACCCAAGGTTCCAGCGTGGAAAAATAAAGCCTCAACCTCTGGCTGTAAAAACCTGTGGGGGTAGAGCAGTGGGATAAACTCCCAGTCTCACAGGAAAGTTCACTGTAGAGATCCATGGGGTCCTAGAATGTACACTAATCCAGCCACCCAGGAGCAGCACCAGCAAGGCCCAATTTCCTTGTGGGTAGCAGAGGAAGTGACTGAAAGCCAGCAGGGAGCTCAGCAAGCAGCCTTGTTCCCTCTCTGACCCCTTTCCCACATATAGTGCCACAATCCAGACAAATGGGTGGTCCTACCCTGGCAAATACCTATGGCTCCACCCCTTGCAATGTAACAGGTGTGCTGAGACAAAGAAATATGGCCCAAAGGAAAAAATGGATCAAAACTCCAGAAAAAGAACTAAGGCATGAGGAGATAACCAACCTATCAGTTGCAGAGTTCGAAACACTGGTAATCAGGATGTTCACAGGATTGACTGAGTAAGCACCCAAAATGGAGGAAAAAGTGAAGGCTATGCAAGGTGAAATAAAAATATACAGGGAACCAACAGTGAAGGGAAGGAAACCAGGACTCAAACCAATGATTTGGATTAGAAGAAAGAAATAAGCATTCAATAGGAACAGAATAAAGAAACAAGAATTCAAAAAAATGAGGAGAGGCCGAGGAATCTCCAGGACAACTTTAAATGCTCCAATGCAAGGAGAAGAGGAAGAGTAAGAAATTGAAAACTTATTTGAAAAAACAATGAAGGATAACTTCCCCAATCTGGCAAAGGAAATAGACTTCCAGGAAGTCCAGGAAGGTCCGAGAATCCCAAAGAAATTAGACCCAAGGAAGTCCAAGATATGTCATAATTAAATTACCCAATATATAAGATAAGGGGAGAATCTTGAAAACAATAAGAGGAAAGGAGACAGTTACCTACAAAGAAGTTCCCATAAGACTGTCAACTGATTTCTCAAAAGAAACCTTGCAGGCAAGAAAGGGCTGGAAAGAAGTATTCCAAGTCATGAAAGGCAAGGACCTACATCCAAGATTGCTCTATCCAGTAAAGCTTTCATTTAGAATGGAAAGGCAGATAAAGTGCTTCCCAGATAAGGTCACATTAAAGGAGTTCCTTATCACCAAGCCCTTATTATATGAAATGTTAAAGGGGCTTATCTAAGAAAAAGAAGATGATCAAAACTATCAACAAATGAACCTAAAAAAAAAAAAAAAGGCAAACAACTAGAACAAGAACAGAATGACAGATATGGAGATCATCATTGGGGATGGGGAGGGGGATAATGGGGGGAAGGTACAAAATAAGAAGCATAATTGGTAGGTACAAAATAGACAGGGGGAGGTTAAGAATAGTATGGGAAATGGAGAAGCAAAAGAACTTGTATGTAGGACCCATGGACATGCACGAAGGTGGGGGAATGCTGGTGGGAGGGGTGGTGCAGGGTGGAGGGGGATAGAAGGGAGGAAAAAAAGGGATACTGTAATATCATAATCAATAAAATGTATTTTAAAAATAAAAACTTACATACCTTTAATTTTACCAAATATTGCAGTGGAAAAAAAATCAAATAGTAAAAACAACTCTGTGGAAGCTTTTAGGAAAAGAAGTAGAAAACATTCTCATAGTATTGGGTTGGCCAAGAAGTCAATATGGTTTTCTCCATAAAATAAAAGACATATTTTTCATTTTTACCAGTAACTTTATTGAGTTGGATATTTTGAGTATGTCAGCCGTGTCCCATGTGGTATAACATTGATTGTTCTCAATTAATGTCTTGATTTGATCCCTAGCAACTTCAACTGGTCTACCCAACCGTGGAGCATCATGGTCCAGCAAGAAACTCCAGGATGATACTTCAAAAACCACTTTTGACATGTTCAGTCATTCATAGCACCTTCTCCATATACTGCATGAATCTTTTTTTTTACATTTCAGTTGCATTTTTACCTTTTGTGAAATTATAAAGCATAATATGCCAAAAACATTGCTTATTTTCTTCCATCTTCAATATTAAAATGGCTGCACATTCACCAATTTTATGTTTTTTAAATGCATGCTGATATGACAGCTGTCACAATACAACCTAACAAAATTGTTTTGAATGAAGTTAAAGACAAATAAAAGCTACTAGAGCCATCTCACAGAAAAAAGCAAATGAACTTTTTGGCCAACTCAATAGATGTGGGACTTTGTTGTGTAAAGTAGGTGTGGAACAACCCAAAGACCTCCATTCAAATCTCAGATCTGATCCCAACTGTTATTTGGTGTGAAGTCACCTAATTTCTTTCAACTTTAGTTTCTTCACTTGTATGAAGTGGACTGAACTAAATTATTTCTAAAGCCTCCTCCAGCTCTGACATTCTAAAATTCTGCAAATGTCATTGTTACAAATATCCTTTTCTTTGTGAGATCTTCTTCATTTTCCATACCATACTTATTATTTAACCACAACTTTTGTCCTCCTTATCCTGGTATTTCTTACCATTTGTCTCCACACTAAAATAACCACCTTCCTTATTCATTAATCAACATATGATCCTCTCTCATCTTCAAACCTGTTCAAACTCCCTTAAAATTTTTTCATTAGCAATTATAGTGACCCTTGAACAACATGGGCTTGAACGGTATGAGTCCACTTGTCCATGAACTTAGAATATGTTTTTCTTCCTTATAATTTTCTTAATAACACTATTTTCTCAAGCTTACTCTATTGTAAGAATACAGTATATAATACATATAATGCACAAAATATGTTAATCTACTGCTTATATTACCAGAAGGTAATTAATAGTTAAGTTTTAGGGGAGTCAAAAGTTACATATGGATTTTTGACTGTGTGTGTGGGGGCGGGGGTTGGCAGCCCAAACCCTCACATTGTTCAAGGGTCAACTGTATTCACTGAAAAACTCAAAGACTCAATTATCTCTTTGTACACTGTCCAAATTCTGCCAGACAACTGGGACTAGGTTAAATACTCCAGCCCATGTTTAGACAGTCAATAAGCATTTATAATTCTAGGTAGCGGGGCAGACTTACAAAAAGTTAAAGGCATCTAGAAGGAAAACTGGTATACAGTCAAACCAGGAGAGAATGATTCTGAATACATAAATGAAAAGGAGTAGGATACATATAGTAAAAGTAAACTCTGAGAGGTCAGAGCAGGAGAAATCTCAATATAGGCTGGAGTTAGCTCATCTGGAGACAAGAATAACGATTGAATTGTCAGAAGAAATCTCTCCAGGTGGGGAAAAGTACACAGAAACCTAGGTGCTAAGCAAGTATAATTCTGCAAAGCCTTTCCAGGTGTTGTCTTTATTGTAAAGATGAGAGATGGTCAAGGGAAGAGGTTTCCCAGCCAAAGATTTTAGTTACAGGTTTCTAAGTATTCAATACTGTGAAGCATCTCGAATACAGCAATGTGAAAAAAATATCTTGTTAGAAGAATGTTCCTGTCAATCTAAGTAAATTCTTCAAATACTCTAGCTGAAGGTGCCATCATCCTCATGAATGACCTCAGAAATGTAGGCTAGGAAGGGCACTAGCCTGCCAAGATATCAAACATAGCTTAAGCATCTCCTCAGTTCCCCTTCATACCACTGTCTCATTGTCCCTGAAGCCAATCAGAGGCGCCGTGGGTTAGGGGGAGATCCTCCCCAGTGACTGCTAATTAGCCATATACCCTGAGTTACTGGATTTTTCACTACTTCCATACTTGGATGAAATCCTACACCAGAGCATGAAATCTAGCTTTCCAAGTGGCTATTGGTGTAACAGGATGACAGAGCTCAGAACTGTGAGTCACACCAGAGTGACTTGGTAATGGGGAATAGTAGGAAGAAAGGGGCCAGGCATTAAATGCCCTCTCCTCTCTGCTCCCATGAAATTTTCATCTATCCTACCTGGAGGTATCACATGTGGTCCAGCATATGTACTTGTCGAACAACCAGCTGAATCTCTGAGGCTCATCACAACACAGTTGCCAGCTTGGTAATCCAACCACCTTACTTTGTTTCTTGCTTCTTGCCTCTTTTCCCTCACTCTCACTCACTGTTTTAGAATTGTGCCTCCAAATAAATCTTCACTTAATTCCTGCCTCAAGCTCTGGTTTCTAGACAATTCAGACTAAAAACAGCAACAAGACCAAAAAGAAGTAAAGGAAAGAACCCTGGATTAGAAATTGAGACACACTGATTCTAATCTTGCTATAACTGGCTCTATTAATTAGCTATTTGACCTTAAGCAAATAACATTCTGAAACCTGTAAAATGGGACAGGAGTTAGAGGAAGAGAGACTAGTCTAAGTGACAACTGGGTTGCCTCCAGCTCTGATGCTGTATGATCCTCAGGAATTCTATAACCCAAAGCCTCAAATAACCCATTAGAAGATAGGTCAATTGAAAAATCATGGAGTCCTATTATATCCTAATTCATTTGCCCATAGCAATAGTTTGGATCAGCCTTATGTAATATAACTAACTGAATCTTCAGCAAAATTCTCTTGGCTCTGAAACTGGGCCATTTTCATTACTATCAGCAGCCAATGTTTTTTGATATGTGACAGGATATTTTGCAACTTAACCAAATATCACAAATTCAATAAAACCAGGCCACAGAAGGACTAAGGAGAGTTAGAAGACCACATCTGTTCTGTGGGAAAGTTATAAATATAAAAGTATTTTTTAAAATCAATACTATCAAGTGAAACAAACCAGTTACAAAAGACTGCGGTATTTCAAAAGACATATGGTTTGATTCGATTTATATGAAATGTTCAGCACAGGCAAATCCATAGAGACAGAAAGCAGATTAGTGGTTGCCTAGGACTGGAAGTTGGGAAAATGGAGAGTGACTGCTAGTGGGCATGGGGTTTCTTTTGGGGATAATGAAAATATTCTAAAATTAGACAATGGTAATGGTTGCACAACTCTGAATATACTAAAAAACACTAAATTATATACTTTAAAAGTATAGTATATAAATTATATACTTTAAATACATGATATGCAAATTATGTCTCAATAATGCTGCTTAAAAAGTAATGGGGCTGTTTACCATGGGGAGTTAACTGGCTCAAAGACAAAAAAATGTGTAAGAAACAAAGCATTTCTCTCTAAGGACAGAGAATTCTAAAAAAACCATGTCTTTCGAAAAAGGCTCTGGAAGAGGTGAACACAGTAACTTTACCTGGTTTCTGTTTGCACTAAATTCCCCCAAGTAGCAAAGAGCCAGAGTCTTTGGGGACAGACTACAGAAAAAAGTTGGGAATTTCTGCAACTGGCAGCAGAGTTTCACTGTGAGCAAGTGCAGGGGGACACAAGTGCAAGGGACCCTCAATGAGCATTAGTCACAGACTACGCAAGGCACCTGGGAGAGACAGTGGGTTATTCAATTCAACAGAACATTATTTACAAGGTACTGTTTTAATAGCAGTAGTAAAAAGAAGAAAACAAAACTGACATGAATAGATTCTCACTCTCTTCTCTACTTCAAAGAAGCTGCAATCTTAAGAGGAGAACATGCACACTGCAAGGCCAGGTGAATAAATGCTATGGCAGAGTCTGACTAGGTACCAGAAGGGTTTTGGAAGGCTTCATAGAAGAGCTGGCATTTTCTCTGGGCCTCAAACCTTTGAGAATATAGTTCAATATGCTGCCATATCCCAGGAAACTAAATAAATATTTGGAACCATTCAAAGAAGATAATAAATACAAACAGTAAATTATTCTACCGTACTTAAAACAGATACTCTTAGTATGGGTCACTACATTTCAGGAGAGGTAAAGTAAAACTTTATTTTTATAGAGACAAATCTCCTGACATGTCCCTGGCTTCAAATTCAGAAGTACCTTTTTTAAAAGGTATATAAGGTTCAGAGTTAGTCCCTGAATGCTTGGCTACAAGAACGGCCAAAACTGCTAAAGAGCTGCAGTCTGATCAGATGGCTGTTTGTAGGAAAAGTCTCCTTGATTTGCTAACAATGTCTACGAGCACAAAGGAGAAGAGGAAAAAAGAAGAACAAGATAAGGGAAAGGGAGAGAGTTGTCAGGCAGCAACAGACTGGAAGCAGAAGCAGAGACTGGAAACGATGACGGGGCAGGCGGCAAGGTTGCAAGTGGCAGACACTGGAACAGAAGAAAGACAGTTATAGAAGAGAGAGGAAAACAACTCATTCTACAGTCTAAGCCAACAAAGAGTTATCAGCTCATAAACAGACCTCGTAGGTGGGGGAGAAGAGAAAAGGAAGAGCGCCTAGGGACACAGGCATCCATGTGGAAGCCTGCCAATCTGCAGTAGAAGGGCCCCTGGGGGGAAGGGGCTGTCCACAGTGCAGAGCTATATGCAGTCAGCTGCATAATGACATTTCAATCAAAGGGGGACCACATATATAACATTAGCCCCATATGCTTATAATGGAGCTGAAAAATTCCTATTGCCCAGTGACATCATAGCCTTCCTAAGACTGTAGTGCAACATGTTAGTCACATGTTTGTGGTGATGTTAGTGTAAACAAACCTACTGTAGCATCCAAGATGTCAGCAGGGCTGGTGGATGTTGCACTCACTTTCTCCCAGGGCCAAACTGGAATTACAACTAAAGCATGGAGCAAGCAACCTGAACAACCAACTGAACTAGCAGAAAAGAAGTCTTATAACCAAAGATATACAAAAGAAGCCACATTGAGACTGCTAGGAAGGGCGGAGATGCACAAAGGGCTGGTACTGCTCCCATGGGCAGTGGGTAAGATTCTGGAAGGGTATCTCAGCTGCAGGCATTCCTCCTGAGAAGCATGGGGTCTCAACCCCAAGCCAGGCTCCCCTGGCCTACAGCACCAGAATGGGAAGAGGCACCCACATAATATATAGCTGTGAAAAGCAGCAGGAACTCTGTCCACTTGGGAGAGACAGCAGTCTGCTAGGGAAATAGGTGCCCTCTTAAAGGGCCATTGCACAAAATCTCATTCACAACTACTCACCCTGGGCTCCAGAGGAGGGAGGGCAGAGAGGACCACGGTCACTTGAGGAAAGACCGCCACTGCCTACCAACTAGTAGCATATAAATTGACCCACATTTTGTAGGCAGTGTTTTTAAACTTTAAAAGTCAACCTATATGCAATATTTTATAAAGTTCCTGCAACTCACTACTGCCTTTCTCCATAACTGGGAGGTGAACATGACATCCTTCATAACAATTCTAGAGCCTTCATTCAGAACAAATAATACAACTTGTCACATAAGGGGACTCTACACCATTTTACTAAACCTGTTCCACTTTTTTAAAACTCAGCGTTGTGAAAATAAAGAGTATACCTGCTATGCACTGAATAGTTTTAAGAGGAAAAACTGACATTCAGAAAAATAAGGTTTTGAGCTCATGTTCTGATTTATTGCAAAGCTAAAGCATAAATTACCTACTCAACCTCACCAGTCCGTGTTTAATTCATGTTCTCTGTCTTATCTTTTCTCATCCAGGGACGTGGGTACCCAGGCTTTTGTTTTCTACTCAAATCATATCAAGAGATACTTAGTATATACTAGATATCTAAAGCCCTATGTGGTTGCTAGAGAGGGTCCAGAGATGGACAAGCTACTTGTCTCTGCCTTCAGAGAACTTACAACCTTTTTTAAAAAGCTATAATACAAGGCAAAATAATATAACCCACACAGAAGTTTGCAATGTGATAGGCATTTAAGAACTGCAGAGTGCCCTCTGATGAAAGGTTGAGGAGATAGTGAAAAGAGACCAAGGAATTTAAGATGATTTCCATAGGAAAAGACTAAGAAAGACAGGCATTTGGGGGAGCAACAGTAGTCAGGAAACTAGAGGGTGTGTTCAGGGAGAAGTAGTTGCCCGAATGTGTCATATTTGAAAGAACATGTTACAAAGGACTTTGAGTATTAGGCTGGGGAGTCCTATAGATAACTCAGTATTATATGAGTCACCAAAAATTTGGGGGCAGGAGAATTAGGTGATAAGAACTTCACTTTGGGAAGATTTATCTAATGGAAAGTGCGAAAGAACTTGGAGATCACTAAGAAGGTTATTGCAATATTTTAGATGAGATGAAACAGCTCTTTCAAGATTAAAAATGAGAAAAGGTCAAAGAGGTTGGTAGGAACATATATTATTGTGTTAACCAGTGTCACCCCAATTAATTCAATAAAAAGAAAAACTAAAATAAAATTGGGGAAAGTTCCCCCATTATTTTTTTAAAGAGGAAACAGAGACCTGAGGTTATATGAAGACAGAAAAGAAAGAAAAGTAGAGGAGGAGAGAGTACTGATGCTAGGAGGGGGAGAGAGGCCAGTCATCGAATCAAAGTCCTAAGGAGAGGACAACATGGCCAGGAGGAGGCGTTCAACTTAAAAGGAAAAGTGACATTTTTGTATTTCAGAGAAAGAATGACAAGAGGAGGGAGAATAAAAATACATAGAAACTGATGAAGTCAAGACAAAAGAAGTTGAGGGATTTATGGCAAATAATGTCATCCTTCTCAAAGCAGAAGGCAAGTTCATCTGTGTAGAGGAATTAGAAAAAGATTGGGTACTTGCTGTGACTGGTAGGGCACTTGGAAAAGATCAAAGGGGATGTAATAAAAAATTAAAAAGTATTAATTAAAAAATTACTAAGATACCTAAAGCAAAAGCAACCAAAGGAAAAATAGTTAAAATGGTTTTGTTCAAAATTAAAAACCATTGTGCTTCAAAGGACACCTTAGGAAAGTGAAAATAAAATTCACAGAATAGTATAAAGTATTTGCAAATCACATCTTTGATAAAGGACCAGCATTCTGAATATATAAAGAACACTTCCAATTAAAAAATGAACAAAGGATCTGAATAAACACTTCTCTAAAGAAATATAAACAGTCAATAAGTATATGTAAAAATGCTCAACAGCGTTAGTTACTAGGGAAAAATGAGAATCAAAACCACAATAAGGTACCACTCTACACCCACTAGAACAGTCATAATCAAAAACTTAAGTGGCCGTAATAAAAAATAACAAGTGTTGGTGAGGGTGTGGAGAAACTGGAACTCTCATATATCACTTCTGGGGATGTAAAATGGTGCAGCCAATCTGGGAAATAGTTTGGCAGTTACTCAGACAGTTCAACATAAAGTTCCCATGTGACCCAGCAATTTCATTCCTAGGTACATATGCAAGAGAAATGAAAAGATTTGTACATGGTGTTCATAGAAGCATTATTCATAATAGCCAAAAAGTAGCAACAACTTAAATACCCATTAACTAATAAGTGGATAAACGTGTAGAATATATTTTTAAATGGAGTATTATTCAGCCATAAGAAAGAATGAAGTACTAATACATACTACAAAATAGATGATTCTTAATAATATCACACTAAGTAGAAGAAGCCAGATGCAAAAGACCACATATTGTATGGTTCCATTTACATGAAATATCCAGAAAAGGAAAATCCATAAAGACAGAAAGTAGATCAGTGGTTTCCAGGGACTGAAGGAATGGGAGAATGGGGGAATTTCAAGTGACTGCTAACAGGAACAGGGTTTCTTTTTTTGTGGTGATAAAAATATTCTGGAATTCCATAGCATGATCGTTTTACAACTTTGTGAATATACTAAAAAAATCACTGACTTGTGCACTTTCAGTAGGTAAAATTTATATGTAAACTATATCTTCAAAAAAAAAAAGAAAAGAAAAAGGACTGCTAGGGAGCAGTGAGTTTAGATGACCTGTATTTGGTTTTAGAAAGGAATCGTGACTATCTCAGGCTGTAGGGAGTCACACAAACCAGACTGTGGGAGTTACCCTGAGCAGAGCACTGGCAAGGCAGGAACCACTGGGAGTCAAAGGAATGAATAGCACATTGTTGAAACGGATATTTATAAAAGTCCAGGCTCTTTTAAAACCTAATAGTAAAAAAAAATCCAATCAGAAAATGGGCAAAAAAAAAAATGAACAGACATTCCACAGAAAACTGTACACAAGTGACAAATAAGCATGTGAAAAGATGCCTGATATCATTAGCCACTAGGGAAATGTAAATTAGAGCCACAATGAGCTATCAGCACACATCTCAGGATGACTAAAATAAAAAATAATGGCAACACCAAATGTTGGTGAAGATAATCTGGATTATCTATACATTGTTGGTGGAAATGGAAAATGGAAAACAGTTTGGCAGTTTCTTATAAAACTAAACATAGAACCTACCATATAACCTAGCAATTGCATTTATCCCAGAGAAAGGAAAGCCTATGTCTGCAAAAAAAACCTGTACACAAATATTCATAAAAGCCTTTATTCATAGTGACCCCAAACTGGAAAAAACCCAGATGCCCTTTAACAGTTACACAAGCTAAACAAGTTGTATTATACCGTGGAATACTACTGGACAGTAAAAAGAAAACTACTGTTACATACAATAACCTGGAAGCATCTCCAAGGAATTATATTAAGAAAAAAAAAAAAAAACCAAAGTTTACATATGGTATGATTCCACTTATGAGAGATTTTTTAAATGACAAAAATTACAGAAGCGGAGAACAGATTTGTGACTGCCAGAAGCGAGGGATCAGAGGGTGTGACACAGGAAGATGGCTATAAAAGGGCAATCAGAGGATCCCTGTGGTGATGGAAATGTTCTGTATCTTCATTGTATCAATGTCAACATGCTGCTTGTGATACTGGACTACAGTTTTGCAAGATGTTATTAGGGTAAACTGGGTGAAGGAACATTAGACCTCTCTGTATTATTTCCTACTACTGCATGTGAATCTACAATGATCTCAAAATAAGAAGTTTAATTAAAAAATAGTTTAAGTTGGGCTGGAGGCAAGCCAAATCAAAACCTGACATGCAATTTTCACATCTATAATACAGGGATTATAATACCTACTAAGAAGAACTTTCAAAATTTAGATAAAGTGAGTAGATGCTAGAACACAAGGTCTCTTATTGATAAATGGCAGTTTAATATAACTTATAGTACATTGGCTTAGGAACTGCAAATGGCTGGCCATTACCAGAGGCTTTATTAGCAAAGACTGTGAATGCATAACAGCCTTGAAGGGCACATACATGACAACTAAAACCCATAAGCAATCCTCTAATGCAAGCTGAACCCTCTCACTGAGAGACTCCTACTCAAGAATGCTGTAAGTCATGAAAGAATGGACCTAACGTTACTTGAGTCAGAGAACTACAGTTAAGGGTCAGCTGTAGCTGGCTCTGGAGCCAGACTGGCTGGATTTGAATCCCACCTCATCAAATTACTAACCATGTAACTTTCAGCAAAACAAGTGGTTCTCTGGGCCTCAGCTTCCTCATGTATTATAGAATTAAAAAGATAATACTTTAGCAGAGCATTTCTGTAAGTACTCAATAAATGTTAGCTATTATCAGCAATTAAAAGGGACTATAGTAATTACCTGGTGTAGCCCAACCTTTCCTGCACAGAAGGAATCACCTCAACAACATTCCCAATATCCTATTCAATCTTTCCTTGATGCCATGCTAGAAAGTCATTCCTTTGATTTTTATTCCACACCTTTCCTTTAACTTCTAAACATTAGTCTTGGTTCTGCTTTGTCAAGCTAAGAAAAACTTCTGGGACCTCTTCCACCCAGCATGTCACATACAGTGGTACCTCGGTACTCCTTATTAATTTGTCCTGGAACTCCTGACAAGTACCAAAACCGACAACTACCAAACAATGAAGCATTTTCTTTTGTGGGGCGACATCATGACGCACAGGAGTTCTAGCAAGTGCAACAAGTCCCCAGCAAAGCTCCGAGAGCTGAAACATTTTTTTTTTCTCGTCAAAATACGGACACGTACAGGGTTTAACAAATTCTGAAGCCCACGAGTACTGAGGTATGATTGGTATGTGGTGCCTGCAATCTCATTCATACGGCATCTTTGGAAACTACTCTGCTCCTCTCTTGTCCTGTAACACGAGACACATCAGTCTGAGCCAGTTTCCTCATCTCAAAAGTTAGGGTTCTAGATTAAATAGTCTCTAACATTTCTCCCTCAGAGGCAAGAGCTATAATTTTACTTATGCCTTTGTCCAGTTATTCTGATGTATTCTCTCCAGCAGTTTTCAGTCCCCTTATCACCTGTTGCCTCATTTGGTTAACATCCTTCTTAAAAAGCAATTTCCAGAATGTAACACAAAACTAACATTCTGGCAATGGTAGTCTAGCGTACTGTAAAACTCTCTCCTATCTAATGTGACATGACATAAGCATTTAGGGCTAACATATTACTACTTTGCTTTATGAAAAGCTTATAGCTAAAATCTCTGAATCCCTCTTGTATACCCAGAGTTGATTTTTAGAATCTAAGATCAAGATTTTTTATTTTATTTCTGCTTAATGTCACCTTTTTAAGCTGTTTCATCATTTCAGCCATGAAGCTCTATTTGAATCTTAATTATGTCATTTATTGTATTAATGAAGGTACATCGATCATATTCTAAACAATCAGGAAAACACATTTAAAATCTGTTAATGTTACTACATACACAAGTGCTTATAGGCAAACCTGCTTCCTTACTATTAAGGCTGCATTTTTTAAAACTTTAGGGTAGTTTCATTTTCTTTTTAAAAATATTTTTTATTGGTTATGCTATTACAGTTATCCCATTTTTCTCTCCCCTTTATTTCCCTCTGCCCTGTATGCCACCCTCCCACCAGCATTCCTCTACCTTAGGTCACGTCCATGGGTCATACATATAAGTTCTTAGGCTTTATTTCCTATACTATTCTTAACCTCCCCCTGTCTATTTTCTACCTAGCATCTATGCTATTTATTCTCTGTACCTTTTCCCCCATTCTCTTCCCTCCTCCTCCCCAATGATAACCCTCCACGTGATCTCCATTTCTATGGATATGTTCCTGTTCTACTTGTTTGCTTATTTGTTTTTTTAGGTTCGGTTGTTGAGAGTTGTGAGTTTGTTGTCATTTTACTGTTCATAGTTTTGATCATCTTCTCTTTCTTAGATAAGTCCCTTCAAAATTTCAGATAGTAAGGGCTTGGTGATGATGAATTCCTTTACCTTGACCTTATCTGGGAAGCACTTCATCTGCCCTTCCATTCTAAATGATAGCCTTGCTGGATAGAGTAACCTTGGATGTAGGCCCTTGCCTTTCATGACTTGGAATAGTTCTTTGCAGCCCTTTCTTGCCTGCAAGGTCTCTTTTGAGAAATCAGTTGACAGTCTTATGGGAACTCCTTTGTAGGTGACTGTCTCCTTTTTTCCTGTTGTTTTTAAGACTCTTTCCTTATCTTTAATCTTAGGTAATGTAATTATGATGTGCTTTGGTGTGTGCTTCCTTAGGTCCAGTTGCTTTGGGACTCTCTGAGCTTCCTGGACTTCCTGAAAGTCTATTTCCTTCGCCAGATTAGGGAAGTTCTCCTTCATTATGTTCTCAAATAAGTTTTCAATTTCTCGCTCTTCTTCTTCTCCTTCTGGCACCCCTATGATTCCGATGTTGGAACATTTAAAGATGTCCTGGAGGTCCCTAAGCCTCTCCTCATTTTTTTAAATTCTTGTTTCTTCATTCTGTTCTGGTTGAATGTTTATTTCTTCCTTCTGCTCCAAACCATTGATTGGAGTCCCAATTTCCTTCCCATCACTGTTGGTTCCCTTTATTTCAATTTCACAGCCTTCACTTCTTCCTCTATTTTGTGACCATACTCAACAATTTCTGTGAGCATACTGATTACCAGTGTTTTGAACTTTGCATCTGATAGGTTGGCTATCTCTTCATCACTTAGTTGTATTTTTTTTCTGGAGCTTTGATCTGTTCTTTCATTTTGACCATATTTTTCTGTTTCAGAGCACCTATTCTGTATAAGGGGTGGAGCCTTAGGTATTCACCAGGGTGGGGCAATTCACAGTGCTGCATTGTGGTGCTGTATGTGGAGGAGGGGTCTGAGAGGGAACAATGTCGCTTGCTCAGCTCTCAGCGGACTTTCAGTCACTTCCTCTACTACCCACCAGCAAATTGGACCCTTCTGGTACTGATTCCCAGGTGGGTGGTTTTGTGTACGTTCCAGGACCCTGAGGTTCTCTCCAACAAACTCTCCTGTGAGGCTGGGAATTTCTCCCCTCCCACAACCCCCACAGATTTTTTTCAGCCAGAAGTTTTAAGGCTTTATTTACCTATGCTACAACCCTGGGTCACCTGGTCTGTCTTACTCCCTAGTTGTTCCTCCTGGTTTATCTGCATGCAAATGTGGGTCTGCCTGGTCTGGCAGCCACCACCTCAGTGCTACAGCCCCCGGTGCTACAGCCCCCATCTTGCAGCAAGCCCTCCTCGCCCTGGCTACCCATCTCTGCCCCTCCTACCAGTCTGGATGAATTTTTCTTCTTTAACTCCTTAGTTGTTAGAATTCCATACAGTTTGCTATTCTGGTAGTTCAGGTTATTTTTTGTGTTTAAATTTGTTGTTATCCTTCTTTTGGTTGTGCAAGGAAGCAAAGTGTATCTACCTACTCCTCCGTATTGTCTGGAAGTCTAAACCTTAGGATATTTTTTAAATATCCTAAAGAGTTTAAGAGTTGCATAATCAGAACTCTAAATATTTGTAAAGAGTTCTGATTACACAAACAGACAGAAAACATGTTTTGGATCTATCAACCTCATCAATTCTCTTCTAATGATTCTAAACCTAAAAGTTCTAAGTGTGACATAAAGCGGTCAAAACAAAGAGTAGGGTATGCTTCTCAGTGTGTTAGGGCTGCCTCAGGGAAGAGGAACCCAATCCACACTACCCAGGAACTGTTTGCACCTTCTCCTTACTTGTCAGAACAGTGACTGAATGACTCTGCTTTGTTAAGTAAGGGATTTGGGAACATAGCTAGACTCCCTTGTCCTCCCAAGGTGATAAAGGCAAAGATTATTATGGAAATTTACTGTCACAGATAATTTAACCAGCCTTAAAAAGCTTTAGAATTGGTTCCTGTTTACCTCCATTATAAAAATTCCAGTGGAAAGCTCAGTGTTTTTGCTTCTGTAGGACTCCAGAGTTTGCAATATTATATGTTATACTAATTCCATATGACTATGTTCAGGTTGGAAGAAGTTTATTCCACTAATTGGACTATAAGTTTAGATGTCAGATAATGTCCTTTTCAAAAAAATCTATGGTTTTAATGATCTATAAGTTATATCTCAATAAAATTTTAAATTTGAAATAGAGTACAAAGTTAATCTTTTAGGTAAATCTTGTATTTCTCTCTGTACTGCATGATTTTCCCTAGAATCACTAAGTCAATAGGGACTTATGATTAACTCTTTTTGACAATCAATTTTTACTGACTATCTGTCATAATGCTGACATGTCCTCCCTCGTCCAAATGGGAGCTCTATGACACCTCATTTGAAATTTTTTCAATATGGTAGAATTTTGCAGTAATAACAATAAAACAACCCCTAATCTATAGATTCTTTAAATTGGAAAATAGGAATCAATTAGACTGACTTTGCAAAGTTTATCTGTAAAATGAATGGGTTAGACTACCTCTTTTTAGGACTATAAGACACACCAGACCATAAGACGCACCTAGGTTTTAGAGGAGGAAAATAGGAAAAAAATTTTTGAAGCAAAAAATATGGTAAAATATTTAATAACATGTGACTCTGCTCCACTGTCACACCCCCCCAAGCAAGCCAGGCAAACTACATTCGGACTATAAGATGCAAGCTATATTCAGACTATAAGATGCACCCCCATTTCCCTCCCAAATTTGGGGGTAGAAAGTGCATTTTATAATCAGAAAAATACAGTAAATCGCTGCATGCTCAGACTCATAGGAGTACCCCCCAAAAGTAATATTGGGATTAGAAGTGTCTTTCATTTCAAAAAACTTGTTACATCATCTAAATAAAATGTCAGATTTCTTTTTTTTTTTCCCCTGAGCTGCAACTGTGGCCCTAACTAATCATGATTTTCTTATGTTGACTAGACATCTTGGCTAGCTTTGGCCAATAAAATAAGGAAACAAATTAATTACTACTTAATCTATGTAAAATAGTACATCTTTCAAAATTTGGAAGCCATAGAAAATAAAATTAACTTAAAAGATCCTTGGCAAAGAAAATGGAAATCACAGAGCTGTCTCACTGAATATTCTTTCAGCTAATATTTACTGTGTGCTTACCTGTGCCAAGTTTTCCTCTAGATCTAAGAGTTATAATGATAACATTAAGAAGTCCGTGGTCATAGTTCCATAAGGGGATGGATCTCTTAGGTGTCTTTCTGGCTGCAATATGGAAGGTCTATTTGTCAAAGGCAAAGCTGGTTGTTATTGGTATTGGTGTTCTAATTTATTATTTCCTCCTTAACTGTAGTTAGGATGTAAGAAACACTTAAAATTTCCTCACAAAGGGCACAATACCTCCTTCCTGCTTTTCATAATGATGTCAGCTTTAGTGCTATCACCAGGCATTTCCTAGATCTACATTTCAGAGGTCTAGAACTTACACCCTAAGCTCTAAGGAAATGAAGGATTGAGGACCCTCTTGAGACTACAGGCTGCAGCAAAGGCTGAGGCAGCTGAGGATGATGAACAACCAGCTTTTCTCTGGCCAGGCCTTAGTACAAGTGATTCCTGAGGAAAAAGAATGATTTTA
This sequence comes from Glossophaga mutica, assembly GCA_039655065.1. Taxonomy (NCBI): domain Eukaryota; kingdom Metazoa; phylum Chordata; class Mammalia; order Chiroptera; family Phyllostomidae; genus Glossophaga; species Glossophaga mutica. The sequence continues at coordinate 62,057,447 of CM077303.1, read as the reverse complement.
TGTTCCTAATAGTATAAAACGGAACATGTTTACTTCCCCTCACTACATGATAAATCTCTAAAAAACCACACAGCCCCTGGAAGGTTACTAGACATTACTGGTTTGATACAGAGCCATCATAAGCAGACCCAGAAAATGTCATCTACTGGCTTATAAAGCAACAATTTTTGAGTATCATGTGAGAAATGAGGTATTTGTCAAGTACACCTCAAATCGCAAATTATAAAGTAGTATCAATTTTAATGGAAAATAAATAAATTGCTTCCAACAAGATGATGCTCAACACTTGAATGGTCATAGTTTATTACAGATATTAAACGATCTAAGTTTCTTAAGCCTCTAAGTTCAAACACAGAGTTTAAACATCATAAAGAATAAGTGTTTCCCCTCTTAATTTAGGTGAACTCTGATCCAGCCTACTTTTTGACATTTATAACAAGAAAGAATCAATGGCAAATACTCAGATGATGCTATAAATATAAAACACTATCATCTTATTTTAGGCAGTACTTTCCTTGTTATATAGGTTCCAACACATCAAAAAAAAACATACATGTAAGGATCCATGTAAGCATTCAGAGAACAGCCTCCTGTGCCTGCATGTCCTCTATTTGATCCATTGCTTCCATAGACATCCCCTAAGGAGAGGAGTGGTTCAATTAAAAAACTATCTAAATTCAATTATTCATTCCCCTGATGGGACAGCAGGAGCTTGTGAGAACACGAGTCCTGACAGGCAGAGGGTTAGAAAAGCTCTATGAACAAGTATAGAGGTTTCCTGGTCTCTGAACATAAAACAATCCCCCTTCTATATATACATCTCTCGGTGTGGGATATCCAGAAATGGCTATCTGAGAGTGGCCCTCAGTTGTCACCAGAAATCTCAATTCCAGCCATCACAAATACTCTCAGAAATGCCTAATTCATCTGTGTGGTTAGCACAGATTTGCTCTTGGATATAGACTGCTATAGGCAAAAGCTGTAATGTCTGAAATCACAACATTCTTGTCCTGATTCTTTCCCCAGAAAACACTTCTTTTGCTCATTCTCCTGGAACATTTTTCCTGGGGAGATCTATAGGCCAAGGATGACAGGTTATAGCATACCTATGTGAATGCATAAATGAACAGTTTAAGAGAAAATGGCTATTACTTATCATGGCTTAATATTCAGTAAATCAAAGAAACTACCTTCCACTTAAAATACACACACCCAATTATTTTACCTTTTCTTGTCAGGAACTATGGTGTACTACTTTGGGACAGAGAATATTACTACAGTATCTGAGATTTTATTTGAGAAAAAAATCATTACAAAGAAATGAACAACTCTTTAAAACATCCTTAAATATAGGAGGAAATATTCAATTGCATTAACAGTCAAAATTGTAAACCAAACTATAACAGATTGCAAAAAGAAATGACAAAAGATAATTTTTGACATATTGAATAAGCAAAGTTTAAAAAGGCAAAACAACTTTGGGGGCAACTTTCATATTGGGCATTTTAGCCAAAATATTTACAATACTCTTAACTCTTGACTCAGTAATTCCACTGGGGGCATTTATTTTTTTAAAAATCAGGTACAAACATAAAGATTTATAAATACAAATGTTCATCTCAAAGGTTTTTATAGTAGAAAAATCTATTTTTTATAGAAAGTAAAATCTAATAGCCCAATAATAGGAATTTGGTTAAATAAATTGTGATATATCTATGAAAAAATACTATGCAACTATTTTTTAAAGGGTAAGTCTACCATATCCAATATCATGCAACCAATATTTATTAAACAATTATTATTTGCCAGACTTCCATTAGTGTGTACCTACACACCCCCAAATACATACATGGATACAAGTAATACACTAATGTTATCAATAACTATCTCTGACTTTGTGTGGCACAAATGATTAAAAGTCTTATTTAGAACACTTCAAAAGTTTTCCAAAATTTCCAAAAGAATACATATTGCTTTTGTACAAAGAAGAAACAATAAGTTATAACACTAACAACTGCCACAGTTAATGAGTACTCACTTTGTGTCAGATTGAACAAATGAACACTTCTTAGTAATTATCTCATGTTAATCCTCACCTTCATCTTATGAGGCTGGATACTATGATTATACCCATTGTGAAAATACAGAGGTGGCAGGCTGGGGACTGAACACAGGTCTAACCCCAAAGCTTGTGCCCTTGACCCCATGTAACTACTAAGAAACATCACATTTCTCTGAGTTAATTTTCCTGGAACCAAGTTTTCCAAGAAGCACCATCATATCCAGTCTGAACTGGAAAGAGAAAAGTAGCAAATAAAAAGAGTTTGGGATTGCTCTGAGCTAAAAAGGTAAGGAAAGTTTTATGACTCTACTTAGTAGCCTGAATTTTGGTAGCCTGTTATTTCTATAAGCCCATGACATGACTGACACTTGCTGTCTAAATTCATCAAGCAACTGAGATCGGTGGTCCAGGAATCTCGGAGTACAGAGTCTATATGCACTTACTTTTCCTGTAGTATCACATGTTAGTGATGCTAAATAAATGCTATCTGGTGGCAATGATGATAAAGCAAATTTCGTTGACACAAACTATAGTTCACTTCAGTTTTGCCAGCACTGGAAAACATCCATGACACAGAGAATTTGACCAAGCCCCAGGCAGTGACACCTCCAGTAGTGTACACTCAGCAGGGCCCTCAGGCCTCTCTGCTTTTGGGGAAAAAAGATGTTTTCACCTGTTTGAACCATTATTTAAATATATCAGGGGAAAAAGATATATGTATAAATACATACGCATATACATACACATATATATGGAGGCATTCACGTCTTTAAAAAAATCTACCGTTGATCTTTCAATGAATGTTTAAAAAAACTTTTAAAATACAGTCTGTGAAATAAACATGTGTCCTTTCGTTTCAAAAAAATAAAGCATCCCCTGTCTTGTACTGAGATTAAAGCATGGTAAAATGAATCCCATTAATTTTCACCTTTATTCCACTGCTACTGTAGCCAGACTGGATCAACCATGCAGCAGCCCATCAACTATTTTCTGAATCTCATTACTACAACTGTAAAACTCAAATGGCCAAGTTGGGCTTTACAGATAACAGCCTGCCTAAAATATACAAATTAGATAGTATTTATCAACTATCCACACAATTTGAAAGTTACTGGAAATTAATCAGGTAAAATTAATGTGGTTGCTACCTTTTATAAGCATTTTGCAGTATATTGGTGAAAAACTTTGAGAGAAAGCTGGCAGGATCGAGATTTCCATATCAAACTTTACAAAGATTTAACTTATCTAACTGTGAATGTGAGATATATGGTTGGTCAAGGAGGATACCATGACCTGAATGGAAGAAGAGATACTCAGATCCAATGGAAAGGGCAGGGGGTGCTCATGGTAAATGTTAATACTCTGGGGTTTCCCCAAAACAGATCTGATTTTACTCTACCTGCTGCAGGGGATGTAAAGAACTTCTTACATACATCACAGGGTAAATGATCGGATAAGTAACTATAAGATTTTTTTTTTAAAGACTGTAAAGCATGCTGAAGTTCAACGCCAAAAGAAATTTGATAACTCAATAAATATAAATACTGATGGTAAAATATCAACTTCTCACCTTTTAACCAAAATTATTAAACGGAATCTAGAAAATTTAAAAATCTGAACATCACTAACACATTTAGTAGGTACCTTTCCTTTGAATAGAGGAGGAGGAAAACTAAGTGATGACATATTTAGTCAGAAAAGTTCCTTAAAATACTACCTGTTATTGAATAGAGAAAAATAGATGTGAAATTATTTTTTAAATTTCATCAAAAAATAATTATCAAACATCAGCTATGGAAAGTAACTATGCCAGACTTCTTAAAGATTATGAAGATGAGAAGGACTTATCTAAAAGTTATGACAATTTATACATACTTAAACAACAAAAAAGCTAGCCCTGAAAACTTAATTTTTCATAGCCGGCATATTACATGCATGTGTTACAGACTATGGTAGAAAACCCCCCAAGCTTATCCATTTACAAATCAAAAATAATATTATCAAGAAAAGGGGGAGAACAGATCCAAGTTCTTCTCTAAGGGCAAATGCTGAATATTTTCCAACTAGATTAACTTTTAAGTCAAAAGGCATGTTACTAGTAATTGTGTTTTTTTAATGAAGTTTTTCTTCTTTTCTCTCTAGAAAGGAAATATCTTTTCCAAATCCTATATGCTATAACCTTTTTTCCCCTAAGGGCTTAAAAAAATACCAAGTAGCCCTATATTAGTTTAAATGATCAAATTCTGCCATTTACCCTAAACTCAGATAAACTGGAGAGGATTATCTCAAAAGGAGATTTTATATTAAAAAAGTCAAAGAGCACTTCCTATAAAATATTTCAAAGATAACAAGTAAAAGCATGTCACTGTCCTAAAATTCATATGGAATCTCAAGGGACCCTGAATAGACAAAACACTCTTAAAAAAGAAGAACAAAGTTGAAAGCTCCACATTTCCAGATTTTAAAACTTACTACAAAATAATCAAAAACAGTTTGGTACTGGCATAAAGATAGACATATCGACCAATGGACTAGAATAGAGAGCTCAGAAATAAACCCTCACATATGTGGTAAAATGATTTACAATGAAGGTGCCAAGACCATTCAACGAGACTAGGACAATCTTTCATGAAATGGTATTGAGATATTCATGTACAAGAAGATGAAAATGGACCATCATTACCTTACACCATATACAAAAATGATTCAAAATGGACAGGGAAATGTAGACTTAAAAATGGTTAAGGTGGCAAATTTTATGTTACGTGTATTTTAACATAATTTTAAAACTTGAAAAAAAATAGTTGATAGGAGAGGTTCAACAGGCAGTGGACTATTCAGACTTGGTCTCCAGAGAGAAGACAGGACTTGTGATAGACTCGTAGAAGTCTCCTGATATGGAAGCATTATTTTGTTCCACTGCTTGGTGTGTTTATGATTTGTGTACTTGCCTCCTTCTCTATAAGAGAATGTCGGCTCTTAAAGGACCATGGAATGAATGCTCTACTCACCTATTTGTCCCAGAAAGCATTAGCATATCACCTCCAAATATTTTTAAAATTGAACTGAATCTGAGCACTAGACAAGAAACCCTCAGTCTTTCTACATCTGGTTTACCTAGACTTGAAATTTGCAGATTTCTTGCAAATACTTGCTAATCATTTAATCTTATTTGTAAATGGAAGGTCAGAGGTTGGTAGCTAGACCACGTCTACATTTCAGAATCTTTTTACTACATGAACATCATCCAATAAAAATTACGAGCCAGAACTTTCTCTCTCTTCTTCTTCTTCTTCTTCTTTTTTTTTTTTGGTTCACTCAGCTCCAGACTCTTCCTGTATACCCACCCCTCCTGAGAATCCTGGCACAGAGTTTCACAGTCAAAAATAAGACACAAAGTCAAGCAGTGCTCCCTATGCAGGGAAGATACTTGCTCCCTTCCTTTTGGAAACACTTCAACTAACCCTGTTTTAGTTTGGCTGCTTTGCCTCATTTCAAAAATATTTCATTATACTCCACAGCCTTCCCTTGATGTCCTAGTTAATTAAGTTTACATAATTTCCTACTGATTAGTTTTGAACGGCTTGCTTTGGATTTTCTCTCCTTTAATTTTCTGCCTTTACTGACTGCTCAAAATCCTCCACTACAACCATGGGAAAGTATATGCTACCACAAAGTTCGCTGTTCTACATAACAAAAAGCAAATCTACATTGTGATTCTTCAAGAGATCATCTGTTCCTGGAAACAAAGAGACTGTTAGGTGAAATCGAGCAACAAGCCAGTAATAATAAACACAAAGAAGTCACTAGTTATATTCTTTCACATACAAAAATCAACTACAGCCCATTCCTTGTGACATATTTCACATTTATTGACATCCTTTGAGATTCTTTTTCTGTGCTTAGGAACTCAGAGGATTAATTTAAAAATTATGAGTATGAACTAATTTCTGATAATGAATATGGTCAAAATTAATGCGTCTGCTGCACACATACAGCCTCAGAGGGCAATGAGAAAGGAAGCTGAACCCAGAACATCAATACCAATACCCTAAGTCCTTTCATGATCCGAGAAATGGCAATAGGCTTTGAAATCACTCTGAAACCTGCTTTTCCCATGAATTCTTTAATTTTCTTGGTATTCTGGGGACAATAAAACAATTTATTTTTACAAACAGTCATTCTTAAGACTGCTCAAAGTTTCCCATAATATTCTTCTCCTCATGTTAACTCTAAAACAAAATCCCCTTTCCTGTACTAGCCCCCATCAGAATACAAAGAAGAAAAGTGAGTATCAAGACTGCAATAAATCTCCTTCAACTATACTCTATATACACTAACGAGAAATAAGTCTGCAATAGCAAAACCAAACAACTGTATTTTTAAAAAGTGCTCTCACATGACTTTTCTGGTGGCGAGATCCCCTGCACCCCATACACTAAACTGTACTAGGTCAGCCACGATTCTTGTTTATGGGCCAATCAGTCATCTTCCCTGGAGGCACCAGTGTTTTAGCATGGTGATTTTGTCCATAATTGACAGCCAAATGTGCTGACTTTTCAGAAACAAGCTTTGTACAAATCTCATTCCAGTGCTCTATTATTTTTGTTGAAGACTGCCTTGTTTCATATGCCAAGAAACACTATGAGATGGAAAGTTTCCTTAAAAGTTGCTTTAAAAAATCAGTTTCCACATGCAGTTTGCAGACTTTTTTTTTTTTTTACCCAGACATATATAATCATTTCCTGAAAGCATAGATGAAGGTCATAATATGCACTGATGAGATGTCAAGCAAAGGAATACATACATTTTAATTTACAAGCTCACAAATAAGTGTTGGTACTTGGAGGGGAAAAAAATCATGGGCTTGGGAATGAAAGATAAGATATGGAACACTGGCTAATTGGCTAATTCACAAGGATAGTCTCTCCTTGGAACAAGCATAATTCCCATTATGATAAGTACTTTGCAGGTATGCTGAAGGAACAGAGATAAAGTTTGGCAATTAAGTTAGTGTTTTCCCCAGTGAATTCTGACTCCAACAATGATACCAAAGGAGTGTGATGCAATCATGAAACTAAATTTCACTGGATTTTGTGCCTGAAAATACTCTGTAAATGATTCACTGAAAGTGCTCAAAATTCATGACAGGCTTCTCAAACACTTCCTGATTATATACTTTAAAAGACAGATTAAAATGTCCTTTTACCTTTGGGCCTCAGTGGATGTATAAATACCACAAGATATGTCATGTGATAACAAAACAGTGAAAAGAGAATTATTCTAATATGCAAAGTGTCTTAATATTCTCTTCAGGATACTATGGGGCAGAGTAAGACATGCAATTCCAGAGAAGAGCAGAAGAGAATAAAGAAGCCCCGAGTACCCCAAAGAGCATCCATTTTAAGAAAGACCATTTATTTGATAAATCCTCTTAAAATATTCAATGGCCAAGATTAGATTTAATTTCTCATGCCATTCTTACTAATTGGTGCAATATTTTCACACGATAGGCCTAAATTTGGGGGCAGAATTGCTGTCCATCCACAGTCAGGCACATACATCTGTGCCCAACCTGACCACCTCAATAGTCCTGCCTCACTACTGACAGACATGTTCCTAGCTGAGCTTCAACCAAGCCCAGAATATTTTTTCCACTGCTTTTATTTCATTGTTCTTGAGTGCTTTCTTGTTTTCACTGTTACTGATGTAGAAGTCTTTTAAAATATATATTTTATTTATTTATAGACAGAGGGGAAGGGGGGGAGAAAAAGCAGGAGAGAAACACTGATTGGTTGCCTCTCACACATCCCCAGCTGGGGGACCTGGCCTGCAATCCAGGCATGTGCCCTGACCAGGAACTGAACTGGTAACCTTTTGGTTCACAGGCTGCGCTCAATCCACTGAGCCACACGAGCTAGGGATGATGTTAGAAATCTTGAAAGCTTTGCTGTTTAATGAATTTGTTTGTGTTAAACATTCAAGACACTGAGATAAAGGTGAACCTGAAATAAAACAAGATTGGTGGGATCAAACTATGAAAATAATAGAACATTCAAAAGCAATGATAAAGGCAAAGAGAGAAAAAAGTATAAAGACATAGAACACAGTTCACAAAGTCATACTGTGTCAAATCAATGGTTCATTCAGTTCAATATTTTCTCTCTCACAGTGGCACCAGGGTAAGTTTTGTGGTAAAGCTTGTCATTCGCACTCTTTAATCTTGTCCTCAAAAGGTTAGAAAGACATCCTGAAATACCTAGCTTTCATTAATAATATATTAAGGATCTGGTCATAACCTAGTCTTGGAACTGTCCGTATTTTTATACAAAGAGTTATTTGTATTTTTCTTAATTATTAAAATGAATAATTCTTTTATTTAAGACAATATGGATTCTAGTCCAGACTCTACCAGTAACTGAGTATTTGACCTTGGGCAAGGTTATTCATAACCTCTGTATGAGTTTTCCTATCTATATATGAGGAGGCAAAAACAAAGGGGTCAAAGAGGTTCTTTACTGCTCTAAAATGTTATGATTTGGCTACTAAGTTTCAAGAGGATGATACCACATATTTACATTACTCGTATCCACTGTTTTGCAGGCTGTAGTTAACTTCCTCCATCTTTGTTTTTTTCTAGACTTTGAAGAATCAGTTTCTTGTAGTTGAAGGGGACCTCAAAAATCATCTAATGGAACCCACAGGATGCCCGAGTCACCAATATCAAATTTCTTACTAGCATGCATATTGCTCCTGTTTGGATACTATTATTGATAGAAAATTTTGTGAACTTCTAAGGCAGCTCAACTCATTTTCAACTAACTCCTACTGTCACAAATTATTCTGATTTGAATTCAGATATAAATGTTGAAATAAATCTATCTCCTTGCAACTTCCTGTTTCTCTCTGGAGTAAGCATAGATCCTAAACCTTTTTTCCACATGATCCACAGGATACATCCAGTAATGGAAGAAGCTATCACATTCCTCTAGGTCTCTTCTCTTCTCCAGGCTAATCATCCTTTAGCCTTTATTTCTGTATCATTGTGTTTAATTCTGTCATTGGCTGTTCTTCTCTGAACAAACTCCAGCCTGACAGGACCTGTCTGAAGTACATCATGCCAGAAGGAAACTAACACTTCAGCCAGGGGACAGTCAAGGGCTAAGAATAGAAGGATTTTATCTTCCCTCTTCCAAAGATCTGTATATCTGTATGGATACTCCTATTAACACAACTAAGATTACTTTCACTTATGAGATTTACACTTTTTAATATTATTTTTAATGCATTGCTATTCAGCCATATTTCCCCAACCTATAACTGTAACTCCATACAGATGGCAGGCAGCTGGGAAGCTCAAACAGAAAGACGGCCACTACAGGTATTGGGAGTCACTCTTTTAGCTGAGTGACTTTGGGCAAACAGCTCCAATTTCTTGTGTCTCGGTTTTCTCATTTCTAAAATGCAGAAGAGAATAATCCCTCAAATATCTAAGATATTATAAAGATAAATGAGTAGATATAAATATTATTTTAAGTTAAAAACAAAGGTTAAACATAAAGGTACCATACGACCCAGCACCTCCACTCCTAGGTATATACTCAGGAGAAATGAAAATGTGCCCACACAGAAGCCTGTACACAATCTTCATACCAACATTATTCATAAAAGCCGAAGAGTAAAAGCAACTTAAATAGCCATCAACTAATGAATGGGTAAACAAAACATAAAATATCCGTACAATAGAATGTTATTCTACGAAAGTGAATAAAGCACTACTACAAATGGTAGCACAAACTACAAATGGATAAATGAATCTCACAAACATTATACTGAGTAAAGAGGCCAGACACAAAAGGCAACATACTGCATGACTCTGTTTACATGAAATGTCCAGAATGGGCAAATCCATAGAGACAGAAAATAGACAAGTGTTTGCTAGGCTGAGGAAAGACGACACTGGGGAAGTAACTGAAAATAAGTACAAGGGTTTTTTTGTGGGGGTTTTTTTTTGGTGTAATAAAAATAAATAATAAGTAATTAAAATATTCTAAAATTGATTATGGTGATGGAGACACAACTCTGATTATACAAAAAGCTGTTAAAATGTGTATACCTTAAATAGGTGAATTGTATGGTATGTGTTATATCTCAATAAAGTTGTTTTTTAAAGGAACGATAAAAATGTAGACACTTTTAAAAAAAATTTTATTGTCATTCAATTACAGTTGTCCCAATTTTCCCCCATTACTAATGACATTATTTTAATTGTTGTTATGCCTCTAGTGAATGATTAACAGCAACTCTAAGACTATGTCCCTGAGTTAATAAAACTCAGAGGCCAAACGGTGAGTGCTGGTGAGGACATGGAGAAAAGGATATTGTGTATTGTGCACTATTGGTGGGAATGCAGACTGATGCAGCCACTATGGCTAACAGTGTGGAGGTTTCTGAAAAAATTAAAAATAGAACTGCCTTATGACCCAATGATTTCACTTCTGGGTATATATCTGAAGAAACCCAAGACACTAATTTGAAGGAATATATAAACTCCTATGTTCATTGCTGTGTTATTTACAATAACCAAGATATGGAAGCAACCCAAGTACCCATCAACAGATGAGTGGATAAAAAAGTTGTGGTACATACACACAATGGAATATTACTTGACCATAAAAAAAGAATAAAATCTTACCATTTGTGAAAACACAGATGGACCTAGAAGGTAGTATGCTAAGTGAAGTAAGCTAGACAGAGAAAGACAAATAGCATATGATTTCACTTATATGTGGAATCTAAAAAGCAAAATAAATGAACAAACAAAATAGAAACAGACTCATAGATACAGAGAACAGGCTGAGAGTTGCCAGAGGAGTAGCTGGGGGTCTGGGTGAAAAAGGTGAAGGAATTGAGAAGTACAAATGGGTAGTTACAAATAGTCACAGGGATGTAAAGTACAGCATAGGGAATATAGTCAATAATAATGTAATAAATATGTATGGTGCCAGGTGGGTACTAGAAATATCAAGGAGATAACTTTATAAAACAAATATGACTGTCCAACCACTATGCTGCAAAGTGCTTAAGCACTGGCCCTCGGCAGTGTGACCACATGCATGTGTGTGTGCACACACTCACGCACATGCTTGCATCCATCGCACACTTCACTCGAACTAAATTTGTAATTTAGGGAACTCCTACTCCAGCCCCTATTTTAAACTTAGCTACTCTAAAGTTCAGTCCACAGGCAGACTATGGATGGTGAGGACAGGAATCTGAAAATCTGTGGTTTGGTGAATGCCAGTCACGTCAGGGTGCAATTAAAAACATTTTTTTTTAGATTTTAGTTTTTACTTATTTTTACAGAGGGGGAGAGGGAGGGAGAAAGAGAGGAAGAGAAACATCGTTGTAAGAGAGAAACACTGATCAGTTGCCTGTTGTATGTGCCTCGACCAGGGGCCAAACCCCCAACCCAGGCATGTGCCCTGACCAGGAGTTGAACCAGACTAGTGACCTTCCACTTTGCCGCATGATGTCCAGGCAACTGAGCCATACTGGTCAGGGCTCAGGGTACAACTTTAGATCCCACTTATGAGCAACACGGCCATGAGCAAGCTAAAACTGATCTCTGAGAGCTTCAGAAGCTGACCTGTAAAATTATCAAGGTAATATATATAAAATACCTATTGAGTACTGCTCTCTTTAGATTCCCATATATTACCAACTTTATGTATATAATAGTCAGATTTTGTATTTTCATGTGTAACTATATTTCAGCATACACAGTATTTAGCCACTACAGCTAGCTCAAGATACTTTTATATTAAAGACAAAATGTGTGGAAGCCTTCTTTGAATTACCAGAAAGATGAATAACTGCAATTTTCTCCTGAAGATGTGCATGTTTAGATGAAGTCTTATTGTACGCATTTCCCCCAAAACTGCTATATTTTAATCACTCTGCCTTCCCTGCTTTGAATTTTTTTTAAAAGCTCCCTATGAATCCTTACCACAACTATGAAATTCTTTCCATTACTAAAGATTACAAATATGAAATCTGAGAAAATGGACAATTTGAGACTATCTAACACACCAGGCTTGGGGACCTTGCACAAAGAGCACCGTAACTATGGAAACACTTGCCAGTGGAGTGACAACATAAATCAAAGAAACTGTTTCTTTATTCAAGTACCAAGTATTTGAGATCAATTTATAGCAACTGTAAGCTACTAATAATTGTATTCTATTTAATTTGTCAAACACAATTTTCTCTCTCAATGAGATTTTTAAGAAATCCTTAAGTGTTTTCCTTAAGGAGAAAAAAATGATAAACTAAATCCACTTAAGTGGTGTGGTATACCTAATTGTTGGATTTGATCCATCTATGAAACAAACACTATGAAATCAGGCTTACTTGGCACTTGCCATACGCTTTTAAATATTGTTTCTCTCTCTCTCTCTCTCTCTCTCTCTCTCTCTCTCTCACACACACACACACACACACACACACACACACACACACGGAGACAGACAGAGAGAGAGAGAGAGACAGGGAGAGAGGGATGGCGGGGAGGGAGGGGGAGGGGGGGGAGAGAGAGAGAGAGAGAGAGAGAGAGAGAGAGAGAGAGAGAGAGAGAGAGAGAGAGAGAGAGACTGTCTGCTCAACCAGGATTATAAATTCCTCCAAAGCAGGAAACATAAGCCAGCTCATCACCACTACCTAGCAGAGGGCCCACAATACAGTCCATTTTCTTTTCTAAACACAAGAGCCTCTGGAAGAAGATCAATCACAGCACATTAACGTGAACAGGATTTTATGATAGGGAAAATGGGGATTAGTGACTGAGAGCCCTACTCAGTTCCAGAAGGTTATCCTTAGAAGGTATCCAACCTATATACCCTTATAAACACAGTGGTTGTTTCAGTAAATACTCATTTTTTTCCATAAACTTTTTTTGGGGCGAGGGGAGTAACCCTAGACCAATTCTACCTCTTATCTTAATTTCCCCACCTACAGGAAGTTTTCTTTTTTTTTAACTGACAGTTTTCATTTTGTTTTTCTTTAGAACTGGGTGCTACCTGAGCCTCTACTCTTCTCTCTCCCTACTTCTCCTCAGTCAAGAGAGGAAGGGGTAAACACAGAGTGCCCACACAGGAAAGGATTTCAGGATGAAGCTCAGGTCTGACACCCTTCATGGAACATCTACAGAGATCTTCACTGTATGATGACATAGGAGAGAAGAGAAGCAGACCCTGAAGTACAGTCATCCTCCCTTACCCACAGTTTCAGTTACCCATAGTCACCCATGGTCCAAAAACATTAAATGGAAAATTCCAGAAATAAACAATTCACAGGTTTTTAATCACATGAGGAGCATGATAAAATCTGGTGCCATCCCATCCAGGACGTGAATCATCCATTTGTCCAGTACAACACAGTACATTAAGATATTTTGAGAAAGACCATATTCACATAACTTTTATTACAGTATACTTTTACAGTTGTTCTATATTATTATTAGTTATGGCTTTTTATCTCTTACTGTGCCTGTTAAACTTTATCACGTGTGTGTATATATAGGAAAAAAAAACACACCATACTACCCATGGTTTCAGGTATCTATTGGGGGTCTTGGAATGTATCTCCCATGGATAAGAGGGAGGATTGTATATATATTTAAAAATCACTTCTGACTGACTTAGGTTTAATGATCCCAACTTTTAATTTACAAAGCAGTGGCAAACAAATATTTCATATTTTTCTTTCATAAAACAGTACTTTATAGGTGGTTTTGGGTCCTCAGTCTCTTTTGGGAATCCAATCCCTTGATTGAAAGACTCTCTTCCCTCTTGTGTGTCTGTCTGATCCTTCAGATTCTGCTTTCACAGTGTCTTACAAGTCAGCCTCCATTCCTTCTGTTCTAGCTGAGAGGTCTTCATTAATTCTCACCCAGTTACTATATTCACCTCCAAACTGGTCTTGCAGCTTGCAGTCTCCCCCTGTACCTCATGGTACTGCTAGATTAGTGTTGCTAATGTATAGTTCTGATCATTCATGGAGAAACGAGTATTTGTTAAGCAAACATTCTCTGTGCCAGATGCTATGTTAGACTTCAATGATTCAGAGAAAAAGACATACAGGTTTTTGACCTCATGGAGTTTATATTCTAATGATGTAATTCCTCTGTCCAAAATCTGTCAAGGGCTACCCTTTGACAACGGGCTTCAGGGTAATTTCATCATTCTGTCTACTATAGAATATGAGCTAAGTGACATTTTCTAGATTAATCTCTAATACACCTTTGCCCCCTATCCTAGTGAAATGGGTTTTGCACACCTTGAATTTTTCTACATCATGCTATTTATTCTGACTGACTTCTGTGCCTAGAATTCCCTACTCCCCACCCTGACCTTGAGAAATTCAACCTATTTTTCAATACCTATCTCAGTGACATCTCCTTCATTAAGTCTTTTGTTGACCCCACATCCCAATGTTATCTCTCCCTACACTGTTCTTCCGGAATTTGTATTTGTTTTGTGTTATAGTCATTGTGTGCTTGTTCTGGGCCATGTCTTCCTCCCTTTTATTGCTTACAACAATTAGCACAGAAACTTGTATAAAGCAGGTCGGAGGTACAGAGCCCAGGGTTAATTTTTAAGAATATACACATTTTCTAAACTCTCTTCCCTTCACTCTTTCAGGCCAAAAAACCTTGATCTCATCAAGGACAAGGGAAGATAGATAACTGATGAGTTTTGCCCTGAAGAGAGTCATTTAATCTGAAACTTGAACATGAATAGGGGTTAGTCAGATGAGGATGGTTCGGAATGACTACATCTATTAGCACATGCAAAAGCACAGAAGAGAAGTAATACCTTACTGATAAAACACTGCAAACATGCTACGGTCTTAATAGAGAAGCAATACAATCCAGCCCCACTGGGAAAAAAAAAATCACAAAATCTTCAACAATGTGTATCATAGTAGTTGTATTCTGAGATGAGTGGATCACTTCACAAGGATCCTCCTTTCTCAAAAACCACATGTCCACATTCCATTCCATATCTCCAGAGACACAGAGACTATGGTCAGCCCTGCGTTTACCATGAGCCCAGGGATACGCACTGGCTCAAGCGCCGCCATACCGATTTCTTTTCCTGAGAGTCTGGAATTGGTACCATGAGAACAGTTAAAGCAGTGTCTCCATGATGCTGGAATTGTAACATGCAAACTTGGGCACTATGGGGTACTTGTTTTTCTACCAAGTAGACAGTGGAACAAAGAAATCTGGTCTGTCCACAGATAAGAAGCAAGTAGATGACGAACAAAAACAGAGGGAGAGGTAGTATAAGCACTCCCTAAGGCTGTGCTGGTTTCCCACTTGTTCTCTAGCTCCGGTCTCTTTCTGAAGCCCAGCTGTTTTCTGGTTCTAGGGTCTGCCAACCCCTACATCCTTATAATAAACCCTTCTTTCTGCTAGGCTAGCTGAAGTTTCTTCGAGACACTTATAGCTGGCTTTCCTAAGACATAAACACTGCCCAAGGCACAAAATTCCACTTACCAAGGTGCTTGAAATCTCACAGTGTTTATTGAGTTCCTACCATGCACAAGTTTTCTACCATCAGTTTACAAAAACCTAAGAGCTGTATTTTCTACTCTATTTAACATTTTCTTCTGACTATAGCAAAAATTATTTTAGGCTACACATATTTAAAAGTTTTATGTGTATAATGTAAATTCAGAACCTATGATTCTTATTTCATTTTATAGCTATTATTCACTCTGAGTTATTGATATAGGTATCTCAATATTCTGAAAGACATTTGGGAAGATAAAGGAGCAAGGAGTTCAGAGAAACCATCCTTTCCTCTCTTTATTCAGACCAAGTTCATCTAACAAATTTCAACTGGGCTGATAAAACAGTTTTAGGAAAATTCACTGAGGGACACATTGAAATGGCCTCTTTAAAAGCATCAATGGGCCCTGGCTGGTGTACCTCAGTGGACTGAGCGCAGGCCTGTGAACCAAACAATCGCGGTTCGATACCCAGTCAGGGCACATGCCTGGGTTGCAGGCCAGTTCCCAGCAAGGGACACACGAGAGGCAACCACACATTGATATTTCTCTCCCTCTCCCTCTCTCCTACCCTTCCTCTCTAAAGATAAATAAATAAAAAATCTAAAAAAAAAATTAAAAAAAAAAAGCATCAATGGAATGATCACACCCATATATTTAACATTTCCATGATTCAGTTATACATTACGTGTCACTCACTGGACCCCTAGGGAGCTAGCCAACACAGTCCCACCCAATGAAATATATGGTCTAGCAGCAGAGTGTGTCCCCAAATCACCCAATCATAAGACTCACCTGGAATGCTGGTAAACATACAGATTCCAGGAGCCTACCTTAGACTTACTGAATCAGAATCTCTAAGAGGCAGGCCTAGGATTCAGTATGTATAACAAACATCCCTAGAGGACAGAATTTCCCCAAACTATTCAGCATGACTTTAAGAATGACTCCTAAGCTTCACACCCAAGAGAAAGCCCCCATCAGATGTTGCTGAACTAGGCTCTGATTTACCATACCTCGTCTTGTCCCTGGCTCAAATTTTCTAAACTTCATTAAATTATCTGGTTTCTCTCCAAACGACCCTCTGCAGCAAGGCTCTGGAAGTACCCTAGAGTTCAGCTAGCTTGTTACTCCTGGCATGGTCAACTGGAAACCCAGTTATAAAGACAATGCCCCTATATTTTCTCCCTCTTCTTCCCTGGCCTCTCCAACTGTATGCTGCCCTCAAAGGCAGCCCTGACCAGGTATGGCTAGGCCTTGACAGGCCACCTCAATCCCAAAAAAACTCTAGGAAGGCTGACCTACATACCATCCATAAACGTGAGAGTAAATTATGTTCATCACTCCAACTAAAGTTGATCTATTTGATCACATATACAGCACTTTTTCTATATGTACACTTTAATAATGTACACTTTTCTATATGTACACTTTAAATAATGAGGCAAATTCCACAGCCTATTACTGAAGGATCAATCTAGCAGTTTCTTTAAAATAAATTTTATAGAGGGAATTGTCATGAGAGTAGTCCTAGGCCAAACCCTTTAAGAAACCACAAATGTGTTCTTAAGATCAATGTGCACACAGTCACCACTGTGTATTCCAGCTGCCACACTGGTCCACTGCTCTCTGGGAATTGCCAGGAAGCAAGAAAAGAGGCAATAAGAAAGGGGGATGTGACAGTGAATGACCCTTACCAATCTGATGCCAATGATGCCTCACCCAGCAAAGTGGGGGTCTGCTTTAGAAAGTGCAAAAGGCATGCTAGTAAATTAACAGCCAAAAAGTAGAAAATAGATGTCAAGAAGGGTTTACCCATGAATTTACTGATAATAGTTAAATCATGTAATGGTACAAAATTATAATGCTATCATTTTAGTTTATGGGACACAGGGTTTTCTCTTTCCATAAAAGCTAAGTTCAATAAAACCACTTTGCTCTCTAAAATAAACAAATATTTCTAGTGGCAAAATCCACTTTGCCAGGGTTGATGGGTGAGACTACAGTAAACCTAGGAGGAGAAAAGGAATCCTCACCTGGTAGGAACTGCAGGCTTAGTGAAAAAGTCTCTGCCAGCATGCTCTCGGGAGGAGACTGGGCAAGCAGTTTGAGCCATAAGACTTCCTATCAGTAAGATCGGAACCCCTAGAATGACAAGACTATGCAAGTGTCCAGGTCAGGCAGACAAGAAGCAGAACATCCATCAGCCTGACACCTGTACTAACCTTGGAAGTAGTAGAGGGCGCTGCCTGAGCGGACTATAGGAAGCTCTCCACAAAGAAAACAGGGTGGCCCAGGGGGAAGACTCTGCTTCAAAATTACATATTGGAGATAATATATAAGAGTGTATACAAGCAAATACACACACTCAGGAACCATTCATTTATCTACGTCCTGGGGATTTAGACTAGCAACTTTTACTTTTTTTTAAATAGAAAATTTATAGGGATTAAAAAGAGGCAAGTGGGTGCTGGGACAACTGGATATTTACATGTAAAGAATAAATTTGGACCCTCTACCTCACAATATATATAAACAGTAACTCAAGATAGGTCAAAGTCTCAGTGTAAGAGCTAACACTATAAAACTCTTAGAAGAAAACATAAGAATAAGTCTTTGTGACCTTGGATGAGGCAGTTTTCTTACATATGATATCAAAAACACAGCAACCAAAGAAAAAATAAAACTATTTTAAGGTTAAAACTTTTGTTCATCAAGGTACACTACTAAGAAAGTGAAGAACAAAACACAAAATGGGAGAAAATATTTGCAGATCATGTATTTGATAAGGTATATAAGGTATCCAGAATGTAGAAACAACACTTACAACTAAACCATTAAAAGTTAACAATTTAAAAATAGGCAAAATAGTTGTTTTTGTTTGTTTGTTCGTTTTTCTGTGTTCATGAGGGTTTTTTGTGGGGGTGCTCAATTCTGTCATTTTTTTCATTAAGTCCCCCAATCTCCTTCCCTCTGACAGCTATCAATCCGTTCTTTGTATCTACGAGTCTGTTTCTATTTTGTTTGGTTATTTATTTTGTTCATTGCATTCCATATATAAGTGAGATCTTAAAGTATTTGTCTTTATCTGACTAGCTTATTTCACTCAGCATAATGCTCTCCAGGGCCATCCATCCTGTCTCAAAGGGTGAGATTTCCTCCTTTTTTTTTTTTTTTTTTTAGCAGCAAAATAGCATTCCATTGTGTAAACCAGTAACTTTTCTAATACGTGCAAATTCCCTCTGTGGGGCAGAAAGACTGCTACTGTGTGCCCAGATGGGTACAATGAACAAATGATGTTTACCCAACTTCAGAGAAACCATGCCAAAATATTCCTCCCAAACAACTGATTCTAACTTGTTCTTGTTTCACTGCAACAACAGCCTAACAGACTGTTTCATACATTCATTTGACTTTTCGTATATCTGCATGCAATCATGCCAAACTCACTGAGTCCTTGTGCTCTAGGAGCTGTGGAACAGCATTTGAATGACATGGGTGTTGCATCCTGATATGAAATGTCATCTGCTTGAAGTACAGGAGAAGGACCTGCAGCAGCACAGACCTGGCATGACCCTGAAATATGTGCATCAGCAGGAGCCAGAGGCCTAAAGCAGCCAGAAAAGAAATGCCACACTCCCAAAAGTTCTGAGTAACAGAACAACAAACAAAAAGTTCAAGCTTCAATGCCTACATGACTCACTCTGGCCACTTGACTCTCCACTGAAGAGAAAGCATGTTCTCTACAAAAGAATACACTAGCAGGAAAGCAATCTAGAAGGTAGTTTCTGCCAGAGCCTTGGGTCTCCCTTTATGTACCAAGTTGGACAACTATGAACCCCAATTGCAAATGTACCATTTCCTCACCAATAATCATTTGACACTTTTGATGCCTCCTAAAGAGAAACTGTCACAACTATCACTTAGAGTCTACTCCACACATTACTACATTTTTTGTATTCATTTAATTCCTTTTACCATCAATTATTAGAGTGATCAAAAGAAGTTGGAAAATAGTGTGTTCACAACCAGTAAAATAAACAGCCACAATTCCCTATACCAGTGCCTCTCAAACTCTAACATCTGTACAAATGACCTAATGATCTTGCTCAAACACAGATTCTGATATGTTAGGTCTGGGGTGGAGCCTGAGATTATGGAATATAACAGGCTCCCAGGTGAGCCTGGGGCTGCTGATCCATGGCCGCATCTTGACCAAACCAAGGCCTTCTACCATGACTTCCCTTGGGAGACCAACGTGATTTCTCTGACACTTGTGAATTCCCATCATGTGATTATGGGGAAAAAAAAAAACACTGTTTAAAAAAGGCATAGAAAAAATTCAGTTCCTGGTTTTAGAGAACGGGAAAAATAAGCAAATTTATGATACTGAGCCCCTATTTTGAATCATAGCATCATTCTAGTCTCCAAATTGACTTGATATCCTGACTCCCTTAATAGATATGGAGATTGTTACTGGCTTACCAGTATCCAAGATACGGAAGCAGCACCTTTTGTTGTCTACTTGCAATTACCATAGAGAGGCCAGCCCTGGGATGGTTTCAGACTTCCTGTGGAGGCAGCCATTAGGATTATCTCTGCCATTAGAAACACATCTCAACAACCCTAAATTCTCTATAAGGAATCCTCAAGAGTCCCACAGCATCTAAAACGATAACCTTTCGTGATCTCAACCAAATTATTCTGATAAAGCAATTTTTTGCTGGCTTTCACTCTTGGTGATTTAACTTAGAGTATTTAACATTCTGACAACTGCGCTAAACTCTAAGTCCAGCCACAGTGGGAACACAACATTAGAACATATCCAAAAGTCTTCTATTTTAAAAGATGGAGGACAGAGGGGAAAGAGTTTGAATTAATGCGCTAGAGCTGAAATCCAGTCACCCTGAATGAATCTGATGCCTTCTTACTCACAATTTTGCACCTCACACATCCATATCATCATTTAGCAGCAAAGGGAATCCAAAATACTAGAAATAATCAGGGTACACCTCAGACACATTAAAGTCACCAGCTATGAAGCACATACTCTGTGAATACAATATACTTCCTCCTAGGACATTTTAAAATACAAGCTATTAACAAGTTGCTCCTCTGAATTAAAAACTGCTCCTATCTCCTACCCTTTGTGACAGCATGGATGGATCTGGAGAGCATTATTCTAAGTGAAATAAGCCAGGTGGTGAAAGACAAATACCATTTGATCTTACCTTTAAGTGGAGGAACCTAATCAACAAAACAAACAAGCAAGTAAAATAAAACCAAAGACAGTGAAATAAAGAATAAACTGAGAGTAACCGGAGGAGAGAGGGGAGAGGATAACAGGGGGAAAAGGGGGGAGGGTTGTCAAGGAACATGTATAAAGGACACATGGACAAAGCCAGAGGGCAGTAGGATCGACAGTGGGAGGTGGAGATGGGTGGGGTGGGGGGAGTGGTGGAGGCGAAATGGAGACAACTATACTTGAACAACAAGAAAAAAGAAAACACTCCTACTTTATTAGTCTTAGTGACCTCCAAGTGAACCCAGGGTCTCTTACAACAAAAGAAAGTGACAGCTATGTCGATGAGACACCATGTGAGGAGGTGATATTCCCCAACACAGATGTGAACTGCAGGAGGTTTGTTTTCTGAGCCTAAGATTCCATCTCTTGATAAAGTTGCTATATGAAAGAATCCTGGTTTTTTGGATTTTTTTCTACTTGTTAGGCTAAAGGACCTAGACGAGAAAACTAGGTCCTACAGCTATAAATCAGTCCTTCAGGCCTTGTGATGCCAAGCTGGGGAAGCCAGCTTTGTGAATGGCAGCTATTCATGTAATTCTCCGTGGCTTTCCGCACAAGAAGGCAGGTAGAGAGAAGGCTTATGGGGAGCAGGCAGTGGATGAAATCTAAACAAGTCAGTCAAAATGTTAGAGGATATACTTGTTTTCCCCAAAATGTAGACATGGTAGAGTATTTTAAACAATGTGAAACAATATTAACCCCATAACCCCATTAGCTAACCTACTTACTATATATTTCTTGTTGATAACTCTCTTGGGTGCCTCTGGATTCCAGGACTCTTACAGATGATTCTGAAACTCCTGCAAAGGTGGAAATAGACTGACAGAACAGGTGGTCTTCATTATAAAGAATGGCAATAAATGTATTTATTCCCAGGGTGAGGATAAACCAATATAAGGTGGTCGGTACAGTTATTATTTCAGAAATAGATATATTTCAGGTCCTAGGCAACTTATACTACATTTTGCAAATTACTATTAGTTCTTCCTTATTCTCTAGGGATGTAACCTATAAAGGAAAGGGGATTGTGGCATTGGTTGCTCCAAGAATGATGGCTAGATTGACTGTGTCAGAATCACTTGGATGCTTTTTTAAAAATGCAGATTCCTGGGGACCTCTTAAAGAGATTCTAAATAACAGGTTTGGCCATGGTCCAGAAATCTGTTTAAATCATTACCCATAGTGAGTCTGAGCTCTCTAAAGTCTGGAGAACCCTAGCTTGAGGTATTGTAGAACAAAAAGGCTTTGCACTACTGACTTTGTGGAAAAGCCTTGTTAACTGATTTTTAAAAAATATATTTTATTGATTATGCTATTACAGTTGTCCCATTTTCCCTCCTTCACACCCCACTGCCCTGCACACCCCCTCCCACCCACATCCTCCCCTTTAGTTCATGTCCATGTGTCATACGTTTGTTAATTGATTTTTATGGTAACTGCCACATCACACTCAATGGCAGAAGCAGTCCACTTGGGTCCATTAACCATTCTTTGCAATTACCTTTTAACCTCCTGGATACGCACACTACCCTAGGTCTAATTATAAACCAGACACAGTTGGTCATGTACAGCCTTGAGAGGCTACTCCAATTAAGAGATGAGAGAAATAGTGCACGGCACGTAGTTCATTGCAAGAGACAAAGATGGATTAGCTGAAAGGTAAGAAGTAAGCCTGGATGCTTCGGTGTGAGAGAAGTAGTTGAATTCGATAAGTATCAGTTGAGTTCCAGTCAAAGAGAGCGCAAGTTCTTAGGAGGAAGTGGTCAGGAGTGTTATCACTAAGGTCAAGTAGAAAGAGGATTGAAAGTTTAGGACTGAAGTAGGTCCTCATCTGTAAGAAAGTTATTGCTGGTAAACAGATCTGGCATGTCAATGGAAATGAAAGCTAAATTAAAAAGGCCACGGATAAATCAGGGTAAGGAAATGAAGATCTCATAAACAGACTACTCTTTGATAGGAAAAGGAAAGAAAGACATTAACCTAGCTTGGATGAAAAGTGCTTTTTGTTTGCTTGAGGATGAGAGGCTTTTCAGGAACTCCCCAAGCAGACTTCATTCTATTCTGCAGAACAAAAAAGTATGAGTTCCAAGGTACCCTGTAAAAGTTCAAAAGGTTTTCCAGTCCACAGCCAACCCACCCCACTACCCAAAGGGATGGTTAGAGCTGAACTTAGGGTTTCACTGACTCACTTGGGAATTACTTAGACAAGTAATTGAAGAAAGAAATTGACTGTGCTCCCAGCTGTCCACAGAATAAACCAATCAGAAAAGCTAACTAGTCCAAACCTCTTGGTTAAAGGCTTGGAATGGAGAAGGGAAATGGATAAAAGGAGAGGACAATTTTGAAACAAAAGCTTTGCCTACACTCATATCCCCAGAATCTAGGGAGTGGGGGGAAGGGAACTCCAGCAATTACAGTTGGGAGATTTTCCTTCTGTTACCAAAGAAAGACATGCTAGGACAAGAAGACACAATAAACAATCAGGAAGAAAAACCTCTTTGTGGCTGATATACTAGATGCATTGTCCTCATGTTATTTACCATAACATAAAGTATAGCCTCAGGAATACAGCCAGCTCGGGTGTGCACTTGACTCATCAGTTGCAACAGTGCTAGTCTCCAAGGCCCTGTAAGACCTCAGAAGACCTTGTCAAGTCAACATAGAATGAGCTCTGTCAGAGTCCAAAGTGTCTCCAC
Source organism: Glossophaga mutica (assembly GCA_039655065.1). Classification (NCBI taxonomy): domain Eukaryota; kingdom Metazoa; phylum Chordata; class Mammalia; order Chiroptera; family Phyllostomidae; genus Glossophaga; species Glossophaga mutica. The sequence goes on along the minus strand of CM077303.1, from coordinate 62,033,809 downwards.
AGAAAGAGAAAATAGGAATTAAATATTAATTAAGTGACAAGATACAGGGTACTTTTACAAAGGAACAAAATCCTTCTATTGAAATTGTGAAGCACTTCTACAGAATAGTTTTGATTAGACATTCTGTACAATATAGTCTTTGGCCTTTTATCTCCCCTCGCAACATGCATTTTCCAAACTTTTTAGTATTCAAGTTATCACTCTCACTGCTGAGATGTAGACAGACGGATAGATAGCTCAAACAGCTTTATTTAGATATAACTCACAAACTACATAACACACTCATTTAAAGTATACAACTTCAGTGAGTTTTAGTATATACAAAGGCTTTTCCAACCTTTGCCACAAAAAAAATTTAGAATGTTTTCATCATCCCCAAAAGCAGCTCCACACCTATTAGCAGTCACTCCCCATTTCCCACCTCCCATCTCCCTCAGCTCTAGACACTCCTTTCTATCTCCACAAATTTGCCTATACTGAACATTTTATACACATGGAATCACACAATATGTAGTGCTTGTGACTAGTTAGTTTCTCTCATTTAGCATGTATTCAAGGCTCATCCATATTGCAACATATATTTCTTTTTACTACTAAAGAATATTCCCTTGAATGGATATATCACCTTTTATTTACCCACTTCTCGGTTGATGGGCATGTGAGTTATTTCCACTTTTTGGCTATTATGAATAACGTTGCTGAAACTTTGGTATTGGTACTGTATATAGCAGTCAACAGCTTCTAACTCAAATTATTTCCAAGTTCTGAAAAGCAAAATTTCTTCAAAACAAATGTGCCAGTTGCAAGAAACCGTCAAGGTAAATTTAAATGACTGCAAAAAAATAATAATGCAGATTTGGTAATGTGTTTTGTGATTTGTTGTGGAGTGAGGATTCATTTTTCCATTATTTATTTTGTTGCCTGTCACTGTTTCTTTCCTGTCATTCCTGCTTAGCTCTAGCAGTTTTCAATTTAGCCTTTCAAAAAATGGAAATACTTTTTACATTCATTAGCTTTAACAAGGAAACACATTATCATTACTGCCCGTTACAACTAAATGGATGGTGAATATTTACCACATACTTCCCTCCTATTAAGCTTATTACTGTATTTTAAAAGTGATGATTACATTGTTTTACAAAAAAAAATAAAGTTAAATGTTTTCCTATGAAAGACCATGACCTTGCAAACATATTTCTCAATTGGGAGTAACACTATTTTAATAAGTTATAATAAATATTATTTTCCATCTATTTTTTCAAGGTATTACAAGCCTAGAAGAAACCAAGATCTATAAGCAGACATTAAAAGATTTAAGCCTTGGGTGGTGTGTTTCAGTGGATTGAGTGCCAGCCTGTGAATCAAAGCATCGCTGGTTTGATTCCCAGTCAGGGCACATGCCTGCGTTGCGGGCCAGGTCCCCAATTGGAGGTGTGTACGAGGCAACCACACATTGATGTTTCTCTCCCTCCTTTCCCCTCTTTCTAAAAATAAATAAATAAAATATTTTAAAAAAGATATTAAGTACTTGATTTTAATACTAATAGGTCATAAAAAGAATGAAATGTTACGATTTGTGACAGCATGAATGGACCTAGAGGGTATTATGTTTAGCGAAATGTCAGTCAGAGAAAAACAAATACCATATGATTTCACTTACATGTGGAATCTAATGAACAAAATTGAAACAGACTCAAACAGACTCAACAGATGCAGAGAGCAGACTCTTAGTTGCCAGAGGGCAGGGGGCTAGGGGCACTGGGAGAAAGTTAGGTGAAGGGATTAAGAACTACAGATTGGTAGTTACAAAACAGCCACATAGAAGTAAAGTACAGCATAGGGAATGGATGTCGAAATAGTGTTGTGATAACTATCTATGGTGCCAGTTGGATATTGGAAATATCAAGGAGGACACAATTTAAAGTAAATGATTGTCTAACTACTATGACCCAATGCAAAATGATATTGAAAGCAAACTGTAATAAAACAATTAAAAATTAAAATAAAAACTTATTTTCTATTTACTGAAAAAAAATAAAGCCAAAACATAAATCAAAATATGAACAATACAAAACAGAGAATACAGTGAAAGGTCAGTGGTATAAAAGTAGACAGAAAAACAAAGTTAAATCATGATATGGAACAAGCTTATTTTACACACATTCACTGCAGAAGTCTTTGAATTTCCACATATAACCACGTAGAGGACTGTGACCCAATTTACACATATGCCTCATAACCTGCCTTTGGAGCTCCTAAGGGTTTATTTTCACAGAAGCCTATTAAGAGCCCATTTGCTGTCTATCAACAAATGTTAATAGAAGGGATTTATTTTTAGACTATAAGTCAGAGTCTTAGTTTTATTATCTCAGTTGTATGTATAAAAGCTCTATGCATCTCAACACAGGATCTTACTTTATTGAGATGTAACTCACACAACTAGAAACCTCACCCCTTCATAAGGCAAAATGCAGTTTCTGGTACCTTCACAGAGCTAGTTTTCATTTCTGAGGACAGTATTATAACTAGCTGTTCACCTCTCAGATCTTACCCTTTCTCCTTTTTCTTTATACTGACAGGTGCTATAGCATGCTGGGAAAGAGTGCTGAGTCTGGAGCAAGGCTAACTTGGACTTGAATACCATTTCATTGTCTAGACAGCTATGTTTCCTTAATCTCTTTGACCTTTCATTTTCTTATATGTAAAATAAGGGTGTACATAAAGTATTGATATATGTGAAATATTTAGAAGTAAATCTCATATTCGATAATTAACTAATATTATTTTAATAAACCAAATTTGTCATGTATAGAAAGAAGCAATAAAACCAAATGTGTGCTAAAAAAAAAAAAAATTAAAGGTGAAGCTTCCTTTCTTTCTAAGGATGGAGCCCAAACTCCTCACCAGCTGAAAATGGCTAAGCTTTGTTCCCTGGCATCTCTGTAATCTCAACTCCACGCCACCCCAAGGCCCACCCTCACACAGCAACACAGAACTGCTTGTGTTGGCTTGCAGGCATTGCACTCTACCTTGTTTGCATTCCTTTGCTCCTGCTCCTTCTTCAAGAATGCCTCCTATTAGTCCTTCACCTAGCTAACTCCTTGTGATCTTCAAAATAAGTGGTTCAGTGGTCATCTCCTCTAGGACTGTGCTTAACAGGTATGGCTCCAACCCTCACTGCTCCCTCCTACCACCAGCACTACAACCACAATGAGTTAGGTATCCCTACCTCTGGGTTCCCATGATACGTAGTATCTCTGCACTTACTACCTGAGACACTACTTATTCTTCGAGGCATCTGTCTTCTCCCCTGAATTGTGAGATTTTTGTAAAACAGCTTTACTGAGGTATAATTGACATAAAATTTTAAGATATTTAAAGTGAACATCATGGTGGTTTGATATACATTATGAAAGGATTCCCCCCATCTAGCTAATTAACACATCCATCGCTTTACAGATTTATCTTTTTTTGGTGAAAACACTTAAGTTCTACTCTCTTAGCAAATTTAAACTATACAATACACTGTTATGAACTATTGTCACCATATTTTACATTAGATCCTCAGACCTTATTCATCTGACAGCTGAAAGGTTGTAGCCTCTTACCAACATCTCCCTATTTAAACTGTGAAATCTTTTGAAGGAAGGTTCTGCCACTTATTCCAAGGGACTAGAACTCTGCCTGAAAATATAAAAGTGCTTAATCAATGTTTGCTGATAGGAGAGGACATATCAGCCATTCTCAGGATCCCTTTACATCACTAAAAATAATTAAGAATTTAAAGAGCTCTTGTTTATGTGGATTATATCTATTAATATGTACTTAATTAGACATTATGACTAAGAATTTCGTGAAATATGTTTTAATTCAAGAGAGTATGAAAGGGAAATAATGCCTAGCATTATTATGAAAATAGCTGTGACTCCAGGAAGTTTCTGAAAGGGTGTCAGGGACCCGCCAAGAACCCCAGAAAACCACAGAATGGTATTGTCAGGGAGAGGGGGTTGTATCTGTTTTTTAAATTATAAGATGTATTTTCATTCATATGAAAGTTAAAGTATTTGAGAAGGGTGATGGGCAAATGAAAAGACATAAGATGGGAATGGAGATAGAACCTTAACCAAAGCTACAGAAAATTGCTGGGGACAGGCAAGCCAAGAAAAGAAAGAGTGGTAATAAAGCTCCAGCATCAGTCTTAGGAGAAATGATAAAAAGCTGAAAGCGCTTCTGCACAAAGAAAACCAAAACCAAGAATGACACTGAAGGCCAAAACTTTGATCAAAATCTTAAATAGAAATTGATCTTTTAGGTACAAAATGCGCCATCTTGACAATCCTAGCCCATCCCACTCATCTTTCTGTCATTCTCAGTCCTCATGTGTGCACTGTCATGCACCTCTCTTCCCTCCTGCTTGGGAACTCTGTTCTCTCTCGCTCTGTAGAGTCACTTGTTGAAAAAAACCTGCTCAAATGTTACGTGATTAGAGAGAAAAAAAAGCGACTAGCTCTGATAAAGCTGCATAATTGAAATCCAACTGATAAATTTTTTAACATTCTATTAAATTATAAAAAATGATAATGAGATTTTAAAAATAGGAATGTTGAAGCTATTTTTACATGTTGAAAATACATTAAAAATTAGTGTCCTTAAAATATGCTGCAAGAAGGTCAGGGTTGGAATAATATGGACTTGGTTATAGTGCTACGGTAGTAGGTGATATAAATTATTTCTTTAATGTTGTCAAGTCATCCTTTCTACAGCAAAAAAGCTATGCAAATATGACAATTAACTCTCAACTTACATCTGCCTTTGATCCATTCTACAGCCTTTTCAGGGATATACAATTGGTTTGAATTTTGTTACATAGTAACATGTGCTGAGGTAAGAACTCAAGGTATAGACCTGACATAGGCAAATTAGAGGCCCAGGGGTAATGCAGTCTGCAGACTGTCTTTGTATAGTCCTCAGACTAAATAGCCTTTACATTTTTTTTAAAGTATGTAAAAAACAAAACCATCAAACAAAAAACAAATAATAATATGCTAGAAAATAAAGCTGTTCATGGCCTGCAAAGACAAAAATATTTACAGTCTGGCCTTGGCAAAACAAAATTTGCCAGTGCCAGATATACTGCATTCATCACACTGTCTGGCCCATAATACATGAAAATTCCGTTTTTAATTTTCTGAAGAAACTCCACCTGTTTCCAAAGTGGTTGCACCAACATGCATTCCTACCAACAGTTGCTGCATAGAAGCTTTTTAATTTGATTTGGTCCCACTTACTTAGTTTTGCTTTTGTTGCCTGTGCTTTTGGTGTCAGCCTTAAAATCACTGCCAAGACCAATATCACGAAACTTTCCCCCAATGTTTTCTTCTAGCAGTTTTACAGTTTCAAGTCTTACATTCACTGTATTTTGCTGTGTATAATGTGCACTTTTTTGCCCAAATTTTTGAGGGAAAAATAAGGATGTGCATTATACATGGGTAGTACTAATTCTGTATCTATATAAATGTTTTAATTCTTTTATTTATGCTTATGTCTTAAAAGTGTAACTCTAGAAAGCAATCATGATATCTGTAAGCAAAATAATACCCTGGAATACAATAATCAGTTTTGTTTCTAAATATAAATAAAAATTAAATTAAAAATTAAAACACAAGATTTTTTTCCCTGAAAGTTTAGGCCAATAACATGGGTGGACAGTATACATGGGAGGCACATTGCACACAGCAAAATACGGCAAGTCTTTAATCCATTTTGCGTTGTTTTTGTGTATAGTTTAAGGTAAGGGTACTAAATTTTGTCAAACTCTTTTTCTACATCTACTGTAGTGAGACAACCATGTGATTTTTATCCTGTATTATGCTAATGTGGTATCACATTAATTGATTTTTGTACGTTGAACCATCCTTGTATCTCAGGGATAAATCCTACTTGGTCATGCTGCATGATCCTTTTATCTTTTCCAATTCTCATTTGAGGATGTGTTCACTGATTTTAGGGAGAGGGAAAGGGGGAGAGAGAGGGTGGTGAGAGAAACATCGATACAAGAGAGAAACATCAATTGGTTGCCTCCCATACACTCCTGGACAGAGGATAGAACCTGCAACCTAGCTATGTGCCCTGACCAGCAATCCAACCTGTGACCTTTCCATGTTCAGGGCAACACTCCAAGCAACTGAGCCACACTGGCCAGGGCTTGTTTGATTGTTTAATGTACAGTAGGTTTTCACTTAACATCTTTGATAGGTTCTCAGAACTGCAGCAAAACAACATAAAACAAATCCAATTTTACAACAGGCTAACTGATATAAACAGGAGTTCCCATGCAACAATGTTTTTGCCAATATATCCTCAAGGGCAAGGGAAATAAAGGAAAGAGTAAACAAATGGGACTATATCAAACTAAAAAGCTTCTGCATGGCTAAAGAAAACATCATCAAAATGAAAAGGGAACCCACCATATTATGGGAAAACATATTTGCCAATGATACCTTGGACAAGGGTTTGATCTCCAAAATATATAAAGAACTCATATGACTCAACACCAGGAAGACAAACAATCCAATTAAAAAAATGGGCAAAGGACCTGAACAGACACTTCTCCAAGGAGGATACAGAGAAGGGCCACAGACATATGAAAGGATGTTCAACACCACTAGCCATCAGAGATGCAAATTAAAACCACAATGAGATACCACCTCCCACCGGTCAGAATAGCCGTCATTAACAAACAGCAAGCACTGATGAGGTTGTGGAGAAAAGGGAACCCTAGTGCACTTTTGGTGGGAATGCAGACTGGTGTAGACACTGTGGAAAACAGTATGGAATTTTCTCAAAAAAATAAAAAATGGAACTGCCTTTTGACCCAGTGATTCCACTGCTGGGATTATACCCTAAGAATCCTGAAACACCAATTTAAAAGAACCCATGCACCCCTATGTTTATAGCAGTGTTATTTACAATAGCTAAGTGCTGGAAACTGCCTATGTGCCCATCAGTAAATAAGTGGATCAAAAAACTGTGGTACATCTACACAATGGAATACTATGCAGCAGAAAGAAGGAACTCTTATCTTTCACGATAGCATGGATGGAACCGAAGAGTATTATGCTAAGTGAAATAAGCCAGGCAGTAAAAGACAAATACCATATGATCTCACTTATAAGAGGAACCTAATGAACAAAACAAGCAAGCAAAATAGAACCAGAGGCATGGAAACAAGGAACAGAATAGCAGCAACCAGAGGGGACGGGGGAGGGCAGAGGGGGATAAGGCAGGAAAGAAGGAGAAGGGTCTAATCAATGAACAGGTATAAATAACCCATGGACATGGACAACAAGGTGGGGATTGACTGTGCGAGTGGGGGTGGGAAGGGCAGGGCAAGGAGAGCAATGGGGGAAAACTGGGACAACTGTAATAGAACAACAATTAAACTAACTAAACAATTACTAAAATTTAAAAAAATACTGAGTTATAATGGGAGAAAACACAAGAGTTAATTTCCTACATCATCTCATAAAAGTTATTAATAAAACAACACTGAATGAAACAACATTATTTGAGGACCTGCTATACTGTTGGATACAGTGTGCTGGTATTGTGTTAAGGATTTTTGTATCTACACTCATTGTGGATATTGATCTGTAGTTTTCTTTTCTTGTTGTATATGCAAGTATCTGGCTTTGGTATCAATCAGATATCAAATGGTATCAATTAGATACCATTTGAGTAATGCTGGCCTCAAAAAATGAGTTTCGAAGTGTTCTTTCCTCGATATTTTTAGAAAAGTTTGAGAAGGATTGGCTAAAATAACTCTTCTTTAAATATTTGATAGAATTCACCAGTGAAGCCCTCTGGTCCTGGGCTTCTGTTTGTTGAGAGTTTTGACTACTGGTTCAATCTCCACACTAGTTACAGGTTTGTTCAGACTTTCCATTTCTTCATGGGTTTAGTCTTGGTAGGCTGTACGTTTCTAGGAATTCACCCAGTTATTCTAGGTTATCCAGTTTTGGCATATAACTATTCATAGTAGTCTCTGATGATCCTTTTTATTTCTGTGGCATCAGTTGTAATGTCTCCTCTTTCATTTCTTTTTTTCTTAGTCTAGCTAAGGGTGTTTCAAGTTTATCTTTTAAAAACACTTGTGGTTTTGTTGATTTTTTTCTATCACTTTTTAAATTTCATTTATTTCTGCTCTAATCTGTGTAATTTACTTTCTTCTGCAAACTTTGAGCTTTGTTTTTGTTATTCTTTTTTGTAGGTCCTTGAGGTGTAAGGTTATGTTGTTTCAGATCTTTCTTTTTTAATGGAAGCATTTATCACAATAAACTTCCCTGTTAGTACTGTTTTTGCTGCATCCCATAACTTTTGGTATGTTGGCTTTTGTTTTCTTTTCTCTTAAGATGTTTTTTAACTTCATTTTTTATTTCTTCCTTACCCAATGACTGTTCAAGAGTCTGTTAATTCCCACATACTGTGAATTTTCCAGTTTTCCTTCTGCTATTGAGTTCTACTTTTCCTCCGCTGTGATCAGAATATATACTTATGATTTCAACCTTCCTACATTTTTTAAGACTTCATTTGTAACTCAATATGTGGTCTATCCTGGAGAAAGTTCTGTTTGTGTTTGGGGAGAATTCTGCTGCTGTTTCATGGAAAGTTCTGTATATAAGAGGGACCCCCAAAATTCTGGAAATTATTTATTAAAATTATTTATCTATTCTTATGTGTTTAAACCTCAGTCACATTTAAAATACTTTCCATTTGATGCAATACACACCTATTGAAATGTTTTTCCACTGCTCAAAATAGTTTTTGACCTTGTCAATTTTGATGCTTTTTAGTGTTCCTGCCATTTTTTGCTTCACCTATTCCACATCAGCAAAACATTTGAGGATGTTTTTCATACCGGGAAACAAAAACAAAAAAGTCACTTGGAGAAAGATCAGGTGAATAGGGAGGATGGGGCACAGGGATCATGCCAGTTTTGGGGTCAAAAACTGCTAAACACTCAGTGCAGTATGGGCAGGTGTGTTCATAAATCATCCATCATAAAATGGGCAAATGTGTTGAAAGTGTCTTCAAAAAAATTCACTGAAGCTGAACACAGCCTCTTACAACACCACCACCTGGTACACCAATACAGATGAATTCCTAGAACACTCACCCAGTGGGGGAAACTTGTACCACAAGGTGCCCACCCTCCAGAAGATAATTCCAGGTATTTTGGGGTCCCCTCTTATATGTCTGTTGGTTCCATTTGGTCATAAAGTATGGTACAAGTCCAACATTTCCTTGTTGATTTTCATTCTGGATGTTTTCTATTCATTATTGAAAGTAGAATATTGAAGTCTCCTGCTATGACTGGTGCCTATTTCTCCCTTCAGTTATGTCAATGCTTACTTTCTATATTTAGGTGCTCTGTTTTTAGATGCATGTGTAATTGTTCTATCTTTCTGGTGGACTGACACTTTATCATTTTATAATATCCTTCTCTGTTTCCTGTAACAGTTTTCCACTGAAAGTCTATTCTGGATCAACACTTAAAGTCTATCCTTTCAGCACTTTCAAGAGTGCCGTCTTTGGGCTTGCAAGGTTTCTGATGAAAGGTCTACTCTGATTAGCATCTTTGTTCTTCTGTGCCTTTTTTTCTTTTGCGGACTTCAAGATTTTCACTTTACCTTTAGCATTCAGAAGTTTGAATATGATCTGTCTAGATAGGGATGTGTGTATTGTGCTTCTCATTTACCCTACATGGAATTTTCTGAGCTTTTATGGGTTAGTCATTTGATGTCCTTTATTTCCTTATTTTTGGAAAACTCTCAGCCACATGTCTTCTAATATTTCTTCTGCCCATTCTCTGTCTTTTCTTCTGTGATTCCAATTATATGCACATTATTATTGTCCCTGAACTGCTGGATGCTCTGCTGTTTGGCAGTGTTTTTTCATCTACTCTTTTTTTCTCTTTAAGTTTTATTAGGTTGGACAAAAAGTTCATTCAGTTTTTTTCTAAAAGATGACTCCGGTGTGTTTAGTTGTCTTTAACATCATTCAAAACAATTTTGTTAGATTGTATTGTCACAGCTGTCATATTAATGTGTATTTAAAAAGACATCAAGCCCTGGCTGGTGTGGCTCAGTGGATTGAGTGCCAGCCTGTAAACCAAGGGGTCACTGGTTCGATTCCCAGTTAGGGCACATGCCTGGGTGGCAGGCTGGGTCCCCAGCAGGGGGTGTGTGAAAGGCAACCACACATTGATGTTTCTCTCCCCCTCTCTCTCCTCCTCTTTCCCTCTCTCTAAAAATAAATAGAATATTTTAAAAAAGACATCAAAATTGGTGAACTTTTGTGCAGCCATTTTAAATTGAAGTTGGAAGAAAATAAGCAACATTTTGGCATATTATGCTTTATTGTTTCAAGAAAGGTAAAAATGCAACTTAAATGCAAAATAAGATTTATGTGGTGTATGGAGGAGGTTTTGTGACTGATCGAACATGTCAAAAGTGGTTTGTGAAGTTTTGTGCTGGAAATTTCTCAGTGGATGATGCTACATGGTCAGTTAGGCCAACTGAAGTTGACAGTGATCAAATAGACATTAATCAAGAACCATCAACATTATACCACACAAGAGATAGCTGACATACTCAAAATATTGAACTCAATAAAGTTATTGGTGAAAATAAAAAATGTGTCTTTTATTTTACAAAAAAAACCTAAATGGACTTTTTGGCCAACCCAATAGTTTGGGTAATTTCTATTGATTCTCTTCAAGTTTACTGATTCCTCAGCTGTGGCAATTCTACTGATGACATGAAAGGCATTTTTTATCACTATTACTGTTTTTAAATGGTTACCACTGCTAATTGGTGCTTCTTATAGTTCCATCTCTTTGTGGAAACTCCCTATCTGTTCATGCATGCTGTCCATCTTTTCCACTGGATCCTCTAACACAGTAGTCCTCAACCTTTTTGGTGCCATGGACTGGTTTCATGGAAGACAATTTTTCCACAGACCAGGGCTGGGAGGAGACAGCAGGAGACTGGAGGCCAAGCTCAGGCAAAGGTTTGCTTGCCCGCTGCTCACCTCCTGCTGTGCAGCCTAGTTCCTAACAGGTCACAGACCGGTATCAGTCCACAGCCAGGGGGTGAGGACCCCTGCTTAACATACTAACTATACTTATCTTAAATTCCCTGTCTGATGTTTCGAACATCTGGGTCAGTCCTAAGTCTTGTTCTGTTGATTGCTTTGTCTCTTGAGACAGGGCTGGTTTTTCTTGCTTTTTGTGTCTTATAATACTTTCACCCGATACATCATGTAAGAGACCTCTAATGGTCTGGGCCACAGATGGTTTAACCTTTACCCCCATATGTAGATGGTATTTTATTTCTTTTTCTCCCCAGCCACCTGGGTTTCCATCTGTACCTTAGAGTGCAACACAATTTACTGTTCCTCTTCAAAGGAATAAAGGCTTTTTTCCTTAGAGAAGGGTACAGGTAGAGCTTTGTGTCTTTCCCACAGCAGTAGCTGATTCCCTCTCTACTCCTGAAGAACCGAGGGAAAATTTGGTCTCCCACCTCTGTTCTCAAACTTTCCAAAAAGTTCCCAACAAAGAACCTTGAATATGAATTATAAGTAGGTACAAACACTATTTCTGCCTGCAGCTCCTAAGAGTTCTTTTTCAAATATATTTTATTGATTATGCTGTTACAGTTGTCCCAATTTTTCCCTCTTTGGCCCCTCCACCTGGTATACCCAATTCCCTTTGGCTTAATCCTCCCCTTAGTTCATATCCCTGGGTCATGCATATAAATTCTTTAGCTACTCCATTACCTATACTGTTCTTAACACCCCCTGTCTATTTGGTACTTACCAATTTGTACTTCTTAATCCCTGCATCTTTCCCCTCATTTTCCCCCTTTCCCATCCCATCTGATAACCCTCCAAATGATCTCCATATCTATGACTGTGTTTCTGTTCTGCTTGTTTGCTGAGGTTGTTTTTTAGATTCAATTGTTGGCAGTTACAAACTTATTGCCCTTTTAATATTCATAGTTTTGATCTTCTTTTTCTTAAATAAGTCTCTTTAACATTTTACATAATAATGGCTTGGTGATGATGAACTCCTTTAGGTTTAACTTGTCTGGGAAAAACTTTATCAGCCCCTCCATCCTAAATGATAGCTTTGCTGGATAGAGTAATCTAGGTTGTAGGTCCTTGCTTTTCATGACTTTGAATATTTCTTTCCCATCCTTTCTAACCTGCAACATTTCTTTTGAAAAATCAGCTGACAGTCTTATGGGAATTCCTTTGTAGGTAAATATCTACTTTTCACTTGCTGCTTTTAAGAGTCTCTCTTTACCTTTAACCTTTGGCATTTTAATTATGATATGTCTTGGTGTGGTCCTCTTTGTGTCCATCTTGTTTGGGGTTCTCTGTGCTTCCTGGACTTGTATGTCTATTTCCTTCACCAAATTAAGGAAGGTTTCTTTTTCATTATTTTTTCAAGTAAGTTTTCATCTTCTTTCCTGCACTTTCTCTTCTCCTTCCAGCACCCCTATGGTTCAGATGTTCGTATGTTTAAAGACGTCCCAGAGGCTCCTTACCTATCCTTCTCTTTGCTGTTCTGATTGAATGTTTTTTTTTCTTCCTTTTGTTCCAAGTCATTGATTTGATTCTTGGCTTCAACTACTCCACTGTTGGTTCCCTGAAAGTTTTTCTTTATTTCTCTTAGTTTAACCTTCATTTCTGCCCTGGTCTTTTTTATGCTCAAGTAACCAATGAGTTCCTTGCACATCCTAATAACCAGTGCTTTGAACTCTGCATCTGATAGATTGCTTATCTCCATTTTGTTTAATTCTTTTTCTGGAGTTTTGTTCTGTTCTTTCATTTGGGCCATATTTCTTTGTCTCCTCAATTTGGCAGCCTCCCTGTGTTTGTTTCTATGTATTAGGTAGAGCTGCTTTGACTTCTTGTCTTTGTAGCATGACATTGCAGAAACTGCACTGATAAATTGGAATGGGTGGAACCTTAGGTTATTGCCTACTCAGGGCAACCTGTGTAAACCAGGTTGATGGAGTCTCTGATATGGTGTCACTACTCCATGGCTCTGTGTGGGGGAAGGCTCAGAGAGGGAGCAATGCCACTGCCTGGTCTCTGGAGTTTTGTCTGGGAGGAAGCTGCCCCTGGCACTTGCCCTGATGCCAGACACTTCAGTTTCTCCTTACATGCCACTGGTGCCCTTTCAGCCACTGCTTCAGTGCTGGAGTCCAGAAGGAGTTAGTTTACCTAAGTCCATTGTGGGCCTTTTAAGATGAGACACCTTAGAATCCTGCTGTTTCTTTTGCTGTCCCAACCCCCACTGGTTTTTACAGCAGAAGTTATAGGGACATCTTCCTGACCCTGGAACCCTGGGCTGGGTGGTCTGGTGTGGGGTTGGGATACTTTGTTCCTGAGGTATCCCTCCTGATTTTTACTCAGCACATGGGGTTCTGGGACTGCTCATTCTGTGTCTCTGCACCTCCCCTCACATCTCCACATCTGTGTCATTCCTACCCATCTGATGAATGTGATTTCTTTAATTCCTTGGTTATCAGACTTCCATACAACTCGATTTTCTGATGATTCTGGGTGATAGTGATTTTGTAGTCTACTTGTAATTTTTGGTGTAGTTGTGTGAGGAGGCAAGGCATGTTTACCTATGCTTCCATCTTGACTAGAAGTCACCCTGCAACTCCTAAGAGTCTATACTCTCTTCCTATCCCACACTCCACCTTTAATAATTTGTTAACATTTATAGCTGAATTCACTTTTTCACTTTTACAGTGGCCACCTTCATATGCTCTGCCACAGATAGCCAGTGTTTGCATCCTGTCTTTCCTTGAAGGTGCTTATACATCTCTAGATTTTAGGCCTTGCAACTTCAGCCCTCTGATAAGTTCAAGGAAAGTTACGGTTTTGTACATTATCTGACGTTTTCTTCCTATTGTTGTGAAAGCAACACTCTTTCTAGGTTTCTAGATATTATGCATTAGTCTACCTCATCCTGGCTATTCTTGAATACTCTGGTTATGAATAGCTATTATATACGTCACAATTTCCTTTGCTCTTCTAACCTACTCTCTTTTAGAGATATCATGTCCAATGTCATCATGCACTAAGAATAAGTGTGCAGCACAGAGTACCCTAATTTTACCTACCTTTTGTAGGACTTCCTATATTCTACAACTGCAGTACCAAGAGTCCTCAATTTGCTGTCATTAAACAAAGTAAATCACTTATACAATCCTCTGGCAAAGATATTCCACTATTGCTTTAAACACACTAAAAGCACAGATCACCTCTTCTTTTCCATTACCATCCATCCCTAGCCTCAATATTTTCTCATTGCTTCTCACATCTCTATCTCTTAAAAGCTCAAGGGGTTAGTATTTTCTGATCCCTTTCATGAATCCAGGCTCCAGTACTTCCTGGCCCTATGATCTTCCTCAGATTATTGAGCCTCTCTAAACTTCAGTTTCCTCATTTATAAAATGAAAATAGTGTGAGAAATTAAATGAGAAAATGTATTATCTTTGAAAAGTGCTAGGCTATTATTATTGTACTTTTCTGTCATTAATAACTGATTAACTATTAGATTTATAGACAATTGCCTAAAGACTCAGGCATCCCTCCTCCTGTCAAGTATATAACCTCTATCATAATGTCACTTTTAAAGGAAAATCAAATTAAACTTAAAAATTATTTCCACTTAGTTGGACCCAAGGAGGAACACACCAAGGCACATCGTAATTACAGTACCCAAGATTCAAATGAAGGAGAGAATTCCAGAAGCAGCAAGGGATAAGGGGACAGTCACCTACAAAGGAGTTCCCATCAGACTGTCAGCTGATTTCTCAAAAGAGACCTTGCAGGCAAGAAGGGGCTGGAAAAAATATTTGAAGTCTTGAAAGGCAGGGACCTACATCCAAAATTGCTCTATCCAGCAAAGCTGTCATTTAGAATGGAAGGACAGATAAAGAGCTTCTCAGATAAGGTCAAGTTCAAGGAGTTCATCATCACCAAGCCCTTATTATATGAAATGTTAAAGGGACTTAGCTAAGAAAAAGATAAAAAATAGGACAGTGAAAAGACAGCAAACTCACAGCTATTAAGAACCACACCTAAAACAAAAGCAAACTAAGCCATCAGCTAGAACAGGAACAGAAATGGAGATCATATGGAGGGTTAGCAACAGGGGTGTGGGAGGAGGAGAGAGGGGGAAAAGGTACAGAGAATAAGTAGCATAGACGGTGGGTGGAAAATAGATAGGGGGAGGGCAAGAATAATGTGGGAAATGTAGAAGCTAAATAACTTATGACACATGGACATGAACTAAAGGGGGGGAATGTGGGTGGGAGAGGGTATACAGGGTGGAGGGGAATGATGGGGGAGAAATGGGACAACTGTAATAGCATAATGAATGAAATATTTTTTTTTAAAAATTATTTCCACTTAAAGTCCCTTTTCCAGGAATGCAACCCATTGCAAATATGAGGTCTCCCTGTGCACTACAAAATATCTTTTCTTTATTTTAACTCTCACATATACATATATATGTAGCATATGTGTGTGTGTTTCTATATATGTGAGCTTGATGACGGGTGACTGCCCCTGCACACCTTCCATCTACAGCAGGACAGTGCCAGGCACTGTACTTAGCTCATTTTTTCTTGGATGGACTCCATTACCCACTCACATATTTCACTGCCTCTGAAGGAACCAAGCAAATAATCTGATGATTTGGGTAATTTAAAAACTTCCTGCCACCATGCATTTTCAGCAAAGCCAAAGGTATCACAGAGATCAATTACTCCAGCAAGAACTTGATCGATTTATTCCTCTTGATCTTCAAGTTTCATCCTGTCTATAAACAAAGTCCCAAAGAATATTTTGGCATAACTGCTAGCAGTATCTTTGAGATACTGGGTAGGCATCTCTTTCATAAAAGTAATTCTCAGGCTAAAAAAGACTTAGAAAAATAAGATTTGTAGGCCTAAAAATAAATAAATTTTAATGTTTATAGGACACATTTGTAAAGGCATGTCTGTTTATATTAATATTTTAAAAATGCATTCGATAGCTTTTGCGGAAACTTTTTTCCCTTAAAATAACTGCATGTGAAGAAGTTCCATAGCAGAAAGCAGTCTCAAATTTTCCTTAAATCAAAGAAGAGTTGTAGAGCAGTGGTATGTCTACTAGCACTAGCTAAAGCAAACGCAAATCTAGTAACCATTTCAGACTTCCTTCCTACACAGGTTTCGACCACCAAGAAGAGAATGATTTTGCTGCAATAGAGATTAATGGAGTTCCAATTTTGATTTACATATACTCTGAAGATACACTAATTCAGTTAAATGTAGCAGTACATTTGAAAGATTTCAACAGAGGCATATGGTTTCTTCAAGTTGCTTTGTAAATCTCAAGGTCACTAGGCCTTGAGGAGCGAGGGTTCAACTTTCTTTCAATTCCAAAACATTTAGAGTTGCTCTTAATCTCCTATTCTGAACTCTTTGAAGAAGTATGACAATAAAATTCTTGTTTTTAATCTCTACAAAAAATGGATGCTACTTTAGTGTATTCCCCATTCTCAGTTATTTGGAGCATAAGGAGCTAGGGAATATATTCACCAACTGATATTTCAAAAGTCAACAACAAACCCATATGCCAGAAAAATGAATTGCTGAATACTTCTCCCTCTTCATACAAAAATGCCAGAGGTCCCTGGAGACAGAAATGTATTTTATTTTTATACTTAAAACTTGTGCTGTAATGTCTATCTTAAGTGTATAGGAATTATAATGAACTTATAATAAAAGAAGTTTTATACAAAATCTTCCTATTAAATCGTTTCAGAAGTCATTTTAAGAGAATAAGAGGTTGAAAGGAATGTAAGAATTCCAAATATTAATCCTTTTGTTCATTACTTTCAAATTCATATTTCAATCCTATTAATGTTTTAAAATAATGAGCACAGTATCCCCTATCTACAACACAAACTTCACTGGTTTTATCTCTATTTACAAGTCCTATATCAAAATGAAAGTGTCCCAGAAACAAGTTAAGCTTCATTAGTGAGTATCTTCATCTCTAGGCAAATTAGAAGAGGGTCTTATCAGAATGATTCTACAAAACACCTCTCTCCAACTTTTGCCCTCTTACCTACAGCTATCCCAGACAGGACCAGAGCACACTCAATCTGCAGGACTCTCACTAACAGGCTGCAACTACATTTCTGAAAACCCCCTTCTGACGGGTTCTGTACCATTTCTACCCAGCCAGACAACTTACACCTTACTGTCACATCAGAGGCACAAAAGTCCTCCAAAAGAACAACCTGTGCCTTAGGGTCATGCTTCCTTCTAGTTTTTGACCACTGAGGTCACTGTCCTATTTGACTTGATCTCCTGGACTCCAGACTATCTGCTTATTTTACAAACAGGGTCTTTGAAGTCAGAAAAATCTCTGTTTAAGTCCCATCCCCATTACTTAACTAGATTTTTTATCCTGAGCAAGTCAATTACATGCTCTGATCATCAGCATCTTCATTTTTATAAACGGGGATCATGATATCCTCTCTCCCATGATACAGGGACTAAGCTGGATAAAATACAATATATGTGAACTTTGTTTTGGGAACTATGAAGTATTAAACGAATGCCAGTTTAACAGTCCATAAGAACAAAGTATACCCATAATTTGGAAGATAAAACTGAACATGAATCTAGAAGGGTAAACATATAATAGATGACATTAGTTCTCTGTGAAAACCATCCACCATAAAAAGGTGGATTTCTCTACCTCAAGACCAATTTAGTGATTAGGTTTCGCAGCAAAAATGATTTATTGAAAATAAAGTTGTACCCTGGCTGGTGTGGCTCAGTGGACTGAGTGCCAGACTGAACCAAAGGGTCGCCTGTTCAATTCCCAATCAGGGCACATGCCTGGGTTGCAGGCCAAGTCCCCAGTAGGGGGCATGTGAGAGGCAACCACACACTCATATTTCCCTCCCTCTCTTTCCCCCTCCTTTCCCCATCTCTAAAAAAGAAAACAAATAAAATAAAGCTGTAAACTAATATTACCAAAATTTGTATAAAGAAAGAATGTGTTAAAAGAAAATGGCAGTATATATAGACTTGAGAGGGAAGTGTTACAAAGAAGAAAAGTTGGCCATATTTACCCAGCAATGTCCAAGGGAAATGGACACTGACTCAGCAAGTGTTGATTTTGAGAGAGAGAGATGTTCTGTATCATAAAGCAAGCTAAACAGGTCAGTACTCACTGAGGTATACTGAAATCTCCTTTCAAGACTACTGGACTTCCTTTATGCTGATTCTATATTCACCCAAACCATCTTTTGATTGCTAATTGGATCAACAAAAGTAAAAACCAGATCTAGACTGATATCACCCCTCACAAGGACGCTGTGAAACCCTGTGGGTAGAAAGCCATCTTTCTTTTGACTTCTCATTGGCTATTTTTATTGCGAAGGTACTGTACAAATTCATCAAGATCCACATAACTGTTCTCATTTTTTTGACTCTATACTTCCACTCTTAGATTATAAAGCCAATGTGGAAAATTATTTACAAATTTGAAAATAACAGAATCATACATACTTTTAGAAAAGAGAAAGCAGCCTGATAATTATAGTACTCCAACTCTATGGATATTTTATAATAATTTAAAATAAAGGTTATAAAGACTACAATACAGCAGGGGTCACAAACTCAAATGCCCCCAAAATCAGGAAAAAAGTAATAAATATAGAAGCAGACTGGTTTAAAAGATGAAGACTATGGTGAAGTACCAGCTAACAAGGACAGCCACTACTCAGCTCTAGTCATTTAATGCCACAGAAAAATATGGTCCCAATGTTGTCAAATGTTCTGATTTTTTATAAGAATCTGGAAGTCAGGATCTCTTTGTAAAATATCTTGACTTTCACACATTGGCAATTCAATCTTTAAAAAAGAAAACAGTGAGTGAGCTAATATTATGAGAGTCAAACAAAATATGAGTATGGCCTGGATTTGGCCTGAAGTCTACTAGTTTGAACTCAGCTGTGCAACTTTAAAAACTGTGTGTATTATAATGTTAAGAAACACAAAATATTAGAACATAAGTCAAATTATACAAATGCAATATACTCTCCTGATAAACAGAGATATATCAAAACTATCCACATGCCCCATGTAATATAAGCTGACAATAAAGTAGTGCAGTCATCTACACTACTCAAACATTTATGTTAAATTGCATTTTATTCTTTTAAATCTGGGATTGACTTATAAAATCAACCTAACATATTCTATATTTTTCAATATACTTGAGCTAGAAATACATTTCTTCCTAGCAAAGAAGACAAATAATGTTGAGATTTTTACAATGTTTGAGTCAATCACACATAGCAGTATGATATTAAATAAAACTACAGATATGTATTAGTAGAATAATAAAAAAGTAAGACTGGATTGAGATGACAGACTTTATACATGTCTAAACTCCCCATCCTAAGACCAATGAAACAAAACTACTATAAAGAATAAATTCAAAATTTCAATGAAAGCAAGAAAGAATGCTAAGCTATTCACAAATTTTGAGGATTTCTCAAAGGATAGAAAGCAAGTGAAGTCAGATCAGAGAAACAAGACTGGAGGAAAGCTGAATTCTAACTACTTACAAAAAGGAACTGCTGGAAGGTAGGCGCAGTTTCAGAAAGCTTCAAACTTAAGAGCTGCTGGAGTTTCTGAGGCAATCATCAGGATGAAAAGGTGCACCAGATACAGCAAGATAGGTTCTTTCCTTCTCCGGTCCATGCTAACAAATAGCTGATTGATCAAGACAGCTAATATGAGCACTGGAGTCCAAGCTACTGCTTGCTGATAATTCAGGCCCTGTATCATCACCCCTGTCTGACTGCTGGCCTTATTCAATTTGACAGTGACTCAGGATGCATGCTAACCAGGAGAATTGGTAGGGATAAAGAACAGGAGGAAAAATTATCTAAGGGATACGGCAGAATGTTTCAGGATATATTTCTTTAACTTAATAGTTGGAAGAACCTGCACCCTGACAACTACGGAGCTGTAACATCCAGAGGATTTAAATGTGCCAGTTAGTCATGAATCTGCCAGCATAATACACTTTCATTAACAGGCTAAAGGGTTAAATAAGTAATCAGTGCCTTGATATTATAGTTACTCTAGTAAATCAGTTGCTTGCAACTGATTAGGATTGGAGAGGGGGAGAACAGATCAGTACCACCTCCTTACCGCTTCCCCTGCCTCTGCTGCTGGATACTGCTCTCTTCTCTTCTTTTCTGTCTGCATCCTTTCCCAGGAAAGAGAACTGCTGGATCCACAAGTAACTTAGGTAACCATAACAAGATTTATTAAAGTCTTAAAGAGGAGCGTGTACGTAATTTGTCTTCACTCAACTTGCTCACACTCCTTCACAGCCCACTAATAACGAAAGTTCTCTTTTGCACGGTTCCGTTTACGTTTCCCAGATCTTACTATGATTCAGAATCAAGAGAATGAGTAGGGAAAGTAGGGACTGGAGAGCTGAGACAAAAGAAGGAATAATTCCTGCCTGTTCTGTCATTTTCCAGATTCATCTTTATTGTAGAGAATCTAGGTAATGGACAAGCAATAGAACAAATAAGAAGAAGACCAGAAAGACTGTCTGTCCATCTAACGCAGAGTTGGGGAGAGTAGATGAGAACTACAGAAACAGACTGCGGTATCATTTTAAAAACTGTCTTTTACTGAGAGAGGGAGAGATTTAGTGAGGGAGGCAGCTCTAAGGGGAAAGAATTGGAAAAAAAGAATAAAAAAGGACTGCAAGAAGCATTGGTATAGGTTATAACTTAGTTTTATTTAACATTCTTTGAGAGAAACAAGTTAAGGCTGAGATGCTAGACTGCTTCTACGCATGCAACTCTACAGAGATGATCCTCCAGAGCCTTAGTATTCATGAAGGTTAGGGCCAGAACAGGCGGAAGGGGAAGTGGTATAGGTATAATCAGGAGTTCCAGCAGCTGCGTGTACTTCTCCATTTGTCCAAGATACTTAAGCCCTAAATATTAAAGTTAGAAAGAATTTCTAAATATAACAGCAGCTTTCAATCACTAATAAATCTACCCCCTCTCTAAAACACACATCCAGCATTAAAGATTTGCTTTGAGGAATTAGAAGAATAAAAATTAGAGACTTAATCTGGATTCCATTCCCTCCCCCCCCCCTCTCTTTTTGTCACCGTTCTTTACAGAGAACGGTGACAAAAAAGTATCTCAAAGATTAATGAAGCTTACTAGGGGTGGTGGTTAAGGGGGTTCACATTCTAGTAATTCTCCACTTGTGATTTAAAATAAAACTATGTGGAAAAATTAAAGAAACAATTATGAAAACTTCAATACTTAAACTTCTTTAATAGATCCCAGGTAACTCCATATTAGTACATAATTCCAGAGCAGGGCCTACCCCAAACTAAATGTAAAAGTAGACCAAGATAGTTTATAGGGAGTATTAGGTATTTTCCTATCTATACATATTTGCATTGCACAAGACCAAAAGAACTCTTTAAAGGTATATTCAGGTTTCAATAATAAATAAAAAAATATACTTTAAGGCAGAGGTAAGTATCTCACTGGTGCTCCTAAAAATCCAGAATGTATTGGTGTCTCCTCTGACCACGAGAAAGCCAATTTTGCTTAATACTCTGATACTATTTTATCACAGGTGTATCATTTACCATTTCTACAATAATCAGTCTCTATATTCAGTCACTTTCTAGCCTCTCCTGCCATACTCACTTTTCCATGGACTTATCTTTTCTTCACTTCCTATCCTATCTTCTACTGCACTTAATTCTAACTTCAACTTATTACAGTATTTTCTTTTCTTTTTTTTTTTAAAGTATTTATTATTCATTATGCTATTACGGTTTTCCCAATTCTTTCTCCTTTATCCCCTCTCTGTCCTTCCCTTCAATCCCCCAGCAGCACCCCCCTTAGTTCATGTCCACGGATTGTACATGTAAGTTCTTTGAGTCTTCTGTTTCCTGTACCATTTTTTCTCTCTCCTTGTCCATTTTATGCCTACTAATTATGCTTCTTCTTCCCTGTACCTTTCCCCCATTCCTCCCTTCCCACTCTCCACTGAAATCCCTCCATGTGATGTCCATTTCTCTGATTCTGTTCCTGTTCTATTGTTTGCTTAGTTTTTATTTTGTTTTTCTTTTCTTTTAGGTTCGGTTGTTGATAGTTGTGAGTTTGTTGTCATTTTACTATTCATATTTTGACCTTCTTTTTCTTAGATAAGTCTCCTTAACATGTCATATAATAAGGGCTTGATGATGATGAACTCCTTTAACTTGACCTTATCTGGGAAGCACTTTATCTGCCCTTCTTACTTTTCAATAAAAATCCAATTCCAACTCAAGTCCCAAGCAGAAAATCTTCATAAACTAGGCAGTCACAAACTCAATGAGAATGTCGCATGAGTCAGATTCAAAAGCTTATTGAAATTAAGAAAGAACAAGTTACTATTTCATCCTTGTCGATGGATCCTTTGTTCTAACACAGAACAAGAAATGGATCAGACATGACCGGTTTCACAATCATTTTGATTATTGCCCTAGTACCTTGTGTTCTTATAAGTAATACCAAGCTAGATGTAAGACAATTTGTTCCAGTTTCTTTCTAAATGCTAAGGTTAAGCTTATTTTTAAATTCCTTTACTTTACCTCAGGGCCTTTGGAATTGAGAATGAAGCTTTGGTGATAACTTCCAAGATCTTAAAATTTTTAGTCATTAGAAGGGAGAAGGTGGTCTGATGAATATTAACTTCTTTGACATGACTTTCAGATGAAATGAAAGTTCTTTTTTTCTAAAGAAAAAAATGTGATGATAAAATCTCATTCTTTTTCATCAATTTTCAAAAATCCACCAGCGTTTTCATGACCTCGTTCGTGCATTTTTTATGTGTCACCAGTCCTGCCACAGCCGCCCTCCTCCCTGAGAACTGACTCGCTGCTGCACTGCCACCACTGACTTCAAAGTAAGTACAGTAACAGTGAAGCCCAGGACGTCCTGGCCTTTCCCAGGTATATCTAAAAGCAATAGGAAGCTTTTTAAAATGTAAGTGGTCTTATCAGTAAGTTCCATAAATTACTTTTCACTTGAAGAAATTCCCACAGAGTTGTAATCAGATGATATCAAAAAACCAATATAATTCAGGTCAGCTACATCAATGATTTTTCTGGACAAATGTATCATAAGTACACTGAAGTCTCATTAGAAGTTCACCTCTCTGAGCCTTCTCCCAAATGATAATCAGTACCAGTATCATTTTACCCTTTTCTCTGAGCTATATGTTACCACATTTAAATGACACAACCCAGCTTGGTGAGTTAAAAAAAAATCCAAGGAAATATGCCTCCAACTGACAGTTTTGAAATCCAGACTGAGCACTTGAAATAACGGCATTTCCCTATGATGGCTGCTGCTTTCCATAAATTTTGATTTAATCTTCTTCTTTGCCACAGTAGTTACTTTAGATCCAAGTTCATGATGAAAAACTAAAATGCATAATACAATAACTCTTTAGAATAATCGAAGTTCGTCTGTGATCTATATTAGAGCACGGTGAGACTAAATGCCATAGTTTATAGACTACATGTTTAAATGAGTGTTTAAGAGTTCTAAATAAAATTTGTAAGTCTAAAAAAAAAAAAACATCTTTTCACTGTACACTGACACAATCCTTTCATAAACCTTTGCAGGAATGTCACATTATCCTATTGACCAGGAACCAACTCCTTACCAAGAGTGGTGAGAGATGCCCTCATCAGTGTGGCTCAGTTGGTTGGAGTGTCATCCCATACACCAGAAGGTTGTGGGTTCAATTCCAAGTCAGGGCACATACCTAGGCTATGGGTTTGACTGTGGGCTGGGCATGTATCGGAGGCATCCAATCAAAGTTTCTGTCTGTCTGTCCCTTCTCCCCTTCTCTCTAAATAAATAAATATTGCAGGTGAGATGATGAAATAACACTTTCCACTTCAACATCCCATTAACTCCAAACAAGGAAGGATGAGGTTTTAGAAAGAAGCTCCTCCTAACAGTCCACACCACAAAAATAGACGTAACTAGAGCTCAGAAGAGAAGAAAGCCTTTTTCTCTCCAATTTTCATGGCCTTTATGCTTCCTCCAGCAGAAAAGTCTGTCTAGCAGCATTAATTTGCAGCATTTCCCCAGGTTAGTGACTAGGATCCTTCCTATGGTTGACTTCTGACAAGAAACAAATGAGCCATGGGCAAAGTAACTGACTTAGCAAACTTTCAATAGGTGTTCCATGAAGAACCCCACTTTGGAGAGTCAACCAAGGATCCTCAGTGTCAACAGCCACCATGTCAGCTAAGATATCTTTTACTCAGTGTCCTCACTCACACAAATCCCTCCCTTCTTGAAAGATGCTGGGAGTGTTTGAGCCTTGCTTGGTGGTTAGCAAGGTTCCCCTTCCTACAGTCAATGGTATTACCTCCTGGTGGGCTGTACTACCACCACAACAATCCTCTGGCCTCTAAATCCATCATGCCTCAGCAGGTTGCTATCACTTGCCACCATCACATCTGTGCTCCAACGAAAGACCGGCACCACCCACGCCCCCAACCCCTAGAGGTAGCAGAACTTGCCCACAGGACTGGAAGAGCTCTGCTTCACCTTCACAGCCTTCCTGCCCACACTGGTAATGCAGATTAGATCTTTCTCCCAGGACCCTATGTTCCTTTCCATCTCTTCTTCCAAAGATTATACTTCTATGACACCACTGCAAGGCAGTTCTGAGGTGAGGCTTACATACCACAAAGTGAAGGCTGTTCTCGGGTAACTCAAGAGGAAAAGAAGTCTAGTCTAGTACAGTCCAGGCAAAGTGAACTTAGTTCAAAAGTCCTGGAAAATGACTCTAGGAGAAATCTTTCTTTAAAATGTATTGTCTGTTAGAACTGTGAAGCCTATTTGGGAATTTGTAAGCTTAGCACTTCAGAAGGTACATAATTCTTCCAAACATTGAGAAGCTGCACACATTATAGGATAGTACCTGGTTTATAGGTAGGAATATAGATCAATTTAGAATATACTAAAAGGGAAAGAAGACAGCATCTTGTGTAACATTTCATTATCAGAACTTCAAAGTACAGGGTGCACAGATTTGTTTTTTAAGTATATTTTATTGATTATGCTATTACAGCTGTCCCAACTTTTCTCTCCCTTTTATCCCCCTCCACCTTGTACCCCCCACCCTCCAGCATCCCCCTCTTAGTTCATATCCATGGGTTGTACATATAAGTTCTTTGGCTTCTCCATTTCCTATACTATTCTTACCCCCCCCCCCGCCATCTATCTTGTACCTACCAGTTATGCTTCTTATTCCCTGTACCTTTTCCCCATCCCTCTCCTGCTCCTCACTGATATCCCTCCATGTGATCTCCATTTCTGTGATTCTGTTCCTGTTCTAGTTGTTTACTTAGCTTTTGATTTTGTTTTTCAGGTTCAGTTGTTGATAGTTGTGAGTTAGTTGTCATTTTACTGTTCACAGTTTTGATCTTCCTCTATTTCTTAGACAAGTCCCTTTAACATTTCATATAATAAGGGATTGGTAATGATGACCTCTTTTAAGTTTCCCTTGTCTGAGAAGCACTTTATCTGCCCTTCCATTCTAAATGACAGTTTTGCTGGACAGGTAATCTGGGATGTAGGTCCTTGCCTTTCATGACTTGGAATACTTCTTTCCAGCCCCTTATGCAATATTTCTGCAAGGTTTCTTTTAAGAAATCAGCTGATAGTCTTATGGGAACTCCTTTGTATGTAACTCTCTCCTTTCCTCTTGCTGCTTTGAAGATTCTCTCCTTATCTTTAAACTTGGATAACTTAATGATTGTGTCTTGGTATGTTTCTTCTTGGATCCAATTCCTCTGGGACTCTCTGACCCTCCTAGGATTTCTGGAAGTCTATTACCTTTGCCAGATTGGGGAAGCTTTCCTTCATTATTTGTTCAAATAAGTTTTCAGTTTCTTGATCTTTTCTTCTTCTCCTTCTGGCACCCCTATGACTCAGATGTTAGAATGTTTAAAGTTGTCCCAGAGGTTCCTAAGCCTCTCCTCATTTTTTTTTTTTTTTGAATTCTTGTTTCTTCATTCTGTTCCAGCCAGATGTTTTTCTTCCTTTTGTTCCAAATTGTTTATTTGAGTCCTGGTTTCCTTCCCTTCACTGGTGGTTCCCTGTATATTTTTCGTTATTTCACTTTGTATAGCCTTTATTTCTTTCATTTTGCAACTGATCTCAATCATTTCTGTGAGCATCCTGATTACCAGTGTTTTGAACTCTGCATCCAAAAGGTTGTCTATCTCCCCATAGATTGCTTAGTTCTTTTTCTGGAGTTTTGATCTGTTCTTTCATTTAAGCCATATTTTTTTGTCTCAGTGCACCAGTCTGGATGAATGTTTCTTTAATTCCTTGTTTGTCAGACTTCTATGCAGTTTGATTTTCTAGCAGTTTTGGGGGGTTTTTTGTTTTTAAATTGGTTGTCATCCTTCTTTTGGTTGTGCAAGGAAGCAATGCATTTCTACTGACACCTCCATCTTGGCTGTAACTCTCCAGGGTACACAGGTCTATAGATTTACTTACAATCCTGACTCAGGCAAGCAGAAACCATCTTTGACACAGATGACCTCTACTGACCAAAAAATGAATCCAAGTCAGGGTGTAATCCTTACAGATATCCAAACTTTACCTCAGAGGTCTAACCAAAAGCTAACTAGTCTAATGTTTTTAGCTCTTTGACTGCAATTCATAAAGTCTCTAAACCTTATTGTGTTGCCAAGACAGTGCTATATACATTTATTCAAAGAGTATCAAAATGTAATTCTTAACTATCTTTGTGAGGAATCTTTAAAACAAATTAATAGCTCTGATTGGTATGGCTAAGTTGGTTGGGTGTTGCCCCTTAAAGGCGAAGGTGGCTAGTTTGATTCCTGGTCAGGGCACATGCCTGGGTTGCAGGTTCAGTCCCTGGTCAGGCTGCGTATGAGGGGCAATCGATCAATGTTTCCTTTCCTTTCCTCCTCCCACTCTGTCTAAAAAGAAAATAATAAAATCTTTTTAAAAAACCTCTTAATTTTAAAAGTGTGCTTCCAGAGCAGTTAACATTAAAAAAATAAAGGAAGAAGAGAATTGCTAAACAGGACTTAATTCTTAAAAACAAGAAAGAATAGGTTGGTTATATGAAAACGACAAATATCTTCAAAGAAACAGCCTATCAAAATCCAAGTATCTAATGACAATACAAGATTAACTCTGGTAGTATTAGACATATATGTTAAAGTTTAAGAAAACAGATTATAAAAAGTTCAGAGATTATGAAAAAACTTTTGAAGTTCTAGAAGATTGAAAATCAAAATTTTAACCACACTATCACTAAAAGAAAAAGAAAAGGGAAGGAGGATCCAAGATAGCAGAGGGGTAAGTGGAAGCTACATTAACCTCCTCTCAGAACCATCTGGAATTACAACTAAACTGTATATGGGCAATGGACCCAAACAGACACTTCTCCAAAGAGGACATGTACATGACCAACAGACACATGAAAAGATGCTCAATGTCACTAATTATCAGAGAAATGCAAATTAAAATGATAATGAGATACCATCTCATACTTGTCAGAATGGCTATCATCAATAAATGAACAAACAACAAGTGCTGGCGAGGATGTGGAAAAGGGGGAAACTTTTTGCACTGTTGGTGGGAATGCAGACTGGTGCAGCCACTGTGGAAAGCAGTATAGAGATACCTCAAAAAATTAAAAATGGAAAAAAGTAAATCCACCTTTAAGTTAAATTTCTTGATTAAATGATTTATCTTGAAAAAAATTAAAAACGGATCTGCCATTTGACCAAGCAATCTTACTTCTGGAAATATATCTGAAGGAACCCAAAACACTAATTCAAAAGAACATAAGCATCCCTATGTTCATTGCAGCATTATTTACAATCACCAAGATATGGAAGCAGTGCAAGTGCCCATCAGTAGACAAGTGGATAAAACAATGGAATACTACTTGGTCATAAAGAAGAAAATTTTACCCTTTGCAATAGTATAGATGAACCTGGAGAACATTAGGCTAAGTGAAATAAGCCTGTCAGAAAAAGACAAATACCATATGATTTTATTCTTATGCATATTCTAATGAACAAACTGAACTAAGCAAAATAGGGACAGACTCACTGATGGAGAACAGGATGCCAGCTAGTAGAGCAGGAGGTTAGGGGGTGGAGGGATTGAGCAAAAAGGAAAAAGGATTCATGGTCATGGACAACAGTGTGGTCACTGCTCAGGTGAGAAGGGTAAGAGGACTAAAAGGTAATGTAAAAAAAAAACAATAAATTTTTAAAAAATAAAGATAAAAATAAAAACTTAAAAGATGTGGGAACGGTGATTCTTAATACATCTTTTTAAACATATTCTCTGAAATGTACAGAGGTGACTGGACCTTAGGAGAACAATTTTAAACTATAAATTGAATCATATGATGACTCCAATTTTATAAAAGTAGAAATGAGGCTCTAAAAGAAAGGGACTCACAGTTAGTGAATAAAGTAGTGATGACTGGAAAAAAAAAGGAAGTGATCTCTATTTAAGCTAATGTGTATAGTCAAGAAATCACTGTAAATTACCCAAACTTTAAAAGAATGTGTTCTAAAGACAGAAAGAAAAAAGAAAAAAAGAAACCACATGGTCAAGGCAAAATATACGAGACTGGCAAATATTTATCAAAAGAGATCTAGAAGGTGAAAGCCCAAAATAAGCTAAAACTCATGAAAAGTAAGGAGGGTGATAATAAGATCTCCTCTCAGATGCTTAGAAAGTGGGGATAATACAGGAAGGCAGAGAAAGAAGCAGCACTCAGTTCTTGTTTTGTCTCTTTATCCAGATGGAAATTCCACTTGGCAAGGATAGAAAAACCTTGATTAGAAAGAAATCAAATAAATAAATTGCATATATACATCAAGGGACCACTTTCTTTTATTTAAAAAAAATTTTTAATTGTTATTACAGTTGTCTCAATTTTCCCCCCTTTGCCGTCCTCTGCCCAGCCCACCCTCCCCTTTTCCCACCCCCACTCTGTTGTCTATGCCCATGGGTCATTCATACATTTCCTTTGACTATTTAAGGGACCACTTTAATTCAT
The DNA here is from genome assembly GCA_039655065.1 of Glossophaga mutica. Taxonomy (NCBI): domain Eukaryota; kingdom Metazoa; phylum Chordata; class Mammalia; order Chiroptera; family Phyllostomidae; genus Glossophaga; species Glossophaga mutica. Next base: position 62,004,518 of record CM077303.1, on the reverse strand, counting down.
TGAGCACCTACTATGTTCCACATTCTGTTCCAGGCACTGAGCATATAAAGGTGAACGAAGAAGACATCTTTGTTTTCATGTAACTTACATTCTAGTAGAGAAGACAAACAATAAACAAAGAATATAATATTTAGTAGTTATAATATTTTTAAAAATAGGGTAAGATGGATAGAGAAGTATATTTTAAATAATCAGTAAAGGCCTTTCTGAGAAGGCATTTGAGCAGAGACTTGAATGAGACAAGGGTGCAAGCACTGAGGAAAGGCCCTGCAAGCGGAAGCAACAACAAATGCAAAGGCCCTGGACTCACAGGATGCATAAAGAGAACAGCACAGCCACAGGAACAAGGGAAAATGCAACAGGAAATGAAGTTGGAAAGATGACTGAACATGGAGGGCCTACAGGCTTTTACACTGCATGAGGTGGAAAATCGTTGGTGTGTGAGAGTAGAGTACACACACATGATTTGATTTCACCCTTGGAAGGTATCACTTGGGCTACTATGGAAAAGAGACTACTGAGGGATAAGCATGAAAAGTAGGCAGACCAGCTAGGAGCCTATGTATTGCAATGCCAGGACAGGGGTGACGGTGGTTAAATGAGTTTGAGTCCCCAAGTCTATATAAACTACATCTCAGAACACTGCAAAAACTATACAGATATGTTGTTTGCACAACCACTATCAGTGACATTTTTACAACTTACTGAAGAACAAGAATGGTACCGGAAGTCTAGAGATAAATATTTTCCCAATTTTCATAAATGGGAAAGAGGAAAGACAGATTCCAGAAAGCAGGAGTCGAAACAAGCCTACCATGAACAAAACAAGCCCAACTGGTTTTGCTGCCTCTGAGAAAGCTTCAGTTCTTTCTAACGTTTTCATATTCTTTTCCAGTCTTTATTCCTATACATACAAAAATTTTCAAAGTTTAATTATAATATAGATACATTTTTATTGCCTAATTGTTTTAGATTTCACTGTATTGTAAGCATTGCTCTATGTCATGACTCTGGCACAATTTTTTAAATAATTTCACATGACAGGCAGCAATGAAACAAGTGTGTAGATGAGACACAAAATATTGCACTGAAATCACAATATTATTTAAAATACAAACCTGAAACAGATATGTTTTGGGGGACAACAAAGTCATGTCAGGAAAATTATGAAATGGACCATTTTCTATGAAATGCAAACAACATTTGAATAAAAACAGAATATGAGAAATCCCAGAACTTTTTCACAAAGTTGGTTAGGTAGAGTGAATATTTATTATTATTCTATGAATTCTAGACAAGAACATTATTTATCTATGTACATAACTAAGAAATGATTATGACAAAATATAAAAGGAGAAATTAAAAAGGCAGAGTAAAATTTGTGGCTAGCTGAATTTTCTACTTTTTGGACATATTAATTCATCATAGTCTTCAAAGAGCACAGCCTTTCATCACCTTCCAGTGAGAGAAAAATGTATTGCTGCATCTTCTGAATTCCCTTAAGATAATCAGTTTGCATGGGAATCTTAAATACATACCGTCTTCTTTCTCCTTAAGGGCAACAGATAACCATTTTATTTCTTTTATGTTTTGGTTCAGACAACTATGCAAACCAACAGCACTTTTAACATGTGAAGGACCTAAAAAAATGATTTTTGAAAATGAAAAACAATATAAGTGACACAGAGTTCTGGTTAAGTTGGCTGTGTAAGTTCATATTTTGAGGCCACCCCACCCCTACTCCTGCACTTGACAGACAAAAAATACAAAGTAAAAAATATAAAATTTGAGTTGTCATGTTAGTCAGGGTTCGATCGCAGCATGAATAACCTCTAGTATTTTAAACAGAATTGGCTTTAAATATTGAATTGGCCAAAAAGTTCATTTAGTATTTTCCATACAATGGCTCTTGCAATCCTTAGATGTCTTTAACTTCATTCAAAACAGTTTTGTTAGATTGTATTGTCACAGCTGTCATATAAGCATGCTTTCAAAAAAACTTATCAAAATTGGTGAATTTTTGTGCAGCCATTTTAATATTGAAGATACAAGAAAATATGCAACATTTTCAGCATATTATGCTTTATTATTTCAAGAAAGGTTGAAATGCAAAAAATGATTTGTGCAGTGTATGGAGAAGGTACTGTGACTGATTGAACATATCAAAAGTGGTTTGCCAAGTTTCTTGGTACTATCAACATTTTGGCCCAATAATGCTTTGCTGTGGGGCTGACTTGAAGGTGCTTAGCAGCGCCTCCACCCCGGCCTCTACCCACTAGACGCCAATAGTGGGAGACAGCCGACATAATCAAAATATCCAAATCATTAAAATTATTGGTGAAAATGAAAAATGTGTCTTTTATTTTATGGAAAAAGCCATATGAACTTTTTGGCCTACCCAATACCTACCTGTTAATACACAGATGCTAACAAAATAATGGAGGAGTTGGAAGAATAGGCTCTACACAAAATCTCAAGGAATGAGTCTCAGAATCCACACAGAACTAGCCTGCCAAGGGAAATGGCACCTCTGCCACCCTCAGAGAGTTAAGGAATCAGGGCAGTGGGGCACCAAGTGCTGGGCAGGATTATACCCCCTTAGCCACAGTCCAAGAAGTAGGCAACCACCAATGTGAATGTTGGCTCAAAGAATGCCTTAGCTTCCATTAGAGATCAGAAAGGTGCTGCCAGAATTGTTGGCTTCAGGAGAACACAGCCCAGGTCGGCAACCTGGGGATCAGAAAAAGCCACAAACTCTTAGCCACTGGATCTGTTCCAGCAAAATGATGCCATGTGTACTACATCCTAGCCCCACTGAACTCAGTTCTGAATTCAAGTCTTGTAGAAGTGAATATTAGTGCAATCTGAATCACATCAGGAACCCTCGATGTAAGGAAGCCCATGTTGTAATTTTTACTTTCCAGTCTGTGCAGTAAAGGAAGGCATACTGGACGGAGGTTGAAACAGATGCTGAGTTATCCCATTTACCATATGCCAGGGCCATATTCAGAAAGATGACAATAAATTATATGAATTCTACTGTAATATACTGGTTGTAATAAATATTTCCAAGGAACAGAAACATAAAGCGGTGAGCAAGGCTTAATGGGCTCCAGATCTGGAAGTAAGCTAAGAGAGCCAGGTATGTAGCTTCTATAGGTTAATGAGAATTAAAAACGCCTCACTTTAGGCAGGAAACTGGAGCCAGGCTCATTGCTTAAAACCAGAGAGTAGGCAGAACTCCAAAACTAAGACTGAAAAAAGAAGCAGTACACCAAAAGAGGCAGAAGGGGCAAAGATTCGAGCCAGCCTCTTGCTAGCTCAGTGTCTGGATGCACACTGTCACCATTACCATGAAGATCAGAAGTTCCGAGTTACCTACTGAACCCAGATGGAGGCAACCGCAAGCCTGCTGGGCAGAGCAAGGGTTGGGTGAGATGGCTAACAAGGCTCACTCAACTTAAGCTCTCAAACCAAAATTCCAAAATACATACAGAAAATTAATAATACCACAATTACGAACACCATCAACTATTGAGAGATTTACTCAGACAAAATGAGAATAATAGAATCCTTGTAAATTTAAATTGTAATAATACAATCTAAAAATGACTTTTAAATAAATATGTCTAGGATCCTTGAAGAGATTTTTAAAAAGGAAAAATAGCCATAAAATAGACATTCAAAGTGCAGTCTCAATGCCAATCAGCATAAATAAATCCACACCTAGACATAGCAGAGTAAAACTGCAGAACATCAAGGATAACTACCAAAAAAGAATACCTACCAGGAAGAAATACTACCTACCAAAAAAGAAAAACAAAGATTGTCAACAGACATTTCATTAGCAATAATAAATGCCTTGAAGATAACAGAGTTACATGTACAAAATGTTAAAAGAACTGTCAAGCTAGAATTCAATGTCCAGCTAAGCTATCATAAAAATGAAACAAAATTAAGGCATTTTAAGACCTACAATAATTCTTGAGTTTTCCACTAATAGATTCTTACTAAAGAATTGATATATTTTATGATGTGCTTCAGAAAGAAGAGCATGAAGGAAGCGAGGTATGCTGGTGGCCCTGCAAACTGACAAAACATATTATCAAATGTACAGAAATATTATTTTAAAAAAGCTATTTTTAATACTTAAAAGTGACAACACGAATGAGCCTGGAAAACATTTCAAGTGAACTTCTAAGTGATAGAAACCAGTAATGAAACTACATATTGCATAATTCCATTTATAGGAATGTTCAGAATAAGCAACTCTAAAGAGAAAGAGAGCAAATTAGTTGTTGCCTAGGACTGGGGAGACAGGAGGAAATGGGGGGTAGGAGAGACATTGTTTATGGTTTCAGGATTTCTTTAAGGGGGACAAAAGTGTTCTAAAATTAGATTGCGGAAATGGTTTCATAAACTAAAGACTAAATATGAATAAACTAAAAATGAATTTTATGCTTTTAATGGGTAAATTATAAGGTAGGTGAATGTAGTAGTTTCTAAAAATGGAACTAGAAAGGAAAAGGGGGATGTTCAAGTATACTAAGATCCTTTTAAACTGTTATAGAAAATGGTGTAGTTATGTGTAAATGTTAAAAACATAGAAATAACCACTACAAGAAGAGAAATGCCATCTATAACTCCCAAAATCAGTAGAGTAACAAAAAAGATAATACTCATGATTTTATCAATCTAAATGACAAGAGAATAAAAAGAGAGAGAATAAGGAGAAAATATGCAATAAAATGGCAAAAACTAGTTCAAATCTCTCTAAACACACACTCATCTATTAAAAGTCTCTAAGACTAGAATAATAAATTCAACTAGAGACACATTTAAAGCAAAATGATCCAGAAAATTTTAAAATAGATGGTGAAAAAAATATATCAGGCAAATATAAACAAAGGAAAGCTGGTAAAGCAATATCAACAGACAAAACTTGATAAAAAAAACAAAAATAGGAATAAAAAGACATTACATAATACAAAAAAAGAACACTCTTCAAAGAAGATATAATGAATGTATGCAACTAATTATATAAGCTTTAAAATGTATAAGAAGCAAAAACTGATACAATTAACAAGGAGAAACTGACAAAACTAAAATCAGGAGATTTTAGCACTCTTTTATCAGAAACTGACAGACCAATCAGATAAAAATTCCCTAATTCATATGTGGAATCTAAAGAACAAACTGAACTAACAAGGAAAATGGGGACAGACTCATAGATGGAGAGCAGGATGACAGCTAATAGGGCAGGGGAGGTTGAGGGGTGGAGGGATTGAGCAAAAAGGAAAAAGGACTCATGGACATGGACAATGGTGTGGTGGTTGCTGGGGGAAGGGAATATAAAGGACTAAATAGTAATGGATAAAAAGTACAATAACGATTTTTAAAAATTCCCTAAGGATATAGCAAATTTGAACACAGCAGTAAGTTCGATAAGAGATACAGATACATTGGATAGATAGGCAGGTAGGTAGGTAGGTAGGTAGATGATAGAAAAACCTGCACTAAACAGAAAACAAGTACACGTTGGTTTTAAGTATACAGAAGACATTTATTAAGATGTACTATGTCTCAAAGGTAGTATCATCAACTAATTTCTAAGAATACCAATCCCATTCCTTAAGCACAATACAAATAATAAAATAAAAAATAGCAAGTAAATAAAAAATCGTAAGTTCAGAAAATGTTAAATGTACTCAAATATAGCTCCAAGGGATAAAATCAAAATAGAAATCATGAAATACCAGAACCGAACAATAATAAAAGTGCCAAATGTCCAATCTTGTAAAAATGTAACAAAAAGAATAAAGAGGGATAGTCAAGAATGGAATAATGATATCCACTATCACCACTTCTAGTCAACATTATTTTGGAGGTCCTAGACAGGACAATGAAATAAGAAAAAAAAGATAAAATAATTCAAAAGGAAATATCAAACTGTTGATATTTGCACATTATTACTCCCATTAAAAAAATTCCAAGAGAATCTATAATTAGGATAAAGAGAATTCAACAAGGTTGCTGGAGTAAATAGCAACTTAGAAAAATTTACAATATTCTTATATACCCATTTAACCAATTTGAAAATGTAATTTAAATAAAGAAATCAATTATACTAGCAACAAACTAGAAATAACTAGCAATAAATTCAACAAAAATGTGTGTAAGACTCTGCCGAAGTATAAAAATGTATTAAAAACACAAAGAAAAACCAAATCAATAGAAAAATATATTATTTCATGAATAGAAATACTTGATGGATTAATCCTATCAAGTATCCTCAAATTACTCCATAAAAAAATCAACACAATTCCAGAAAAAAATCCTATCAGGAACTCTTATGGAACTTAAGCTCATTCTAAATTTCACACAGAAAAATAAAGAGCCAAGATAATTTTGAAGAAAAATGGTAAAAAGTAATAATTAAAATAATGTGATATAAGCCCAGGGATAGACAAGCGCCAATAGAACAGAACAGAGAACTCAATACAGTCAAGAAACTTGATATTGGACAGCAGTAGCATCCCCAGTCAAGGGCAGAGAGCAGGGGCGGTGGGGGCGGGGGGCAGCATGAGGAGCGAGGCAGACACTTCAGTAAAAGGTGCTGGGATAACTGGCTATGCACATGGGAAGCTAAAGCCCCACCACACAGCCAATAAAACTAACCAGGAAAAAATAAACTCTGAATGTGAAAAACCAAAATTGTAAAACTTTCCGAATGAATTATAACATTGTAGTTCTTTTAACTTTCTTACTTGATACAGTTTCTAGGCTCTAAACAGTTCTAGTTGTTCCCCTCAAGGGCACTCTGTACTCAGAACTGAATTCTTGCAATTGGGAAGCTACAGGGTAGAGTAGGAGCATCCCTTTCCCAGTTCTGCTACTAGACTTCTGGTAACACAGCCTACCCTGCCCTAAATGACACATTAGTGTCATTTGTTCACTACAAAATAGGACTGGTGAACACTGAACTTTCCATCTATATAATCCCTAAGTCATTTTCACAGCTACTACACTTGAGCAAAGTCTCTCACATTCTGGGCTTATCTATATAGGGTTCTTTGCTTCCTCCATATAAGGTGTTATTCTTACATCTTTCTAATGCTATCATTAAATTAGGCCAGTTGTCTTTGTGTATGGTGACCTTTTCCATATCTCCCTATGTCTTCAAATGTATTCACTGTCCCTTCCCACACTATGTCATTCACGAAATCAATAAGCATGCCTTCTGTGGACGGCTTCATCCAAAGAACTGATGAAAATGTTGATTAAGAAGTTTTAAACAAAGAACCCTAGAGGTTTCATAGCAGAAAATTCCCTTCACTGATTCATCAATATAACTGTATAAGCAGTTAGTCCATAAATGTTATGATGTGATCAAATGTCCTATGAGTTTTGGCTAAGCTTTGCTTATTGCATTTCCATGATCTGTCAATCTACTAAACCTTTCAAAAGAAGTAGATAAAATATAACTTGGTTTTAGTGTACTCACGGCAGCATCAAATAACTTGTGCTTCTTAGATACTTACAGCCACTTATTAATAATTTTATAAGTATGTTCATTAGAAATATAAATTACAAAAGGGACCAAATTATGGGGATACCATGCATTTATAACATAATTACTATAATCTCTATAAGAGATATATAATTATTAAATACAGTATGGAGCAAAAGTAGGTTTACAGTTGTATGTATACAAAACAGAGTTTATTCTTCTATTTATTAGTGTATTATTTTCCACACAAACTGCAAATCTACTCTTGCCCCACCTTGTGTGTGCGTGCGCGCACGCGTGTGTGTGTGTGTGTGTGTGTGTGTGTGTGTGTATCCTCACTATGTGTAGGCCAGAGTATTTCTTTAAAATCTATCATTCAGAGAACAAAGCTGGAAATTCTAATGAATGGAGCCCTCTGGGGTAGGGAAAAAGTTTGAGGAAGGTAAAAAAATGTAAAAGAATAACTGAGCTAATAAGAATGATTAAATTGAAAAGTCACATTGGGATACAACTGGGCAAATTCTGCACTTCCTCCTTAGAGGAGGGTAAACAATGTGTTCCAAATCCAATAGACTTAGGAAACTCAGCTCCAAGATAAGAGAGGTGCCCACTTGACCACAAGGAATGTACCATATACAGTGCACCCCAACACTGAAACTGAGGATTAGAACGTATTCTGCCATCTCATACAGCCATCTTTGAAACGCTTTTTCACATGACCTTTCTGATGAATTCACACATGACTGCTTAAGATACTTACTTCCATCTATCTTTCTTAACATCCCACAAATACAGGCTGTTCACTCTGGGACTGAGAAATCAGCAGTCTATAATGATACTGTGTGCACAGAGGTGGACACGCCCCCCAAATTTTCACTAACCATGAAGAACCATGAGCAAGAATAAATATTTTGCTACTTAAAGCATTTTTCCAAGAGTTCTCCTAATAAGCAAGATATTATTAGAGATATCATTACAGAATTATTAACTGCAAAACCAATTCTAGAGACAAAGAAACATGGTATTTCCCAACAAACTACACTAGAGGGGTCAGACTTCACTACTGGATAGTGAACAATATTATCTTTGCCTGAAGCTCCTTTTCTTGGTTGTAAATGATAAATAGAAATACAGAACTCCTAAAAGCTAAAAATTATAGCCAGATACTGTGCATGACTATAAAAGTCACCCAGAGCCTATTAATGTCTAATACAGTAGGCATTTGGTATTTTTTTTATATTATCTGCTTCTCTACAGCCACTTCCTTTTCACCGGAAACAAAGCAAAGCAGACAATTATTTAGATACTACGATTACCATTCAATATCTATTTTCTCAGAGATATCAATAGAATTTGTGACCTGAAGGATATTCTAGAAGACACCTAAACTTTACAGAGAAAAAAACAGACCCAAAGAATTCAAGAGCCCAATGTCTCTGATTAGTTAGTAGTGAAGCTGGAACTAGAATCCAGGTCATGAGACTCCACTGTCACAAGTATAATCTTCATTTGCCAGGGTCTCACTCACCTACCAAGGACTCATGATTTTTCATTCTCTCAATCATCTTAGCCAGCATCAGATGCTACAACGACGTTTCACAAAAACCTAACAACTCTATGAAGGTGCAGAATGCATTGGGCTCCTATAATCATAGTATTGGGTTGGCCAAAAAGAACATTGGTTTTTCTCTGTAAGATGGCTCTAGTAGTGCTTAGTTGTCTAGTGCTTAGTGTCTTAGTTGTCTTTAAACTTCATTCAAAACCATTTCATTAGAATGTATTGTGACAGTTGTCATATCAGTGTGTACTTTTAAAAACTTATCAAAATTGGCGAATTTTTGTGTAGCCATTTTAATATTGAAGATGGGAGAAAATGCACATTTTTGTCATACTGTGCTTTATTATTTCAAGAAAGGTAAAAATGCAACTGAAACACAAAATAACAATTTGGTCAGTGTAGGGAGAAGATGCTGTGACTGATCAAACGTGTCAAAAGTGGTGTGTGAAATTTCATGCTGCAGATTTCTCACTGGATGATGCTCCACAGTCAGACCTGCTGAAGTTGATAGCAATCAAATTGAAACATTAATTGAGGATAATCAATGTTATACAAGACATTGATTGAGAACAATCAACATTATACCACACAGGAGAAAGCTGACATACTCAAAACATCCAAATCAACAAAGTTATTGGTGAAAGTGAAAAATATGTCTTTTGTTTTACAGAAAAAAAAAACTAAACGGACTTTTTGGCCAACCCAGTATGTTGGAACTGGAAGAGTCTTTAGAGACTGTCCCTCCATACCTTTCCCTCTTACATGTAAGCACACAGAGGTTAAGGGTTTAGCACAACATCCCAATGTGGAGCCCAAAGTGAGAATTAAGAAGTGGCTGTCCTGATTGCCAGGCCAGTTTTCCTCACACTTCATTACAGGGCTTTTCTACTGTCTTTCTCTCCCTTAAAAACAAAACCAAAAACAGCTTCTTTTTAAGAACATGGTTTTGTAAGTTGGAGACATCTACAGAGTAGGTATTATTTTTATAATTATTTCCCCCTTTTTTTCCCCTCAAGTAAAACCCCTCTGGAAAAGGAACCTGTAAATCAATGAGGCCCACTCAGCTCTGAATTTATCAGCCTGTGGACTGATTGCTCCCTAAAGGATCCTAGATTATAACAGCTTCTCTTTGCAAGGATATCCTGAGCTACATTGTTTCTGTGACTAGCTTGAATACCTAATCCCCATTCGGTGCTTATCTATTTCAAACACATCGTCCCATAAGCAACTGACTTTTGAACACTTGCGTAATTCATAAATATGCATTGTTATATTTAAGACATTCCATTCATCTTCTCCAAACGAAATCCTTGTAAAAGGTAGAACTTGCAGTAGAGGTAAATCCACATGACATCCAAACTGTGACGAGACTGAGGCAGCCCGTGCTTGTTCCTTCACTGCAGCATGTCGCAAAGAAAGCTGCTCTTCAGTGCAGGATTGGTGTGGAAGGCAGGACAAGAAAGGATTCTGATTCAAACCTGGCCAGAGTCACACCATCACAGACTTACTGAATTCATCCCAATAGGTTGTTCTGGAGCCAGAAAGCTCTTACTCTTTTCAGTTTACTAAAATATAAAATAAAAATTTCTGGAGTCCAATCCCAGGAGGACACAGAGGTGGGCAAAGGGGGTGTACTTATGGAAATACAATGACTAAAAAATAATAATATAAGAATAAATGGTGTTTTGTGTACCAACAGCTGAAAACCTGCTTGGCCAACCATGTATAAACACTGTGACAATCTACTTCTCCATTTTTGCTGCTTCACTACTAACTCTGTTTGACAGACCTACCTATAAAGGTCCCTGCAAACATCTGTCCTATAATCCTAATGCTCCAGGCCATCAGAGGTCTGGCAGACAGCAAAGCTCTACAGAACTGAAGGCTCCGCTACTCACTGTAGGCCAAAGTGGGAATGGAAAATGATTACCTGTTATGGCACCATCAACTCTGTTAACCCTCAACTCTCTAAAATCCAGCATCTCTTTAAAATCACTGTTTCAATTAATATTCACTACATTTCACCATTGTATTTTCTTGAACAACTGTTTCATATGTGATGTTCTTATATCAGTAAAACTACCAGGGCTTAATTGTTGGTTTCAGTAAGACAGTTTAGAATAAGATTTGGCAGGAGAAGGTAAATGGAAACTAAGATGACAGAAAATTACAAAACAGAAAATTTGGGAGTAAAATCTATTTCAGTGTAAAACTCATCTGAGAAGTACTGGGACTTCCACTCAAGATGGAGGCATATATAAACACATTTTGCCTCCTCAAGCACCCACAGAAAAGAATTACGACTAAACCACAAAAGAAATAACACCTAGAACCGTCAGAAAGTGAGCTGCATGGAAGTCCGACAACCAGGGATTTAAAGAAGCCACATTCATCCAGACCGGTAGGAAGGGTGGAGATGCAGAGGCAGGCAATGCAGTGTGGCGCACAGAGGCAGTCCCACATTCACATGGGTGGATAAAAATTGGGAGATACTTTGGGAGCGGACGATCCTAGCCCCAGGCCAGACTGCATAGCCCAGAGTTCCAGTGCCAGAAGATAAATACCCAAAACTTCTGGCTGTAAAAACCAGTGGGGGTTGGGGTAGTAGAAGAAACAGCTGGATTTTCAAGAGATTCCTCTTAAAGGGCCCACACGGACTTACAGTGTATGCAGACCCACCCCTCTGGGATTCAGCACCAGGGCAACAGCATCAGTCACATACAGGGAATAAATGAAGTGACTGGAAAGAGGGCAAGTTTGGGCAAACCTCCAGAAGCCAGGCAGCAGCACTGTCCCCTCCCTGAGCCCACCCCGGCACAGAGCCACGAAGAGGTGAAGCAGGTCACCCTGCCCTGGTGATCACCTAAGGCTCCACCCCACACAATTTACAGGTGTCTTTTCTACAACAGGCCATGATACTAAGACAGGGAGTCAAAGCAGCTCTACCTAATGCAGAGAAACAAACACAGGAAAGCTGCCAAATTGAAGAGACAAAGAAATATGGCCCAAATGAAAGAACAAAACAAAACCCCAGAAAAGAACTAAACAAAACAGAGATAAATAACCTAACAGATGCAGAGTTCAAAACACTGATGATCAGGTTGCTCAAAGAACTCACTGAGTATGCCAACAACATAAAAAGACCCAGGAAAAAATGAACATTACACTAAATGAAATACAGAAAAATATACAGGGAACCAACTGTGGAGGGGAGGAAGCTGGAATTGAAAGCAATGATTTGGAACGTAAGGAAGAAATAAGCATTCAATCAGAACAGGGAGAAGAAAAAAGGAATTTAAAAAAATGAGGATAATATAAGGAAATTCTGGGACTTATATTATCAAATGTACCAGCATCGAAATCATAGGGATGCCAGAAGGAGAAGAGAAAGAGCAAGAAATTGAAAACTTATTTGAAAAAATAATGAAAGAAAACTTACCTAATTCAGTGAAGGAAATAGACAAACAAGTCCAGGAAGCACAGAGAGTCCCAAACAAACTAGACTGAAATAGGACCACACCAAGACACATTATAATGAAAATGCCGAAGATTAAAGATAAAGAGAGAACCTTAAAAGCAACAGGGGAAAAACAGAGAGTTACTTACAAAGGAGTTCCCATAAGACTGTCAGCTGATTTCTCAAAAAAGAACTTTGAAGGCAAGAAGGGAATGGCTAGAAGTATTCAAAGTGATGAAAACCAAGGACCTACATCCAAGATTGCTCTATCCAGCAAAGCTATCATTTAGAATGGAGGGGCAGATGAAGTGTTTCCTGTAGGGAACAGGTCTGACTGGCAATGCCAATTGTAGCTCAGCCCTATTGAAAAGCCCAATAAGCGCACTGTGGCATGCAGGAGCCAAACCCACAGATCAGCTTTCTCGTGGGAAACCAGGCCTGCATTATACCTAGGCTGCTCTGAGGCTTCCTGTTGCTAAAACTCCCTCACCCTGAGTTGAAGCAGCAAATGCTTACTGCATATCTTTAACTTCCTGAAGTCTGTGCTAATTTTCCAAAGGACTGAAGTGTAACCAGACCAATTACTCTTATCATTCCCTTGCATTTGCAACATTTTTTCCTTGTTAATGTGTAAGAAGTAATCAGTAACATCCTTCCTGCTGCTATCTGTAAAAAGTAATTACCTAAAGCAAACCTAAGCATAATGAATGAAAATGTCCTTTGATATATGCTATTAGAAAGCCAATAAAAGCCTGTCAGGCAAGGGTCAGCACGCTCTCCTCTTGAGAAAGTGGTTGGGCCACTCTGAGGTGCTCTCCCCTTGAGAGAGTGGCTGTGCTGTCCCTTTTCCTCCACAGGACTTGGTAGTCCATGTGAATTTGTCTCGTATTTCATCCATAACGCTGAGGACACTGTGAGCCAGTGTCTGCATCAGTTTTCCAGGCAAGCTAAAGCTAAAGGAGTTCATCATCGCCAAGCCACTATTATATGAAATGATAAAGGGAATTACTTTAAAAAAATATCAAAACTATGAACATTAAAATGGCAACAAATTCACAACTATCAACACTTGAATCTAAAAAAAAACAAACTAAGCAAACAACCGGAACAGGAACAGAATCATAGATATGGAGATCATTTGGAGGGCTATCAGCTGGGAGGGGGAGGGGGAAGAAGGAAGAAAAAGGTACAGGGAATTAGAAGTATAAATGGTAGGTAGAATAGACAGGGGCATGTTAAGAATAATATGGGACATGGACGGCCAAGATAGAGGCATAGGCAGACACACTGTGCCTCCTCTTGCAACTAAAATTAAGGACAACAAATATTTAGAAACAAGAAAACAACCAGAACTTATGGAAGGCTGAACTGTACGGAAGTCCAACAACCATTCATCCAGACCGGTAAGAGGGGCGGAGTCGCAGCAGGAAAAAGTGGAGGTGCGGACCTGGGAGCGCAAGCAGCGACGGCTGGCAGTTCCCAGGTGCACAGGCGGCAGCTGGTAGTCCCTGGGCCCACGGGCAGCAGCTGGCGGACCCCAGGCACAGGGGGGCAACAGTGCAGACCCAGTGAGGCCGCACAGGGTGGCTTGGTGACCAGGTGGTCCCATATTCGCGCCCACAGACGGTCCAGGCAGAGGGGAAGTGGCGGAGGGAACTGAATCCAGGAGAGAGCGGAGCAGGCGCCATTGCTCCCTCTCAGACCCCGCCCCCACCTATAGCATCACAACCCAGTGACTGGGCTGCCCCACACTGGGGAGCACCTGAGGCGCCACCCCTCACTACATAATAGCCTCGGCCAGACTAAAACCAAAACAAAACAAACAAAAAACCACCAAAAATGGCTCAAACCAGAGAACAAATGAAAGCCCCAGAGCCAATTCCTCTAAGCAGTGAAGAGATAGCCAACCTATCAGATGCACAGTTCAAAGCACTGGTCATCAAAATGCTCACAGAATTGGTTGATTTTGCTCACAAATTAGATGAACAAATGAAGGCTACAATATGTGAAATGAAGGAAGATGCATGGGGAACTGATAGAGATGGAAGGAAAACTGGGACTCAAATCAATGGAGTGGACCAGAAGGAAGAAACAAACAACCAAACAGAAAATGAGGAAGAAACAAGAATTCAAAAAAATGAAGAGAGGCTTAGGAACCTCCGGGACAACTTTAAACATCCCAACATCCGAATTATAGGGGTACCAGAAGGGGAAGAAGAAGAGCAACAAGTGGAAAACTTATTTGAACAAATAATCAAGGAGAACTTTCCCTATCTGGCAAAGGAAATAGACTACCAGGACGTCCAGGAAGTTCAGAGAGTCCCAAAGAAGTTGGACCCAAGGAGGAACACACCAAGGCACATCGTAATTACATTAGCCAAGATTAAAATGAAGGAGAGAATTCTAGAAGCAGCAAGGGATAAGGGGACAGTCACCTACAAAGGAGTTCCCATCAGACTGTCAGCTGATTTCTCAAAAGAGACCTTACAGGCAAGAAAGGGCTGGAAAGAAATATTTGAAATCTTGAAAAGCAGGGACCTACATCCAAAATTGCTCTATCCAGCAAAGCTGTCATTTAGAATGGAAGGACAGATAAAGAGCTTCTCAGATAAGGTCAAGTTCAAGGAGTTCATCATCACCAAGCCCTTATTATATGAAATGTTAAAGGGACTTACCTAAGAAAAAGAAGATAAAGAATATGACAGTGAAAAGACAGCAAACTCACAGCTATTAACGACCACACCTAAAACAAAAGCAAACTAAGCAAACAGCTAGAACAGGAACAGAACCACAGAAATGGAGATCATATGGAGGGTTAGCAATAGGGGCGTGGGAGGAGGAGAGAGGGGGAAAGGTACAGAGAATAAGTAGCATAGATGATGGGTAGAAAATAGACAGGGGGAGGGCAAGAATAGTATGGGAAATGTAGAAGCTAAAGAGCTTATGACACATGGACATGAACTAAAGGGGGGAATGTGGTGGGAGGGGGTGTGCAGGGTGAGGGGGAATGATGGGGGAGAAATGGGACAACTGTAATAGCATAACCAATAAAATATATTAAAAAAATAAAAAAATAAAAAATAAAATTAAAAAAAAAAAAAAACAAGAATAATATGGGACATGGAGAAGCCAAGTAACTTACATGCATGACCCATGGACATGAACTAAGGGTACTGCTGGAGGGAATGAGGGTACCAGGGGGGCAAAAGGGGACAAACTGGGACAACTGTAGTAGCATAACCAATAAAATATATTAACAATAAATAAATAAAATAAAACTTATCTGAACAGGACTCCAACTCAAAGAGATCCAATCCTGGAATTTGCTCTGGAGAGACCAGAATTTGTTAGCATTATTATCCACAGTTACAGCTCTGACTGCACACTAGCTGTCCAATTATATTTAATAAGCAGGAGGGACACATAGTTACAAAGGACAATTCTGCCAAACTGAACGAGAAAGTTCAGGATTTAACACATAATTTCGTGAGCACATGCACATTTGGCCACTAATAAAATATAACTGGCACCTTGTCTTTCATTTTAATCATCTTTATAAGAGGAAAAATACACCATACTAAAGGAGTTTGCCATATGGAAACAGCAACTTAAAATTTAATGTTCTATACCATGTAGATAATTGATACATTGTGGTTTTGCATAATGAGAATGGAACTGAACTTTCACTTCGATGTAAACTTAACTTGAATGAATTTTATCTTTTAACATAACTTAGAAAACAGGCGTTAAGAACAGAATAACCCATACAATACAGAAGTTTTTTGTTTTCCCTAATTACCACGTTACTCTTTATCTACTTACATGCTTGGTTACTTAGGGAACCAAAGCTTTTTCTTTGGGATTAATTTGGATTTTAATCCTACTCAACAGTACGAAACAGTATTTATGATTTACAATGAGAGCATGTTTATGTGATGCTTCTGAGTGAAAACTGCTTGGTATATACTGCTAATTAAGTCTTAGTGAACTATTTTCATTGCAAAATAGGCAGCACTTTATGGATAAAGCCTTTATTGCAACCACTATGTAATGTCTTCTATATCTGGCCTGCTAACTCATACTCATACATACAGAAAATGCCTACATAAAACAAATTCTAAGTAGTTATGACAATTTTAAAAGATGAAAAGTCCTGAAACCTCACAGAAAAATTCTAGAAATCACACAGCTCTCTCCTGTTTTAAAAGACTATTTCTTAGAAATTCTAGGGTCTTATAAAATCCTCATTTGTCCTCTATCCCCTTCCAAGAAGAGATATCTTAACACACAGTATTGACTATAGTTCCTTCAACAATAAAATCCATATTGAAAACTCTTCTATGAAACGAGAATTCAATACTTAATACTTATCACTCACTGATCCCTGGCTCACACCTTTCCTCTCCTCCCATACATGATACTGAAGAGCATGACTACATAGAAATCTTTCTCAAACTTTGTCCTTGGAACAATAGTATTCCACAAAAATGCATGTTAAACATAAAACATTAAAAATATTAGTAATACTTATTTTAAAATTTATTTTAAATACATGTCTAAGAAAAACACTAAGTACCTCAACAGAGTTATTACTGTATGCAAATCTTTAAGTAATAATGTGCATTCCCAGGAGAAATATAAACATATGTTGGCATACATAAACATAGATACAAAATGTTCCTAGCAACATTATTTATAATAGCCAAAAGATGGAAACCACCAAAATGCCCATCAACTCATGGATACATAAATAAAATGTGGTATATCTAGTTGTATACTTATTATTTATATTTTTCTGTAGATACAGGTATACTTTAGTTTAAAAGTTTGTTATTGATTGATTTGAAAGAGAGGAAGGGGGAGAGAGAGGGAGAGAAAGGAAGAGAGAAAGGGAGGAAGGGAGACAGAGAGACAAAGAGAGAAACATTGATTTGTTGTTACATTTATTCATGCACTCATCAACTGATTCTTGTACACACCCTGCCCAGGGATCGAACCTGCAATATTGGCGTGTTGGGACAATGCTCTAACCAACTCAGCTACCCAGTCAAGGCAAAAGTTAACTTTTTAAAAGAAAAATAAAAAAGAAATCGTGCACAATACCTGACAATGCCAAGTTTGATCTGTCATTTCCCAGAGTACATACAGTTACACAGAGTATGTATTGCCAATTCAGTAAATGCTGGTCTATGTTATGAATTCTGTCATTTTATTTCAACATATATTTGTGATATTATATTTGCTACATTAAATATTTATACCACTTAGTTGTTCCCCATAGACCTATGACTAGTTCATAATCTGTACAAGACCCAAGAAAACAAAAAGCCAGAACCCTTCAAAGTGACCATAATAATCACAACACTTGGCATCTAAAAAACTGGAAGGTGAGCTGTCCAACATGAAACAATTCATAATTTCCGGAGCTGCCCACTTCAATCAAGAGCAGTAGATTATTGCAAACCCGTAGTTCATGTTCTTCCCTCTGTCACAAAAAGCCTTTTGAAATGTGCTTAGGCTGCAACAAAACACTCCCAGCAAAACAAGATTTGATGCTACGCTTACTGTGAGGATCAGACTGAGAAAGACAGTTTCTAACTATAAACAGAGGATATATATAAAATGCAAAACACTGTTGTCATTTTTATTGGTTTTGTGTTGTATTTTAAAACCAAAAATCTATAATAAAGACATTTTTATCTTGCAATTTTTATTCTTTTTGTTCTTAATTTTTTTTCTGTGGATTGAGGCCCTATTATAAAAGAAAAATGCAAAAAGATTCAAATCCTTTACATTTCTTGCAGTAACTAACTCCTTTGAAAAACAGGTTTGCTACATTTTAATCCAAGCACTAATTATACATTTCACTTTTACATTTTTAAATGTTGCATGGTCAGTAAGTTTGGGAAACTGACCTAGAATTAATTTTTTCAATTTCAAAATATCCCTAAACTTTGTATTCATAATCACCAACTTCTATGGCCTTAAATTTTTTATTCATTAATTTAATCCCTCCACCACCACCCCTTTTTTTAGTGACCATTGGCTAGATGCAATAAGGAGTATAATGAAATATGCAGGAAGTTCTCCAGAGGAAAGGAGGGGAGGAAAGAGTTGATAGTAGTGATAAGCAGCATAGTATCATAAAGGCAGACCCACTGAGGCAAAGGTCAAAGCCTTCAGTGCCCTGAAAAAGACTACTGTTTAGTCTCAATGGGTATAAGCCAATCAACTATATGCCCAATTGTTTAAGAAAAATACACGTATAAATAATTGTTTAAAACTATATAGAAAGGTCATCAAAGACTGTGCTTTTGAAAGTTACATAAAGTTAAAGGATTTTGTAGTAGCTTTTAGCACTCTAAGCTTGCCCTAAAATATGTAAGTCTAATGTTGAGTTTTATATATGTTTCCAGGAACACATAATGTACGAAAGTTGAGGAATACTTAGCTCATGTAAGTAGGCTGCTGCTTCCAAAGCTGAACCTTGTATCTGCTGTGCCATTGGAAGTATAAAAACAGGATTTGATATATAACTCAACTTATACCCACTATGTGTGGTATTGTAACAGACATTGGAAATACATCTTTTTAACGGACTCTTCTGGATACACAAGGAACTACTAACAGTAACTGCCTCTGAGAGGGCAAGCTGGGAGACCGGAGGTCACAGAGGGCACAGAGATCGACTTTCCACTCTATATCCTTTTGTACTGCTGTTAAAAATAATAAGTCAACCTTCTCAAATAAAAAGTGTCATTATGATGACATCTTCTGCATCATGTTAAACACACACACACAAATTCTGCATGCATTAGCTATTGTTATGTAGAGCTGAAATTCAGATATTTTTCATTCCTAGGTGTCTGGACAAAGCCTCCTTTCTTCTCCAGAAGCCCCATCCTCAACCCCTTCAAAAGCATAATTCATGTCAGCGAACACTTAAAGGATACAAAGTACATCTCAAAAGTTTTCTCCACTAGTCAAACATTCAAAAATATCCATTGCCGCCCTGGCAGGGCAGCTTACTTGGTTAGAGCATTGTCCTGATATGCCAAAGTTGCAGGTTCAACCCCTGGCCAGGGCACACACAAGAATCAACCAATGAATGCATAAATAGGTGGTAACAAACTGATGTTTTTTTCCCCTCTCTTTATCCCTTCCTCTCTAAAATAAATAATAAAATAAAATGAGTTCTCTATTAAAACTAATAATAATCCATCAGCATCGATGCAGGAGCCATTTTATGTTTATGATCTATGAGGTTCCCTCACATTAAGGGCTAAAGCTTCAGAATTACTCCTGTTCATGTAACTGTGGATCATCTGATTATATGAAAGACCTAATAGATGTTTAAATTATTAGTATCACCACAGTACCCTGCAGGCAGCAGTGCCCACATGCTTTTATTCTTGAAAAGCAATTTCCTCTAAATTATACATACCTCTAGGCAAATATATCAACAAAATCACAACATCTGCTTTGTTCAGAAAATACAGAACATCCTTAAACGAAATGCCTTGGCTAGGCATACTAGAAATAAAGATCCATGTTGAACACCCTGCTGTTGAGTTGCTACTTATATTTTAAATGAGACATTCAGTTCCATCAATGTGTCACATGACACTAAGTTACCAGTGAATGAATTCAGCTAAAATGTTAGAGTCAGACATTTTAAAGTAACAATCAGATGGTTTTATTGTATTTTGTTAGAGATTAAAAAGGAAAACGTCTCAGTAACAGTGATGATTTACTAGTCCTAAGCAGGTAAATGATATTACCAAGCTACCACTTTTTCAATGTCTTGAAACAGAAATTTGTAAATGTGTTGTGTAAAAACCAACACATTTGACTATTTTGACTATTTGGACTATAGTCCAAAGGACTATTGCAAAGTCATTTATAACACAAATTGTAAATCCAAAATACCACTAGCTCTACACTATGCAAATATACAATCTAATTTCACTTTAAATTACTCTCACTTCCTTTCTGCACTAACTCCAAACAGGAAAGAAAATGAAGGAGTATAATTCAGGAATTGAAAGAAAAGGAAAACGCAGAAACTTCAATCAGATCTGCATGACTCATGGTGTGTCAATTGCAAATTTCTGATTTTGAGCCTTTAAAAAAAGAAACTTCAAGGACCCTTCAAATCATGTTTAAGTCATATGCCTGATTAGAAAACTGAATCACTTTACTGGACTCCATTTTCTTCCTGATTCAGATCTCTTCTCTTGCTGCCACAAATGTTTATTCAGTGTAAATGGAGTGATGAAGATTGACCTTTCTAGTCGAGCAGTTGGCTGAAAAGGATTTTAAATCGTATGCTTAGGATTTTACTTGACTCAATTTAAGGCAAAAGGAAGTGAAATAAAAGTTCATGGATGATAGATCTAATTTTTATATCTAATTTTTATCCTAGGAATTTCAGGGCATCTGTCCCACCCCACTTGATAAATTCGGCATCTCACATCAGGGTGAGGTATAACCAGAAGTGAAATGCTGAACTACTACTATGAGAAGTTAGGGGTTCCACACTAGACTCAGTTGCAGCTCTTCAAAGAATTATTCCCACCCTAGCTGATTGGTTCAGTTGGTTGGGGTGTCATCTCAGACACCAAAAGGTTGAGGATTCGATTCCCATCCCTGATGTATGGTGCAGGTTTGATCCCTGGCCAGGGTGCATATGAGAGGTCACAAATTGATCTCTCCCCCCGCCCCGCTCTTCCTCCCTCCCTCCTCTGTTTCTAAAAATCAGTAAACATATCCTCAGGTGAGGAATTTTTAAAAATTAAAAAAAAAGAGAATTGTTCCCACCTATTTTCCTGTTCCCAGGGGATAGGGAATGAACATAAGGAAAAAAAGAATTCATTGTACCCTTAAGTCCTACCTAGTACCTTGACTCATTCCAATGTCTTTTCACTGATTGTCCATGAATATCACAAAAATAATAAAACTTACATTGCTTCTTTCTTTTGTACCTCATAACCTGGCAAACACAGCAGTCTTAGAAAGCCACTATTCTTGATATTTCAGACCGCACATATTTTCAGCCTTTTGTAAAATTTTTACTCTCACTAATCCTTGTCCCACTCACCCAGTTACTGTACACTCATAACTGAACCCATCGCTCCCTAAAAATTATAAATATGATACTATGTGCAACTGCCTGAGAAACTGCATACTCAAAGAAATCCTCAAAAACAAATTTCCATGAATATCTAATGGAAAGTGGAGAAAGCCTATATTTATGAAATTTCTTTTAGATCTGCTACCTGATTTTCTTTCAATGCCAGAATGCAGGCAAGTGCTAATTTGCATAGCTGACAGGAAGCTGAGTCCAATCATTTATTCACAGCAGGCACAGTGCTAGAAGCTAAGGATGCAAAGGTAAAAGATTCCATCAGACTCTTTGTTCAAAGACCTCAAAGTCCTAGTGGAAGAGCCACACAAACCTATAATCATAATATTGCAAATGTGTCATGATAGGGGTTTGTCCATAGTGCCATGGAAGGCCTGCCCTGCCCCCACCCCAAAATGACCTAATTCAAGTATAAAAGGAATTGGGAAAGTTTCTCAGACAAGGTGGCATTAGAATCAAGTGCAGAGAGAACTGTAGGAGGAGGACAGGTGTAGCAGTGGGGGGACAGGCATATAAAAACACCAGATGTTCTGTCTGGAATGATGGAAGAGTTCTGGAAATAGAGAGTGGCGATCTGTTACACAAAATTGTGAAGTACTGAATGCTACTGAATTGTACATTAAAAAAGGTAAATTTTTAATAAAATAAATGTTATAGGGATATAATATATAGCATGGTGACTATAGTTAAAAATGCTATATTGTGTATTTGAAAGTTGCTAAGAGAGTAGATCTTTCAAGTTCTCATCAGAAGAAAAAAATGTGTAACTATGTATGGTAACGTTAACTAGACTTACAGTGGTATTCATCTCACAATACATTCAAATATCAAATCACTATGTTGTTAACTTGAAACTAATGTTATATGTCAATTATATCTCAGTTTTTTAAATGGTAAACTCTATGTTATGTATATTTTGCCACAAGGAAAAAGACACATATCTGGGAGAGATGTCTGTGGGGAAGACTGGATAAAGACAATTCAGGGCTAGAATGTAAAGGCTCTGTATTTCATGTTAAAGGAGTGCGGAGGCCAAATCAGAGAGGAAAAAGGACTGAAAGTTTCAGAAATGCTTAGGCGGCTATAAATATAATCCTGTTGAGAAGTGAAAGTCTGGATTCTACAAGGCAAGAAAGACAAAAATAATGAATAAATTTCCAAGATAGCAAGGCAAAAGAATGAAAAGGTCCTGGATGCTAAATGTAAATTGACAAACATGTGGACTGCCTCTCAGGTTTCTGGCTTAAGTAATAAGGCAGATGTTGGTGCCCTTCACCTAGATCAGGGATGTCGAACTCATTTTCACCGGGGGCCACATCAGCCTTGTGGTTGCCTTCAAAGGGCCGAATGTAATTTTAGGACTTTATTAATGTAACTACTCCTTAACTAAGGGCAAGGAGCTCAGCACTACCACTAGGTAGAAACAAGGTGCCAGGCTGGATAAAACAAGGTTGAGGGACGGATTCAGCCCGCAGGCCTTGTGTTTGCCACCTGTGATCTAGGGAGTAAAAACAAGCAAAGCATCAGGTTGGATTGGGGAGCATGGTAACCTCTGCTTTGGCCTGACGAGTTTGAACACTGTGGATGAAGAATGAAGATCAGCAGTTAAGAGAAATTTCTTGATTTCTTGAGTGGATTGGTGGACTCTGCGATTATTTCAAGGCCCTGGCAACAAAGCACGGCCCAGATCTGAGGAGGAAGTCATTTTTCCCCACCTCTGAATGGAACCCAGCCCGTCTCTGTCACCTCAAAATTAAGGGCTTTGATAGACTCATGCTGATAGCTGCCTCTCTGTCAAGGCCCTGAGGTTCTCAGCAGTACCTTCAGTGAGACTCATTGAGGGCACCATCTATCAACAAAGGTAAGCCAAAGACGAATGACATGGCTGGCACTTCCTGGTGGCCACTGCTGACATTTAGATTGACATTTAGGTGTCTCTGAAATAACGGGGGGCAGGAATCAGACAGGTTGGGAAAGGAGAGGCAGCCTGAGTTCCTATCATTTGGAGAATGCAGCTTACCAGTTAACATACATTTTAGCAAAAGTGAAACCATGTTATTCACTGTCTTATAGTTGACCTTTAAAAACATGGTGAGCATCTATGTCATAACATTCTTCTATAACACCATGTTTAAAGCAGAATAGTATCTGATTGTATAACATGATATATTCGACCAATCCCTATTGTTGGACATTTGGATTTGAAAGGAGCTTGTCAAGCTACTTTTAAGAATTAAACCCATCGTCACCAATTAATGACATTTTCATGACAACTAAGAATACCTAACACCATTTTATTTGAAGATTCTTTGTCCATAAAATTCCCTTTAGAGTTGTTTACATTTTTTAACCTATATAATCCAGCTAAATGAATGCATAGTAACTTATTAGTACTTATTTTATAAGAAGAAAGTAAACCGCTCACTTGTTGGGGGTGCATTAATTTTATCAAGCCACTAGCATACCATACTATACAATGGAAGAGGCAGGTAATTTTTTAAATGACATCCTTGTGGCACAAAAGAATAAATGCATCTCCAGTAAGTGAACCATGTGCTCTTTGTCAGCAGAATCAAGTGTATTATTTTACATCTTTCCCATCCCATGAATGCTTATTGGTCTCTCCCTCCCTGAGTTAGCAACAAATGCAGACAGAGGGGCCTCCACCTGTGCTCATGTTGTTCCTTCTACAGGTAAAGACCTGTAATGTCCCTCAGCAATCCTAATTTCTGTGCCCAATCAGTTACTACTTATCATTCAAGAGAGTTCAACTGTTACTTCCTCCAGATAGCCTCCCCTGATCACTCTTACCTGAGCCAGGTGTTCACAAAGAGTCCGGCCTCCATCTCTTAGTACTTAGCACATTTTATTACAGTGATTTGATATTCACCCACCAAATCACACAGCTCTTCAGATTGGTATTTGGCTTTCACTGTAACACTTGCAGGGCCTAACACACTGCTCCATTAAATGATTGTTGAAAAGAATGTTGTGATTTAGTGTCACAAAGTCTCACCCACCTATCAACATTCTTACCCACCAGCAATGTTTTCTATTGAGGGTAATTGAGCAACATGCCTAACTGCAAAGGTTATATATAGTTTTCTAATAAAATAAAATACAATGGTAATTTGACAATGCATAATAATTATTGTAATGCATGGTGATTAAACAAAAAATAAATGATTGTATAAATTACTACCACTAGCAATCTACAGGAATGAAGTAGAATGGCATACAGTGACCAACTTCTCCCTCCTCCTAAAATCAACCTCATCTAGTTCTCATTGCTTTTGCCTAAATGTCCCAAGCTTCAAAACTGCCCTCCTACTCCACCATACCTTCCCCTCCTTCTACACACACTCCATCAAAATGATTATTTCCTCCCAAAATGGGATTCGGCTGAGAGACATCTTTCTCTGCTTTTGTACTGAACTGTCTGTCACCTTGATAAGACTTAAGTTCTACCATTCCTTCCTGGGATTTTTAGGAATCGTAGAGACAATTCTTTAAAGGGTTATAAGAACCTCAGATTCCTTCTCTCTTCCTACTCCAAGTGTCTTCAAAAAAAAAAAAAATAGATATAATAAGTTGAGTGGTATGAATCAAGAAAGGCCTGTCCAGCCTCAAAATCTCTCTCTTCGATTACTAGGCATTTCATCATTTACAGTTCATTCAGGTTAACAAACAAACACACAAACCACTCCTACCGTACAAAAAGCACACAAACTAAACAACAGAGGTTTATTGAGCACATAGGTGATACAAAGCAAGCTGATAATTATATGAAGGGGATAGTTCTGAGGGAAAGAGAGGAAAAGGAATACCAAGTGGAACTGCTGAATTGGTGTGGCAAGAAAGCCTGGAGATGAGAAAACAAGGGATGCCAACAAAAGAAGGAAGGAAACAAGGTGAGGCCCAAAGATCAACTTCTAATTTCAATCTACAGCTGCCCAAGCATCCCTCCTTTCTTTCCTTCTCCCTCTGAAAGTCAGCATCTATCCCCAACACCTGACGGGTGAAGAGATCACTTCATTTCCATTGATCTTTTACTGTTACACACTCATTTACCTTCCACAATAATACTTTGAGCTATACATACACAGTCTTCTCATTTTGAAAACGGGGATAAGACCACCTGCTCTTCAACCAAGTGAAGTAGCTGATTGCCCAGGAAAACATAAAAATTACCTCATTAGTCTAAGAGATGCACTTAAAATACGAGTCCAGAGTTCTTTCTTCCTCATCAAGGTTGAGGTATAATATTTCAGATTTAAAGTAAATGCTGGTACATGAATGATCATAGCAAAATTATTCATAAAAGCCAAAAAGTAGAAACAATCCAATGTTCATCAAATGAGTGGATAAACAAAATGTGGTATATCCACACAATGGAATATTATTCAGCAATAAGAAGGAACAAAGCATAAGAATGTGGAAATATTAATACTTCCATTTAACTGTACACTTAAAATTTGTTGGCATTGTAAAATTTATATTTGCCTATTTCTACAATTTTTTGAAAAGGGATAAAGTACTGATATGTGCTACAACATGGGTAAACTTTAGAAACATTACACTAGTGAAAGAAGTCATTCACAAAAAGCCACATAATAAATGATTCCATTTACATTAAACATCCAAAACAGGCACACTCACAGAAACAAAAAGGTTAGTGGTTTCCAGGGGCTGCTGGTAGGAAGGAATGGGGAGCACTAATAGGTAAAGGGTCTCTTTCAAAGGGTAGTGAAAATAAAAATATACATTGGTAATAGTAGCACAACTTTGTGAATACTCTAAACCCCAACAAACTGTATGTACTCTTTAAAAGGGTGACCTGTGTAGTAAGTAAATTATATTTCAATGAAGTTGTTCTCTTTTAAAAGGCAAATGCTGATAAATTAAGTGCTACTGATATACCTGGAACATTTAAGAAACACTTAGAAGTTGGGATTATAGTTAAGCCTCAAAAGCTGCATAACTGATCTATTCATATATAGAAAAATATTATTAAGGTACAAAGCACAAACTCACCACCATCATGAAACTAACAACAAATACATCACTTAAAAAAGAAAAAAGCCAAGAATTTTTTAAATAACTATGCAAATTATACCTCACTTTGATTAAAAGAGGCAGTAATATGTAATGGTTAAGAGTTCAAGTTCTGAAAATAGACAGCCTAGGATCTAATTCTCAGCTCTGTCACTGGCTCTGTGATTCTGAGAAAGCGACTTAATCTTATTGAAACTTAATTTTTTTCATCCAACATGTAGATTGTCTTTTTTTCCCCTCACTCATATAACTTACTCTATAACTTGGCTTTCAAATTTTCCTCAGATTTTAATTAGAAATTTCACAAATATCAAATAAATATTTTTGTATTTTAACTCTATATTTTATAGCATTTTAATTTTTTTTACATTTGACTCTTTCTTTGTCTTTATATTTAAATTTCATTTCCTAACACTGAACTTCTCCTTTCCACTAGCGTTCTTTCATTACAGTTTGCCAATTTTGGATTTGTTATTTTCTCTAAAGCCATGTTTTTTTTTCCTGTCTCCAGGCTAAAAATCTTATGTTCTCTTTATCTTAAAACTCCTATGTTCCTCACAAATCCCTATCTTCAAAGCTTATAATACGTGTAACTCCCTCAGAATGCTGGCAAAGTGCTAAACATGAGCATCTTGACTATACTCAATGTGTCTGCTTCCCGGTAGACTGTGAGCTCCTCAGGGGCAGGTAACAGGCTTGTCTGCCTTCTCTGCTGTACCCTCTGGATATGAACAGAGTGGGTAGGCACGCAATAAAAAATTTTTTGAATGATTAGTGAATAAAAAATGATTGTGATCATGACACACTTGTTAGCACTGTTTTAGCAGATTTGTTACATTGTTCCTTGATCACTCCCTACCTCTTACAACCGTTTGGTAACTGCTCCAAAGTCCTATTACTTACCCTGGTATTCGTCGTCCTCAAATGACTATTCAAAACGGGGCTGCTGAGAACCTGGCTTCAATGCATACAGGTTATTCTGCTATTTAATAATAAGATTGCTAACTAAACCTACATGAAGAAAAACGCCCAAGTGTTCATCCTTTACCAGATCTGAGAGAGAAGAAAGTGAATGTCTAGAGAGTAATAAATTCTGCAGTCTCAGGCAAGGGTAAAAAGCTGCTACCTGTCTCCCTCTCCTCTCTCTGCTGTGCTAAGATTTTTAACAAGGCCACTTCTCTTGCTGCATGGGGAGAGTGTGCAGTTGATTAGAGGTCCTGAACATTGCCTATTGTCAAGTGTTTCCACTTCATTCCATAGGAGCCAAATTAAATGTTGATAGACATTCATTTTCCACCCCACATTCTCTACCTCTGCCTTTCTTCTAGAAAAGGAAATCTCTCTAACCTGGCCTCCTTTTTATGCTGCTCCTTAACCTCTGCACCACCTCTTAGGAAAGCAAGACAAAGGGAACAAAGACAAACTAAAGACAAGAAGCTTCTCTCTTTTCTGCTTTTCACTATCCTCCCCACCTTTCATTTCTGTAGTCTCACTTCCTTCCAGATAAGGTCTACCCTCCCATCATGTTTTGTTTGGTATCCTTGAATGTCCTTACTTACTAAGCAAACGCAAGTCATTTGACTTTTTTTAAAGATTTTTAAATTTTTTTTTAGAGAGAGGCAAAGGGAAGAAGAAATAAAGGGAGAGAAACATCAATGTTTTGTTGCCCCTCCAGCACCCCTACTTAGGGACCTGGCCCATAACCCATGCAGGTGCCCTGACCAGGAATTGAACCGGTGTCCCTTTGGTTTGCAGGCTGGTGCTCAATCCACTAAGCCACACCAGCCAGGGCTCATTTGACTTTTTAATATGATAGTCTACTAACATACTTCCTAATAATAACCTACCCTGTGATTCCCTCACTTGATCATAGCACACTCTTTTACTGTACTGGTTATTTTTTTATTTTAGCACATTTTTGTGTTATAAGAATAACATACTTTTTCTAACTTTTAGGAATTTAACAATATCTATTGACTACTTACCATGTTCAAAGCACATATTGGTCATTCTATGAAGATTCAGAACTACTCTTTAAATTAAAATCAGCCTAAATAATGGAGAAGGCGACTTCCGGCCAAGATGGAGGCATAGGTCAACATACTGTGCCTCCTCGCACAACCAAAAGAAAGACAACAAAAATTTAGAAACAAACAACAACAAAAAAAACAACTAGTACTGACCAAAAACTGAACTGTAAGGAAGTCTGAAAACCATTCATCCAGACCAGTAAGAGGGGTGGAGTGAGTAACTGGTGGAGAGGGGTCATGGCAGGAAAAATCAGTGGTTGGTGGTCCCGAACGTGCAGGTGGTGGCTAGCAAACCCCGGGCAGGCAAGGCGGCTAGCTGACCAACCACCGACACACATTCATGCGCAGATAAACCAGGTGAAAAGGGGGAGCGAGGCAGACCATGCAACCCAGGGCCCCAGAGCCGGGAAATAAAGCCTAAAAGCACTGATTGAAAACACCTGTGAGGGTTGAGGTACCCGGAGACTCCCAGCCTCACAGGAGAGTTTGTTGGAGAGTCCCACAGGGTCCTAGAACATACACAAGCCCACTCGCCTGGGAACCAGCACCAGAAGGGCCCAATTTGCTTGTTGAAAGCAGCAAAGGGACTGAAATACGAGAGAGTGGAGCAAGCGCCATTGCTCCCTGTCTGACCCTGCCCCCACATACAGCATCACAACCCAGCAACTGGGTTGCCCAGCCCTGGTGAACACCTAAGGCTCCGCCCCTCATATGTAACAAGCATGACCAGAACACCCCCTGCAAAAAATGGCTC
The DNA here is from genome assembly GCA_039655065.1 of Glossophaga mutica. Classification (NCBI taxonomy): domain Eukaryota; kingdom Metazoa; phylum Chordata; class Mammalia; order Chiroptera; family Phyllostomidae; genus Glossophaga; species Glossophaga mutica. Next base: position 61,975,009 of record CM077303.1, on the reverse strand, counting down.
AAATGGAAGAACCAATCAAAGCCCCAGAGCCAATACATCTAAGCGACCAAGAGATAGCCAACCTATCAGATGCACAGTTCAAAGCCCCACTGATCAGGATGTTCACAGAATTGGTTGATTTGGTCGCAAATGAGACAAAAAAAATGAAAGCTACACTAAGTGAAATGAAAGAAAATGCACAGGGAACCAATAGTGATAGCAAGAAAACTGGGACTCAAATCAATGGAGTGGACCAGAAGGAAGAAACAAACAACCAAACAGAAAACAAGGAAGAAACAAGAATTCAGGAGAGGAAGATGGCGGCGTGGTAGGAGGGAGCAGACCCTACTCCCCCTCTACACACGGGAGAAAAACCAGACCAATCTACGTAAAGATCAGAACAGACAAGGAACAGTAATACAGCATATTGGAGAATAAGAGGTCGGAAATTGTAGCAGACACTGAAAAACAAGCGGTAAGGAGAGCTCTTCGGAACAATACGAGCCCAGGGTTCCAGCGCGCGGAGAACGGGGCGGCCGAGGCCCCGGCCTGGCGCTCCGCCAAGCCTGCCCCAGGGCCCTGGGGAGGGAGCTGGGTCAGCCGCTGAACCGGCTGGGAGATCTCAGGGGCCACCGCGCGACTGCGCCCGAGCAAAAGTGGGTGCCCTGCGAGGGAGCGAAAGTGGGTGCACCCCACCAGGTCACTGCGCGACTTTGAACCGAGTTTTCGTGGTCGCCGCGCGACTATGAAAGCATAGGCGTCCCAAGAGAGACAGAGGCGCGGGCGAAGTGAGACAGCTGAATGAAAATAGACACCCTCAGGGGACCGCACACGGTCTCGGGCTAGTGGACACTCGCGAAAACATAGGCGCAGGCAACTGGAGACAGCTGTGGAGCCAGAGGCGCCAGTTCACCGGCGGGTTCGCAACGCGGACAGCTCAGGCCCAAGGTGCAGGCGCCGGATAGCAGCTGGAACGCAGGCCTCTCTCAGATCCGAATGCAGGCAGCTGTGCCCGAACACTGAAAGCCTCCCAGGGACAAAGGCAGGCGGCTGTGCACGTCTGGAGAACCTAGCTCACACCCATAACCTCGGAGAAGTGCGCACACACCACGAAGTTCAGATCACACGCTGGAAACCCTGTGGGGAGAGGTGCCCACTAACGCTGGGATACATAGCACAGTGAGGACTGAGTTCTGAACACAGAGAAAAGCAATAAGATCACCCCTCGGCCATTGCAGCCAGCAAGACCTGAAAAAAACCGGCTGGCAAGTTTGAAAACAACAAGAGGGTTTTTTTTTTTTTTTCTTTTCTTTCTTTTTTTTTTTTTAAATTAATAATTTTTTAAATTTTTTATTTCTTTAATATATTTTTATTTTTTAAAATATTTTGTTGTGCTTCGCTTGTTTTTTTTTTTTTTTTTCTTTTTCCCCCCTTTGGCTGCTTATATTTGTGTGGGGGTGTCTGTGTGCGTGTCTCTTTTTTGTTTTGCCAGTTTGTTAGTGTCTTTTTGTTTGTAAGCCTGTATATCTATATGAGTTTTTAACTACTCCTTCTTCATTGTTTATATCTTCTTCTTTACTCCCCAACTCCTTTTGCCTTCCTTGAATTCCTTCTTCTCTTATCCCCTCTTCCTTTCTCTTCAATTTTTATCTTTTCTACCTTCCTCTTGTTTCCCCTTTCTTCTTTTTTTCATTTTCCCCCCTCTTCTTTTTGTAAATACACACGAGTGAGACAAAACAAACAAACAAGCAAGCCTGGAACTGTGGCGGGGGGAGATCCAGAGTTGGCCCCCAAAAGAGGGTATTCCAGCTGATGAGTCAGTGGAAGCAGTGAACAACAGGATATCCGAAGGAGAATCCACCATTGAATCTCACAGATATTCTACCACAGAAGGTCATACCACAAACCCAGGGAGCCAGAACAGATCAATTTAAGAAGTTGAGGCTAACAACAAGAGTCTTACAAACAATGGGAAGACAAAAGAACAATCCCCAAATGAAAGGAAAGGAGGAAGCTCAAGAAAGAATGCTAAATGAAACAGAGGCAACTCAACTATCAGATATCGAGTTCAAAGCAATGGTTGTCAGGAAGCTCAATGAGCTCTCAATGAGCTACCATAAACTACAGGGAAGTTATGATGAACTCACGGCAAACTATATCAACATGAAAAAGGAAATAGAAACTATCAACAAGGGCCAAGAGGAAATGAAGAACACAATCTCTGAACTGAAGAACACAGTAGAAGGAATGAAAAGCAGAATCGACGAAGCAGAAGATCGGATCAGCGAGTTGGAGGACAAAATAGAAAAAAATACTCAGAATGAGCAAGATAAGGAAAAGAGGCTTAGAAAGAATGAAGAGGGTTTAAGAGAAATGCAAGACAACATGAAACGGAATAATATCCGTATAATAGGAATACCAGAAGGAGAAGAACAAGAACAAGGGATAGAAAACCTGTTTGAAAAAGTAATGATGGAAAACTTCCCTCATTTGGTGAGAGAAAAAGCCACACAAATCCAGGAAACACAGAGAGTCCCAATCAAAAGGAACCCAAACAGGCCCACTTCAAGACACATCATAATTAAAATGGCAAAACTCCAAGACAAAGAGAGAATCTTAAAGGCAGCAAGGGAGAAAAAGGAAGTAACATACAAGGGGGCCCCAATCAGGTTAGCATCTGACTTCTCAATGGAAACGCTCCAAGCCAGAAGAGAATGGCAAGAAATATTCCAAGCAATGAGAACCAAAGGCCTGCAACCCAGACTACTTTACCCAGCAAGGCTTTCAATCAAGATAGAAGGCCAAATAAGGAGCTTCCCAAACAAAAGAAGTCTAAAAGAATACACCTCTACCAAACCAATGCTGCAAGAGATACTAAAGGGACTGCTTTAAGGGAAGAAAGGAAAAGACAGAGAGAGAAAGAGAGAGAGGAACACAGGTACGAAAATGGCAATGAATAAATACCTATCAATAATAACTTTAAATGTAAATGGATTAAATGCCCCAATCAAAAGACATAGAATAGCTGAATGGATAAGAAAGCATGACCCACACATATGCTGCCTACAAGAAACCCACCTCAGGACAAAAGACATACACAGGCTCAAAGTGAAGGGCTGGAAACAAATTTTCCAAGCAAATGGTCAGGAAAAAAAAGCTGGGGTAGCAATACTCATATCAGACAAAATAGACTTCAAAAGAAGGGCCATAAAGAGAGACCCAGAAGGCCACTTCATAATACTCAAGGGAAGAATCCACCAAGAAGACATAAATATTGTAAATATATATGCACCCAACGGAGGAGCACCTAAATACATCAAGAAAATTTTAGAGGACTTCAAGAAAGATATAGACAGCAACACAATTATAGTAGGTGATTTTAACACCCCACTGTCAAAAATGGACAGATCTTCCAAACAAAATATCAACAAAGATATTGTGGCACTGAACAACACTCTAGAGGAAATGGACTTAACTGATATATATAGAGCCCTTCATCCCAAAGAAGCTAAATACACTTTCTTTTCAAATGCACATGGAACATTTTCAAAGATAGACCACATGATAGGACACAAATCAAGCCTCAACAAATTCAAGAAAATTGAAATCATACCAAGCATTTTCTCTGACCACAAGGGACTGAAACTAGAAACCAACCCCAAGGAGAAAAACCCAAAACCCTCAAAATCATGGAGATTGAATAGCATGCTATTAAACAATGAATGGGTCAAGAATGAAATTAGGGAGGAAATCAAAAAGTTTCTGGAAACAAACGATAATGAACTCACATCGAGCCAAAACTTATGGGACACAGCAAAGGCAGTCCTCAGAGGGAAGTTTATAGCGATACAGGCCTATCTAAAAAAGACAGAAACATCTCAAACAAACAACCTAACCCTTCGCCTACAAGAACTCGAGGAACAACAACAAAGACAGCCCAGAGCAAGTAGAAGGAAAGAAATAACCAAGATAAGAGCAGAATTAAATGATATAGAGACTAAAAGCACAATCCTAAAGATCAATGAATCCAGGAGTTGGTTCTTTGAAAAGATCAACAAAATCGACAAGCCTTTAAGCAGGCTCATCAAGAAAAAAAGAGAGAGGACTCAAATAAACACAATCAGAAATGAAAGAGGAGATATTACAACCGACACTGCAGAAATACAAAGGATTGTAAGAAATTACTATGAAGAACTGTATGCCAAGAAATTTGAAAACCTAGGTGAAATGGACAGGTTTCTGGAAAAATATAACCTTCCAAAACTCAATGAAAAAGAAACAGAAAGTCTGAACAGACCAATAACGGCTGGTGAAATTGAATCAGTAATCAAAACACTCCCGACGCACAAAAGCCCTGGACCAGATGGCTTCACAGGAGAGTTCTACAAAACATTTAAGGAAGAGCTAACCCCTATTCTCCACAGACTATTCCAAAAAATCCAAAATGATGGAAGACTCCCAAACTCTTTTTATGAAGCCAGCATCATCCTAATCCCAAAACCAGATAAAGACACAACAAAGAAGGAGAACTTCAGGCCAATATCGCTGATGAACATAGATGCTAAAATCCTCAACAAAATATTGGCAAACCGCATCCAACAACACATTAAAAAGATCATACACCACGACCAAGTGGGATTCATCCCAGGGATGCAAGGATGGTTCAACATTCGCAAATCAGTAAATGTAATTCATCACATAAACAAAAGCAAAGACAAAAATCACATGATCATATCAATAGATGCGGAAAAAGCATTCGATAAGGTACAGCACCCATTTATGATAAAAACACTCAGCAAAGTGGGAACAGAGGGAGCATTCCTCAACATAATAAAGGCTATATATGAGAAACCTACAGCCAGCATCATACTCAACGGGCAAAGACTAAATTCTTTTCCACTAAAATCAGGAACAAGACAAGGCTGCCCACTCTCTCCACTTCTATTCAACATAGTATTGGAAGTATTAGCCACAGCGATTAGACAAGAAAAGGAAATAAAAGGCATCCAACTTGGAAAGGAGGAAACAAAACTATCATTGTTTGCAGATGACATGTTAGTATACATAGAAAATCCTATAGTCTCGGCCAAAAAACTGCTCGACCTAATAAATGAATTTAGCCAAACAGCCGGATACAAAGTCAATATCCAGAAATCAAAGGCATTTTTGTATACCAACAATGAAACAACAGAAGTAGAAATCAAGGAAAAAATACCATTTGATATAGCAAAAAGAAAAATAAAGTACCTAGGAATAAACCTAACCAAGGAGGTAAAAGACCTGTATGCAGAAAACTACACAACACTGAAGAAAGAAATCAAGGAAGACACAAATAAATGGAAACACATACCGTGTTCATGGATCGGAAGAATTAACATCATCAAAATGTCCATACTTCCCAAAGCAATCTACAGATTCAATGCAATACCTATTAAAGTACCAATGGCATATTTCACAGATATAGAACAAACTCTTCAAAAATTTATATGGAACCATAAACGACCCAGAATAGCGGCAGCAATCTTGAGAAAGAAGAGCAAAGCAGGAGGGATCACAATACCTGATATCAAAATGTATTACAAGGCCACTGTAATCAAAACAGCCTGGTACTGGCATAAAAACAGGCACGTCGACCAGTGGAATAGAATAGAGAGCCCAGAAATAAACCCTAGTCTCTATAGTCAATTAATATTCGACAAAGGGGGCAGCAACATAAAATGGAGTAAAAATAGCCTCTTCAACAAGTGGTGTTGGGAGAACTGGACAGCTTCGTGCAAGAAAATGAAACTCGAGCACCAACTTACACCATACACAAAAATAAATTCAAGGTGGATAAAAGACTTAAGCATAAGCCGTAACACCATTAAAGTCCTAGAAGAGAACATAGGCAGGAAAATCTCAGATATTACATGCAGCAACATTTTTACTGATATGTCCCCTAAAGCAAGGGACATAAAGGAAAGAATAAACAAATGGGATCTCATCAAAATAAAAAGCTTCTGCATGGCCAAGGAAAACAGTATTAAAATAAAAAGAGAACCGACTGTGTGGGAAAACATATTTGCCAATGATATCTCAGATAAGGGTTTAATCTCCAAAATATACAAAGAACTTACACGACTCCACTCTAAGAAGACAAGCAACCCAATCAAAAAATGGGCAAAGGACTTGGGCAGACACCTCTCCAAGGAGGACATACAGAGGATCCAGAGACACATGAAAAAATGCTCGATATCGCTAGCTATCAGAGAGATGCAAATTAAAACAACAATGAGATACCACTTGACACCAGTCAGAATGGCCCTCATAAACAAAGCAACAAACAGCAAGTGTTGGAGAGGTTGTGGAGAAAAGGGGACACTAGTGCACTGCTGGTGGGAGTGCAGACTGGTACAACCACTATGGAAAACAGTATGGGTTTTTCTTAAAAAACTAAAAATGGATATACCTTTTGACCCAGCAATTCCATTGCTAGGACTATATCCTAAGAACCCTGAAACACCAATCCAAAAGAAACTATGCATCCCTATGTTTATAGCAGCACAATTTACAATAGCCAAGTATTGGAAGCAACCTAGATGCCCATCAGTAAATGAATGGATCAAAAAACTGTGGTACATTTATACAATGGAATTCTATGCAGCAGAAAGAAAGAAGGAGCTCATACCCTATGCAACGGCATGGATGGAACTTGAGAGCATCATGCTAAGCGAAGTAAGCCAGGCAGTGAAAGACAAATACCATATGATCTCACCTTTAACAGGAAGCTAATCAACAAAACAAAGAAACAAGCATAATATAACCAAAGACATAGAAATTGGGAACAGGCTGAAAGTCACCAGAGGGGAGAGGGGAGGGAATTTCAGGGGAAAAGGGGAAGGATTTATAGAAACAAGTAAAAAGGACACATGGATAAAAACTATGGGGGGGTGGAAATGGGAGGGAAGGGCTGGGGTGGTGGGTTGGGGTGAGAATAAAAGACAGAAAACTGTACAAGATCAACAATTAAAATAAAAATTTAAAAAAAAAAAAAAAAAAAGAATTCAAAAAAATGAGGAGAGGCTTAGGAACCTCCAGGACATCTTTAAATGTTCCAACATCCGAATTATAGGGGTACTAGAAGGGGAAGAGGAAGAGCTACAAATGGAAAACTTATCTGAACAAATAATAAAGGAAAACTTCCCCAATCTGGCAAAGGAAATAGACTTCCAGGAAGTCCAGGAAGCTCAGAGAGTCCCAAAGAAGTTGGACCCAACGAGGAACACACCAAGGCACATCATAATTCCATTAGCCAAGATTCAAATGAAGCAGAGAATTCTACAAACAGCTAGAGATAAGGGGACAGTCACCTACAAAGGAATTCCCATCAGACTGTCAGCTGATTTCTCAAGAGACCTTACAGGAAAAAAGGGGCTGGAAAGAAGTATTCTGAGTCATGAAAGGCAAGGACCTACATCCAACATTGCTCTATCCAGTGAAGCTGTCATTTAGAATGGAAGGGCAGATAAAGTGCTTCTCAGATAAGGTCAAATTCAAAGAGTTCACCATCACCAAGCCCTTATTATATGAAATGTTAAAGGGACTTACCTAAGAAAAAGAGGATAAAATACATGTACAGTAAAATGACAGCAAACTCACAGACATTAACAACCACACCTAAAACAAAAGCAAACTAAGCAAACAGCTAGAACAGGAACAGAACCACAGAAATGGAGATCATATGGAGGGTTAGCAACAGGGAAGTGGGAGGAGGAAAGAAGGGGAAAAGGTACAGAGAGTAAGTAGCATAGACAGTGGGTAGAAAATAGACAGGGGGTGGGTAAGAATAGTGTGGGAAAGGTAGAAGCTAAAGAACTTATGACACATGGACATGAACTAAAGGGGGGGGAATGTGGGTGGGAAGGAGGGCGAAGAGTGGAGGGGAATGAAAGGGAGAAATGGGACAATTGTTATAATCAACAAAATAAAAATAAATAAATAATAATAATGGAGAAGGCTATGCAGATACATTATAAGAAATCACTCTACCTTCCTCTTAATTTTACTATAAACCTAAAATTGCTCTAAAAATAAAATCTTTTAAAAAATCACCCTAAAGATCAAATATTATATATGAAGCTGGACATACTCGTAAATAGTATCATACAATAATAAACATTAATAGAATGCTAGCTTACGTACTAGTAGAATAAGGGCTAAAGAAAGTATAATTTTAAACTTCGTTCATATTTTGATGGTTACATAGATACAATGGACTTTTCTGCCCACCAAGCAAATTGCTTTCTATAGTTTATGAGTGTTGATAGGAAATATACAGAAACTAAGAATATGAGGCACTCACTTTCCCAGCCTTCCTTTCAGCTAGGAAAGAGGACATAACTTGGGCTTGGCCAACCAGATACTCCTACTGGACCTTGACTCTGAAGCTGTGACAGTGAAGAAGCAGGGACCAAGGAGATACATTGTGGTGGCAGATGCAGGCAGCCAAAACAGCTGCAGCACCAAATACATGGGCAGAGGTGGCAGCAATGTGACACGGCTGCCTACTTTCCAGTACCCTTAGTGACAGTAGGGCAAATGATGGCACCCTGAGTTCGGAGGCAGAGGTAGGATTCTTCTCTGGAAAGGCTCCATAGTGTTATTCCGGGTCCTCCCCAGCCTCCCTTGACATTGTCTACTTTCCAAGCCTGCTTCTGCATCCTTCCTATAAGTTTTCTGAGCCACCCAATGTCCTTTCAATAAATTTCTCTTCTGTAAAACCGGCCAGAATCATTTCTGTTGTGTGTAACTGAGAACTCTGATACAATAAGCTAGTGGCTAGCAGGAAGCAGGTATTAATCAAATTCCAGCAACTCAGTATTCGTTGGAGACCTACTTGGCACACCATAATTTTTTTGGAGGGGGCAGTCACATTTAAAGGAGTACAACTTGCAAAAAGTAAAATTCACCCCTTTAAACTAATGTGTTTTGAAATATTACAGTCATGTAACCCCTACCATAACCATGACACAGAATGTTTCCATCTAAGCATTGTGTTTTCACATAGTCATTTCCTTTTCCCTATCTGCACTCCCTCATAACCACTGAAGTGATTTCTGTCTCTGAATTTTTGCTTTTTCCAGAATGTCATATAATAGAATTATATAGTATATAACCCTTTTGTGTCTGTCTTCTTTTACTTAGCATAATGCATATGAGATTCTTCCATACTATTGCATACATAAATGGTTTGCTCCTCTCTATTGCTGGGTACTATTCCATTTTATGGATGTACCACATTTTTTTATCTATTCATCAGTTGATAGTTGAATTGTCTCCTACACAGCAACTTTCTCGTAGATACTTATCAAAATAGCTATACTCTACCTTCTAGGAGCTTAAATGATAGGAAGAACAATATAAAGGAAATAGGGTATTCTCTCTAGCATAAAACATTTTGTTTTAAAAACTTATATATGCTCAGATATACATTTAATTTTTATTTGAGTATCCCCTTTTGGCACATTTGTAAAAAATAGAGACAGCATTATTGATTACTCCCAGTGTCACAAGAAAATTGTAAGAAAAATTCCCCAGGGAAAATAAAAGCGAGAAATACATGTGTATATTTCTGTTTCTCTATCATCTAGCAGTATCATAGTGTGACGCAGTAAAAGGCAGAATGTTACTTCAGTGGTACCTTCTCTTTAAAGCAACCATATTCCCAACTCAGCAGGACTCTGACACTGGCCAGTTTTCACCCTGTGGTAATTCATCCTACAGGAGAAAGATCATTCTCCAAACCTATTTTTATGACTTTTAAGCTTTATAAACAATATGGCCAAAGACTGTTACAGGCCATTCAGCCTCTGAATATTAAAAGAGATATAATTATATACATGTTTCAATATATAGAAGAAATATTGGTTCAGAAGAAAATCTGTAACACTTCTATGAGAAACAATTCTAACTGCAACTCCACTGACACAGCTTGGGCATGAGGACTGTACCATCACTTCCCTCTGGTCACTTGTCTTAGATTGCCAAGTCTTCCATTCAAACATCTCTTGTAAAGGTTTCTGAGATTTTAAAATTATGGATTTGCTTAATTCTATTATTTTGTGGTCAATTTGCAAGCCTATTTTCCAAGTACATAGATTCCAATCAAAGGCATTGATCGTAATTAACTGTAATTAAAGGTTAAAAATAATAAAGTTTAAATCCCTAACCCATTAGGGTATAAATTTATACCCATACTAAGGAAAGTCATTTCAGTTCCCTTATAAATAACTAGCATTGCTGAAATAATACTTTGGATATATATTTATGCCCATACTAAGAAAGTCATTTCAGTTCCCTTATAAATAGCTAGCATTGCTGAGATAATACTTTGGATATATATTTATGCCCATACTAAGAAAGTCAATTCAGTTCACTTGTAAGTAGTTAGCATTGATGAAATAGTACTATTCTGGATAAATTAAGGAGGTATTATCCGATATGTATAAAATGGGGAAGACCTAGATACTATTCAGCATACAATAAGCCTCAGAAATGAAGTTATGCACTTGGTCATATCACATTTATTATTTGAGGCAGGAAATTTTCTTTTAAAGGTATAATTGACATACAACATCATATTACTTTCAGCTGTACAACATAATTCAGTATTTGAGTATATTGCAAAATGACCACCACAATGAGTCTAGTTAATATCCTTCACCATACATAGTTGCGATTTTTTTCTTTTGATAAGAACTTGTAAGATTCAGTCTGTTAGCAACTTTAGAGCATGTGATACAGTGTTATTAACCCAAGTTGTCACACTGAATGTACATTACATCCTAGGGACTCATTTATTTTATAACTTGAAGTTTGTACCTTTTGATCCCTCCATCCATTTTGCCCATACCATCCTCATACGATACCTCAGGCAACACCAATATGGTCTCTGTATCTATGATGTTTTGGGGTTCTTTTATATTATTTCAATTTCTTTTACAGCAAGTGGTTTCTTTTTAATAAAAGAGTATGCTCTAAAACAACAAAAGATATAGTAAATACAGACAACATAGATGTTTATCATAATTAAGTGTAATATATTGTACATAATTAAATGTGCTATACTTTTGTTTCCAATAAGGTTTATTATTTTTAAATATATTTTATTGATTTTGCTATTACAGTTGTCCCAATTATTCCCCCTTTGCCCCCGCTCCTGCCTGGTATCCTTCTTCCCTCCAGCAATTCCCCCCACTTAGTTCATGTTCATGGGTCGTGCAGGTAAGTTCTTTGGCTTCTCCATTTCCTATACTATTCAAATATCCCCCTGATTATTTTCAACTACCAAATATGCTTCTTAAACCCTGCACCTTTCCCCTGTAATCTCTTTTCCCCCTCCCAGCTGATACCCCTCCAAATGATCACCATTATCTATGATTCTATTCCTTTTCTGGTTGTGTGCTTAGTTTGTTTATTGGATTCAAGTTCTTGATAGTTGTGAATTTGTTGCCATTTTAATATTCATACTTCTGATCTTCTTTTCTTAAATAAATCACTTTAACATTTCACACAATAACAGCTTAGTGATGATGAACTCTTTTAGCCTGACCTTATCTGGGAAGCACTTTGTCTGCACTTTCATTCTAAATGAAAGCTTTGCTGGATAGAGTAATCTTGGATGTAAGTCCTTGCATTTCATGACTTGGAATACTTCTTGCCAGCCCCTTCTTGCCTGTAAGGTTTCTTTTGAGAAATCAGCTGACAGTCTGATGGGAACTCCTTCGTAGGTAACTGTTTTTTTCTCTTGCTGCTTTTAAGAACCCTCTCTTTATCTTTAACCTTTGGCATTTTAATTATGATGTGTCTTCATGTGTCTTTGGGTCCACTTTGGGACTCTGTGCTTCCTGGACTTGCATGCCTATTTCCTTCACCAAATTACATAAGGTTTCTTTCATTTATTCAAATAAGTTTTCAATTTCTTGCTCTTCCTACCTCCTTCTGGCACCCCTATGTTTCGGATGTTGGTACATTTGGAGATGTACCAGAGTCTTCTTATGCTATCCTCATTTTTTGGTGTTTCTTTTTTTTAATTCTTGTTTCTTTTTGCTCTTCTGGTTGACTGTTTATTTCTTCCTTTTTTACAGCAAACAGTGTTTTTAAATAAGTAAAATTAGTATGTTGGAACAAATCAACAATATGTTCCAAATCATTTATTTGAATCCTGGCTTCCTCCCCTTCACTGTTGGTTCCTTGTAAATTATTCTTTGTTTCTCTGAGTGTAACTTTTATTTCTTCCTTTACATTGTTGCTATAGTCAATGAGTTCTTTGAGCATCCTGATCACTAGTGTTTTGAACTCTGCATCTGATAGGTTGGTTATCTCTATTTCACTTAGTTCTTTTTCTGGGGTTTTGTTCTGTTCTTTCATCTGGGCCACATTTCTTTGGACAAAAGATGGACAAAATCTTCCTCAATTTAGCAGCCTTCCTGTGTTTGTTTCTGTGTATTACCTAGAGCTACTTCAACTCCCTGTCTTAGCAGTGTGGCCTATTACAGTAAAAGCACCTGTAAATTATGTAGGGTGGAGCCTCAGGTAATCATCAGGGTGGGACAACCAACTTCACCTCTTTGTGGCTCTGTGTGGAGCATGGGCTTGGAGAGGTGATAGTGCCCTGCCTGGCTTCTGGAGGTTTGCCTGGCAGTCACCCCATTTCATCACTTTACTATCCCCTTATGCGACTGTCACCCTTCTAGCTGTTGCCCTGGTGGTGAATCCCAGAGTGGGTGGGTTTGTGTACATTCTAGTACTGTGCAGGTCCTTTAAGCAGAGTCTCCTGAAAGTTCAGCAGTTTCTCCCATGCCCCAAACCCACAGGTTTATGGGGATTCATCTCCCTGGCACTGGAACCATGGGCTGTGCAGTCTGGCCTGGGGCTAGGGTCACTTGATCCCAAGTTATCTCTCCCAATTTTTATGTACCACAGGTGAATGCGGGATCATCTGTTCCACTACCATAGCCATCCCCTCTCTGCACCACAACACATCTCCTCACCTCTCTGCCCTTCTCTAGATGAATGTGGCTTCTTTAAATACATGGCTATTGGACTTCCATATAGTTTGATTTTCTGACAGTTCTGGGTGTTATTTGTTTTTGACATTTAGTTATAATTCTCTCTCTGGTTGCACGAGGAAGCAAAGCGTATTTACCTACACCTCCATCTTGACCAGAAGTCTGTTTTGGGATTCATTTAGATTCCATATATAAGTGAAATGATAAGGTATTTTTCTTTCTCTGACTTATCCCACTTATAATGCCCTTGAGGTCCATCTATGTATTCACAAATGGCAAGATTTCATTTTTTATGGCTGAATAATATCCCACTGTACCTATATACCACACTTTATCTACACATCTGCTGATGGACAAAAGTTGTTCCCATATCTTGGCTATTGTAAGTAATGCCACAATGAACATGGGGGTGAATATATCTTTTCAAGTTAGTGTTTTAATTTTCATTGGATAAATACCCAGAGGTGGAATTGCTGGATCATGTGTAGTTCTAATTTTTTAAGGAACCTCTATACTGTTTTCCATAATGGTTGCACTGATCTACAATACACTCCAACCAACAATGCACAAAGGTTCCCTTTTCTCTACAGCCTTGTCAACACATTATTTCTTGTCTTTTCCATAACAGCCATTCCAACAGAAGTGCAGTGGATTTTCATTATGGTTTTGATTTACATTTCCCTGATGATTAGTGATGTTGAGGATCTTCTCATGTGCCTGATGGCCTTCTGTACATCTTCCCCGGAAAAAAGCCTATTCTGATCCTCTGCCCTGTTTAAATTGGATTTATTGTTAGTCAGTTACATAGTTCTTTAAATATTTAGCATAGTAAACCTTTATCAGACATATATGATTTGCAAATGTTTCCTCCCATTCAGAAGCGTGACTCTTCATCTTGTTGATTACTTCTTTTGCTGTGAAGAAGGCATTTTTCCTGCTACATTACAGTCCTACCATAAAATATAATACGTATTTGAAAAAAGTTCACTGTGGTTTACCAAAGGCCACTTTGACCTTTAACAAAAACAACCTAAACAATTAACATTCACCTCTCTACTCTCAAGCTATTTTATATGTAGTCCCAAACCTAATATTCAAGTCCCCCCTCATTTTCTTTATTCTAAAAGAAAGGATTTACAGAATTCAACATAGACAACAGGGACCCATAGTAGTAGCAACAGTAGCAACATCAGTGATAGAAATCTTCAGCTATTTGGGTATAAAATTTAAGCCTTCCAGCAACCTGAGGTACCCAACTCCAGGGTGATACTGGAAATAAATGAAGATATCTTCAAGAATTGGTGTATTGAACAGAGTGAATGGATGAAATTCTCTTTATACTTACAGTTATAAACACACAGCGAAGCTTTCCTATTATCAAATCTTAAAATTTCACCATATTGCCAACTCTCCATCAAAATGATATGAGATTTTTCTTTCCAAAGTTAAAAGCCATTATTCTGATAGAACCCTGGTCAAGATGGCAGCATAGGTAAACGTGGTTTGCTCTTCTCACAACCATATAAAAATTACAACTAAATTATAGGACAACCATCACTCAGAACCATCGGAAATTGAGTTGAGGGAAGTCCGACAACTTTGGAATTAAAGAAACCACATCCATCCAGACAGGTAGGAGGAGCAGAGATTTGGAATGGGCTTGTCCCACATCCATGTGTGGTGGATAAAAATTCAAGGGGTATATCTCAAAGCAAGGAGTTCCAACCGCACACCAGGTCCAGGGTTCCAGTGCAAGAAGATAAGTCCCCACAACTTCTGGCTGCAAAAACCAGTGGGGAATGAGTCAGTGGAAGAAAATTCTGAAGCCCCATGCAGTTCCTCTTCAAGAACCCACAAACAGACTTACCTACTCAGACTCACTCCCTCTGAGCTTCACTGGGCACTAGCCCCAAAGGCACCAGTGGTATACATGGGAGGAAATGAAGTGTCTGGAATCGAGGCAAAAACTGGGGGACAGCTTTCTACCAGACAGTAAGCCAGGCAGAGGCCACTGTCCCTTTTCTGAACCCTTCCCCCATAGAATCACAGAGCCTGCAGGCAGGTGCCATATCTGAGACTGTATTAACATGGCTAACACTGTTTGCCCTGCCCTGGATATCCCCTGAAGCTTATCCCACCCAACTATTAGCTGTTAAAAATGGCTTTTCTATATGAATGTCTGGTATTCACCCTAGCTTCACAACTTCCTAAGTCCTTAAAAACAAGTAACAGCTGGCCTCAGTGAGCCGCAGCCTCCATATCTCCTGCTAAGTGGCCACAGACATGGCTCTAGCAGCAGCCAGCCTAGATTCACAGCTTGGCTTCACCTGGGAATCTCCAAACCCAGAACAAGCAGATTGCTTTATAACTCAGTCAGGGGAGCCCCAGGAAAAACACAGGTGGGGGCTGACTTTGTCATGCACCACCTGGGAAATCCCAGGGCCAGAGCACCCAGTGGACAGCTACAGACCACATCAGAGCACCATCACCTTGCTCCTGCACAGCTGATTCTCTACAGAGGACAGAGATTTGCAGTTAGTGGTCACAGCCAGTCCTTGCAGTTAACTGGCCTGGGTAAATCCCTCCACTGACCTGCCAATAGCAACCAGGGCTCAACTACAAGAGGAAGGTGTACTCAGCCCACATGAAGGGTCCACCTTGAGTACCCAGCTTAGGTGATAGGGGTGGCTGTGCCACTGAGCCCTCCAGGATACCTACTACATTAGGCCATGCTACCAATACAGGAAGTCATAGCAGCTCTACCTGTTTGTTTCTATTCATGTGTTCTAAACAAACACAGGGAGGCTGCCAAAATGAGGAGATAAAAAACATGGCCTAAAAGAAAGAACAGATCAAAACTTCAGAAAAAGAACTAAATGAAATGGAGATAAGCAATCTATCAGATGCAGAGTTCAAAACACTGGTTTTAAGGACAGTCAATGAACTTAGTGAGGACCTCAACAGCATAAAAAAGATCTAGTCAGAAATAAAGGACACACTAATTGAAATAAAGAACAATTTATGGGGAAACAAAAATAGAGTGGATGAAGCCAAGAATCAAATCAATGATTGGGAACATAAGGAAGTAAAAAACAACCAAATAGAACAACAACAAGAAAAAAGAATCCAAAAAAATGAGGATAGTGTAAGCAACCTCTGGGGTAACTCCAAGAAGTCCAACATTCACATCATAGGAATGCCAGAAGAAGAGAAAGAACAAGAAACAGAAATCTCTTTGAAAAAATAGTGAAAGAAAACTTCCCTAATTTGGTGAAGGAAAAAGACATGCAAGTCCAGGAACCACAGAGAGTCCAAAACAAGATAGATGCAATGAGGCCCACTCCAAGACACATCATAATTAAAATGCCAGAGGTTAAAGATAGAGTTCTTAAAAGCAGCAAGAAAAAAGAAGTTATCGACAATGGAGTTCCCATTAGACTGTCAGCTGATTTCTCGAAAGAAACTTCATAGGCTAGAAGAGATTACCAAAAAATATTGAAAGTCATGAAAAGCAGGAATCTACAGCCAAGATTGCCGTGCAGACACCATTTAGGTATCTTTGGGCAGATAAAGAGCTTCCCCAACAAGGTAAAGCTAAAGGAGTTCATCATCACTAAGCCATTATTACATGAAACATTAAAGGGACTTATTTAAGAAAAAGAAGATCAAAACTATGAACAACAAAATGGCAACAATTTCACAACTATCAAGAACTGAATCTAAAAAACAAACTAAGCAAACAAGACAGACAGAGACAGAATCATGGATACAGAGAATGTTTTGTTGGTTGCCACGTGAGAGGAGTATGGAGGAATGGGTGAAGAAGTGAAGGGATTAAGAAGCACAAATAGGTAGTTACAAAATAGCCACAGGGATGTAAAGTGCAGTATAGGAAATAGAGTAGCCAAAGAACTTATATGAAAGACCCATGGACATGAACAATGATGTGGGATTGCCTTAGGGAGTGGGGGGTGCTGGGTATAGGGGTCAAAGTGGGAAAAATTGGGACAACTGTAATAGCATAATCAATAAATTATAATTTAAAAATACTTTTATATACAATTAATTTTTTAGAAAAAGTCAACATATACCTATATTACCCTAGATGATAATGTTTTAATTGATATAGCCTATTCACATTGTTATGTTTTAAAAAAATACAAATCATTAAAATCTACAGTACTCATAGCTTGGTGATAAGATCTATTCCTACAACAAAACATTTTTAAGAGCCCAGAAAGATGCCCTATATTACTAAGCAGAAGGACCAGGTATTCTTAAGGTATGTTAGTACATACTTTTTGCGTAACATATCTAAATACAAAATACACTGAGTTATCACAAAATGTTGGCAATTTTATACAATTTAATGTACATATTTCTGAAATATATGAAGACATAAAATTTCCACCATTAAATAAGTCTGATGAGTGAAATTTTAGAAAAGTCATTCTACTTCCAGCCAAATCATTGATTAAGCTATTCAAATTGCCCAATTTTACTGGTTATGAATTTCTCTGGTCTACTTAGTATTCAACACTACAAGCATTTGGTTATAATTACCAAGCTGTGTTTAGGGACCCAGCATTTTTGTTTTTGTTTTTAATATGCCATGGCACATATAATAATTCATGCTAAGAATGCTGCCCCTGCAGTGTTTTTAGAAAATTCAGATTTTTCTGGGCCAAGATATGATTTTCCTCTAGATATGAATGAAGTACATGTCAACCTTTGAATTCCCAATTAGCAACTCAACTGATGGCCCTAGAACATCATTAATGAAGAGAGTACTCCTTAAATGGCTATCTGCTGGCTTTTTAAAAAAGATTTTTTTAATTTATTCATTTTTAGAGAGGGGAAGGGAGGGAGAAAGCAAGGGAGGGAAACATGGATCAGTTGCCTCTCACACACCCCCAACCGGAGATGGGCCCACAACTCAGGAAAGTGCCCCCACCAGGAGTCAATCCAGCTGCCTTTAGGTTTGCGGTAGGACGCCCAACCCACTGAACCACACCAGTCAAGGTTCTCTGCTGGCTTTTTAACACTGTATCCCTATAAGTTATTTTTATTTAACCATGCAAATAGTATGTTTTCTAAAAAAGTATAATATAGCCCAGAAGTAATTCTAAATAAATTACAAACAGACTGGTATTTCTATTTCCTTTCCTTTAATTTAGAATTAAATTCAGTGACTTTTTTAAAACTGGCCTCTAATATTTAAAAATGAGATGTGCTATTTTAAAACTATTACTCCAAGTAATGATGGCAAGCATAACAAAAAAGCATAAATAAATCTCCTAAGAATGAAACGGTGTTTTATGCTAGATATGACTGTTCTCCCAAATACCCATTCATCTCAGTAATATTCAAAAATATACAAGTTTGGTGCCCTGGCTGGTGTAGCTCAGTGGATTGAGCGCAGGCCTGCGAACCGAAGGATTGCGGTTCGATTCCCAGTCAGGGCACATGCCTGGGTTGCCAGGCCAGTTCCCGGCAGGGGACATACAAGAGGCAACCACACATTGATGTTTCTCTCCCTCTCTCCTTCCCTTTCCCTCTAAAGATAAATAAATAAAATCTAAAAAAGGAAAAAAAAAAAGTGCTTAAAAAAAAATCTTCAAAATATACAAGTTTGGGAAGCATTTGAAATCTTGCTCCTGGAATAATATGTCATCAGTTTGGCTGAAATAACTCTTATAAAAATTAAACATACATACATACATACATACATACATAAAATATACATGTTTTTTCATTAACTTGAATAAAAAGAAGTTGATAAGATAGAGTCTACTCAAAATGACCTTGAAAACCCTCAGATTTAAAAAAAAAAAGGTCCCTCTCTTAACCAGGAAGAAAAGGAAATAACACTAAAATTGACAACTTCATCAGCTTTAGATATCAAAAAGAGAAGATACTTCCATTTTACTAACGAAGAAGAAAGAGTTGTTTCCAGTATCTACAGTTTCTGAAGACTGACGAATAAATACCCTAAATTCCATTTAGACAGAGGAGCCAAATCAGCAAATGAAATCTCTTGTCAGTATCGGAGGAGTTGAAATTCACGTCCACAAAGCATATCTTGATAAGATACCATGAACTCTATCACAGATGAAAAAAATGGGCTTGACCAAGGTAAAGGCATATTTGGGGTCAAACACACATACAGAAAGCAGAGAGGCCAGAGAAAAGACAGCAGTGTAAGAAACTGAACCACAAGGAAGGGAAATTCGATGCCAAGTAAGAAAACCTACACTCAGCTTGTAAATTTAATTCTTCAGCCAGACTTGTTAAGCTAAATATCTGTACAAAATAAAAACCAACTCATCTTTTCCTTAGGAGAAAATTTACAAAGTCATCTCTTCTAACGCACAGAAGGGAGGAAGGGTCTTCTGTATGAACGAAGAAGAGGACTGAGGACAGAGCAAAATTCCCCTTGAAATTAGAGACATGGGACAGAGGCAAAAAAAATGAAAGTAAATTGTGGCAAAATATGAAGAGAAACTTTTTTTAAAAAACTGTATTTCATAATTCCAAAGGTTATTAATAAAAACTATAGTTGAATAATACTTTAAATGTACAAAGTGCTTTCATATATATTTTCTCATTTTTTTATCTCCTCCTATAAGGCTGGGAAGTAGGCTGGCAGATATTACTGTCACCTCTTCTGACATTTTTAAAAGGCATGAAAAAGTCACATAAGTGACTCATTCAAGGTCACATAAACAGTATGAAGCACAGCCAAGACTTCAAGTTTTCTCAGACCAAATACAATGTTCCTTTCACTACACCATTATTAAATTAAACTTTTACTCAAATCCACCAAAAGCATTGTAATAAAATTCTGCTCAGTATTATCATGCACCGCTTACTCATTAGTCCTGCAGCCAATCTCCGATTTTTCAATATAGAACTGCTTTCTCACTCTAGTAATTTCTAGAAAAACCTCAATAAAGGAAGGATTTCAGAACTAACTCCTTCTTATAAAATATAACTTACTCTAACCATTATGATTGTGGCTAATGGATTCAATTTTACCCCTTTAACATTGATGAGACTTTGCTGGTATTTGTCAACACTGATAACAAAATATAATGTCTGTTTCCCCATGGCAAATCCCTGCTTGTTCCCTCACCTATTTCCATAATGTTGTGTCATTTATAACCTCTGACAGTTGTGCCACATTTTCTATACTACTTAGAAACCAAGCACAGTAATTTTAGAAGTTTTGTACTAGAAACTGGTTTCCTAAAGAAAAGATAACCCAATGTTCTTAGCACAGTTAACTCATGAAAGATGAGTTAGTTTCCATGTACTATTTTTCAGTATAAAAGAAACTTTTCCAAATATTTAGGATTTTAATCAATCTTGATCCGACTTTTCATCATAATTTTTCCTTGAGCCAATATATACTAGAATTTAGAGTTTGACAAGGTAGTACAATGTAGAGTAAAGAGCACCGGAATATGAACCTACTCCGGACTTACTCACAGGTGGCAAACACAAGGCCCGAGGGCCGAATCCAGCCCTCCACCTTGTTTTCTCCAGCCCTCCACCTTGTTTCTACCCAGCAGCAGTGCTGAGCTCCTTGCCCCTATTTAAGGAGCAGTTACATTTATACAGTCCTAAAGTTACATTCGGCCCTCTGAAAGCAGCCAAGAAGCTGATGTGGCCCCTGGTGAAAATGAGTTTGACACCCCTGATAGATGAACTTAAGTCAGTCAATTTACTTCTCTGGGTCTGTTTTGTCCTCTTAAAAAAAGAGAGAGAGAGAGAGAATGATTACACCAGTTTTCAAACCTTTTCTTTTAAAAAAACAGAGGTATCTTTTTTCTAATAATATGTCACAGGGAAATTCAATATTTTAAAAAACTGGGAAAAGTAGTACACTTTTGGGTAGGGAGTTCAGCTCCATACCCACTCAGCATGCTCCTCAGTCCTGCAACTCCCCACCCTGAGACAGCCCATGAAATATGTCTGAAGAACACAATGTAAAAGCCAAGAATGAATCTTTCATGTCTCTTCTAACTCCAAAAGTCTAGGATTTCATAAATTTTATGCTCCATATCACCACTAGAAAAATGAAAATTAAAATTTCAATGAAATATTACTTATCAGAATAGGTTTTACAAAAAATGACTAGTAATACCAAGTGTTTGGTGAGGATGTAGAGCAACTGGAACTCTCACACATTGCTGACGGGAATGCAAAATAGTGCGGCCACTTTGGAAAACAGTTTGGTGGTTTCTTATAAAAGTAAACATATATACAGCCAGCAACTCCATTTCTATGTATTTACCCAAGTGAAATGAAAACCTATGTTTAAATAAAAACTTGTATGCAAATATCTTTTGCAGCTTCATTTATAATTGCCAAAAAACGTAAATAAATCAAATGTCCATCAACTAATTACTCGATAAACAAACTGTGATATATCCATAAAATGGAATACTACTTCACGATGACAACAAACTGTTGATAACATGCACTAATGTGAATGAATTTCACTTGATCTTGCCAAAAGGCAGAGAAGTAATAATGTGAATTAATCTCAAAAGCATTACACTTACACTGAAAAACCACAGAACACTGTTAAAAAATTAAAGATCTAAGCAAGTAGAAAAACATCTATGTTCATCAATCGGAAGACTTATTGTTAAGAGATGGCAATACTGCCCCAAACTGATCTACAGATTCAATAAAATGCTTATCAAAATTCACCTGGCTTTTTAAGAAATACCCAAAATTATCTTGAAAAAGAACAAAGTTGGCTGACTAGTAATTCCTGATTTCAAAACTTACCATAAAGCTAAAGTATCTAGACAGTATAGTACTGGCAAAAAGGCAGACAGACAAATGAAATATAATACTTCAGTGAAACAGAATTTAGAGTCCAAAAATAAACCTATATATTTATGGTCAGTTATCCTCAATAAAAGGGACCAAGATAATTTGATGGGTAAAGAATAGTCTTTCCAACCAATGACGCTGGGACAACTAGATGTCAACATAAAAAGTATAAATTTGGACCCAACCTCACAGCATGCACAAAAATTAATTCAAAATGGACCACAGACCTAAATGTAAGAGATAATACTACAAAATTCTTACTAGAAAATACAGAGCGCCCTGGCTGCGTAAGTTGTTGGTTAGAGCATTGTCCCATATGCCAAGGTTGCCCAGTTCGATCGCTAGTCAGGGCACAGACAAGTTTCTCTCTCTAAAAATCAATTAAAAATCAAACTGAAGGAAGGATTAAAGTTTAAAAAAAAAAGAAAAGAAAATACAGGAGTAAATCTTGATCTTGGGTAAAGCAGTTATTTCTTAGATATAACATCAAAAGCACAAGCAATAAGAAAGGAGATTGATAAACTGAACTTTACCAAAGTTAAAACCTATTATGCTTCAAAAGATACTATCGAGGAAATGAAAAGACAACTCAAAGAATAAGAGAACATATCTGTAAATCATCTATAGTAGTCTCCCTTATCCAGTTCCTCTTCCCATAGTTTCAGTTACCCATGGGCAACAGTGATCTAAATACATAAATGGAAAATTCCAGAAATAAAAATTCATGAGTTTTAAATGATATGCCATTCTGAATAGTGTGATGAAATCTCACTCCATTGCATCCTGAGCTGCCTGGGATATAAATCATCCCTTTGTCCAGCATATCTATGCTATACATACAGAATAATGTGTGAGAGAGACACTAGAGTCACCTAACTTTTATTACAGTATGTTATAATTGTTCTGTTTTATTAGTTATTCCTGTTAATCTCTTGCTGTGCCTAATTTATAAAGTAAACTTTATCCTATGTATGTATGTATAAGAAGAAACACAGTATATATAGGGTTCAGTACTATCTGCTGTTTCAAGCACCCACTGGGGAATCATGGAACATATTCCCCGCAGATAAGGTAGGACTACTGTATCTGATAAAGACCTTGTATCCAGAATATATAATAAATGCTTACAACTCAGTAACAAAAGACAAATCCCATTTTTAAAATGGACAAAAGATTTGAATAGACATCTCTCAAAAAAAAAAAAAAGATATACAAATGGCCAATAAGCACATGAAAAGAACATTTTTAGTCATTAGGAAAATGCAAATCAAAACCGCAATAATATACTACTCCACATCCACAGAATGGCTGTAATCAAAAAGACAAACAATAGTTAGGATTGATGAGGATGTGAAGAAATTGGAGCCCTCATGAAACTACTTTGGGAAAATGTTTAGCAATTCCTCAAATGTTAAACATCAAGTTACTATATGACGACCTAGCAATTCTACTCCTAAGTATCTATCCAAGAGAAATGAAAACATACATCCACACAAAAACTCATACATAAATGATCATAGTATTATCTATAGTAGCCCATAAGTTGAACAATGCAAATGTCCATCAACTGATGAGCAGTTAAACAAAATGGGATATATCCATACAATGGGAAATTCTTTGAGAGTAAAACCAAATGAAGTACCAATATAAGTTACTATTTGGATAAGCCTCAAGGTCATGATGCTAAGTGAAATAAGTTACTATACATTGTATGCTGCTATTCATGTGGAATGTCCAGAAAAAGCAAATCTAAAAAAAGAAAAGGTAGATTAGTGTTTGTGTAGGCAGACTGTTGGGGGAAAAGAGATAGGAAACGGGAGTGACTGATCATGGGTACAAGATTTCTTACAGAGGTGATATAAATGTTCTAAAATTAGGTTATGTTGATGACTGAACAAATTCTGTAAATATACTAAAAACTGTTGAATTATACACCTTAAATGGATGAACTTTATTATATGTCATTTGTATCTCCAAAAAAGCATTATGGTGCCCTAACTGGCACGGCTCAGTTGGTTGAGCATCATCCCACAAAGCGAAAGGTTGCCAGTCCAACTCCTAGTCAGGGCACATGCCTGGGTTGCAGGCCCAATCCCTTGTTGAGACATGTGCAAGGCAACTGACCAATGTTTCACTCACACATCAGTGTTTCTCTCCCTCTCTTTCTCCCTCCCTTCCTCTCTCTAAAAAATAAATAAAATCTTTTTTAAAAAAGCATTATGCTAAATGGAAGAAGACATATTCAAAAATTATATATTTCATGATTCTATTTTATGACATTGTAGAAAAGGCAAAACTATAAGGACAGAAATCAGATTAGTAGCTGCCAGAAAGGGCAGGAGACTAACCATAAAGGGGCACAAGGGAACTTTAAGGAATGTTGAAAACAGTCTATATATGGTGATTACACAACTTGCATATATTTGTCAAAATTTAGAAAACTATATACTTATAAGAGTGAGTTTTACTCTATGTAGATTGTACCCCAATAATCTTTTAAAGAAGTCAAGTTTACATTGTAGGAGAAAAAGAAAACTATTGAAAATTAGAGCAAAAAAATACTGGAAACCTTTAAAATATATCAGAATTAACTCTTACGTTCCATAACATATATGTAATATGCCTCCTATAGACATCAATGTTACCTATGATAGGGTGAAAACATAGTTATATTTTGGGTTGGCCCAAAAGTTTATTTGTTTTTTCTTTTTCTGTAAGATGACTCTAGTGGCACTTAGTTGTCTTTAACTTCATTCAAAACAATTTTGTTAGGTTGTATGGTGACAGTCGTCATTTCAGTGTACATTTAAAAAAACATTGGTGAATATTTGGATAGCCATTTTAATGTTGAAAATGGAAGAAAACAAGCAATATATTCAGCATATTATGCTCTATTATTTCAAGAATAGGACTTCCAGTCAAGATGGAGGAGTAGGTAAACATGGCTTGCCTCCCTGTACAACCACAGCAAAAATTTCAACTAAACTACAAAACAATTATCACCAAAATTGAGTTGTATGGAAGTCCAACAACCAAGAAATTAAAGAAGTCACATTCATCTAGACAGGTACGAGGGGCAGAGACAAGGAAACAGAGACACGCGGAAACCAGAGATGCAGAACAGTTGGTTCCACACCCACATATGGTGGATAAAAAGCAAGAGAGATATCTCGACAGTGAAGGATTCCCAGCCCCACACCAGAGCATCAATCCCAGGGTTCCCATGCCAGGAAGATAAGTCCCTGTAACTTCTGGCTGTGAAAACCAGTGGGGGTTGGGGCGGCAGAAGAAACTGCAGGATTCCTAGGTTTCTCATCTTAAAGGCCCCAAAACAGCCTTAGGATGTACACAGATTCACTCCTTCTGGGTTCCAGCACCAGAGGGTAGCTGGAAGGGCACTGGTGTCCTATGGGGAGAAATTGAAGGGTCTGACATCAGGGCAACTGATGGCAGATAGCTTCCTACCTGAGAAACTCCAGAGGCCAGGCAGCAGCAGTATCCCCTTTCTGAGCCCTCCCCCACGCAGTGTCACAGAGCAGCGACATCAGATCAGAGACTCCATCAACCTGGTTCACACAGGTTACCCGGCTCTGGTGATCACCTAAGGCTCCGACCCATCTAACTTACCAGTGCACATTTCCACTATAGGCAATGCAACTAAGACAGGGAGTCAAAGCAGCTCTACCTAGAAACAAACAAGGCAAGCCTGCCCAAGTGAGAAGACAAACAAATACGTCCCAAATGAAGGAACAGAACAAAACTTTAGAAAAAGAACTAAACAAAATGGAGATAAACCATCTAACAGATGAAGAGTTCAAAACACTGGTTATTAGGATTCTCAAGGAGCTCGTTAGGTACTTCAACAGCATAAAAAAGACCTAGGCAGAAGTGAAGGTTACACTAAGTGAAATAAAAAACAATTTACAGGGAACAGCAGTGGAGTGAATGAAGCTGAGAATCAAATCAATGATTGGGAATATAAGGAAGAAAGAAACATTTAATCAGAACAGCAAGAAGAAAAAAGAATCCAAAAAACAAGGATAGACTAAGGAGCCTCTGGGACAACTTCAAACGCACCAAGCATAAGGGTGCCAGAAGAAGAGAAAGAGCAAGAAATTGAAAACTTCTTTGAAAAAATAATGAAAGAAAACTTCCCTAATTTGGCAAAGGAAATAGACATACAAGTCCATAAGGCACAGAGAGTCCCAAATAAGATGGACCCAAAGAAGACCGCACCAAGATACATCATAATTAAAGGCCAAAGGTTAATGATAAAGAAAGAACCTTAAAAGCAACAAGAAAAAAGCAGATAGTGTCCTACAAAGGAGTTCTCATAAGACTGTCAACCTATTTCTCAAAAGAAACTTCACAGGTTAGAAAAGACTGGCAAAAAGTATTCAAAGTGATGAAAAGCAAGGACCTGCAACCTAAATTACTCTATCCAGCAAAACTGTTTTTTAGAATCAAATAGGGAAGATAAAGTGCTTCCCAGACAAGCAAAAGCTAAAGGAGTTCATTATCACTAAGTCATTAGTATATGAAACGTTAAAGGGACTTACTTAAGAAAAAGATCAAAACTATGAACATTAAAATGGCAATAAATTCACAACTACCACAATTGAATATAAAAACAAACTAAGCAAACAAGCAGAACAGAATCATAGATACAGAGATTATATGGAGGGTTACCAGTTTGGAGTGGGGAGGGGGAGAATGGGGAAAAGTTGCAGGAATTAAGAAGTACAAATTGGCAAGTATAGAACAGGCAGATATTAAGAACAGTATAGGAAATGAAGTAGCCAAAGAACTTACATGCATGACCCATGGACATGAACTAAGCAGGGTGGAGGGGGTATTATTGGAGGGAATGGGGGGTCTGGGTGGAGCGGGGAAAAGAGGGAAAAATTGGAACAATTGTAAAAGCATAATCAATAAAATCTATTTTTTAAAAAAGAAGGGTAAAAAACACAACCGAAACACACAAAAAAAGATATGTGCAGTGCATGGAGAAGGTGCTGTGACTAATCAAAGGTGTCAAAAGTGGTGTGTAAAGTTTCAACTTGGAGATTTCTTGCTGGATGATGCTCCATAGTCTGATAGATCATTTGAAGTTGATAGCAATCAAATGGAGATGTTGATTGGGAACAACATTCTACCATGTTGGAGACAAACAACATACTCAAAATATCCAAATCATGCATGTTATTGGTGAAAATGAAAAATGTGTCTTTTATTTTAAGGAAAAAAATCATACGGCCTTTTTGGCCAACCCAATACATGAGGACCATGATAGAACACCCTTTATAATTTGAGATCAAAGTTGTTGTTGTTTTTTTTTAAAATAGGCCCCCTTCAAAAACAGGAACTAGTAAAATTCAACATAAAATTTTAAACTGTTATGTGGCCAAGTCCACTAAGTTAGAGAAGAAAAGAGCATTTAAAATAGGGTCTTAAGAAACACCTAAGTCTGATCAAAGCAGGCAGAGTATATCCTCTACCAAGGGTGTCCAACCTGCAGCCTGCAGGCCACATGCAGCCCAGGACAGCTATGAATGTGGCCCAACACCAAATCATAAATTTATTTAAAACACTGACTTTTATTTTTATTTTGTTAGTGTTTATGTATTTAATGTGTGGCCCAAGACAACTCTTCTTCTCCCAGTGTGGCCCAGAGATGCCAAAAGGTTGGGCAACCCTATGGGACTGTGATATACCTTAAAAAAAAATTAAAGCTGTATTATTAACATATATTCAAGTAATCTGCATAAAGTAGGGGAAGGGCTAAAGAGAAGACTATCAGCATTTAGTAATTACTACTCAGGGAGATAGAAAAACTGATTCTGGTAAATACATAAGGCCTAGAACTCTACTATAGGGCAGAGATAGCTTACAGGCTTTTACACAAACTGGAAGAATATCCCTCAATACCATTTGATTCCCCTTGCCTTCCAAAACAACTTTTTAATTTGGTTTTCCAAAGCCACTGATCCTAAAGGAAGTGCCTACGATGGAAGAAACTAGTATTCACTACCCCAACATAATATACTGAGATTCTGGATTACAAAAAAAAAAAAAAGAAGAAGAAACTGTTATCATTTTAATAAGCATGAGCCAATCCCCCAGAATCTGATCTGTTTTGAATGAGTACATAGCACTATATTTTGTGTTATACAAAACTGACAGCCAAATCATAGACTAAAACAGTCACCAAACAAAGTCTTCCATTGACATCTGTGTTTAAAAGGAATATTTGCATTTTTAAGTATATGTTATTGATTACACTATTACAGTTGTCCCATTTTTTCTCCCCTTTATTCCCCTCCTCCCTGTACCACCCTCCCACCAACATTCACCCCCCTAGTTCATGTCCATGGGTTATACATATAAATTCTTTGGCTTCTCCATTTCCCATATTATTCTTAACCTCCCTCTGTCTATTTTGTACCTACAATTTATGCTTCTTGTTCCCTATGCCTTTTCCCCCATTCTCACTCTTCCCCCTCACCACTGATAACCCTCCATGTGACCTCCATTTGTGCAGTTTTGTTCCTGTCCAAGTTGTTTAGTTTTTGTTTTTGTTTTAGGTTCAGTTGCTGATAGTTGTGAGTTTAATGTCCACAGTTTTGATCTTCCATCTTTTACTTAGATAAGTCCCTTTAACATTTCATAAAATAAGGGCTTGGTATGAGGATCTCCTTTAACTTGACCTTATCTGGGAAGCACTTTATCTATCCTTTCATTCTAAACAATAGCTTTGCTGAATAGAGTAATCTTGGATATAGGTCCTTGCCTTTCATGCCTTGGAATACTTCTTTCCAGCCCTTTCTTGCCTGATAGTCTTATGGGAACTCCTTTGCAGGGAAATGTCTCCTTTTCTCTTGATGCTTTTAAGATTCTCTCTTTATCTTTAATCTTGGGTAATGTAATTATGATGTACCTTGGTGTGAACTTCCTTGGGTCCAACTGCTTTGGGACTCTCTGAGCTTCCTAGATTTCCTGGAAGTCTATTTCCTTCACCAGATTGAAAAAATAATGAAGGAGAACTTTCCCAAACAAGTTTTCAATTTCTTGCTCTTCCTCTTCTCCTTTGACACCCCCGATTTGGATGTTGGAACATTTAAAGTTTTCCTGGAGATTCCTCAGCCTCTCCTCATTTTCTTGAATTCTTGTTTCTTCATTCTGTTCTGCTTGAATGTTTATTTCTTCCTTTTGCTCCAAACTGCTGATTTGAGTCCTGGTTTCCTTTCCACCACTGTTGGTTCTCTGTATATTTTTCTTTATTTCACTTTGCATAGCCTTCACTTTTTCTTCTATTTTGCAACCATACTCAACAATTCCTGTGAGCATCCTGATTGCCAGTGTTTTGAACTCTGCATCAGATAGGTTGTCTATCTCCTGGTCGCTTAGCTCTTTTTCTGGAGTTTTGATCTGTTCTTTCATTTGGGCCATATTCTTTGTCTTGGCGCACCTGTTACACAGTAAGGGGCAGAGCCTTAGGTATTCACCAGGACAGGGCAACCCAAGTTGCTGAGTTGTGGCACTCTATGTGGGGGTGGGGTCAGAGAGGGAACAATGCCACTTGCTCAGCTTTCAGTCATTTCCGCCGCTACCCACAAGCAAATTGGGCCCTTCTGGTGCTAATTCCTGGGTAGGTGGGTTTGTGTACACTCTAGGACCCTGTCCATCTCTCCAATGAACTCTCCTGTGAGGCTGGGAGTTTCTCCTTCTGCCGCAACCCTAACAGGTCTTTAGAGCGGAGATTTTGAGGTTTTATTTCCCCCCACTGGAACCTTGGGTTACGTGGTCTGTCTCACTCCCCAGTTGTCTCTCCTGGTTTATCTGCACACAAATGTGCAACCTCCAGCCGCCACCTTGCCCGCTCAGTCCTCCAGCCACTGCCTTGCCACACATCCTCCCTGCCTCTCCTACCAGTCTGAATGAATATTTCTTCTTTAATTCCTTGGTTGTCAGACTTCCGTACAGTTTGATTTTCTGGCAGGACTGGTTATTTTTTTTTTCTCAATTTGTTGTTGTCCTTCTTTCGGTTGTGTGAGGTGGCAAAGTATATCTACCTATGCCTCCATCTTGGCCAGAAGTGCAATATTTGCATTTTTTAAGAATATTCTTTACAATGGGAACACAAAAACACTACTGATATGTGGACAATTTATTGTGAACCATAGTATGTGCTAAAAGAGAATAGAGGGGGATCTATTTGAGCCTCCTTGTTTTACAGATGAGTGGTTAAGTTGTATCTGAGAAGTTGATACCTGCTGAAGGCCTCAAAGTTAATCAGTCAGAGAGTCAGGCTTTTAACACAGGACTCCCTATTCCCCCAAGTCAGTGTTTTGTCCACTGCACTATAAGGCCTGCTTCATCACAGAGCAGTAAGAAGGTCATGCAGAATCCCAGCGCCCTCAATGACTAGCTGTGCAACATTAGGCAAGTTATTTAATATCTCTAAGCTTTATCGTATTCATCTGCATTTAAGGATAATAATATTTTCTATTAAGTAGGTAGGATTAAATAAAAGAGTACATATAAAGTGTTTATCACAGAGCCCAAAACACAGTAAATGCTCAATAAATTTTTTAATGTATCAAGTTATACATATTACAATTAAAATATGCAATATAGATATTACACAATAATGGCATCATGTTATAATATGCATAACACATCAGTACATTCATTTTCATTATAACTATATCAGAGAAACATTATGGGAGAAGAATGGGGAATGATAAAAAAAATAAGAAGGCAAAAACAGACTACCAAGATATCTCTAAACCTTTCATTTATCTTTTTATTAGACTGTAATTGACTTTATTTCATTTTGAAGCACCTTACATTAAAACTTATAAAATAATCTTACATAGTTTTGAAAGTAATGGGATCCTAATCAAGTGAGAAAACTTTTTTGTAGTCATTCTGAACCATATTGTAACTTAATATAATAAACATATTTGCTCAGAAAAACCAGTTCAATCACCTTTTAAAAACTGTTTATTACATTATAATTATAGACTCACAAGAAATTGTAAAGCTAGTATAAAGATGTCTCATGTATCCTTCACCCAGCTTCCCCCAATGTTAACATCTCAAATATAACTACAGCACATTTCAAAACCAAGAAATTGTTGTATAAATTGAGATATATTTCACATCGTAAGATTACCACTTTAAAGTGTACAATTTAGTAGTTTTTAGTATATTCCTAGAGTTCCACAACCATCACCACTAACTAATCACCTTTTAAAATCACTATAACTCTAAAGATTGAAAGAAAAGCTGATGTGTTCAGTTTTAAAAATCTAATTAGCTCAAGTCAGAGGTAATTTTACATTTGCTTTATTAATAATCCTCTTTATCACAAGTAGCACTTTCATTCATGCACATCTACAATCAACCTTTATTGAGCCCCCAGGTAAGACCTTAAATACTAATGGTGCAGAGATTTAATCTCTGCCTTTCAAACAGTTCACTGTCTAGAGGGAGGCAGACTTGTAAGTAAATATTTATACTTCATTGTGCTAAGTGCTATAATAAGGTCCCCCAAGGCACTGCCCAGCAACACTGGGGAGGGAGTCCATGCTGGAATAAGGAAGTGATCTGATGAGAGGCTGGTGATTCCTGCAGCAGGAGAAAATGTATATACAGGATGATTGGAAACAAAGTTAAAAGGCTGTTATTAAGTAGGCAACAGGAAAAACTGGAGGAATTTTAAAAAGAAATTATCAGAGTTGCATTTTGGAAGTATGTGAAAGGTAGGGATGGGCCCACTGCTCCACAGGAGGGTAAAACCTAGACCATTTGAACACTGTATCTGGCAAGCACAAATAAGAGTCAGGGGAGCCAATATAGAAGGCTCTGATGTCTGCCACCATTGAGGCTACAGTAGGAAAAGGAAAACTGAATTCACTGAGAGCCTTATCATACTCCAGAAACACCTCAGCACTTGTAACTTCTTGCAAGTTCCCATCTTATCCCACCTGACAGAAGTCTGACAGAGGGAGGGGTAGATTCGGCTTTGTTATGCTCCAATAAAACCCTGCTGGTCATTAAAATATTGGCATATATCTCTATCATTCGGGAAATAGCCCTAAGAAGCTTTTCCT
The DNA here is from genome assembly GCA_039655065.1 of Glossophaga mutica. Lineage (NCBI taxonomy): Eukaryota > Metazoa > Chordata > Mammalia > Chiroptera > Phyllostomidae > Glossophaga > Glossophaga mutica. The sequence continues at coordinate 61,943,013 of CM077303.1, read as the reverse complement.
CTTTTCCGTGGGATCACTCTCAAACCTATTCCCATGCATCACTAAATAGTATCTGACCCAGCAGAGGGACCTAGACCCAGCTCCAGTGCACTCTGGCAGAGACTTGGTCAGTGAAGTATTCACTGTGATTCATTGATGGTTGAATATTTTAAATGTCATTCCCACATGGGGGGCAAGTCCAGAGAGCTTCCTTAACCCATTAAGCCTCTACTATTAAACACAGCTGCAGCAACAGAAAAACAGATCTCCAATATCCTTTCATTATCCCCTATCTGTTTCTCCAGATTGTCCCTCCAGATTCTGACCAGAATACTTCCATTTCAACCTCATTTTGCTCCATCCTGACTGTTTCTCTGATTTTGATCTTTTGTTTCTTCCTTTAGTCAATTATTTTCAGTCTCCCTCCAATTTCACTAACCGCTGTCCGCAGTAAACACTTTCCTGGCCATGAACCATCACCATTTCCACTCAACTCCTAAGTGTCAGACCTGAAGTCACAGTAGACATACAGTCTCATTGGGTCTATTCATCCATTAAGAAATAATTGCAAAAAGAGTTAACAGAAAATTCTGAACATATACTACTCAGTCCAGACCCAAGATGTCACTTTATACAGATGCTTGTATTATTACTTTAAGCTCCAATTAAAATATATAACACTCTTGTGTTAAAATTAAAGGACATGTAGCACAGTGTTTTGCTGGGAACTGCCCTGCCTGGTTTCAGGAGCTGTAACCCCACCATGGCTAAGGTTGAATGAGCGACCTTTGGACTGTAAGCCACTAAGGAGACAAAGCTTATCTTCCTGACAGGAGCACCACCTCTGCCCACTTTACTTCACCCTACCTGGCCCCCAATGCTTGGTCGGTTAGCCAATGACAGGTAAGATTGCCTCAAAGGAGGGGTCACCTAAGACAGGCATGATCACGTGGGAGGCCCTCAAGGAAGGACTTGGGGAGCTACAGCAAAAGGCGGTGATGGACCCTCGCCCCTCAGCTATCCTGACATAGCCTGAGTCCTTATTCTGTCTGTGAGAAGTTTCCTAATCTCTTGGTTGCTTTGCTGACTCTGCCTGACTTAAGCCTGAAAAAATGACAGAGGACAGTGCAGCTCCATGCTGGATAGGGCAGGCTCCCCGGGTGATCAGGCCTAAGAAAGAATATATAGAATCCTGTGAAACCTGCTTTGCTAAGAATGCTCTCAATTAAATGGTAAGGGTCTGAGCAAGAAATGAGTTTGTTTCCCAAAGTTTTGTAGCCCTTTAGCTGACAGACCCTGACTCAGAATAAGACCTCAGAGTTCTTTGTATGTTATCTATTGTTTGATCCTTACTTCCTGATAATGATTCATGAACTTTACCTGTATTCCTGTGCAAATTGAAACCCAATAAAAACCTGTCAAGGCAAGGGTTGGGGTGCTCTCCCCTTGAGAGAGTAGCCATGCCGTCCTTCTTCCTCCACAGGACTTGGCAGTCCATGTGAATTTGTCTCATGTCTCATCCACAATGGTGGACCCCACAGTGTTTTAGTGTATACTTACATAAGTCATTATGTAAGTATAAAAAGGTCATTGAGCCTTTTTTAACACTTCCTACCACCACCAACATAAAAGGTATGGTCATCACACAAAGAATTTGACCATAAGCAAAGGTATAGCTTAGCAGTGATGGCAATTAGAAATGATGATAATTTTTTTAAAAAAAGAACAAAAGAAAAATAAGAAATGGTGATCAGAAAATGTATTAAATGTGTGGCCCAAGGTATAAATTAGCATAAAACAAAGGAGATAATAAGAAATGAACAGAAGAACTATTGTGTCAGAAAAGATGGTAGGGACTTCCCATCAAGATGGAGACATAAGTAAACACGCTTCGCCTCCTCATGCAAACACAAAAAGAATCACAACTAAACTCAAAACAAGAAACACCCCAAACTGCCAGAAAACCAAACCGTATGGAAGTCCAACAACCAAGGATTAAAAGAAGTCACATTCATGCTGACAGGTGGTGGGGGGGGGCAGAGACAGGAAGCTGAGTAGAAGACAACCCAGGGCAGAGAGGAGGTGTCAGCACAATGGGCAATACCCCATTCATGTGTGGTAGATAAAAATTGGGGGGGATACCTTGGGAGTGAGAGATCCCAGCTCCAGGACAGACCATGCAGCCCAGGGTTCCAGTGACAGGAAGATAAAGCCTCACAACTTCTGGCTGTAAAAACCAGTGGAAATTGGGGTGGCAGAAGAAACAGCTGGTTTCTCAGGAGGGTCTGTTTAAAGGGACTGCACGGTTCTCGAACTCACACAACCCCGCCCACTGTGGGAATCATCACCAGGACAGCAGCGAGAAGGGCTCCAGTCACATATGGGAAGTGAGTGAAGCGACTGGAAACAGGAGTGTCATGCAAGCCTCTAGAGGCCAGGCAGTGGCATTGTCCCCTCTCCAACTCCTCTCCCCCCACACAGCACCACAAAGTGGTGAAGCAGGTTACCTCTCACCCTGGTGAATATCTAGGGCCCTGCCCTTTACAACTTAATAGGTGGGCTAACAGGAAGTCAAAGCAAATCTACGAAATACACAAAAACAAACACAGGAAGGTTACCAAGTTGGGGAGACAAAGAAATATGGCCCAAATGAAAGAACTGAACAAAACCCCCAAAAAGAGCTAAGCAAAACGGAGATAGCCAATTTATCAGATGGCAGATTTCAAAACACTGGTGATCAGGATGCTCAGAGAAATCATTTAGGACAGGAAACACTTAAGGGAAGAAATGAAGGCTACACAAAGTGAAATAAAGAAAAATCCACAGAGAAGTAACAGTGAAGGGAAGGAAGCTGGGGTTCAAATAACAATTTGGAATATAAGGAATAAATAAACATGCAATCAGAAAAGGATGAAGAAATAAGAATTCAAAAAGAACATGGAGAATATAAGACGACTCTGGGGCATCTCTAAAAGTGTCAACGTATAAATCATAGGGATGCCAGAAGGAGAAGAGAAAGAGCAAGAAATTGAAAACTTGTTTGAAAAAGTAATGAATAAAAACTTTCCTTATTTGGCAAAGGAAATAGACATACAAGTCCAGGAAGCACAAACAAGTTGGACCCAAAAAGACCACACCAAGACCTATCATAATTAAAATACCAAAGGTTAAAGGTAAAAAGAGAACCTTAAAAGCAGCAAGAGAAATGCAAATAGGGTCCTACAAAGGATTTCCCATAAGACTGCCAGTTGATTTTTCAAACAAAAGTATTTTTCTTTTTTTTAATATATTTTATTGATGTTATTACAGTTGTCCCATTTCCCCCCTTCATTCCCCTCCACCATGCACACCCCCTCCCACCCACATTCCCCCCCTTTAGTTCATGTCCATGTGTCATAAGTTCTTTAGCTTCTACTTTTCCCATACTATTCTTGCCCTCCCCCTGTCTATTTTCTACCCACTGTCTATGCTACTTACTCTCTGAACCTTTTCCCCTTCTTTCCTCCTCCCACTTCCCTGTTGCTAACCCTCCATATGATCTCCATTTCTGTGGTTCTGTTCCTGTTCTAGCTGTTTGCTTAGTTTGCTTTTGTTTTAGGTGTGGTTGTTAATACCTGTGAATTTGCTGTCTTTTTACTATCATATCTTTTATCTTCTTTTTCTTAGGTAAGTCCCTTTAACATTTCATATAATAAGGGCTTGGTGATGGTGAACTCTTTGAACTTGACCTTATCTGAGAAGCACTTTATCTTCCCTTCCATTCTAAATGACAGCTTCGCTGGATAGAGCAATCTTGGATGTAGGTCCTTGCCTTTCATGACTTGGAATACTTCTTTCCAGCCCCTTCTTGCCTGTAAAGTCTCTTTTGAGAAATCAGCTGACAGTCTGATGGGAACTCCTTTGTAGGTGACTGTCCCCTTATCCCTTGCTGCTTCTAGAATTCTCTCCTTCATTTTCATCTTGGCTAGTGTAATTACGATGTGCCTTGGGGTGTTCCTCCTTGGGTCCAACTTCTTTGGGACTCTCTGAGCTTCCTGGACTTCCTGGAAGTGTATTTCCTTTGCCAGATTGGGGAAGTTCTCCTTTATTATTTATTCAAATAAGTGCTCCACGTATTGCTCTTCCTCTTCCCCTTCTGGTACCCCTGTAATTCGGATGTTGGGATGTTTAAAGATGTCCTGGAGGTTCCTAAGCCTCTCCTTTTCTTTTGAATTCTTGTTTCTTCTTTGTTTTCTGTTTGGTTGTTTGTTTCTTCCTTCTGGTCCACTCCATTGATTTGAGTCCCAGTTTTCTTCCCATCACTACTGGTTCCTTGTGTATTTTCCTTCATTTCACCTAGTGTTGCCTTCATGTTTTCATCTAATTTGCGACCAAAATCAACCAATTCTGTGAGCATCCTGACCACCAGGGCTTTGAACTGTGCATCTGATAGGTTGGCTATCTCTTGGTCACTTGAAAGTATTGGTTCCGGTGCTTTGATTTGTTCTTTTGTTTGAGCCATTTTTTTTGTGTGTGTGTGTGGGGTGGAGGGGGTCTGGTCATGCCTATTATGTATGAGGGCAGAGCCTTGGGTATTCACCAGGGCGGGGCAACCCAGTCGCAGAGTTGTGATGCTGTATATGGGGGCGAGGTCAGAGAGGGAACAATGGTGCTTGCCCTGCTCTCTCTCGGATTTCAGTTTCCTCTGGGAGGCTGGAAGTCTCTCCCGGCACTTCAACCCCTACAAGTGTTTTTAATCAGTGTTTTTAAGCTTTATTTCCTGGCACTGGGACCCTGGGTTGCACAGTCTGTCTCGCTGCCTGTTTTCACCTGGTTTATCTTTGCGTGAATGTGTGACTGCAGTCAGCCACCTTGTGCACCTCGCTGGGTCTGCTCGTTGCCTCCTCCCTGCCCAGTAACCGCCACCTGTGTGCCTGGGGTATTCCAACCACCACCTGTGCATCCTGGACCACTAGCCACTGCTTTTTCCTGCCGCAATCCCTCTCCAGTGGCCGCCGACTCCGCCCCTCTTACCGGTCTGGGTGAATCGTTGTCAGATTTCCGTACAATTCAATTTTCTATCTGTTCTGGTGTTTTTTTAGTTCTAAATTTTGGTTGTCCTTAATTTTGGTTGTCCTTAATTTATGGTGTGTCCACCTACGCCTCCATCTTGGCCAGAAGTCTGAAAGTATTTTCTTTTCTGGCAAGTATTCAAAATGATAAAAAGCAAGGACCTATAACCAAGATTACTCTATCCAGCAAAGCTATCATTTAGAATAGAAGGGCAGATAAAGTGTTTCCCAAGCAAGGTAAAACCAAAGGAGTTCATCATTACCAAGCCATTATTATATGAAATGCTGAAGGGACTTATTTAAGAAAAAGAAGAATATCAAAATTATGAACATTAAAATAACAACAAACTCACAACTACCAACAACTGACTCTAAAAAAACAAAGGCCCTAGCTGGTGTGGCTCAGTGGATTGAGCACAGGACTGCAAACCAAAGGGTCACTGGTTCAATTCCCAGTTGGCGCACATGCCTGGGTTGCAAGTCAGATCCCCAGTAGGGAATGCGTGAGTGGCAATCACATATTGATGCTTCTCTCCCTCTCTTGTCCCTCCATTCTTCTCTCTAAAAATAAATAAATAAAATCTTTTAAAAATAAAAAGTAAGCAAACAACCAGAACAGGAAGAGAATCATAGATCTGGATATCATTTAGAGGATTACCAGCTGGGAGGGGGGAGAAGAAGAATGGGGGGAAAGGTGCAGGAGATAAGAAGCATAATTGGTAGGTACAAAGTAGACAGGGGGATGTTAAGAAGGTACTGGAAATGGGAGAAGCCAAAACTTCTGTGCACGACTCAAGGACATGAACAGAGGGGGAAGAGTTGCTGGAGGGAAGGAGGGTACTGGGCGGAGTGGGGGCAGAGGGGGAAATATTGAGATAACCATAATAGCATAATCAATAAAATATACTTAAAAAAAGAAAAGATGGTAGGAAATAAAATTGTGGAATCTAGGTAGTAAAGAGAAAGTAGTTTATCCACTTCTGTCATTTTCTTTCTACCAGGAACTAAAGGTATACTATATGAGATACGTTTTATGAGATTAATAGTAGGAATAGTCCATAATATTTTATAATGACACACTAAAAAAATCTAATTTGCAGCAGGACAATATAATATCTCTCTTAAAAATAATCAGATTGTAAAGTGTACCCAATATTAAAATTGGAATATGAGAAATGTGTTCTCCTTTACCATAAAAATTATTAGAAAACATGTCTTAGATGTGCTTTCTGTACTGTGGCTATTCATTTAAACAAGCTTATCTAAATTATCCAAGGTATATTTAAAAATAAGCAAAGAAAGTATCAATTTTTTCTATCAGCTATGCTGCTTACGAAATCTCATACTGCACTGCTTGGTTCAGTATCTTATGTCCTGCAGCTACACCAAGCAAATTCCTACTAACTTTTTTTAAAAACCTATTTCACATGTATTGAAATCTAAAGCTTAGCATAGATGAAGGAAGTTGCATTGTAGTGCTAGAACTACCTCATGTTTTGATCAGAATTTTATCTCTCAACAACCAACTTCTGAGTGGCTTCCCAAATAGTTGATGGGATGTTCTGTTGCACAGATGAGTGTGTACTGTAAAACTTTAGGCTCAATATGCTTCCAAACATCCCAGACATTATTGCCAGGATGGAGTCCTCTGGCCTATAAAACCTCCACTTCCATAACTCAGGGGGATCCTTTGGATTTTTCTAGAGGTAAAAATCTGAAGAGGGCAGGCTGATGCCTTCTCCAGCCTAAATTACCCCTACTTGAGATCCTTAGGTGAAGTAATTAATTCTGCTTCCTTGTGTTGTGATCAATGTTCTTATCTACTTGGCTCACATCAAGCAGGTTCTTAGTGGCATCTCCTGCCTAGAGTTTTTGGAATCCATTTGGGACTCCTAAAGCCAACTCTTCCACTTAGGTGTCCTCAAAATAAGGCTGGGACCCAGACTAGAGGCTCTTGAGTTAAATCAGGTTATAGAGAAAGAAAGCTTTGCACCTGCCTGGAGGCAAAGGATAATTTGCCTGACTATGAAGTGCCTGGATGAAATACCAGACTATGAGGGTCCATAACAATTGGCTTTTTCCTACTACAAGTTCAATGAAAGTGGCCAGACATTTGAGTGTGCCCTGGGGCATGCTGTTTTGATGTACCACTATTTCTTTTAGGTCTTGGGCCTGTGGGCCTTTGCTAATTTATCTGGCTCCCACAATACTATTTCACAGCAAGCCTCCTTAATCTCTCCAATAAAGTGGAGTGCCTGTATTGTCAGTCGTTCCCCTATTCATCAGTCTTTAGACTATCCCTTCTTTTTCTCCTTTTCTGAGCAAAATAACCTATTAGCATTGGCATTCTGCCGAACACCAATTGCCCAAATGCCAAGCAATGCTCTCTTAGAGGCTCCCATTCCCAAAGCTCTAGCCTGGCATTGTTTGAGGGCTAAAAGTGTACCCTCTGTAGGGCTGGGAACTTCAGAGCTGGCAGGCCTTGGCTCACTGGGGAATCCAAAGCAGCACTCCTTCGTCCTCCAGCAAAGCTATTTTTGGTGGCCACTTAGGTTTAGGAACAGAAATGCTAAGTGTGCCTTTCAGGGCTCCGTGGGTCACATTTCCTAACTGTTAATGCACAGTTTAGGTGGCACTGTATTGGTGAAAGGATTATCAAACATCAGCTAAATGCTGGAATTGGATAACCTCTTTTCTGGTTAGATAACTAAACTGATGCCAGAGATGAGGACTCTTGGAAATGAAATTCACATGTAGTTGCTACAGTCACATAATTAAGATTGATATCTGATCTAACTTTTCGTTATATGGTGCCATTGCTTTGTGAAGAACCTTAATTTGTGTTATATGGTTTTGAAATTAGATTTAATTCAACATCAGCTTTATGCGTTTATTTTAGTTTACACTGACTCCTCTGAACATGTCAAGAATGATTAAAATTTGCTGACAGTAATTTTTCCTTGACAAGTAGATTTCTGTTGTTTGACTCAACTTCACCAGAGTAAGTCAAATAAACATAGTAAAGGAGCCCTGGCTGGTGTAGCTCAGTGGATTGAGCACGGGCCTGCGAACCAGAGGATCGCAGTTCGATTCCCAGTCAGGGCACATGCCTGGGTTGCAGGCCAGTTCCCGGCAGGGGACACATGAGAGGCAACTACACATTGATGTTTCTCTCCCTCTCCCTCTCTCCTACCCTTCCCCTCTAAAGATAAATAAATAAATTCTAAAAAAAAAAAAAAAAAACATAGTAAAGGAAAGACTAAGCATATTTGGCTTTACATTTTTAGCTCTTCTACCTAGGAGTAGGCTGCTGTTACCTCAGCCTGGAATGCCCTTTACCCATCCCCCTATAGCCCATTTTCTGCTTTTGGAACTCTTTCATGACCTAGTTCAAATTTCACCTCCTTTGAGAAATGTTTATTAATTTTGAGTCCCCCACATTTGCACAGCCACAGCATATCACCTTGTCTTAGCCCTGAATTGCAGGATGTTTTACAGTTTGCTATTAATATGTTTGCAATCCCTTGGCTCTCTTAGGGGCTTTTACTCCTTCCTAATCCCCCAGTGCTTTGGGTCATAAAGATTTTCTTGAAAATCAATATACAAATGTAAAACAACACATTGTTTTTATGTCAGGGAACACAAAATTAAAACTAACGAGTAAATACAAGAGCATCAAACAGGAATTATGACCCACCGTAGAATCTTTAGAATCTTGCCCTCCTGAAGAGAGGTATGCAGATCTGCACATAACCTAACTCTTACAAGGGTAGAGAATCAGTTAAGGCCATCATGAAGAAAATCAAAGGTTAGAAATGTGAGATTAATTGGGTTACTTGTCTTCTTAGAGTTGAGTCATGTAAGTTCTTTATATATTTTGGAGATTAAACCCTTGTCTGAGGTATCATTGGCAAATATGTTTTCCCACACAGTTGGTTCTCTTTTTATTTTAATACTGTTTTCTTTAGCTGTGCAGAAGCTTTATTTTGATGAGATCCCATTTGTTTATTCTTTCCTTTATGTCCCTTGCTTTAGGGGATATATCAGTAAAAATGTTGCTGCGTGAAATATCTGAGATTTTCCTGCCTATGTTATCCTCTAGGATTTTATTGCAGACTGGTACAACCACTATGGAAAGCAGTATAGAATTTTGTAAGAAAACTAAAAATGGATCTACCTTTTGACCCAGCAATTCCACTGCTTGGATTATATCCTAAGAACCCTGAAACACCAATCCAAAAGAACCTATGCACCCCTATGTACATAGCAGCACAATTTACAATAGCCAAGTGTTGGAAGCAACCTAGGTGTCCATCAGTTAATGAATGTATCAAAAAACTGTGGTACATTTACACAATGGAATTCTATGCAGCAGAAAGAAAGAAGGAGCTCCTACCCTTTGCTACAGCATGGATGGAGCTGGAGAGCATCATGCTAAGCGAAATAAGCCAGGCAGTGAAACACAAACACCATATGATCTCCCCTTTAACAGGAACCTAATCAACAAAACAAACAAGCATAATATAACAAAAGACACTGAAATTAAGAACAGTCTGACAGTGACCAGAGGGGAGAGGGGAGGAAATTTCAGGGGAAAGGGGGAATGGTTTGGAGCAACAAGTATAAAGGACACATGGACAAAAACTATGGGGGGTGGAAATGGGAGGGAGGGCTAGGGCAGTGGGCTGGGGGGGAAGTAAAAGACAGAAAACTGTACAAGATCAATAATTTTTAAAAAATACTGATTAAAATTAAAAAAGAAAGAAATGTGAGATTAACTCTTGACTTCTTCTCCCTCACTTTTTATATCTAGTCAAACAATAAGACTCATCAACTTTATCTACTAAATATCTATATAACCCAGTAGTGGTGACTGTCAAACCTCAGCAAGCATAAGACTCACCTGAAAGACTTGTTAAAACATTGCAGAGCTCTATCTCCCAAGTTTCTGATTCACTAGATCTGCAGTGGGATAAGAATTTGCATTTCTCACAAGTACCCAAGTGAAACTGATGCCGCTCATCCACAAACCATACTTTGAGAAGCCACTGTTTTAATCCATCCCTTTTTCTGTTCTCCTTGCTTTTTAGAAGGTTTGCAATTTCTGCAAGAGTTATGGCACAATAAGATGGTTCTAATAAAGCATAATAGCTACGTTTGGTCCTGATATTGAATGGTTTCCCTTGGTGGGCAGTGGCTGCCTGAGGCTTTGAAATTATTCTTAACATATAGGAATGAATCCTAAAGCATTTCTGGAGTGGTATAGTATCTCTAAATATGTACCAGCAGATGAGGCCATGGTTAGACAGGGAGTCAGAAGGACAGGAGGGGGAATGAAAGCTATAATCACTGTCAAAGGGGTGTTTCTATAGACAAGTGAATGAAGCTATTGTACACAAACTCAGTAGTTGCCAAGCATGTGGCCTAATTATTTTTGCCTGTATGAGCATGGCACGGAAGGATCTCCTTAGAGGACCTGATTCACACAAATTGTGTTGAGTTTGATGTTGGCAAGCAAAAGCCTAGAGAGTTTGAACCTAAGAGTCTACAAGTTCCTGCCTTCCAAATCTAGGATATGATACAATTAAGTTGGAAAGACCATGATGGTAAAACAACATTCTTAGAAACAGTAAATCAATTACAGTTGGTGAAAGAACAATGCAAAGGCTCTATTTTGTTCAAAATATTGACAATAATGAGGATCACAAGGTGGCCTTCGGAGGCAAGAGGTCTGTAAGTTAAATCTAGAGATTGTCCTCCCACAGAAACTGTTCTCCCTAGTCTATCTTTGGCTCTACCTATACTTAAAATGTTTGTAAAAGTTCAAAAACTTACACTGGCCACCAGGGTCTAGGATCTTAAAGGAATGGAAGATCCAGCTACGACAGACATATGACAGGTGTTTTACTTGCTTAGGGAAAACACCATTCCCTCTGCAACACAGGACTAGAGATGCTTTAGTACTCTCCATATTTCTCAGCTGCATGAGAAAACCATCAAGGTGGATGGCCTGAGCCCCAAAGGTCAAAGACCAGAGAAGAGAGGGGCAAGAACTGTCCCCTGACCTCCAGGAAAGCAGCTCCCTCCTCCTAAGCACCACATAGGTGAGATACTGAAGCTGAAAGACTACTGCCAATCTTCCATGATACTTGCATCTGTTGTACAAGCTCTGGTGAGACACAGCTGAAGAAGAGTGACCCTCAAGAGGGTGCTCCATGAAACAGGGTCCACAGAGTCATACAGAATGTTACAAATGAGGCTATCAGAGAGAGAGAGGATCAAGTCAGCTTAAAATAGACGTAATTAGAAACAGGTTGGGAAACATGGCTCACTTTCTGGTGGGCAAAAGGTTAGAAAATGAGGCTGTGAGGAGAGCATTTTATGTGATACTGACTTAGGGGAAAGGAGTAAAGGAGGTTTCTGTGGCCTATACTCAGTATCTTAATTCTGCCAGACCTCTACCGCTCCATAAAGCACTACACTACACAGTATTCACTTAACCTAAGCCTTCTAAATATGCAATGATGGGAGGAGAAGAGGGACCCAAAAAGCTTGAAATCCTACAAGATAAATTTAAAAGAAATCATGGGAGCTCTATTAATTCAACAAAAGATACTTGCAGAAAATTATCAGAGACCTCAAAGGCTCCATAAAGAACCACACTTACATACCGTACTTCTCACCAAGGAGAGGGGTGCTGAGCAAAGCGGTTTGGAAATGGATGGGCCGAAACCATAAGGATGGTTATACAGTTGTTAAAAAATGTTTATTGTTTTCAGGTGTAAGACATTTTAGTGTTGAAATTAACACCGCAATCATGTAGCACAAACTAATCAGAACAAATATTTATTGAACTATAACTATGTAAAGCCCTGAACTAGGCAGCAAATTCTTAGGTCTTAAGAATTAGTTCTCTTAGTCTCTCCTTTATAAGTTCTAAAGTATAATCTACCTGAAAATAAAGTTCTTAAAATAATCCAAAATATTTTAACATAGTAATTATTACATCACTGGCAAATCACTTCTAAAATTAATGCCTTGTTTCCTCTTATTTTGAGTTACACATTTTATTCCTATACATAAACCACTACAAACACGTAAAAAAAAATGACTACTTTTTGTCTTTAGGTTGTATGATTTTATTTTGGCAAACATCTCTTTTTTTTTAAGTGTCATATTAATGACAGCACAGACATGATAAATGAGTCTCTGGACAATGTAACAGAAGACTCTCAAAAACCACATGCTCTTTATTTTACACTATGTTGAATTGCCTCATGTAGCATCTTCATTCCAAGCATTTAATAGAATACAAATTCATACAAATAGCATTGGGTAAAATCTGCTGTGTTGAATGCTTCTAGGTTTCTCTTGGATGCCACTGACACTTCCTTAAACAGTACTTTTACAAATAGAAAAAGAATAAAAGCAAAAATACACATCTAGAATTTACCTTCTGTACCAAAAAAAAAAAAAAAAGGCTGATTTGCCTTCATTTTATATAATAAATGTTTTAACATACAAATAAAAAAATAGAATACCAGTGCTGTTAGGATTCTAGAAGGCTAATTTTGGAACTATCTTAGTATCAAGAATTAGTCTGACTTGTTATTGTAACAGAGACCCTGATACAGCATAATTACTTTTTAAAGCAAAATTTTTTTTAAAAAAATCAAGAAAATACAACAGCTTTATGTTCTCTTCCATGAATAAAATTATCCAAATTCTCTAACAACATCCCTTTTGCATTAATGACCAAGGACTCCACTTAGCAAATATGAAGCAGAAATTCTTAGAAAAGACAAATCACAGTCTAGGCAGTAAGTACCCCTCTAAAGCCAAAGACTTGATAGGATAGAAGAAAAGCAAATCTGAACTCTTAAAATTTAAAGAATAATTCTAATAAAGATTCCAACCATCCCAGCCTTGGATTTTACAATTTCATTGACATTTATTTCTTAAGGGAACTTGTAGCTTACGTAAAACACTTCTCAATTCTATTTTCGATTTGCATAGAATTAGGCACAATTTAAGTATATTACTGTTTAAATGTTCCTTATTATTTGTAATATTTCAAAATAATTTTCTCTACTATGAAATAGGTATTAATATTCCCATTTTTATAGAAGAGGAAATTAAGATACAGACAAGTGAAGTGACTTAGGGAGTCAGAATGGATAAAGAACAAAGATGTGATTTAGAGATTAAAAAGGATCAGGAATTAAATATAATACAACCACCTGCTAGCTTTGAGCAAGTCCCTTCATCTGGGCCTGTCTTTCATTTGTATTATGAGGATAATATCACCTACCTCTCAAATGGTTGATATAAGGTATAACCAAAGCACCTAGCAGACAGTCTTATACAGAGTTAGCCATTCAAGAAACATCGGCTCTGCCACCAACCCACAATCCCATTTCCTTCAGCTGGTACAAGAGGTACAGTGTTGTTGTGAGGTACATGAGATAATATAATACAGGTAGAATGCCTGACAAGTACAGGGCTTAATACATTTGTTCTCTCCGTTAATATTCCCTCCCTTACTCTTACCTAGATCCCACAGTTAATAAGTGGCTCAGCCACAATCAAATCCAAACCTTGGTTCCACTGTAGAATTTCCCCTGCACACACACATTTTATTAATGATAGTACCTTATTTAACTTCAAAAACTAATTTAACCTAGCTGTTTAATCAGTAGTTATTTCAATATGTTCCCAGTAAAATCAAATTCATTTCTAGCGTAGCTCTACTTTTCAATAATCACAAAAGTTATTAATATTTCTGACTTAAAAGTATGTATTTTTAACATATTTCTACTGGCATTTATAAAATATATATGCTTAATATTTTATAAACTGTTATAACCCAAAATATAGTTAAAAATATATTCCTTAGGATTTCACATGCCTAAGCATTTATATGACTCGATTCATTATACTGAATTCAAAGATATTAGGTAGTTTTTTTCATTTTTCCTATTTTTCTCCCAAATAAAGTAACAAAGTAAGGTAGTAAATGTGGTAAATAAATATAGATATACATAAAATGAAACATGTGTGAAAAATATGGACCAGATCTGCATTTATGAGACAATGACCTTCAAAACTGGCAGGGAGCTATTAACAATGTTCTTCACAGGGGAGCAATTATATGCATACTACAACACTCCTATGTGTACGTACTTTCATTTCTCATGGTCTACAAACACAGTTGCATATCACAAAGAATAAAAGAATAGTCTGGTAACTTTGGCAACCCTCACTGAGAGGATATAAGGCATTTTCATCACCTTAATAATCACATCCTAAATGCCAGATCAGTGTAACTGCTGCAATATGAAAGGCTAGACCAATACTTCGGACAGAATTTCCTACAAATGTGGCTATTACAACTCTAAGTCTGTGATACATTTCTGATTCTGTACTACACTAAGTGGTCTCTAATAATGTCAAGAATCACTGAAATCTTTCTAAAATACATATTCATTTAAACAAAAATATGGTATATAATACTTTAAGAAAAAGGAGTTCAGATTGTCACCAGATTTAAATATACAGTACTGCAATTCCTAAAATGTTAGGAATATTGCTTTAACCTAATAAGCAGCTCACAGTTTCTTTCAATACTGATTTAAAAGACCTCATGCTCAGTATTTTACAAATAAGCATACAAACGCGCAGAGAAATGCACAAGAGGAAAAGTTGCTAAGAAAAGCTCAATGTGTAAATGCTCAGAAGAGCTATATAAACAAAATGTTAATTTCACATAAGATACTGTCTTTTCTTACATTTCCTTGCATAGGTAAAAGCAAAAGCAATTCGCAATAATGATGCCCCAAAATAACAATATTACATATACTTTAGAATGCCTGTGTTTTTTAGATTTCATGCAAGAATCACAATGCACAATCATTAACATGTCTAGACAGTGGACACTCACTATTGTATGGTCATATTACACTAAGCTTAATTTTTTAATTTTTTCCAATTTTTCTAAGTTTTTATAACATTAAATTATAATAAAGTAAGATCATCAGGAAAATAAACACAACCATATAGTAAGCATAAATCCAGGAAGTCCTGCTTAACTTAAAAATAGTATTTTTCTCAATGGTAATAAAAACTACCCACAACTGTAATACCAATTAGCCAACTTTAAAGTTTCCACTAACTGGGAAAAAAACCCAACTGCCTTATTGTAATACCTTAAAACCATAAATTTATCACTAGTGGAGTGGAGACGTGAATTGTGTTTCATTTTTACTCTACACCTTGGCAAAAGTTAATGACCTGCCCTAGAAATTTTATTTCACCGTATGTATACTCCGAAAGTATTTTTAGGACTCATGAAGTCTAAATCTTATACTGCCCTTGATATTCTATTGCGTAAATGTTTTAAATTTTAAAACAAAAAGATAAATACTTTAAAAGTTCTATACAATGTATTCAAATGGTGAAAATGTCAACTCGATGTTTTCTCCTCCCCCACTAAAAAGCGAAAAACTGTAAGTGACACAAAAGATACAATAGAAACAAAAAATAACATGCCACTTATTCAGTAAGGAAAGAAATACATAACATCTCTATCATATTCAACTACAACAATCCTTTCACTTAATGGCTAGCGTCTTTATGACTGTTTAATCTGTACTTAAGTGGCCTTAAAAAGAGATTTTGTTCTCTTTCTCTACCCTCATGGATCTTTGGCAGCAGTCATCACTTATGCCCAGAGCTGGTTTTAGTGGGGGGCGGGGGGAGGGCGGTGGAGAGAAGGCTGAACTGAGCACGCAGTCAGCAGAGGCAGCTGCTCTCATACACTACCCAGCGTCTTTCTCCCACACCGCTATTTTCCGCTATCGAGCATTGTCAGCAATAAATAAACTAACTAAAATAAATAAGGGGGGGGGGGGCAGGGAGACAAAGACGGTAGGACCCAGGGAGGAGAGTTTTTGTCTGCCACATCTGAGGCGAGAAGCGCTCTCTGATTTCTTGCTGCAAATAGGGATCAGGTGAGACCCCTCTGGGTCCAACTCAATTTGCTTCTCCAGAAAGCACAGTTTCGGCAGTGAGAGTAGGATCCACCCGGCTGCTGAACTAAACACCGGAGCATTGTCTATGTTTTTGGTTTTTTATCTTTGACTTCATAAAGGAGGAGAGAGGGCTGTGACTGCGTTCCTGGGAACGACTACTACTCCTTACGTGCCACACAGCAGTAGTGAAGGAACATATGCCAGAGGTTGTAAAAATCCCTTCAAAAATACCAGGTTCTGTAGAAATGCTGTGCAGCGTTATCGTATTGTTGGCGTTCTTTGTAAGTCACTGATTCTTTCTTACCACCGCCAACCCTCAAATAGCTGAGACTTATTGCCAAATCTTCACCTCACGACCCCCAGAACTGACCAACAGAATAAGATTTGGGGAGCGAACAGCGGGAGGGGGACGTAGACCTTTAACACCCAGAGAGCTGGATGGGTTCCCTTCCATAGGCCACTCTGCATGGGCTGCGCGTTCAGTTCTACCTTCGGAAAGCTCTGACTCAGAAATGCTGGGCGGGAGCGGGGGGTGAATTATGACACAGACCATTATCCTTCCAACCAAAGAGAGATAAGAAAAGCCTGCTAGCCGTCCTTAACCGGCCGGAGAATCAAAGCCTGCGTCCCCCGACGGGGCGGCCGGGGACGGAGCCTCCAGTCCTGCCCGCCTCCCTCCGGACGTCCGCGGAAGATGCTCCCAACCTGGGCTGGCTCCGGAAGACAGGATGGAGCACCCTTACCCCGGGAGAGAGCCGGGAATGAGTTGGGGGTCCGGGACGCGGGGACTTGCCCCGCGGAGGCGCCAAGCGCCCAGTGCCCGGGCCCGGACAGGGGCTCCGGCAGAGGCGCCCTGCAACCCGGCCGTCCTCCGCAACCAGGGGCGGACAAAGCTTTGGGGTGGGGGAGCCACTCTGAGGTAGCAGTCGCGGGCCAAGTTGGCCAGACTCGGGTGACGAGGGGGTCCCGCCGGCAGGGCGGCGCGGCACTGACCTGGATGGTGCAGGTGTACTCGCTGTCGTCCAGCAGCCGCACGGTGCAGCTGTACTCGCGCTCCAGGCTCCTGCTGCTGCCGCTCATCAACCTGCTCAGCATCTTCCCGCCCGCCCGCCCCCGGGAGAGACGCGGCGGTGCTGCGGTCCCCGGACGAGGCGCCACTCAGCCAGGCAGCTCCGCGCCGAACCCGGGCACCTGCACCATCACCACAGCCGGGTCGCTGCCGCTGCCTCCTGCTGGCCCCGCTCCTCCTGTTCCTTCTCCTCGGTCTCCGCCACCGCCTCCCCCAGCCCAGAGCAAACGCCGCACTCTCTCTCTCTCCTAGGCGCCCCAATGCTGGTGCCCAGCTCGTGGGGCGGGGCCTCGGCCGGAGGGGGCCCAATGGGAGTCAGCGCGGCGGAACCGAGTGGCAGACAGTACAGCCAATAGATATAGTGTTTTGGAATGATGGACAAGTTGGAAAAGCAATCATGAGAGAGCAGTCTGAAAGAGCCAAACTGGACCAGCCCTCTGGCGTCCTGAGCTAGGGTCTTTCCTACTCCGCCGTTTGTACAAATGCTCACTCGCCTCCCCTGAGCAGGTGTGGGCACTTGGCTGGATTATCGCCTGCTGTTTGGAATACATTGGGCTGTGCCTCAGAAGTCAAGTCCTATACTCTGCAATGCCACAGTTCCCGCCCTCTCGCGAGCCGGGGAGGTGCTAGATCACAATCCCGGCACCTGCAGAATGCAGGCACCTTCCGCTCTGGACCAGAAGGCTGCCCCCACCTGCACTCCATCCCAAGTCACCCCGACGAGCCTTTCTGCTCTAGCTCTCTTATTTTGGAGAACAACTGTTTACAGAAATTACTTAAGTAAAAGCCGGATGGTTCGCAGAGGTTTTTAAGCACCCAGGTTTAATCCCTAGAAAACCCTTCACTCTTAACAACCTTTGCCTGCTTCCTTTTATTTTCAGAAGACAAAAGGAGAGTCAGGCGTGCTCCTTCAGCTGTCTGGGAGCAGAGGAAGCGATGGATCAATTTCCTGCACCTTTAAAACTAGAATTATGTCTGCAGACTTCTTCAACAAAACACAAAGAAAAAAATCATCTGTCCTCTGTGATCCTACATCTAAACATCTCATGTTATTTATGAAAACTTCACTAAGAGATAATATTCTCCCTCAAAATTTTTTTTGTTTTTGTTTTTTATCAGTATTTTTTAATTGTTGATATTGTACAGTTTTCTGTCTTTTACCCCGCCCCAGCCCACCACCCCAGCCCTACCCACCTTCCTCCCATTTCCACCCCACTCCCTCAAAATTTTTTGATGGAAGGAAATGCTCTAAAAGACTCATATCAACACAGAACATTAATGTTATGATAAATATGTTCATATTTCATCATTTAAAAATAATGAAATATGCATAATTTCCTATTTTTACTTATACTGTTCTTGTTTATTTACACACATAACAAAAATGAAACCCTACAATGCCTTAAAAATATGCAACCTCTAAAGTATGCTTTCTCCCTAGTGTCTTTGGATTCAGTATTTCTACCAATTTGTATGCTTAGAACACTCTTCTCACCCTTTCTGTTATCATATCAGTAAACTGGACTGCTTTTTAAATTACTTGCATTCTTCCAGTAGCCTTCAATAGCCATATGAGGGAGTTCTCTTGTCAATACAATCCTAGAACCTAGAGCCAGTGAGTCAAATATTCTAAACATAAAACCAAGTGTGAGTTCTACTCTGTAGCCCTAGCAGGCAGCCTGATGCCTAAAACAAAATAGGTATCCAATAAATGTCCATTCAATAAAGTAAATGGAATTGATAATTATTTTACAGCATCTAAATCCCAGGGGAAGATCTGTAAAGAAACTAAGAGACTTTCAAGAAGGTCCTGAAGATGAAATGTAATTATTAATATGCCAAAATGATATTGTACAAAGCTCAGCTTTGTTGTGTCATTGAGAGAAGATAATGAGATTTCAGACAGGCAGAACTTTTGTTGAAAGAAAAGTGCTATTTGTTATAGAATCTATAAGAGCAAGAAAAAATATCCCAGATGCTAGAGGAAGACCAGAAGTGTGATGGTAGGGAAGTGTCTTTAACAGCTTATGCAAATAAGCAGCTGTTAGAATAAAAATGCAAAGCATCATGAATTCAGAAAAACTCTAAAAAAGTGAATGCAATCTTTTTTTCAAAGTATGACCATAGATGCAATCAACAGGGATGAGACTGGCTGCTATGCCAATGCACTAAGTAACATTCCTGCTCAGTCTAAGAAAATCATGTTAGCTTAGATGTTCACCTTGTTAAAAAAAAAACATGGTAGATATTTATCCATGTTTATGCATTGTATCCATAAAAAGCTTCAAACTCTCCCTTACTCTCTGATACAGGACATGTTGTGCCCTGGCTGGTGTGGTTCAGTGGGTTGGGTGCTGGCCTGTGAAACAAAGGGTCTCTGGTTTAATTCCCAGTCAGGGCACATGCCTGGATTATGAGCCAGGTCCCCAGTCCATGTTGCAGGAGAGGCAACCAAACATTGATGTTTCTTTCCCTCTTTTTCTCTAGCCCTTCCTTTCTCTCTAAAAATAAATTAATTAAATCTTCTTTTTAAAAAGAGAAAACAGAGGGTAGACAAATAATGGAAGAAAAGTAAGAATCAATCAATTTCTGGTAACATACATTTCTTTACAAGGCTCAAGAGCAGAAGCATAAGGGCAGCTAAAAAGAAAGGGGTCATATCAATATCAAACTGAGGAATACTTTGTTTACCTTCATTTTTCTCAAGTCTATGGAGCAGGATGCCCAAGATAGAAAGGGTTTGTTTAATAAAAGGCCTCTTGAGGGAGGGCTGGGTGGAAGGGGGCAAAGGGGAAAATAATTGGAACCACTGTAAAGCATAAACATTAAAAAAAAAAAATTTAAAAAGGTCTCGAGAATCAGTGTCATAGCTTTCATGAGTTTTTGAGTTAATGGAGGCCATATTTAAAATAAAATTGCCAACTATTGTACAAGGACTCAGAGCTCCTCCCTTCCAAATTATCAGGGTGTCAACTCCCCTTACAGTTTCCCTCATAGTACTTCCCCAGGGGAGGTACTGTTACCCATATATGCCTAAATAACTGAACTACCCCTAACTCTGCTTCAGATGTCCCATACCCTGATGTTCTGGGACACTGAGCTCTCTCCAGCCAGTACAACCTTCAGCATTGCCTTGAGATTTGGCAGGAAGGGGCACTGCCCTCTCTTCACCAGGGCATCACAAACAAAGGCCCTTCCCCTCAAAATCTCCTCATAGCACAACTAAGATCACTGTTTTATATAACAATATTAGAAAGGAAAAATAACCCAGAGTACTCTGAAGGTATGATAATGGCTACTCTCAAAGGCCCTATGAACTAGACACAGGTCTGCTTCAGTGTCAACATCCATGTGGCAGAAGATAGCTACCCTCTCCATCAAGAGTTCTGCTGACCATGTCTTCTTGGGCATCAGGCCCAACCTTCAAACTGAGAAGAAAACAACTCACCTCACCCAGTTTAAGGTCCACTTTCAAAGTCCCATTTTCTGTCCCAGGTGCTGCTTGTCCCTAGGAAAACTGACCATGGGAATATCTAGTCCTTTAGAAGAAACCCCACCCTACACACCCCAAGGATGTGACCTTCACCTCGGACCCAACTGGGCTATCACCTTAGAACATAACATCCAACATATGAACATTTTCTCACAGTTATTCAGTCTGAGTTCTTCAGTCATTACATGAAGGTCCAAGTAGAACATCGCCAAAGTCAGTCCAGCCCCTTTGCCTAATTATTTCTCCAGTAAGCAGTGAGGATCATGGCTGTCTTTGCTTTCTTGAATACTTTAAATCTCACCTTCTGTTCTCCCAAAAGCAAGGGCTCAAACAAGGACATTCACATCTCCACAGAAACCATATATTGACTTTCACACAATCTAAATTTACAGAAAGCAGGAGCAGCTCTGTTAAGAAGCAATGCTCATGCTCCACATACAGAGATTTGCCTAGCCAAATGGAGGACTCTCCTTCTCAGACTACAACATCTATATTCAGGTTAGTGGTTACTTTATAGTTTTCCAAGAGAGTCCCAAACAAGATGGACACAAAGAGGCCCACTCAAAATACATTGTAATTAAAATGCCAAAGTTTAAAGATAAAGAGAGAATCTTAAAAGCAGCAAGAGAAAAGAAGTTAGTTACCTCCAGGGGAGTACCCATAAGACTGTCAGCCAATTTCTCAAAAGAAACTCTGCAAACTGGAAGAGATCAGCAAGAAATATTCAAAGTCATGAAAAATGGGGACCTACAGCCAAGATTGCTCTACCCAGCAAAGCTATCATTTAGAATCAAAGGGCAGCTAAGGAGCTTCTCAGTAAGAGAAAACTAAAGGAGTTCATCATCACCAAACCATTATCATGCAAAATGTTAAAGGGACTTATTTAAGAAGAAGATGATCAAAACAATGAACAAAAAATATGTTTCTTTCAACAATTGAATCTGAAAAACAAACTAAGCAAACAAGAAGAACAAAGACAGAATCATGGATGCGGAGAGTTTTGACAGTTGCCAGAAAGGAGGCAGGTTCAGGGGAATGGATGAAGAGGTGAGGGGATTAATAAATACAAATTCAGTAGTTACAGAATAGCACAGGAATGTAAAGTACAGTACAGTAAATTGAGTAGCCAAAGAACCTGCACATATGACCAATGGACATGAACAAAGGTGTGGGGATCACCCAAGGGAGTGAGGGGTGCTGGATGGAGGGGGGCAAAGGGGATAAAATTGGGACAACTGTAATAGCATAATCAATAAAATGTAATTTAAAAAATAAAAAAACAAAGAATGCTAATTACTTACATTTAAATTGGGGAATAATGTATGACTTTGGTAATAAAAGGTGTAAATTCTGTCAATATATTAAAAGTGGATTGTTCTAATTTCTGGATGGGTTAAAAGGGAAAACTAAAAGGGACTGGGAAAGTCACAGAAGGATCAGGAAGAAGGAAGAAGCAAAAAAACAAGCAAACGAGAACATCGGTAAGTCAGGTTACGTGTATACTCTTTATATGTTAAGTTTCACACATATGGTCTTCACATGATACGTATTCATCTGCATATCACACACGGTGTGTTTTCTGTCTCTGGACGGCATGATCAAGGTATATTTCATTGGCCTGAAGAAAGTACACGCTTATATAAATCAAGCAGGCTCCGGTGGTGTGGATAAATCATTTAATGTGAAAACCAGTTTTAAGTTTAATCAATGTCTTTTAAAGTTGTTACCATAAAATATGTGTCACCTTGCAAACAGTTTATGTTATAATCTTTTGGTTAAGTTTGTCCGACAGCCTTCCCAAAGTCCAAATTTTAAGACACTCTTTAACTGATAGATGGCTTGGACTTATTCCAAGGGTCCTCTGGAATACCTCAAGTATCTGTTCTCCCTCTCTTATAAGAAAGAAGTTTTGGAAATTATTAGGCCTATTTTTTAAAAAAGAAAGAAAACAATAGAATGTTTTCAATGAGGCATCAGAAACACTTATAATAGATCTCTCAGATGTCATTGACATGCTTTATTATATTCTCCAATTATGGTTAATTTTCCCTATATTTCCAGCTAATATTTGGTCATTGTTCTGAAAACAAAATGTATATGAAACAAAGCAAATTAATTCATTTATTCAAAAAAATTATTGAGGGTCTACTATGTGCAGGTCCCTATCCAGGTGCTGAGAGAATTCAAAGATAAATAAATCATATTCCCAATCCTCATAGAATTTACAGTCCCATGCAATCTGTAAAATTTCTTCAATAACATTTATTAAGTATTCAGTTTTTATAGATTAATATTCAATGCACATTGATTTAAAAAAGATATGAAGGAAAAGGCAGCAAAGATATGAGAAATAGCGCAAAGAATATAAGCAAAGAAATATATAAACAAGAGGAAATCAGAACAGCCCATATTTCTTGATTAAGAGTGTCAAATGACTACTTGCACTACAAAATGAGATTATTAACATCATTACACTTCCTCCTATACTCTATACTCCAACTCTCAATTTTTGTGGCTCATATTGTTTCTGTTTTGTCATGGTTATAGTACTTAACATCTTTAGGCAAATATATTTTCTTTAGTTGTTTAGTCTCACTTTCTGTATTCAAATGGGTTCAGTGCTTATCACCAGTCCTTTTGTCCTAGCATCATGATTTCTGTTGTTGTTTTTTTGTTTTAATATTTTATTTCTTTATTTTTAGAGAGAGGGGAAGGGAGGGAGAAAGAGAGGGAGAGAAACATCAATGTGTGGTTGCCTTTCACATGGCCCCCACCAGGGACCTGGCCTGCAACCCAGGCATGTGCCCTGACTGGGAATGGAACTGTGGCCCTTTGGTTCACAGCCTGTGCTCAATCCACTGAGCTACACCAGCCAGGGCCTGTTTTTTTTGTTGTTGTTGTTGTTTTTAATTTTTTTATTCACATTCTGGTAGGAGGAATTTCTTTGCTAAGTAGTTTGTCCAAGAATGGCTAATGACCACATTATCTGATTTCTTTAACATTGGCCTTTTGCCTTTATACCTGAACAAATTTTTTAATAGAAATACTATGTGTGGCTCACACTCTTTACTTCTTTCCCTCAGAATTTAGTAGCCATGGCTCCCCTGTCTTTTTTCCTGATATTTGCTATGAAGAGTCAAAAATTTTCCCCTACGGTGGGTGATTTCTTAGTAATTTTTCACCTAGCAGCACATACTTCCTCCACCCCACCATGTTTCCTGGCTACACATTCCCACTTTTCTTTGTGGTATTCAGAATTGAGCCCAGTTCTATGCTAAGGTCTCTTTTCCCCTAGTACAATAGTTTTTCTTTTTTTTAAAATATATTTTATTGATTATGCTATTACAGTTGTCCCGTTTCTCCCCCATCATTCCCCCCATCCTGCACACCCTCTCCCACCCACATTCCCCCCTTTAGTTCATGTCCTTGTGTCATAAGTTCTTTAGTTTCTACATTTCCCATACTATTCTTACCCTCCCCCTGTCTATTTTCTACCCACTATCTATGCTACTCATTCTCTGTACCTTCCCCCCCTCCTCCTCCCACGCCCCTGTTGCTAACCCTCCATATGATCACCATTTCTGTGGTTCTGTTCCTGTTCTAGCTGTTTGCTTAGTTTGCTTTTGTTTTAGGTGTGGTTGTTAATAGCTGTGAGTTTGCTGTCTTTTCATTGTCATATTTTTGATCTTCTTTTTCTTAGATAAGTCCCTTTAACATTTCATATAATAAGAGCTTGGTGATGATGAACTCCTTGAACTTGACCTTATCTGAGAAGCGCTTTATCTGTCCTTCCATTCTAAATGACAGCTTTGCTGGATAGAGCAATTTTGGATGTAGGTCCCTGCTTTTCAAGATTTCAAATATTTCTTTCCAGCCCCTTCTTGCCTGGAAGGTCTCTTTTGAGAAATCAGCTGACAGTCTGATGGGAACTCCTTTGTAGGTGACTGTCCCCTTATCCCTTGCTGCTTCTAGAATTCTCTCCTTCATTTTAATCTTGGCTAATATAATTACGATGTGCCTTGATGTGTTCCTCCTTGGGCCCAACTTCTTCGGGACTCTCTGAGCTTCCTGAACGCCCTGGTAGTCTATTTCCTTTGCCATATTGGGGATGTTCTCCTTTACTATTTGTTCAAATAAGTTTTCTACTTGTTGCTCTTCTTCCCCTTCTGGGACCCCTATAATTCGGATGTTGGGACGTTTAACGATGTCCCGGAGGTTCCTAAGCCTCTCCTCATTTTTTTGAATTCTTGTTTCTTCCTTGTTTTCTGTTTGGTTGTTAATTTCTTCCTTCTGGTCCACTCCATTGATTTGAGTCCCAGTTTTCCTTCCATCTCTATCGGTTCCCCATGCGTCTTCCTTCATTTCACGTATTGTAGCCTGCATTTTCTCATCTAATTTATGAGCAAAATCAACCAATTCTGTGATCATTTTGATGACCAGTGCTTTGAACTGTGCATCTGATAGGTTGGCTATCTCTTCGTTGCTTAGAGGAATTGACTCCAGGGTTTTCATTTTTTCTCCGGTTTGAGCCATTTTTGTTGGGGTTTTTTGTTTTGTTTTGGTTTGGTTTTAGTCTGGTCGCAGCTATTACGTATGAGGGGTGGAGCCTTAGGTGTTCCTCAGGGCGGGGCAGCCCAGTCGCTGGGTTGTGACGCTATAGGTGGGGGCGGGGTCCGAGAGGAAAGAATGGCACCTGTTCCGCTCTCTTCTGGACTCCGGTCCCTTCCGCTGCTTCCCCTTCACCTGGATTATCTGCGCACGCCCGCGTGCTGTTACGTAGTGAGGGGTGGAGCCTCAGGCGCTCCCCAGTGTGGGGCAGCCCAGTCGCTGGGTTGTGACGCTGTATGTGGGGGCGAGGTCTGAGAGGGAACAATGGCGCCTGCTCCGCTCTCTCCTGGATTCAGTCCCTTCAGCCACTTCCCCTCTGCCTGGACCGTCTGCGTGCGCGAATGTGGGACCCCCTGGTCAGCCAGCCGCCTTGTGCAGCTTCACTGGGTCTGCACAGTTGCCCCCCTGTGCCCGGGGTCCGCCAGCTGCCGCCTGTGGGCCCCAGGACTGCCAGCCACCGCCCGTGCACCTGGGAACTGCGAGCCGCTGCTACTTGCGTTCCTGGGTCCGCCCCTCCACTTTTTCCTACCGCAACTTCGCCCCTCTTACCGGTCTGGATGAATGGTTGTTGGACTTCCGTACAGTTTAATTTTCTATAAGTTCTGGTTGTTTTCTTGTTTCTAAATATTTGTTGTCCTTAATTTTGGTTGTGAGAGGAGGCACAGTGTGTCCGCCTACGCCTCCATCTTGGCCGGAAGTCTACAATAGTTTTTCTGAACAAAATCTGTTTAAAACTACTTGAACTCTGTCCATCTCTGGTTTTCTTTAACAGTTGTTTTTGTCTGAAATAGATTCTTCATCTTTCAAAAATCTTATTTGTTTCCACCATGCTTGAATGGTAGTCACGTCATTATATTTCATCCAGTTCATACTCAGCATGAGCAGACCTTTCAGACTTTCCATTTCCAGTGTTTTCTCCCCCAGGTTAAGAGTTTGGAGTTGTTTCCTAACCAATTTTCTCTAACATGAGAATGTAAGATAAGAAGAAAGGAGAGAAGTTGGGGCTGAGTGTTGCTCTTAAGAGTGCTGCTCTCTTGTGAAATTCATTTAAATTAATATCTTAGCCAAATCTAACCAGCCAGAAATATGTTACACTCTTGTGTAATTTGTATCAATTCTTCTGCTCAGCCTGGTTACCTGGGAAATGGAAAGCTCTGGAGGCCCTTATTGTCTCTGCCGCAGTCCTGTGGTTTTATCTGCAAGTTTTTATTCTAAAAGTTTTCTTGGATTCCGCCATTCTCCACCCTCCCTAAAGTTGCTTATCTATACCTTCAGAATTCTTCACATGTTAGTGAAAGAATGAGAGAAAATCCTCATAACGTTGTCAGCCCCCACCCCCCACCCTCCTTCCCTCTCTATCTGTTTCTGAGCAGTAGGGGCAGGGTGAGGTGCCACACCTTACTACACCAGGATATTGTTTCTTTTATGGACCACTTTAAAGAAAAAAAAACATTTAATTTAGGCTTAAATTTTCATCCTTTACCTGGCGAATTTTGGGTTTTCTTAATGTATCTTTTATTGTTGTTGTTCATTTCATTATGTATTGTGACCATACCTTATTTGTTTATTCTCAACGTCTGTCCTCTAAACTCAACAAGGTGTGAAGTAGTTGTCAACCAAAGATATTCCATAAATAAGTTCAAAGAGAAGAGAAGGGAAGAATAAACATTCCACAGTGCACATGCTAATTTTTCAGTAAATGTCTGCGGAATTAATTTAAAAGTTTCCCTGAACATAGTTCAGTTCATTAAAACTGCAAATCATTATGATATCATATCATTTCAATTTTTTCACTACAATAATAAGGGAGTACTAACTATATGCTAGACACTCAGGTACTTTAAATATATTATCTAGTAAAATCCTTACAATACTATGGCAAGGTTGTGTTATTGCTATCATCCCCATTTTACAGATGAGTAATTTTAGTGTAGTGTTGCAAGGATACAGCTATCAAAAGGCAAAACCAGAATTCATACCCAGGTCTCTGATATCAAAGATTGTGCATTAAAGAACTATACTATAAAGCCTTAAAAAATTTTCAGTGGAAAGAGCATTGAAGTTGGAGTCAGAAGATTTGAATACAAGCCCCAGACTCAATGTTATATGCTATGTAACATTGCTAAGTCATATGAACTTCATTTCTCATTTGTAAAATAGGGATAATAATGTCTTCCCTGGTATTCTGAGAGTCATAAGACTTTTGTATAAAAATGGCAGGTTAAAGCCCTGGCCAGGTAGCTCAGTTGGTTAGAGCTATATCCTGATACACCAAGGTTGCAGGTTTGAATCTGGTCAGGGTGCATAAAACAGTCAACCAATGAATGCATAAATAAGTGGAACAACAAATTGATGTTTTTCTGTCTTTCAAATCAATAAGTAAAAAAAATTAAAATTTAAAAAAAGGAACAAATTTATGCCATGACACACTACTGTTAATTTAAATTTCAGAACATTCTGGCACCCTTATGATTCAAATGTTGGAATGTTTAAAGTTGTCCCAAAGGTTCCTAAGCCCCTCCTCATTTTTTTCTTTGAATTCTTGTTTCTTCATTCTGTTCTGGTTGAATGTTTATTTCTTCTTTCTGCTCCAAACTGTTGATTTGAGTCCCAGTTTCCTTCCCATCACTGTTGGTTCCCTGTACATTTTCCTTTATTTCACTTTTCATAGCCTTCACTTTTCCTCTATTTTCCGACCATACTCGCATGCCAGAAGAAGAGAAAGAGTAAGAAATTGAAAGCTTCTTTGAAGAAATAATGAAAGAAAATTTCTCCAATCTGGCAAAGGAAATAGACTTCCAGGAAATCCAGGAAGCTCAGAGTCCCAAAAAAGTTGGACACAAAGAAACACACACCAACTCACATCATAGTTATATTACCCAAGATCAAAGATAAGGAATCTTAAAAGCAGCAAAAGAAAAGGAGGCAATTCCCTACAAAGGTGTTCCCATTACATTATCAGCTAATTTCTCAAAAGAAACCTTACAGGCAAGAAGGAGCTGGCAAGAAGTATTCCAAGTCATGAAAGACAAGGACCTACATCCAAGATTACTCTATCCAACAAAGCTATCATTTAGAATGGAAGGGCAGATAAAGTGCTTCCCAGATAAGGTCAAGTTAAAGGAGTTCATCATTACTAAGCCCTTATTATATGAAATGTTAAAGGTACTTATCTAAGAAAAAGATAAAAAATATGAACAGTAAAATGACAACAAACTCACAACTATCAACAACTGAACCTAAAAAAAGAAAAATGAAAACAAACTAAGCAAACAACTAGAACAGAAACAGATTTACAGAAATAGAGATCACATGGAGGATTATTAGAGGGGATAGGGAGGGACGAGAATGGGGGGAAAGGTATAGAGAATAAGAAGCATAAATGGTAGGTACAAAAGAGACAGCAGAAGTTAAGAATAGTATGGGAAATGGAGAAGCCAAAGAACTTATATGTACAACAAGTTGACATGAACTAAGGTGGGAGAATGATAGTGGGAGGGGTGGTACAGGGCAGAGGGGAATAAAGGGGAGAATAAAATGGGACAACTGTAATAGCATAATCAATAGAATATATTTTAAATAAATAAATACATAAATAAAATTCAGAACATCAGAAACAAAGATAAGCTTCCAGAAAGGTAAAAAGTTACAAACATTGGGATTACATTGGACATTTCAACAGCAACACTAGAATCAAAAATATAAGTACAGCAATACCCATTCATTCTGAGGGAAATCATTTCCAATCTAGAATTCTAGATCTAAAAAAAACTAACAATTAGAGAAAAGACATTTTAAACATGCAAGATTTCTCAATAATTTAACTTTTATGGACTCCTCTTCAGGATGCTCTTGAGGATGAGCTCTCCAAAAATATGAGAGTAAACCAAGAAAGAGAAACACATGGTACATTGTGTGATGTGTTCAAAATATTGCCTGCCCTCTCTATCAAGACTAGAATTTTCCTTCCCAACTACTTGACACCAAGCTTGGCCATTGATTTGCTATGAACAATAAAATATAAGAGGACATGGTGGTAACGCTGCTCTTTCTTTTCCCAAAAGATTCATTTGGCCCAGACAAAGATTGCTTCTGGGTCATGGGTCCTTATACCATAAAGTGGAGCTACAGCCAATGACAGTGAAAAATAAATCTTCTTTTTTAGAGACTTCCAATCAAGATGGCACCATAGGCAGACATGGTTCACCTCTTCACAAAACTGCATCAAAATTACAACTAAAATGTAGAACAACTATCACTCAGAACCTTTCGAAGTCCAGTTGAATGGAAGTCTGACAACTACAGAATTAAAGAAACCTCATCCATCCAGACTGGTAGAGGGGCGCAGATGCAAGATGGGGTGGTCCCTCACCCACACATGGTGGATAAAAATTTGGGAGGCATATCTCAGAAACAAGGAATCTCAGCCTTATATCAGGCCCCCTAACCCTGGGTTCCAGTGCCAGGAAGAAAAGTCCCCATAATTTCTGGCTACACAAACCAGCAGTGATTGAGTCAGTGGAAGAAACTGCTGGATCCCCAAGAAGTTCCCCTTAAAGAACCCACACACAGACTCACCTGAGACTTACTCCCTCTGAGCTCCAGCACTGTGGCAGCAGCTTGAAAGGCACCAGTAGCATAGAGGAAGAAAGTGAAGTATCTGGCATCAAGGCAAGCAAAGGCCATTGTCCCTTTTCTAAACTTTCCTAGCAGAGCTGGCAAGCTGGTACCATGTCTAAGACTCCATTAACTTGGTTAACACTGTTTCACCTGCCTTGGAGATAAACAGAGACTCTCTCCACCCAACTTATGGGCTGACCCAAGATGCTTTTCCATATGAAGAGCTGGTCTTGACTCATACTTTACAACTAACTAAATCCCCTCACACAAACAACAAGTGTCCTCAGTGAGTCCCAGGCCTGGCAACAGCCAGCCTAGATTCACAGCTTGGCTTCCCCTGGGAATCTCCAAGTGCAACACAAGCAGCAGCCATCTCAAATTGCTTTATTGTTCAGGTAGAACAATACAGGGGGAGAAAAACACAGGGGGAGCTAACCTTGGCCTGCACCACCAGGGAAGCCCCAGGACTAGCACACCCAGCAGACAGCTATAGACCACATCAGAACACCACCACCCTGCCCCTCTGCACAGTTGATCCTTCATGGAGGGTGGAGGTTAGAAAGTGGTCACAGCCAATCCTTGCAGCTGACTAGACTAGATAAATTGATCTGCCAACTGCAACCAAGGCTCAACTACATGAGTGGCATGTACTCAGCCCACAGGAAGGGCATACCTTGAGTACTCAGTGGGTAATAGGGGAAGCTGTGCCAATGGACCCTACAGGATACCTACTACATTAGGCCACACTACCAAGACACAAGAGTCAAAGCAGCTTTACCTAATACATAGAAACAAACACAGAGAGGCTGCCAATGTGAGAAGACAAAGAAATTTGAAAATGAAAGAACAGATCAAAACTTCAGAAAAAGAATTAAAATAAATGAAATGGAGATAAGCAATCTATCAGATGCAGAGTTCAAAACACTGGTTATAAGGATTCTCAAGGGACTTAGTGAGGACCTCAACAGTATAAAAAAGATCCAGTCAGAAACGAAGGATTCACTAATTGAAGTAAAGAATCATTTATTTATGATTCCATGATGCTGAGAATCACATCTATGATTTGGAACATAAAGAAAAATAAACAGCCAATCAAAAACAAGAAGAAAAAAGAATTTTAAAAAATGAGAATAATGTAAGCATCCTCTGGGACAATTCCAAGAAGTCTAACATTGGCATCATAGGAGTGCCAGAAAGAAAAAAGAAGGAGTGAGAAATTGGAAATCTGTTTGAAAAAATAATGAAAGAAAACTTCCCTGATTTGGTGAAGGAAATAGACACGCAAGTCCAGGAAGTACAGAGAGTCCCAAACAAGATGGATACAAAGAGGCCCACTCCAGGACACATCATAATTAAAATGTCAAAGGTTAAACATAAAGAGAGAATCTTAAAAACAGCAAGAGAAAAAAGTTAGTTATCTACAGAGGAGTTCCCATAACGCTGTCAGCTGATTTCTTAAAAGAAACTTTGTGGTCTAGAAGGGATTGGCAAGAAATATTCAGAGCCATGAAAAGCAGAGACCTACAGCCAAGATTGCTCTACCCAGCAGAGCTATTATTTAGAACTGAAGGGCTGATAAAGAGCTTCCCCAACAAGAAAAAACTAAAGGAGTTCATCATCACCAAACAATTATTATATGAAATGTTAAAGGGACTTATTTAAGAAGATCAAAACCATGAACAATAAAATGGCAAAAAATACATATCTTTCAACAATTAAATCTAAAAAACAAACTTAGCAAACAAGAAGAGCAGAGACAGAACCATAGATACAGAGAGCATTTTGATGGTTGTCAGATGGGAGGGAGGGGAATGGGTGAAGAGGTGAGGGAATTAAGAAGTGCAAATAGGTAGTTACAGAATAGCCATGGGGATGTAAAGCACAGTATAGGAAATGGAGTAGCCAAAGAACTTATACACATGACCTATGGACATGAACAATGGTGGGGGGTTGCCTGAGGGAATGGGGGGAGCTGGGTGGAGGGTGGCGAAGGTGATAAAATCAGGACAACTGTAATAGCATAATCAATAAAATATAATTTTAAAAAGTTTTAAAATAATGTACCCTTCAATAAAGCTGGCTTTTAAGAACTGAAAAGAAAAAATCCTTTTTATTGTAAGCCACTAAAATTTTGGAGTCATTACTGAAAGAGAGAGGGAGAAAGAAGTATCGAAAGCTGACTAATATATGTAGAGTCCTGGAAATGGGGCTTAACATGAGAAAGAGAATTATGGTGAAGTCTGATCCCAGATGAATGACAGCTGTGAAGCATGTCTAGCAAAGAATCAAAGTCAAAATTGAGAAAAGAAGCCTCTCAGGTGTTTTAAAGATAACATTGATAGATTAACTAATATGTGTGTCTGTAATGTGAAGAAATACACTTTGGAGGACAATTTGGTTATAAGTTAGTGACAATTTATTAAAACAAAGTAATTGAAAGGTAAAAATGAAGCATTTATTAACTTTAGAAAAAATGAACTGGAGAGGTAATCATACTATGTAAACACATAGTTGCGATAATATAAGTATATAAATATATTAATATTATATTATAGGATGTGAATATTAATTAATATAAATATATAAATTTAAATAATATAAGTATTGATTTAACTACATTATGATATAACTATACCAAAACAATGGTTAGAAAAAACTGTGTGATTGGGGTAGACTGGCAGTTGAAGTAGTTAGTTGAATGAATACATCTGTCATAGGTAACCCTATTTTTTTAAATCTATTTTTTTAAAGATTTTATTTATTTATTTTTAGAGAGAAAGGAAGAAGGGAGAAAGAGAGGGAGAGAAACATCAACATGTGGTTGCCTCTCACACACCCCGCACTGGGGACCTGGCTCCCACCCCAAGCATGCACCCTGATTGGGAATTGAACTGGCGACCTTTTGATTCACAGACCAGCACTCAATCCACTGAGCCACAGCAGCCAGGGTGTAACCCTATTTTTTTTAAGTCAAGAAGAAGCAATATAAATATGTAGAGATATTGAGAAAAATATTAAAAGAAACAGCTAAAATAGTTGAAAGTTGTTGCCTCTGGGGGAGGCAGTAAGAAAATTGGAGCTTAGGGAATCACTGTTTTCTGTAATAGGCCTTATAGAGAGCTAGTTGACTCCTAAACTGTGTGCATGTTTCACTTTAATAAAGAATAAATACTAAAACATTTCAGCACAGGGGCAGCTTGAGGCTTAAGAACTCAAAAGATACAAAAAGAAAACTAATATAGTAAATCAATGCAGCACACATTTACACACCAAAAAAGAAAAAGAACAAGAACAAGCAGAAGGAAGAAAAATTAGAAAGAGGAAGGAATTTGAAAGCATTTGTACAGTATAAAGCACTGGGAACATTTACAGTGACTGGAAACAAGTTAAAAGACTAAGTAGCATCGAAGCAAGAGCACAGGCTCAAGGTTCAGGCAGCCCATGGTTCAAGTGTTTGTTCTGCTACATGCTAGCTGTGTGACCTTGGGGATATTGCTAAGCCTCCACTTAGCATTTGTAAAACAGAGATAATAATGGTTCCTCTCATAGAGTTGCTGTGAGAATAAAATGAGATAAACCCTGGCAGAAAGAAAACACTAAAAAAGTTTTAACTAGTGTTAACCTCTTTTGTACCTCCATCTTCTCTATGGATTGATCAACATTACATGGATGGCTAGAAGGCAATCAGTAGAAGGGAAAATCTGAAGCAAAAATCTGAGATGGTACATAAACTACAGAACCAGCCTCTGAATCATTGAAAATTGCATTGTGATTGCTTCAGTAGCGGTAATTGGTAAGCCAACTGCCTTAGAACTACAGCCATTTCTTGCCTTTCTCTCTCCCTTTCCTTTTCTTTTTCCTCCTTCATGTCTAACCATTGTCATTATCATCATCTTTTAATGTATGATGAGTATCTCATTCATTCAGAAATATTAATTGAATGCCTAATGCACTTCTTTTAGTCTCTGATCCCCATGTGCTCATCTTATCTACTTCATAATTTAGACAACTGATTAAGATTGTAGATATGAAAGGAGTTTTTTCTATGAAACTAGATTTAGGAGTTTTGTTAGAAGTTTTTTCTAGATATTGTCATGATTGACAATAGGTATGGAGGATTATTAATGTAAGAACAACCACAAAGATATTTGACCTGCATCTAACTCTCACAGATCATTTTCCTCTGTAACTGGTGCAATTCGGATTCCAACAGCCATTCTACCTCCCTAATCTGATAATCACAAAATGTGGTTTTTCAAATTAGATTTTTATGTCATGCTAACTAAGCCTAGTTCTTTCTTATGTGCTAGGAAGTAGATTTTCTAAGAACAAGAGACAGAAAAGGGGAACTTCCAATCTCTTAGAGTTTATTTCCAGGAGAAACCTAGGATTTCTGTGTGGATTATAGATCTGTTTTTTTTTTTCTTTCTACCATTACTCAGAAATGTTGCCAGGGTTAATGTAAAGCACTCTTAAGAACCACCAGTCCTTCACTGAGAGAATGCCCAGGAGTTTAATGATGCTTTCTGTGACTCAAAGTTTAGAAAACAAAAGAAATTGCCTAAAGGACTGCCTCACTCCCCCCGATATCCTGGTTTTCTTTCCCCCTTCCAGCTTTTTTTCCTTCCTTCTTATACACACAGGTGAGCCCTTTGGACCAAAAGTTTCCCCCCAACCCTATGACCATTCAGACGAGTCTTTATCCCAACATCCACTGTAATTTGTTATAACTGGTATGGTTCTAATCTCATGCCACAATTCTGACAGAGTTCTGCCCAGTTTCTGAGATCTGGCCTCACTTCTGGGGTCTGATTTCCTTTCTGATTCTTTCAATTGCTCCCCTTGTCTTGATACACTGAAAAATCAGTTCCACCGAGAAAGAATCTAATCTGTTCTTACTAATCTCCCATTCCAGATGCTGTCTGCAAATAACCCAATTTAAACAGCAGCCTGTCTGTCTAGATTTCTGAATATTCCCTCCCCTAAATTACCCAGCACTGTGTTGTCTACC
The DNA here is from genome assembly GCA_039655065.1 of Glossophaga mutica. NCBI lineage: Eukaryota > Metazoa > Chordata > Mammalia > Chiroptera > Phyllostomidae > Glossophaga > Glossophaga mutica. The sequence continues at coordinate 61,908,152 of CM077303.1, read as the reverse complement.
TTAGAAAAATTCTCTAATTCCTGCTTATTCCTCCTTTGTCTCAACCACTTGCCTAGGCTCCCTTCCTTTCCCTGTTTCCATGACAATTTGATGGGTACCAGTGAGGCAGGATTTCCTCCCAGGACCTGCAGCTGGATCCAACTTGTACCTGTCTTGACCCAGTGCACCTTGTCCACTTAGGGTTAATCAGAACATGCTGGTCCTGTCCTAAGATAGGACAGTCATCCAACCAACTTAGAAGGAAGAATGCAATTCTTATAAGGAAATAGAAGTCTCAACTTCGAGACAAAGGCAACTCGTACATGTATGACTCCATACTGGGGGGGAGAAACAAACTCTCCTCTACCCTCAAGGTTCTTGTGGCTGGTCTAATAATCAAATAGACATGAGACAGACTAACAACAGAAAATGACCAAGTTTAATACATACATATGTATGGGAACCCCCACAAACACGAATTAGAGACCCTACATACACAGGAGGTACAGAAATAGAAAGTAGGGGGAAAGGGGGGTGTATATAAGACATTCCCAGCTAGGGATGAGGTAATACACCTTGGGGGCTTGAGAGGGCCATTGCAGGATGATAAAAAGAGCAGCTGTTTAGTAAATAAAAGTTTGCCCTGCCATATAGATTAATCAAAAAGATTATCAATCAGAATCTCTTATTATGGGCAAGACCCCTAATTTAAATTCTTCTAGGTAGTTAAAGAGAGGAGCAGAAGTTTCTCTTGAGCCTAAAGCTAAAATTGCTTTTAGCTCAAAACAATCTGCAAACCACAGAAGCACATCTTGGGGTGACTAGGTCTGAATCTCCGCATTACCCTTTTTTACCTGCAGAAAGGCAAACATATATCTATTTCTCTACTTTTGAGACACTGAGTTTAAAAGAATATTGCAGTAATTAGAATAATTAGTTCCACTGGTCGAAATTTTAGGATAATGTAAGATTTGCATTCTGGGATATAATAATTACTAGTGACACTTACTAGTGTCGTTAGTAATCATTAGTAATTATTGTATGTAGGCACTGTATTAAGTGCTTTATAGAATCTAACTAATTTAATCTTCAAAACTAGCTAATGAAGTAGGTGCTGTTATTATCTCCACTTCACAAATGAGAAAATTAAAGCACAGAGAGTCTGAGTAATTTACCAAAGGTCACACAGCTAGTAGAACTGAGTGTTGAACCTAAGCAATCCTATAGAATCACTAAGTTATACTGCCTCTAGAAAACTAAGGTTAGGTAGGAGCTCTTTAGATCCTCCTGCAAAATGGACTTTTTAGTCCATAAAGTTCAGACTGATTACTCCTGGTGAATCGAGCAACTCCTAGTACAATTGATTCCATCTTCATAATACATTTGCTAATGTAAACAGGAAAGCAGCCAAGTACCAGTAAAGTGTGTTTTGTATTTATTAAACAATACTATAAAATTCTAATGAAAACCCCTATTGTAATTCAGACTTGAAAGTTTTTTGTTGGTATTCAGAAGCTGGTACAGCTGTTTCTCCAGCTGCCTGGTAATTTGACAGGAATTTGCCTGGTAAATCAGTTCAAATTCTAAATTTTGAAAAGGACAGTGCATTTCATTTTGTCTTCATAAGACACCTACATTTAAATTACAATGGAAAAGCAACCAGGCACTGTGTGAACAAATTTACATAATTGGTTTCAGGGATCTAACACAGAAGCAAAAGGGGGCTAGAAATTGATGAGATGCAACTGATAGAGCTGATTATTCTATACACCTTAGCATCTTTTCAAGCCCTTTTATAATGGTGACATTAAATTACCATGCATATCTCCTTTACGTCTAGCTATATTATTCGGGCTTAATTAGGTTAAAGGGAAAAAAATGCAACCATAAGGTTTTGCATGTTTGGACCTTTGCCTTTTTGTTTAGAACATGTATGGTAAAACATGTGCCCATTGCTGCAAAGATTTCATGCTATTCAGCATTTTTTTGTGACTCATTTGCTCACAAAGCCTGCCGAATTGGTTGTTCTAAACAGATAGTTCATCCACCAGAAGGCTAGTGTGGATAATTCAAGCAAAATTTTAAGAAGGCAAACATCTGCAGTAAATGTGGCCTATGTCTTTCATAGATGTTAGCTATTCTGTGTGGACAAAAACCCTGTCTTAATCAGAGATAATTGTTTGCAAGGAACAGGAACCCACCCAAACTAATCACTTCAAGCACAAGGAGGTGATGCTTATTGAAAAGATACAGGAGTATTTTTGGAACCAAAGCTGGCAGGACTGCCAGGTCTTATCATGGGATTGACCTGCCAAGGGACTTGACAAGGAACTTGAAAACTGGGAACTAAAGGTATTCTCTTCAACTATTCTAGGCTCAATAATTTCTTCTTCTTCTTCTTCTTCTTCTTCTTCTTCTTCTTCTTCTTCTTCTTCTTCTTCTTCTTCTTCTTCTTCTTCCTCTTCCTCTTCCTCTTCCTCTTCCTCTTCCTCTTCCTCCTCCTCCTCTTCCTCTTCCTCCTCTTCCTCTTCTTCTTCTTCTTTTTTCCTGAAGATTGGCTTTCTCTGTGTCAGTATCCCCTTGGTAGAAAATGACCATCCAACCTCAGCTCTGCATCACCTATTAGCTCCAGTGCCCAAAACAAACTAATCAGAGACTCTACATCCCCATTCCAAACATCCAGGGGATAGAATGTGATCAGCTCAGCTTAGGCCAGGTATCTTTCTCTCGTCCAAACAGCTGTGGCTAGGGGAGCAGCATCATATGAACAGTGAGCTGTTCTTCCCCTTTAGTAAGTGTGGCCAGAAGGTATTCAGAAAGGACTCATTATAACACATTGTTGCCATTCTTTGGGATTAGATGATAATGAGCTACAGATGTTTTAGCATTTAAACTTTCTTAGATCCACATTTTATCTATCTCTGCATCTCAAATAAACCCTGTCCCTACTGATAACCTTAAACACTTGATTTTCTCATTTCTGCATCTGTCAAAATCATCAGCAAAGTGTTGACAAGCTAGTTGTTAGCATTTGTCAACTTGCACATTTGACACTGAGTCTCTTCTCATGGAGGATTTCCTAGAAATTTCATTTTCATGCTTCAAGAAATTTCACAAGTAATGCCTGCAAATATTTCCACCCTTGCTCACAGGCTAAGTGCTCTGTGACCCAATATAACACCAAGAAAGCCAATCTACACCTTTTAGTGAGAACCTCCAAATAAATGAGACCCATGTAAATTTCATCTACCGTGAACATGTATAAAAGGAAAATATAAAGTAATAGCCTTGTTAATTAACACATTATAATTTTGACTTTCCAGTCACTTCATTAAAATTCAGCCATATAATTGTCAATTCCAAGTGGCATTTCAGGAAAGAATAAGCTATGCTCCATCTAATAACTGAATTCAGCCACAACGATCCTATGCCACTGTCCTTTAGCCCAGACCAAAGGCCCCTTTCCATTCTAATGAGAAAGTGCTTAATGTTCTTAGTTTTAAATTTTTTCAATTTATTTTTGATTTTTACAATCTGTGCAGAAGTCTCCCTCTGACACCTAGAGTTTCCCTAGATACGGACGATAAAGAAGATCCTATGTTGAGTAGTTTTTTAAACTCCCTCAGTAAGAACTTAGAATTTCAGGAGCTGAAGACAGAGATGATTTCCACATTGCGTATATGTAGAAAATGCTGACTGTGGGTACTAGTCCAGAAATAACTACAGCCATTTTCCCCCCTTCTTACGTCTTCCAAATGAGTCATAAAGGACCCTCCGCATTCAAATAGAATGCAGCGTGTCATAAAATGGGAAAGATAAAATACAGAAACCGGACATTGCTGTCTCTTAATGAATACAGCTTTTCGTTACCTGGTGTGAGGCCAGAACAGCCCATTTGAAATAACAATGAGTTGTGCTTCATGCCAGCCATTTCCAGTGCACTGTTTGTGTAGCACCTCTCCCTGGGGAGAGCACTGCAGCTTTGTCTTTCAGAATGTTGTCTGTTCCAGTGGTTCTTAACCCTGCCTGCAAATTAGAATTTCCTGGGAGCCTTTTAAAAAAACAAACAAAAAACTCAAATGTGTAGCCCTGACTAAGTGTAGCTCAGTGCACTGAGCATGGGCTGTGAACCAAAGTGTCACCAGTTCGATTCCCAGTCAAAGCACATGTCTGGGTTACAGGCCAGGTCTCCAGTGGGGGCCAGGTGAGAGGCAACCACACATTGGTGTTTCTCCCCCTCTCATTCTCCCTCCCTTCCCCTCTCTCTATAAATAAATAAAATCTTAAAAAAACACCTCCAGCCCTGGCTGGTGTAGCTCAGTGGATTGAGCACGGGCCTGCGAACCAGAGGATCGCGGTTCGATTCCCGGTCAGGGCACGTGCCTGGGTTGCAGGCCAGTTCCCGGCAGGGGACACACGAGAGGCGGCCGTACATTGATGTTTCTCTCCCTCTCCCTCTCCCTCTCCCCTACCCTTCCCCTCTAAAGATAAATAAATAAATTCTAAAAAAAAAAAAAAAAACAAAAAAAACAAAAAAAAAAACAAAAACACCTCCAATGTGTAGATTTAGGAGAAGCAAATTTGGATATCGATGTTTTAAAAAAAACTTTTCAGGAGATTTAAAGGGAACACAAGAGTTGGCAATGCTTGAATTAGACTTTATGAAAATAACCTGATTATTATTTTTTGCCTTATAGCCTGTGTTTTTCAATCTTTATTTCATTATTGCCTTCTAATGAGCAGTTTTAGGCTTTTTTTTCCTAGTTCCCTCCCCCCATGAAATAATACCACAGATATATTGTATATCCACTCTGTTCTGTATATATATCTGTGCTTTATACATAAAAGAAGGAAGGCTCTCCTGCCCTCCAAGAGCCATTTTTGCCCCCTTGGGAGTGACATTATATGTTTCCATTGAGAATATATGTTGTAGACTGAACAAAACAGTCAACTTGGATGAGCTAGGTTGTGCTGCAGTGACAAACAGCCTAAAATCATAGTGGCTTATAATAACGAAAGTTTACATCTCACTTGTACAACATGTGCATTAGGGGTCAGCAAAAGAGTCTGTATCATGATCTTTACTCCAGCACTCAGACCACCAGAGCAACTTCCATCTGGAATGTTACCGGTAACCATGGCAGAGGAAAAAGGAAATGTGAAAAAGTGTGCTCTGGCTCTTAAAATGTATGCCAGAGGAGCCCTCCAAAGCTTCCACTCACATTTCAGTGGCCAGACAAGTCCCGTGGTGACACCTGAGCTCAGCAGGACAAGTAAGCATAATCCTCCTGCAAGATGAGGAAGCAGATATTGATGAGCAATCTACCAAGCAGGGGGTCTTCTCAGACATTAAGAGAGAGACACACACATTTCTATTGAACGCTAAGTCTCTTTCTCTGTCACTGTGCACCTGGCCTCAGGGCAAGGAGGGCATGACATGGCACTGGCAGGGCTGTCCCCTTTTTGGTTTTTACACCTATCTTTCCCTTGAATTAAGGTGAAATTAAGAGAACTCAGTGGGCATTTAAAAATATTTTTTATGGTTTTATTAAACCTGTACTAATGAGCATGGCATCCCACTTACATTATTAACAAGAATCCTTTTAGTAGACTCTACTAATAGTCTCTTGGACCACATTAGGTTTTCCTCATTGGTTTTTTAAAAAATTGATTTGAGAGAGAGACACACACAGAGACAGACAGACAGAGAGATTTGTTGTTCCATTTATGTATGCATTCATTGTTTGATTCTTGTATATGTCCTGACCAGAAATGGAACCAGCAACCTTGGCATGTCAGGACAACACTATAACCAACTGAGCTACCTAGACTGGGCTCCTTATTGGCTTTTGGTCAGGTTTCATATTTCCAGTTTGAGGTTTGGGAGTACCCATTAACCATATTATACACTCTGTGCAAAATTTATTTTAGCTTCAAACCCAGAAAATGCAAGTCAGCATCCTGTTTCATTGTTTATCAATAAAAGTTTTGCCAGGACAGTATAATATTCCCAAGTCCCATGAAGAAAATGGTCAGGATTTCCCATAACAAACCGCGATGATTGGACACATTGCCAAGTGCTCTGATCTAGCACGACATTTGGATACAGTGCACAAAAACACACACACACCAGTGTGACTTCATAGTTGTAAACAAACACATCATTTGGAAATAACTAGGGATCCTTAAAAGAATGATGTTTAGGGAAAGTGAGTATTTAACTTTAACGGATATTATGACCCAAAGTATTAATATGATGCCTTTCATTTCTTGTTTCAATTAGGCGCAGCAACTCCCATTGGTTAGTTACAAAAAGACTCTTGGTGTAAGAGCTTGGAAGGTTTTTTAAAACCTTTGATTAAGAAAAAATAGACTTCCGGCCAAGATGGAGGCGTAGGTGGACACACTGTGCCTCCTCGCACAACCAAAATTAAGGACAATAAGGATTTAGAAGCAAGACAACAATCAGAACTTATAGAAAATTGAACTGTACAGAGGTCTGACAACCATTCATCCATTCATCCATTCATCCAAACCGGTAAGAGCGGTGGAGTCATGGCAGGAGGAAGCGGAGGTTAGTGGACCCTGGCGGTGCAGGCAGCTGCTGGCAGACCCAGGCCTGCAGGCCACGGCTGGCAGGCCCCAGGTGCACAGGCAGTGGCTGATAGACCCCAGGCGGCACCTGGCAGACCCATGACGCAAGGTGGCTGGCTGACCAGGCAGTCCTACCATCACATGCAGATAATCCAGGTGAAAATGGGGAACAGGACAGAATTTGCAACCCAGTGCTGGGAAATAAAACCTAAAAACACTGAGACCTCATACCTACATACAGTGTCACAACCCAGCAACTCAGCTGCCCCACCCTGGGGAACACCTAAGGCTCTGTCACTCACTATGTAACAGCTGTCACCAGACCAAAAACAAAAAAACAAAAAACAAACAAAAAAAATGACTCAAACAGGAGAACAGATCAAAGCCTCAGAACCAATTCATCTAAGCGACCAAGAAATAGCCAACCTATCAGATGCACAGTTCAAAGCCCTGGTGATCAGGATGCTCACAGAATTGGTTGATTTTGGTTGCAAATTAGATGAACAAATGAAGGCTACAATAAGTGAAATGAAGGAAAACGCACAGGGAACCAATGGTGATGGGAGGAAAACTGGGACTCAAATCAATGGAGTGGACCAGAAGGAAGAAACAAACAACCAAACAGAAAACAAGGAAGAAACAAGAATTCAAAAGAAAAGGAGAGGCTTAGGAACCTCCAGGACATCTTTAAACGTCCCAACATCCGAATTACAGGGGTACCAGAAGGGGAAGAGGAAGAGCAACACGTGGAGCACTTATTTGAATAAATAATAAAGGAGAACTTCCCCAATCTGGCAAAGGAAATACACTTCCAGGAAGTCCAGGAAGCTCAGAGAGTCCCAAAGAAGTTGGACCCAAGGAGGAACACCCCAAGGCACATTGTAATTACACTAGCCAAGATGAAAATGAAGGAGAGAATTCTAGAAGCAGCAAGGGATAAGGGGACAGTCACCTACAAAGGAGTTCCCATCAGACTGTCAGCTGATTTCTCAAAAGAGACTTTACAGGCAAGAAGGGGCTGGAAAGAAGTATTCCAAGTCATGAAAGGCAAGGACCTACATCCAAGATTGCTCTATCCAGCAAAGCTGTCATTTAGAATGGAAGGGAAGATAAAGTGCTTCTCAGATAAGGTCAAGTTCAAGGAGTTCATCATCACCAAGCCCTTATTATATGAAATGTTAAAGGGACTTACCTAAGAAAAAGAAGATAAAAGATATGATAGTAAAAAGACAGCAAATTCACAGGTATTAACAACCACATCTAAAACAAAAGCAAACTAAGCAAACGACTAGAATAGGAACGGAACCACAGAAATGGAGAGCACATGATGAGGGTTAGCAACAGGGGAGTGGGAGGAGGAAAGAGGGGGGAAAGATACAGAGAATAAGTAGCATAGATGGTAGAGAGAAAATAGACAGGGGGAGGGCAAGAATAGTGTGGGAAAAGTAGAAGCTAAAGAACTTATGACACATGGACATGAACTAAAGGTGGGGTATGTGGGTGGGAGGGGGTGTGCATGGTGGAGGGGAATGATGGGGGAGAAATGGGACAACTGTAATAGCATAATCAATAAAATGTAATTTAAGAAAAAGAAAAAAGAAAAACTAGGTTCTTGGTTCTTGCTCTGTGTTCTATGTTGGAGAATAAACCCTTTGCTCCAAAGGATCCCGAACAGATCACTATAGGTCTGTGGTTATTAGAGCTTTATCTTACAAATTCTGTAACTTGCTTCCCACATACCTCTTTCTCTTTGGTCTCTTTGGATTTACCTTAGGGGCAGGGCTTCCTCCTTAGTGATATGGCACTCCTATAACTCTCTTCTCTCACGATCCATTCTGTGTCCCTTCTCCTATCCCTGCTGGAACAATCTCAAGGCTTTGAGGAGATTAACAGAGTTTTTCTTTCTAAGATGATATCATTTTATGACTCTCTTCAGTTCTGTCCCCTCCTAAGTCTTGGAGAAACCTTTTCATGTACGGCACAGAGAAAGATCCTTGTCTCATGATTCCAAAGATGTCACCAGCAACAAACTTTATCTTCTAGTAGATACATGGTCACAGAGAAAGTCCAAAAATTGTTTTTCCTCATTCTTATGTCTCTAGAATTTAATGATGAAAATTGAAGCATCTGTGCTCTTTATCACCAGTTCCTGGATGTAAATCTATCAGGTTTGGGAAACTCAAACATGATCTCCCTAACCCTTTTTGCAGAAGGGCAGTATCAAAAGATCAGTCCTTTTTCTGGTAGCCTAAAGACTCCTGGAGTCGTAAAGGATGCCATGGAAGCCCTTGACCGGGCCCTATATTCTCAGACTAGTTTATTGTAAAGGGAAAATTTTGTGCATGACAGAATTGGATGCACATTTTCTTCACAAACACTGAACAATACCTCTGCAGAGAAAGTCAATTGATAGAAGGTTCCAGGCAGCACCTAGCCCTGTGCTACCATCGAATGTCTTGGGCCCTGATCTCTTCCTGTTTCTCCACACAGGTAAAGATCTGTCTAGTGCAGCTCTCTACTCACTTCTGTTTTTCCTCGTGGATTGGGAGTCTGGCTTTAACCTGACATTTCAGTACCAGGGATTTATTGTGTTTTGGGGGAAAACTTGAGTCTTCATAGCCCATCCTGAACAATCAGGGAAGTGATCAGCTTTAGAGAGATTGTTGAAGAGTAAGCAACACTGCTGCCTTGTGGAAAACAATGGTTACACACTGTGGCAGAAATTATTTTTAAAAAGTAACATTTCGGCCAAGATGGAGGCATAGGCGGACACACTGTGCCTCCTCTCACAACCAAAATTAAGGACAACAAATATTTAGAAACAAGAAAACAACCAGAACTGATAGAAAATTGAACTGTACGGAAGTCCAACAACCATTCATCCAGACCGGTAAGAGGGGCGGAGTCTCAGCAGGAGAAAGTGGAGGTGTGGACCCGGGAGCGCAAGCAGCAGCAGCTGGCAGTTCCCAGGTGCACAGGCAGCGGCTGGTGGTCCCCGGGCCCACAGGCAGCAGCTGGTGGACCCTGGGCACAGGGGGGCAACTGTGCAGAACCAGTGAGGCCGCACAAGGCGGCTGGTTGACCAGGTGGTCCCACATTCGCGTGCGCAGACGACCCAGGCAGAGGGGAAGTGGCGGAAGGGACTGAATCCAGGAGAGAGCGGAGCAGGCGCCATTGTTCCCTCTCAGACCCCGCCCCCACCTATAGCGTCACAACCCAGCGACTGGGCTGCCCCGCACTGGGGAGCGCCAGAGGCTCCACTCCTCACTACGTAACAGCACTCGCGCGTGCGCAGATAATCCAGGCGAAGGGGAAGCAGCGGAAGGAACTGGAGTCCAGAAGAGAGAGGAACAGGCGCCATTCTTCCCTCTCGGACCCCGCCCCCACCTATAGCGTCACAACCTGGTGACTGGGCTGCCCCGCCCTGAGGAACACCTAAGGCTCCACCCCTCACTACGTAATAGCCGCGACCAGACTAAAACCAAAACAAAACAAAAAAGAAAAACCACCAAAAATGGCTCAAACCGGAGAACAAATAAATGCTCCAGAGCCAATTCCTCTAAGCAGTGAAGAGATAGCCAACCTATCAGATGCACAGTTCAAAGCACTGGTCATCAAAATGCTCACAGAATTGGTTGATTTTGCTCACAAATTAGATGAAAAAATGCAGGCTACAATACGTGAAATGAAGGAAGATGCATGGGGAACTGATAGAGATGGAAGGAAAACTGGGACTCAAATCAACGGAGTGGTCCAGAAGGAAGAAACTAACAACCAAACAGAAGACAAGGAAGAAACAAGAATTCAAAAAAATGAGGAGAGGCTTAGGAACCTCCGGGACATCGTTAAACGTCCCAATATCCGAATTATAGGGGTCCCAGAAGGGGAAGAAGAAGAGCAACAAGTGGAAAACTTATTTGAACAAATAATCAAGGAGAACTTCCCCAATCTGGCAAAGGAAATAGACTACCAGGACATCCAGGAAGCTCAGAGAGTCCCAAAGAAGTTGGACCCAAGGAGGAACACACCAAGGCACATTGTAATTACATTAGCCAACATTAAAATGAAGGAGAGAATTCTAGAAGCAGCAAGGGATAAGGGGACAGTCACCTACAAAGGAGTTCCCATCAGACTGTCAGCTGATTTCTCAAAAGAGACTTTGCAGGCAAGAAGGGGCTGGAAAGAAATATTTGAAATCTTGAAAAGCAGGGACCTACATCCAAAATTGCTCTATCCAGAAAAGCTGTCATTTAGAATGGAAGGACAGATAAAGCGCTTCTCAGATAAGGTCAAGTTCAAGGAGTTCATCATCACCAAGCCCTTATTATATGAAATGTTAAAGGGACTTATCTAAGAAAAAGAAGATAAAAATATGACAGTGAAAAGACAGCAAACTCACAGCTATTAACAACCACACCTAAAACAAAAGCAAATAAGCAAACAGCTAGAACAGGAACAGAACCACAGAAATGGAGATCATATGGAAGGTTAGCAACAGGGGCGTGGGAGGAGGAGAGGGGGGAAAAGGTATAGAGAATAAGTAGCATAGACGGTGGGTAGAAAATAGACAGGGGGAGGGCAAGAATAGTGTGGGAAATGTAGAAGCTAAAGAACTTATGACATATGGACATGAACTAAAGGGGAGAATGTGGGTGGGAGAGGGTGTGTAGGGTGGAGGGGAATGATGGGGGAGAAATGGGACAACTGTAATAGTATAATCAATAAAATATATTTTTAAAAATAAAAAAATAAATAAAAAAATAAAATAAAAAAAATAAAAAGTAACATTTGATAGTGCAGATTGGAATGGGGTCATAGATTTCCTTTTCCTGTTTTATCTTTGTGCATTGTTTGAATTGTTGTTGCTTCATAAATGAATCTTAATTTACAAGCTTAGTCCTATAACAAATAAATCAAATTTCAAAGAGTAAAAACAATATTTAGGCTATTCAAAAGCATCCTATTGTTTACATCATTTAAAGTCATCCTGGCTCCACCTCTAACTCACTGTGTAAGTGTAATCATTTGAATCTGTTTCCATATTAGCAAAATATGGGAGTTGAATTTGATGACACAAATTTTGATTATTGCTCTAGTATCTCTTTCCATTATAATTTCACCAGCCTTCTTCTTTTTATTAAAGATTTTATTTATTTTTAAAGAGAGGAGAAGGGAAGGAGAAAGAGAGGGAAGGAGACATCAATGTGTGGTTGCCTCTCGTGTAGCTCCTACCGGGGACCTGGCCCACAATCCAGGCATGTGCCCTGACTGAGGATCGAACCTGGAACCCTTTGGTTTGTAGTCCCGAGCTCAATCCACTGAGCCACACCAACCAGCGATCAGCAGCCTTCTTTTACCACATATAGGACTTCCATTCAGCCACATTTCAGGCAGTCTTGAATGATGATTGTTCTGTAGTTTAGTTGTAATTTTGATGTGGTTGTGAAAGAGAGAGAGTACCGAGTTTATCTACAACCGCATCTTCACTGGAAGTGCCTATCCTGAAATTTTTTTACAAAAAAATGACTGTTTCAAAAAGGGTGTGATATACCAGTATGGTGATTACCAGAGGGAAAGAGTGGTGGGGGCGGCTAGAAGAGAATGAATGGTTGTTAAATGAGTTCACCACTTGCGGTGGTGAATGCATAATACAGTATACAAATGATATATTATAGAATTGTACACCTGAAACCTATAAAATAAAAATAAAATAAAAAGGGTCTGCTAGGAGATGGTGGTGTAGGTAGTGCTACTTGCTTCTGCCTACTACCACATCAGAAATACAACTAAGCCACAATACAACAACCATCTTTCAGAATTGAGTGAAATTTAGCTGAATGGAAGTCCTAAACTAGGGATTTAAAGCAGAAGCCAAATTGAGACTGGTGGGAGAGGTGGAGACATGAAACAGGCTGATCCCACACCCATGTGTGGTACATAAAAATCAGAAGGGATGTCTCAGATGTGGAGGTTCCCCCTGAGGAACAAGAAGTCCCAACACCACAGCAGGTCCCCCAGCCCAAGTTTCTAGTGCTGGGAAGAGAAGTCCCCATGACTTCTGGCTGTAGAAACCAGTGGGAGTTGAGGCTGAGTGAGATGGAAGGCTTCTGGATTTCCAGGCAGTTCCTTTTAAAGGACCAAGCCAGATTTACTCAGACTGACTCCCTCTGAGTTCCAGCACTGGGGAAGCAGCTTGAAGGGCACCAGGACATAGAGAGAGAAACTGAAGTGTCTGACATCAAGGCAAGGCCTGGAGGGGCAGCTTTCTCCCAGAAAGAAGTGCTGGCAGAGTCCATTGTTTCTTTTCTGAGCCCTCCCCACACAGAACAGGCAGGCACCATATCTGAGTCTCCACCAATCTAGCTATCACTGTTAGCCCCACCCAAGTGATTCCCTGAAACCCTACCCCACCACCTTGTGGGCTCATCCAAGCTGTTTCTAGTGGTTTTTCCAAACAAATGACCTGTTCTGTCTCATGCTTCAGACTTTTCTAAAATCTCTCAAACAAGCAGCACGTAGCCTAAGCAAGCCCTATACCTCTCACTAAGTGGCCCCAGACCTGGCATTAGCAGTAGCTGGGCTTGGTTCACAGGTTGGCTTCTCTTAGGCACCTCCAAGCCCAGCACAAGTAGCAGCCATCTGTAGATCATGCTGGGTGTCCCAGGGCAGAAAATAGGCAGCAGCTAACCTTGGCCTGCACATCCTGGGAGGCCCCAGAGCCATTGTACCTAGTAGAAAATTTTAAAGCACATCAAAGTACCACCCAGTGACCTCCACAAGGGACAAATTCAAGAGGCAAACTCAGTGGGCACCAGAGTCCCACTGAGGCCCTGCTCTGTGGGGCTGGCCAGTGCTCAGCTGATCCTCACAGAGGTTGCAGCCAGTCCTTGCAGTCAGTCTGCCTTGGGTAAATCCTTCTGTAGAGTAAACAGAGGCAGCCTGACTTCCTCACCCAGATGTCTGGGCAGCTAAGGGAAGCAGTTTCCCATAACCTTGAGAATGGGCCTGATAAATAGTGTTATAGCCTTGAGACTGGGTCTGATAAATGGTTCCTATAACATTGAGTGGGCTTGCATGTACAGAATCACGCTATGTTATACAATATACTGGCTTCCTGCTGGCTTTGTCTCAATGTCATATAAAAGGGGATAGGGACTTCATACTGGGGACACACAGCTTGCAGTGTGTGTGGATCGCCTACCCTTGACTAAAGGCATGTCAAGCATCCCCATGGCTCTGAGACTTCTGTCTGCCCAAGTCCAGAGTGGACCTGTCGGGCCTTAACAGACTGCAAGACACCCTCGCATTGAGGTGCCAATAGTAATCAAGGCTCGACTACAACAAGAGTGGCACACCTGAAATACCCAGCTCTGGTGAATGGAAAGGCTGTGCCACTGGACACCTACTACATTAAGCTACTCTACCAGGTCAAGGAGATGCAATAGCTATACATGAAAACAAATAGGGAAGCTGCCAAAATTAAGAAGCAACAAACATATCCCAAATGAAAAAACAGAACAAAACTCCAGAAAAAAGAACTAAATAAAACAGAGACAAGCAAGCAATTTACTAGATGCAGAGTTCAAAACTGGTTATAAGGATACTCAATGAACTTAATAAGAACTTCAACAGCATAAAAAAGGACCAGTCAGAAATGAAGGATATACTAACTGAAATGAAGAATAATTTACAGGGAATGAACAGTGCAGTTAATGAAGTGGAGAATCAAATGAGGGATTTAGAGAATAAGGAAGCAGAAAACACACAATTAAAATAGGAAAAGAAAAAACAATTCAAAAAAATGAAGACAGTGTAAGGAGCCTCTGGGACAACTTCAAGCATTCCAACATTTGCATCATGGGGTGCCAAAGGAGAATAGGGAAGTGATTTCTCCACTACTGGAGAGCACCAGCACAGAAGAAGGCAAAAGTAATGATTTTATGGTAGTGATCCCATGATGTTATCTGGGTACCAGTTCTAGAGAGCAACCAATCCAGATTTTTGATGGCCACAGTGCTCTGAAAGAGAGGAATCCAGGAAGATAAATGAAATTCTTAAAACATAATGATGTTTTTGCATATGTTAAGAGATTTAAAATTTAGGAAAGTTGAGTTTGAATTAATTCTTAGCACAGTAGAAAATACTGAGACTAGCCCTGCCCAGGTAGCTCAGTTGGTTAGAGCATTGTCCCGATACACTAAGGTTGCAAGTTCAATTCCCCTGGTCAGAGCACCTACAAGAATCAACCAATGAATGTATCAATAAGTGGAACAACAAAAAAATCAATGTTTCTCTCTCCCCCCTTCCTCTCTCTCTTTCCAAAATCAATAAATTTAAAAAAACAAAGAAAATAAAATACTGAGGCCAAATCATCGAAAGAAAAGAGGTGGGAAAATGCAGAAGAGCATAAGAGACACACCTGTAAATGGAGCCTGTAAAGGGCCGGAGTGAATGGTGTGAAAGGAACATTCGAAAAGATAGTCACTGAGAATTTCCCCAAACTGTTTAAAGACATCAATTTTCCTATTCAAGAAGCACTATAAATTCCAAGCAAGAAAAATATAAAACAAATCTCATTTAGATGCAATATACTAAAAATTGAAGAGAAAATTTTTCACAAGTAGTTGGGAGCTAAAAATACAAGACTCTTTTCAAAGGAGCAAGAAAAAGCTGATAGCTAATGGAACCAGAAGACAGTGGAATGTCATCATTAAGATGCAGAAAGAAAACAACTGACAAAATAGAGTTCTGTATCTAGCAAAAATATCCCTTAAGAGTGAAGGTAAAATAAAGAGAAATCCAGATAAATAAAAATTGAGAGAATTTGTAATCAGCAGACCTACACTAAAGCAAATGCTACAGAGAGCTTTCCCAGTGGGAGGAAGCCCAGCAGTAAACATTTGGGTGACATTAAATGTGCATTGGTTGTGTGAGACACAATGTCATGTGGAGCTTGAGATATATGTAGAATGAACATTTATGACAGTAATTCAAAAGACAGGAGAAGAATAGATAGGGTTTACATTTTTTTAGGCTTATAGCATTGTCTGTGACAGTAATATGCATTAGACATTATAAGTCAAGAATATATGTGATAAACTCAAGAAAACCACAAGGAACAGTAGAAGAATAACCTTTTTGATTAATCCAATGGAAGGCAAGAAATGAGGAAAAAAAGAAACAAAACAAATGAGACAAAACAAATTATTAGATGGTAGAAGTGAATGTAAATTTATTGATCTCTGCATTATGTATAAATGGTCTAGATGTTAAAATTTAATAACAAAGATTATAAGACTGCTTTTAAAATAAAGCCCCAACTATACTCTGCTTACAAGAGATATACCTTCAATACAAAGACATAAAAAAAGGCCCTGGCTGAGTACCTCAGTTGGTTAGAGCCAAGGTTGTAGGTTTGATCCCTGGTCAGGGCACATACAACAATCAACCAATGTATGGTTATTCTATGAATATTTTATTCAAATAAAACCTGGTGTTGCTCTAATACCAGACAAAATAGACAAAGTAGAGAAGAAGCATTTTAAAGAAATACTTTTTAACTCTTAAAGGATCATTTTAACAGAGGGAGAAAATAAATCTAAATTTATATATACATTTAAATAACATATCTTTAAAACATAAAGCAAAAACTGACAAATGAGAGGGAAAGGTGAAAAATCTACAGTCATACTGGGAGATTTTAACATAACTGTCCCAACAACTGATAATACAAGTAGAGAAAAATCAGTAAAGATAGAAACAACCCAATAAATAAACTTGACATAATTGATATGTCTGGCAAATAATGAATGTTCTTTTCCACTCTTTTTTCTTTCAATCCTTTAATCTGGAAACTTTTTGCTGTTATGTTTTCTCTATTCTGTATGTTGAATCCATATTTCCTTGAATATATTGATAATGGCTATTTTTAAAAGTCTGTGTCTGAAAAGTGAAATATCTAATTTTTTTAAAGGAGGTTCTGATACAAGATTACCAAATATCACACCTGGACTGATTTTCTAACCTTACAAAAGATCAAAAGTATAAGCTGTTGTTTTTATGCAGTCAGCTAAGGGAGAGATTTTATTTGCATATTTGGAAGCATTTTCAACTAAAGCAGGAGCCAGCTAATGAGAAAGTATGAGCTCCTTTCCTCGAAGCTGAAAGCAATGTCATTTCCACCAATATTTAAAGAGTGATATTTACAGGGAGATTTTGCATAAAACGAGGCAAGCAGTAGTTTCAGCCACAACATTTTTTTCCTGATACAGAATCTTCTACTAATTGGAACCTGGACTCAAATACCTGAGGAAGTGACCTGGAGAAGAATGCCCAGTTATTTGAAATGCCTTCCTGACACTTTCTTGTAGTATCTTGGAGTTTACACATGATAAACCAATTAATTTACTTCAGTCCAAGAAACGTCTATTAACTATACTGGAAGCAAGCACTGCACTCAACCATGCAGAGGATGAAGAGATCTAAGGATCTAAGTCATCATTGTCTCTTGCTTGCATTATTACAAAGACCAACCAAACAAAACCAGCCCTTCTCCCCTCCCCCCCACACACAAACTCATCTTCCCACATCTGCTCTTGTGTTTCCAATCTATTCTTCATATTGTAGTCAATGTGCACTTTTAAAATCATAATTCTGACCTATTCATTCCCCTTATTAAAACCTCCAACGACTTCTTATTGCTCCCAGGATAAAATAATAAATCCTTAGTACTGCAAGTTGTAGACCCTGACTGCTTCAATAGCCTCTCTTCATACATGACCTCCTCATTCATTAAATCCTCACAACTGTGACTTTTTTTCAGAACTTAGAACATACCATTATTTCTGGTTTTAGATTTCTTAAATACTATTTTTTAATTCCCTTCCCACTTTCACTTACCTTCTTATTATCAGTTGGAATTCAGTTTAAACATAACTTCTTCCAGAAAGCATTCCCTAATTTCCAAGATTAAGTTGTCTCTATTATATGCTCCTGCCAAACCCTGCATTTTTCCATCATTATATTCAACACACTTGTAATTACTTACTAATGTCTGGCTTACCTGATAGACTGGAAGTTTCATGAGGGCATTTAAAATTGTGGCTAGCTCCACTCATTACTGAGTGGATAAAATTAATAAAATTAATGAAAAATCACTGTTATCAGAAGTGCACAGTCTTGAGTAAACACACATCACTCTTCATTTTAACACAAGATAAACCAAGTTTAATAGTGACACAACACGCAATGAAAGTAATAGGAAGATAAGGGAGGAAGACATTGACCCTCAGTAAGATGTAAAATACACTACTGGAGCTGGGCCATGGAGGATGGGAAGAACTCCAATGGGAAGAAAGATGGGAAAGGATTTCAAAAGGAAGGAGTAGCATAAGTGAAGGAATTGAGAGAAAAGACTATGAGTAGATTTGGGCAAAGGCATGTACTCCAATAGGATTGAGGTATAGACTGTTTGGAAGGGTGTGGTGCACAACAAAGCTGAAAAGGTAGGCTGGCATTATCAAACTGAGTATCAGGCTGAGGGATTTGTATGTTATTCTGCAGGCAGTAGGATCAGATCTGGCTTTAAAAAGATAATTCTGCATTGTATAGAATTAAATAAAAGAGAGGGAAAGAAGAGGAAGAGAGATCATTTAGGAAATGTGTAGAGGAAGCAGTCTATTTACAGATACCAGTCATTCCACACTCTAAATGTGTCTATAAACATTTAAGACACAGAAGTGTAAAGAAACCTGTCTTGCTGTATGCAAACATTTCCAGAAGAATGCAGGTTATCCTATGGATATTGCAGATGCTGATTCCAGAAAAAAGATCCATTCAGCTAAATTTATGCTGATTGCTGCAAGTTCCAGTTTTAGTGGTTTTCTTTTAAAGACAGGTTTTTATTATTTTTCTACAGTTTATTGATATATAATTGACAAATAAAATTATAAGATATTTGAAGTGTGCATCACGATAAGTTGATATACAATACATTGTGAAAGAATTCCCCCCACCTAGTTAACTAACATACCTGTTACTTCACATATTTATCTCCTCCCCACCTTTTTTTATTTTTGTAAAAACATTTAAGTTCTACTCTTTTAGCAAATTTCAGTTACACAAGTGTTATCATCTATAGTGACTACGTTGTACATTAGATCCTCAGACCTTATTCATCTTATAACAAAGTTCCCTTTCACCCTTTTACCAAACACTTTTCTACTGTCTATTTCTATGAGTTCAACTTTTTAAAAAAACTCCACATATAAGTAATACTATGTAGTACTTGAAACAGATTTTTATCAGAGATAAATAAGACTATCTCCAATAGCCTTATTTGGAGATACTGGTACTGGTTATTTCATTTAAGAAGCAAAATCCCTCAATTATATAAAGAGGCCGACCTGACTTTTGAGAACAAAAATAGTAGAGGATGAAATTATTTAAACCTCTTCCTCAATTTCAGAAAAATGAACACTCATACACAGCTAGTATAACCACAACCTACCTAAAAACCAATTTGGCAATTAGTTTCCATTTTCTATGGTACAACACTTTATGCGTGAAACCTTAATACAAGCCTCTCATGACTTTGAAATTCTTTGAAATACTCGTGGGTGTCTTTCTTTCCTAGGTCCTGCATAAAGTATTTGCAAGAAACTATGGAGTTGTGGTAATTCCTCTGAGGATGAATATTTGCTCCATTTATATCAAATATATGTTTCGCTGCTATTTTTGTGCTTTTCTGAAGACAGAAAAAACTGTTATTTTAATTCCGAATCATGATGTAATCATGATTAATTTTAAGTAGCAATTAAATTTAATGTGTGTGTTTCAAATAATACCTATGATTAAAGCATCAGTAACTTGAATGGTATAATCAAGGTCACACATGTGTAGGCATTGATAACTATGATAAGGCTACAGCTTGGGCGAGACCAGTTTTACAACACACTACACTGATCTCAGAAACGTTAAAGCATGGGGGAAACGTGCACCAGAGAGTCAATGAAATAGGTTGATGTTTGTTATAGAGAATATCCTGCTTGGATGCAGGTTTCAACTTTCAAAGACTTTATAATCTAGTTGGGGAAGCAGGATGCACCATGATCCAAACTGACCTAATAAGAAAGTATGTTAGCTCACAAAACTGGAAAGCCAGAGTAACATGGGAGAAGCTTTCAGAGTTGGTAAACCCAGTGGGAAAATTATGTGATCAAGAACTCAGTTTTTTCCCACTGGTCTGCTCTGCCTTTCTTAATATCAGCTTCGTTCTGAGGCTAGGCTTCTCTCCTCCTCAGTGATTTTAAGATGGTTGTCAATAGCTATTGAGGCTACATTCTACCTCATAACATCCAGCCAGAGCAGTGAACTTACTTTTCCAGAAGCTTCCAACAAACCTCCCCTGTGACTTGTTAGTACATGTGAATTGGTTCACATCCCTCTTCTGAAGCCAATTACATGACAATGTAAGGAATTATCCTGTGGGTTTAGATTAATCGAGTCTGCAGAACTACGGAATTGGATCTATTTTGCCTGAAGTACATGGAAAGGTGAACTCTTGGTCAAAATTAGAGTTCTGTTAGTGTGAGAAAATGTAGTAACAATTTCTGTCCACTCCAGAACCCTCTTGAATACTTTTGCATCTCTACTAGACCCTAGCACATAACACACTAGTAGTAATTTCCTTAAGACCAAGGACTGTGCCTAACTTATCTTTTCTATTCTCCTTAATTTCTTGCACATATCTGATACTTAATAAACATCTACTGTCATTTTAACCATAGTCATTGTTTCTGACAGTGATTGTGTTCCTTGCCAAAATAATCTTGAAATGACCTATAGTCCTCCCCGCTTTTTTTTCTCAGTTCAGACCTCAGTCCCTGTACCAATAGAAAGAAAACAAAAAATTTACTTGTAAAATCTAGCTCAGTAACATTCTTGGGCTATAATTCTCAATATTCTCAAGAATTTCGTGGACACAGCAGCTTATCCATGAAAGTAACATTGAAGGTATGTAACAGACAAATAGTGAAACTTTTTTAAAAAGATGAATATAATAATCAAAGCTGTTTATTAAAAACTTTCAAAAAGATTCAGGGAAAGGAAGGAGCAACCCTATGTCTACATTAAAAGATTCCCTTTTTGTGGAACTCTGCTCCAAGAAAGACAGAAAGAATAGATTCTTTTTATTTTCTTTTATTTTGATTCTATTACAATATGAGTCATTTCTTATTCCAAACCATTCTGCTTTCCTTTCATTTGCTCCCCTAAGTCTGAAGACTAAATATAGACAACATCTGTTTGGCCAGCTACTCCTCTCCAGAGTACTCAGAGCTTTATGCCTTGAAGACTTTTTCCTATTCTTTCCATTGTGAATGCCTCAAAGGCACCAGAACATGGGCTCCACATGGACAGACACTTTGTCTTTTTCTGTATCACCAGTTCCTAGTGAAGTGTCTGGCCTGAAGACTGTGCTCAATTATTTTTAAAATAATGAAATAAATGAATGAGAAGAATTTCATTAAGTAGAAATGATGTTATCATATAGTGAACTGTGGAATGTTAATACTGTATTGTATTTTCCACCTAGAAAATTCTGTTAGAGCTTTAAAGGAGAGGTGCTTGGAAAGTGTACAATTAAACATTTCATAATAATGGTTTCCCAATAAAAAAATATATCTTCAAGGTGCAGATTTGGAAAAACCCCATCTTAATTTCAATAAAGTAGGAATGTATAATTAAGTTTCACATATGGTTTAGAAGAGGATCTTAGAAATTAAATTAGCAAAGTGTCTTGCACAGAGAAGGCATTTCAGTGATTGGTTATTGGATTTAATTACATTGTCTTATAAATCAAGTGGTAGGAGTTCAAGAATTTTGCACATATTTTGCAAAAAGACTGACATATTGAACTGGAAGGCTTTCCTACGCAAGTGCCTTTGGTTACTTAATATCTTCAACCATGTAGAGTTAGTGCCTCAGAATCTCCAGGATTACCAGGTGAGTGGCACCTAGCACCTAGATAATTAATAGCAGATAGAAGGAAAGGGTGTTGGAAGAGGACACTTGTCCCTTTCATTCAAGTTCAGGTAATTTATTCAATATAGACAACATCTGTTTGGCCAGCTACTCCTCTCCAGAGTACTCAGAGCTTTATGCCTTGAAGTGTCTGGCCTGAAGACTGTGCTCAATTATTTTTAAAACAATGAAATAAATGAATGAGAAGAATTTCATTACGAATTGAATTACGAATTTAGGGAAATGCCTTGGTACTTAATCATATCCCCAGAGTGATTTCTGGACTCTGGGAATGGAAAAGTCTATCAGATGCTCTATAGGTATAATCTCACACATCCTCTTATATCCACAGGAGGAAACATCTACTTCTGTGCTGCTTATTGTATGTGCTTGAAGGAAGCTTTTGAAATAGAGTGATTTACTCCTTTTAGTTTTCTAGGACTTTCCCAATTTTAAAAGTCTTATAGCCCAGGAAATCCCTCAGTTTCAGAAAAAAAAAACAAGACAGTTAATCAGCCTACTTTGAAAACTCCATTTAAAAAAAATAAAAACTTATTTGGACCTACCTAGATTTCCTAATGCACTTTTTACTTCCTATCTTTCCACAATTGCTCTATCAAAATTCTAAAATGTTTCTCTCCCTTGTACCTCTGCTGACTTGTTTCACTTCAGCTTATTAAGTACTTACAAACCAAGGTTTGGTGTTTATAGCTTAATATCTATTATATTTGTTAATCTTTAAATATGTAGATGACCTCCATAAATTTTATTTGACTTTTCAGAGAAGGTAATATAGGTGCACAAAAGACTTTATTTTATTAGCCTTGAGCCTTTGGATTGAGGAATCCTAGAATGAGAATGAAAAGTAAGAAAATATGCAAATTTTCAGATACAAAGGTAGGACAACTTTTAAAGATCTTATTTATTTTTAGACAGAGGAGAAGGGAGGGAGAAAGAGAGAGAAACATCAATATGTGGTTGCCTCTCACATGCCCCTTACTGGGGACCTGCCCCCACAACCCAGGAATCTCCCCTAGCTGGGAATCAAACCTGCAATACCCCCTCCACCCCACCCCCCACCCCCGCACAAGCTGGCGCTCAATCCACTGAGCTACACCAGCCAGCACAAAGTAGGGCAGTTTTTGATAGCATGAGGATACCTCCTTTGTGGGATTTCCCCCTCAGCTTTTTTTTCTTTTTTAAGTGATTCAACTTGAATTTTCTTCTACTCTGGTATATTCCAAGGTGGGACATGCAGGAAATAATTTTAGCTGGTAAACAGGGATTTCATTAACAATTTGAGCAATACAAAATGTTTTTTTCCCATTATCTTTTATTAATACTGATTTTGACAAGAAGAAAGTCTCATTTTCATGCTAATACATCTTAACACCTCTGTAACATCTACTAATCTTTCTTTGTAACAAAGAGTCAGTCAAGCCTTGAACTTAGAATTCAAAAGTGTCTAGCTGGAATTTAATGAAAAGTTTACATTTTTTTGTGGTATTTACTTCCATGGTTACTTTCTACTTATGATAATGAAAATATTTTTTATTTTTAAAAAATTTTCCGGAGTGATATAACGACATTTTTCTTTTTAGGTAAACATATGTAATAAAAATAACCCATTTAAAGGCAAAATATTTGGCAAAAACGATGAAGATGAAATGGGGTTTTCTAAAGCATAAGAACACTTGCCTAAGTTTCCATATACTCAAGAAAATATAAAGATACCCTGGAGAAGGGTGGCATCTAAAGCTCCCTCTGTCCCTACAGATACACAGGCATCTGGCAGAAATGAATGAAACAGTGTGCACACTATGGTCAAAGCACAGAAGCTCAGATTTCCAACAGAACTTTATAAGGAAAACACTTCAGAGTCTTTGTCCGTTTCTCATGCCACAACGCCCTTCTCAGCACCCAGCAACAAACACCAACTAGCCTTGTAGTTATTGGACCTAACACATTCCTCTATATTCTAAGGTGTTGGCATATTCAGAACCTCAACTTACTATTCAGGAGAACAGCCATGAACTCTCCTTGATATTACTGTTAAAAGGATTGAAATGGACATCCTTGAGTTTACTTGTTGAGCTGGCATTGAGGAACAGAAATTTCAAATGGTGCTTAATTTCTGTAATTTTGTATTCCATAATATATAAAATATTTTTTAGGCATCACATTAAGATTTAAAAGAAAAAAATCTGGGAGAGAACTTCATCAATGGAAAACTTTGTTTTTATTAATAATTGATAAGGTACCATGTTACCTTCTAGTCAATATAAGACAGAAAACAGTCTGGAATTCAATCAAATTATTTAGAAACATCGTATCTTATCTTGGATCAAAATCTAAGAGACCTATGTGGTCCAAAACACCAGATTAATCACTTCCATAATATTTATCAACTTCCATAGTGTTTATCAAACAAGTACTTTTTGATAGCTTCCATAATATTTATCAAACAAGTATTTTTAAGCTTGTACTATGTACTCACCTCATTAGACACTGAAAAATCAAGAATTGTGACTCATGGACTCTTGATAGATTTATGATACAACTAGGAAGACTGCATTAACTCACATAAAATAACTAGACAGTAATAAATTGGACTAAACACATAGTAAATAAATGATAAAGATTTTATATGGGAGTTATATAAGTATATAAGGGAGTTATGAAGAAGAAAGAAGTACCTGAAGGTTACAATAGTCCAAGAAAATTTCACAATGGGATTCTGTTTTCTTTTCTTTACTTTTTAAAAATTAAAGTCATTTTTTATTTTTTAATTAGAGTTAATATACAGCATTATATTACTTTCAGGTGTACAAACCAGTAATTAGGTCCCTGGGCTTGGGGCCTAATATGGGTCTGGGACGCCTCACTCCTCTGGGGGGAACCTCCACAGCTGAGATATCCCTCCTGATTTTTATCTGCCACACATGTGCATGGGACCAGCCCGTTCTGTGTCTTTGCCCCTCCTGCCAGTCTTGTTGTGCCTTCTTCTTTAAATCCCTACATAAAGGACTTCTATTCAGCTAGGTTTCAGTCTGTTTTGAAAGATGGTTGTTTTGTAGTTTTACTGGAATTTTGATGTGGTTGTGGGAGGATGTGAGTACTACATTTACTTATGCTACCATCTTGACCAGAAGTCCCAAAATTCTTTTACTTTTTAGTGAGTATATTAAAGATGGGTATATTTAGAAGTGGGGGGAAAAGAAAGATAAAGGTATTCCATGATCGAGACCATTGATGGAAGAAAATTCTAGGAAAAACAGTGAGACTAAACTGTGGAAGATCTTGAAAACTAGCTTCAGAGGATTAGCTGATTCTGCAAGCAATAGAGAAAGCATCTCATAGGGTTGTTGTGAGGATTAAATGAGGTAATATTTGTGAGTATAAATGGCATTTTAAGAATATTTGTCTAGCAATAATAGGCAAGATAGATTAAAATGAAAGAACATACTGAGGGAGCCAGGAACAAAGCTTTTTCAATAGTCTAGGCATGTGTCAATGAAGGTCTGGGCAAGAGTGATACCATTGTAGATAAAGAGGCAAATCTGAAGCTTTTTAAAATAAAAATCCAGTAATTTATATTGTGATGTATTTATCATTTATTGAGCAAGTGCTATGCGCTAGGCACATAGCCAGTCACATGCAGAATTGATAGAACACAGTGATATTTTGCACATGAGAAATTCATGAGTTGTATGAAACATTTCTGAACTAGGAGATAAGAAATAAAGGTGGTGTCTTAACAGAGTCATGGGAATTGAGAAGAGGAGCAGATTTTGTGGAGAAAGATGATCGGCTCTAATCTGCATATTTGAAATGTGAGGAGAATAGGATTGTCTATTACTGTTTATTAGCCGAACACTGGGCTAGATGCTAAAGCTACAAAGAAGTGTAAGAGAAGGTCCCTATCTTCAAAAAACTTACACTTAAATCAGAAAGAGAAGAAATATTAACAAAATGTTAAATAATACACAGTGACATTTTCTAAATTAAATAAATGGTACAGGTAACAAATGCTACTGAATTTAAGAAGTGGGAGGTAGTATGTGGATGGAGTAGTTTGAGGAGGGATTATGGAAGATGTAGGAAAATATAGAAGATCAGTTAGCAAAAACAGTGAGATAACTATTATTTGTTAATTGTTTATCTTATGCTTATACATCTCATTCACATATATTACCTCATTTAGTTCCAACTACACTTCTCTGATGTAGATACAGGTGAGGAGATGGAGGTTTGGAGAGATGAAGTATATTACACGTGGTCATGTGGTTAGTAAGAAGTAGAACTGAAATATTAACCCCTGTTTCGCTCAAAAGACCTCACTCTTAATCACTTCTCTATAAGCAGGAGAAAGAAATTGTAGGAATTGCAAGTAAGGAATGAATTCAAGGACTAGTAAGTGGAAATGTACCTAGGGCAGATTTAAAAATTGATCTAGCCCTGGCTGGTGTAGCTCAGTGGATTGAGCGCGGGCCTGCGAACCGAAGGATTGCGGTTCGATTCCCAGTCAGGGCACATGCCTGGGTTGCCAGGCCAGTTCCCGGCAGGGGACATACAAGAGGCAACCGCACATTGATGTTTCTCTCCCTCTCTCCTTCCCTTCCTCTCTAAAGATAAATAAATAAAATCTAAAAGAAAAAAAAAGTACTTAAAAAAAAATTGATCTAGAGCATACTAATAATGATAGTTAATACTTACATAGTAGTTACTATGTAACAGGCACTATTCTAAGCATGTTATTGTATTTGAACCTATTTAATCATTCAATAATTCACTGAAGTAAGTTATAGTATTATCCCCATTTTACAGATAAAGAAATTAGGTGACACTCCTAGTAAGAGTCAGGATTTGAACACTCTGACACCAGAATCCATGGTTTTAACCTACATACTATCAGGCTTTTGAATTAAACACAGGTTTGAGGTTAAGTCTTAGAATGTGGAAGGAGTAGGTATAGAGGAATAGGAGGGCATAAAAATGAGCTAAAGAATAAGCATAAAGCCAAGCCAAAGACACCATTTTAGGGGCATACACAATTGGAGACAAAAAGCAGAAGATATGCTGACAAATGAAATAGAATAGTAGACCATCAAAATACACTGAAGAAAGATTCATCCATCAGAGAATGTGGTCTGCGTAATGAATGGTACTGAGTAGAGAATATGAGCTAAATAAAACTGGTTGGAAAAAGAATACTGGTTATCATATATAAAGCAGTCTCAGGAATGAGGTCAAAATTCAAACAGTTACTAAGAGAATGGAAGAGGAAGAAGTAGGAGCAGCGAGTATGGCCTACACATTTTAGGAGATTGACTGAAAATGTCAGAGGGAGGAAAGACCTGAGCTAACAGTGTCAACCAAGTCAGTTTTCTCTCCTGCCCTAGTGACTTGACCATAAAAAGATACTCCACTCCTTCTAACCTAAAGTTAGAAGAATAGGCCCAAAGTCCTTCATTTAATACTAATTCAAGTGGAAATTATGCATTAATAAGACAAGCAGGACTTCACTCTGAGTTCTTGTGATCTTTTTAAGGGCAACTGTGTTCTTTACAGTTCAGTCCAGTCCTTTTTCACATAATGTTGTAGCTCATTATTAGATATTGCTACAAGTAGACAGTTTCATGCTTCTGAATTATCCACTTGATTATCTACTTATGTTCTCCATGGTTCAACTCAAATGCCACTGCTGTTCTGAGGCCTTTTCTGACCCTAGTCCTAGTGAGAGCCTCTGCTCTACAGCTCCACTGAACCCAGTCCCTGTGCTATCATATCACCTGCTGCACTCTGCTATAACTGTTAACATTTTTTATTTGTCTCTGCACATAGATGATAGGCTCTTATAGGCAAAGAAGGTGGTTTTTATTGCTGGTTTCCCAATGCCAAATATGGTGCTTGAGAGAGTATGCACCTAGAAATGTTTATTGAAAAAAGGAGTAAACAAAGCACAGTAGGATTAGAAGACATCAAGTGGAACTTTATTTGTCCATTCAGTCCTTCAGTCATCCTGTAAGGACCAGCTCAGTACTGGGCTTCCAAAAGTCACTTGAATTTATTTATTTATTTATTTATTTATTTATTTATTTATTTATTTATTTTTAAGTATATTTGATTGATTATGCTATTACAGTTGTCCCATTTTTTCTCCCCTTTATTCCTCTCTGCCCTGAACACCCCTCCCACCAGTATTCTCCCCCCTTTACTTCATGCCCATGAGTCATACATGTAAGTTATTTGGCTTCTTCATTTCCCATACTATTCTTAACCTCCCCCTGTCTATTTTGTACCTACCATTCATGCTTCTTCTTCCCTGTAGCTTTTCCCACATTTTCTCCCCACCCTCTCCTTGCCGATCACCCTCCATATGATCTCCATTTCTGTGATTCTGTTCCTGTTCTAGTGGTTTACTTAGTTTGTTTTTGTTTTTAGGTTCAGTTGTTGATAGTTGTGATTTTGTTGTCATTTTACTGTTCACAGTTTTTGATCTTCTTTTTCTTAGATAAGTTCCTTTAACATTTCATATAATAAGGGCTTGGTGATGATGAACTCCTTTAACTTGACCTTATCTGTCCTTCCATTCTAAATAATAGTTTTGCTGGATAGAGCAATCTTGGATGTAAGCCCTTGTCTTTCATGACTTGGAATACTTCTTTCCAGCCCCTTCTTGCCTGCAAGGTTTCTTTTGAGAAATCAGCTAATAGTCTAATGGGAACTCCCTTGTAGGTAACTCCTCTTCTCTTGCTGCTTTTAAGATTCCTTCCTTACCTTTCATCTTGGGGGATGTAATTATGATGCATCTTGGTGCGTTCCTCCTTGGGTCCAACTTCTTTGGGAATCTTTGAGCTTCCTGGACTTCCTGGAAGTCTATCTCCTTTGCCAGATTAGGGAAGTTCTCCTTCATTATTTTTTCAAATAAGTTTTCAATTTCTTTTCCTCTTCTTCTGACCCCTGTGATTCAGATGTTGGAACATTTAAAGTTGTCCCAGAGGTTCCTCATCCTCTCCTCATTTTTTTGAATTCTTGTTTCTTTATTGTGTTCTGGTTGAATGTTTAATTGTTGCTTCAGTTCCAGATCATTAATTTGAGTCCTGGTTTCCTTCCCTTCACTGTTGGTTCCTTGTACATTTTTCTTTTTTCCCTTTACATAGCCTTCACTTTTTCTTCTATTTTGCAATCATACTTAGCCATTTCTGCAAGCATCTTGATTACCAGTGTTTTGAACTCTGCATCTGATAGGTTGGCTATATCTTCGCTGCTTAGTTCTTTTACTGGAGTTTTGATCTGTTCTTTCATTTGAGCCATATTTCTTTGTCTTGATGTGCCTGCTACATAGTAAGAGGCAGAGCCTTAGGTATGCACCAGGGCAGGGCAACCCATGGTGCTGCATTATGGCACTGTATATGGGGGAGGGGTCAGAGAGAGAACAATACCACTTGCTCAGCTCTCATCCTGCTTCCAGTCACTTCTGCTGCTACCCACAAGCAAATTGGGCCCTTCTGGTGCTGATTCCTGGGTGGGTGGGTTTGTGTACACTCTAGGACCCCGTGGGTCTCTCCAATTAACTCTCCTGTGAGGCTGGGAGTTTCTCCTTCTGCTGTAACCCCCACAAGTTTTTAGAGCCAGAGGTTTTGAGGCTTTGTTTTCCCATGCTGGAACCCTGGGTTGCATGGTCTGTCTTGCTCCCCAGTTGTTTCTATCTGTGTGCAGATAACTGCACGCAAATGTGGGACCACCAACCACTGCCTCACCCTCCTGGTCCTCCAGCTGCTGTCTTGCCATGTGTCCTCTCCACCCCTCCTACCAATCTGGATGAATATTTTTTCTTTAACTCCTTAGTTGTCAGACGTCCATACAGTTCAATTTTCTGGAAGCTCTGGTTGATTTTTGTTTTCAAATTTGTTGTTGTCCTTCTGTTGATTGTGTAAGGAAGCAATGTTTATCTACTTACACCTCCATCTTGGCCAGAAGCTCAGTCACTTGACTTTAAAGTGGCACATCACACCAAGTTCCTCACCCATAAGGTACAGTCTTCTTAGTCTCCAGAAACTGAAAATTAGGATTTTTAAACCTTGTAACCCCCTTTTATTGTGTCTCTGAAACAGAAGTGTAAGTGGAAATAAGCTTTCTTATTCATTTTCACAGGTAAGGAAACTAAGGCACAAAGGAGTGGAATAATTATAAGAAGCTCATTTCTTACACTTAGGATCTCAGGGTCTCTCAAGAATTCAATGGTTTGTTCAGTCTGTGCTGAGTTCTAGATAAGACTGTTCTGTGACTCTTTCTATTACCCTCCATTGGTCTCCTATAGAAACTCACTCACACACTCCATAACTGGCTCCCACTCTCACAACCCAATTGGGCAAACCTGTCACTATATAACCAAATATGAAGTTACTTGCAAAAGTGTCACTCAAACACTATAATAAATCTTCCTATTAGTCAGTGTTCTTCCCCACTGGGCCCATTCTCATCTTGCAGATCAGGATTTGAACACCAAACACTACATTTCTGTTTTGTCAAAACTTTCAACAAATGGTATAGGGATATCAGTCACAATGTACAAACAATTTGATTAATTCGTGTTTATTTGATCTATTTTCTTTAATCCATGTTGGATGGGGTAAAAGATTTGTTCACATGGTGATTCACCACAAAACTTCAGCTCTGTCCATTTGTGAACCCAACAGGAAAGTCAGGTTTTCAGGTTAAGAGAACTGTGCTCTTTGCTGATTTGTTAAATTTTAAGGCAGTTGAGTATCTGGCTCCACTTAGTGCTGAAATGTCATAGTGCAGCCTAGTTCCAATTCCAAGCCATATGAGTAAAAATCAAGGAAAAACTAAATTATAGGCGTCTTTTCTGTTTAAGGGGCAATCATATTCATTTGAGAAATTGAAGTTCAAATCCTTCAGTGTTTGCGCTGCAAATAGAAAAAACTGGGGGCAAGAAATATGAAGACAGAGTTGGAGTCAGGAAAAAGAAGCAAAGCTCTGGCTATGTGGTAAATCAATTGGGTTCCTGGTGTGTATTCTTTGCTTTTTAGATTATATTACAGATCATTTTGAAGTCAATGTCAGCCCTGGCCATGTAGCTCAGTTGGTCAGAGCGTTATCACTATATGCCAAGGCTGGGGTTTCAATCTCTGGTCAAAGTTCATAAAGAAGCAATCAATGAATGCATAATTAAGTGGAACAACAAATCAATGTCTCTCTCTCTGTGTTTCTCTCTTCTCTATCTACCCTTTCCTCTCTCTCTCTCTAAAAAAAAGTCAGTGAAGGCTGGGGGTCAGGGGCTGGGCAGAAGGGGGCAGAGGGGCTGGAAATAGGGACATAGTGTCAATAAAAATTAACAATTAAAATTGTTAATTTTTAAACAATTTAAAAATCAATAAATAAAACATTTTTAAAATCAAATAAAAAGTCTTAGCAAATGCCATTGCTAAGACTTCATGAAGATAAGAAAAGGGCTCTGTAAGACTAGAATCAGCCTTGGCTAGCCCAGTTGGTCAGAGTGTGGTCTTGATCCACCAAGATTGTGGGTTCCATCCCTGGATGGAGCACATACAACAAATCAGTCTCTCACTCTCTCTCTCTCTCCCCCTCCCCACCCCACCACCTTCCTCTCTCTCTCAAATAAAAAAAAAAGCCTAGAAGCAGAAACTGGTTATTTCACATTTGCTAAACTATAGAAGGGGTTCTGTGAGCTTCTAATAAGCATTTGCTAGAGAATTAATGATGCACTATATTAAATTTCTTTCAAGTATTGTCCCATAAAACACGTTTGGTCTCCAGTGTCATTCTCAGTGTCCATCAAGAATTGGGTCAAGTCAGCCCTGGCTGATGTGGCTCAGTTGGTTGGAGCATTGTCCCTTGTATCAAGGGGTTGGGAGTTCAATTATTGGACAGGACACATGCCTAGGTTGCATGTTCAATCCCCAGTCAGAGTGCGTATAGGAGGCAACCGATCAATGGTTCTCTCTTGCATCAATGTCTCTCTCTCTTTTTCTCTTTCTCTCCCTTCCTCTCTCTCTAAACATATTTTTTTAATTGGGTCAAGTCAAAGACTGAAGTTTGAGGTAGACAATAAAATACTGAACAAAAAGAAAGAGAGGGAAATAAGGAAAAAGACCGTTAACAAAAGAGAAAACAAAGGACTTTTCCACTAACCTGGTTTTCAGGTTACTCGGCCCTTTCCTGGCTCCCATATAAGTTTCTTTGCAGTTACATTGTATATATTTGCTTAAGCTTTAGATTTCAGTTTGATTTGAGAAAGTTATGTCAAAATGACTTCCTTCTTTGGCTTCAGGTTCTAGAAATGTTAGGGTAGGTTTTATTCTGCACGAGAGCAGGTGTTAAGCCAGTTATTTCCTGGATGGTGCCTGCAGCAGGTATTCTTTATATGTATGTAATGGATGCTCCATTAATTTCACTGACTAAGGAACAAACAACCAGATTTTATAACTTGAATTGCTTCCACATGATGGTTTACATTGGTTTGGGAGAAATATACCATGGCTTTGTAGTAAAAATAATTTGATCCTGACATATTTTTGTTTTGATAGGGACAAAGCCTTCATTTATATGCCTGAAAGACAGAGGGGTATGCTTATTACCAGTATAATCCTTGGGCTTTCCCAGTGAATAGAGTTATAGAAATGAGATTGCATCTGAGTAAATACATTAATCTGTTTCCGGGCTCAGTTTTTTGGTGAGGACAATTTCAATTGTTCATTGTTCTCCCTTGAATAAGCCTCTCTGTGTAATCAGAAAAACATTTTCTTAACAACCATTATCAAATAATTAAAAGAATAGGTTACAGTGCTCTTGTGCTATGCTACAGAGATAACTCAATAACCTTTATACATAACTTGATAAACAAAAGGTACTTTTTCAAATCTTATGATATTTAACTTACCTAATCTTTATGACTCCACAAGGTAAATATTATTACTATTTATAGATGATTAAGAGGCTTAGAGTGGTTGGTTAACTTGTCCAAGACCATGAATGAAGGGAGGACTAGAGAAGCAAGCCCTCTATACCTAGGTCTCACCCTTTTTCCCTTCGTAGTGTATTTTCTATGACTTGACTTTTCAATGTAATTTGGGATGATCATAATGATAAGATGATAAGAATAAGAAAAGAAAAAGAGTTAAAATGTCAACTGAGGAAGAAAATAATAAGCATTTAACTAAAAGATATCCTCCTAGACTTCCGGCCAAGATGGAGGTATAGGTGGACACACTGTGCCTCCTCTCACAACCAAAATTAATGACAAACAAAGATTTAGAAACAAGAAAACAACCAGAACTGATAGAAAAATTGAACTGTACGGAAGTCCAACAACCATTCATCCAGACCAGTAAGAGGGTCGGAGTTGCGGCAGGAAAAAGTGGAGTTTGGTGGACCCAGACTTGCAGGCAGCAGCTAGCAGATCCCAGGTGCACAGGCGGAGGCTAGCAGACCCTGGGCACAAGGTGGCAACTGTGCAGACCCAGTGAGGCCATGCAAGGCAGCTGGCTGACCAGGTGGTCCCACATTCCTGCGCAGATAATCCAGGCGTCGGGGGGGATACGGTGGAAGGGACTGGAATCCAAGAGAGAGCAGAGCAAGCGCCATTGTTCCCTCTCGGACCCTGCCCCCACATACAACATCACTACCCAGCGACTGGGCTGCCCCACCCTGGGGAACACCTAACGTTCCGCCCCTTACTATGTAACAGGCCAGACCCACAAAAGTATACATATATGGCTCAAGTGGAAGAACAGATCAAAGCCTCAGAACCAATTCCTCTAAGCAACGACAAGACAGCCAACCTATCAGAAGCACACTTCAAAGCCCTGGTGATCAGGATGCTCACAGAATTGGTTGATTTTGCTCACAAATTAGATGAACGAATGAAGGCTACAATAAGTGAAATGAAGGAAAATGCACAGGGAACCAATAGAGATAGGATGAAAACTGGGACTCAAATCAATGGAGTGGACCAGAAGGAAGAAAGAAACAACCAAACAGAAAACAAGAAAGAAACAAGAATTCAAAAAAATGAGGAGAGTCTTAGGAACCTCCAGGACATCTTTAAATGTCCCAACATCCAAATTATAGGGGTACCAGAAGGGGAAGAGGACGAGCAACAAATTGAAAACTTATCTGAACAAATAATAAAAGAGAACTTCCCCAATATGGCAAAGAAAATACACTTCCAGGAAGTCCAGGAAGCTCAGAGAGTCCCAAAGAACTTGGACCCAAGGAGGAACGCACCAAAGCACATTGTAATTACATTAGCCAAGATTAAAATGAAGCAGAGAATTCTAGAAGCAGCAAGGGATAAGGGGACAGTCACCTACAAAGGAGTTCCCATCAGACTGTCAGCTGATTTCTCAAAAAAGACCTTACAGGCAGGAAGGGGCTGGAAAGACGTATTCCAAGTCATGAAAGGCAAGGACCTACATCTAAGACTGCTCTATCCAGCAAAGCTATCATTTAGAATCGAAGGACAGACAAAGTGCTTCTCAGATAAGGTCAAGTTCAAGGAGTTCATCATCACCAAGCCCTTATTATATGAAACGTTAAAGGACTTATCTAAGAAAAATATGATCAAAAATATGATAGTAAAAAGACAGCAAACTCACAGCTATTAACAACCACACCTAAAACAAAAGCAAACTAAGCAAACACTAGAACAGGACCAGAACCACAGAAATGGAGATCATATGGAGGGTTAGCAACAGGGGAGTGGGAGGAGGAGAGAGGGGGAAAAGGTACAGAGGATAAGTAGCATAGATGGTAGGTAGAAAATAGACAGGGGGAGGGCAAGAATAGTGTGGGAAAAGTAGAAGCTAAAGAACTTATGACACATGGACATGAACTAAAGCGGGGGGAATGTGGGTGGGAAGGGCTGTGAAGGGTGGAGGGGAATGATGGGGGAGAAATGGGACAACTGTAATAGCATTATCAATAAAATATATTTAAAAAATATATCCTTCTAGAAACAGGGTCTATTTGGTTTATATATTAATGACACACACAGTGCCATAAAGTAAGGAAGTGCCACACACACCCCAAAAAGGAAAAGAGACAGAAGCCTGTCACTAGGACACAGAAACTAACCTGAAAGAGGCCCCAGTGGCCAAAGCTGAAATAATCTGATCAACAAAATAAATAATGACAGCATTATATTTTAACACAAGGAACATAATAAATATCCCTGAGTGCATACTGATATAAATAAATACTTGAATAAATCAATGAATGGAGAGAAGAGACAATCAGTCCCTACAGAAGAATTCCAATTAATGATGTAGAAAAGATAAGGAAAAATAGAAAATCACCATTAGAATACTACAGTAATAATAATTGCTACAGACAAGATCAATTGAATGTTAAAATCTTTGGATGAAATAATGAAATCCAAATAAAGTATGGAGTTTAGTTAATAGTAATATATCAATGTTGGTTCAATAGTTGTGATAAATGTTCATGTAAGACACTAACAACAGAGGAAAATGGGCAAGGTGTATAGGAGAATACTATGTACTATCTTTGAAACCTTTCTGTAAATCTAAAATTATTCCAAAATAAAGTTTATCTAAAAAATAAAAAATTAGCCCTGGCTGGTGGTTCACTTGGTTGGAGCATCATCCTGTGCACCAAAACATTAAGGGTTCAATTCCTGGTCAGGACACATACCTAGGTTGCAGGTTTGCTGCCCAGTTGGGGCACATGTAGGAGACAACTGATCAATGTTTCTCTCTCACATAGATTTCTCTCTCTAAAATCAATAAACATGTCCTTGGGTGAAGATAGATAGATAGATAGACAGATAAATAGATAGATAGATAGATAAAATTAGTGGGTGACGGTTTAAGGAGAAATAGGATATTTACATAACTCCAAGATCTCATCCACAGAATATTTGTTAATTACAAAGTAACCTTGCAGTGGAGAAACCTGGCAGCTACCACTATGACCAAATGATCTGGGTTAATGTCAATTAACCTAGTAATTAGATATGTCAATATCACAGACCTCTGATAGGATGTTCTAAAAAGGGCACATTGTCTCTGTGAGATTTTTCCCAAAAATCTATAACTGTAGTCTAATAATGACAAAATATTGGACAAACATAAATTGAGGAACATTCTATAAAATTCTTGATCAACACTATTCAAAAGGGTCAAGGTCATAAAGGACAAGGAAAGACTAAGAAACTGTCAGAGACTGGAGGAGATAAAGAGAGATGGCAACTAAATGCAATGTAGAGCCCAGACCAGGTCCCAGAACAGAAAATGGATGTTGGTGGGAAACTGCTCATATCTGAAAAGTCTGTGTTTTAGTTGATAGTATTATACCAATATTAATTTCTTAGTTTTGATTAATTCATGGCTATATGTTAATATCATCAGAACCTAGGTAAAGACTATGTAGGAACTCCTTTATAGACATACAGGAAGGGTATATAAAAATATAGATTTGTACTATCTTTGCAACTCTTCTATAAAGTTTAAATTGTTTCAAATTTTTTAAAAAATAATAAAAAATAAAATTGTATGTAAATGATACACAAATTAGTTCTCTTCTTCTTATGGCTAAACTGTGCCTTCAAGAATGTCCTGTTAGATTTTAACACTATGTGTGGTATAACAGACAATACTAAATAAATGAAGTTCCTATGTATAAAATCTTCTTTTCAGAAAGATAAATACCATTAGACCATAAGTGTCTTGGCAAAGACCGTATCTGATTCATCTCTGTGTCCTTCATGTCTGGCACAGAATAAGCACATACATTTAGTAAATGCCTTTCAAACCGAGGCACGCTATACTGATGTATAGAGGGTGGGGCAAAAGTAGGTTTACAGAGTTTATTCTTGTATTATTATTTATTAGTTAGTGTATTATTTATTAATTAGTGTATTATTTTCCATATAAACTACTTTTGGCCCACTCTGTATAATATATTCTCACACACACACACACACACACACACACACAGCGTATGTAAAGATGAAAGGGAAGCAAAAGGTTACAACCATAAGAGGTGTTCCAAAAAGTGAAGGGCAAAGTACAAAAATACAACATACCATTAATTAAGTGAGCATGTTATATAAACCCATCAGTTTTTTTCTTTTTGATAAGCTTTTGGGCTATTTGACAAAACACTTTTGCCTTTGCCACCTGATCTCAGGATGGCAGTAATAGCAGTGGCTGACAGACTCACCACTTTTTTCCTGTGAGACACCTTCCACAACGTATTCAGAGTTCCCCCATGTAGCCAGAAAAGAGCATCTCTTGATGACTCCTGTGAGAAGACAGCAGCTACAGAATCACTAAAAAGGGAAATCATGCAGTGGGAAATAATGGACTGGCTTTTTGCACTCCCACTTTGTCTCCAACCCAGCATGAATAAGAGAATAGGGATTAAAAGAGGTAAATGAATACGAGGGTGAGCATTTTGCCCAGTTTTACAGAGTGATAGAAAAGGACAGATGGTACATGAATCAGATGGGAGCTGTTTTTATCTTTACTTTTTCTAGATCATTTTCTTTTTGTGTGTCTGAATGTGCATGTGTGCATGCGCGTGCGCGCATGTGTGTGTGTGAGAGAGAGAGAAACACAGAAAAGGGGAGACTGAATTTACTTCTGAATGTGTATAAGAGGCCATATGCAGGCGCAGTTATACACACTTAGAGGTGTGGGTAGAATTGGAGACAAAACTACTTGCCTGCCAATTTTTCTAAATAAATATGTTCACAGATTTCATAGCATTAATGAACCTCAAAATAACTGCATATTGAAGCTGGATGCAGCTGTCTATACTAAATTTGAGAATATTTTAAAAGAAAATTAAACTAGTAACATAAATTATTAGTTTATAGAGAGGCCACGTTCTCAAAGATGTTTAAATGAGAAACCAATTAGCATGAATAGAGGAGCACATGGTTATGTATCAGATGTTAGATTCATGGGTATTTATTATAATTTTCATAATTTCCATACATGTATATATGTTTTGTGAGTTAAAATATGTGCTCTGGGAGTGTGTTAAAAGTATGATAATAAGAAAATGTTTTAAATTGGTTTATAGGCAACTATAAATGTTTAAAGTTAAAAAAGCAATGCATGAGCTGTAGTTTTGATACATGGGTAACGATGCTCAAAGCTGATTGATATGTCTGTAGCATTGTTGTGATAGTTTTGACATATTCCTGAACTGAACAAAGAAATATTTTTCACAATGCTAACATACCTGTACAGTGCTGAATTTTAACAGTAGTTTCAGTAATAAAGATATGTTTGTTATTGTGAACTAAAAATAATAGATTGCTGATCAAGGAAGACAAAAACAAGCCTGAACCCTTCTGATGGCCCAATAAAGAGCTGCAGAGATAAACTCCAACTCAAGTCTGATTTCATAGCCCATATTTTTCTCACTATACCATGTTCTTCAAAAGTGCTATTGCCACTAAAGTTCTAACTAAACATCTCCCAGAGAAACTTAGCTGAAAGTCAGCCTCAGTAGAGAAAATGAAAATACTGCTTGACTCACTAATTCTTTTTTTTAATTTAATTTATTTATTTTTAGAGAGAGAGAAATGGAGGGAGAAAGAAAGGGAGGGCAACATCGATGTGCGAACTCACTGAATCATACCGGTCAGGGCAGAAGTACCATTTGTAATCTCTCTAAATTGCAAACAATCCAAAGATGGCATTGATAGTGGAAGGAATAAATATTGTGTGATATAGTCATACACTGAAATGATACACAATAATGAACATATCACATGTATATACAACATTATGGATGAACCTCACAAATGTAATATTGAGTAAAATAAGTGAGGTATGAAAGAACATGTGTTATTTCATTAGCAGAAAGTTTGGGGGAAAAAAAACAGGCAAGACTAGCCCTGGTCACCATGGTTCAGTTGGTTGGGCATCATCCCACAAGGCAAAAAAAGTCATTGGTTCAATTGCCAGTCAGGGCGCATGCCTGGGTTGCAGGTTTGGTCCTGGTTGGAGTGTGTCTGGTCCCCAGTTGGAGCACATACAAACGACCGACCAATGTTTCTGTCTCACATGGATGGTTCTCTCCCTCTCTTTCTCCCTTCCTTCCCCCTCTCTAAAAGGAAATAAAATCTTTTTCTAAAAGGTAGGGAAGACTAAACTGTAGTGTGTAAGACTACATGCTTAGGAAAGTCAAGAAAATGGTTATCTTTGGGAGAAGAAAGGAAATGGTGATTAAGAGAGGATTGCTGGTGACTTCCGGCCAAGATGGAGGCGTAGGCAGACACACTGTGCCTCCTCTCACAACCAAAATTAAGGACAAAAAATATTTAGAAACAAGAAAACAACCAGAACTTATAGAAAATTGAACTGTACGGAAGTTCAACAACCATTCATCCAGACCGGTAAGAGGGGCGGAGTCGCGGCAGGAGAAAGTGGAGGTGCAGACCCAGGAACGCTAGCAGCAGCGGCTGGCAATTCCCAGGTGCACAGGCGGCGGCTGGCGGTCCCCGGGCCCACAGGCAGCAGCTGGCGGACCCTGGGCACAAGGGGGCAACTGTGCAGACCCAGTGAGGCCGCACAAGGCGGCTGGCTGACCAGGTGGTCTCACATTCACGCACACAGACGGTCCAGGCAGAGGGGAAGTGGCGGAAGGGACTGAATCCGGGAGAGCGCAGCAGGCGCCATTGCTCCTTCTCAGACCCCGCCCCCACCTATAGCGTCATAACCCGGTGACTGGGCTGCCCTGCCCTGAGGAACACCTAAGGCTCCACCCCTCACTACGTAATAGCCACGACCAGACTAAAACCAAAACAACAACAAAAAAAACCCCACCAAAAATGGCTCAAACCAGAAAACAAATAAAAGCCCCACAGCCAATTCCTCTAAGCAGTGAAGAGATAGCCAACCTGTCAGATGCACAGTTCAAAGCACTGGTCATCAAAATGCTCACAGAACTGGTTGATTTTGCTCACAAACTACATGAAAAAATGCAGGCTACAATCCGTGAAATGAAGGAAGATGCATGGGGAACTGATAGAGATGGAAGGAAAACTGGGACTCAAATCAATGGAGTGGACCAGAAGGAAGAAACTAACAACCAAACAGAAAACGAGGAAGAAACAAGAATTCAAAAAAATGAGGAGAGGCTTAGGAACCTCCGGGACATCATTAAACGTCCCAACATCCGGATTGTAGAAGTCCCAGAAGGGGAAGAAGAACAGCAACGAGTGGAAAACTTATTTGAACAAATAATAAAGGAGAACTTCCCCAATCTGGCAAAGGAAATAGACTACCAGGACGTCCAGGAAGCTCAGAGTCTCAAAGAAGTTGGACCCAAGGAGGAACACACCAAGGCACATCATAATTACATTAGCCAAGATTAAAATGAAGCAGAGAATTCTAGAAGCAGCAAGGGATAAGGGGACAGTCACCTACAAGGGAGTTCCCATCAGACTGTCAGCTGATTTCTCAAAAGAGACCTTACAGGCAAGAAGGGGCTGGAAAGAAATATTTGAAATCTTGAAAAGCAGGGACCTACATCCAAAATTGCTCTATCCAGCAAAGCTGTCATTTAGAATGGAAGGGCAGATAAAGTGCTTCTCAGATAAGGTCAAGTTCAAGGAGTTCATCATCACCAAGCCCTTATTATATGAAATGTTAAAGGGACTTATCTAAGAAAAAGAAGATAAAACTATGACAGTGAAAAGACAGCAAACTTACAGCTATCAAGAACCACACCTAAAACAAAAGCAAACTAAGAGAGGATTGCTAGTAATGTTCTTTTTTCTTGAGCTGGACACCAAGCTATATCTTTTGTATTGTGTACTTGGCTGATAGACAGTTATATTTCACAGCAAAAATGGTTTTTAAGAGAAAAGAGCAGAATTTCCCTCATGCAATTCCACAGGAGGGAAAAAGTACCGAGCGCTTATGTGTAAGGTTTGGTGCTCCTTTTCTGAAATCGTGGGAGGATGGGATACGAAGATGAATGCCATGATTCCTGTCCTCAAGATGCTTACAATCTTATGGGGATGAGAGATACATAAAGTGTGACAAAGAAGGATTAAATAAGCAATAAGTGAAGATACTGTTCTGCTATTCGCACTATTGGGTTCCTAAGAAGTGCTATGTCATTTAAAAATTGAGTTATAAAAGTGATTGTCTCGGTAGAAAGAACTGAGATATAACAAAGAAAAATAATAGTTATTTTTCTTCATTAATTTCAGCAA
The DNA here is from genome assembly GCA_039655065.1 of Glossophaga mutica. Taxonomy (NCBI): domain Eukaryota; kingdom Metazoa; phylum Chordata; class Mammalia; order Chiroptera; family Phyllostomidae; genus Glossophaga; species Glossophaga mutica. Next base: position 61,867,309 of record CM077303.1, on the reverse strand, counting down.
TGAAGATACTTTGTTATTGAAGCCTAAAGATAACAGATTGGTTGGTTAGCCAGACAAAAACAAGACTGAACCCTTCTCATGACCCTTTAACTTCACACTCTAGAGCTTTTCCCTTTTTACCATCTTTGGCCCTGAGTTTTTTGAAGCACCTATGTTCCAGAAACATAATTTTTAAAGCCTTATTAAAATATAGTATCCTTGACTTTTGCGTAAGTCATGGCCTTTATTGTCCTAGCTCTACACGATAGTATCATTAACCCAGCACTTCTTACACACCCTATTATCACTTTTATTACCCATTGACACAAAAGTGAAATGCAGTGCAAAATAAATTCCAGCCCAGTTCACAAACAAGAGGCCAAATTTGCTGGCAGCCAGTCATTCAGCCTTGTGTTCCTACAGCAACAAACAGTAGCAGTTCTAAATCACAGTTGTGTTAATAGAACCTGTAGCCACTCTAGTCACTGTAATTCATGTTCCCTATGTATTTATCTAGTTTGCAATGTGGAAATCCACTGTAGGTGAAATGCCTGCATATGTAAATTGCTACAGAAACAGAGAGAGGGAAATGATTAATTCCTTCTTGGAGGAAAATTGAAGTTCAGAGAAGGTTTCACGTTTGATCTGAGTTTTAAGTAAAGAGAAGAGTGTCTGTGGGTGTACAACAGTAGGAGGCACCTCCAGGTCAGAACACAGTGTAAACAAAGGCAGGAAACATTGTTGTGAAAATTAAGAGACCAGAAATTAAACTGTCAGGTTGAAACCAGGTTTTTTTGAGAGCCAGTTTTAAAATCTCTTAAAATAATGTAAATGTACATCTCACTGTGTAGAACTGGTATCTTATTTCCTGAGAATAGATACTGTTGTTCCTCAATCACTTCTCAATGAAATTTATTTAGATGATTTCACTCCTGTTAATCTGCATTCATTTTCCTCCCATTAGACTAATTCACAAAAGGCAAGGCAAGGCACTGGCATTCTCTGATAAAAATGCATATCCAGGGATGGGCTTCAGTCTGGTCTGGCAGCGTGAACACTGAACTTTAATCAGGATATCTGGGTCATGGTCTTGGCATGTCCTTCAAAGAGTTCTCCATGCATTGGACTCAACCTGTTCTTCTTCCTCTTTTTTTTTTAATTGTTATTGTTCAAGTACAGTTCTCCCCATTTTCCCCCCACTACTCCCCTCAACCCCAAACATCCCTACCTCCCAACCTTGATCCTAACCCCCTTTGGCTTTGTCCATGTGTCCTTTATACATGTCCTTGACAACCCTTCCCCCTTTTTCCCTCATTATCCCCTCCCACCTCCCCTCTTTCCTTTTTTAAAGATTATATTCATTTACTTTTAGAGAGAAGAAGGGAGGGAGAAAGAGAGGGAGAGAAAGATCAATGTGCAAGAGATACATCAATCGGTTGGACCTGGCTCACAATGTGGGCAATGTGCCCTAACTGGGAATTGAACCAGCAATCTTTTGGTTCTCAAGCTAGCGCTCAATCCACTGACTCGCAGCAGCCAGAACTGAACTCCACCTGTTTTGACTGCAACTTTTTTGTATCCTGTAAAGCAAGACAATCTCTAAGATCCCTTCTATTATAATGGTCCTTTCAGATGGTGAACTGTGAGCTAATTAGCAGCCTAATGTCCTGTCTTTTTAGAAGATTTGCCTCAGATTCTTGGCACACAAAAAAAATTAAAATATTTACTTTCTAAGAAAGAGGCTCCTAGGTAGAGTTACCCAGACAATGCTAAGGTAATGGGAGGAACCTCAATATATGCCCATGATAAACTATACTAGCAAACCTAATCTGTCATTAAAGTTTAATTAAATTAGATACAGAAATCTGTATACTTGACCAGTGCCATCCTTTTAAAAAAATTGTAGTAAAATATACATAATATGAATTTACATTTTTGACCATTTATAGTGAACAATTCAGTGGCATCATGTATTCATGATGTTGTATAACCATCATGGTTATTTATTAATGCTATGCTTTTGTATTTTGCACCCCCACCCCAGTTTCCTCAGAAGATATTAATTTAAACACTGTACATTCTCTCCTTCTCTCAGCTGAATTGAAAGAAAAAAGGCTTTTCATTCCTCTAGTATAGTAGTTCTCAATTTGGGGGTTATTTTTCCCCTCAGGGGGCATTTGGCAATGTCTGGAGACATTTTTTGATTGCCACAACTGAGGGGAGGGAATGTCATTAACATGCTAGAAATACTGCTAAACATCCTACAAAGAACAGAACAGTCCCCGCTACAAAGAATGGATCTGCCCAAAATGCCACTAGTGTTGCTTTTTAAGGATCCTCAATCTTTCAGCCCTGGTTGGTGTGGCTCAGTGTATTGAGTGCCGGCCTGCCAACCACCAGTTTGGTCCCTGATCAGGGCACACACCTGAGTTGTGGGTGTGGGAGAGGCAACCAATTAATGTTTCTCTCCCTCTCTTTCTCCTTCCCTTCTTCTCTCTCTAAAAATAAATAAATAAAATCTTTTAAACAAAAAAGAATCCTTGCTCTTTCAGAATTAATATGGGGCTCAATGCTTCTCACTTTCAGCAATGGAGAGGCATGGTAGCAGCAAGACTGGGAAAGTTCTGAAACCTAGTGAAATATAGTAAGGCTTGGCAGATAAAGAGTAGTAACCAATAAAAATGAACTCTGAATATTCCCTTCTTCCTGGTGATCCCCTCACTGTCCTGCTCTCTAATTCTATGGTAGTGGTCATTTTATACCCTTCCTATAGCATAAGGTTTATCCATGGTACAAGAATTATATTCAAATGGCTGGCTCAAAATACAAGAGGCCTAAACTGAGAAAGGCAGTACTTGATTTCTTTTTCTTTTGAGATGAGTTCTTTCTAGAAGCAATCTCTCCTCAAAATTTCACTTCTGATGCACCTCTGTCAGTCCCATCTCACCCCCATTTTACTAGTATAAAGTCTGGATTTTATTGTTCCTTGTGTGAGATAATTTTTCAATAGGAATATTAGGTTGGTTACGCCCAGCTGAGCTCCCTACCAGAAAAAATAAGCAGTAATTCCTTTTATGACCTCACTCTCACTTATTTGCATTTGAAAATGTTTTCATAAATTAGAAATAAAGGGACAGAATTGCAGGTTATGCTAGGAATTACAGATAATTCTAGAATAGTGTCACATTAGTGATCATCATCTTATGTGTCATACAACAACAACCAAAAAGCTGAGAACTATTGGTTTATTAGAACATTTTAGCAGTATCTTAAATGAAACATAATTCGAAAGATAAATCTGCCACTATAAATATACATTATAATCAACATTCAATAGTTTTATATGACCTGCTTTTAGAATTCCCATCACTGCTCTCCTTTATGAGAAAAGATATGATTTAAAGTAATCCAACCTAAGGAGTTTGGAGCTTTACTTTGGTCATCATGTACACTTGTCAGTTCAGTTTGTCTACATTTCCATGTAAGATCCACCTATTGGATCAGTTTTTAAATTCCAGGACTTTACTCATTTAAAGAACATAAATCATTTTGACTCCAGATCTATATTAGAAACTAGTTAAACTATCCTAAGACACAAAATATGAGAAAATGTTCAGGTGTCAGGTTCTGTGTTTGATATTTTATAAGTCTCAAATGATTGCTGTCAAGAAAAGATTACAACATTTGACCCAAAGAGAAATTATTTGCTCATGGAATGAAGTTAAGAACAGAGGTAACTAGAGTAACATTTCCCCAAGGTACACTCTATGGGACATTAATTCCAAGGAAGTCAGCAAGTGTTATGGCAGTAAAGGAGGGGAATGGGATATTTAAAACCAAGACTCAAATTAATTAATAGTTTCAGTAAGTGAATAATGTCAGCTCTTGGTCCTGACTGGGTAGCTCAGCTGGTTAGAGTGTCACATCCCAATATGCCAAGGTTGCAGGTTCAGTCCCTGATCAGGGGACATGAAAGAATCAACCAATGAATGCATAAATAAGTGGAACAACAAAAATCAATGTCTCTTTCTCTCCCTCGAATAATTTTTCAAAAGTCAGTTCTCCAAGAGTCAGGCATCCAAGAGTCAGTTAAGATGGTTTTCAACATGGTGCCCTTATTTTTTTATTAAAGATAGCATCAAGTAACTACTGGATATTATCTGTGCTGGTTTATCAGCCATCTATTCCCCGTGATCTTGCTCCTAGAACTTTGTCAAAGTTTTTAGCAGACTGGAGGTTGACCCCACCCTTTCCCTAAGACATGGCATAGTTACTACTTGCTGCCTCCCAGGTGATCTGCCTTCTACTTTAATCAGGATTGACACTGAAGACATCCAATAACAACTTTTTACTTCCCATTTGGAGCACTAAAATGTAGGCTTCTTCTCTTCTCTACTAGAAATATTATAAAATGGTAAGCGTGAAAATATTTTTGTAACATTATAATACAGCTGATATGTTCTTTCCTTTCCTCTGATATAATTTATACACATTATTTTGTAGAAAAAGAACCTAAGCCTAAGCTAATACAATATTGTCCCAGTGACAACTTAGCTTTCCAAATGACAATTTGTGATGTCCGCACATTCACAGGCATGTGACCATAGTCTCAGTCTGCTATATCCCACATATGCAAAGTTAATATGTTTTCTTGTACCTGAATGTTAATTTTTTGGCTATTCATCATTCATAATAGCCAAAAAATGGAAAAAAGTAAATGCCCATCAACTGATAACACAATCTGTGATATAACCATACATCAAAATATTATTCATGAGTAAAAAGCAATAAAGTACATGCTAAACACATGGATGAAACTCAAACACATTATGCTAAGTGGAGAAGACTGCCACAAAAGTCTACATATTTTATGAATCCATTAATATGAAACATACAGAATAGGGAAATCTACAGAGAAAGAAAGTAGGTCTAGAAAGTAGGGAGAATGGGAAGTGACCGCTTATAGGTTTCTCCATGAGATCATGATAATGATCTGGAACTATAGTAGTGATGGTTGCAATTCTGTAAATATACTAAAAATCATTAATTATACACTTTAAATGGGTGAACTCTATAATATATAAATTATATTTCAATAAAACTGTTTAAAAAGTTAATAGGTTTATTATATAACTTTTCAGAGCCTTTAATATCTTAATATAATTCATAAATCTTTAAGCAGAAAGCAGAGAATGAAATACTTCATAAAATGATTTGCTCCATAATGAGTACAGTTTCATTTGGAGAAGATAAAAAGTTCTCGTGATGGATGGTGATGATGGAAGCACAACAATGTAGATGTAATTAGTGCCACAAAACTGTGCAATTAAAAATGTTAACATGGTAAGTTTCATGTTACAAGTATTTTACAACAACAAAAAAAATCAAGCAGTTGCCAATAAGAATTTTTAAAAATTAATTCACCAAGTGTAACATAAACACATATTAAAAAGATTAAATACTACATACTTTGATTAACAGGCTGATATGCTAGGAAAAAAAGGTTCTCAAAATAAAAATAAAATTCTCCTTCCAGAACATGTCAGATAACATTCAATCAAGACACACTTCTACACAATGCCCTCCCGTTTTCTCTTCCATTTAACAAAGTCTACTAGAACCTAAGAAATTGAGAAGGACATTATCACCGAGGAAAAAGAAAAAAATTACTTGGTTCATAGATCCAAGCCCTCCCTGACACATTTTAAGAGTGTCCCATGGATATGGTGTTTTTACATATCCATTTAGAAAAATTCAACAATTCACAAATGTGGAGTCCAAATGTCAATGAACATAGAAAATAAAGCTACAATATGTAGATTTTGCCTATAAAAACAACATCTGGCCAAGATGAAGGCATAGGTAGATACACTGTGCCTCCTCACACAACCAAAAGAAAGACAACAATAAATTTAAAAACAAAAAGAAACCAAAACTGCCAGAAAATCAGACTGTATGGAAGTCCAACAACCAAGGAGTTAAAGAAGAAACATTCATCCAGACCAGTAGGAGAGGCGGAGATGGGCAGCCAGGGTGGAGAGGACTCACCACAAGGTGGTGGTTGGAGGACCAGGGCAGGCAAGGCAGTGGCTGGTGGGCCCGGCAGACTGAGTGGTCCCACATTTGTGTGTGGATAAACCAGGAGGAACAACTGGGGAGCAAGACAGACCATGCAACCCAGGGTTCCAGTGTAGGAAAATAAAGCCTCAAAACCTCTAACTGAAAAAAACTGTGGGGGTTGAGATGGTGGGAGAAACTCCCAGCCTCACAGGAGAATTCATTGGAGAGATCCACAGGATCCTAGAACGTACACAAACCCACCCACCCATGTATCTGTACCAGAAGGGCCCAATTTGCTGGTGGGCAGCAGAGGAAGTGACTGAAAGCCAGCCAAGAGCCCAGCAAGTGGCACTGTTCCCTTTTGGACCCCTCCCCCACAAACACTGCCACAACACAGTGACGTGGGTTGCCCCACCCTGGCAAATATCTAAGACTCCATCCCTTATACATAACAGGTGTGCTGAGAAAAAAATGGCCCAAATGAAAGAACAGATCAAAGCTCTAGAAAAAATACAACTAAGTGATGAAGAGATAGCCAACCTATCAGATGAAGAGTTCAAACGCTGGTAATCAGGATGCTCACAGAAATGGTTGAGTATGGTCGCAAAATAGGGGAAGGACTGAAGGCTATGAAAAGTGAAATAAAGTAATATGCACAGGGAACAACAGTGAAGAGAGGGAAATGGGGACCGAAATCAACAGTTTGGAGCAGAAGAAAGAAATAAACATTCAACCAGAACAGAATGAAGAAACAAGAATTCACAAAAATGAGGAAAGGCTTAGGAACCTGTGGGACAACTTTAAACATTCTAACATCCGAATTGTAGGGGTGCCAGAAGGACAAGAATAAGAGCAAGAAACTGAAAACTTATTTGAACAAATAATGGAGAACTTCTCCAATCTGGCAAAGGAAATAGACTTCCAGGAAGTCCAGGAAACTCAGAGAGTCCCCAAAAAGTTGGACCTAAGGAAGCACACACCAAGGCACATTATAATTACATTACCCAAGATTAGGACAGAATCTTAAAAGCAGCAAGAGAAAAGGAGACAGTTACCTACAAAGGAGTTCCAATAAGAATTGTCAGCTGATTTCTCAAAAGAAACCTTGCAGGCAAGAAGAGGCTGGAAAGAAGCATTCGAAGTCATGAAAGGCAAGGACCTACATCCATATTACTCTATTCAGCAAAGCTATCATTTAGAATGGAAGGACAGATAAGGTGCTTCCCAGATAAGGTCAAGTTAAATGAGTTCCTCATCACCAAGCCCTTATTATACGAAATGTTAAAAGGACTTATCTAAGAAAAAGAAGACGATCACTATGAACAGTAAAATGATAACAAACTGACAACTATCAACAACCGAACCTAAAAAATCAAAAACAAACTAAGCAAACAACTGGAACAGGAACAAAATCACAGTAATGGATCACATGGAGGGTGATCAGTGGGGAGGGTGTTGGGGTGAATGGGGGAAAGGTATAGGGAATAAGAAGCATACATAGTAGGTACAAAATAGACAGGGGGAAGTTAAGAATAGTATAGGAAATGGAGAAGCCCAAGAACTTATATGTACAACCCATGGACATGAACTAAGGGGGGAATTCAGGTGGAAAGGGGGATGCAGGGCAGAGGGGAATAGAGGGGAGAAAAAATGGGGCAACTATAATAGCATAATCTATAAAATATATTTAAAAAATAAAAAACAAAAAAATTGTAAAAACTTTTCAGGCTGGTGAGGGTATAAGGATCAGGGACTCATACAGTTCTAATACAAACGTAAGTTAATAAAATGTCTTTGTAGAGCAGCTTGGCAATACACATCAGTAGCCTTAAAAATAGTCTCTTTTTTTTTTTTTGCCAAATATTTCCACTTTTAAAAACTTATCCTGAGAAATCCTTAGGAATAGAAGCAAAATATCATTTATGAATATTTACCCAGAATTATACTTAGTTTAGAATTAAGAAAACCATACATATTTTCAGTGATAGTAGATTTTTGAAGTTATGGCATATACATAAGTTGGTTTGCAAATAGTAGTCATTAAAACAATGTCACTGTGGACCTGGCATGTGGCTCAGTTGGTTACAGCATCATCTCATATACCAAAAAGTTGTGGGTTTGATTCCTGTTCAGGACACACACCTAGGTTGCCAGTTCGATCCCCAGTTAGGGAATGTATGGGAGGCAACCAATGGATGTTTCTGTCTCACAGTGATGTTTCTCTCTCCCTTCTTCTCTCTCAAATCAATAAATTTGATTTTGAAAATTAAAGGCTTTTAAAAATTAAAAATAAAACCATGCCACTGTGTAATATTTAATACCATGGGAAATGTTCACAATTAATTAGTATTCTTAAATATCTGATTTTTTTTAAAAGAAAAACTCTAAGCTAGTATTTATAGACAATTTTTGAATAAGTTCTAAGTAAGAGGTAAGTCCTTGTTAATTCTTGGATAATGTTTTAGGGGAATAGTTCATTGGATTTAGGTAAGATGGATCAGATAATACTATAGCTAAGACGTATATCATAACAAGCAGTGTTTCAAGTCAGTAAATTCTTAGACTTAATTTGTTCCCACCTAAAAGTCACCACCCGGTGGAAGAGGAAAAAGAGGAAAGGCAATGGAGGGAGGTCTCCTGCCCCATTCATGTTCAGAAGAGTCGGCCATCAGCTTTCTTGAGTAGGTCCTTCATGAGGAATAAAAGGCAGATCTGGGTGCAAGGAACACTAGGCATGATAAACTTTCCAGGTCCTACCTACCATTCCACTCCTAGACCAAAAGAATTATTTGTGATTGTTACAAACCTAGCTGACTAAACCAGGAATCTTGTTCCCTTTTTCTGTGGAATCCATTTTCCAAAGCATCAGTCAAGTATCCTAATATTTCCTCGAAGTGAAGAATAGTCTAGACAGATGTTTCTTCCAGAACAGATTCTCAGAGAGGGGAAAATGTGTATCTCTCACATATTAGCAGAAGGAAATGTAAGGTGTGACATAGTATTCAGTCAAGAAAATTGATTAATTATGATAGAGGATAAAGGCAGAGGTATAAAATTAACTGCCTGGCTTAAAACTCAAGACAATTACATCCCCACACAGCTCTTACATAGATTTAAGAGAGTAGAAAGATCTGAGGTTGTCAGATAAAGTTTCAAGGACTTCATGGTGTACAATTTTTCTCTACAACTGGAAAATCTTCTGCAGGTACAGAAAAGGCTCTAAGTTCATTTAGAAAGAAACTTCTGATCAGTTCTCCAGGGTTCCCTATTTCAGTGAAAGATCCCTGAATGGATCCAGTTGCCTGAATTAAAAACAGTTTCTCTGGCTCATTTCTCACCTAAATTATTACAAGTCTCCTAACTGGTATTTCTGCCCTCTATAGATTTACAGGCACAATCACACTTAACTAGAAAACTCTTTCTAAATCATGGATCTGATTGTGGCACTCTTTCTTAAAGACTTTTGGTGGCTTCCTACTACTATTGGGTAAAAATGCACACCTTTTAGTATGAGCCTCTCCACAATCTGGTCCTCAGTTATCTCTTTGTTTTTATCTCTTGCCATTACTTCTCTAGTTTCAATACCATGGGATCCAAAGTGGAATATACAAGATCGTCTTCTGAGCATGGGGTGAATATATTTGAACTTCTACAAACTGAAAAGCAGTAAGAGAAACTGAAAGACTGTCATACATTGAGCCAGGAGCAAGCCACCCCAAAGCTATCTTCAAGTGAAAGTTAAGAGGAAACAAACACACTCTGAGAAAGAAGGGAATATTAGGGAGACACAGAGAAAGAGGAGAGACAGAGGCACCAGAAATAATAGCTGGGTTCAATAGGGGAGAAAGGGGAAGGGTTTTCAGGAACATGTATAAAGGACACATGGACAAAACCAAAGGAGGGTAGGATCAAGGGCGGGAACTGGGGATGGTTGAGGTGGGGGGAAATGAAGACAACTGTACTTGAACAACAATAAAAAATGTGAAAAAAAAGAAATAATAGCTGGTTCCTAGAGCTTAATTCCCAATAGACAGACTGCTGGGTCCAGTTCCAGCTATGTACATCTCTTTAACACAACCTTCTTTTTCTTGAGAAAATTGAATTGGTCTTATTTATATTTTTAAAGTGCCTTGTGGTGTAGGGTGCCTTTGATCTAGGTAACAATAAGAATCTGCATAAAATACTTAGTGTCCATCTATAGGGATTGGTTAAATAAAGTACATCTTTCTATGCATTTACCAAACGTGACTATTTAGTGTTAACAATTTATTCACATGGAAAGTTGCCTACAAGATATTAAGTGAAAAAGCAGATCATGCAATAGTATATTATGATATACCATTTTTGTTTATATTGTATATGTGTATGTATATAGATAGAAAAAGTCTGGAAAGATCTATACTAACACGGTACCAATAGTTATACCTGTATGAGTGGAATTATAGGCAATTTTCACATTTTGTTTTCCTTTCTGATTACCTAATTTTTTTATTGTTGTTCTAAGCAGGCATTACATTCACAATCATGAAGGTAAACTATTAAATTATTTTAATTTCTAAAAGAAATGAAAAAAAATTCATACTTTTATGATTTTCCTTATATGTGGCAGAGTGACTGAGGATGAATTAACTACATCCAGAGGGAATAAATCATTTTTATTTATTCATTAAACATAATAGATGCCAACTACAGCACTAGATGATAGAAGGATAAATGAGACAAAGTCCTCATCTTAAGGATTTCACAATCTAACAGGATAATAAATATGTAAATAATAGCTATAATACAGGTATAATAAGTATGATATCAGACATGTAAGTTAGGCATAATAGAGATACAAAGAAGAAGCTCTTTGGAAAGAGATATTCAAATAGGATCACAAAGGACTTAGAGAATGAGAAAGGGAGTGTATTCAAGGGAAGAGAAACAGAGTGTACCAAAGCATGAAGGCATGAAATAACACAATGTGATACAGTATGATCTAGTCAACATATCATTTGAAAGAAGTTACTTGGTCACAGAAATTAGCAGATTTTATATAAAATACCAATAATTTTTAATATGGATTTTAAATAATCCTAACAATGCCCAAATGCCAAAAGAAGGAACATTGTGTATACTAACATAATGTTAATAAGGAAGTGCTCACAAACGTATTTTAAAACATATTAGTATTTCTTTTTTTTTTTTAATATATTTTATTGATTATGCTATCACAGTTGTCCCATTTCTCCCCCGTCATTCCCCTCTCCCACCCACATCCCCCCTTTTAGTTCATGTCCATGTGTCATAAGTTCTTTAGCTTCTACATTTCCCATACTATTCTTGCCCTCCCCCTGTCTATTTTCTACCCACTATCTATGCTACTCATTCTCTGTACCTTTTCCCGCTCTCTCCTCCTCCCACTCCCCTGTTGCTAACCCTCCATATGATCTCCATTTCTGTGGTTCTGTTCCTGTTCTAGCTGTTTGCTTAGTTTGCTTTTGTTTTAGGTGTGGTTCTTAATAGCTGTGAGTTTGCTGTCTTTTCACTGTCACTTTTTTATCTTCTTTTTCTTAGATAAGTCCCTTTAACATTTCATATAATAAGGGCTTGGTGATGATGAACTCCTTCAACTTGACCTTATCTGAGAAGCACTTTATCTGTTCATCCATTCTAAATGACAGCTTTGCTGGATAGAGCAATTTTGGATGTAGGTCCCTGCTTTTCAAGATTTCAAATATTTCTTTCCAGCCCCTTCTTGCCTGGAAGGTCTCTTTTGAGAAATCAGCTGACAGTCTGATGGGAACTCCCTTGTAGGTGACTGTCCCCTTATCCTTTGCTGCTTCTAGAATTCTCTGCTTCATTTGAATCTTGGCTAATATAATTACGATGTGCCTTGGTGTGTTCCTCCTTGGGTCCAACTTCTTTGGGACTCTCTGAGCTTCCTGGACTTCCTGGAAGTCTATTTCCTTTGCCAGATTGGGGAAGTTCTTCTTTATTATTTGTTCAAATAAATTTTCCACTTGTTGCTTTTCTTCTTCCCCTTCTGGGACCCCTATGATTTGAATGTTGGGACGTTTAACGATGTCCCGGAGGTTCCTAAGCCTCTCCTCATTCTTTTGAATTCTTGTTTCTTCCTTCTTTTCTGTTTGGTTCTTAGTTTCTTCCTTCTGGTCCACTCCATTGATTTGAGTCCCAGTTTTCCTTCCATCTCTATCAGTTCCCCATGCATCTTCCTTCATTTCACGTATTGTAGCCTGCATTTTTTCATCTAGTTTGTGAGCAAAATCAACCAATTCTGTGAGCATTTTGATGACCAGTGCTTTGAACTGTGCATCTGATAGGTTGGCTATCTCTTCACTGCTTAGAGGAATTGGCTCTGGGGCTTTTATTTGTTTTCTGGTTTGAGCCATTTTCGGGGTTTTTTTTTTGTTTTGTTTTGTTTTGGTTTTAGTCTGGTCCCGGCTATTACGTAGTGAAGAGTGGAGCCTCTGGCGCTCCCCAGTGTGGGGCAGCCCAGTCGCTGGGTAGTGACGCTGTATGTGGGGGCGGGGTCCAAGAGGGAACAATGGCGCCAGCTCCGCTCTCTCCTGGATTCAGTCCCTTCTGCCACTTCCCCTCTGCCTGGACCGTCGGTCTGGATGAATGGTTGTTGGACTTCCGTACAGTTCAATTTTCTATAGGTTCTGGTTATTTTCTTGTTTCTAAATATTTGTTGTCCTTAATTTTGGTTGTGTGAGGAGGCACAGTGTGTCCGCCTACGCCTCCATCTTGGCCGGAAGTCTAAAACATATTAGTATTTCAAGTTACTATACTACCCTGGTGAAAAATGTGGTGTTTTGCAAACGCTGGCTTCTGTTTTGTCTTAGGATGCAATGTGCTTCTTCTCCAAGATACTGACAAATCAAAACATAGCATCTGAACAGGAGCAGCAAAGCGAATTCAATCCATCATCATGCTTACCTGATATAGATCAGGGGATTGCACTGCTGAAAACAATACAAACAAATGCTGAAACCAAAAGATTTAGTGAAAAGCTACAGAGGTTAAAAAATACTTAAAGTTCAGACAATAGATAAATGAGTCTGAGCTTTAAATATTTTTTAACCTCTGTAGCTTTTAAGGGCACTATAAAACACATGACTAACTCTGTTCATTGCTATGTCTTCTACCTCAGCACAGGGGAATTTATTGTAATGCCAGGCTAGCAGAAGCAGATATACTGCACCAGGGAACCAAAATAAATAAAATAACATTTTGGAAAATTACATGATGATCATTTGAAACCAGCCCCCACATAAAGTACCTCAACATTAAATGGGGCCACATTTAATTGGGTCACTCTGCAGAACAATGTCTAGCAGAGAAAGCCACTAAGGGCTAGAAGATTAGCTGAACTGCAGTGCAGAAAACAAAAAATAGGGCAGAAACCTTGGGTTTTCTGCCAAGTCCAGTACAAATACATTGCAGTAGACTATGCAGAGGCATGACTGTCTTTTCATTGATTGCCAAGAATCCAAGTCTGTTTTTTAAAAGTTACAAGGGAAATAGAAGCAAAATATTAAAGAACAAGAACCACTATTTTTTGGAGAGATATGTAAGAAGTGATAATTAATAAGTCAAACTATTTATTAAATCCCTACTATGTGTCTATTAGTTCACTTAATCTGTATTTTCTTAATATCAACTAGCTACTGTGCTTGCTATCTGCTAAGAAGAGAGAAAATAGAAGTGATGAAATCTGTTCTTTCTGGAGTTTACAGCTAACAGCCAGTTGAGATACACCAATATGAAAAAGTTGAATAACAACATAAGTTAGGCAGCATTATATTCTATGATCATTGCCAAAACAATGCAGTGTGTAAGCAATAAGTGCTTACTTCAGAAGAGAATGAGATGAGCTGAGCTGGAAGCTTCAGGAAGATCTCAAAGATGGAGGGTTTATGCTGGATCTTGAGGAAAGCTAACCAGTAAAATAGAATAATTTTGAGCAAGTCACATTATTTTTCTGGATTTTCATCTTTGTCTTCATACTGCAAAATGGAAGTTTTAGATTAGACAATCTCTAAATTGCCTTCCTGTTCCAAAATTCCATAATTCGAGAATATAAGAAAAAACATAAGGGTGAAATGGTTAAGAAAATATTCAAAAAGTGTTTCAGACAAATCCAAAGAAACTGGGAAGAAAAAAGTGAGCAGTCATTGGAGAAGGGGAAGAAAGCCTAATGATGTAGTGTCAAAACAAAATTACAGCTTACTGCATACTATCTGTTAATGTGGTCCAGCAGAAAACATCTACTAAAAGTTTAGTAGGAGGCAGACATGTCACAGCAAATAAATTGCTATGATATAAACCTAGAGAATATCAAGGAGGCACAATAAGAAAATGATCATTTCTACCTGGGAGTTGGAGGGGGTGGGAGGTGTCAGGAATGTTTTAAGGGGGTAGACCGAATAGTTCCCTGGTTAGGCATTGGTAGAGGAGAAAGAGACTGAAAGGTTCAGGGGAGTGTTTCTGTCTCTACTATACGCACACTGCAACACCTCCTACCTATGACACTATCTGGCACACAACAGGCACTCTATGGATGTTTAAATAATTAATTAGTCAATTAAGTAATGCACATGCCCTGATAATAAAAGCTTGAACAAAGTAGGCTTCCAATAACACAATGCCATGATAATAACTTTTTAAAAATTTCACTTAAAAGCATTACTCACTTTGTAATAACCTTTCAATTAAGTATTTTCTCTGTCAAGTATTATATTAATAATATAATTGTGATTGTATGGGTATCTGAGAAATTTGTATTATTGTTATTAATGTTGAATATGTTACTGAAAGAAAGAAGTGGGAAAGGCATTCTAATATGGAATAACCAAACAAAGGATCAGAGACATAATATAGCTTGGGAAGCAGGACATAAAGAAAAAACAAGTATGATGAAATCACTAGTAAATTTAAAATAAATTTTAATGTTATCCATCATAATAGCATCTGAGACATTTTTAAAAAGTAGAGATATTTTGTATAAATTACTTATTCAATATATAGACAAAGTTTAATAAACACATAGATTCATTCATGCCCTCCCCACAAACTGAAAACCACTGCTATAGTAATAGTAACAATAGTACCAACATTTATTGAATAATTGCTAATATATGTACAGTGCCTATTCTAAGCATTGTACATGTATTCACTCATTTAATTCACATAACCATATGAGATAGGCATTATTATTTTCCCCACTTGTGGCATGGCAGTTTTTTTTTTTTTTACTTACTTATACTTCTTACCTTTTCCTTTACTAAGAGACCCTGATTATCAACTGAAGACATTGCTGCTGTAAGGCTATATTTCCTTGCCTCCTTGGTCTCTGGGGGTGATCCCATGACTAAATTCAGATCAGTGAGAAGTGGAAATGTAATTTTGAAGTTCTTCTTAAATATTGGAGGCAGGTGTCCTCCTTCCTTCCTGCTTCCTGGATCAAGATGGTCACACCAGGCTCACAGATACAGAGAACAGACTGGTGGCTGCCAGAGAGGAAGGGGGTTGGAGGACTGGGTGAAAAGATGAAGGGATTAAGAAGTACAAATTGGCAGTTACAAAATCAGAATTAAGAAGTACAAATTTGTAGTCACAAAATAGTCACAGGGATGTGAAGTACAGCATAGACAATATAGGCAATAATATTGTCATAACTATGTATGATGCCAAGTGGTTTCTAGAAATATCGAAGAGGAATACTCTGTAAAGTATATGATTATCTAACCACTAGGCTATATACCTGAAACTAATACAAAGTAATATTAAATGTAAATTGTAATTGAAAAGTAAAATTAAAAAAAAAGAACATTACATCTGGAAGTGAAGATGAGGTCCATTTGGTAGGGATGACAGAGCAGTGAGCTGGAAGGAACCTGACATGTCAGTTCTGGATGGTCTGCTACTGGATTTTTTTACGTGAGAGAGAAGAAAATCCTTTCTTTAGGTTATTCTTTCCTATTATGTGGAACCAAACTTAATCCTAATGCATATGACATTTTGGAAATGAGAAAATTAGAGTACTGAGGTTAAGCACTTTGTCTGATGTTACAAAATTAGTAAAAGGCAGAGAGAGACTTTTAACTCACCCATTTTTGCTCCAGAGTTCACATTACCCCTATGGTATATTGCCTCTTGCTATATAACTGTAGGAAATGGGTTTGACATAGGGAAGTATTATAATTTACCATATGTGTGTTCTCTTCACTAGTATTGGTTATAGGCTGCCATAGGAAGGAGTCATTCCCTTCACAAGGTAGCCCTCTAAAGAGGTGATTGTGGAGGGGGCTGATGGCTGAGGGCTATCTGCTGGTAGCATTCTCAGCAGCTAGGGGAAGAAGTCCTTCCCTTCTGAAAGGGGATCTGGGTAGCACATCATAGCATCCACCTCGTATATATAACAGCATTCCCCCTCCTGTGCCTGTGGCCAAATTGCTAATTAGCTTTCTTTATCACTTAGCCCAGATATACTTTCTTAATCTTTTAAAATACAGCAATCCAGGCATTGTTACTGACTAGAGTTAGCACCCAACTACTAGCGCTTTCCCTCTAGCTATCTAAAACCTGGTTGATGTAAGGGTATAAAGGCCTGGACCTCTGATTCAGGACTACTTTCAAGGGCCATCCCGGCTTCAAAGTTCAGAGAATCGCATTAGGCTTTCATTGAGACTGTGTAATAGCCCAACTTCCCCCTCTGTCCATCCTGTTTTCCTCCCTTCTCTCCCCATCTGTTATCAGTGATCCCAAGAACACTGCCTAAAACACTTCTATCACTAATATCCTTCTCAGAGTCTGTTTCCTGGGGAAGCCAACCTGTAACAACACCATGTCTTTATTCACTCATTAACTATTCTTAATTAGAGGGAGGTAATACATCTCAACATAAAGAAAATTCAGTTGTAGCTAATTTTGTTTTGGTCTACCCAACACTGTTTCTTGGCATCGGACTGCCCACTGGCCATAAAGGAGTGTCCTATGCTCCACCAATCATAATACCTCATCTCCCTTGCCACAGAGATGGCTGTAAGTGGTATGCACATGATTAGGCTTGAACAACTAGAATCCTTCCCTGGTTATTTTTGTACTGATAGCAGCTAGAAGACAGACTTCCCTTAATTCTCGGATCATGGACCTGGCAGGATATGATCCTGGGGTTGCCGGGGCCATATTTTCTGTCTACAAGGAAAAGGACCACCTGAAGTAGGACAGAATAAAGCCAAGCAGAGGACAGAAACAGAAAGAATCAGTCATAAAAGCCTTGAGTCCCCTATAGGTACCCCTGTTCCTGCTGCTTTTCCAATAGTGAACTATCCTAGTGTTCTAATATGTATATACTTTAAATTAAATATTTTATTTTTTAGCTTAAACCAGTTTAGGCTGGATTTTCCTTTTCATTTACAATGAAAAGAACTTGCCTACATCTGTGTATTTGATATTTCTATGAGCTGTGACCTTCTGTAACCTCATCTTATCCAATGTCCTAAATATTGAGGAGTAAGTTACAAAATAATCCCTCCACTGCTCAACTCCAGCACATCAAATTTTTTGAATCAGTGTATATTGAAGTCAGTATATTCCAAATAGTGTTTTGGACTTTAAAAAGGGTCAGGTTTATACAAGAGAAATAAATGACATGATTTCTGTCTTTAAAGAACTCCATCTAAACAGAAAAATTTCTATTATTCAACCATACTTGCCACTCTATAATAGATGCTTACTCCTCAATTAAATTTTAAAACATTATTTCTGTATGATTATACTGCCCTTCCAGTTGTAAGAATATATTTATGTCTATACGTGATAACCTAAAAGATATCCCAAAAGATAGGAACTGTAATTTTACTTTAGAATAATTTTAGAAATACAGAAGAATTGTGAAAATAGTAGAGAATTCCCATATACCCTATATCCAGTCTCCACCATTATTAACATCCTATATTAGCATGGTACATTTATGACAATTGATTAACTGATAATGATACATTATTATTAACTAAAGTCTATATTTTGTAAGATTTATATTTATATTTTATTAAATTTCCTTAGTTTTTACCTAATGACTCTTTTCTGTTCTAGAATTCTATCTAGGACACCACAGTACACTTACTGGGTTGACCAAAAAGTCCATTGTTTTTGTGTAAATTAAAAGACGCATTTTTAATTTTCACCAATAACTTTATTGATTTGGGTATTTTGAGTATGTTGGCTATCTCCCGCTATTGGCTTCTAGTGGGTAGAGGGCAGGGGTGCTGCTAAACATCTTCCAGTGCATAAGACAGCCCCACAGCAAAGAATTATTTGGCCGAAATGTCAATAGTACCAAGAAACTTAACAAATCACTTTTGACACTTTTGATCAGCCACAGCATCTTCTCCATATACAAATCTTTTTTTCCCCTGCATTTCAATTGCGTTTTTACCTTTCTTGAAATAATAAGACATAACTCTGTCTGGTGTGGCTCAGTGGACTGAGCACTGGCCCGTGGACCAAGTGGTTGCTGGTTCAGTTCCCAATTAGGGCACATGCCTGGGTTATGGGCCAGGTCCCAGGCTGGGTGTGTGCAGAAGGCAACCAATTGATGTTTCTCTCACATGTTACATCAATGTTTCTCTCCCTTTCTTTCTCCCTGCCTTCCCCTCTTTCTATAAATAAACAAAATATTTTTTAAAAAAAGATAATGGAAGTCAAGTAGAGGGGTGCATGTTGAAAACCCAGGACATATACATTAAAAAAAAAGAAAAAAGAAAGCATAACATGCTGAAAATGTTGCATATTTTCTTCCATCTTCAATATTAAAATGGTTGCATAAAAATTCAGCAATTTTGATGTTTTTAAAAATGTACACCAATATGGCAGCTGTCACAATACAATCTAACAAAATTGTTTCAACTAAAGTTAAAGACAACTAAGCACCACTAGAGCCATCATATGAAAAAAATTAAATGAACTTTTTGGCCAACCCAATAGTAATTATGCCTCTTTATCCTCCTTTTGGCGGTGAAAGATTTTCAGATTTTCCTTGTTTATGATGACATTGACAGTTTGTAGGATTACAGTAGTTATTTTGTAGAATGCCTTTAATTGAGATTTGTCTGTTTCTCTCATGATTAGACTAGGACTATGAGTTTTGGGAAGGAAGGCCACAGAACTCTATTCTCATCATATCATACAAAGAGTGCATACTAACAACATGACTTAATGTCATTAATCTTGACCATCTGGCTTAAGGAACTGACTTTTACTCCAATTTCTTTAATGCCTAATCCAGAACCAATTATAGGAGAGCATTTATACACTGTCTTGATGACAGCTGGCTTGGGTTCATTAGGAGGGGGATTAGCTTGAAGAGGTAGCCTTTAAGACAGAAAAAAAAAAAAAGTGTTCCCTGAGAGGAGGAGTGGAAAAAGAATTGACTTTTAAGATTCAGCTCTGCCACATAGGACACATATGACTTTGTGTAAATTACTTCTGCATCTCTAAAATGGAATAATGGTACCAAATAGTTCTTTGAAGCGTCTGATGTAAATAATTTATGTAAATGTAAATGTGTTTTCTATATTATACATTCACATGTTGGAATCCTATAGAAAAATGTAAACACTTTTTTCTTTTTCAAATGATAAGAGGAAGTTTTTAGAAAGTTACAGAGGTAGTAGTAGAAGGGCCCTTGGAGCTTCGGAGAAAGGCAGAGTTAATACTTCTGTGGGTGAGGTAAAAGACACAGGCTGTTCCATAGAGGGAGAGGATGCCAAAAATGTAAACACTTTCGGAAAGAGTTACATCTTCAGCAGTTAACATCTCTTGATAGATTAATTTTCTATGGCTGGCTATGCAAAGCAAGGTCAATATGAAGTTGAGGAAAGGATAGATGGGAAGGCTCATTATTTGTATTCAATGATTTCCCATTTCTGCCTTGCTTCATTTTGTCATACTAGTTTGTCATTGGAGACTGGATAGGATTTCTTAGATCTTATGAAACCAGGGAAAAGGGATCAAGATTGACGTGAATTAAATATGAATAATTTTGGGGTTAGTTGTTTTTCTCCATCTGCGAGATGGAAGTTATCATGCTTTGAAGGTGCAATAATTCTTCCAGGTTATTCCAGGACCATTAAGCAAGTAACTTTATTTTTTAAATGGATACAAAGCATGAAATAATTATTTAAAGATGACATCTTCCTGCCAGAGAATCATACCACTCTGATTTGAATGAAAATGCCAATGTTTTTTGTGTCTTTGAGGTTTTATGCTCATGGAAGTCTTTAGCCTGAGGTTTGAAAAATAAAGCAACTCCATCTTCTCCTTAAATAGGAATAGAGCCAATAACTTCTAAAAGTTTTACGCAAGGACAAAGGAAATATGCAGACAAAAGAGGTGGGGTCTTTATCTGCATCACCATAATTAACACTGAATATAGTTACAGCCAGGTATAATGCAAAGAGCAAATATGTTACAGAACAGTGATCTGGATCCCAGTCCAACTCTATCTCAAACAAGACATGGATGGGACTTTCAGAAGGTTCCTGAAATATTTTTGTGTCTTGGATTCCTCATCTCTAAAAGTGTGGTTGACAGTACAATATGAGATTAGGCATGCAAAAACATTTTGTAAGAGACCTATATAATTTAGAATGTACTGGCCGTCAGTAACAGCATTAGTTATCATTCATTCAGGGCAGTTTCTGGACTTCCTATTTGGAAGCCCAGCTTGAAGCTAAAGCAGCAGTTTAAGAACAGAAGCTCACACATTCTTAAATTCTTTCCTTTCGTGAAAGCAGTAACCTTGGAAACCAGGCTGGCACCACCCCTTTCAGATATAAAGCTTGGTTTTTCTTGCTTTTCTCAGCAAGAAAATGTTTGAGGCACCGCTATTTTACCGTGTTTTTTGTTCTCTTCACATCGTTAACACGAGAAAATTTCCTTCTATTGAAGCAAGTACAAAACCTTTCTAGTCGCACCTTCTGTCTGCAGCTCACCTACTGTTTTCCCTGTATAGTGGTCGCAGTCCCAGAAGTCTTCAAAGACAAAAACTCTCAGGAGGGGCAGAACAGGCACTCCCTACACCCTGGGTTAAGGGAATTGAGCAGGTAAAAAAATTGAAGGTACTCCGATTCAGGTGCAACAACTAACACAATCCGCCAAAACTAACAGAACACTCTTCCTAAACATATAACCTTCGCGAGATAAGACCGCAAAAGGCGAGAGAAGCCCACTATCTCGCGAGAAGAGGGGGCGTCAGCGAAAACTAGGAAATGGCCCCCTAGGCGACCCAGACAGCCGGTAGGCGGGGCTAGAGCTAAATCCGCCCCCTTCCGGCTCCTTTCCCCGCCCTCTAACCCTGAGGTACTTGGCCCGAGGTGTGGGCAATTAGGTTTTCTAGGTTCTTCTCTGCTGATGCAGGGTCGTTTTCAAAGCCTCCGGAGCGTCTGGGCCCGAATTGAGGAGAGGGGGCGGGGAGGGGCTTGCGGCCCCGCCCCCTTCTCCGGCTAGTCTGCGAGCGCACTGGCCCGCCTACTCCCTCCGCTGGCCCTGGGGCCGCGTCCCCCAGGCAACTCAGCTGAGGCCTGAGCTTCTGCCGGCAGGTGTCCGCGCTGAGGCCCCCAGGCACAGCCCGCTACGTCCCCATGGTGGGTTTCGGGGCTAACCGGCGGGGCGGCCGCCTGCCTTCCTTCGTGTTGGCGGTGCTGCTGATAGTGATCGCGATCCTCGCCTTCAACTACTGGAGCATCTCCTCCCGCCACGTCCTGCTTCAGGAGGAGGTGGCCGAGCTGCAGGGCCAGGTCCAGCGCACCGAAGTGGCCCGCGGGCGCCTGGAGAAGCGCAATTCGGACCTCTTGCTCTTGGTGGACTCGCACAAGAAGCAGATTGATCAGAAGGAGGCCGACTACGGCCGCCTCAGCAGCCGACTGCAGGCCAGGGAGGGCCTGGGGAAGAGATGCGAAGATGACAAGGTAAAGACGAGCCCTCCCCGCTCAACTCCCATAATGTCAGCTCCACGATGCGGGTGTTAGATCATCGGCTGCTGCCTTAGCCTTCCAGGGTTGCAGCCCCGGAGGCTCCCCTTTACCGCCAACAGCTCTGTTTCTGTTGGACTTCTCCTCGTTTATCACTGCTACATTGCCCAGTTCCTGCCAGACGAAACTGGCTGTAAATTCTGGTTCTCAAGAGTGGCCTATGTGTGGATGCCGCCTTTTCTCCAAGCTCAGTTGCTGAGCTGGCAGTGGTAATCATATGGCCTATGTGGCCGCCTTATATTCACAGATAGGCAAATCGGGAGACTGCCAGATTTGGTGTGGGTATTGTTGCCTTAGCCTTATTCCGTGCACACTGATCAGTATTAATTTCTTTGTTTCAAGAATGGAGCCTTCTCTAACTCCTCTACTTACGGTAGACACCATATATTTATAAAGCAGTATGACTTTTCATAAATTTCTATAGGTCAGTGTATTAAGTGGTTAAAGAATCAAATATTACTGCCTTTTTGTGATCAAAATGTTATGATAGGCTCTGGAACCATATATGCACCACATTTGTGACTTGGGCATAGTTAATTCAAAATTATGTCCTCAATATGAATTGTTAATGAAATTAGCCAAAAAAGTAGAATCTAAAAATATGTTCTGTGCCACAGAATCTCATGTAATTTTATTTTGTTTTTGAAAGGAAATAAAAATGAATTTTTGTATACTTAAGTAGCTATTACGGTTGGTGTTTTATGCAGATGGAAAGCCATACAAAGTTTACATTTTAAAAGTTCAAAGCTGGACTGTAACTAAAGACCTGCTACTAAGTAGTCTGTGTTCTTACTAGCATATTTGAACTATATTAATTTATGATTTATGAAACTTCTTTTGGTATAGCAGGGTTGTGAAAATTTCTAGGTGGGATAAGTAGATGCCTTTCGGTATGCTTTTTGGTAATTTTTGCATTGCTTTTTTGTGTGATTCTATTATAATTTATAAGTTTTTATTTTGTATATCAAAATCAATGATTTATAAGTAAATCATTATAAATTAAAATATCCATGAGCTCCTAACTTCTTTATTGTCACCAGCCTCTACCTTAGTTCTATTTCACAAAGATTGAGGCCCTTAGATAGGTGCTTCTCTATAACCCCTCCTCTTCACCACAACATAAACATCCTCTGAGAGGAGTAAGAGATCAGCAAGTGTATGTGCACTACACACTGAACTCTGAAAACAAAAATTCTTTTGGATACAGCAGGCAGAAATCTGTGAAATTTTTTAGTATTTAAATGAGGTCTTCAGACTCTGAATAGTTAGGTATTACTACTCAAGTACTTTTCTCCAATCTGAAATGAAAGATAAGTCTTCTCTAGTAATTTATACTCTGGGTTCCATTTCTTCGATCTACTGGACTGTAATTATCAGTTTTAGTAGGTTTTCACTTTTACCTTCAAACAAGTGTAAGAAATTTTATACTTCTTATACTTCAAACAAGTATAAGAAGACCTATTCTAAGAAATTTTTTATGCCTCTATATACTCCCTTCTCCCAATGAACCAATTTTTTTTTCCTTTCTTAGCTAAACTCCAGTTATGGATGGTCTATAAATGCTTCATCAACTTTTTTTTTTCATCCCCATCCTAATCTTGATTTATTCAGTCAGCCAGCCTTCTATCTTTCCCTTTTCTGAAGCCATTCATTTGAAGGTCACAAGTGACAGTCTTCCTAGTGAAATCCAAAAAAACATTTTTATTCTCAATCTATTTAATTTTTTAGTAGTCTGGTCCTGCTGATTATCTCTAGCTTTTTGGAGACTCTCTCTCTTCTTACTTCTATAATATTGAACTCCCCAGATTTGCTTTCCACTTTCCTTACTGTAGTCTTTCCTGGATTTTTTTCCCCTCCAATCACCTAATAATGGACTCTCTTCTTGGGCCTTTGCTTTCCCCTTAGAGGAGCATTTCTTTATTTTATTTTATTTTATTTTACTTTACTTTACTTTATTTTATTGTTGTTCAAGTACAGTCGTCTGCATTTTCCCCCCACCACTCCTCCCCCACCTCAGCCATCCCCACTTCCCTCCCCTGATTCCACCCCCCCTTGGTTTTGTCCATGTGTCCTTTATAGTTGTTCCTGAAAACCCTTCCCCCTTTTCTCCTCATTACTCACTTCCCCTCTGGTTACTGTCAGATTGTTCTTAATTTCAATGTCTCTGGTTATGTTTTGCTTGCTTGTTTTTTTGTTGATTATGTTCCACTTATAGGTAAGATCATATGGTATTTGCCTTTCACTGCCTGGCTTGTTTCACTTAGCATAATGCTCTCTAGTTCCATCCATGCTGTCGCAAAGGGTAGGAGCTCCTTCTCTCTTTCTGCTGTGTAGTATTCCAGTTGTAAATATACCGTAGTTTTTGATCCATTCATTTACTGGTGGGCACTTAGGTTGCTTCCAGCACTTGGCTATTGTAAATTGTGCTGCTATGAACATGGGGTGCATAGATTCTTATGGATTGGTATTTCAGGGTTCTTAGGATATAATCCTTACAGTGGAATTGCCAGGTCAAAAGGCAGTTCGATTTTTAGTTTTCTGAGGAAATTCCATACTCTTTTCCACAGTGACTGCACCAGTCTGCATTCCCACTAACAGTGCACTAAGGTTCCCTTTTCTCCACATTCTCTCCAACACTCGTTGTTGGTTGATTTGTTTATGATGGCCATTCTGACCAGTGTGAAGTGGTATCTCACTGTGGTTTTAATTTGCATCTCTGATGGCTAGTGTTGCTGAGCATCTTTTCATATGTCTCTGGGCCTGGAGGAGCATTTCTGAAAGTGGTATTAAACATAATACTGCCCTAGGAATTATTAATAGGTGCTCAGGAAGAAAAAAGGAAACCAGTATAAGTAATAGATGCTCAGGAAGAAAAAAGGAAACCAGTATAAGAGGTATATCCTCTTCCTGGGGTCCATAATTGTTACATGTTGTTGAGTTACCTCTGACTCTGCGACCCTGTGAGTGAGTGATGTCCACATTGTCCTTCCTCAGCATCCCTATTCAGCTCCTGTAGACTCATGTCTTATGTTCTTTTATGGAGGGAATCCATTTCATATTTGGTCTTCCTCTTTTTCGGCTGCCTTGTTTTTCTCAGCATTATGGTCTTTTCCAAGGAACCCTGCCTTCTCATGTAGGTCAACTTTAAAGTTTTGTCATTTTTGCCACCAGCAATGTTTCGGGCTGAATTTGCTCTACTTGTTCGTCTTTCTAGCAGTCTGGGGTGTCTATAAAGCTCTCCTTTAACACTGTATTTCAAATCAATCATTTTTTTTTTCCTCTCAACTTTCTCACTATCCAACTTTTGTATCCATACAGAGTAATTGGGAATATGAGGGTGCGGAGGATCTTAACCTTGGCCTGTAATGACACTTTTGCTCTTGATGATCTTTCCTAATTCTCCTAAAGCTCCCCCTCTAAGTCTCAGCCTTCTCTTAGTTTCTTGGCTGCAGACTCCATTTGAATCAGTGACTGAACCAAGGTAAGAAAAATTTTTAACAATTTCAGTGTCTTCATTATCTATGTTAAAGTTGTATATTTTTTCCTTAGTCATGATTTTTGCCTTCTTGATGTTCAGCTATAGGCCTGCTTTGGCACTTTCTTCTTTCACTTTCATCAGAAGCTGATATAAAGTCTCTAAGAAATCTACTAGTAAAGAAGCCTATTTAATTTTGTTTAAACTGGTCTCAGTTAATTTGATCACAGATTTCTATTTTTACAGCATATTATCATGGTACAGAAGTATATAACAAAGCACTCTAACTGGGAAGTGTTTTCCTAGGTATCTTTACTTTTGTTTGGCTGGTATTCTATGCAGCTAGCTTACAAGTCTTTACCTCTTAGTCATCTATAAATTCCATGTTTTGAGTTTATTATAGCATCTTTGTTGTAGTGCATGTGAATGTTTGTTCTTGGGGTCAGTGAGGAGGCTCTGAACTGCTAATGGGAAGGGTGGTCTTGGTTTAGATGAAGTATGGATGAAATTTGTCCTTCCGAGGTGCTTCCTTTATTGCTGCTACTCCCTTGATATCTGGAGAAGTATATGAGGGGGGACCTCATTCCCCAAAAACCTCAGAATTTATTTATAAAAAATTGTGTATTCTTACATGTTTAGACTTAAGTCACCTTCAAAGTACTCTTCGTTTAATGTAATAGACCTATTAAGACTTTTTTCCACTGTTCAAAAACAGTTTTTGAACATATTCTAAGGAGTTTGGAGTATTTAGGGCTTGATGTTAAGTGACCTGTTCCTAGTTCAGACCTGTCCTCTGCATATTATTATCCCCTTCTCATCTTTCAAAAAGAAGGAGGAGGAGGCCTGCCTTACCCTTTAAGGGAACACCAAGCCCCCAGATTATCTGAAAGTCACTCCACTGTGGCCTTGGCTATCAAGCTATTGGACCCCGACCCAGATTCCAGGAAGTTGTAAAGGTCCTGGAAATTTTTCCAGCTGACTTTGCAGAAATCTTTATCCTCCCTGGAGAGCTGCCTCAGATGAACTATAAGACTAAAGTACTCTC
Source organism: Glossophaga mutica (assembly GCA_039655065.1). NCBI lineage: Eukaryota > Metazoa > Chordata > Mammalia > Chiroptera > Phyllostomidae > Glossophaga > Glossophaga mutica. Next base: position 61,840,707 of record CM077303.1, on the reverse strand, counting down.
TTTTCTGAGAGTGAGAGGCTGGTAATAAGATTTTAGGAGAAGCTGCCCAAAGTGCACTAGATGCTAGAAACGGAACATGGGTTCTGTTTCCAGCCCTACCACTAAAATTACTGTGCGACCTTAGGGAAATTAGTTGAGTTCTCTGGGCCTCAATTTCCTCACCAAGAAAATAAAGGGATAAATAAATCCCCTTCCAGATCTAAAATTTCACTGTTCCCTTCTGTACTCATTTCCCAAATGAACAGAAGGCCGATATGAGGGAGGACCCCTGCCCGCGCCCCACACACAAAAAAATCCAGGAATTTATTTCTTAAAAAATTGTGTATTTATTCTTACACGTTTAAACTTCAGTCACCTTCAAAATACTCTCCATTTGATGCAATACACCTATTGATATATTTTTCCACTGCTCAAAAGACAGTTTTCGAACTTGTCAATTTTGATGCCTTTTAGTGCTTCTGCTGTTTTTTGTTTCACCTCTTCCACACTGGCAAAATGTTTCCCTTTGAAGACTTCTTTTCATCTGGGGATAAAAAAAAAAAAGTTGCTCAAGGCAAGATCTGGTAAATAGGGGAGGTGGGGCCAGGGGGTCATCCCATTTTTGGTCAAAAACTGCTGAACACTCAGCACAGTGTGGGCAGGTGCCCTTGTAAATCACCCATGTGAAATGGACAAACGTGTTGAGTCTTCAAAAAAAAATTCACTGAAGCCCAACACAGCCTCTCACAACATCAGCTGGTACACTGATACAGACGGGTTCCTAGAACACTCACCTGGAGGGGGATGCCTGTGCTACAATGGGCCTGCCTCCAGAAGATAATTCTGTTTTTTTGGGGGGTCCCCCTTGTTTGGTAGATAAGAAACACTTCAAGGTTTTGAAGGCTGCAAATTAGGTTACAATTCCAGCTCAGTTTTTAGCCATGTGATTTGGGGGCAAATTTTCTCATCTGTAAAATAGGGATCATAGTACCTACCTGGGAATTGTACAGATCTGAGATCACCAGATTTTTTTGCCTTCCCCCTAAAGGGTTACAGCCTAAAGGGGTATACTAGTTGGTTAGGGTGCCGTACAAAATACCATACAAAAGGCTGAGTGGCTAAAAACAACAGAAATTTATATTCTTACAGTTCTAGAGTCTAGAAGTCCAAGATGGAAGTGCCAGCAGGTTGGTTTCTTCTGGGGCCTATATATACCTTGGTTGCAGATGGCCATCCTCTTGGGGTTTGGTCATCACACGGTTATCCCTCTGTGCATACACATCTGTAGTGTAACTTCCTCTTTTTATTTATTTATTTTATTTTAATTATGTATTGATTTTTTGAGAGAGAAAGAAAGAAAGGAAGATTAGTTTGCTGTTTCACTTATTTATGCATTCATTGGTTGACTCTTGTATGTGCCCTGACCTGGGATCAAACCCACAATGTTGGAGTATCCTGATGACATAAACAACTAAGCTACCTGGCCAGGGCCCTCTACTCTTCTTTTCAGGATACCAGTTGTAGTGAATTAGGGCCCCACTCTAATGTCCTCATTTCAATGTAATCAACTCTTTAAAGACTTTATTTCTAAATAGATTACATCATGAAGTACTAGGGTTTGAGACTTCAATGTGGATTTCGGAGGAACATAATTCTGCCCACAACATGGGGAATCCATGACATACACACTGCTTTTTCGTTCCTCTGTCAGAAAGGACCTTTCTTCTGTTTCCTTGATGTAGGACATTTCTCTTATTCTAAATTGAATTTTAGCTACCTGTATATTATACTAAAGCTGTGTGGTTCAGGTGGGCCAAATCAATCTTTTAATAAATAAAAGCAGTTGTTAAAATGTAGGAAAAGTCCTCCCCAAAATATTTGTTTTATTACAAATGCAAAAATAGTCAATTTTGAGGTTTGAAGCTGAATAATATAAATGACCTCTTTTCCCTTTAACATTCATAATCTTCCCTGAGGCAGTGTATACCTTTGGATGAATAGGGAAAAGGTCATGTGCTAGAAAAGAAGATGGGAAGTTTAGTACTTTAAAAAAAGTCCTTGTGTATGTGTTTGTATACGTGTGTGTGTGCATGTTTTTGTGTATGTCCACAATACTCATACACATATCAAATTTATATATGTATAAACCTTGGTACATAGTAGATGTTCATTACTATGGGCTCAGTCCTGGCTCCACCATTCAATTTATGTATAACCTGGGCAAATTACTTAACTTCTCTGCCTCAGTTTGCTCATCTGTAAAATGAGGACAATAATAGTTATCTTTCTTACTTTTGTGAAGTTTAAATGAATAAATCCATTAAAATGTTTAGAACAATGCCTACCACATAGTAAAAAAATGTTCAGTAAGTGTTGTTGGCTATTGTTTTTCCACAGCTACTTCCTTATTTCTGTCCTGCCTTCTCTTCAGAATGGGACTCTATCTGTGTTTCTGCCCAAGATCCAGTACCAGCTCCAGTTTATGTGCCTTACCCTTTGCTCCTGTTTGTTGGACTACCCCCCCCCCCGCCATTTCCTGCTCCATTTCAAATTAGACTTTGTTGACTCCTCCTATATTTGTCTTAGCTGACACCCTGAAGCCTGGCTGTTCCTCTGTAATTTGAGGATCATCCTTCTACAGTTCTTCTAATATGCTGCACATTAAAATTACTGCCTTTGTCTCTCCCTCACCTGCTACATAATCTGGCCAAGTTCTAGTTTTAACTGCTACCTCAAATTATTCATAAACCATACAAAACTCATACCTCCTCTTCAAACTACATCTCTTTCCGACTTGGTCCCTATAAGTAATGCTCATTCAACCATTATTAAGACTGAGGTTAGAAATTTTGGTGTTATCTTTGGTTCCTTCATTTTCTCATATTTAGTAATTCAATAGGCAGTTGAGAAATTGATTGAATTAAGGGGAAAAAACCCATCACTGATGGCAGAATAGAGAGCATTGACTGGGAAAGAGAGCAGTAGCTTCCCAGCTAGTCTCCTGCCCTGGTCTCTATTTCTTTCAGTCCTCAAGCCTTACTTTCAAAGTGGCTGCATCTTTCACTACATCAAGTCAGAATTCCAGCTACCTTTGTCTCCCACTATCTCCTAACCCAAACTGTGTTCCAGACAGGTTGTTTTGCTTAATTTTATTTCCCTACTGCTTTTCTGTGTCATGTTAATTCCTGTTTCTATACCTTTGTTCCTGCCATTTTACTTCTAACCTCTTACCTTTTTCCTGTGTCTTTCCTACCAAGAGATTGTACTAATCTTTAGCATCTGATCTATATTCACCATGCAGCTCCCTGGGACTTCTGACCTGGAGCATGCTTTTCCTTCTTTGTGCACGATTTGTATTTATTGTTTGAGCTACACTAATTAATTTTGTTCTTCAGTTTTACTAATAGCAACTTATGTGCTAACCTTGTCTTCTTGATGCAATTTTGCATTCCTTAAGGAAGGATCATATTTAAAAATTTTTCCTATAAGTTCTTCATAGTCTTCAGTGCTGATGCAGTGTTATGGGTTACTGGATTAGTATGGACTCTAATCCAGTGTCTTGAATCCTTATGAAGAAAATTTGGACACTGATACACAAAGACATACAGGAAAGAAGGCCATGTGAAGTTGGAGGCCTTGATTGGAGTGATGCATCTGCAAACCAATGAATTGCCAGCAACCCCTAGAAATTAAGAAAGAGGCAAGGAAGGGTCCTTCCCTAAGGACTTCAAGAGAAAGAACATGGCTCTACAGACAACATAATTTTGGACTAGTAGCCTCCTGAATTGTAAGAGAATAAATTTCAGTTGTTTTAAGGCATCAAGTTTGTGGTATTTGTTTTGGCAGCCCTAGGAAACTAATACAAGATTCAATAGAAACTCCAGCAGACTTATTTATTTTTTTTTGTAGAAATTGACAAACTGATTCTAAAATACATATGGAAATGTAAATAACTGAGGATAGCCAAATTTACAAAAAGAAGAACAAAGTTGGAGGATTTAACTCTCTGATTGCAAGACTTACTATAAAGATGTAGGATCAAGACAGTGTGGTATTGATGAAAAAATAGGCATATAAATTGCTGGAGAGGAGAGTGCAGAAATAAGACCCACAGCTATATGGTCACTTGATTTTTGACAAAGGTGCCAAAGCAGTTTAACAAGGAAAGTCTTTTCAACCAAAAATTTTGAAACAGAATCCTGCTTTTCCTCTCCCACAATACCTTGTGTTCTTTCTTTCCAACCTGGGCCCAACATAATGGCTCCCGCACAGAAGGGTGGCAAGAAGAAGAAGGGTCGTTCCACCATCAGTGAGGTAGTAACCAGAGAATACACTATCAACATCCACAAGTGCATCCATGGAGTGGGTTTCAAGAAGCTGGCCCCTCGTGCACTCAAAGAGATCTGGAAATTTGCCATGGAAGAGATGGGAACTCAAGATATGTGCATTGATACCAGGCTCAACAAAGCTGTCTGGGCCAAAGGAATAAGGAATGTCACATACCGTGTCCCATTCTGGTTATCCAGAAATGTAATGAGGATGCAGATTCACCAAACAAGCTCCGTATGTTGGTCATCAATGTACCTGTCACCACTTTCAAAAATCTATAAACAGTTAATGTGGATGAGAACTGACTGCTGATTATTGAATAAAGTTATAACACTGCCAAAAAATGTTTTTTGAAACAACTGGGTGTCTTACTTATTTTTTTATTTTTTAATCCTCACATGAGGATATTTTTTTCCTTGCTTTTGGAGAGAGAGGAAGGGAATCAGAGAGAGAGAGAGAGAAAGAGAAACATCAGTGTGAGAGAGAAACATCAGTTGGTTGCCTTCTCATGTATGCCCCAACCAGGGATTGAACCCACAACTTGGGTATGTACCCTGACTGGGAATTGAACCTGTGACCCCTCAGTCTGTGGGACTATGCTCCAACCAATTGAGCCACACTGGCCAGCACTCTCTCTCTCTCTTTTTTTTTTTAATCCTCACTTGAGGATATGTTTATTGATTTGAGAGAGAGAAAGATATACAGACAGACACAGAGAGAAACATCAATTCATTGCCTCTGGTGTGCACCCTAAGGATTGAACCCACAATCTAAGGTTTGTGCCCTGACTGGGAATCAAACCTGTAGCCTTTTGGTGTATGGCATGACACTCCAACCAACTTAGCCTCCCAGCAAGGGCCAACTGGATATCTTTATGGGGGAAAAAAGAGCAATAACTACTATCTTGCAAAATATGCCAAATTAACTTGAAATGAATCATGAACCGAAATGTAAAAGATGAAACTCTAAATATTCTAGAAGAAAACACAGGAGAAAATATACATAGGCATGGATTTTTTGAGGACACAAAAAGCCAAAACTGTAAAGAAAAAAAAAGATAAATCAGACTATCAAAATTTAAAACTTTGCTCCTCGAAAGTCACTATTTTTTTAACAGACACAGGTTGGAAGAAATATTTGTAATATATGTATCTGACAGAAGAATTTTACCAGAATATACAGGGTGGAGCAAAAGTAGGTTTACAGTTTTAAGAATGCAAAACACTTTATTCTTGCATTATTATTAATTATTGTATTATTTTCCCTATGAACAACTTACTTTTGTCCTGCCCTGTATATAAAATTCTTACAACTCAATAATAAGACAACCCAGTTTTTAAAATGAGCAAAAGATTTGAACATTTTATCAAAGGTTTATGAATGGCAAATAAGCTCATGAAAAGATGCTCAGTATCATCCATTAGTCATTAAGAAAATGCAAATTAAAGCCACCATGAGACACCACTACACAACCACTAAAATGACCAACATTAAAAAGATTGACAATATCAAGGGTAGTATGGGTGTGGAGCAACTACAGCTCTCATATACTGCTTATGGGAGTATGAAATGATACACCACTCTCTTTAGAAAACTGCTAAGCAGTTTTGTATAAAAGTAATTATATATCCACCGTATGACCCAGGCATTTCACACCTCAGGAGTGTTTACCCAAGAGAAATAAAAACATGACCACACAAGACTTATACACAAATATCCACAGTAGTTAGTCACACACACAACCCTTGGAAAAACTTAAATTTCCATCAGCATGTGAATGGATAAATAAAATGTGATAAATCCAGAATATTACTGGATACAACAGAATATTTCTTAGCAATGAAAATGATTGCATTACTGATATGCTCAACAACAAATGAATCTCAAGATCATTATTCTACATGGAAGAAGCCCAACATAAAAGAATACGTATTTATGATTTCATTTATATAATATTCTAGAAAAAGCAAACTAATTTATAATGATAGAAAACAGAAGAGTTGTTGCCTGAGGCCAGAGGTACAGGGAGGGATGAAAAAGGGACAAGAGGAAACAGGGAGAGGGGATTGGCGGCAGGCGGGGCGGGAATGTTAAATTGTGTTATATCTTGATTGTAGTGGTGGTTACACAGATGTTTAAAGCTATCAAAGTCAACAAATTGTTTAAATAGAACAGTCTATTGAATGTAAATTATATTTCAGTGAAAGTTGTTAAAAATACAAATTAACATATAGCAATGAAAGTGGGGGAGGAGGGGCCAATCAATGCTTCCTATTGCCCTTAACATAGCTCACAAATCTTTTCTCAGTATGACTCTAGCCTTGCAGTCCAACATCCCATATTCTCCCTCCAATCCACATACTTTTAGATCCTCAGACTCTCCTGCTTTTCTCTATTCTGTGCTTTGAAATATACCATGCCCTACACTTGGAACCCTCTTATTTTTCCCAAGCTTCTTATTGCCCCAAACCTCTCACTCATTCTTTACCTCACTAAAGCCTAATCTTTTTAAAGGACTCAGCTAAAACTTTCCTTCTCAAGAATGTCTTCTCCAAAACCTTAAACTATGTTAGGTCCTCCTCTCTATTCCCTACTCAATTATAAGCTCCATATCCTGTATATTGTTATCTGCCTCTCATTTGCTGCTGTATCCACAACATGTAGCACAGGGACTGACCCAAAGTAGAAACTCAAATGTATCTGATTGAAGAAATGAAATTGGTGTTAAGGATGACAGCACAGGTTATATATGAACATTGAATGAGAGAGGGATAGATTAGAGAAAATGGTTGTTATTGAAGGTAAGGGAGGAAAGTTTCAAGAAGCAGGGACAGGAGAAACAATCAGACATTCGAGGCAACTGATCAAAAGCTCTGAAGCAACATTGTTCCAAGGTGGAGTTATTTGGCCAGGGAAGAATAAATAAAAGTTAATTAGGAATCAGAAAGAGAACTGGCAAAGCCCTGTGAGAAAGTGAAATCACTGCAAGCCTATTCTGTGCCTAGAGGGAAGCTTGGACTTTGAGTCAAAGGAAACATTAATTCTCTACCAGGGAGGAAGCCAAAATGGGGTAAAACTTAGGTCTTCATCCACAAAAAAGTAGTTCTGCTTGCTTAATGAAGTCACAGTTCAAAAAGTACTCTGTCATTTCAAAGGACAGATAGCCCATGCCACACTAAAACAATTGTTTCTTTTCCTCTGTCAAGTGGGTGTAAGGAAGCTCCTTGGATGTACTTTTACGCTTTCTCTACACAACTAAAGCCATCATTTTCCAAGAATCAGTTCACTTTATGACCATGGAACCTCCCGGGATTACTCTGTTCCATATTATGGAAGCAAAAGAAATGGACTTCCAGCCAAGATGGAGGCGTAGGCAGACACACTGTGCCTCCTCTCACAACCAAAATTAAGGACAACAAATATTTAGAAACAAGAAAACAAGCAGAACTGACAGAAAATTGAACTGTACGGAAGTCCAACAACCATTCATTCAGACCGATAAGAGGGGCGGCGTCGCGGCAGGAAAAAGTGGAGGTGCAGACCCCGGAACGCAAGCAGCAGCGGCTGGCAGTTCCCAGGTGCACAGGCGGCAGCTGGCAGTCCCTGGGCCCACAGGCAGCAGCTGGTGGACCCTGGGCACAGGGGGGCAACTGTGCAGACCCAGTGAGGCAGCACAAGGCGGCTGGCTGACCAGCTGGTCCCACATTTGCACGCATGCAGATGGTCCAGGCAGAGGGGAAGTGGCGGAAGGGACTGAATCCAGGAGAGAGTGGAGCAGGCGCCATTGTTCCCTCTCAGATGCCGCCCCCACATACAGCATCACAACCCAGCGACTTGGCTACCCCACACTGGGGAGCGCCTGAGGCTCCACTCCTCACTACAAAACAGCATGCATGCGTGCGCAGATAATCCAGGCAAAGGGGAAGTGGCGGAAGGGACCAGAGTCCAGGAGAGAGCGGAACAGGCACCATTCTTCCCTCTCGGACCCCGCCCCCACCTATAGCGTCACAACCCAGCGACTGGGCTGCCCCGCCCTGAGGAACACCTAAGGCTCCACCCCTCACTACGTAATAGCCACGACCAGACTACAACCAAAACAAAACAAAACAAAACAAAAAACCACCAAAAATGGCCCAAACCGGAGAAGAAATCAAAGCCCCAGAGCCAATTCCTCTAAGCGACCAAGAGATAGCCAACCTATCAGATGCACAGTTCAAAGCACTGGTCATCAAAATGCTCACAGAATTAGTTGATTTTGCTCAAAAATTACATGAATAAATGCAGGCTACAATACGTGAAATGAAGGAAGATGCATGGGGAACCGATAGAGATGGAAGAAAACTGGGACTCAAATCAATGGAGTGGACCAGAAGGAAGAAAGAAACAACCAAACAGAAAACAAGGAAGAAACAAGAATTCAAAAAAATGAGGAGAGGCTTAGGAACCTCCGGGACATCGTTAAATGTCCCAACATCCGAATTGTAGAAGTCCCAGAAGGGGAAGAAGAAGAGCAACAAGTAGAAAACTTATTCGAACAAATAATAAAGGAGAACTTCCCCAATCTGGCAAAGGAAATAGACTACCAGGACGTCCAGGAAGCTCAGAGAGTTCCAAAGAAGTTGGGCCCAAGGAGGAACACACCAAGGCACATCATAATTACATTAGCCAAGATTCAAATGAAGGAGAGAATTCTAGAAGCAGCAAGGGATAAGGGGATAGTCACCTACAAAGGAGTTCCCATCGGGCTGTCAGCTGATTTCTCCAAAGAGACCTTACAGGCAAGAAGGGGCTGGAAAGAAATATTTGAAATCTTGAAAAGCAGGGACCTACATCCAAAATTGCTCTGTCCAGCAAAGCTGTCATTTAGAATGGAAGGACAGATAAAGCGCTTCTCAGATAAGGTCAAGTTGAAGGAGTTCATCATCACCAAGCCCTTTTTATATGAGATGTTAAAGGGATTTATCTAAGAAAAAGAAGATCAAAAATATGACAGTGAAAAGACAGCAAACTCACAGCTATTAAGAACCACACCTAAAACAAAAGCAAACTAAGCAAACAGTTAGAACAGGAACAGAACCACAGAAATGGAAATCAATGGAGGGTTAGCAACAGGGGAGTGGGAGGAGGAGAGAGGGGGAAAAGGTACAGAGAATGAGTAGCATAGACAGTGGGTAGAAAATAGACAGGGGGAGGGCAAGAATAGTGTGGGAAATGTAGAAGCTAAAGAGCTTATGACACATGGACATGAACTAAAGGGGGGAATGTGGGTAGGAGAGGGTGTGCAGGGTAGGGGGAATGATGGGGGAGAAATGGGACAACTGTAATAGCATAATCAATAAAATATTTAAAAAAAGAAAGTGGAGAAATATGAAAGCAAGAAAGGGAGACATAAAGGAAAAGTGAGGATATGTTTCTAAGATCTTTTTAGCACAGTACAGTAAGTGCTCACTATGTTTTTGACAGTTTAATTAATATATTTGGGTTTTAAGAGAACAATACAGCTCTATCCACCATCTTGGAGCCTATAGGCCTGCTGGGAATAGGACTGGTATAATGACAAATATGTCTGGAAGGCTGTGGTCCAAGGCCATTTTTGCTGGCTATGAGCAGGGTCTCTGGAACCAGAGGGAGCACACAGCTCTTCTTAAACTTGAAGTTATTTATACTTGAGATGAAACTGAATTCTATCTAGGCAAGAGATGTGCTTATATATACAAAGCAAAGATTGACACAGGGACTCCTGATGGCAAATGAAACAAAACCAGAGTAATAAAGGTAACCTGTACTCATGGAAACAATGGAATTGTTTGTGCTAAATTCCAAAGCCATCTTCCTGATAAGGCCATTGGACACAGAATCTGTGTCATGCTGTACCCTTCAAGGATTTACTTATTGAAAAGTAAATAAATAAAAGTGGATTAAAAACCAATATGGGACCAAACTTCTCAGAATTAACTATACCAATGCATCCAGGAAAGAAAGGAACTAACATTATTAATATCAAAGTCTGTACTGGACAAGCTTTTACTTCATGAAAGTAAAAACTGAATTTTATGTCATGAATCCTCATGATATGGATGAAGAAACAGACTTAAGAGAGGTAGGAGAATGAGAGATTTCTAAACTCAGATCTATTTGATTCTAAAAGTCCTTGCTCTTTCCAGTAAACTTTATTTGCCACACAGTATTTTATATAAGTACATATTTTTATATAAAAGCAGTTATCAGCAAATCAAATAACTTTAGTATTCACTATGTCTATTGGTTTCCTAGGTTTTCTGTAACAAACTGGGTAGCTTCTTATCTCACAGTTTTGGAGATTAGAAGTCCAAAATTAAGATGTTGTCAGGGTCATGCTCCTACTGAGGAGGGGGAAATTCTAGCTTCTGATAATCTCAGGTATTCCTTGGTTTATGGCAGCATAACTCCAGTCTCTGTCTCCATCCTCCATGGCTATCTTCCCAATATGTCTGTGTGTCTTTGCATCTGCATGGTGTTATCTTCCCTACCTGCTATATATAAATGCTATATATACCGTTTATATAGCATTTGGGTTTCTCTTCTTATAACGATGCCAGTCATACTGGAATAAGACCTATCCTAATTCAGTATGATTTTATGTTAACTTGATTATATCATCAATGACTCTATTACAAGTAATGTCACATTCACAGGTTCTAGAGGGTTAGGATTTCAATAAAGCTTTCTGGGTACACAATTCAACCCATAGTAATTCTATAAATAATTGTGGAGTGATTTGAATCTTAATATTGACTATTCTAATCCATGAACATGGTATATCTATTTTTAGGTCTTCTTTAAATTCTTGCAGCAACATTTTATAATTTTCAGGGTTTAGGACTTGCATATATTTCATTATATTTATTACTAAGTATACTTCATGTATTAGATGTATAAGAAATGGAGTTTTATTTTTATTTTCATTTGTTCTTTGCAGGTGTATAGATATGCTGTTAGTTTTTGTATATTGATCATTTCCCTGAACTAGAACTAATTAATTCTGGTACTAATGGAATCTAAGGAATTCTAAGGAGTCTACAAAAGAAAGCCACTAAAACACATTACTAATAGATTTTAAAAATATGTATATATGTATTTTATATATGTGTGTGTACATATATATGCCTTAGAATTCTCTTTACACAGTAAAGTTAAAGAAAGTTTTTTGAAAATAAAGAAAGTTTTTTCCTCCCTTTCCAATTGGATGCTTTTTATTTTATTTTTCCTTGCCTTATTGTACTGGACAAGTGAAATCGGATATTCTTGCAGAACAACATTTGGCATATTTAATACCTACTTATGATTTTTTAAAAAAACTCAGCAAAATAGGACTAGAAGGAAAGTTCCTCAAATTCATAAGGGGTAGCTATTAAAACTCCATAACTAACATTATTCTTTTTTTATATTTTATTGTTTATGCTATTATAGTTGTCCAAATTTTTCCCTTTTTGTCCCCCCTCCACACAGCTCCCCTCACACTTCTTCAGGCAATACTCACACCACGGTCCATGTTCATGGGTCCTGCATACATGTTCCTTGGCTATTTTGTTCCCTATGCTGTACTTTACATCCCCATGATTATTCTCTACTACCAATTTGTACTACTTAATCCCTTCACCTTTTTCACCCATCCCTTATGCCCCCTCCCATCTGGCAACCATCAAAACATTCTCTGTACCTATGATTCTCTTTCTGTTCTGCTTGTTTGCTTAGCTTTTTTTTTTTAGATTCAATTGTTGATATGTATTTATTGCCATTTTATTGTTCATATTTTTTATCTTCAGGAAGACCTTTTAACATGTCATATATTCTGGTTTGATGGTGATGAACTCTTTTAGCATTTTCTTGTCTAGGAAGCTCTTTATCTGTCCTCCAATTCTAAGTGATAGTTTTGCTGGGCAGAATAATTTTGCTTTTCATCTCTGTGAATATTTCTTGCCAATCCCTCCTAGCCTGCAAAGTTTCTTTTGAGAAATCAGCTGACAGTCTTATGGAAGCTCCTTCGTAGGTGACTAATGGCTTTCCTTGGCTGCTTTTAAGATTCTTTCTTTGTATTTAACCTTTGGCATTTTAATTATGATGTGTCTTAGTGTGGGCCTCTTTGCATCCATCTTGTTTTGGGACTCTCTGTGCTTCCTGGACTTGTATGTCTATTTCCTTCACCAAGTTAGGGAAGTTTTCTTTCATTATTTTTTTTCAAATAGGTTTCCAATTTCTTGCTGTTTCTCTTCTCCACCTGGCATTACTTTGATGAGAATGTTGGTATGCTTGAAGTTGTCCCAGAGGCTTCTTGCACTGTCTTTGTTTTTTTGGATTTTTTTCTTCTTGCTATTCTGATTGGTTGTTTTTTGCTTTCTTATTTTCCAAATTGCTGATTCGACTCTTAGCTTCATCCACTCTACTGTTGAATCCCTGTAGATTGTTCTTTATTTCAATTAGCGTGTCCTTTGTTTCTCCCTGGATCCTTTTTATGCTGTTGAGGTCCTCATTAAGTTCCCTGAGCACCCTTATAAACAGTGTTTTGAACTCTGCATCTGATAGAGTACTTTTCTCCATTTTGTTTAGCTCCTTTTCTGGAGTTTTGTTCTGTTCTTTCATTTGGGCCATATATATATATATTTTTTTTTTTTGTCTCTTCATTTTGGCAGCTTCCCTATGTTTGTTTCTATATATTAGGTAGAGCTGCTACATCTCCCAGACTTGATAGAGTGGCTTAATGTAGTAGGTGTCCTGTAGGGTCCATTGGCACATCCTCCCCTATTATCCAAGATGGGTGCTTATTGTGTGGGCTGAGTACACCCTCCTTTTATAGTTGAGCATTGATTGCTGTTGTCATGTCCAAAGTCAGCTACCACCTGTGTTCTGTTTGGGGTCACACAGCATTAGCTACAAAACGATCTGCAGATGGATGCTACTTGTGCTGGGCTTAGATATGCCCAGGAAAGGCCAAGATGTGAACCAAGGCCAGCTGCTGTTAGCGCTGGGCCTGGGGCCACTTAGCAAGAGATAAGGGGCTTGCTAAAGCCAGATGCAATATGTTTGAGAGAATTTAGGAAAATCTGAAGCATAGTCCAAGACAAGCCATTCATATGGAAAAAGCACTGGAAACAGCTTGGATGGGCCTGAAAGTTGGGTGGGACAGGGCCTCAGGGAATCACCAGGTTGGGGCAAACAGTGTGAGCCATGTTGATGGAGTCTCAGTGATAGTGCCCACCTGCTGGCTCTTTGTTTTTGTAGGGGTAGGGCTCAGAAAAGGAACAATGGCCTCTGCCAGCACTTTTGTCTAGGAGAATGCTGCCCTTAGCTCTTGCCTTGATGCCTGATAATTTAGTTTCTCTCCATATGTTTCTCATGCCTTTCAGTCTGCTGCCCCAGCACTGGAGCTCAGAGAAAGTAAGACTGAGTGAGTCTCTACGTGGGTCTTTTAAGAGGAACTGCCTGAGATTCTAGCAGTTTCTGTCTTCCACAGTCTCAATCCCTATTGGTTGAAGTTATGGAGACCTACCTTCCTGGCACTGGAACTCTGGGTGGGGGACCTAGTATGAGACTGGGACCACTGGCTGGTGAGCTATCCCTCCTGATTTTTATCTGTCACATGTAGGTGTGGGATCAGCCTGTTCTTTGTCACCACCCCTCCTACCAGTCTCAGTGTGGTTTCTTCTGTAATTCTATAGTTGTAGGACTTCCATTCATTCAGTTTCTCATGGTTCTGAATGCTGGTTGTTCTATAGTTTATTTGTACTTTTGATATAGTTGTATGAGGTGGTGAGCCAAGTTTACCCACACTGCCGTCTTGTCCACTAACATTATTCTTAATGGCGAAAGACTAAATGGTTTCTCCTAAGGTCAGAAACATCAGAGAGTTTTAAATAGAGCAGTTACTTGATCAAATTGAGCTTAAAACATTACTCTGGCTATAAAATAGAAAAATGATTGGCGGGAAGAAAAAGTTGATGTAGGAAAAGAAGTACTTACAAGGTTTTCATTAAAAAATTGTTTTAATAGTGCTGATAAAAGATTATGGAGTCTTCAACTAAGCTCAGTATACTTCTTAACCTGGCCAGTACCAGCCTCAGGAGGGCATTTTTGATTAGTTCTAATGACTGGGGAGTGTCAATGACATTTAGGCATGGATCCTGGAAGGCTAGATGTTTTGTATTTCAGGAGAGCGTCTCAACTTTGAAGAACTCTCTTGCTCCAAATGCCAGTAGTACCTTGATGGAAAAACACTGGGTCATTTAAGGAACAGAAATGGGGAGAAATAGAATTAACAAGATTTTGTAATACATTTAATGGGCAATGGAGAGTCAAAGAAGAATCCCTTGATACTGGTTTGTGCAACCCAGCTGATGGTGGTGCTGTGACCTCTGGAAGGAACCTTAGTTTAGAAGTTAGCTTGAGAAGTGTACAATTTTAGGTAAGTTGAGTTTGAGGAATCTATAAAATAACAACTAGGCAGTTGGAAATGACTGTCTGGAACTCAGCAGCAATGACTAAGGACAGGTTTATCTGTAATAGTTGTTGAAGTCATAGGAATGTCCTAGGTTTGGAGTGAGATGCTGAATATGTAAAACAGAGACTTGCAACATATAAGGGTAGTAGAGGAGGAACAGGTTTAAATAACTGAGGGCGAGTAGCTAGAGAGAGTAAGAAAAAACTGGTACTGTGGTATCATGTAGGCCAAGGGAAAAGAGTTTTGAGGAAGAGTTGTTAATGTTAATTACTGTAATTATTTATTTTTAATTGTTTCTCCATAACTAGATTGTGAGCCAGGCAGAGCTGTATGTTCTATTGATCTTTGTATTCCCACTGTTTCTGGTATATGTTCTGAGTACCTGGTTCATACCTGGTTAAAAATTGTTGAGTGAATGACCATACCTGCACATATATATTGGATCCACTTTTTTCATGTCTTTCACCTTTATTTTGTGAATTTCTTGACTACAAAACTCTACTCTAAATTTTGTAAACACTTACATATTTGGCATTATGTGCTATGTGTGGACTCAGTAAATATTTGATGGTTGATTCAGCAGGTTGCACTGGGTCTTAACCAGAGTATGCATAAATATGTGCTTGGGTTACCACAAATATTATCCACATACCTGGTTATCCTACTTTTCTGAAAAACATAATAAAAATATTGTGATGTAAGACCATTCAGAATCAGCTCATCTTTCTAGCATACATAGAATGTATCCTTTCTTTGGAGTGGATGAGTGTCCATCTAGTTAGTATTTTCTTCATTTAGAAACTCAAAAATCTTTTTTGATTCAGTTTAGCAATTAAATGAAGAAAACCCTGGGATTAGTTTAGTGGGATTATAATGAAAAAAATGAGTTATCTTATGTATTACATAGCATCAGGGACTTATTTCATAAGCTGGAAACTAATATGAAATACATTCACAAAGGGTAAAATGAAATAAGTCCTTTTACCAATACAGTGCTTTATTACTTTTCAAAGCATATTATATGCATAAGTTTATTTGGGAAAGTTGAATATTTACCGTGTTCTACATGCTAGAGATAATAAGATGATAAGATTTAATACTTGTCCTTAAGGAACTGGATCTAATAGGGAAACACATAGAAGAATAATCTTTTGGGTTGGCCAAAAAGTCCATTACATTTTTTACCTATAATGGCTCCAGTAGTGCTTAGTTGTCTTTAACATCATTTGAAACAGTTTTGTTAGATTGTATTGTGACAGCTGCCATATCAGCATGCATTAAAAAAAAAGACACACAACATTTTTGGCGTATTATGCTTTGTTATTTCAAGAAAGGTAAAACACAACTGAAATGCAAAAAAAGATGTGTGCAGTGTATGGAGAAGGTGCTGTGACTGATCAAATGTGTCAGAAGTGGTTTTCGAAGTTGCTTAACACTGTTGACATTTTAGTCAAATAATTCTTTGCTGTGGGGCTGTCTTATGCATTGGAAGATGTTTATTTAGCAGCACCTGTGGCCTCTACCCACTAGAAGCCAATAGTGGGAGATAACCAACATACTCAAAATATCCAAATCCATAAAGTTATTGGTGAAAATGAAAAATTTGTCTTTTGTTTTACGGAAAAAACTAAATGGACTTTTTGGCCAACCCAATATAATGCATGATTAAATGCTATAGTAGAATTATTTATGAAAAGACTTCTAAGTACAGAAGAACAGTTGATTAACTGCTTGAGGTAAGTCAGAAAAGAAAGGATTCACTAAAGATGAATCCCAATGGATGAAGAGTAGTTTACCAAACTTAGAAAGGGGTTAGGACAGGAGGATCATAAGGTAATTTAGGTAAGCTTGAAAGTATGTTTATACCTTCACTGGTGGTGAGAGGGAAGAGAGTTTGTTACTACCAATAAAGATATTTGGGGCTAGACTATTACTGTTTTTATTGTAAAATATAAACAACATAAAGTTTATTATTTTAATCACTTTTAAGTTTACAATTCAGTGGCATTAACTACATTTACAATGCTATATAATTATCACCACTATCCATATACAGAACTTTTTTTATCATCTCAAACAAAAACTCTGTACCCATTGGTAATAACTGTCTCCCTCCCTCAGCCCCTGCTAACCTCTTTATTCTACTTTTTGTTTCTATGAACTTGTCTATTCTAGATACTTCATATAAGTGGGATATAGCTATCTATCCTTTTGTATCTGACTTATTTCAGTTAGCATAATGTTTTCAAGATTTCTACATGTTGTAACATGTATCAGAACTTGTTCTTTATGGCTAAATAGTATTGCATTGTATGGAATATACTACATTGTGTTTATTCATTCATCTATTGACAGACACTTGTTTCCAACTTTTGGCTATTATGAAAATACTCCTTTGAATATTGATATACAGAGATCTGTTTAAGTCTCTGTTTTTATTTCTTTTGGGTATGCATCTAGGAGTGGAATTGTTAGGTCATATGGTAATTCTATGTTTGAAACCGTAAAACTTGTTTTTCACAGTGGCTGCACCATTTTACATTCCCACCAGCAGTGAATAAGAGTTCCAGTTTCTCCATATCCTTGTCATCATTCCTTTTTTTTTTCTTTTTTAATAATAGCCTTCCTAGTGGGTGTGAGGTTGTATACTACCTTGGTTTTGATTTACATTTCTCTGATGACTAATGATGTTGAATATCTTTTCATGTGCCCCTTGGCCATTTTTTTGGTCTCCTTTGGAGAAATGTTTCTTCAAGACCTTTGCCCATCTTTGAATTGGGTTGTTTGTTTTTGTTGAGTTATAGCAGTTCTTTACTTATTCTAGATATAAACCCTTATCAGATATATGATTTGCAAATATTTTCTGCCTGCCCGGTGGGTTGTCTTTTCACTCTGTTGATAGTGTCCTTTGATGAACAAAAGTTTTTGTTTTGATGAAATCCAATTTTATATATTTTTTAATTTGTTGCCCATGTTTTCGGTGTCGTATTTAAGAAACCATTGCCAATGTAGTCAAATTTTTATTTTGAAAAGATAATTATGGGCATAGTGTGGAAGGTAATTGTAGAGAAAAGAAAATTGAAGCCAAGATCAATTAGGAAATACATTACTGCAGAAGTTTAGTCAAGAACTATGGGCCTAAATTTAAAACAACCCTTTTAAATAATAATAACAACCACCACCACCACCACAACAACTTACATTTATTAAGCACTTAACTATGTGCCAGGCACTGTTGGATTTGTTTATCTCAGATATCCTTTTAACAACCCTGTGAGGCAGATAATATTCTTATTTTACAGATGAGGAAACTGAAGCTTAAGAGAAGTTAAGCACTATGCCAAGATTATAGACTTATTATTAATAAGTCAAGGATTCTGAGTTCAGACACTGGCAATTTAACCTTAGTGCCTGTTCTTTTAAACACTATGCCATTAGGCCTTTACATGATTACAGTTTTTTCTTACCTGCAACACTTTGTTCAGTTTTCATTACATGATGTAAGTTTAGGAAAAATCCAGAGAAGAACAACTAAAATCAAGGGAGGAAAGAGCAGTTACTATAGAACCAACTAAAAAGACCTAGAAAAAAAACTTGAAAGAGCATGTGACTAAAGAATATGGATAAAAACTTTCCATATAAGATGGTTTGTGCTTATATACATTGTACTTATAAATAACCCATTCTTATACTTTATGCTTCTACACTAAAGCTATATAGTATCTCTTGCCTTTCCTGGAGGAACGGAGGAAACTATTTTATATCTTACTGGGAAAAGTTTGTTTTACAAGTTTTACTTCCTTAAATGGTACCCCTTCCCCAAACGAGAAACATTTACTCCTCAAATTTACTTGTGGAATACCTCCAGTTAGAGATTTATTTGAGTTAACTGCATAGTGTACATATTTTTCAAAATGAATATAGTCTGAAAGAAATTTTTAGATGGTGGTAAAAACACGTAACATAAAATTTACTATCTTAACCATTTTTAATTGTAATGTTTGCTGTGTGCATATTATTGTATAAAGATCTCTAGAACTTTTTCAGCTTGCAAAACTGAGACTCTATACCCATTGAACAAAACTCTCCTTTTCGAGCCTGTGAACCAAAGGATCGCGGTTCGATTCCCAGTCAGGGCACATGCCTGGGTTGCAGGCCAGTTCCCGGCAGGGGACATACAAGAGGCAACCGCACATTGATGTTTCTCTCCCTCTCTCCTTCCCTTCCCCTCTAAAGATAAATAAATAAATAATAAAAATAAAATATTAAAAAAAAAAAAAAAAACTCTCCTTTTCCCCTCTCTCCAGCCCCTGTCCAAAAACAATTATTTTTGGTTTGAGAAAAGGTTTTAATACAGGAACTCTTACAGTGGCATAAAATAATTGCACATATAAGGATTCCCCTTTTTAACAGAACAAAATTATATTAAATTGGAACCCTTAGAAACTCTAGGACATATCCTCTCTCTGTGTGCTGAGAACTGAAGGAACCTTTCCAGTTCAGGGAAAATTAATATCAGAAGACTGAGGGGTGACTCTATCATCAAATTTTTTATTTGATAGTAATGAGTATGATCAGTAGAGTTAACTTTCACAGGAAGTAAGCTGTAACCCTATTTTGGCCTTCGGTAGAATGATTTTTGTTGAAAAGTAAATTCCTCTGATAGTCTATGTTGAGAATAGCTTAACCATATTCCCTTAAATACACTGTAATCAGGCTTTTGCTCCCACCACACCACCAAGTGCCCTTTTCAAGGTACCAGTAATTTCAGTGTTGCTAAGTCCACTTGTCAATACTCAGTTATCATCTTACTTCACTTATGAGCAGTATTTAACTTCCTCCTCCTTGAAACAAATTTTTCATTTTGGCTTCTGGGAAATGGTAGCTTTCTTTCCTTCTATGTCACTAGCCATTCCTCTTCTTTTCTAGAAGGTTCATCCTCAAATAGTATGCTTCAAGGTTTAGTCCTTGGACATCTTCTTCACACTCAATCCCTGGCACCTCTTTAAATATTTCTACACTGATAATTTCCAAATTTCTGTCTTTTGCTCAGACTGTTCCCTTGAATTTCAGGCTTGCTATCCAATTCCCTGCTCATCTTCTCCTCTTGGGTGGCAAATATGGTTTTGGACTTAACCTATCCAAAGCCAAACCCCTCCCTGATCTTTCCCCTACCCCAAAACTTCTGTTCACCATCTTCCCTAACTCAGTTAACGGCAACTCCTTCCTATCAGTTTCTTAGGCCAGAAACTTTGTAGTCATTTTTGTCTCTTTCCTTCTCACCCCCATATCCAGTTTATTAGCAAATTCTGACTCAGCTTTAAAATATATCCAGAATCCAAACACTTCTCCCTATCCTTATTACTACCATCCTGGTCTAAATTACTACCATCTCTTGCTTACATTATTGGTGGTAGTGTAATTGGCCTCCTTTCTTCTGTCCTTACTCCTACTTCAATCCATTTTCAACACAACATTGTGTTAAAATGTCAGTTATATCATGTTCCTTATCTGTCCAAAATACTCCAGTGGCTTCTGTCTCAATTGCAGGAAAAAACCAACAGGCACTATGCCATTTTCTTCCCTCACAATTATCTAACCTCATCTCTTACTACCCTTCTTGTTGCTCCTTGATTCACACTACACTGACCTCTTTGATGTTCCTTGAAACATAAGTCATTCTCCTATGATAGGGCTTTTGCACTGACTGTACCCTCTGCCTAGGACACTTCCTTCGGTTAGCTGCATGGTAATTCTCACTCTTACAAGTCTTTGCTTAAATGACATCTTTGTGTTGAGGTTTTCCCCACTTTTCCATCTCTACTGTTTTTTCTCCATAGCAGTTACTAGTTTTTAATATATCGTATGACTTTTTATTGTATGGCCAGCCTCATAGGAGAGCAGGATTTTTGTTTTTGTAATTTGCAGTATCCC
The DNA here is from genome assembly GCA_039655065.1 of Glossophaga mutica. NCBI lineage: Eukaryota > Metazoa > Chordata > Mammalia > Chiroptera > Phyllostomidae > Glossophaga > Glossophaga mutica. The sequence continues at coordinate 61,819,991 of CM077303.1, read as the reverse complement.
CAGTGCTTAGAGCAATGACTTGTGCAAAATAAATATATGCTGAATAAATTAACATAGGAAGAAATTAAAGGCACCTTCAGGATCTAAGACAAGATTTGGCAACATTGGTGGGTAGTCTTGGCATGAGGTCCTGGGACATGACTAAATTAGAGGAGACCGGAAGTGGAAGATGTATCTAGAGCCTAACAGCATAAAAAATTGGGAGCATATTGGAAGGATGGGGACAGTGAATGTAATGAAATTTTTATCTATAAAAGTTAACATGACTCCTGTAGAATCAATTTAAGTTTTGGTTCTGATTTTAAAGGAGTCAGTGTAATTTTTAGTAGTAAAGGACACACTGTTGACAATTCATGGACACAGTAAAGAGTAGTTTAATTATTAGAGATGGTTAGAACTGCCTTGACTATGTCAAGGAGACCATTTCTGATAACTGGATAGAGAAAATGGTGCCCACTTTATGGAAGGCATTAAATGCTTGGTAGAAGAGTTTTAGATTCTGCACTATGGTATAAAGTACTCAATCACCGGATCTTGACTAGAGAAAAGACTTGATGGAGAACAAGTTTTTGCAAAGATGTTTCTCACTACTGTTTGGAAATTTCCTCATGTTGACTGCCTGCAGTGTGTCAGGGTATTACAGGAGTGAGCAAACAAATAAGATCTCTGTTCTCATGGAGCTTAAATTCTAGCACAGTTAGACCAGAGTGGTCCCTGTAGATCAAGGTGGTCGCCACGAACATAAAAAGAGTTAAGAGTCATATCTAAGAGAAATTGAAAAAGAAGAATTGGCAGGACTTGGTCAGGGCTTATATGGGGTGTGAATGCATGCAGTCATAGGCATTGATGGGCTGGTGAATGGGATGAGGTGGAGAAGCAGCAGAATCAAAAGGCTGGCGATGGCACTGGAAGTAATGGGGAAGTTGAGAAGGACTGCTAATTTGTGGAGAAATTATTTTGATTTTTTTTTAATTTCACGTTTCAGGACTTTGTGAGAGGTGCAAGTGGAAATGCCTTATGGGCTGGATATGGCAGATAGGGAGGAGACTCTTGCTCTCATATTTTCCAGGTCTGCCTTGCTTTTCCTACCCACCTGTCATTCTTTCCTTCCCTTTCATAGCCCACCATCTGCACCCACTTATTTGGCTTTAAAATTTATCACTCACTCAAAATACCCTTTGTGGCTTGACAGGAGGTACTGCTCTGTATCTTCCTCATTCTGGGACTCAGGCCAACTAAGAAGACACTATTGAAATATCGGTTGCTGTGGTAGAACGAGAGAGTGATGAACTATGCTCCTCCTAATTGCTTATGCTTGGAAGTGGTTCATGTCATTTTGCTCACATTTCATTGCCCCTCCCTCAACCCAACTTCAAAGGAATGGGGAGGGGCAATCCTTCAAAGTGCCTGGGATGAGAACTATTACAGGAATATTTGCTAACACTAATGACTACCAAAGTCCTTGATTATTAATTTATTGTAACATAAACCTGATCATTGGATTTCAAGTCTTTGAAATTTAAAGATTATAAACTTCAAACTTAAATATTTGTGGGAGAATAGATCAAACAAGAGATCAAAACTGCTGAACAAACTACTTTTTCAACTTCATCTGAACTGCCGATCCTTTCCTTCTTTCTTTCCAGCAGCCCTGTTCGTTCTATATTTTCCTCATTTGAGCTAAGAGCCCATGTTCTTTTGTTTCAGTTTAGTTTCTCGCCATTATTCTCTCCTTTACATGCTGATTTCAAGCACAGCTGCAGAAAATTATATAACCAGACTGGTACTTGTAGAAATTTATAATCAGCTACATGAATTGGCTTTTCTTTTTTTATAGTACATTTTATTGATTCTGCTATTACAGTTGTCCCAATTTTTTCTCCCCTTTATCCCCCCTTCGACCATGCACCCCCTCACCTTCCTGGCCCCCCTTAGTTCATGTCCATGGGTTGTACATGTAAGTTCTTTGGCTTCTCTATTTCCTATACTATTCTTAACCTCTCCCTGTCTATTTTATGTCTACCACTTATGCTTTTTATTCCCTCTACCTTTCCCCTCCCATTTTCCCTCTCCCCCTCCACACTGATAACCCTCCATATGATCTGCATTTCTGTGATTCTGTTTCTGTTCTATTGTTTGCTTAGTTTTTGTTGTTTTTTTTTTTAGGTTCAGTTGTTGATAGTTGTGAGTTTGTTGTCATTTTACTGTTCATAGTTTTGATCTTCCTTTTTCTTAGGTAAGTCCCTTTAATATTTCATATAATAAGGACATGGTGATGATGAATCCTTTAACTTGACCTTATCTGGGAAGCACTTTATTTGTCCTTCCATTCTAAATGATAGCTTTGCTGGATAGAGTAATCTTGGATATAGGTCCTTGTCTTTTATGACTTGGAATACTTCTTGCCAGCCCTTTCTTGCCTGCAAGGTTTCTTTTGAGAAATTAGCTGACAGTCTTATGGGAACTCCTGTGTAGGTAACTGTCTCCTTTCCTCTTTCTCCTTTTAAGATTCTCTCCTTATTTTTAATATTATGTAACTTAATTATGATATTCCTTGGTGTGTTCCTCCTTGGGTCCAATTTCTTTGGGACCCTCTCAGCTTTCTGGACTTCCTAGAATTCTATTTCCTTCACCAGATTGGGGAAATTTTCCTTCATTATTTTTTCAAATAGTTTTCAACTTCTTGCTCTTCCTCTTCTTCTGGCACCCCATGATTTGGATGTTGGAATGTTTAAAGTTGTTCCAGAGGTTCCTCAGCCTCCCCTCATTTTTTTTGAATTCTTGTTTCTTCATTCTGTTTCAGTTGGATGTGTATTTCTTTTGTTCCAAATCGTTCATTTGAGTCCCAGTTTCCTTCCTTTCACTGTTGGTTCCTTGTATACTTTTCTTTATTTCACTTTGTATAGCCTTCATTTCTTCCTCCATTTTGTGAATGAGCTCAATCAATTCTGTGAGCATCCTGGTTACCAGTGTTTTGGACTCTGCGTCAGTAAGGTTGTCTGTCTCCTTGTTGCTTAGCTTTTTCTGGAGTTTTGATCTGTTCTTTCATTTGGGTGATATTTCTTTGTCTCAGCACATCTGTTATGTTGTAAGGGGGTGGAGCTTTAGGTGTTTACCAGGGTGGTACAACCCTCTTTGCTGTGTTGTGGTGCAGTCTGTGGGGGAAGGGTGGGAGAGGGAATAATGCCACTCATTTGCTCCAGTCTAGCACCACTTTCCAATGAACTCTCCTGTGAGACTGGGGATTTCTCCTGCCTTCACAGCCTCCACAGTATTTTACAGCTAGAGGTTTTGCATCTTTAGTTTCCCAGTCACCCAGCCATGCCTGGCCCACATGGTTCGCCACCTTGCTGTGTGTTTTCTCCCCACTGGCTGCCAATCTCTTCCCTCCTACTGGTCTGAATGAATGTTTCTTTAACTCCTTGGTTGTCAGAGTTATCTGCAGTTTGATTTTCTGGAAGTTCTAGTTGTTTATTGTTTTAAAATTCATTGTTATCCTTGTTTTGGGTGTGTGAGGAAGCAAAGTGTTTCTACCTACACCTCCATCTTGGCCAGAATTCCCTGAATGGCTCTTACAAATTACATTTCTCTAGTCCACATACCTGTTCCAACAACTTTCAAGCTTTTACCCTCCTCAGACTTCCCCTCACTCCACCCATTTATACCACTTTTCTTCTTCCTCCAGCTCAGCAAGTGATCTTTCTTCTGCTTGTCCAAGAATTGCACAGGAGCTGATAAAACTTTCACTACCAAATCTATAGGCACACCCACATCTCTACTCATATGTCTTTCCTATTTGTTCTCCACGACCAGTCTTTCCACCTGTTCTCTGTATCCAATTTTTCTCCATCTTTTCAAAGACCTTATACTGTTATTACTGCACTCTCCTCTTATTTCAATCTATCTATACTTTCTCCTCAGCACTTAAAAAATACTTGTCTTTCTTCCCCTTGTCAGTCAAATTTCTTGAAAAGAGAATTGTCTTTGTTCACATCTGCATTTTTCTCTTTCTACTTCTCATCATATTTTTACCCAGCACTGTGTGTTCTTGTCTCCCATGACACCAAGACTCTTCTGTTTTTCTTGTCTCTCAGTTCTATCTATTTAGTCTCCTTTGCTGGCTTCACCTCTATTTGTTATTAAGGGTTACAGTTCATAGTTTTCTGTCTGAGAAAACTATGTCTCCTCTCCTTCTGTTCCCTTCCTAAGTAATTGTCTTCACTCAGAAAACTTCAGTTATGCTGGCGACTCTAAAATGTGTGCCCTTTACCCAGACCTCTCTCCTGTTCCTTGTATGTTGCTGTATTTCTAGGCTTTCTACGGTGTCTTTCACTTAGTAGGTGTTCAATAAATATTTTCTTGTGACAGAATGACTATGAATAAACCAATGCTGTAGTGATTCTTTGTGATTCTTCCGAACAGACCAAGACTAAATACTTTGTATCCTTGGTGAATATCCTATAGTGAATATTCAGTAAATGCTTTATAAATGACTGAAGAAAAATGAATAAGTGAATAAAAAGCTTTGCAGTGATTTATTATAGCCAACCAAGACCAAAGACCTTGCTTATTCTTTAAAAGTATAACAGTATAGTTTCAACCAAAGCTTCCTTAACACATCAGTAAAACTTGCATGTGTCTTTGGAATGTTGACTGAATAATATGTGTGCAGTGAAAGAGTAGTTAAGAAAACAAGGTTAGTCACCTACCTGGTCTAGTTTATGCACAGTGGTCATAAACACAGACTCTGGTCTGGGACTGCTTGGCAGAATATACAGAATCTAGTGTAGGCAAATGATAGAAGACACAGTTTCTGCATCTGCAAAATGGACTGCCTACCTCACAGGGTGATTGTGAGAATTAAATACAGTAATACTTGTAAAATACTTAGCACAAGAGCTGGCATAGAATAAGCATTTAATACCCATTAGTTATTTTAATGACATTCCATTTTGATTCTGCTGGTATAGATGCCAGCCAAAGACATACTTTAGATGAGTGATCGCTAAGCCTGGCTGCTTATCAGAATCACTTGAACTTTAAAAAAAAAAGATTCCTAGGCCCATTCCCAGACTACTGAATCACACTGGAGTGGGGTAGGGGAGGCAAGAATTTATGTTTCTTAAAACTCCCCAGGTAATTCTGAGCATCAGCCAGGCTTGACAGTTATGTTACAGAAGACAAAATTGTTTCTAGAAATCATCTGAGCATGAGATATAATCAGGAAAAATATATCTATCTGATGTGGAGATAAGCCAGAAAAAAACAATTATATGTAACCTTTGGGATCCATGGTCATCATTGTGCTGATTACCCAAGAACAGGTCATAACGAAAGTGAAGCATGCACAGCTGAGCCGTATTCTTCAAGGTCCCGGAATGAAAAGAGGAGGAGAGCAACTGAGAAGGTAACAGCTGCCAAAATTAATTCAGAGCAGCCATGTAGGATGGGGAAAATGTTAAAAGAGCTTCAGAAAGAGGTGGTAGAAATATACAGGTTAGGTTTTAGGTAATGGAGAAAAAAGATTAGAGGAAAATAAATGAAATACCTGTGGATGAGCAAAAAGTGCTATAGGAAAATATCAGGAGAAGGTAATTTTTACTGGAAAAAAAAAGGGAGGGAGAGAGAGAGAGATGAACATGTGCCTAGAAGACAGAAAAAAGAAGAGATCTCAGGAAGGACAGTAAACACATTTTAGGAGATTAACGTGGGAAAAGTCAAAGAGAGCTCAGATAATCAGCTATAATAGATGGATTCCAAATCCCAGAGAAATAAGTGTTACAGAAGGAGAGAGGTAAAGCAAAGGCAATGAAGTTGATAATTAAGGGGAAATAAATGAGAGAGTTCAGAAGAAGTCTTTAAGGATAATTAGAATTATACAAATATGGATAAAGTACAACTTAAGGTAGGAGAGTATGTAGTATAGAGTTTGGAACATAAAATCTAGGGAATCATTCAGCAAACATCTGTTATTTGTTGGTGTCAGGCAGTATGCCTGAGGATGGACACACAGGGATGAAGGAGAGACGCAGTTCCTGTTCTAGTGGAATTCTCATTTCTGGTAAACATTATGGGTAGAAATGAAACAGAGGAACAATCTTACTAAAAATGAATCTTATTGAACATAAGACTGCATGCCCTGGATGGTGTGGCTCAGTGGATTGAGCACTGGCCTGTGAACCAAAGGGTTGCCAGTTACATTCCCAGCCAGGGCACAAGCCTGGGTTGTGGTCCAGGTCCCCAGTGCAGGGCGTGTGAGAGGCAACCACACACTGATGTTTTATTCTCTCTTTCTCCTTCCCTTACCTTCTCTCTAAAAATAAATAAAATCTTAAAAAAAGAAAAGAAAAGAAGACTGCGTGTGTTCTGGCCAGGTGGCTCAGTTGGTGGAGTGTTGGCCTGTGCATCAAAAAGTTGCTGGTTTGATTCTGGTCATAGCACATTCCTAGGTTGCGGGTTTGATTCCCCATTTGGGACATGTATAGAATGCAACCAGTCAATATTTCTCTTTCACATTGATGTTTCTTTCTCTCTCCTTCTCTCCCCCTTCTTCTGTCTCTAAAATCAATAAACATATCCTCAGGTGAGGATTTAAAAGAAAATAAGACTGCATGTGGAAAGAGAATGTTTTATTTTTGAAAGGACTGAATATGAAGCTGTTCCCGGTAGACTCTGGGACCAGGCAAGATATTTTGAGCACTGTGGGTTTTTGGAGGATATATTGGGTTGGCCAAAAAGTCCATTTGGTTTTTTCCCATAAAATAAAAGACACATTTTTCATTTTCACCAATAACTTTATTGATTTGAATTTTTTAGTCTGTTGGCTATCTCCTGCTATTGGCTTCTGGTGGGTAGAGGCCAGGGACTCTGCTAAACATCTTCCAATGCATAAGACAGCCCCATAACAAGGAATTACTTGGCTAAAATGTCAGTAGTACCAAGAAACTTTGTAAATCACTTTGACACGTTTGATCAGTCACAGCACCTTTCCCGAACACTACACAAATCTTTGTTTTGCATTTCAGTTGCATTTTTACCTTCCTTGAAATAATAAAGTATAATATACTGAAAATGTTGCGTTATCTTCTTCCATCTTCAGTATTAAAATGGCTACAGAAAAATTCACCAATTTTGGTAATTTTTTTAATGCACACTGATATGACAGCTGTCACAATAAAATCTTACAAAATTGTTTCCAGTAAAGTTAAAGACAACTAAGCACTTACTAGAGCCATCATCTAGAAAAAATGTAACAGACTTTTTGGACAACCCAATATTAGAATCTAGGTTAAAGTCTATCTGACCATATCGCACACTGATATGACAGCTGTCACAATAAAATCTTACAAAATTGTTTCCAGTAAAGTTAAAGACAACTAAGCACTTACTAGAGCCATCATCTAGAAAAAATGTAACAGACTTTTTGGACAACCCAATATTAGAATCTAGGTTAAAGTCTATCTGACCATAGATGTAAACTAGCCAAGATGAGACTGTTTGGGGATGTGTATGTCTGTCTCTGTCTGTCTGTCTATGTATCTGTTCATGTCTTATCCATTTATACCTATCCCTCATCCTAAAGGAAATTTGAAAGAGAAAATAATTACATGGTATCTTTCTTGCATATTGTAATAAGGATATTTTTGGAAAAGTCTGAAAGTAACCAAAAAGAGACCTATGAAACCAGACTGTGAGAATCCTTCTATAAAATAAGGATTAAATAATTCTTCTTAGAATTTATGTACTGTTACCTGTCTGGAATATAGTTAGAAATAAAAAGAAAAAAAATAATCCTATACCATTGCCAGTTCAGCAGAGAGTATATGTGGCAAAGTGAAATGCCTTTTTTTCCAATCATGGAGTATAGTAAGAACTCTGATTTCTTAATGACTGAGAAGTTTTGGCAGAGTCATTTAGAAGATGAGCAAACTTCTGTTAGGACACAAGGAAATTAAAACTATGAGAAGGAATAATCAGAAGGGAAGCCAAGCTTCCTTTTGAAGGTCATAAGATGTTACCATCTTATGTATTAAAGTATTAAAAGAAGTGAAGGCTCTCAGAGAAAAGGGTTAAAACCAAAGGAGTTAAAGAACTAAAAAGATCTATCTATATGCAGAAACGATTAATGCAAAGAAATAAAACACAAACTTGAAGAAATTGGAGCAAATGTTAAAAATTAGAAACCAAATGGGAGAAGTCTTTATAAACAGACTCAAGATGATAGAAAACAAGATTAAAGCCAAAATTGAGTTATGCTTTACATACAAGTAAGTGTCATGGTAAGCAAAACCACATTCAGATGGCCTTAAAAGGACAACATTGAATGTTAGAAGAATTCTTTATCAAACCATTTTAGGAGCTAGATAAGAATTTTGGGGGTGGGGTGTACATGTGGAGAGAAAAGGGATCAGATGCCTGTAATATTGCGGTGTCAAAAAGATGTTTAGATAATTTAGTAGCAGACATCTAGATTCTAAAATTGAGCAACATAATAAAATTACTATAGCTGAAAGAGAACTTCTGGGTTTAATTATCTGCCAGCTAGGCTCTGTGGCATCTTCAAGCAAATCCTTGGCACCTCTGTTCAAAGGCATATATGGAAGGTGAGGTAACTAGTACAATGAAACTAATGTTAATAGGATGTGAGAGAAATTGGGAACTGGCACCTGCTGATAATACTAAATACTGAATATAAAGTTTTTCTGAGAATCCTGTTGGAAAGATTGACAGGAATAATAGAGAACATGAGATGCCAAGAGAAGAATATGCTATGAGGGGTTCTGAGAAGCTAACTGAAAAATCCTTATATGGCAAAGGAATGGGGTGGGAAACAAGTTCATTATACTTGGATTAATAAAAGGCTTTTACTGAAATATGCTATGTTTTTTAATACCCTGTAAAATATATTGTTCCAGACCACCTTTGGAAATGTGAGGACTTCATGTATGAACTGTGTAGATCAGTGTCTCTGTTCTCAATAAAGAAGATTAAAAAGGAAATAAAAGTGATAAGAATAAAGCAGTTTCGCCCATATAACCCTTTTTTATTTTTGTAGTCTGTAGGTTGAATTTTCCCTCCTCCATTAAAAGAATTTTTAAGTGTGTGAGGATATAACAAAAATAGTCCAGGAAAACTGAGGCCACTCATAGCCTTGTATTCAAGGATAGCATCTCTCTAGCAATTTCAAAAGCATGTTTAGAATAAAAAATGCAGAAAAAAGTACAGAGAAGCTGGAATAGCCTCATACAAATGGGTAAAAAACAAAGTAATATAAATTTGTTTAAAACAAGAATAAAGTATGGTTGTGTTCTTTAGAGGGGCAAAAATGCAAAAAAAAAATTGATCATGAAAATAAAGGAATTGGGAAAGTAGGCTAATTAGAAGTTATTAGAGAGCATTCTTAGTGATTAACTGATCTTGTAGCTCTATTGGTGTTAGTTTTTCCTGCTGCCTCCGGAGCTTTGCATCAGTGATCTCATTCCCTTGGTTTTAATTGCGATTTTTATGCTAATGACTCTTAAATTAATGCCTGAGCTCCAGACCCACTCATCCACCTTCCTACTGAAGATCTCTTCTTGGTTATATCACAAGTGCCTCATATTCAACAGGTTCAAATTTGAAAAAAATCATCTCTATACTTCTCCCTTCCACTGCAAATCTGTTTCTCCTGTGTTTCTGTTATGGGATATTGTAATCTTATTCATCTAAGCCCCCTGATTTACAAGTGTAAATATCATCCTTGATGTTTCTTCTTTTACTCCTATATCTGATTAATCAGCAAGACTGTTCATTCTTCCCCTTTGATAGCTTTTGCATATGAGGTCTGTCTGGAAAAAGTCCAGCCATTGTTAGTGTAATAAGAACAGTTTGCATAACATCGGTGTAACCTGGCAGTCAAGGAGAGTGCACATGTGTGAACAATGATGGCTTCACTGTACTAGTCAGTGAGGGCAGTAGATGCCGTTGAGTGAGCATGTGTATTGTGTGGCCATCACATTCAAAATGACTGAGCAAGTAGAGCAATGAATATACATTAAATTTTATGTTAAGCTTGAACATTCCTCCATAGAAACTATTCGGATGATTTAGAAGGCTTTTGGGGATGCTGCAATGAGTGCAGAGCAAATAAAAGTGTGGCATAAGCACTTCAAAGATGGTCAAGAATTTGTTGAAAGTGATCCACATTCTGGAAGGCCTGCAACAAGCAGAAAACCTGAGAATGTTGAACGTATACAGGCTGCAATCAACAAAGATTGGTGACTGACAGTGCGAGAACTAGAAGCCGACCTGGGGATTCCAAAAACTACCTGGGGATTCCAAAAACTACTGTGTCTGAGATTTTGATGCAGGATTTTGGCATGAAACATTGTCCAATGTGTTATATTTCTTGTATCTTGTATCTTCTTCAATAAATGTCTCTATTTTTCATATTACATGGCTGGAAACTTTCTGGGCAGACCGCATGTATATATCTCTCTCTCTCTCGAAATTCTGTTAGTTTAGACCAGGGGTTGGCAGACATTTTTTGTGAAGGGCCAGATAGTAAAAACTTTAGGCTTTGTGGACCATATAGTCTTTGTCACAATCACTGTAGGTACAAAGCAGTCATAGACAATATGTAACTGAATGGATGTGGCTGTTTTCATTCAGACTTTATAGACACTGAAATTTGAATTTCATATAATTTATGAAATTTTACTCTTCTTTTGAGTATTTTTACCTTCTATTTAAAAATATAAAGCCTCTTATGGGGGATCACTTTGTAAGTTATGTAAATGTGTGATTACTATATTTTACACCTGAAACTAATATAATATTGAATGTCAACTGTAATTAAAAAATTAAAAAATTTTTTTAAATGTAAAAACCATCCTTAGCCATCCTTTGGCTTACAGGCCATAGTTTGCCCACCCCTGGCTTAGACCAACATTTTCTCCCATCTGGAACATAGCAGTAGTCTCCTCTTCTAGAATACAGTGACCACAGCAGTGAATCCTGTGTAATATCTATTATTCTATGGAAGCTTAATAAGCATTAATTACTTTTGAATTGACATTAATTGATTCAAACAATTCTATTTAAATATGGAGTTAATAAGAGGTCTCTTCTGGTTAGATTTTGAAAAAAAAAACATATACCATTAAGCAATATTCAACTGAAAGTTCAAAACTTTTGAAAGTTGTTACACTATATATTAAGTAAAATGAATATTCTTGTGCAAATTTAAAATGAGTATTACAAAATCAGAATTTATCTAATTCTTTTTGGAAAGTGATGATGTACATATTGATACTATAAAGATCTTTCGCATTTATGATCAAGCTCAAAGTGAATGTGAGGGAAAAAGTAAGTATGAGCAGAATTATATATTCTTTACTAAAATGAGAACTTAATTTTTTTCAGGTTAAACTACAGAGCAACATATCATATCAGATGGCAGACATACATCATTTAAAGGGTAAGAAACTTAATTACAGATTAAAGATAAAGTCACTAAATGTCTAAAATCTTCAAGAATTATGAATAGTAAAACAGCTAACTGAAATAAAGTTTTTTGAACAAAGCTCCTGATGGCAAAACATTTATCTTTTTGTTTTAAGATATAATAATAAATTTAAATACTTCTTTAAATATAATAAATGCAAGTTAAAATTTGAGGCCAGCATTTTAATCTTATGCTGTAAACAGAGTTCATGCAATGAAATGTTAATAAAATAATCCTTAAAGAATAAAAATAATAAAGAATCCTCAAAGAAAATTGAACTGTAGCTTCAGAGGTCATTAAATTTCTAGGGAAAAGAAAAGAGGTGATCCCTCTGTACTGTGTCCAGTCTGCTAAAATAATCCATTCAAGTTTAGGGATGCTTTGGACAGGTCCTCCAGGCTTACAATGTTTTAGATTCCCTGGGAACAGAATGGAACCTGGGGAGGTATATATTTCTTCATTTAGATGAAGTGGTAGGAGATGACCAAAGCTTTTATTGGAAATAATACATAAGAAAAACAAGCTCTATACTTGGTTTACATTACTTCACACCACCACTGACCTGTGGAGTTTGGGGGTCTGAGGACCACCCTTCTTCTCTCTCACACCCTTTGGTTACAGCACTGTATATTTTAAAACTTTGCAGGCAGTGACTTTAAATTTATATGTATGAGTAATACATGCTCTCTAATTTCAGAAATATATCTTTATTCTATAACCATTTTGAACCTCTTTAGATAGAACTAGGTAATTTATTTTTATCATCCTCTTGGAGACACCAACCCTAGCTGGCTTTGTAATTTATTGAAGTTTTGCTTTTATCTAGCAAAACCATTAGGAAATGTTACTTGTGTGTTGTAATCCAAAAAATAGGAACTACTGTATTTTTACTATCTGTGATTTAGAACAGCTTTGATTTTCTATTAGAAATTTGCTTCCTGGCTGGCCACATTCATTTTTGTTGCATTTCTGTCCACATTCTGCTCTTTTTGACTCACAGGAGTGCATTAAGATGCCACAGAAGATGCCACACTGTCAGTGCTGCTTCCGGCTTGCAATTTTTACAGATGATTCTGTTTGTTATCAAAGTATATTTCTTACTACATTTTAGTAGGTCAGTTGAATAAGAAATCCAGTGGCTTCTGCTAATATATGTCAAAGAAAATGACAGCCTGTGTTACTGACTAAAAATCTTTATTGTACCATATGTGTTGAAGTAGATCTTGAGATGTTTTGAAATTTTACATGATACTCAGCAGAGAAAAAGGCTTTGTTTGAACTCATAACTCTACAACTTTTGGTTTTATTAATGTGACCATGGCAACTATTTCTACTGAAACAAAGTTCTTGATAAGTTGACTATAAAGCCCAGATTTGACTATTTTCATTGAAATTAATACTGGATATAGTGGAATTAATACACACTAAAACCCTTAAAAATCTTTATAATAGTTAATATTTCCATGGAAATGAAAGGAATAGGAGTTTTTAATTCCTGATAAATTAATATTCTAGTATACACCAATTTATTTTGAATAGCTCACCTTATTTTTATGCTTATTACTGAAAGAAAATTTGAAATCAAAATTTTCTAGAAGTAAATACTTTTTTTTGCTTGAAAAGCTGATCCTAGGCCACCCCTTTGTTACCTATATATCCTCAGTCTTTTGAAGTTAAATTGAGGGAGTATGGCCATGTTTTTCTACGATATACCCTGGTATTACTGTCTGAGATAGAACATCCTGCACAATCAGTCATAGACCTAATCTCATGTTAACTTACTGTCTCTGAGAATCCTGCTGTGGTGACCTGGAGCAGCCACACTAAACACAGAGTGTCTTTACGGGGGGAAATGGCATGGCAATCAGCTGAAAGTAAAGTTGTTATATAGGAGATTTTTGTCTTTAGTTTTGCTTTCTCTTCTGTTTACTTTCAAGTCTTTGTTTTTACCACACAAAACACTAAATTAGTTTTCTGCTTTATAATCTTTTACCTGTGTTCAAATGGAAAAGAATCTGTTATTTTACATGGACTGGAACTCACTTATAATGATGTTTTATTTTTCTTTGTCAGTTATATTTTAAGCCTTTTATCTTCATTTAGAAATGAAACCTTTATTTCCTGATAAAGGAATTCAAATATTGTTAGAAGCTTTGTGCAGAGGCAGAGAAACCATCCTAAATCTTGAAATTATACTAAAGCCTCAGATACATATATACTCGTATACCTATATATATATTTATTTAATTTTAAACATTTTAAAATTTTAATTGTTGTTCAAATACAGTTTTATAGCCTTTACCTCCATCCCAGCCCACCCCCCAGCCCTTCCCACCTCCCTCCTGTTCCCCCCCTCCGCCGCCTTGTTATTGTCCATGTGTCCTTTATACTAGTTCCTTCAAACCCTTCCCTGCTTCCCCTGAAATTCCCTCCCCTCTCTCCTCTAGTCACTATCAGCCTGTTCTCAATTTTAGTGTCTTTGGTTATACTTTGCTTGTTTGTTTGTTTTGTTGATTAGATTCCTGTTAAAGGTGAGATAATATGGTATTTGTCTTTCACCGCCTGGCTTATTTAGCTTAGCATGATGCTATAGTTTCATCCATGCTGTCGCAAAGAGTAGGAGCTCCTTTCTTTCTGCTGCATAGAATTCCATTGTATAAATGTACCATAGTTTATTGATCCATTTATTTACTGATGGGCACCTAGGTTGCTTCCAGCACCTATATATTTAAATTGCATTAACTTTTTAAAACCTTTCCTGCCTGAGCACAGGTTCTCTAAACTGGCTGACTCTGTAAACTACAAGGCTTTTTGTTACTGCTTCCTGCTGGATCTCATTGTCTCTGTAGACTCAATATCCATACCTGAGGCCAAAGTTTCTGCTACCTCTAGCCCTCTGTGTTTTAAGACATGGGGCCAGGGATCAGACAACAAGCTGAATGTGTTATTCAAGGATACCTGGCCTCAGATTGGTTAAAGTGTACAAGCTCTCAGTTATAAGACGAGTAAGTTTTAGGAATCTAACATACAGTATGGTGATTATAGTTGACAGTACTTTTTTATGTACATGAAAATTGCTAACAGAGTAGATCTTAAATGTTCTTATCACAAAAAAGAAATGGTCATTATAAGAGATGATGGAGGTGCAAGCTAATGCTACAATGGTAATCATTTCATAGCGGGTGAATCAAGTCAACATGTTGTATACTTTAAACTTACACAATGTTTTATCTCACTGAAAACAATTTTTTAAATAAACAAAAAATGTGGCTTGAATATGTAAACATATTTATTAAATACAAGCATTTTATGTGAATCATTTCTTTTCATACCTGACTGTTATATTATACAGTAGCTATTATGTGTATTGTTAAACTTTTTTCTTATATACCTCAGCTAATATTCATGTGACTTCAAAATATTTATTTGTTGTCATTGCCACAGTTAGGATTTCACAATAAAATCTAGAAAGACAAAAAAAATTGCTCAGATTTCCACCACTGAATATAATCGCTGATATTTTTTACCTTATATTTCTATGTAATTATGTTTGTATATTTACTTTATAACATTCAATATATATTTTATATTTATGTGATATATTTAATATTCCTATTAAACATGTTTATATATCTTTAATATTCTGTATTCCTATGTAATTATATGTTTGCATCTGCTTTTTAAAAACTTATATCCCAAGTAGTTTTGGAGTGTCTTTAAAATAATAAGACTATGCCCTGGCTGGTGTAGCTCAGTGGATTGAGCGCGGGCTGTGAACCAAAGGGTCACGGTTCGATTCCCAGTCAGGGCACATGCCTGGGTTGCAGGCCAGGTCCCCAGTGGGGGCTATGTGAGAGGCAACCACATGTTGATGTTTCTCTCCCTCTTTCTCCTTCCCTTCCCCTCTCTCTAAAAATAAAGAAATAAAATATTTAAAAAAAAATAAAAAATAAAAAAAATAATAAGACTAAAAAATCTGTAAGCCTTCATGAAAGGTAGATGTTTTGTTTTACCTATAATATTGGTACTTCCGGGTAGACATTATATTTTAGCCTTAATAGATGTTGCTTATAGAGAATGTACATTTGCCTTCATTTGTAAAAATTAAGACTTTCTTAACTACTCCTTTTCTTAACTGCTAAGGCTGTTACATAATTTTTTAATTATCTAAGAAAATGATACTTATCTTCTCTGGCTGAATTTCTTTTATTTGTAGGATCATATGAAGAGAGAGCGGCTCTAGAAAATGTAGGCCCACTGATTATGAATAAATGTTCACAAAAGAGCATCTTGCCCAGCTTTTAATTTACTTTCCGGTTCAGAATTTCGTATCATTCATTATAACTAAAACTTTCAGCCCTAGTCCAGAAATTATGAGCTTTGAAATGGAATTTTTGTATATGTGGACCTAGTATCAGCAGAACTAGAAATGAGATGTAAAGTGATTAGCACCTAAGTTGGGAGTCAAATGTGATTTAAAATAAAAAAGAAACCTTGAATTATATATCCATAGCAAAGGTATCTAAAAAACATGATTGTCCCACCTACTTTTAAAAAGCAGATAGTTTTAAAGAGGTAGGTAGGATTTTTTTGTACTGTTTTTACAGCTTATATGTCTAGATAATGTGAAAAATGTGTAATATTTTAATATTTCTGATGTGAAAGCTACTAAGACTATTTTATTTTAAAAATGAATTTATTTGCCCATGTATATGTTATAAAAGGCAATTAAATGGGGTGCTAATTATATAATTTAACTGAGTAAGGAAATTGAGAAATAATATAATTTTTAAAAATCCCATAACTTCTCACTTTAAATAAATTCCGTTCTTTTGATTCTTACTTCGTGTGCCTAGAGCAACTTGCTGAGCTTCGTCAGGAGTTTCTTCGACAAGAAGACCAGCTTCAGGACTATAGGAAGAACAATACTTACCTTGTGAAGAGGTTAGAATATGAGAGGTAAGGTGCTACATTCAGCAAATACTTATGAATCTGAAATATCTGTCCAATTTTTTAGACAATTCATTTTTTTGTTTCTGGCTTCTCTCTGTCTCTTTTTGTTGTTGTTTTCTTAGATCTTTTAAATTGGTTTTCTGTTGTCTTTCTATTGAAGTCTTTCTCTTTTATTTTGGTATGTTTAATACCATGAAAATTCCTCTTACAAGGCGTGTTGTATCTGGTCCTGTAAGAAAGAAAATCTTGCCTGGTTTTACTGAATTAGATGTGGCAAAGACTGAAAGGAGATTAAGTGTCCATGGTTCTTTTAGAGAGGTATCCAGAAGATGAAGACAGTACTGGGAGGTGTCCTCAGAATAGCTGAGGACTGAGTGCCAGGTGCTTTTCTTGCTGTTTATTTCAGGCCCCTTGTTTACACTGCTACACTTAATTGGTGATGAGGTTGAGGAATATCTTAGGGGCTTCTCTAGCAGGCACTCTTTTTTTAATTTTTTTCTTTATTTTTATTGTTGACACTATTGCAGATGTTCCCATTTGGCCCCGTCACCCTTTTGTCCCCCTCCACCCAGCCCCTGCTCCCCCTTCCCTCTGGCCATCACCACAGTGTTGTCTGTGGGTTATGCATATATGCTTTTTCATTAATCTCTTCACCTTCTTTTATCCAGTCCTCCCCACCCCTCTCCCCTGTGACAGTTGTCAGTGTTTCCCATGTATCTGTGCCTCTGTTTCTATTTTGTTCATCAGCTTGTATTGTTCATTAGATTCCACGTGTAAGGGAGATCATATGGTATTTGTCTTTCTCTGACTGGCTTATTTCACTTTAGCAATCACTCTTTAGAAACCTTTATTGCATCTTCAGTCGATTTTAGAGTAAAAGGTATTTTTAGGTCTACACACCAAAAATTAGAAAGATTTGCCGTATTTTAAAGTATAATATATCCATTTCTGCTTTCTTACTCTTGTAGGTTATCAGTATGCATCTGCTTACATATATGTATTTAGACCTAACAGTATTCAATAGTTTTCCATCTACCTATAGGATTAAAGGTTTAACATATTTAGAGGCAATATATTATTTCAGCCTGTTAATGTACCAAAGCTTGTTTAATCTCTCTCAGTTGCTGAACCATTAGAGTAGTTATTCTTTTCTCACTGTTACAACAATCACCTACAAAACTCTTTATGTAAAAAGGATTTTTCCTTCTTATTTCACTGGTGTATATTCTCAAAAATAGAGTTCCTGAGGTAGAATGTTTTATTGCTTTTGTTGCTCAGTACACATATATAAAAGATGGCTTTCCAACATGATGGAATTAATTTATAATATAAATGTTTCCCTATAGCCCCACGAACATGGGCTTTTATAACTCTAACTTATTTTTGTGAGTATAGGAATAATGTAATGCCATACGTATATGTAGGAAATTTAATTTGCATTTTAATAGTAAAAGTTAAAATAATTTTTTAAAGATTTTATTTATTTTATTTTTAGAGAGAGGAGAGGGAGGAACAGAGGGATAGAAACATGGGTGTGTGAGAGATATAGCTTCTCACACACCCCCAACCAGGGACCTGGCCTGCAACCCAGGTATATGCCCTGACTGGGACTCAAACCAGTGACATTTTGGTTTGCAAGCTGGCACTAGTCCACTGAGCCACACCAGCCAAGGCTAAAATTTTTCTGTATATTAACTATTTGTTTCTTTTTGCATGAACCAACTATTTTTATCCTTTGACTACTGTACAGTAGACATTCACGGTCTTTCAAATTTTTAAATATATTTTGTTGATCATGTTATTAGAGTTGTCGCATTTTTTCTCCCCTTTATTCTCCTCCACCCTGTACCTGCTCCACCATCATTCCCCCACCTTAGTTCAGGCCCATGGGTCATATATAGTAAGTTCTTTGGCTTCTCCATTTCCCATACTGCTCTTAACCTCCCTCTGTCTGTTTTGTAGGTACCTACCATTTATGCTTCTTATTCCCTGTACCTTTTCACCCATTCTCCCCCCACCTACTCCCCATTGATAACCTTCCATGTGATCTCTATTTCTGTGATTCTGTTCCTGTTCTAGTTGTTTGCTTAGTTCATTTTAGTTTTGTTTTTAGGTTCAGTTGTTGATAGTTGTCAGTTTGTTGTCATTTTACTGTTCAGAGTTGTGATCTTCTTCTTTTTCATAGGTAAGTCCCTTAAACATTTTACATAATAAGGGCTTGGTGATGATGAACTCCTTTAACTTGACCTTATCTGGAAAGCACTTTATCTGTCCTTCCATTCTAAATGATAGCTTTGTTGGATAGAGTAATTCTTGGATGTAGGTCCTTGCCTTTCATTACTTGGAATACTTCTATCCAGTCCCTTCTTGCCTGCAAGGTTTCTTTTGAGAAATCAGCTGAAAGGCTTATGGGAACTCCTTTGTAGGTAACTGTCTCCTTTTCTCTTGCTGCTTTTAAGATTCTCTCCTTCTGTTTAATCTTGGTTAATGTAATTATGATGTGCCTTGGTGTGTGCTTCCTTGGGTCCAACTTCATTGGGACTCTGAGCTTCCTGGACTTCTTGAAAGTCTATTTTCTTTGCTAGATTAGGGAAGTTCTCCTTTATTATGTTTTCAATTTCTTGCTCTTCCTCTTCTCCTTCTAGCACCACTAGGATTTGGATGTACCACCTTGAGCACTTAAAAGTTGTCCGGAATGTTCCTAAGCCTCCATTTTTTTTTTTTTTTTTTTAATTCTTATTTCTTCATTCTGTTCTGGTTGAATGTTTATTTCTTCCTTCTGCCCCAAACTATTGATTGGAGTCCCAGTTTCCTTCCCTTCACTATTGGTTCCCTGTATTTCACTTTTCATAGCCTTCACTTTTTCTTCTATTTTGCCACCATACTCAACCATAACTGTGAGCATCCTGATTACCGGTGTTTTGACCTGTGCATCTGATAGGTTGGCTACTTCTTCGTCACTTAGTTGTATCTTTTCTGGAGCGTTGATCTGGTCTTTCATTTGGGCCTTTTTTTTTTTTTTGTCTCTGTGTGCCCGTTACGTAGTAAAGGGCTGAGTCTTAGGTATTTGCCAGGGCGGGGTAACCCTGGTATCTGCATTGTGGTGCTGTATGTGGGGGAGGGGTCCAAGAGGGAACAGTGCTGCTTGCTCAGCTCTTGGCTGGCATTCAGTCACTTCCCCCACTACCCACAAGCAAATTGGGCTCTTGTGGTGCTGATTCCCAGGTGGGTGGATTTGTGTACATTCTATGACCCTGTGGGTCTCTCCAGTGAACTCTCCTGTGAGGCTAGGAGTTCCTGCTGGTGCCTTAACTCCCACAGGTTTTTTAGTTAGAGGTTTTGAGGCTTTTTGGCCCCCCCCCCCCCCCCCGCCGCTGCACTGGAATTCTGGTTTTGCGTGGCCTGTCTCACTTCCCATTTGTTCCTCCAGGTTTATCAGCATGTTAATGTGGAGCCCCTGTCCACCAGCTGCTGCCTTGCTGGGAGTCCTCTCCTCCCCTTCTACTGGTCTGGATGAATGTTTCTTCTTTAACTTCTTGGTTGTTGGACTGCCATACAATTCAATTTTCTGACAGTTCTTGTTTTTAAATTTGTTGTTGCCCCTCTTTTGGTTGTGCGAGCAGGCAGCATGTATTTACTGAATACCTCCATCTTGGCTGGAGGTCCTTTACATTTTTTTGTTTGTTTGTTTCTTCCCATTTTTCTTGAGGTTAGTCTGTCTTAACTAATTTCTTCCATTCTTGCTCTTTCTTTTAAAAAAATTTATTTGTATTACGGATTTTCACTTACTGATTTTTAGAAGGAAAGCGAAACATCAAATAAGAGAAAATGTTCCTTTTATGTATGTATTCCTTGGTTGCTTCTTGTATGTGCCCTGACAGAGATCTCACCCTCAACCTTGGTGTATCAGGACAATGCTCTAACCAACTGAGTTACCTGACCAGGGCCCATTATTGCTCTTCTTGTGATTTAGACTTTTATTATTGTGTTAAAAAACTAATACTAACTATTGGATGTATCATCTGCTGCCACTCCTGTTAACTCTCATAATTCTATTTTTTCTCATCTGTTACTGTATTTTGGTCTCACAGTTTTCTATAGTGTTTATCTCTTCTGTGATTGAAATCGGCTTTGACAATTTTTTTTTAATAAATGAAGATTTAAAAAATAAACTTTTATCTTTCTAATTTCAGTTTTTTAAAAAAATATAGGTTTATCAGTATTCTTTATCCTCTATTAAGGATTCAAATATTGTAAGAATTTTGACTATGAGCTATATTTATGTCTATTCTTTGTCCTCCCTTTCCTACTCTCTTGCTAACTAAATGCTTCATCTTTGTAAATCTAAGTTTTAGATTTCTAGACAACTTTGAGAATATAATCCAAGATGATATAGTCTAAAAAATGAATTTTTAATTTAGTTTTCAGTGTGGACAACAAATCAAGGAATTAAGAGCACAGCATGAAGAAAATATTAAAAAGTTAGCAGACCAGTTTTTGCAGGAACAAAAGGTAAATTTAAAAGAATGCTTAAATCAAAATACATTTTTGTTATAAATCTTGTAATTAAGAAATTAAAATACGTACTTTTGTCATAAAACATTGAATTTTAAGTATTCTAGCCTGCCTGATTTTAAAAATGACTTGCAGTGGCTTTATTGTTGAGAAAATTACGTATTTGCAAAAATATAACATTAACTCTTAAAACTAATTTTAGCTAAATATCTTTTATCTGACTCTTAAAAATAACTTTTGCTCTTAATACATCTCTCAGATTGTAAAGTGGGAAGGATTTTACTGAAAAATCAATTATTTCCTATTCTATGCTTTTGAGAATCAGAAAAATAATTGAGAAATTTTATCCTTAATTATAAATCTCTGTTAATCTGTATTTCTTTTTAAAACATAGAAATGAAACACTAGCCGCTATTTTGATATAAATTTTTGGGAGTGTCAAATTTCTTAATCGATTTATCTATTTTCAGTGGATATACAGGGTCCAGCAGAAGTAACGCCTATTTGAATGTGGTTGGTAGCATAATAAGATGGGTATGATAATTTATAGTTTTAATTTGAACATTTCACCTAAAATGTCATGTATGCTTGAGTATGATATTGTCATGTTACAGAATTATATGCTTATGATTTTGTAATAAAAAGGGGGTATTATTTGTGCCAGACCCTGTATATTACCAAAGGCCCTGCTAGAAATGGAGGGAATTTGTCTAAAGATTACTAGTCATTGGACATTCATTTTTCTGCACCTTGTAATCTTATCTAAGTACATGTGATTTGTAATAAGTCTTGTAATTTAAAGTAAAGAGAGGTTACAGTGAAAAATAATAATCTTGCTCTCTGGTAGCATCTCCTCTGAAGGACTAGCAGTTAAGAAAATCAGGTTTCCATTCTTAACTGTTCCAGTATTTTAAAGCATGATATTGAGAGCGTTGTTTTTTTCTGTATTTCAATTTTTGAATCTACAAAGTGAAGTATCTGCTGCCTGTCTGCAACCTACCTTGAAGAGATGTGGGTGTAGATTTCTGGAAGATGGCAGGCCTGAGTAAGCTAGTGGCATAGAGGCATTGAAAACAAGCGGAATATATTATTGACACACTGGATAGTTAGAGGAGCATAGCAGAACACAAAAGGAAGGGGAAGAGACATTGTTGTTGCATTTGTATTATTACAAGCTGATATAAATAATGGGGTGAGTTTGCTCTCCTCTGTTCTTCCAAAAAGCACAGTTAAGAGCTTTTCCCTTTTTTCCAGTGTAGTTCTCTCTTTCTGCTCTTCTGTGCTGGGCTATTTTTATATTATAAATGAAGGTACTTTTCAGCAATTCTTTGCCTTTATCCTGCCCTAATTGGAACAGGCAGGGAGGAGGGAGATGTTTAGAAAACTACATTCTAGGGTAACCAGTCCTTAACCTTTAGACTAACTGCCTAATTCTACTCCCTGCCCCTTTATTCCCTGTTCTTCAACTACTGTTACAACTTGATTTTGTGAAATTTGAGTTTTATCATAGGAACAAATCCAATGTAAGCTATATCAAATAAGCGTAAGTTGTATTCAGGGATTTTTTCTTTTAACCAAGTCATTTAGAAATTACTCTGGAGAAGGAGCAAACTAAATCCAGCCTGCTTCCTGTTTTCATACTATCCATGGACAAAGAATGGTTATTACATTTTAAAAATGGTTGAATAATCAAAAGAATATTTTGTGATGGGAAAATTGTTAAGAAATTTTCATTTTCATGCCTATAAATACAATCTTTTGGAATATAGTCACACTCATTTGTTTACTGCTTTCATGTTACAAAGGAAGAGAAATTGTCATAGACCAGTGGAGACTAAGGAGACCTGAGGACTTAAATGCAATGTAGTATCCTGGATTGGATCCTGGAACAGAAAAAGGACGTAGTGGAAAAAGTGGTGAAGTCGATAAATTCTAGTTTGATTAATAGTATACTAATGTTTGCTTTTTAGTTTTGCAGATGTGCCATGCTAATATAAGATGTTAGCATTAAAGGAAATTGAGTGAGAGTTCATTACTTTTCTGTGCCATTAAATTATTTCAGAGAAAGAGTTTATTAAAAAAACAATTGGGGTGCCCCTTTACCAAATCACCAGCATTATACTTAGAAAATCCTCTTATTTTTAAAGAATATTTAATATTGTCCATTCATATAAAAGTACAATCATTAATAACACATCAAAGGGGTAGCTTTGTTAACTAGTTAACTATGTTAAATGGAAAAGTATTTTTGAACAGCAGTTCATTGACTTTTAAGTTTTGTTTAATATTGTTTGTTTTTTCCACATCTACAAAGCAGTAGAGTACTATAAAAATAGCCTGTGATATCAAATATGCAGAGATACAGAATAGCTGCTCAGGTTGAGCCTCACCGATTTTCTCACCCTATCCTTCGTACCGATACATACAAAAATTTCATTTTGTCATTTCAGTCATCAACAGTTAAGCTCGGAGATTTGGCTATTGCTTACCAAATTCCCAGAAAATATGGGAATGCGAAAGTCTGTGGTTTGAATTCCTTCTCCACAATTCTCTAGCTTTGTAACCTTAGACAAGCTACTTAACTTCTTTAAGTCCCAGTTTTATTTTTTCCTCACACTGTTTATCTCTGCTAGAGGATAATTCTGAAAGCAATTTGTAAACTATGAAGCACAGTACAAATGTTTGTTGTTGATTTTATCTGCCAGGTACACTGGAATTATCAAAGCTCCTTTTTTCTTTTTTAAAGATTTTATTTACTTTTAGAGACGGGGAAGGGAAAGGAGAAAGGGAGAGAAACATCCATGTGAGAAATATCAATTGGTTGCCTCTTACACACTCCCCAACTTAGGACCTGGCCCACACAACCCAGGCATGTGCTCTGGCCTGGAATCAAACAGATGGCATTTTGGATATTTTGGCCCATGGGAGGATGCCCAACCCACTGAGCCATACCAGTCAGGACACCTTTTTTCTTTTTATTGTGACAAATTTTTAAATTTGGCTCATGTAATTCTAGATTTCCTGTAGATTTTTTAGTACTATTTTTTTATAACATTACTTAATGATTACATTGCACAGTGCTTTACCAGTGATAAACCATGTGTAAATGTGTTAAATATTAAGTATAAGGACCCATATTGCAACCAAAGCATATCTACTTGACTCTTTGTCTCTCTCAATTTTCCAGTGAGGCAACTCAACCAATACAAAAGAGAAAACTGGCCCACAAGTAGAATTAAGTCAGGTCTAACCATATGCCCACAGTACCCAGGATAATATCCAACTGTAGACCTCCACAATAACCTACAGTGCTCAGCAAGACTCTTGCTGGTCCACTCTCTTAGAATAGTCAAAGAGAATTACCTCTGTTTAATATTTTAGTCCATTTGCTGTAATTAGAGACTTTTAAAAGGTGTTGGTTATGCTTTGACTTCATATCAGGTATAAAAGCTGAACAGAAAATAATATATCTGACATCTCCAAGTGTTTGAAATTTGGACCCATAGTATATGTTTCTGAAAATGAAGTATTTTAGAACATTTAGTTAATAGTTGTATCAATGATTTAACATTTTGAACTGAAAAATATTTACTGTTACCAAATCTTTATTTAACAGCAAGAGGCCAACAATTTTGAATTAAAAGGTGGAAGTGAATTGGGTACAAACAATCATGCAGTACCTAAAAATGTTCCACAAGTACTCGAGAATGCTGCAGAAAAGAATGAAGAGCCCTCAAGCAATCATGTTCAACAGGGGAAAGGTATTACAATTGTTTGGTTTTGTGTTAACAGGATAATGACGTTCCTCATTTTGAAGTGAACATCTCCAATCATAGCAAATATTGTTTGATTTTAGTTCAGTTATGATTAGTTATCTGTATTGTTTCAAATTTACGTCCTTTGATAGAGAAAAAAACAGTAAGTTATTTTAGAGTTACAATTCTATGTCCAAAGTGAGATATAAAGATATTCAGTCAGTGTAGCTTATTGCTTTAGAAACTGATTGTTCCTTTCCTTCAAAACAATTTCAACTTATGTAAGAAAAAATAAAGAATTATGTCTTTTGTTACTTGGGCAGAGCAAATCAAACCAGGTGGTGATGCAGGAATGCCTGGAATAGAAGAGAATGACCTTGCAAAAGTTGAAGACCTTCCAACTGGTAAGTAAAAGTTAGTAGAGTATTTAACTAATGTGATCTTACTGTTTTTCATGTGACCCTTTTCTCTTTTTGAGTAACACTTGAGAAAAGTCACAGATATCTATATGATTGATGTTTCCAGTTAATTAACTACCCATTAATTGCCAGGACTTTGTGGATATAATTTTTATGAAAAATTTTGCTAAAGTGTATATAGTACTTGTTCTTGCCTTGATAATAGTCAACCATATTTGAACCTTTTCTTTTTTGACTCAGAGTTATTGTTCATGACACTTACACAGTGTTAGAGCCATTTATGTTTACTGAAAGTATGAATGGCAGCCCTGGCTGGTGTGGCTCAGTGGATTGAAAGTATGTATGGCTTATTTCTTTCAGACTAAATGTTCCCAGATTGCTATGTTGTTGGTGTGCTTTAGTACGACATAATAATTTCCTTACACAGGGAATTAGGCTTGTCCCTTTTTAGGACTTGGCTTGTCCTTTCAGTTAATTACCCCATACTTTAAATAGTTTATTCACTGTTTTTTCTTTTATGGTCACTTCTTCTCACTATATATCTCCTTTTTCATTAGTGCTTATTACTCATCTATTTCCATTTGAAGTCTGTGACTGCTGCTTTCCTAATACTATTCAGTCTTTTTCCATGTCTTTGTTTTTCTTGCCTTTTCTGTTTCTTGGTTATTGTAGGTATCCCTCCCTGCTAGCTCCAATTTATTATGTTAGAAATTTGGAAGTAATGGCTTATCTGTGCTTATTCTCGGCTGTAAAAACAATCTCAGTGCTTACTTCTGTGGTTACAGCTTATTGTATGTGACTGAAGTTGCTGAGTGTTTGAGGTCCAAATAAGGTTTAGTTTTTTCATTTGTATTCTTTTGTTATTTCCTCAAATTCTTTCATGCCTATCTTTTGGGTTCTAAGTCACAGTATAGTTCCCTAAAGTAAAGGTAAGGACAAGAGCAATAACACACATTTAAAAATAATGGAGTTAGAGTGAGCATGATTTGTTTGTAAGACAATGAAGTTATCCAGTGACTATTAATGTGTGGTCCTTGGACCCCCAGTATCAGCATTATCCAGAAACTTGATAGAAATGCAAATTCTTGGACTTCCAGCCAAGATGGAGGCATAGGTAGACACACTGTGTCTCCTTAAACAACCAAAAGGACAACAAGTTAAAAAAACAACAACAACAACCAGAACTGACAGAAATTTCAACTGTATGGCAGTCTGACAACCAAGGAGTTAAAGAAGAAACATTCATCCAGACCGGTAGGAGGGGCGGAGGCGGGCAGCCAGGCAGAGAGGACTTGTAGCAAGGCCATATCTGGAGGACTAGGGTGAGCAAGGCAGCAGCTGGCAGATAGGGCATTCCCACATTAGCATGCAGATAAACTGGGAAGAACAACTGGAGAGTCAGACAGACAACTAGAACAGGAACAGAATCACAGAAATAGAGATCGCATGGAAAGTTATCAGTGGAGAATTGTTGAGGGAAAGATGGGTGAAAAGGTACAGGGAATAAGAAGCATAAATGGTAGGTACCTACAAAACAGGCAAAGGGAGGTTAAGAATAGTATGGGAAATGGAGAAGTCAAAGAATTTATATGTAGGACCCATGGTCCTGAACTAAGATGGGAGGGGTGTACAAGGCAGAGAGGAATAAAGAGGAGAAAAATAAGGGACAACTGTAATCGCATAATCAATAAAATATATTTAAAATTTTTTTAAAAGATAAGCAAATATGGCCCAAATGAGAGAATAGATCCAAACTCCAGAAAAAGAACTAAACGAAGTGGAGATAGCAATCTATCAGATGCAGAGTTCAACTAGCTGACCAATTGTCACCTGGGTGATTTGATATTTTGCTAAAAAAACTCTGTAGAAGGCATAGTACGTGAGTGAGCATGTTGTGATGAAGCTACCTTCTAATTATCAATTGCCCATAGCTGCAGCCTTCTGAATCATCCAGTTTCCACAGGGGAACGTTCAGGCTTAATGCAAAATTTAATGCAGATTCCTGGCTCTGCTGATGCAGTCATTTTGACTGCCATGGCCACACAGGGCACATGCTCACTCAGCGGCATCTAGTACCCCCACTGACTAGTACAGTGAAGTCGTCAGTCTTCACACATGCGCATTGCAGTCCACTGTCCTTGGCTGCCAGGTTACTATCGATGTTGTGGAAACCGTTTTCATTGTAGTAACAATGGCTGAACTTTTTTTGGACTAACCTCATTTATAACAGTTGTTTACACGTCCTTGTCTGCTAATTTTAACAAGTGGATTATCTTTAAGTCTATTTCTGTTGATTACTTTTTTCTTTGATTATAGGTCAGATCCCCTGCTTCTTTGTATGTCTAGTTATTGTTTTGTATGCTATCGAAATTCTAATCTAAAGAAATACTCATTTTGTTGTCTTCACCTAAAGGTGTTGACTTTTGTTCTGGAAGAGAGTCAAAGTACTTGTAGATCCCTTCCTTTTGTCAGGCCTGGTTCTCTGCTTGGTTAGGGCAGGTAAGTTTTCATTTTGTTCTAGATCTGAGGACATAGCCCTTAATTCTAGGGTATGATACCTACTTTTGTAGCAGGACTTGTAGCATCTCATCTGAATTCCCAAGATGTACAGTGAAGATTCTCTACTGTGGGTGGGCCAGAGAAACATTGTCTTTGAGTGCTAATGTGACCTCCATTATTTCTCTTTAGGTCTAAACCCTGCAGCAGGTGCTCTCAGTTAGGCATGTTATATCTGTTCATGTACACAAAGCAAACATAAGAATGTTACATCAGCCCTGGCTGGTATAGCTCAGTGGATTGAGTATGGGCCTGCAAACCAAAGGATCGCTGGTTCAATTCCTAGTCCAGGGCACATGCCTGGGTTGTGGGCCAGGTCCCCAGTGCCAGGGAGCAAGGTGTGGGACGCAACCACACATTGATGTTTCTGTCCCTCTCTTTCTCCTTCCTGTCCCCTCTCTCTGAAAATAAATAAATAAAATCTTTTTTAAAGAATATTACATCATTATTTTGCGTTTAATATTCTTGCTTCAGAATGATTAATATTTTTTATGGGCAATTGCTAATGAAAGTTTCATGAACCTCTCAACACATTACTCACGATTTCTACGTAAACTATGTAATCAGGAGGCTCAATAAATTGGTTAGGACTGATAGTTTGGAAACCAGAAAAGTTGGTGTTTGTGCTGCCTGTCACTATGAGAACCAATAAGTAGAGACAAGGATTGAATCTTTATAGACACTTCATTCAGATACTGGCAATCTGAAGAAGACGGTGGATTATGTACCATGAAAAACCATCTTAACATCACATCTCAAGCCAGCCCTTTTTATAAGGAGAAATAAAGGGTAGGTAAGGGGTTTGGAATTAAGGGGAAAAGGTTAGTTAGATAAAAGTTGCAGTCTGGCGATTGTCCTAGCATCCCAGTGATTCTGTATCTAGGTCCTGGTTGGCAGATGTTCCTCCCTGGAGCCCAATGGCTCAGATAGCATATGCTTGCAGTTCTCCTGAATTGCTTTTGTGTCTCCTGAAGTCAGGTTCAGTCTGGTCACACATTCCAGTTCCTGGAACAACAGCTTTGTACATTCATTAGTCACTAAGCCTATTAACTATAAGCTAAAACTAAAAAGAAAAAGAAAAAAAGAAAAAAGTTTTTTTAGTGTGTTTTATTGATTATGCTATTACATTTGTCCTAATTTTTCCCCTTTACTCCCCTCTACCTGGTACACCCCTTCCCTCCAGCAGTCCCCACCCTTAGTTCATATCTGTGGGTTGTGCATATAAGTTCTTTGGCTTCTCCATTTCCTGTACTATTCTTAACATTCTTCTTTTTTCTAGCTACCAATTATGTTTCTTAAACCCTGCATCTTTTTCCCCCTTCCCAGCTGATAACCCTCCAAATGATCTCCATGCCTATGATTCTGTTCCTGTTCTGGTTGTTTGTTTAGTTTGTTTTTGTTTTTTAGATCAGTTGTTGATAGTTGTTTGTTGTCATTTTACTATTCAGTTTTTTTATCTTCTTTTTCTTAAATAAGTCCCTTTGCCATGTCATGTAATATAATGGCTTGGTGATGATGAATTCCTTTAGCTTTACCTTGTTTGGAAAGAGCTTTATCTGCCGTTCCATTCTATCAGTGATAGCTTTGCTGGATAGAGTAATTCTGGATGTAGGTTCTCGTGTTTCATGACTTGGAATACTTCTTGCCAGTCCCTTCTTGCCTGCAAAGTTTCTTTTTTTTTTTTTTTAGAAGATGAATTTATTTTATTTTATTTTTATTTTTTATTTTATTTGCCTTTAGAGGGGTAGGAGAGAGAGAGAGAGAAATATCAATGTACGGTTGCCTTTCGTGTGTCCCCTGCTGGGAACTGGCCTGCAACCCAGGCATGTGCCCTGACTGGGAATCGAACCGCGATCGTCTGATTCGCAGGCCCGCGCTCAATCCACTGAGCTACACCAGCCAGGGCCCTGCAAAGTTTCTTTTGAGAAATCAGCTGACAGTTATGGGAACTCCTTTGTAGATAACTCTCTGCTTTTTCTTGCTGCTTTTAAGATTCTCTCTTTATCTTTAACCTTTGATATTTTAATTGAGATGTGTCTTGGTGTGGTCCTTTTTGCATCCAACTTGTTTGGGACTCTCTGTGCTTCCTGGACTAGTGTCTCTATTTCCTTTGGCAAATTAGAGAGGTTTTCTTCCATTATTTTTTCAAAGAAGTTTTCAATTTCTTGCTCTTCCTCTTCTCCTTCTGGTACCCCTATGATTCAGATATTGGAATGTTTAAAGTTGTCCCAGAGGTTCCTCTGCCTCTCCTCATTTTTCTTGAATTCTTGTTTCTCCTTTCTGTTCTGGTTTATTTCTTCCTTTTGTTCCAAATCATTGATTTGAATCCCAGCTTCCATCCCTTCGCTTTAGGTTCCCTGTATATTTTTCTTTATTTCACTTATCATATCCTTCATTTCTCCCTTTATTTTGTGGCCATACTCAATGAGTTCTGTTAGCGTCCTGGTCACCACTGTTTCGAACTCTGCATCTGGTAGCTTGGTTGTCTGTTTCATTTAGTTCTTTTTCTGTGGTTTTGTTCTGTTCTTTCATTTGGGTCATATTTCTTTGCCTCCTCAATTTGGTGGCCTTGCTGTGTTTGTTTCTGTGTATTAGGCAGAAGTGATTTTACTCTCTGTCTTAGTTGTGTGGCCTATGTAGAAAAGGTACCTGTGAATTGTGTGGGGCAGAGTCTTAGGTAATTGCTAGGTTGAGGCAACCTGCTTCACTGCTTTGTGACTGTATGTTGGTGGGGGGTGCTCAAAATAGGAATGGTGTCATTGCCTGACTTCTGAAGGCCTGCCCATCCCTCACCCTGCTTCCAGTCACCTCACCCACTTCCCCTATGCGATTGGTGCCCTTCTTGTTGCTGCTGTGATGTTGGTGTACATTCTAAGCCCCTGCAGGCCCTTTAAGCGGCTAAAATCTGGCAGTTTCTTCTGCCGCCCCAACTCCCATTGGTTTTTACAGCCGGAAGTAATGGGGGTTTATCTTCCCAGTGTTGGAACCCTGGGCTGGGCAGTCTGGCCTAGGGCTAGGGTTGCTTACTCTTTAGGTATTCCTCCCAATATTTACCTAACACATGTGAACGTGGTGCCATCCGTTCCACTGCCTCAGCCCTTCTGCTCCATACTTCCTCTCCATCTCGTTTTCATGACTCCACCCTCTTACCCTCTGGATAAGTGTGACTTCTTTAGATCCTTGGTTGTTGGACTTCCATACAGCTTGATTTTCTGATGGTTTTGGGTGTTACTCAACTTGGGTGTTGAGATCTGGTTGTCATTCTTTTTGTAGTGCCTGATGAGGCGAAGCATGTCTGCCTATGCCTCCATCTTGACTGGAAGTCTAAAGCTAAACATTTTTAACTGTTGAGTTCCTCCATCAATTTTACATTTAAATGTTTTTATTTCTTCAGGCTGCATGTTGGACTTTTTTTATTCTAAGGACAAATGCATGACGACTCTAAATACTTCAATATATATTTGAAGAGGGGTTCTCAGCCCTGATTCTAGTGTGTGTGGCTTCCAGACACCAACAAGCAATTCTCAGAAGCCAGCTGGGTGTCCAAGAATTCAACTCTATTCTGGCATTGTCTAACCAGAGATAGAATCATTTCCACCAGTGAAGGGTGGAAATGGTCTCACAAGACTGCCCTCTACTTCAGATGCCAGTTACAAGCCCAGGTTGTTACCCATATTTCTGATTGACTAGCTATATAAATCAGAGGTTCCTACCACCCCTCTGCAGTAGGTTAATTTGCAAGAAGAGCACACAGAAGTCAAAAAAGTCATTTACCACTAGATTGCCAGTTTATTACAAAAAATGCTAAAGGATTCAAATCAACAGCCAAATGAAAATATATATAGGGTGAGGTCCGTAACAAAGGAGCTTCTCTCCTCTTCGAGCTTGCGGTCTGACACAGTGGCACATGTAAGCATTCTAATTCCCCAATATAGAAGCTGTATGAAAAAGGACCAGCAAGCTGTCCTTTTGGATTTTTATGAAGGCTTCATTACATAGTTGTGATTGATTAAGCCATTGGCCATTGGTGATTGATTCAACCTCAAGCCCCTCTCCCTTGCCTGAAATCTGGGTAGGACTGAATGTTCCCATCCTCTAACCACCTGGTTGGCTCCTACTGGCAGTCAGCTCCCATCCTTAGTTGCTTTGCAAAAGTTACTTCATTAACATAACAAAAAATACCTTAATCACTCTTATCACTTAGGAAATTCCAAGGATTTAAGGAGCTCTGTGCCAGATATAGGACAGAAAAACCCAAAAATATATATTTCTTATTTTATATCACAATATCACAATATATTGATATTTAATAGACTATTGGCAGATATTTTCACAAATCAATCATGCAAGGTAAATGGCACTATCCATATTTTTAAGGTGAGGACTGAGGCTTCAAAAAACTAGGCACTAAACCAAAGTCATACAGTTAATAAATTATAGAGCCATGACTTGAGGCTTGATCTATCTAAATCCAAAGGCCATGCTATTTATTTTTTATTCACTTGGCTGTGCAACAGAACCACATTTGGAGCTTTTGATAAATGTAGATACCAAGGTACCATCACCAAATTCAGTGTATGTCTGGGTTGGTATCTGTAATACTGAAGTGGTGCTGTAACAGGGCGCAGCCAAGAGGGGGACCCCAAATAGGGATTTGTAATGGGGTCCAGAACTCAAGGTGTCCAGGAAATATTATAAAAATATATAGGATGTCCTCACCCCCCGCCACAAGGCTGTCCTGGGGGATGGGACACACGGAGCAGGGCCATTGGGAGCTGTGTTGTATAGCAACTGCTTTGCGGCTAACCTCTGGGATGGTCATTTAACATATCTATAACTTTTAACTGGTGGCATAGATATGTTACATAGCTCTGGCCATGCTTTGAGCTGGGGGATGGAAGTGACTTCCACCCAAGATGTAACTGGGAGGCAGCTCCCCCTGGTTACCGCGCCTGTGTGAGAGTTTGGAGATTGGCTCCGTGCCATGGGTCACACCTGCCCAGACTTACCATGGCTGCCCGGTAAAGCTGGAAGAA
Source organism: Glossophaga mutica (assembly GCA_039655065.1). NCBI lineage: Eukaryota > Metazoa > Chordata > Mammalia > Chiroptera > Phyllostomidae > Glossophaga > Glossophaga mutica. Next base: position 61,787,272 of record CM077303.1, on the reverse strand, counting down.
TCCGGGAATGCTGGCAGGTGTAACTGATTGTGGGAGGAGTTGGAAATGGGGCTGCAGTGGAATATTGGCATGGGGATTTAAACTCAGGCACGGCAGCCATACGGGGGGAGAACTACGTGGCTTTGGCAGAGTGGGGACCCCAAGGCTTTGGCAAGAGTCAGGACCATGCGGCTTTGGGGTGCTCCCTTTTGCCACATGGCTTAGGAAGCAGAAGAGACTTTGCCTGTAAGAAAACAGGTGAGAGGACTCTTGCTGGTGGGCCATGAGAAGGTACCACATGGCTTTGGATTAACTGGAGATTGTGGCAGCAACACAGCTGATGGTGCCAAGAGCCCAAATCACGGACCTCTGCTTCTTTTCCTGAGATACGGTACCCCAGACTGGGCAGAGGGAGAAGGAAGGGCTCTGTGCATCTGTGGGTATCCTAAAGGACTTTAGTATTTTAATGAACACATTAAGTCATTAGTCTAAGTCTGTATAACTTTTAAATAAATAATTCCTTTTCTTTTCACCAATCTCTGGCATTGAGAGATGTCTTTCCTCTGGTGGCGGGAAAAGTTAACCTAGTACGGGGAGGGAACCCCCAGAGAAAATCAGGGGGGTCCTTTTGGTAATAGTATATTATACACCCCCCCTCCCCAGGTCTGTTATGTAGCAGTGCCAGGGTTGAGGATTATTGCTTATTAGTGCCATATTCCTTCTCCACAGTGACAGGCACTTGATCGTGAAGAGCTGTAAGGTGGGAAACTGGAAGTGTGCATGTTTTTAATGTTGTAGCCCAGTCATTGGAAAGAAAATGAGAGTATAAGGCAAGGATGGTTCTTTTTTTGGCTCTCAGAGTAGAGGCTTCAACTGAAAACTAATAGAGATGTGAAGGAGGGTTAACTTAAACCTTAAACCTTAAATTGATCCAGTTGTTTGAGAAATGACACTTTGAATTTTTAAGTCAAGTGAGAGGTATGTCTCATCTCTACTATTATGAATTCCAGTTTCCACATCTGAAAAGGGGATATCTATCTCAGATAGATTTGAAGTTGACGAGATTAGTACCTACTTCGTACTAAGAACTCTCAGCTAATGGGGCCTACTATTATAATTAGTACTATTATTGCCTCCTTTGGAATTACCAGACATAGTCCCAGTCCTTAGTCTCCTAACGACCCATTCCTAATGTTTTTACTGTTGTGTCTCTTCTCTTAACACTTTCCGCTTGCTGCTTTCTTTGCAGTTCTTCAGATACACTGTGCATCTCCTGTCTCAAGACCTTTGTTTGTATTTGCTGGTTTCAGCCTGAATGTTTCTCCTCTGCACTTCATTCATACCTCTGCTCAAATGTCTCTTCTCCAAATGCCTTCCCTGACCAAACTATCTGTAATAGTATCTTCCACCATTCTCTATCACATCTGTTTTACTTTATATTTAACACTTTTTACTCCAACATTTATAATATATTCAATACATACTTTTTTATTATACCCAACATGAATGTAGCCTCACAGGGCAATAACTCTGTTTTGTTCACTACTGAATCTCCAGCTTTTTAGAACAATGTCTAGCATATAGTAGATACTTAAATATTGTTGAATGATTGAATTTCCATACTGAGAGTTCTCTTTTATAAAAAATACAAAAGCCAGGACCATAGCAGTATAAAAACCATGTGCTCTGGTGGCTTTGTGTCCTGTATGTTGTCTTTATGGTAAATAGAATTTATCATTTCATCTTGGTATTTTGCCTTAATAGCAGCTTTTTCAATGATATATCTCTAATGGCCTAGTTATTAATGATATTATCTGATAGCAGCATACTGTTATCTGTTGACTTCTATATTTTTCCTGGCTCTCAATAATCCTCAGTGGAGAGGACCAGGGTAAAATATATAAAGGGTTAGAACTGCTTTAATATTATAAATTATTGTTTGCAGTCTTTTTAGTGTTTAATCTCCCCATACTTTTATTGTCTTTGAGCTCATATTTACTATTCTTTTAATTTGATTAGGAAGTACACATAGTCATTGACCTGATGCTTAGGACTTTCCTGAGAATTTACTCTATCATATAGGTACAAGAATGCTCATCATAAAATTGTTTATAATGACAAATTAAATACCACATAAATGGTGTAGGGAGGGTTATATCTATAAAATGTTGTAGTCATTAAAAATAGTAATGATATTGAGCTGTATTTATTAACATACAAATATATCTATGATTTTTAAATGAGAGAAGCAACTTAGAATAAAGCAAGTATAATATAATCTCATTTTTTGTGGAGGAAAAATTAGTTTCTTATACCTGTATAGATAAAAAGTCTGAAGAACCCTATACAAAATTAAACAGTGAGATTAACACTTAGTTTTCTCCAAGTGCACTGGTAGTTTTCTAGATTTTTATTTGTTTCAGTACCACTAACTATAACTATTAATTCTGACCCCTGGGAAAACTTCTAACTACCTTGTCCTAGGTATAAATAAATCCACCTTTCCCCTTAGTCCAACAAAAATAAGGCTGGAATTTTTTGAAAGGAGATTTTTTTCCTGGGAAGACAGACAGCTAGCCAACAAATATACAAAAAGGTACTCAACATCAATAGTTATAAGAGAAATGCAAATCAAAACCACAATGAGATACCACCTTACACCTGTTCGAATATCTCTTATCAGTAAGACAGGAAATAACAAGTGTAGAGGAGGATGTAGAGTAAAGGGAACCCTCACACACTGCTAGTAGTAATGTAAATAGGTGTATCCACTATAGAAAATAGTAGGGAGATTCCTCAAAAAATTAAGAATAGAGCTAGTATATGACCCAGCAATCTCTCTTCTGGTATCTACCCCAAAAGTATGAAAACATTTATTTGTAAAAGTATATGTACCTGTATGTTCACTGCAGCATTATTCACAATAGCTAAGACATGGGAACAACATAAGTGTTCTTCAAAAAATGACTGAAGAATTGTAGGTACAAGGGCCCACCCCCCAAATGGGATTTATTTATAAAAAAATTCTGTATTCTTATGTGTTTAAACTTAAGTCATATTCAAAGTACTTTCCCTTTGAAGGAATACAACCTATTGAGACTTTTTTTCTACTAAAAACAGTTTTTGAATTGTCATTTGTGATGTCTTTTAGTACTTCTGCCATTTTTTGTTTCACCTCTTCCACACTGGCAAAATATTTTCCTTTGAGAACTCTTTTTATTCAGGGAAACAAAAAAGTCATTTGGGGTAAAATTTGGTGAATAGGGAGGGTGGGGCACAGGGGTCATGCTAGTTTTTTTGTTCAAAAACTGCCAAACACTGAGCAGTGTGAGCAGGTGTGCTTGTAAATCACCTGTCATGAAATGGGCAAATGCATTGAAAGAGTCTTCAAAAAAAAAATTCACTGAAGCCAAACACAGCCTCTTAAAATGTGAGCTGGTACACTGATACAGATGGGTTCCTAGAACCCTCACCTAGTGGGAGAAGCCTGTACTACAAGGGGTCTGTTCTCCAGAAGATAATTTTGGGTTTTTTTGGGTCCCCCCTCATATATATGATGGTATTCTCTTCTGCCTTAACAAAGATGAAATATTGCCATTTGTGACAACAGTGATGGGTCTGGAGCATATTAGGCTAAATAAGTCAGATGGAAAAAGACAAGAACCATATGATTTTACTCATATGGGATATAAAATAAAAAGCTACAAATGAACAAACAAAATAAACATACAAACTCATAGATATAGACACCAGAATCATGGTTACCAGAGGGAAGGAAGGTGGGGGGAGGACGAAGAGGGTAAAGGGGATCACATACACGGACACAAGAGGAGACCAGACTTTGGTGGTAAGCACACAATAGAATATATAGATGTTGTATTATAAAGTACACCTGAAGTTTATAAATATTATTAACCAGTGCTACCCCAATAAATTTAATTGAAAATTTTACAGTAATACAGAGGAAAACAGAAAATAAGTCTGATAAAATATACATGATAGGATCCTAATTTTGTTTAAGTATACAAGGTCTGTCCAGAAAGTATCATGCCATTTACTATGAAAAATAGAGACATTTATGGGAGAAAATACAAGATACAAGAAACATTGTACATAGGACAATGATTCCTCGGTCCCCTTCAAAGTAGGCACCTTGAGATCTCATACAGTTCTCTCAGTTGCCATCAGCTACCCTATCTTATTTTCCTGAATCTCACTGATGGTCTAAAATCTCTTCCCTTACAAAGATAATTTTAGTTCTGGGAAAGGCCAGAAGTTGCAGGGCCCAAATCTGGGCTGTAGTGGGTGCCAAATCACCTGAGTGATTTTATGTTTTGCCGAAAATCTCTGTACAAGGCGTGATACATGAGCGGTGTGTTGTTGTGATGAAGCTGCCAATCACCAGTTGCCCGTATCTGCTGCCTTCTGAATCGTCAAAATAGTTTCGGCAGAGGAATGTTCAAGCTTAATGCAAAATTTAATGCAGTTTCATTGCTCTGCTCGCTCAGTCATTTTTAATGTGATGGCCACACAGTACCCATGCTCACTCATTGGCATCTACCACCCTCACTGACTAGTACAGTGAAGTCGTCATTGTTCACACATATGCATTCCAGTCCACTCTCCTTGGCTGCCAGGTTACATCGATGTTGTGCAAACTGTTCTCATTATATTAACAATGGTTGGGTTTTTTCGGGACAGACCTCATGTAGTATAGTGTACCAAAAAACCCCCACAACACCGAAGAGATATTCTCAAAATGGTAACAGTAGTTTTAATGGTGAAATGACAGTTAGTTTTAAATTTCTTTGTGCTTTTTATTTTTCCATACTTTCTCTAGGAATATGTATGATGTCAAACTTAGAAGAGCTCCATATTACTGCTCTCCTTCTACTATAACAGATTTAAATTCCTTTGGGTGCTTTCTAAAGTCTCTTTTAATCCAGCTTTTTCCTATCTAAATCATAGTTTTGCCTCCAAAGAGACACCTTGCTCTTGAATGGGAGGCATTATCATATAAACTAAGGACATGTGTGGTAACTTCTTGTTTAATAGTGGAGGTACTCTCTCTTGTCTTCTGATTTGTATGGTGCTGGAGCCAGCTATGGTCAAACAACGATCAAATTTGTAGATCATGACTGACTTCTCTTTCTAAATCTATCTACCGCATGCTTAGTGTCCTCAGAGTCTGTTAGCAAATCAGAATTGTATTGTTAAACCTGACATAGTACCCCTCTTCCAAGATGTTAGCTGACAGTTGTCATTTAGCTGTCTTATGTGTAGAAGTGGGTATTGGGCATTATAGCTGACAGTAGGAACAAGGTAATGGGAACATAGTAAGATACAGAAAACTTCAACTTTCTATAAATTTGAGTAGATTGCTTTCTTAGTGAATTTTAAATTTCATGGGTCCTTAAGTTTAGAGATCTATGTCATAATAAACAAAGTTGAGTGATGAAAATAAACTTCGAGGATTATAAAAATTACCCAAGTGTACCAGTTAGGATTGATTAGGCTGTGGTGTATTAATTTACAACCTCTAAATTGCAGTGACTTAAAACAATAAAGGTTTATTTATTGCTCATTTGATAGTCTGGTGCAGGTTGGATGTCTCTTTTTGCAGTTCGTTTTCAAGCAGTGCCCCCTTTCATTATTTGAAGCCACCATCTTCCTTTGTAGTCTCCTAAGTTGTGACAAAAAGTGAAGACAGATTATAGGTGATTTGCACAGATTTTATCACCACCATACTTGGAAGTGTCACATTCAGTTTCACCTATATTCGCATGATCAGAACCCAGTCTTATGGGACTTAACCACAAGAAAGGCTGATCTTCCCCTGTGCCCAGGAAAAATATAATGAAATAGGATTACATAGCATCATCTCAGCCACCAAAGTTTTAGAAGTATAAAATGTGCCACTAACCATATCTTAGAGAAGAGCTTTTCTATTTTTCTATCTTTATCTTTCTTCTCTCTAGCTTCCTTCTTTGCTCTCTTTCTATCATGTTAAGCTGCCAAGGATGCAGTGGAATTAGTGGTAGTGAGTGAAAATTTATCTCTTTCCCTGTTGCCTTCATTTCCTAAGGGAGAAGAAAGTCCCAGCTGTAAGTATGTATATTTTTGTTAGTAAAGCCCTGGGTACAATTTAATTTTCGTCTTTGAATATAAAATCTCAACTTGTTGTATCACTCATATTTAGTTTTTATTTAAATATGAGCAATTTAGAGTAGCATATTTCTATTGGTTCACTTAATCTATAAATGTCAAGTTTTATTTATGCTATATATATAAAAAGGTCTCACTGTATCTGAAGAGAGTTTTTACTTATACATTCATCAAATCTTAGTTGAGCTCCTCTTATATGTCAGGCACTATTCTAAGTGTTGGGAATATAGTGGTGAACAAGATAGAGTTCCTACTGTCTTATATTCTGTTCAGATTTATTGATCACGAAAATTTGTGATAGATAGTGCAATGTACCAATTAGTAACCACAAATTAACTATATAAGGATTACAAAATTAGGATAAGCATCATAAGATTAGTGCAGTGTAAATAGATTTATGGTGGTTGGTTTTTTTAGAAATCATAAAATCAATGGGAATAATATGGATCTAATTTTTTCTTTTAGTTTTGAAGAAGCCTCCTGTTTCTGTTTCTCAATATGGAAGTCATCAAGCAATCTCCCATCATGCAACTGGACAACCCCTCTCCCCAAATATGGTTCCAGGTATGAAGTCTTACTCTTAAATTTGTACTTGAAAACCAATTTCCTGGTCATGTATTGTTATGTAGTGAATAAAACATGTCATTTAACAGCATAGTGAAGTAGCATTTTTCTAGTTAATGTTATATATTTTCCAATGACTGATAAAAGCTCAGGAAGAAGTAATCATTTAAAAATGTACATTGTGCCCTAGTTGGGTAGCTCATTTGGTTAGAGCATCATCCAGACATGCCAAGGTTGTAGGTTTGGTCCCCAGTCAGGGCACATGAAGGAATCAACCAATGAATGCATAAATAAGTGGAACAACAAATTGATGTTTCTTTCTCTCTCTCTCTCTTCCTGCCTCTTTAAAAATCAATAAATAAAAAAAATTTTTTAATGCACATTTAATATATTACTAAAAGCAAAAGAATTATTTGTTCTGCCATTCTGGACTACATTCCCTTTCATCTCTCTCAGTCTGCATGTATTTATCTTTTCAAAATGTGTTCAAATTTGTCTCACAGAGGCCTTCTATGAATTACTAGATCCATCTGTCTTAAACTCCCTACTCTGTACTTATGAATATTTGTTTTCTGAATGCCTATTTGGTTTTACATAAATGTTCTCCTAAAATAAGGGCTGATATAATTAAAATTAATTATAATAAGGATCTAAATCATGGCTTTGATGAGGAAAAGGAGGGTGGGGGAAAGAAAGCTTATATCCAGGAGATTGTAGTAAGAAAAAGATTGGCCCTGGTCAGGTAGCTCAGTTCGTTAGAGCATTGTCTGGATTGACCAAGGTTGCGGGTTCAGTCACCTGTCAGGACACATACAAGAATCAACCAGTGAATGCATAAATAATTGGAACAACAAATCGATGTTTCTCTCTCTCTCTCTCTCTCCCCCCTCTCCCCCCTCTATCCCCCACCTTCCTTTCTCTCTAAAATCAATCAATACATTTTTTTAAAATCAAGAGTTAATAGTTGTAATTGTGTAGATGAAAATGACTTAGAGTTTGAAACTTCTAAAAGCTTTGCTGTATTTTGGAGATTTCTGATAGCAATATGTACTTTGGAGGGAGGAAAAGAGTCATCCAGCCCTGTATCATTGCCGTTATAATTTTTTAGTTTCTACTATATATCCCTTTGGTAAATAGGTTTATAATCAGTACTGGAGATGCTTGTGGGGACTGATTAGTAAACTTCACACAGCTAGAAGCACATTGGTTATAAGATTTGGTTAAAGAAATTATAATAAATATTAAAAAAACAAAGCTACCTGACTACCACATGTCGTACAACAATATGTCTTAGCTCTTCTAAAGCAGGTCTTGTGAAATTCTTCTGCAAAATAAAACCTTAACTTGATGTTTTTCTGTCATAGATTCTCATATAAATCACAATGGAAACCCTGGAACTTCAAAGCAGAACACTCCCAATCTTCTTCAGCGTTTAATTCCAGCCCCAAACTTGGAGAGTGAACCCAGAATTCAAACAGTTATCCTAAAGCAGGCTACCAAGGATAGAGTCGGTGATTTCCATAAGTTGAAACAAAGTAAGAATCAGTTGATGAATATTGTACTGAAAAAATTTCTTTAAATACAATGTTTGTTTATAAGGCCCAATTAAGATCTTTATTGTTATAATGAAGATAGTATTATATATCTAACTAATGAATGTATATTAAAGCTATATGCATATTAGCAGAAAGTATAATGGTGGTAAAATTTAAGAGAAACAAATTTTAAGTGAATAGAGATCTTAAAGAAGATTTTTTTTAAGCTTCTCATGTTTGCCAATGTTAAATAATAAATTTTAGGTGAGTTCATTTTTAAACAATGCTAGTGGTTCTTATGACTAAGATTTTTTTGAGACGTGAGAAAAATATACTTTACTAAGCTAAGTGAATGATTATAAGGAGGAGAAGAGAAATAGTTTTGAAAAATGGATTCTGGGAGAAATATAGACCTGGTGAGAGTGTCATAGTGGGTGGTTCCCTGCTGCTTCCTTTTTCATTCCCTTCTACTGCAGTTTACTTCATTTAAGTCTTAGGAGAGAAGTGAAAGAAATTGAACATATTCATAGTACTGTGTAATAAAGTATGAGGGCTTAATTGTTTCAGAGGGATTGAGTTTGATAAATGGACAATACCTGTTAATTATAACTCTGGTGGATTCTCAGGAACTTACAGGAAAAAATTTTGGTAGTAGAGAGCATTTGGTGCAGTGCAATGTCTCTTAAACCGTACGAGACAGCTCCCTTCAACTATACATTTTTACTGCTTCTGATTTTCAAGGCTTCTTCCCTTCAACTTCTGAACTAACAATGTCTAAAACCTCCAGTTTGCCTTTGTTTGCTTTTTTGATGGGTTCTATGTTCAGAACAGTGTTTAGGCAGCTATTTGTACACAGGTTGCTTGTATGGTGAGTTCTGCACAGTGTTACATTTTTTAAATCTATCCAAGATACATTTATTGGTCTCACGACAGTTATTCGTATTTCAGGTATATATGAACATATAGTTTGGATTCATTTAATTGACTTTTCTTCCTTGTTATTTAAAAGCGTATCTGTGTATTTTGACTAAAGTAGTAGGTGAAAAACGTTTTTATTTTTAAAAATGTGACTAACATTTTAAATACAGTGAAAAAATATTTCCTCAAATCTTGTTGAAAGAGTGGTCTGAAAACTTTTATCTCAACAAAAAGAGGTTTAGAGTAAGGGTATAGCTAAATAATATATCTTAATTTGATCACTTAAGATTTTCTTCTAAATTTATAGTTTATCCTATACTTTTTTTATTTGCCTTACATATTTGTTCATTCGTTTTTTTTACCAATCTTTGGGCAAAGAATGTAACTGGAAAATAATTGCCAGGAAATTATCACTCTCTACAACTTTATTTTAAAAGAGCCTATTGAGTTTTAAACACTCCAAATTCTTTTCAATGTATATATAGAGTTGAAATCAATGTGAGCACTATTTTGTCATTTACTTCTACATTATTTCTTACATACATTTTAACCTACCAGATAGTTACATAGTTGTCTTTTTAAATATGTGTGTGTATATATATGTGTATACTCACATATACATATATCCATACATTGTGCTTAGGCAATAATAATGTTCATTTAGCTCTATTCTTTTATTATTTAAATTATTTCATATTCTCTCATATTAGTTGTAGTAACTGAATGTCTTTTCTCAAAGTACTTAATGCTTCTCCCACTTTGGGTGTTCCTTTAAAAGTGTATTCCAAACTGAAATTACTAGGTCAAAGTACTTGACTAGCTTTCTTGGTCCTGTTACCTTTTGTCAGATTATTCTCTAGAACAGTTTCACAGTGTCACTAGAGATGTTTAAATTTATTTCACTATGACTTGACCACATTTGCTTTTTAACTCCTTTATAAGTCATTTAGAATATATTCCTTAAAAATGTTTTAATAAGCATTTACTTTTTTTGTGACCTGTCCATTTTTGTAAGAAATTTTACTGTAATTATTTCTTGGTATATAAACTGTGCATCAGTTTTGACCACTAAGCCTGGTAACTTTGGAAATTGATCCTATATCTTTGTGTCAAATCTTTATAAATAATTAAGATATTCAGACACTGACCTTTTATAAATTACTGCCTTTATCATAATTTTTGGTTTCAATTGCCTTTCTTGATACGAGACTTTATTTTATCATGCAAAAGTCTTTTATTAAAATAATTTTTAAATTTTGATAAAATGCAGATAAAATTCAGCAAAGTGTTCAGTTCAGTGGCACTTAGTACATTCCCAATGTTGTATGGTCATTACAACTGTCTAATGCCAGAACTTTTTCATCACCCTCAAAGAAAACTCTGCCTACTAAATAGTCACTCCCCATTCCCTCCTACCACTTAGTTCCTAGCAATGACCAAAGCTGCTTTCTGATTTTATGGATTTGCCTATTCTGGATATTTCATATATAGGGAATCACACAATATGTAGCTTTTTTGTCTGGCTTCCTTCACTTAGCCTACTGTTTTTAAGTTTCAGCCATGTTGTTTCTTTTTATGGCTGGATGCTATTCATTTGTATGAATATACTTGGTTTATCCATTCACCCATTGACCAAAGCAGCTGCACCATTTTACAGTCCCACCAGCAATGCATGAGTGTTTCAATTTTCCACATCCTTGTCAACACTTAATATTTTCCTTCTTTTTAAACTATCGCCATCCTAGTAGGTGTTATCATTGTGATTTTCTTTTGCATTTTCCTAATGACTAATGACAATGAACATCTTTTCATGTACTTGTTTGCCCATTTGTATGTCCTCTTTGGAAAAATGTCTCTTCAGCTCTCATGCCCATTTTTAATTGTTTGAGTTGTTTGTCTTTGTTCAATTTTAAGCATTCTTTCTGTATTCTAGATATAAGATTCTCATTATTTTTGCCCATTCTATGGGTTATCTTTTCACTCTGATAGTGTCCTTTGATAGAGAAAGTTTTTAAATTTTGAAGTCCAATTTATCTTTATTTTTCTTTTGTTGTTCATGCTTTTGGGGTCATGTCTAAGAAATCTTTGTCAAATCAAAGGTCATGAAGATCTCCCACTTTATTTTCTTCTAAGAGCTATATAGATCTAGCTTTTATGTGTAGGTTTTTAATCTATCTTAATCTATACTTAACTTTTGTATATTGTGTGAGGTAAGGATGAAGCTTTATTGTTCTGTATATGGGTATTTATTCCGGCACTTTTTAAAAAAATCTTTATTGCATTTTTTCCATTATCATTTATATTCCTCTCCTACCATCAATCAATACACTGTTGTCCATTGTCCAGCACTGTTTGTTGAAGAGACTCTTCTTTCCCCACATTGAACATTCTTGGCATCCTTGTTAAAAATCAGTTGACCACAGATACTTGGGTTTATTCTGGATTCTTAATTCTGTTCCATTCAGACCAGATGATAGTAACACACTGTTTAGATTACTTTAACTTTGTAGTAATTTTTGAAATTAGGAAGTGTGAGTCCTTCTTTATAACATTTTGACTATTTGGGATCTCTTACAATTCCATTTGAATTTAGGATTGCTTGTTTATTTCTACTAAAAATGCAGCTGGGATTTTAACAGGAATTGCACTGAATCTATAAATTGCTTTGGGGCATACTCTCATCTAAACAATATTAAGTATTCCAGTCCATGAAAACAGATGTCTTTCCATTTATGTAGGGTATCTTTAATTTCTTTTAGCAATGTTTTTATAGTTTTCAGTGTATAAGTATTATGCTTTCTTGGTTACATTTATTCCTAAGTGTTTTATTCATTTTGATATTATTGTAAATCTAATTTTCTAAATTTCCTTTTTAGATTTTTTTTGGCTTTTGGTTTTAAATTCTTTTAATGCAGTTTTCTAAGAATATGCTAATATTTTATTTCATCTTGAGATTTAGAATATGGTATTTGATTTTCATATTGTAGAAATAATAAGTGTGCATCAGTGTTACATATATATATTTATCATGTACATTAGCATATATATATAACAAGTGTATATACATGAAGTCAATATTTTTATATGATACAAATTTTTCTATGTCTGTTTTACATCAATTCCATCTTTTTTCTTTTTACCTTTTATTACTCTTTACCCATTTCTCCCACCCCTACCCACCCCTGCCCTGCTTCTGGCAACTACCAGTGAGTTCTCTGTATTTGTGAGTTTGGTTTGTTGTTGTTGTTGTTGTTGTTTTTAGAGTCTACATATATGATCACATGGTATTTATATTTTTCTCTGTCTGACTTATTTCACTTAGCATAATGCTCTCAGGTTCACCCTTTTTGTAAATAGCAAGATTTCATTCTTTTTTTACGGCTAAAAAAAAAAATATATATATATATGTTCACAATTTCTTTTTAAAAATATTTTATTTATTTTAGAGAGAGAGGAAGGGAGAAAGAGAGAGAGAGAAACATCAATGTGTGGTTGCCTCTTGTGTGCCCCCTATTGGGGACCTGGCCTGCAACTCATGCATGTGCCTTGACTAGGAATCGAACCAGCAATGCTTTGGTTCATAGGCCAGCACTCAATCCACTGAGCCACACCAACCAGGCAATTTCTTTCTTCATTCATTCATTGATAGACACTTAGGTTGTTTCCATGGCTTGGCTTTTATAAATAATGCTGCACTGAACATGGGGGTGTGTATATCTTGTAAAATTAGTATTATATTTTTGTGTAATTTCTGGATCCTATGGTAGGTAGTTCTGTTTTTCATTTTTTGAGGAGCCTCCATACCATTTTCCATAGTGACAGTAGCAATTTACATTCTCACCAAGAGTGCACAAGGTTTCCCTTTTCCCTACATTTTTCCAGTTATGACTGATGTTTGCTTGTTGATCTTGTATCCTTCAACTTACCTGAATATGACACAATAGATTTTTATTTGTATATATTCAAGCATATCCATCTTGACTCTTATGACAAACCTTCATTTCTTTTATAGAAAATCATCAGTCTTTCATTTGACCATGAATAATAATACTAAATTTTTATTTATTTCCCATTTAATTGATTATTTAACCTCTTTGGAATTTACAATGATCCTAAATAATTTCCTCTACTCCGATAACCATCTGTCACAGGATATTACTTATTTTTACTTTGTGGAATTACTTCTTGTTTATCATACACATTAAATTATTTCACTATTTATAACCATCTCTTGAATTTTCATTTTATTCTAATTCTTATATTCCTAGCATATGATAATAACTTTTATACCAGTTCCGACGTGTGTAAGTTTTTCCTGCATCACCAAACAGTCCTTGAACACCAGATGTCCCACAATTCAACTGAATTCTGACACTATCTACCTGATGGTAGCCTCATATCTCACAGGTTTGGGCTCGGTCCTTCAAGACTGCCACTCTCACCCACTTTGCAAGTCCACATTTTTGCCTGTGCTTCTGACCTATTGGCTATAGATCTGAGTTTCTAAGATCCCCCTCCTTAGCTCTGATTAATTTGCTTGAGCAGCTGACAGAACTCAGAGAAACATTTTACTTAATAGATTACCTGTTTATTGTGAAATGATATAGCTCAGGAACAGCCAGGTGGAGGAGATACTTAGGGCAAGATATGGGGAGACAGTGCAGAGCTTCCACTTATCTCCAAATCTCTACCTTTTCACCAACGGAGAAGTGCTCTGATCCCTGTCCTTTGGAGTTTTTATGGAGGCATGGTTGGTTAAATAATCAGACACTGGTGATTGGTTCAACACCTAGCCCCTCTCCACTCACTATGGTTCTAATGTCTAATTACTTGGTCAATTTTGCTAGCAACCTCATTAACATAACGAAGGATACCTCACTTAGGATGTGCCAAAGGTTTAGGAACTCTCTGCCAGAAAAGGGGATGAAGACCAAATACATGTTTATTATTACAAACCACAATATCATGTATGGGTTTGCAAACTACTGTTTTTATTAAGTTGAGCCTACCTTAAAAATCCTAATTTTTTCTCTATTCTTCAGAAGAATTTCACTATTAATTTATCAGTTCTGTAACTAGTCCTTAGAAACTTTAATGTGTATTGAATTAAATCTGCAAATTAAATTGGGCAAAATTATATTACTATCGTTTGTCCTTACATCTAAGACTCCATTTATTCATGCTTCATTGTAGTCTTATACTTTTCTTTGAATAAATATCTGACTTCCCAAGTTAAATTATTGTCAAAAGGTTTAATTTTTTTATCACTTAAAAGGAGAGCATTTTTTCATTGTACTTTCAAGTTATATATCACTATTGCGCGTAGATTATAATTTATCTTTTGATATTTCTTATTTCTTGAAACTTTAAATTGCTTGTTCATATGTCTAATAAATTCTTTTTATAAGGATTTTAAAAGATATACTATCACGGTAACTGTGATAGTGATTATATTTAACTGTTTCTTTTCCAGAGGGTAAACTGTATTTAGTCATAAAAGGAAAAGATTTTTTTCAGTGTAGTTTAACCTGATGATTTTCTTCTTATTTTAGCTTTATAATTGTCTTCTTTGGTGTTATTTCCTCTCAAAATCCTATTGCCTAAAACAATTCAATATAGTAATAGAACTATTTGAAATAAACTTTTAAGGTATGAGGAACCCGTAGAGATACTTGAATGTTCAAATACTCAGTGTATAGGTCATTGGGCTAGTAGCACCCCCATCACCTGTGATTATTAAAATTATTTCAGGCCCTCTCCTAGACCTTACTTATACTTACATTAAAGTTTGACACTCTATTCTGATATGATTCCTTCATTTTAAAAACAAGAAAAATTATATCTAGAGAGGTTAATTTGCTTCAGATAAATAGTGGAACAACCAGAACCATTATCTAGGTCCCTTATCTTCAGGGTCCCTGCTTTTTCTCTGTATCACAGCGCCTCCTCTATACCTTTGAAGTTTGGGGAAATTATGTAATATTTTATTTTCTTGTTCTATTTCCGGCAAATTCTTAATCATATTTAAAAGTTGTGCTCTGCTGTCCCCTATTTAATAAACTCCTTATTTATACCAGCTCCACTAAGTCATTCACTCCCTTCTCAAACTACTGCATTTCCTTGAACATACTTTCATTAATGTATATGTCATATTACTCTGTAATTTACTGCTGTAGGGGAAGAAAGTTTTCTTTGACCTTCTTAGGGTCCCTGGCTGGGTCTGAAAATTAAACTAACAAAGACAGATTAATGGGAGAAAAGCATAAAATTTATTTAATATAAATTTTACATGGCAGGGGACTCCTCATAAGGTAGTGAAGAAGACCCAAAGAAATGGTTAAACCTGAGTGTTTTTATGCAAGATCTGATGAAGAGTGGAAAGTTGTGGAAAGATATGATAGGACAAAGGGGTGAGGTAAGTGTAGTAAACTAAGGGAAACTTAGCAAGATTTATTTTTTCAAATTCTTCTCAGTGTTACTGTCTTGAATATAAGGATGTTCCTTTCCTTCAGGTATAGGAGAGGCACCTTTCACATGAGGGGTTTATGACTTGCTTCAGGAGAAGATTAGAAAGTCCTTCCTGAACATGCCATTTATCAAATTCCTTCATTTTGAAATACAATAGTTTCTCCTTTTCCATGCACATATGTTCCAAGTCCCTAGGGCATACCTGAGACCAGGACACACACACACACACACACACACGTGTGTGTGTGTGTGTGTGTGTGTGTGTGTGTATACATATATAAAATGTTTTTTCCTATGCATATATACCTTTGATAAAGTTTATAAATTAGACACAGTAAGAGATAACAATAACTAATAACAATTATAACAATATACTGTAATAAAAGGTATGTGAATGTGGTCTCTTTTTCTCAAAATATCTTATTGTATTATACTCACCTTTTCACTTAAAGGAAACACTTTACAGCTTCTCTTTGGCCTATTGACAGCATCACTACTCTTGAACTTTGGGAGATTTTTAAGTAAAACAAGAGTTACTTCAAAACAAGCAATGTGATAGTATAACAGCTGACCAGATAACTGAGATGACTACTAAATGACCAGTGGGTAGCATATACAGCGTGGGTGCACTGGACAAAAGAATGATTCATGACCCTGGTGGGACAGAACAGGGCAATATGACATTTCATCATGCTATTCAGAGTAGCGTACAATTTAAAACTTACAAATTATTTATTTTTAGAATTTTCCATTTCATATTTTTGGACCAAGGTTGACTATAGCTAATTGAAACACAGAAAGCAAAACTATGGGTAGAGGGGGACTATAGTATTTAATATGGCAAGGTGCCATATTTTGGGGTATTATATCCTGAAGCCCACCATTCTCTTGTCTGAAATTTCTCCATGAAATTTCATAGTCCAGAAACTGAGTTGGTAGTTTGTCTCAGAACCCGCTGAGCCAGTCTCTCAGTCCTAGGCATTTCTGTGGAAACAAAAGTAAATCATTGGAACAACTATAGGGTTGGGCAAAAGTAAGCTTACAGTTGTTTGTATGGAAATGAATACAATAATTGATAAATAATAATACAATAATAAACTTTGTTTCACATACAACTGTAAAAAAGAGGTACTTGAAATAGTCAAAACTGTAGGTGTTAAACTGAATAATGCTAGAGTCAGTTGAATGTGTTCACTACCAAATAAATGGTACAAAGTAGATACTATCAGTAGATGAAGACTAGGAAAAGGGGTTGCCTCCTTAGAGTAAATTTTCCTTTTTTTTCTCTCTCTAGAGTTATTATAAGCAAGTCAGATTGATTCTTTTTGTTTATAATAGTGGCAACATATTAAAAGAATGACATGAAAAATATAACCTTCTTTTCAATAGGATAGTTGAGAAATTGAAACCCATTAATGAACTTTGAGCTAATGTAGAAAATAATAATTTATAGTCCTGGCTGGTGTAGCTCAGTGGATTGAGCACAGGCTGTGAACCAAAGGGTCGCTGGTTCGATTCCCAGTCAGGGCACATGCCTGACTTGTGGGCTAGATGCCCAGTGGAGGCCACATGAGAGACAACCACATTGATGTTTCTCTCCCTCTCTTTTTCCCTCCCTTCCCCCTCTCTAAAAATAAATAAATAGATAGATAGATAGATAGATAGATAAATAAAATCTTTAAGAAATAATTTATCTTGCTTTGGCTTATAGTGCAGAATTACAACATACCATTTAGTTATCTTGACTCAAATGCCCTTTTGTGATTGAGAATATTCTAGGTATTTGCCATTGTCCTTTAATTTTCTACTGGTCTTTGAAGTTTACAGTCTGATATTTAATGTGTTTTAAAGAATATATGTCATTATATATGAGGTTCTATTATGTTGTTTAAAATATATGAACAGTCTCTTATGATTTGTTTTTCCAGCTTGATACTGCCTCAAGACTTTGAATAGCTAGTGTATATGTTGCTTCTTTTTTTCATGTTTCAACTGCTGGGATAAAGCTGTCTTGTTACTGATAGTCTCTAAGTTAATCATTTCACCCAGCCATCAGGGGGGAAATAATATTCAAGTACAGAATTGAATCTTGCTACAATATAAGGAAATCTGGCTATCCAAAATAAATATGATTACTGTATTACTTCCCTAGTTGGGCACTGCTTTAACACTGTGGTTAATAAGAGACAGAACTGAATTTAAAATCTTTAAATAGGTAAAATTCTTCAGAGACAAAGTCTGATATTAAATTTCTGTTGAATCACATCACAGATTTGTACCATCGTGTAGTAACTTTACTTCCTTTTTCCTTTCCGAAATACAGTTTTTCCCCAGGATCATTTCTTTGATTTATAGCTGTTTTTTGTAAATATTTATTTCCAACGAGAAATTACGTTCTCATTGTGTAACCTATTATCATTACATTTATGAGTCTTAAATCTACACATCTAACCCTGAGTTTACACCTAGTCTAGTTCCATATATGTATCTATAAATTATTTTTATGTGGATATCTTACTGTAACTCTAAGCTCAGTATACCTAAAACAACATTTGCTTTCTCATACATTCCCAATTATTCCATTTTGGGTCAGGCACCATTATTTTTAGTTTCCAGGCTAGGATTATAGAAACATTCTTTGACTCTTTCTACACCATTGTACCACGTATTCATTTAGTTTGTCATTTGTAAATGTATTTGGTTTACCTGTACCTAGCAATTTTTCTGATATCTTCCTAGTCTAAGTCCTATAGCTTTGTACCTGACTAGACCCTAGAGATGCTGTGGAATATAAGGCAGATTAGATTCCTGATCTCAGTTTAAAAGAAATCATTACAACTACCTATTGCCTCCCGTGTGAAGTTCAAACTTCCTCTAACAAATAGAAACCAAGTCTCCACGTTCAGATATCTCTTTCTAAATTATTGTGTTATAGCACCAATAGTATCACTTTCTACTTACTTGTTTACATGTTTGTCTCCCTTACTACTATGAATTACTGGAGATGGAGATTGTAAGTGTATTTTTGTATCATAGTGCATAGCACATTTTCTGTCACGTCAGTGAATCTTTGTTAGTTGTATGGATGAAAAGCATAGTAGATGCTGGGTTGGCCAAAAAGTCCTTTTCTTCCACAAAATAAAAACGTATTTTTCATTATTACCAATAATTTATTGATTTGAGTATTTTCATTATGTTGGCTATCTCCTGCATGGTATAACACTGACTGTTCTCAATTAATGTCTTGATTTGATTACTGTCAACTTCAGCTGGCCTACCCGACCTTGGAGCATCATCCAGAGAGAAATCTCCTGCAAACCACTTTTGACACATTCAGTCAGTCACAGCACCTTCTTCATACACTGCACAAAATCTTGTGTGTTTCAGTTGCATATGAAATAATGCATTAAAAAATGCATTGAAAAATGCATAATAAATAATAAAGCATAATACACCAAAAATGTTGCCTATCTTCTTCCATCTTATATTTAAATGGCTACACAAAAATTCACCAACTCTGATAAGTTTTTTAAATGCATGCTGATATGACAGCTGTCACAATACAATCTAACAAAATTGTGAAGTTAAAGACAACTAAGTGCTACTAAAGCCATCTTACAGAAAAAAAAGTTTTTGTCCAACCCAATACTTCTATATATTTTGTCATTCCTTCTAACTTTGATCTTGCCTAGTAGATATAAGAGGCCTTTTTATTTATCTATCTATTTATTTATTTATTAAATATTGATTTTAGAGAGAAAAAAGGAGGGAGGATGAGGGGGGTGTAGAGAGAAACATTGATTTGTTCCACTTAGTTATGCATTCATTGGTTGCTTCTTGTATGTGCCCTGACTGGAGATCAAACCTGCCATTCTTTATATTCTTCTTTGCACTTTCTAATATAAATAGTCAAATTAATCTCTTTATGGTTTCCTAAATACTCCATCTTCATTCTTATTCTTGGAATGTTTCTTACCTTCTGTCATGGTCCCATATATATATGCCTCTTTTTTTGAAATATCTTCTAGCTCTAATCCACACTAATTTCTCTGTTGTATGACTTTTTTTTGCACATATTTGCCTGACAGTTATATAATTTACAGTTTGTTATAATGACCAGCATTATGCATTTTTACTTATACTGTCAAATCCATTCGCTGTTTAATGTGAAGTTTGTCTGATATCTCCAACTTGACTGACAGTGTTGTGTGGTTGGCTCTTTTTCTCTCTCATTGTTTCCAAGGGTTAGCTCTTTCTACAAAGATGAAAATTCTGTACATAAAGATAGCACAAATTACTATTTTACAAAGGACAGTTATATAGTCATCCATTCTTACTACTGATTTTCTGTCTGTTGCTGAGTATCACTGTAATCGCAGTATTAAAATTTTTTTTAAAGATTTTTTTTAAGTACTTTTTTTGTTTTCTTTTAGATTTTATTTATTTATCTTTAGAGAGGAAGGGAAGGAGAGAGGGAGAGAAACATCAATGTGCGGTTGCCTCTTGTATGTCCCCTGCCGGGAACTGGCCTGGCAACCCAGGCATGTGCCCTGACTGGGAATCGAACCGTGATCCTTCGGTTCGCAGGCCCGCGCTCAATCCACTGAGCTACACCAGCCAGGGCGCAGTATTAAAATTTTATAACTAAATTCAGGGTAGTCAGATCATCAAATACTTAAAAAAAGAAACTTTATATATTGTTCTGTTGGAATATTAAAATAGGCACAGATGGATCATCTCTTTGGTTAACATGCCATGTCTGATAATATTAAATATATTTTGCAATAACTTTTTTCATAACTGATAAAAATTGAAAATGTTTTCTTGGAGGAAATAGTGTACCTTGAGCAACTCTCTTGTTAACTACAATAATATGTTTGTATATTTAAAACAGCACTTTCACATTGCATAAAGTGATAATTGTTAACTGCTC
Organism: Glossophaga mutica; assembly: GCA_039655065.1. NCBI lineage: Eukaryota > Metazoa > Chordata > Mammalia > Chiroptera > Phyllostomidae > Glossophaga > Glossophaga mutica. The sequence goes on along the minus strand of CM077303.1, from coordinate 61,766,710 downwards.
CAGGCATTTTGCCCATAGTAAATTTACATATTAAGAAAAAAAAAATAGAGATTTCTATAAATCTCTTTTACTTTCTTACATTGGCATGATTTATTTTATCATTAAGGAAAGAGATAATAATAAAAACCACCAATTTTTATGTGTGTGTTACTGTTATTAGGTCAGGTGTCCTCACAAATAGCTTACCTATTCTTTTTTTTTTTTTTTTAAGATGTTATTTACTTATTTACTTATTTAGAGAAGGGAAGGGAGGGAGAAAGTGAGGGAGAGAAACATCAATGTGTGGTTGCCTCTTGAGCACTCCCCAACAAGGACCTGGCCCACAACCCAGGCATGCGTCCCTCAGTGGGAATCAAACCAGCAACCCTTTGGTTCATAGTCTGTGCTCAGTCCACTGAGCCACACCAACCAGGGCTGTTTACCTATTCTTGTTACTGTTTTTCCTTTTAACTTTTGTATATTCATTTATTTTTCTTTTTATCAAATTTTCCATTTATTTACTTATTACACATAATCTTATACTAGAATAGATTTGAGATGACCTTATGTTTTTGTTTTGTTTTGTTTTGTTTTGTTTTTACTGGCCACTCCACCCAGCTTTAAAAGTCTTTTGTGTAAATGTGATTTGTTTCTTAACTATTTTCCTGATCACTCAGCAACTAGAAATATATTGGCCTGATGATGTGGTGAGGCATCTGTGGAATTAACTAATACCTCCATATTTTTTTTTATTTGTACTTAACTTTTCTTTCCAAGCAAAGGAAGTTATTTTTTTTCCCTGAATGTGTCACTGCAAAAATTTTTACAATATAATTCCAAAAATTTTAGTCCTATTAAAAAAAGGTTTTTATAATTTTAAAAAAGTCTTAAATTCTTACACCATAAAGAATTTAATGTCATATTATAGGGATTGGGATAAAATTTGCTTTATGTTACTTAAATTTAATGTCAAAGTAGAGTTTAACATGTATTTGTGAGTCAGATCGTAGTTTGCCTAACTTTTATTTTTAATGCCTGATTGTTGAGTAGCTAGCTTTATAGAGTAGGTGTTACATCTGTAGCTCTTCTTGATTTCTAGTTGTTATTAATGTGTATTATATGACAGCTTCATGTAGGTCAACTTTCTTAAGTATCCTCTACCATTGACTTTTAAATATCTGGTTTAGGGAATGGGAAAGAATAAATCAGAATTACTTGGGTTGTTTTTTCAAAAAATATACCATTAAGGATTCTGATAGTTTACTCTCTGCCATTATTTCTTGGAAACCAATTCATGGTTATAGTGAATCACTGGTACCAAAGGAACTTAAGATCCCAGGTGTGTCAGTTTTTCTTAGTATCATGAAAGAAACTAGCCTGCATAGTATTTGTTGGTGTTATATTTTAAAAATTATCAAAATTATTCATGGAAAGTGGTATATCATAAAGCAATAAATGACTACAAATTTCAAGTATATATTAATATCTAGTAATAAAAGTATTCTTCCCCATAAAGTGTTAAATTAGACAAATACTTGTATCAGAGTTGTTGATTAGGAAAACAATACTGAATATGGTGCCCTTTTCTTTTATAAAACATAAATACCTTTAAGTAGCAAGTACTAAAATTAACACAAAAGAGAAATTCTTAAATAAACGTTATTTTCTGTCTTCATTCTTATTTCCTTTTTTCTTGAATAACTTTCACAAAATGTATCTTTATTATAAGTATTGTCCTGAAAGTGGCCAGGTTTCACTTATTTACTTTCTGATCTGCCTTCAGTACAGGTTCCTTCTTTTTCTTCTCTCTCTTTACTCTGGAATTAATCCTCTACCTACTTCACAGGCCGATTCTTTGATGAGAATGAATCCCCTGTTGATCCGCAGCATGGCTCTAAACTGGCGGATTATAATGGGGATGATGGTAACGTAGGTGAGTATGAGGCAGACAAGCAGGCTGAGCTGGCTTACAATGAGGAAGAAGATGGTGATGGTGGAGAGGAAGACGTCCAAGGTGAGCGTGGGCCTGGTCTCCATGCTGTAACGATGAAACCCACCATTCCAATTTGGTTGAATTTGTGTAGAATTTTCCTGCTTATTAGCACCAGTATGGTCTTAATGCAAATAGGTTTGGTTCAGTTTTTTCAATTTTGTTTTGAAAACCATTTTACAATAGTGGTATTAGTAGATTTGTAGATTAATTATTTTAATTATTTTTTATTTTTAGTTAAATGTGTTATTGATATAGTTTGAAACTCAGAATCTTGAGAAGTTTTAGAATTGAATTGTTTTAAATGGCTTTCAACTTTGCCTAAGGCAGATTTATTTCCAGAAAATAATTCTTTTCCAATTTCTCATCTGAAAGCATTTCAATTATTCTAGATACAAATATTGACCGGACAACCTTTTTGTTATCAGGGAAGCCACAAAAGGAATAGTCAGTCAGGAGATAAGATTATTTCACTGTTGATTCAGCATAGAAAGAGCTGTTTTTGAAATTTTTCTGAGGCTTAAAATTTATATTTAACAATCAGTTAGTGAAGATTTGTCTGTTTTATGTTTAATACACAGATTCAACATATTTTCTTTGTTAACTGTGTTACTTCTGAGCTTTTAACCTAGAATCTACCTGTGTGCATGCAGCCCTACCCATGCATGCATATCAGAGTATGTTGCTTTATTGCAAGTTTTAGGACTGTTTTCTGCCTATTTACATCATTTACTAGTACTTACGGAGTTTTTTTCTATAAAACTTGATTTTAAAGTTAATACATGTATTTTAGATTTTATATTATGCATGAAATCTTTTTTAATGAAACCTGTCTTGATTTACTCTTTAGCTCTTTTTAAGGTAATTAAATTTTATTTAGGTTCATGACAAGAATTATTTTTATAAAACTCAGAATAAAACATAGTTGTCCTAGAATACTACCTATTTAATAGAAAAAGGGAAACCAAAGACTCTGACTTCTACCTAGGCATTGCTTTGATAGCCCATTGTAGTTTTGGGAGAATGGTCATTGGGAATAGAAAGAGATTAATAAATGTTAGCAGTTATTTAAGGATACATTAAATGAAAACTTCTCAACACTTTTGGTACTTTTGAATAAATTATACTCTCCTTTCTATACTCTCATCTATCTTCATAAATTACACCATTTTTTCCTTACTGCTTTTGTGACTTGTTTGGATTACATTTACTTGCAGTTATTTGCAATGTTGCTTTAAGGCCTTTTCTTACATTTATATCATATCACCAGTTAGAATTTAAGCTCTCAGAATGCAGGAATTTTTATTTATTTTGCTTACTGTTGGGTTTGTATCCTTTTCTGCCTTCATATTCCTCCCCACCACCCATAGGGCCCTCAGTAAATGTTAAGTGATATTTTTCCCCTTTCTCATTTAGTTTTTATTCTTGTAACTGTGACTAAGGTAATAACCCTTTAATTTCTGGTCTCATAAGCTTGCTTAGTTTACACTAGAAACATTTCTAGTTTTCTTTCAGAAGAGCTTCTGTCATCTCAGATAATTTTGAGGTTTTCTTTAGTTAATTACAACAATAATTAAAAATCATTTCTTATATTTTGGCTATCTTAAAGGTGATAAACTTTATTACAGAACTGTACTTTAATATTTTTATGGCTTTTATCCATAGCAGATACTTTTATTTTCAGTGCCTTCTCTATTTTCGGTACCCTCCTCCCTCGCCTACCCTCAGTTTTCATTGCCACTTTCCACTGTAGGCCCTCAGTTCCCTCATGCTACTCTGCCTTTACTTTCACAAGAAAATTAATTTATTGATTCATTAATTCATTAATTCAAGAAATATAAGGAAATGACCTAGGATGATATCCTTAGTGAAGTAGAGAATTGGTAGATTTTTGTTTTTTTCATTTGCAAGTGAATCTTACTTGAACTGGGGTTTGCCATTTAACATTTTTTTCTCATTCTGGGGTTCACTAAATGATAGCAGCAGAGGAGAGGGCAGCTACCAAGGGGAACTCCCTTATCATAGAGAACAGAAAGATGCAAAAACATCAGCTCCGGCAACTAAAGAGGGATAAGTTTGGGTGAAATGACTAAAAAGAAATACTGAAGATCCAAATAATTTAAAAAATGTTTCATGTTTAAATTTTTTTATTGTTGTTCAAGTACAGTTGTCTCCATTTTCATCCACAACACCCCCCTGCCCCACCCATCCCCACCTTCCACCTTCGAACCTACCCGCTTTGGCTTTGTCCATGTGTCCTTTATACATGTTCCTTGAAGGCCCTGCACTATTATCCCTCTCCCCGCTCCTCTCTGGTAAAATTTTTAGGTATAGTATTAACTGTTCAAAAAATAGGGAGGGGAAATTATGGTTATTCCCTAGTTAAGTTCGAATATTTGGAATTTAAAAGCATTTCTTCATAGCTTAAGCATAGAAATAATGGTTCAGTTTCCAGGCCAGTTTGCACTTGAAGCAAAAGCAGGCAGTAGAGTGGAAAAATACATTAGCCTGACAATTGGGAGATCAACTGTGTATTGCTTTTCAAGTCACTTAAACTCTCTGGGCCAAAATTTCTTCATCTGTAATGTGAGAGTATTGAACTAGTGTTCTCAGTGCTAAAATGCTGTGGTTATTACACTCACAGTGGCATCACTATATATAACACAAGTATTATGGGAAAATGTATTTCAGATTTCAGCATGCCTGAAAAACATCTTCCCCCAAACCCAGGAAAGAAAATGGAAACTACTCCAGCCATTGAGATTCTGCAGCCAGAATTATCTGCTTTCTCTGGTATTAGGAGTTTTTCCTCAGGGTGTTGTGTACCTGAGATTAGAGATTCCAGCTGTAGGACTGAGACTCTGGCTTCAGCTAAAGATAATCTGGTTTTGGGCTCCAAAACCTGGATTATGAAATGGAGGTTTGAGCAGCATCTCTGCCATAGGAAGCTAAAGGATTCCAGCTTTAACTCTGATGCCTGTTCATATACATTGATCATTTGGTTCAGTACTGTCTACAGTGTTTTCTTGTAGAATTAAGTGAAGCCTAATGTTCCTGTGTTTACAGTCCTGCTTTATTTTGGTTTGAAGTTCCTGGTTTCCTGAAACATCCTGAAATGTAAAATAAATACATTTACATTGGTATAAAAAAATGTTTTCCTGGTTTCTTAAAGAAAATTGTGGAAAGACTGCACATCTGGTGATTTTTCTTTTAATTTATTCTTCATTGTAATAAGGAGATGGATATTTACAAATTCCCTGTACTCTTATCTTTAATCTCATAAAGGTTCCAAGTTTGTTTAATAGGATGTGAAATGCATATTACTGAGTTTATCTATGGAAGGAAGCTTAGCATAGTGCTTAAGTGCCTGAGTCTAAGCCAGGACTGCCTGGATTTGAATTCCAGCTGTTCCACCTTCTAGTTCTGTCACCTGTGAATTACATAACCTCTATGCCTCAATTTCCTCATCTGTGAAATAGGGATAAATACAGTTAACCTAACTCAACAGTTATGTGGATTATATGTTTTAAATATTTGTTCAGCATTTACAACACAGTCTTTCACACTGAAACACTATTATAAGTGTTTGTCGAATAAAGTAATGATTTAAAAAGTAAAAGCAAACTAGAACTTTTTTCTCTGGGTTGCCTGCTTTAGAGGATAATGGCACTTTCGACTATGGATTAATTTGTATGTTTTAATGGAAACTCACTGCTTGGTAGAACTTGCATTATGGCAGTGGTCCTTTCTTGACCTCAGAGGTAATTTAGGAATTATTTAATACATTATTAATATCTTTATATTATATTTCTTTAATAGTCATGTTGTGAACTATTTACAGATTTCACTACTTTGTAAAGTAAAATAAAATATTAGTTCATATAATTATATTTAGTGGTTATTCTATGTCAGATTTGATTAGCTAATTTCATCATACTTTAACAGATAAATGCATAAGTTGTTAGTAGAAAGTTGAATTCTGGTTAGAATAGATACACTGAAAAGGGACTCTACTTAATGTAAATGATAGCTCAATGTAAGAAAGATAATATTCCAAAAGTCCTATGAAATTCTGAAAAACAATATGAAGGCACCATATTAAAACTTTGCTAAAAGAGCATAAATTAATAAAAACCAACAAGCTTCTCCTTATATTTATAGAGGACCTTGGAATACTGCCTTCATATGCACTATTTTATTTTGAGACAAAAAACAGCTGTTATTCTTGTTCTACCGAGAAGGTAATTAGAGATCTAAAGAGGGTTAGGAACTACATCATGTTTGTTCAGTGTCTAAGCCAGGACTAGAATTCATTGTTTTCTATTCTTAGATCTTTGCACTTATTTTCTCTTTATAATTACTCATTTAAGAAAACCAAAAAGTAACAGTATTTTTTCAATAACTTGCCTTGTTAAATTTCTTCAAGTTCTTTATACAATTGCTTTTCCCAGCACTTCATGGTGATTGTCTTCATTTAATTACTAAAGTCTTGAAAGATGTATTTATAGCTATAGGTAAGGTCCCATCACATGTATCCTAGGTACCAGTGATGCTTTTCTTTTTAAAATCAAAGATAACTTTATAAAGTAAAATATAATTTTAAAATATAAATATGATTATGGATATAATGTCAGCTTTTACACGTAATAGATTTGGGGTTTTCATAAAAAGATATCAAAGCTCTGGCTGGGTAGCTCAGTTGTTCAGAGTGTTTTCCATATGCCAAGGTTGTGGGTTAGATCCCTGGTCAGGGCACATACAAGAAGCGACCAATGAATACATAAATAAGTGGAACAACAAATCGATGTTTCTTTCTCTCCCTTCTTCTCTCTCTACAATTTAAAAAAAAGATACGAGATCAGTTTGTTAGAATATGATGTAAAACAGTTTTCTAAATGAGAATTTCTATAAATTAAACAGGAAAGTTATTGAAAGGAAAGAGGAAGTTTATTATATTTCATGAAAAATGTAAAGAAGAAATAAACACATCATTATGAAAAGTTCATACACAAAACATACACCACATGGGGACCAAATCCACAACCTAGGTACCTAGGCGTATGCCCTGACCAGGAATTGAACCGTCGACCTTTCACTTTGTGGGCTACTGCCCAACCAACTGAGCCACACCAGCCAGGGAGGGAAGTCATTTTTCAAGACTCAAGGAACCAAAAGATGTCATTTTTAAAAGCCATGTACTAAAAAGGGAACCTCTTGGGCTCTGACTGAAATACTTTTCATTCTTATTCTAACACTTTAATACTCTGAGCAATCTTATTTCAAAACCTGTAGTTTATAGTAAAATTAGAAAAGAAGGGTTGCTGTTGTCAGATAAACTGACAGTAAAGTGACAGGTGATACCCATGAAGGACCCAGAAAAACCTGTGAATAGCCAAATAAGTCAAAACTCCAAAGCACTATACAGAGTTGCTTAATATAGCTACTCAAAGTGACTTTGCAGACTTACTGTCTAACAATGTGATATAATTAATTTTTCTTTTTGGTAGAGCAAAGGTTAAGGTTTGGGTTGTATACTCCACTTAGGAAGTTAACTGGTAAACTCTTTGCAGAGAAACAAAGAAATTCACTAAAATGTTAAATGTTGAGATTATGAGTTACTTTTACTTTCCTTTTTTTTTTTTTTAAGATTTTATTTATTTATTTTTAGAGAGCGGGGAAGGGAGGGAGAAAGAGAGAGAGAAATATCAACGTGTGGTTGGTTATCTCTATAGTACTCTGTACTGGAGACCTGGCCTGCAACCCAGGCACATGTCCCAACTGGGAATCAAACCAGCAATCCTTTGGTTCGCCGGCCCATACTCAATCCACTGAGCTACACCAGCCAGGCTGAGTCATTTTTATTTTCTAAATTTTACCTGATGATTACCTATGGATTAATTTTATAATTAGAAAAAATTTAGGTTTTAGAGGCAAGAAAATATATACAGAATAGTTTCTACCCAAGTTTTAATTAAAAGGACTGAACTTCATCTATATAGAAATAATATATAAACAGATCAACTCCTCAATGTTTTGGGTTCCTAAAGTTTTCCTGGCTGTATTTGTCTAGCTTCCTCCCTCCCTCCCCTTCTTCCTTCCATCCATCCATCCATCATTAAAAGATTTGTTAAAATTAAGTAATCTTAATTTTCCAAAATTGGTACACTTTTTGCTCTTTAGCCAAGCAACTGAGAAATAGAACACTATTTGCTGAAGGTGTAAAATAATGAGGAAAAAACTACCTTAAAAAAGAGAAAACTACTTGAGAAAAAAGAGATATTTTTAAAATTGTATTGCTGCAATGATTTAAAAAATAATATTCTTGATACATAATTATTTCCCTTTCAGATGATGAAGAACGAGAACTTCAGATGGATCAAATGGATCCTGGAGACTATGGAAAGCAACATTTAAATGATGTCCTTTAAGTCCTAAAGAAAAACTTCAGAAAACCTAAAGTGCTGTAAAATGGAATCATTTCTACTTTGTCTTTTTTGACTTTTGTTGTAAAGATCAGTTGTATCAGTTGTAAAGATACATTGAGGTAGATTTAAGGAAAAATTTTAATGAAGGAATGTACCCATGTACATATATGAACTTTTTCATACTGTATTAGTAAAGCAGAGACCTTTTTGGATGAGCCAAAAAAAAAAAAAAAAAAAAAGTAAGCAAAACGGAGTCTTTGCATTTAAAGCAAACTAATGTATATTTTACATTTTATTGAGCCTAATTCTTTACACAAATGGACAAACAGGAAAAAATGGTTGCACTGTTTGTAAGTTGCACACAGGATAACCACAGTGAGAACAGTTATTCAGCTGAAAAACTTTTTGTATACTAATATATTCTTGTTAGCCCAACAGGTGTTCTGTTCTGTCTTACCCCTTATCTCATGTTCTTCCAGGAATTATACCTAGAATAATAGTTAGATAAAAAAGGGGAACCTGGAAACCAAACACTGGGCAGCATGTGTGCAAATTCACTTCTCTACTCCTTTTATTTTACATGAGTGTGGATGTGTTTCGGCAGGTAAGCTGGCAGCTGAGGCCTGATGAAAGTTGAAATAACCTGCAAAGATATAATATTTATGAGTTATACTTTAGTTCATGAAATTGTGAAATGCATGATTGACAATATATTTTCAATTTTTATTTTTCTCACATAATACCAGTACTGTTTAACTATAACCAGCACTGGCTAAAATTTTTATATTTTTCAGAGTTCAATTGGTGAATATATTCATGATTTAAATGCCAGATTCTGAAAGAGTCTAAATCAACTTTGAAATGAATCTGCAATCAGTATTTCAAAGCCCCTCTGGTACTTTTAGTGATATAATTTGATGAGACTTTTTCAGAATTACTAAGTAAGGAGTTTTAACAGATTTTTATTAATGCACAGATAAATAGAAGTACAGTGAGGTCTATAGCCATTTTATTAAAATAGCTTAAAAGTTTGTAATAAAGATGAAGAATCTTTGTAATTACCTAAATGTTAGTTAAGAACCCATAAACCTCATATTTGCTAGTCTTATAAAATTATTTTAAATGCTTCGTCTTTTTTGACACTTTTCAGTAGAATATATAAGCTACATAATCCTTGTTTTCTGAGTTAAAGTACTTTAAACCTAACCCCCCAAAATAAAAGGTTTTGATCATAAGGAGTAATTCAAGGTTGCTCACTCTGTGTTTCAGAAGGGCTACTGGTAATTGCACATAAACATGAAATGCTCTCACCCCTCCACCACCCCCATACTCAGGTCCTAGTCAAAATTCAAATTTTAGAGATTTTTTTAAAAGGTTTTTCACTTATTGGAGGTACAAAAATTATTACACTTTAGTTTAGAAATTATTAAGCAACCAGGAAAAGATATAGTGATTTACTAAAATTGTTTTTTCTACCCTATAAAAATACGGAATTCATGCCTTTGCTATGAGTAGAGTCAGGCCTATAAATGAATAGGTGTGATAATTCACAGAATTTTTAAAAATGGAGTTAAAGGGAATTAACGTATACCTTATGGGCATTAGGATGGGACGGTAAATCTAAAATATACTCCTAGTAGTAGTTTATGTTTAATACTGTAAAATCTTTACAAATGAAAACCATGAAATTTCCTGCCTTAGTTCTTTTGTCATAAAAACAATCACTTGGTTATATGATAGCTGTTACTTACACAGCCAAATTTCTTCAGTTAGCAGTCTAGACATTTTATAAGCTGAGAAATCTTGGACCAATTGATAATATTTCCAACTGTATTAACATTTTAATGCTATAAAATGTTATGTGAATCTCTTAAAATTCTGACATTCTACAGTCTGTATGAGACATGCTGGTTTTGTAATGTTTTACTCTGCCTTAAAATTTAGGTTTTTAAATGTATTTTTGCCCTGAATTAAGTGTTAATTTGATGAAAACTCTGCTTTTGAAATCATCACTTACTGGGTTCTAATAAATTAAAAATTAAACTTGCTTTACTATTTTGCTGATTCTAATAACATATACACACATCACACTTATGTTATGCAAATATTTACATTTTAATGTTAAAATTTGAGTAAATTTAGAATTTATTTTAAGCTAAGCTAAACTAGAAGGGCAGGAATTTTTATATCAGGCTATTTACTATAGTGCTGGTTTTTATTCAACAAATATTGAACGCTTCCTATGTGCCCACATTGTTCTTGGGAGTAAGATTGTGCAATGGATAAGATAAACTAGATTTCTTTTCTCATAGAGCTTACTACATTCAACAAGTGAGAACAGCCAGACAACATACAAGGTAAACACATGAGCCAGATCATTTTAAATAGTGGTAAGAGCTATTAAAAATAAAAGTTCCAAGATCCCAAGGTTTTTAAGGTTACAAATTTGCAGGTTTTTACTTAACTGAAACATTACATTTGTGAGGCTAGAACATCATGAGCAAGAAGAAAGGAAGTGCATATGAAGTAGTATGGAAGGGGTAAGATAACGGAGAAACTTGTAAATTCAGGTCACTTGCTACTGACACATAAAGAGAAAATGCAGAATATAAAATATACATGGAAGGATGATTCCAGAGAAAATATTCAGACTTCAAAATAATTCCTAAAATATGTCCTTTTATTTTAAAAGATCTGAAGATATTGTGCCTTTTTGACTTCTCATTTGTATAATGGGGTAACAACAAAATTTGCTAAAACATGAGGACGAATAATCTGTTTCAAAACAAAACAAAACAAAACATATGAGGGAGGTAGTCACCTCCCAAAGTTTGGGGTCAGCCATTGACCTTGAACTTCTGTAACATCAGTACATTTCCAAAGTCTAAACATCACATGTGGGCCATCAATATTCCATTCCAGTTCTGCTATATCTAGTTCCTTTTAAAAGACTTGCCTCACTAAGGTTTCCAAACAAAAATTCAACCAACTATATCAGAAAAGGGAAGAAATTTAATGGTCCAGATAAGCAAACTGCAGAAAGGGCAGAAGTCTCCTGGACTTGAGAACAATTGAAACTTCGACCTGAATGCTGCCAACTTTGTTACACCAACTCCCATTTCTGTTTCTCTCTACTTCATTTTCTCACACAAGCTCCCTCATTGGAAGCGCCAACCAAGGCTTCTAGCATGTCACATTTTTTTAGTTTTGCCACCTAAGAGGGGCTGCTCCTCTTTCCTTAGTTCCACTTCAGAAAATTCGAGGTAAGGCAGATTCTACTTCTGGTTGTGATTGAATAACTTGACTAGCCCTTCTAGATTAGTAGCAGCTATAAAACTGGACAGGATGTATTGAGCAACTATTTTCTAGCAGCACAAAACTGAAATTCCCAAGAGAAGGGAAACTTAAGCAGTTGAGCCCCACAATCACTCATAGTGTAAAAAGGCTGGAATGCTGAGCTGAAAGGAAAGAGATCATAGTGGGGAGCAGCTGAAGCAGTTGAAAACTATGGGGTTGGGCATCAGAGAAGAGAGAGCTATTCAGAAAGGTGACCCCAGAAATCCATACAGGATCATCACAGGTCCAGAGCTGTATATAATCAGAGTAAGACCACCTGATGCTTACCAGATAACAGTTGCTACACAGTTGAGAATGGAACAGAGATACCAAAGTTCAACAGATGTTAGTATAAAAGCAGTGCTAAAAGACATTAGGTTTCTGGGCCTGCTGAAGTGGAGATCTCCTTAGCAACTGTAATATCCAGTTGAAATCATAGAAAGGTTGTACCTTAAGAGTAAAAACCATCCTAGAGTTAACCTACTCTAAACCTGCTCTAACATTCTCCAAAAAGACTGTAAGGGGAGCCCTGGCTGGTATGGCCCAGTGGATTGAGCACCGGCCTGTGAACCAAAAGGTCACTAGTTCAATTTCTGGTCAGGACTTGGTTGTGGGCCAGGTCCCCAGCTGTGGGTGTGTGAGAGGCAACCAATCTGTGTTTCTCTGGCACTGTTTCTCTCCCTCTCTCTGAAAATAAATAACATGTTTTGCTGTGTATAATACACACTTTTTTGCCCAAATTTTTGAGGGAAAAATAAGGATGCACATTATACATACCATAGATATGGTATGTATCCATACCATGTGGTATGGTATAGTATGATCACATACTATGGGTATGAAAATAGGTATGATAATCCCATGTATAATGCATACAAAATGTGGGTATGGCTTATACATGGCAAAATTTAGTAAATAAAATCTTTAAAAAGGAGACAGAGTATGAAAGTTGAGTTTTGGCAGGCTGGAACTTGTGAAACTCCTCAGGCTTTCCATAGACATGAACTAACAAAACATAAAACAAAGCCTATACTAGTTTAATGAGACCACTCTGCAACCAAAGTACTTGCCAGAACAAGAATCATTAATCTAGATAACAAGAATCTAGAATCTCTACAAAATATACACAATGTTTAGTATTCAATAAAAATATTACTGGATATACAAAGGCACACAAAAAATGTGATCCGCAGTTTTTTAAAAATTGACATGGCCTTTGTTGGTACTTTATATTTTTGTTACTTGTTAATGCAGGTATTAAAATATGTTCACAGATTAAACAAAAATTTATAATGAGCCCTGGCTGGTGTAGCTCAGTGGATTGAGCGCGGGCCTGTGAACCAAAGGATTGCGGTTTGATTCCCAGTCAGGGCACATGCCTGGGTTGCAGGCCAGTTCCCAGCATGGGACACATAAGAGGCAACCATACATTGATATTTCTCTCCTTCTCCCTCTCTCCTACCCTTCCCCTCTAAAGATAAATAAATAAAAAAAAAATTTATAATGAGTAAACAGAATCTCAGCACAGAAATGAAAACTATTGAAAAACCTAATGGGAACTCTAGAACTGCAAGGTATAATAACTAAAATGAAAAATTCATTGGATGAGTTTAATAGCAGAATAGAGATGGCAGTAGAATGAACTTAAAGGCATACAACAAATGTAGTTGTTCTACTAAGTATTTGGAAATAGAGAGTTGAAATGTTGACTCAGAAATGTGGATTTGGGACTCATTCTTCAAATATTTATTGAGTTCACAAGATGCTGTCCATCCCACCCTTGAACATCATATGCCTAAATATTCTATCATGAAAAGACAATGATCATTCTTTGGGTGTCCAACATTTTGGCATCTCTGCACCACACTGGAAGAAGAAGGGTTGTCTTGAGCCACACATTAAATACATTGCGACAGGTAATTGCAAAAAAAATCTCATGTTTTTAAGTAAGTTTATGATTTTGTGTTGGGCCAATTCACAGCTGTCCTGGACTGCATGCGGCCTGTGGGCTGCAGGTTGGACACCCCTGAGTATGTGTAGAGAACTGTTCTTAGTACTGGGATACAACAGCAAAAAAGTCCCTGCCTTCATAGAACTTACATGCCAGATAGAGATATTTTCTATACTCATAGTGATGCCATGAGAAAAATAAATCAGAATAAAGGAATAGTGATGGAAGAGTGCTATTTTAAACAGATGATCAGGAAGGTCCACCTATCTAATTTAATTTTCCAGTATCCATGTTTTAAAAACAGGTGAAATTTTGATGTTTAACCAATATATCCTATTTTGGATATATAATATATATCCAAATTTTAATATATATCCATTTTAATATATAATAAATATAGAATGCTATTAACATTTTATATTTTTGTACTAAATCTAAAATCTAGTGTGTGTATATATATATATATATGTCATTTACAGCAAATCTTAATATAGACACTGAATTGTCATTGGAAACATTTTATTAGTATTTAGAGTTCACATAATTTATAGTTGAATAAGAATATTCACATACTCATGTTCCAAGCATACTTAAAAAGTTTTCCAATAACTGAATCAAGTATTAACTTATTTCAGTATATTTTCTAGGGCAGTTTTAGGTTCACAGCAAAATTGGATAAAAAGTACAATCTGCCCACCCTCAGCTCCCCCCACCATCAATATCCTGTACAAATGTAGAATTGACCAATCAACACTGACACATCAATATCAACCAAAGTGTTTAGTTTATGTTAGGATCCATACTTTATACTGTGCATCCTATGGGTTTGGCCAAATTACATATATCCATCATTAAAGTATGCAGAATAGTTTCACTTCCCTAAAAATACCTTCTGTTATACTTATTCCTCCTTTCTTAGCTGAAATCCCTGACAACCACTGTCTCCATAGTTTTGTCTTTGCCAGAATGCATATTCTGCCAGAATTCGAATCATAAAGTATGTAGCCTTTTAAGATTGGCTTCTTTCATTTAGTAATATACATTTAAGATCCCCCATGTCTTTCATGACTTCATAAGATCATTCCTTTTTAGCTGAATAATATTCCACTGTATGGATGTACCATAGTTTGTACATTCACCTCCTGAAGGACATCTTGGTTATTCCAAGTTTTGGCAATTATGAATAAAGGTGCTGTAAACATTCATGTGCTGGGTTTTGTGTGGACCTTAGTTTTCAATTCCTTAGAGTAAATACCACTTTTTTTTAGTGTAGTAAAGTACATATAAAATTTACCATTGAACATTTACATTCAAAGTGTACAATTCAGTGGCATTAAGTACATCCACAGTGTTGTGCAACCATCACCAGTACCTGGTTCCAGAACTTTTTCATCACTCCAAATGGGAACCTTGTTAAATAGTCACTCAAGTATTAACTTTAATATCTGTTAATAAAAGTTAAATGATATTAAAATTGTTTCTCAATCACACTAGCCACATTTCAAATGCTTATAGCCATACATGGCTAATGGCATTTTAAATAGCATGAGTCTAGGGGAAGAGAATTAGAGGCAGAGAGAACAACAAATATAAAGGTCTTGATGTAGGAATATGCTTTTTCAAGTAACAGTTTATTGCTGGGTATGACTGGAGTACAAGGAGCAAGAGGTAGAGAATGTAGTCAGTGAAGTAGCCAAGAGTTAGCTAATAAAGGGCCTTGCATAGTAAAAGACTTGATTTTAAGGGTGATGAAAATTTATAATGAGGTTTAAAATAATCACTCCTGGCTGGCGTGGCTTAGTGGATTGAGTGCTGGCCCACGAACCAAAAGGCTGCCAGTTTGGTCAGGGCATATGCTGGGTTGTAGGCCAGGTCCCCAATTTGGGGTGTGCGAGAGGCAAGTGATTGCTGAGTCTCTCATACATCAATGTTTCTCTCCCTCCTTTCCTCTCTCAAAATAAATTTTTTTAAAAAATCACTCTGGCTTCTGTGTTGGAAAGACTACAGGGGGTTCAAGAATGAACTAGGAATGTATTTGAGGTGATGAGAAGTGTTTGGATTCAGGATATATTTTGAAGTTTAGTTTATTGCATTTACAGTGATTTTGCCATTAGGTATGAAAAAGAAAAACTATATTCTGTAAGGTGGAAAACACAGAGAGTAGCAGGTTTGAGAGAAAACTGAATTTAGTTTTGACCATATTAAGTTTCAGATGGTCATTGCCATCAATTGATCACAATATTGAAGCAAAGTGACCAGCTCTGATATTTCGGTATTTATTATATTACTTCTTAGTGAATGGGAAATAAAAGTGATAAAAATAAAACTCAGAGATAGAATTAACATAGGAATGCCTTATATGTATTGGGTAAAAAGTAAATATATTCCATACACTCGGAAATGTGGGACCTACTGAAAGACTTTGAAGATCCAAGATACTCCTGTGACACTACTTAGCAAACACTATTTCATTAATGTTTTCATATAGCAATAGTTTCAAGTAGGTTGCAAAGCATTCATGCCACTAGCTTTTTGCATTTTTTTTTCTGTGTCTACTGTTTTGTATCTAAATATACTTAAGACTTCATTTTTAAGTTAATATTTTTAAACCTTTAGCTTATTCTAAAATCTTGCACTGGGTTGTTACTGAAGCTTAATGACATTAACTACCATTTAAAGAAAAACATCTTGCTAAGTATTTTCCTCAAGTAATCTCATTTGATATTTGCAACAATCCACTTAGATGTTGCAGAAAAGAGGCTAGTAGAAAGAGACCATTGGATGTAAAAGACTGAAGTGAAAACAACAAAACAGTTATCTTCTGTGAAAAATGGTGTTAATCCCTGGCTGGTGCGGCTCAGTGGATTGAGTGGCTGGCTTGCAAAATCACGGGATTGGTTCTGTCTGGGCACAGGCCTGGATTGAGGGCCAGGTTCCTGGATGGGGGTGGGTGAGAGGCAACCAATCCATGTATCTCTCACACATTGATGTTTCTCTCCCTCTCTTTCTCCCTGCCTTCTTGTGTTAAATAAATGAAATCTTTTAAAAAACGGTATTAAAATGTTAAATTGCAAAAGCATTTAGGCTTACTACCAGCAACTTTTCTAAACTTTATATTTAATAGTTATAACACTGCCATAGAAGACGGTATGATGTTGTATAACAAGGACTTGAGTCTTGATTGCATTTCTTACCAGCTGATTGTTACTGTCTTTGCATAAGCATCTTTATTCCTCTTTCCGCTCCCCTCTTTTTCAAAAACATTTCAGTTCTTCAACTCAAGTGGGAAGACTAATAATATACATGGTACCTATCTCTTGAGTTGTTGCAGGAATCAAAATGCATATAAATGCATACAAAAGTGCTTTTTAAATGGCATATTTTACTTAAGTTTTAAGAGAGTAAAGGTTTGCGACTACTTGGAAATATTTTTTAGAAATATATTTTTATCTGATTTAAATTTTATTTTCCTGATCAATTGGGGCAATTGTTTAGTTTATAATCTATTGCTTTCTATGATACACTGGATAATCAGTAATTATTTGTTGCTTTCCAATTAGTTTTTAAGGAATCTATTACTATTATTTTTTAAATTCTCATCTGAGGATATGTTTTTTGATTTTTAGAGAGAAAGAAGGGGGGGAGAGGGAGGGAAGGGGAGGGTGGCGAGAGAGAGACAACGATGGATGAATCGGTTTTCTCCAGATTGGTTTGCCTTCTGTGTAGCAACCTAGTATGTGCTCTCGCCCAGGATTTGATGTACGGGAGGACGCTCCAACAAACAGCCACCCAGCCAGGACAGGAATCTATTATTTTGTGGACTATTACCAGTTCTGCACGCTGTATACCACGGGCTCTCAATAAATGTTTCATTTAGAACATTCTTGTACTGAGATGATATAGGGTGCGGACAACTCAGAGCTCTGACAGAATCTGTAGTATATAAAGCTTTCAGAAGAGCCCCCCCTGCTTCACACTTTGAAACAGAAACAGATTTACAAGGGTTCTCTGCTTACCTCTCAGCCTCCTGTCTCTCCACTATCTTCCCCCATCTCCATTCTCGGTGCACAGAACTACTTCCCCAACTGCTCAAAGAAATCTCGTGTTTGGACCTTACCAGCTGTTGTTTGCTTGATACTCTTCCTCTGTAGCATCAACTCTTCCTTAATGTCACACTTAGATGTCATCTCACAAAAGCCTTCCCACACCCTCACCAGCACCTCTCGTGTGTTCTACAACTCCTGCCAGTGTATCACACTATATTTAAATTCTTTTTGTCTGTCTCCTTCAATACACTGTGAACTCTGGGAGGGCAGGTCCAGTCACTGTTGTACCTCTTGCACGTAGTATGATCTTAACATCTTTTTTCGATAAATATTTTTTGACTGAATTATGAAAGTGGCCGGAGTTTTAGTAAACAGACAGTGCACTTCCAATCACTCAGCTTGTTTTTTTGATACTCCATTAGGATTAGACGCTCCGCGTTGATACATTTTCACCCGTAAGGCTGAGCATCCTTTGACCCAGACCCGCTGGTAGAAACCCAGCTGTCTGAATAACCTGATTTATCAGCAGAATCACCGCCGACATCTCGTGGAGTCGAAAGGCGTGGGTTTGTATAACAGATCTACGAGCAACTGTTATACCTCTAGCCAGTGAAAGAGAATCTTTAGCGGCCACCGGGATCCCAGGAAAGACGAAGGATTCGTCTAATCCCGAAAAAGCAGAGCTCTCCCTACACTACCTCCACCAGCGCGCCAAACCGTTAGTCCCACTCGACCCATTTGGCTCCACCCACCTGGCGCGCCCGGGTTACAAAACCGCAGCTGCTAGAGGGCAGGACACGTTCCTAAGCCCCGCCTCCGGGGCGAGGGCGCGTTCCCCCTCCCAGCTCTGCCTAAGCAGTTCCGTTAGTAGCGGCAGGAAAAACCGTCCTTCGGATCCCCGCCTCTCCACTCCCAACGCTTTACTCTCCCTGCGACCACTATACAGCCAGCTACGGCGGCCCCTAAAGTACAAATATCCCTCAGGCCCTTGGCGTATCTTGATAGGTTTTGTTTTTGTTATTTCATCTGGTCGTAAGGCCGTGAGTTCAATTTTTGTCAGGAATTCGAGCTCGCGAGTTTTTTTCGGCAGCAGGAAGTTCAACGCTCTCCACGGAAATAAAAGTTTTTTCTTTTCTTTTTTTTCTTTTGCCGCTGTGGCCGTCCGCATTCCTTCCCTCCCACCTCGCGGAATTGTGGCGGGAGGGGGAGGAGGAAGTCAAGGCGCCTGCGCGGAGAGGCCGCTTTCCATCCGGGTCCCTGTCCGAGCAGTGCAGCAGGTCGGTAGGCGGGAAATGGCGACTGGCTGAAGGAGCTGGTTCTGTTGCTGCTGCGGGCTAAGCGGGAAAGACACCACGCGTTGCGCAGTCGGGACCATCGCCGGAGCCTGAGGACACTTCTCTGTCGTCACAGTTAGGTAATCCCCCTTGTTCAGGCACTGCCGCTTCTCCCAACCTTAGTCCTCCTCCTCTTCCAGGGCCGTCTGCAGGGATCTCCTCCCCTTCTCAACCGGGTTCTCCAGCGACTCCCGCGCCTAGGTAGGCATGTACTGTCGGCGCCTCGTACGTCCGCTGTGTGGAGCCGCTCTTCTCTGGACTTTCCCTTGGGAACAGAAAGGGAGCTCACTTCCCGCCAGCTTCGGCTCCCAGGCTGCGCGGCCTGTGTTGTGATTTCTGGGGTTAGATTTCACTTTGCTACCCACCCCCACCTCGATCTCACGTTCCTCGTCCCAAATCCTGTGGTCCCTCCGGATAATTGGGTTAGATCAGTTCTTCTAACCTTGGCCCACCTGATGTTTTCGCTGTTTCAATTCTTCCTAGTAGTGTGCTTTTAGGGGGGCGTTGCTCTATCTCAGTTTTTGTGAACATCTATTGAGGATCTGGAAGAAGAGATTTCACCAAGTTCCGTTTTATCTTCTGTACTGCTAAAATGTTGAGTTGACATTGTTACTTACAGCCCATGTGGAAGGCCTCTGGTTTCTTTAGTGGTCAGTTAAGGGTGAATCTTATCGTCCGTAGTATTCTACGCCTTCTTTGGTTATTAAATGCCTGCATGGATGTTTACTTTTGCATTCTTGATTAGAGTTCCGTGGTAAATACTGTAGAAGTAAATCGTGTTTATTTATTTAATATTTTAGTTGTGGCTGGATGGGCGAATGATGTTAAACACTTAAGAGTACCTTAGGGAAGCCTAACGCGCGGTACTGCTCGTAAACTGTCCTAAGATCATGAAATGAAACGTACTTTTAGTAGATGTTCCTCCAAGGCAGGGATTTACCTTTCTAATGCTGATAAAGCAATACCAATCTGAGTATACAGATTAATGATTTAAATGATGTATTTATCTTAATAACTTTCAGATGTAGATTTTTAAATATACCGTTTCTATTATTTTACAACTTTTAAATTTTCATGTGTTTAGCTATTAAGGCAAGGAAATGGCTAGTTACAGCTAGTTTTAGTCTTCCTTTATTATTTCTTTTTTACATTGCAGACTAGTTAGCCATAAAGAAGTAATAAAGAAGCTCTTGTTTTTCAGAATTATAGTTTATTTTTTTAACTAGTCAAATTACGTTTTTAAAATGTGATTCTTATTACATATCATTTGATATTTATGACTCAAAGGCTTTTAGCACTCTGTCCAGCTTAGAAGACTTCACTGTTGTTAGTATATTAGGATTAAATTTCTGTAATGAACAGGGACACACAAACATCATTGTTGCTGTAATTTAGTAGATTCCCCACCCAAGGTCATAAAGAAAGTCAAGGCAAAATGCAGCTCTCACTCGAAGCAGCCTTTTAGGATTGACTTGAACTTCATACTTATCTTCTAGGACCAAAAAAATAGGAAGTGAGAAGTGGAGGTGAGGGCATGTTAGATACTTGCTGAGCCAATTTGTTTAAAAAATAGGGCTAAATGTGTGACTTAAAAGGATGTAAACTGAATTATTGGTCTGGTTTAGGCTTTATCTGTACTTTAATGACTTTTTTAGGTAGTTTATAAAGCATTAATATTTTTAATAAAATTTGGTTTACAGGTAGCTGAGTGAGCTTGTATGTAGATTTTTGTCTTCAAGAATTCTCCCAAATTGTTTTGATTTTACATTCATTTAGTGCCTGCACTCTTCTGATGCTCCAAAAGGATATAAAAGCTGTAGGTTGCATGGTCCTTATCCTTGTTGGACTTGTAGCTGTGTAGATATTCCAAATAGAATTGCAGAGAAAAACCGAATGGGATTGGTATGTTTTATAATATTACAATTCAGATAGAGCTAGTAATGTTATTCAAAGTTGTATCTTTCCCAGATACATCTAGCTGATTCCCCCATTTGAGATTAATTCTTGTTTTAAAAAACTGGACCCGATGTTCAGAAAGACACTAGCTAGACTCTAGACTTGTAGATTAATTGCAGATTGAATAACATGATATTAAATGATCTTAGTTACAGACAATACTTTAGATTAATGTGATAAAGAATAAAGTGGTCTGTCAGAATTCAAAAAAAACTCTAATTATATTTGTAATTTACCAAGTTGTTATGAAAGCATAAAGTAGAAAAGATGGTTTAAATACTAAATGTCAAATGTGCTGAGAGGACTTCGTACATAGAAGGTGTGCTCTAAGTAATTTGAGATTAGTTAACAAAGTTATCTGACCATTTTCACTGCATTGGCTACAGGGGGTCATTTGCTCTACTTTGAAGATAGGGTATTTATGATAAAACCATACAATTGCAGTTTTAGTCTCCACTTACTTGACATTGGCCATGAGACATATATCTAAGCCGGGCATATATTCACTACTGATAATATGACTACATTAATTTTTAATTCAAACCATATTATGTTGTAATTGGAGCTACATTACAAATAAGTAGTTGACCTATAAATAGATGGTCAACTGTGAAGTATAGTTTGAGAATTGCCGGTGCCAAACTTTATTTGTGTCTTTCCTATGTGTTATGGATTTTTCCGTAAAATATTCTGTTTAAAATCACAAATTTTCTGGAAGAGAAACTTTAAAGTACTGTCTTTTATTGACAGCATTGGGACAGATTAGTTTGTCAAGTAAACTTGCTGTAGTTTACAAACAGGTGAGGGTTCAGAGGCGGTGGAATATAGAAGTAAGTAGGTCCCCAAGTTAATAGAGTATTTTTAGAAAAGAGTGAAGAGAAACAGTAAAATGCCATTTAAAAAAAAGAGTGTTTGTAAGGATTTACATACGAAGTCTTTGAACTTTAAGGTCATAGTAGGCCAGTTGATTATATTACTGACTTCATGTTTTGTGGTATTCATAGGCTCTCCTGTATTAATTTAGAGAGATTGTAGAAAAGGAAAAGGAAATATTTCTAGATTAAACATGAAATCAACAGCAGTGCTTTGAGTTGAGGTTCTAGCGGTCAGGTTTTCATAATAGCTATAATACTTTTATAGGACCAGTAAATGTGCTTACTACTTGGATTAAAGAAGCACAAAACTTTAGTATTGGAAGGTGCTTGAATACTTTATAAATAATTGGGATTAGTATTTAGTAATATTGGTTTATATAGTTTAGAACAGGAGTGTCAAACTGATTTTCACCAGGGGCCACATCAGCCTCAAGGTTGCCTTTAAAGGGCTGAATGTAATTTCTACTCATTAACAACAGTTAAGGAGTAGTTACATTTATACAGTCCTAAAATTATTTCAGCCCTTTGAAGGCAACTGCGAGGCTGATGTGGCCTGAGGGGAAAATGAGTTTGACACCCCTGGTTTAGAAAGAATATTTTTTACATCTATGGCTGTACCACTCTGAACGTGCCCAATCTTGTCTGATCTCAGAAGCTAAGCAGGGTCGGGCCTGGTTAGTGCTTGGATGGGAGGATATTTTTTTTCTTTAGACTAAATACAGTACTTTGATATTGAGAAACTGTATGGGAACTTAAAAAGCAGAGACATTGCTAATAATAAGGGGAAGATTAAGACACTTAGCAGAATAATTTGGTATTTTAAGTTTCTCATTGTTGACCAGATAATTTTTAAGTAGGAATTTATAGGTATGTTTTAGTTTAAAAAAGTATGTTACTTGTTAAAAATATCCAGAACACATAAATATCTTTTTAGTTGAGAAAAAAACTGATTATTTAGTAATAATTGCTTTCTTCCTGGTATTTCCCAAATTTGTATGATCATCTATTGAGTTGAAAATGATGAACCTCTCACTGACCTTACAAGCACCTGCTTTAGTGCATTTTGTTAAATAAGGTCATTATACAGTCCTTGAAATTTCTGATGTAGAGATAAAAATTATTCAAAAAATATTCACAATCACATTTCAAACAGTCATTCATTTTTCCCTGATTTGGAATATACCTTCTTATATTTTTATTTAGTAGTAGCAAACAAGATGGCACTTCTTTTGGAGAATTATCCTTATACTTTACTTTTGACTAGTAATTTAAAAATTCACTATTCATAAACCTTATTATCGGTTTATCGAACATAATGACTAGTTTTTCTTTGGTATGTAGTGGTAATTAATGATAGTGCAAAATTATTTCAGATAATGCAAATTTATTTTGGGCAAAGACCTTGATGTTTTACTTCATAATTTTAAGACTTTTTAGTTAATAACTATTTTTCTTTGTCAACATCTCATTGATTCTTTTCTTAGTATCAAATTAATGTGTTCTGAGGGTTTCACATTTCTATTGGCATGAGAGAGTAAGTTTAGTATAAGATTAATTTTTTTTAAATAGATATTTTTGTTAAGAGAGTATAAATACGTAGTTATTTCTCTCCCTTTGTTCTGTTTTGTTGAGAACTACCTAAACAAGAAAACACTCTTAGGAAAACTCTACTGAAATTAAGTTCACTTTTTTGAATCCTCAATTTGTCTTTGTTAATGTATCCATCAAGTACATTGTAACTGTATGTGTACAGGTGACTCACCCCAATAAATTAAAATATGTATGTTAGAATATGTATATTTTATAGAAATGGTAGTAATAAGATGAAAAATGGTAAACTAGAGTGACAAGTTTCCTGTGTGCTTTTTAAAGGGAAAATTTCTCATGAGTATTATGGTACTAGGTTCTTATGAGTTCATAACCTATATTTTTACTAAAATAACACTTGTGTTACAAAGTTTTATTGGTATGAGTTCTGTCATACCATGTAATAGAATGTTCTTTACAGGTTGGTTAAATTATATTTACTGGAGGTATAGTTCATCTCCAAATTACTGTTTAAAACTTAAGTTAAAGAAATGCAAGTATGTCCTCAGCAGGACATAGTGTCTCTGTCTGTAACAATAATTTTGTTCTGATGGTATTTCTTTTTTTAATATGTTTTATTGATTATGCTATTACAGTTGTCCCATTTCTCCCCCATCATTCCCCTCCACCCTGCACACCCCTTCCCACCCACATTCCCTCACGTTAGTTCATGTCCATGTGTCATAAGTTCTTTAGTTTCTACATTTCCCACACTATTCTTGCCCTCCCCCTGTCTATTTTCCACCCATCATCTTGCTACTTATTCTCTGTACCTTTTCCCCCTCTCTCCTCCCACGCCCCTGTTGCTAACCCTCCATGTGATCTCCATTTCTGTGGTTCTGTTCCTGTTCTAGTTGTTTGCTTTTGTTTTAGGTGTGGTTGTTAATATCTGTGAGTTTGCTGTCTTTTTACTGTCATATTTTTTTAAAATGTATTTTATTGATTATGCTATTACAGTTGTCCCATTTCTCCCCCATCATTCCCCTCCACCCTGTACACCCTCTCCCACCCACATTCCCCCCCTTTAGTTCATGTCCCTGTGTCATAAGTTCTTGAGCTTGTACATTTCCCACACTATTCTTGCCCTCCCCCTATCTATTTTCTACCCACCGTCTATGCTACTTGTTCTCTGTACCTTTTCTCCCTCTCTCCTCCTCTCACGCCCCTGTTGCTAACCCTCCATAGGATCTTCATTTCTGTGGTTCTGTTCCTGTTCTAGCTGTTTGCTTAGTTCGCTTTTGTTTTAGGTGTGGTTCTTAATATATGTGAGTTTGCTGTCTTTTTACTGTCAAATTTTTATCTTCTTTTTCTTAGATAAGTCCCTTTAACATTTCATATAATAGGGGCTTGGTGATGATGAACTCCTTGAACTTGACCTTATCTGAGAAGCACTTTATCTGCCCTTCCATTCTAAATGAAAGCTTTGCTGGACAGAGCAGTGTTGGATGTAGGTCCTTGCCTTTCATGACTTGGAATACTTCTTTCCAGCCCCTTCTTGCCTGTAAGACCTTCTCTTTTGAGAAAGCAGCTGACAGTCTGATGGGAAATCCTTTGTAGGTGACTGTCCCCTTATTCCTTGCTGCTTCTAGAATTCTCTCCTTCATTTTAATCTTGGCTAATGTAATTATGATGTGCCTTGGCGTGTTCCTCCTTGGGTCCAAGTTCTTTGGGACTCTCTGAGCTTCCTGGACTTTCTGGAAGGCTATTTCCTTTGCCAGATTGGGGAAGTTCTCCTTTATTATTTGTTCATATAAGTTTTCAATTTGTTGCTCTTCCTCTTCCCCTTCTGGTACCCTATAATTCGGATGTTGGGATGTTTAAAGATGTCCTGGAGGTTCCTAAGTCTCTCCTCATTTTTTTTGAATTCTTGTTTCTTCATTCTTTTCTGATTGGATGTTTGTTTCTTCCTTCTGGTGCACTCCATTGATTTGAGTCCCAGTTTTCCTCCCATCTCTATTGGTTCCCTGTGCGTTTGCCTTCATTTCACTTATTGTAGCCTTCATTTATTCATCTAATTTGTGAGCAAAATCAACCAATTCTGTGAGCATGCTGATCACCAGTGCTTTGAACTGTGTATCTGATAGGTTTGCTATCTCTTGGTTGCTTATTTGGTTGTTTTTCTTTTTCAGTCTGGTTGTGGCTGTTATGTAGTGAGGGGCGGAGCCTTAGGTGTTCCCCAGGGCAGGGCAGCCCAGTCACTGGGTTGTGATGCTATATGTGGGGGCGGGGTCCTAAAGGGAATGATGGTGCTTGCTCTGCTCTCTCTTGGATTCCAGTCCCTTCCACTGCTTTCCCCAAGCAAATTGGGCCCTTCTGGTGCTGATTTCCATGTGGGTGGGCTTGTGTACATTCTAGGACCCTGTGGGTCTCTCCAATGAACTCTCCTGTGAGGCTGGGTGTCTCTCGTGACCCCTGACCCCCAACAAGTGTTTTCAATCGGTGTTTTTAGGTTTTATTTCCTGGCACTGGGGCCCTGGGTTGCGAAGTCTGTCTCACTCCCCGTTTTTGCCTGGATTATCTGTGCGCGAATGTGGGACTGCCTGGTCAGCCAGCTGCCTTGGGTGGCCTCACTGGGCCTGCCCATTGCCATCCCGCGCCCAGGGTCCGCTAGTCACCGCCTGTGCGCCTGGGATCCGCCAGCCGCTGCCTGTGCACCCAGGTTGCCAACCTCCACTTTTTCCTCCCGCGACTCAGCCCCTTACCGGTCTGGATGAATGGCTGTCGTACTTCGTACAGTTCAGTTTTCTATCGGTTCTGCTAGTTTTCTTGTTTCTAAATCTTTGTTGTCCTTAATTTTGGTTGTGCGAGGAGGCACAATGTGTCCACCTACACCTCCATCTTGGCCAGAAGTCTCTGATGGTTTTTCTGCTGAGGACATACAAGGTTTTGAGTTGGGGTGTTATTAGTAATTTAAAACATGTATCTGGCCCTGGCCAGGTGGCTCGGTTGGTTGGAGCATCATCCAGTACATCAAAAGGTTGCAGGTTCGATCCCTGGTCAGGGCACATACCTAGGTTGTGGGTTCAGTATCCCCTTGCAGCACGTACAGGAGGTAACCAGTCAGTTTTTCTCTCTCAAATCAATAAATATATATATTTAAAAGATTAAAAAAAAAACATATCTTAATGACTGTGCCTTAAGGATATTCAGTGATCAACAAACAGAATAATGACATTTTCATGGAGTGTTTTAGCATTAGTAATCTAACAGTACAGGTTTTGTTTCTCTAGAGAAAACTAATTGATCATGGTTTTAGAACATTTTCTCTCTCTTTTGGTTGTTCATTGAAGAAAACCTTAAGAGGAAAAAACCCCTTAATTGTATCATCCTAACTCAGCAGCAGCTCTTTATTTTTTTTTGTATATTTCTCATACTTTGACAGATGTTTTTGCTTCTTATATTTAATAGTTACTGAGGAATTCCATGATACTAGCTAATAAAAAAAAAAGACAAAAAATCATACATCAGGAATAATGATGACCCAGAGAGACCACCTGTATTTACCACATTCTTTGTTGGGAAGGGTTCAATGAAGAATGTTGAAGTTGATGCTTTATATAATATTCCTCTGTTTATTCCTTCTGCCCTAGTTGACTTTTGGCTTTTATTAGGTGATAAGTGGGAGGGACAGAGAAACCTCCTTCTCTGAAGTTATTTAATGAAGGCTTAAGGAAGTAGTAGAGAGTAAAAGTAGACAGTTGTAATACCTGAAGCTTTTGCTTTCAGATTAGTCAAGTTAGAAATAATAGACAGTGAAAATGGAAGCTGATGCTTTTGAAAATGTCATTTGGTGTCAGTGAAGGCGATGATTTTTAGATTATTTTCATGAACATAAATTTTAACATAAAATATTTAGTAGTGATGCCATTTGTAATAGAGTATAAATTAACAAACCCATAGAAATTTAGAGCTAGAAAGACCAAAGGGGTCATCTTATCCAGTAACATCTTTCTTTATTAATAATGAACCATTCTGAGGACTTTTTTTTTTTTTTAATTTACTTTCAGAGAGAGGGGAAGGGAGAGAAACATTGCACACCCCCAGTTGGGGGCCTGGCCTGCAACCAAGGCTTGTGCCTTGACAAGGAATCGAACCAGCAATCTTTCAGTTTGTAGGCCAGCACTCAGTTCACTGAACCACAACAGCCAGAGGCTAAGGGCTTTTTAACTGCATGTAGTAAATGTTTGTCTTAATTAGGGTGCTTTGGGATGAGTTGTGTGTGATAGAAGGATGAAAACAGCTCAGTTTAATAACTCACTTCTCATTTTGACAACTCTTTTCTTTAGGTAAAATTGACATGTAGTGAAATGCACAGATCTGATGTCCAATAACTTCTTTGCTGATGAGGAAATAAAGTGCTAGACTGATTGCATGACTTAATCAGTGTAACAGCTAATTAATGATAGATTCAGGACTAATACCTCTTGCTCCAGAGAGGTTATTCCTCTAGTAACTCCCTCAGGAGCCTACTCCAGAACACTGCATGCATATATTCTTTATATAACCAACTTATAATTTATATATACCACATTTTATGTGAAAAACCTGACTTTATTACCTTTAAAGTTCTTTTTATTACCTTTAAACATCTTTTCATAAATTCATTATCCTCTTTTGTTTCCCTTTTATCCCCTTCATTCAGTAAACGTTTGTAAAATACACATTGGGTTAGTCCTAGATAATTTTGTAAGAATCCTTCATATATAATGTGCTCTTTTTTAATAGAAATTTATATACTCCAGACTTTAAGGCAAATTATCTTGTGAGTTTTGCTTGTTTCATTATTACAATCTTTTGACACGAGGTAATTTGCGATCATAATTGTTTGGCTCAAATATTGTTTGGGATCAGGGATTTTTGAAGAGGAAGGAAATTCTATGAGGAAGGAACGTTTTTAGTTTATTTATAGGCCCCTTTTGTGAGCAAGAATTGATTACTGCTGTGAAGATTGTGTTTCAGTGACATAGTCCCCCTCCCCTACCCAATTATGCCCCCCCTTTTTTTGCAGGAAGGGAGAAAAATTGTGGTTCAGTTCAACAAAGATTGAGTTATCATGTGTGTCACTTTACTGGAGTTACAGATAAGATCTCTGCCTTCAAGACTCTTGCAGTCTACTGCAGTTAAAAAAGACAAAAAAACAGATTATTTTTTCAGCCTTGACTGGTGTGGCTCAGTAGATTGAGTGCTGGCCTGCAAACAGAAAGGTCACTGGTTCAATTACCAGTCAGGACACATACCTGGGTTATGGGCCAGGTCCCAGTCGGGGGCTTGTGAGATGCAGAGAGAGGCAACCAATAGATGCATCTCTCACACACTGATGTTTTCCTCCCTTTCTTTCTCCCTCCCTTCCCCTCTCTCTGAAAATAAATAAATAAAAATCTTTGAAAAGGGATTATTTCAATATAATTTGCTAAGGGCTAAGGTAGAGATAATCACAGGTTTACACAGGCTTGGGATGTGGAAGTGGTTTCTTACTGGTGTATGTTATACTTTCACTGAGTTTTAAATGATGAGGATAAGAATTCATTGAATATTTGAGGCAAAGAGAAAAGCAGAAGCACGATAGAGCACAGTGTGGGTAGGAAACTATTATTACTGGAATACAAAGAGTGAGGCAGCAAATTGCAATGAAAAAAAGACTGAGAGATCAATCTACAGAGTTATATATATAATATAATGCCAGAGTTTAGTCTTTATTTTGAAGGGAGCTAATGGGAAGAAAAAGGCAGATTTGTGGAATATGGGGGATGAGAAGTATTTTAGAGATACAATCAGGATTTGGTGATTGCCCATAGGGTGTAAGGGAGAGAAAGAATTCCTAGAATGTTTGGGATGGTTTCTGGCTTGACTGATTAGGTAGATGATGGTACTTGTGATCAAGAATATAGTAGTAGGGATATTACAATAGAAAGAACTAGCATGGGGATAGGAAAAGTGATTTTAGTTTTGGATAAGATTAATTTGAGGTGCCAAGTGAAAGTGTTGCCAAGGCTATTGGATGTGAATCTGAAATTTAGAGGTGGTCCAGAAACTAATAGAATTTACATGTTCAATTTATAATGAGCATTGAGAAGAGACTGTTTTGTCCCAAACCTGTTCCTTCCCGCCCTACCCTATTCCTTTTAGCTGGGCTGCAGGTAAACAGAAAGCAAACTTAACTGCCCACTTTTAGATTGCTGAGCAATCAGCTTTTTCTATTTATGAATATGAAGTGAGGTATTGAAATGTTGAGAAAGGGGAATGTTTTTCACTATATACTTTTTCCTACAATTTCATGAGTTCTTAGGCTCTATGTTGCTCCATTGTTCTTTGTTTTCTGTTGTAATCTCTTAAATTGTATCTTCTATTAATTAGTAGTAGATTTATTCCCCCAGATCAATCATTTCCTATTTACCTGTTTTATTCTTATTATTAATAATAGAACATAACTTAATTAGTAATGAGCTCTAAAGAACCTAGAGGATGTGTCAAATTCTAAGATGAATAGTAGGATTACCAAGATGAGGCTGTATATATGTATGTTTAAAACTTTTCCCTTTATACTTTAAGTTTGGGTAATAAAATTTGGTCATTGCAGATGTTATGTAGGTAATTACTGACATATACTTGGTTTCATTAATATGTGTTGTATTTGGTTTTGGTATTATGGTAATGCTGACTTCATAAAAATGAGTTGGTAAGTGGTTTATTTGCATATATATTTATTTTTATATATTTATTAAATTTATTGGGGTGACATTGGTTAATATAGCTCACATAGGTTTCAAGTATACATTTCTGTGATACATGATCTGTATATTGCATTGTGTGTCCTCCAGCCACAGTCAGATCATCTTCCATCACCATATATTTGGTCTCCTTTACAACCTTTACCAACTCCCACTCCCTTCCCTCTTGTAACCACTATACAGTTGTCTGTGTCTATGAGTTTCAGTTTTATATTCCCCTTACGAGTGAAATCATATGGTTCTCAGCTTTTTCTGACTTAATTTACTTAGCCTAACGGTCTCAAGGTCCATCCACATTGTCACAAATGGCATTATCTCATCTTTTCTTATGGCTGAGTAGTATTCCATAGTATATATGTACCACATCTTTTTTATCCAGTCCTCTGTAGAAGGACACTGGTTATCTCCATGTCTTGGCCACTGTGAATAATGCTGCAGTGAACATAGGCGTGCATAAATCTTTGCAAATAAACATTTTTGAGTTTTTCAGGTAGGTACCCCAGAAAAGGCATTGCTGGGTTTTATAGTAACTGGTTATATAGTAACTGTTATTAACTTTTTGAGGAACTACATACTGTTTTCCATAGTGGTTGTATCAGTTTACATACCCACCAGAAGCAAGTGAGGCTTTCTTTTTCTCCACAACCTCTCCAACACTTGTTATTACCTGTCTTATTGATAATAGGCTTTCTAACAGATGTGAGGTGGTATCCAGTTGTAGTTTTGATTTGCATTTCCCTAATAGCTTGCAAAGTTGAGAATCTTTTCTTCATTGTTGTTCAAGTACAGTTTTCTGTCTTTTACTCCCATCCCAGCCCACCCCCCAGCCCTCCTCACCTCCCTTCCATTTCCACCCCGCTGAAGTTGAGAATCTTTTCTTTCATTTATCTGTTGGCCATCCATATGTCTTCTTGGGAGAGGTGTCTCTATCGGTCCTCTGCCCATTTTTTAATTGGATTGTTTGTTTGGTGTTTAGTTGCATGAGCTCTTTATTTTGGATATTAACCTCTTGTGGGAAGCATTGTTTGCAAATATCTCCCATTTTGTTGTTGGTGGTGGTGGTTGGTTGGTTTTGTTGTTGGTTTCTTTTGCTGTGAAGAAGCTTTTTACTTTGATACAGTCCCATTCATTTCTTTTTGCCTTTGGGGTCAAATGTATAAAATGTTCTTTATGACCAAAGTCCATTAGTTTACTACCTGTGTTTTTTCTATGTAATTTATTGTATTGGGTCTTATATTTAGGTCTTCAATCTATTTTGAATTAATTTTTGTACATAGAGACAGATTGTAATGTAGTTCTTTTGCATGTAGCTTCCCAATTTTCCCAGCACCATTTATTGAAGAGGCTTTCTTTTCTCCACTGTGTGTTTTTGGCTCCATTGTCAAAAATTACTTGACCATAACATGGTTTTATTTCTGGGCTCTCAGTTTTGTAACATAGGTCGGTATGTCAGTTTTCCTGCCAATCCCATGCTGTTTTGATTATCATAGCTCTGTAGTATAATTTGAAGCCAGATGGTGGGATACCTGTGGCTTTGTTGTTTTTTTCTCAGGATTGCTTTGGCTATTCAGGGTCTTTTGTGGTTCCATACAAATCTGGTGATTTTTTTTGTGCTATTCTTTTAAAAATGACGTTGGTATTCTGATGGGGATTGCATTAAATCTATATATTGCTTTGGGTAATATGATCATTTTAACTATGTTGATTCTGCCAATCCATGAACACAGAATATCTTTCCATTTCATTGTGTTTTTCTTAATCTCTTTTAACAATGCTTCGTATTGGGTTGGCCAAAAAGTTCATTTGTTTTTTCCTGTAAGATGGCTCTAGTAGTGCTTAGTTGTTAACTTCATTCAAAACAATTTTGTTCTTTTGTATTGTGACAGCTGTTATATCAGGATGCATTTTAAAAAACCTATCAGAATTGGTGAGTTTTTTGTGTACCCATTTTAATATTGAATGTGGAAGAAAATATGCAACATTTTTGGCATATTATGCTTTATTATTTCAAGAGAGGTAAAAACACAACTGAAACTCAAAAAAAAGATTTGTGCAGTGTATAGATAAAACGCTGTGACTGATTGTGTCAAAAGTAGTTTGGGAAATTTTGTGTTGGAGATTTCTCGCTGGATGATTCTCCATGGTCAGGTAGACAAGTTGAAGTTGATAGCGATCAAACCAAGATGTTAATTGAGAATGATCAACGTTCTATTATGTGGGAGGTAGCCAGCATACTCAAAATAACCGAATCAATAAAGCTATTGGTGAAATGAAAAATAGATCTTTTATTTTATGGAAAGTGCCATATGAAGTTTTTGGCTAACTCAATAGTTTTCAGTATATAGGTCTTTAACATCTTTTGTTAAATTCATTCCTAGATATTTTTTTTTCTTTTTGTTGCAGTTGCAAAGGGATTATTATCTTTTTTTTTTTTTTTTCCATTTTTTTCCCCCTGAAGCGTCATTGGTAGTATATAGGAAAGCTGTATTCTGCAACTTTACTGTATTTTTTAAAATTATTTCTCATAGTTTGGTGGAGTCCTTAGGGTTTTCTATCAACTGCCTTTTTTTTTTTTCCTATTGCCTAAATTGCTCTGGCTAAAACTTCCAGAACTATACTGAATAAGAGTGGGCATCCTTGTCTTGCTCCTGTCTGCTGACTTCATAAAAGTGAGTTGGTAAGTGGTTACTTCTCTTCTGTTTTTTAGAAGAGTTTGTGTAGATTTTTTTTTTTTTT
Source organism: Glossophaga mutica (assembly GCA_039655065.1). Taxonomy (NCBI): domain Eukaryota; kingdom Metazoa; phylum Chordata; class Mammalia; order Chiroptera; family Phyllostomidae; genus Glossophaga; species Glossophaga mutica. The sequence goes on along the minus strand of CM077303.1, from coordinate 61,733,767 downwards.
TTTTTGTAAAGACTGTTGGTATGATTATCCAATGAAGCCATTTGGGCCTGGAGTTTTCCATGTTGACATTTTCCTACAGTTTCATTTTTTAAAAATACAGCGATGTTCATGTTATTTATTCTTGTGTGAGCTTTGGTGGTTTTATTTTGTTTTTCTTTGAGGAATTTGATTTTTTTCTCCTAAATTGTTTAATATATGGGCATAAATTTGTTTGTAATCTATTAATTTTCTTTTAATGTCTGTAGTATGTGTAATGATCAGGTTCCCGATACTGGTAATTTGTGACCTGTTCCTTTTTTTCTGTCTTGCTGGAGGTTTATCAATTTACTGATTTTTTTAAAATCAACTTTTGATTTCATTAGTTTTCTGTTTTTAACCTCATTGATTTCTGTTTCTGTTGAATGCTTTGTCTCTTAACAGTGGATTGTATTTTCTTCCTTTTTTGTGAGTCTTGCAATATTTTATGAATCCTGAATATCATGAATATCACAGTAAAGACTGAGTACATAGTATTTTTTTTTAAAGATTTTTTTTTAAGTACTTTTTTTTTTCCTTTTAGATTTTATTTATTTATCTTTAGAGAGGAAGGGAAGGAGAGAGGGAGAGAAACATCAATGTGCGGTTGCCTCTTGTATGTCCCCTGCCGGGAACTGGCCTGGCAACCCAGGCATGTGCCCTGACTGGGAATCGAACCGCGATCCTTCGGTTCGCAGGCCCACGCTCAATCCACTGAGCTACACCAGCCAGGGCTGAGTACATAGTATTTATACCTGGAAAATTGCTCTTCTGGAGTTCTAGTGTAGGGGATGGAGTTAAGATGAGTTTCAGTTTTGTTGTTGCAAAGGATACTTTAAGTAGCTTCAAATTTCTCTAGTGTTACTTTGTGCTTAGGCTAATGTTAAAGTGTGGGAAAGTGTTTCTTGGTTTTTCTGTTGACCCTCAGTTTTTGTCTTTCTGTGTGTGACTGTGATTCTATGTGGAATTTAGCTGCTCCTGATCCTCTCCTAGTGGTAAACTACTGTTGTTAATCAGTGCTTGTTAGCCTGGTGGGGGACTCTGGACTGTCCCTGTTGTCCTGGTTCAGTTGCAGTCTTAGATAGTCCTTGTGTGTTTGGAAAAGAGTTTCCTGCGTCTTTTTCTTACTGGTAATGACATTGGTATAAGATCTGGGCTCAAGATTATTTCCTGCCCCTCTCCTAGTGGTTAGGGTCTTTCCCTGTACCACCTTTCTTAATTATGTCTTCATTTGTGTACTTATGGGTGACTGGTGCTCCCATCTCAGCCTTAAAGGTTTTGTTCCTTTTGGGGGAGAAGGATGTGATTGGGGCTTGGAATTATTTTTCTAGTAGAGGCTGTTTTCCTCCTCCAGTCCTGCACCACAGAGGAATACTATCCAATCTGATGTTCCCATGTTGTGAGCACCTGGTGGAGGTCTGTGGCAAAGATCCTACAGGATTTGGATTCTTGTTATGTCTGTAGCTCTCAGGAACTACATGCTTATGCTAGCCCCCTCTTTACCTTTTAGATGAATTCATTTTACCTGCTTTTATGATACCACCATCTCTTTCCTTGTTCTGCTACCTGTGAGCCAGTGTTTATATTCTTTCTCTCTGAGGAGGGGCTTATCTTTTGTTGGCTCTATTTGGTTGTCTCAAGTCCTTATCTCCTGATGGATTCAAGAAAAGTTTAGTTTTGTTATTTATTCAGTTTTGTTGTTGATAGGCATTTTTCTTTAGCTTTCTATCACATAGGCAGAAGCCAATTAATGTATATAGATGGATTTTTAGATAAAACTCCAGTTAATCAGAGGTATTCTCCTCTGTTTTCTGGAGCTGTAGTTTATAATTTTATGACTTCTTTGGCCTCAGGTTCCTTGGGGGAAAAAAACTCTTGCCTTTTCCTTGGTTTAGAGTGTGATTTTTAACCTGTGTGCTTCAAGAATTTTTAAAATATGCAATACCTATTTAGTCAAAGACACGGACCTCTTTTCCCTTAGATTGTCAAGTTAAAAAATGACAACAGTCAATACAATAATAGCCATCTTGTGTGAATGAATCAAAATTATACCTATTTTTTTGTGAGATCAGCAAAATATACATATTTTTTGGTGTGTGGCAGAATTTGAGTAATTAGTTTCTGTGCGCCCTGAGGTGGAAAAGATTGAAAATCACTGGTTTTGGGCTAAAGAAAAGCAATCAGGTTGGCTAGATTGATTGTAAAGAAAGAGAATAATTCCTTAACTGGCTTTAGATGGCTTTTTTTCTTCCTAAACACTGTGGCTCCCCTCAAACTATCTTTCGGTCAGTTCCTCCTATAATTTTTATTGTCATTTCCTAGAACCTGTCTGCTTCCAACTCTGCTTATTATTCCATTTCATTTTCTGTTATGAAGTGCTCAGATAAACTAGTTATATACTGAGTTTTTTAAATTCAGAGTTTAAATGAGATATTTCTGTACTTGGTATACCTGACGATCCATTATTTTTTGTCTATAGGTTATTTTGTCATGTTTTAGAAGAAGTAAATATTTAAAAGGCAGAACAGGAGGGAAAAATTTTAGTTGGTCCCTTTGGTGTACCTTATTTCTGTCCTTATTCTATCTGTCCTTCCCCTTTTCACTGTATTTTATTTAAAAAGAAAAAAAAAGATTTGTTTTCCCAATCCAGAGTTCTAAAGGAAACTTTGACCTTAGTGGCTTAAGAAAAAGTGAGAGAGACCTATAGTTTAAAAAAATTGTGGTAAAATATACATAACATAAAATTAACCACTTAAAAATATACAGTTCAGTGGTATAAAGTATATACCATCTTGTGCAACATTACCACTATCCACTGCCAGAACTTTTTCATCTTCCCAAACTGAAATTCCATATCTATTAAACAATATCTCTCTTTCCCCTTCTTCCCTAGGCTCTGGCAACCACCATTTGTTTCATCTCAGTGAATTTGATTACTCTGGGTACCTCATATAAGTGAAATACAATATTTTTCCTTTGTGACTGACTTATTTTACTTAGCTAGCATAATGTCTTCGAGATTCATTCATGTTGTAGCATTTTGGATATGGATATTACTTTATATTCCTTTAAAAAAACCAAAACTTTTTAGTTTTAGGAAAGAGAGAAAGAGAAGTTGTTATTCCAACTTATTTATGCATTCACCAGTTGCTTCTTGTATGTGCTCTGACCAGAGATCAAATTTGTAACCTTGGCTCATCCCGATAGCACTTTAACCACCTTAACTACCCAGCCAGAGCCCAGAATTTTCTTTTTAAGGCTGAATAGTATTTCATCTTATGTATGTACTGTGTTTTGTTTCTCCATTTTATCCATTGATAGACACTTGGTTCTATTTTTTGGCAACTGTGAATATGGTTATACAAAATATCTGTTCGAATCCCTGCTTTCAGTTCTTTGGAGTATATACATATACTAGATTATATGGTAATTCTGTGTTTACCATTTTTTACTAGAATTACTAGATTATATGGTAATTCTGTGTTTACCGTTTTTTTTATTTAAAGACTTTTATTTGTATTTAGAGAGAGGGGAAGGTAGGAAGAAAGAGAAAGAGAGAAACATCAATTTGTTGCCTTTCACACACACCCCAACCAGGGACTGAACCTGCAATCCAGGCATGTGCCTTAACCAGGAATCGAACCAGAGACCTTTTGCTTTGTGGGACCATGCCCAACCAACTGACCCACATGGTCAGAGCTATGTTTAATTTTTTGGAGGAACTACCATAGTATTTTCCACAGTGACTGCATCATTTTGTCTTCCCATTAGCAATGCACAAGGATTCCAATTTCTATACATCCTCACAAACATTTATTTTCTGTTTTTTAATAATAATCAGCCTGGTAAATGTACAGAGGAATTTCACTCTGGTTTTGATTTGCATTTTCCCTAGTGGCTAGCGAGGCAGAGCATTTTTTTCATGTGTTGATTGACCATTTGTATGTCTTCTTTGGAGAAATGTCTGTTTCAAGTCTTGCCCTTTCTTGATTTGAGTTTTTGATTCTGTTCCAGTCTTTTGCCCATTTTTGATTCAAGTTTTTGAGTTGTAGGAGTTTTAAAAAATATATTCAGGATATTAATCTCTTATGGGATATATGATTTGCACATATTTTTCTCCCATTTAATGGGATGCCTTTTTACTTTGTTGATAGTGCCCTTTGATGTGCAAAAGTTTTAATTTTGATGTAGTCAAATTTTCTTTTCTTTTGTTACCTATGCTTTTGGTGTCATATCCAAAAAACTCACTGCCAAATCCAATGTCAAGAGCTTTCCCCTTATGTTTTCTTCTAAGAATTCTATTGTTTTAGCTTTTTTGGTCTTTGGTCCATTTTGAGTAAATTTGTGTATATGGTGTAAGATAAGGATCCAACTTCATGTTTTGTTTTTTGTTTGTGTATGTGATGAGTTTGTTTTTGTTGTTGTTTGGATTTTTGTTGTTGTTGTTTTGTTTTGTTTTTTGCATTGGATATACAGTTTTCCCCAGGACTAAAGTTCTCCAATTTTAATATGGATACACATAGGCCTGGAGATATGGAATATAGTGTTTTACATTGTTTGTATAATGATTTAGGTTCCATATTTTTCTTTTTAGTTATATTATGGGTAAAAATGTGCCATAGGAGCTGCTCTGGAACTCTAATTCCCATTTGTAAGATTTTTTTCTATGAGAAGTTTGATTTTTGAGCTCCCAACTGCCAGTTTGTAAACACAGCTGTTTGCCAGTTGACCCTATTTTTCCTCAGGAAAATTACCCATTGTGAATGACTGTTTAGAAAAAGAGTAGAAGTAAAAAAAACTTCAGAGGAAAATTTGAATTTTTGGCAACTTTTAATTAAGGGTTTTTGTTGGTGATAAGTACACTGTTTTTACATCACTGATTATTTTTATTGATGGCATCCAGAAATTATTACTTAAAACACTTCTGCCATCTTATCTTCTCCACTTCATTTTTCTCAGTCTTAAAATGGAAATAATGGATATTACTTTATATTGTTGCAGTATTAAATGAAATAATTTGTTACATATCTTCCTTGACTTACAGTGGGATTATGTTTCAATAAACCCATCATAGTTGAACATATTGTCACGTGACAAAGCATTTACAGCTAATCTGCCTTAACAGTAGCCTAAAGTTGGGAAAAATTACCTACCACAAAGCCTACTTTATAATAAAGTGTTGAATATCTTGTAACTTACTGAATGCTGTATTTGAAAGTGAAAAACAATGATTGTATGGGTATAGAATGGCTGTAAGCCTATCAGTTGTTTACCCTTGTGATCAATGGGTTGATTGGGAGCTGTGGCTCACTGCTGCTGCCTGTTGCTAGCCTGGCAAACAGTGAAAAATTGAAAATTTTCAGTACAGTTTCTACTGAATGCATATCACTTTTGTACCATCGTAAAGTCAAAAATTTTAAGTTGAACCATCACGAGCCAGGTACTGTCTGTGAAAGCACTTAGGATCGGGCCTCTCTTGCACGTAGCTGTTCACAAAGAACAGCTGTTGGTTATATATCACTTAAACTTTTCTGCGTTCAGATCAGTGTAGTTAAATTAGGTACTTTGTTTTTTTTTAAAAATAGGTTGAGAGTTGGTTTTCTGAGGTTGACAATACTTTTTACACACTGCTTTGGTAGTATACTTTGTTAGATTGTGTTTCAGTGTTTAGGTAAACATAGATATGTAAGCCTTTATTTTAGGACTTCAGTAGTTTGCAAGAAATGCCAAGAGATTAAATTTAGCAAATATTTATTGAGATCTTTGGAAATGTAGATTATTTTTAAAGTATTTAATATAGTCTTGTTATTTTGGGGAGTTGAAGCAGAATTAATGCAGATATCTAAATGTCTGTAAATCGAGCCGAAGTGGCAAACTAAAAATGTTCTGAAGTGTTAAAATGAAAATTTTTTTAAACTTTGGGTTTAAAAATGAGGAAAATTATGGTTAATCAAGTGGCTGGAGTTAAATTCTTCTTAGAGATTCTTTGGTATTAAGTAAGGGAATTGGCAGTACATATTTGCAAGTTTTACTCAGTTTTGTTTAAAAAATATTTTTGTTACAACTTATTTAACATTTAATAATATTTGCATTATGAAATAGTGAGTTTAATGTCTCTTTAACCATTCAAACAGATTGCCTACAATCTGCTTGAATGATTAAAGAGACATTAGGTTAGGCAGCAATGCTACCTGGGAGATTTCTATTTTCTTTCCTTTTTTAAAAAGATTTTATTTATTTATTTTTTAGAGAGGAGAAGAGAGTGAGTGAAACATCAGTTGGTTGCCTCTCCTAAGTGGGGATGGAACTGGAGCTGCATCCTAGGCATGTGCCCTGATCAGGAATGGAACTCACTGCCTTTTGCTTGAGCCACACCTGTCAGGGTCCTACCTGAGAGATTTCTGCTTTGGTTGGGAAGATTAAACTAAAATCTTTTTCAACTGTAGTGTTGTAGATTATTAGAAAAAAGCATACACAAGCACTTAAAATGGGAAATACAGGTAGCCTATAAATATAATTAAAACATTTAGTTCTACTAATTATAACTACAACTTAAAATAATTTTTACTTTTAATTAGCAAGCAATTTAAAAATTAAAAATATATTCAGATGTGCATGATTCTGCTATATAGGCACTTTGTATTCTGGCGAAACCATCTTTCTAAATAGCAGTTTGTTAGTATTTCAAGAGGTGCTACCAAATGTTAATAATCTTTGACTTAATAAATTCACGTCTAGGAAACTATCTTAATAATCAGATATGTACTGAAATTTATGTACAAAGTAATTACATTTGAGGTGATAGTAATTATGAACAATTTAATTTTCAACAGGTCAGTAATTGTATAAATTATAGAACATTTATCTGTATATTAGAATATTAAGTAGCCATTAAAAATTACGTTTTCAGATTTTGAAAAGAACATTGGTACAGAGTTTATAGTATAAAAGGGGGAAAACGTTTCCATTCTGCATGCAGTATAATTCTAACTATTAAAATGTTTATACATATTTAAACAGGCAGAGTATATGCCCTCATTTTAGTCATTTCTGAATTGAGGAATTATGTGATCTTTTCCCCTATGCTTCTGTGCTTTTAAAATTTATATCAGAAAAGGCTAGATATAGCCACTAGAAATAGAAACTTCTCAAACTTGTAAAGGATCAGAGTGAATTTCATCTGATATAGAATGAACACTTACCTATGGTGCTTTTTGAGTTGTTGTAAGCCTGGTACATAATACATACTCACTACAGCTGCCCCTCCCCCCCGAGTTTGGGTCATATTTTCCTGTTTCTTTGAATGTCTCATAATTTTTTGTTGAAAACTGACCATTTTAGATAACATATTTTAGCCACTCTGGATTCAGAATTTTTTTCCCTTGAAGGTTGTTTACTAACTTCCACAGACAAAATCTCAGAAATCTGTTTCCCTGCATTATGCAGCCACTTAAAAAAATTATTGTTTTAAGAGCAACAAATATAAAGGACACATGGACAAAAACTATGGGGGGTGGAAATGGGAGGGAGGTGGGGAGGGTTGGGGCCGTGGGCTGGGAGGGGAGTAAAAGGCAGAAAACTGTACAAGATCAACAATTAAAAAAATATTTTAAAAATTATTGTTTTAAGCTTGGCATACCAGGGCACATCTTTGTATCTGTGTAGTTTTGTGGTTCAGCTAATGATTGAACACCATTGTGCCCAAATATCTTGCACAGTAAGACTTCTTCCTCTGCCTGCAAATCTTTGTGGAGTGCACGTTCAAAGTTCAGGCCTTTCCCATGTTTATCTCAGCTTTTATTTTCCACTGGTCCATTTCATATCTGCTCTGTTCATGTGTGCAGCCACAGAGTTGGCTAGGAGTATATAGATGACTTGGGCCTTCTTAGTCTCTGCTGTGCATGCGTGCTGCTTCAGCCAGCAATGTGGTTGTCCTAACAAACGCTGCAGCTTTTAACCTGCCACAGATATTATCACTTATACCAACATTATAACTTAAACTGATGATACCACTGAGTGTAGTCATTGTCCAGCTGCTCTAAATCATGTGAATATCTCTTTATGGTGACTTCAATGCTGCCAGTCCTCTCAGCTTGCCAAATCATCTGCACTTTCAGGTGGGAGGATAGGAGGCAGAAGCAGCGCCAAATGAGAATAGAACAAACTTTCAATGTTCTTACCCTACGTTGAAGAGTTTTATAGGCATTCTCAAATTGTTATGTGCCTCTGGTTGATTTCCATGGTACTGAAATAGTTTTTGTCATTTTGTCCAGCTGTATGGTTGCTTTTTGGGAAGAGGATTTGTTGCCCATTTAACTTGGCCATTTTCAGAATTTCAGGGATTTTAACCTCTCTGTCTTGATCCATACTGTGTCTTGTTTCTCAAGGACTCAGTAGATGACAGACTTGGATTGGAAATCTGAGTATTAACTAGATTTATCTCACAACAGTCTCAAAATAGCAATTCTAGCACTTTCACTATACATTTGATTACTCAAGCCTTATATATACTTTTTTTTTTTTTTTTGCTGTGCTGTCCCCATTCTTCTGTCATTTTTATTTTTTTTTTAAGATTTTATTCATTTATTTTTAGAGAGAGGGAAAGGGAGTGAGAAAGAGAAGGAGAGAAACATCGATGTGCCAGCGAAACATCAGTTGACTGACCTCCAACCATGGACCTAGTTCATAACCCAGACATGTGCCTGATCAGGAATGGAACCCACAACCTTTTTGCTTTAAGGGACAATGCCCAACCAACTGAGCCACACTGATCAGGGCTGTATTACTTTTTAATGTGAAACTGCTTTCCTCAATTTTTGGAAGGAGGTTTGGTTCAAGATACTTTCTTTATTTTACTTAAATGGAACTTTCTGTGGTTTTCTTATCATGTTTGAAAATACGGAGAATTGCTTTCTGAGATTGCTTAGTTTGTGTTCCTCTTCCCAACTTTTTCTAGACATTCTCTTTTCATATTTGATCCTATCCTACTTTATTTTTATTTGATATTCAGTTTCTTGTCAAGTGTTGAACATTGTCAGTAGCTTTGGTAGTTTGGGTTGGTTTTTGTTGTTATTTTTTAATGGAAAATACCAATTATATGTACAAAGTTAACAGAATGGTATTATTAATCCCCATATAACCATCACTCAGTTTCAGTAGTTATCATTTTTCCTTGTTGAATCTATACCCCACTCACTCGCAACTTCCTCCTGCCTAGTTGGTGGTTGTTATTGCTAAGAACTTTCTACAGGCATTTATTTGGGTAAAATTTGCATACTTCTGTACTTTGAAACACATTGATTTAGGCTGTAAGTTTTGACAAATCAATCCACACCTGTCTCACAGTACAGGACATTTCCTTTCCCAAGGCAACCTTCTATTCTGATATTTTTCTCCTTAGATTATTTTTGCCCCATTGATTTTATTCAGTGGTGTCATCAAACAGGTACTTTTGTGTTTGCCATTGCTCAGCATAATGTGTGTGAGAATCTTTCACGTTGTTCTGTTGTTGTTTCACTTACTTAGTTTTTAATTTGTTATTTCACTTATTTTTTAAATTTTTTTGTTAAGTATATTTATTGATTTTGCTATTACAGTTGTTCCATTTTTTCCCTCTCCTTTATCCGCCTCCACCCTGCACTCACCCCCCCCCCCAGCATCCCTCCCCACCTTAGTTCATGTCCATGGGTCATACATACAAATTCTTTGGCTTCCCCATTTCCTATATTATTCTCAACCTCCCCCTCTCTATATTGTACCTAGCAATTATGCTTCTTTTTCCTTGTACCTTTTCCTCCATTCTCCTTCCTCTCCCTCCCCACTGATAACCCTCCATGTTATCTCCATTTCTGTGATTCTGTTCCTATCCTAGTTGTTTGCTTAGTTTGTTTTTGATTTTTAGGTTCAGTTCTTGATAATTGTGAATTTGTTGTCACTTTACTGTTAGTAGTTTTGATTTTGTTTTTCTTAGGTAAGTCCCTTTAACATTTCATGTAAGGGCTTGGTGATGATGAACTCCTTTAACTTGACCTTATCTGGGAAGCACTTTATCTGAATGGAATTTTCATTTCCATTCTAAATGATAGCTTTGCTGGATAGAGTAATCTTGAATGTAGGCCCTTGCCTTTCATGACTTTGAATATTTCTTGCCAGTCTCCTCTTGCCTCAGAGTTTCTTTTGAGACATTGGCTGATAGTCTTATGGGAACTCCTTGTAGGTAACCCTTTCCTTTTCTCTTGCTACCTTCTAGATTCTCTCCTTATCTTAAATTTTGGGTTTAATTTAATTATAATGTGCCTTGGTGTGTGCTTCCTTGGGTCCAACTTCTTTGGGACTCTAAGCTTCCTGGACTTCTTGGAAATCTATTTCCTTCACCAGATTGGGAGGTTTTCCTTTGTTATGTTTTCAATAAGTTTCAGTTTCTTGCTCTTCTTCTTCTGACACCCTTATGATTTGGATGTTGGAATGTTTCAAGCTTTCCCAGAGGCTCCTAAGCCTCACCTCATTTTTTAAAAAGATTTTATTATATTTTAGAGAGGGGAATGGAGGGAAAAAGAGAGGGAGAGAAACATCAATGTGTGGTTGCCACTCATGCGCCCCCTACTGGGGACCTTGTCCACAACCCAGGCGAGTGCTTTGACGGAATGCAACCGGCAACCCTTTGATTCGCAGGCTGGCACTTCACCACTGAGCAACACCAGCCCGGACCATTTTTTTTTTGAAAACTCGTTTCTTCATTCTGTTCTGGTTTAATGTTTATTTCTTCCTTCTGTTCCAAATTGTTGATTTGAGTCTTGGTTTCCTTCCCTTCACTGTTGGTTCCGTGTATGTTTTTCCGTATTTCACTTTGTATAGCCTTTATTTCTTCCTTCATTTTGCGACCAAGCTTGATGAGTTTTGTGAGACTCCTGATTATAAGTGTTTTGAACTCTGCATCAGATAGGTTGGCTATGTCCTGGTCGCTTAGTTCCTTTTCTGGAGTTTTGATATGTTTTCATTTGGGCCATATTTCTTTGTCTCAGTGTACCTGTTACATTGTAAGGGGCAGAGCCTTAAGTATTCACCAGGGTAGGGCAACCCACTTAAGTATTCACCAGGGTAGGGCAACCCACCTGGGTTGCGTTGTGGCACTGTATGTTGGGGAGGGGTCGCAGAAGGAACAGTGCTGCTTGCTAGGCACTCATACCACTTTTGGTCACTTCCCCACCACCCACAAGAGCATTAGGCCCTTCAGGTGCTGATTCCTGGGTGGGTGGGTTTGTTTACATTCTAGAACTCCTTGGATACCTGCAGTGGACTCTCCTGTAAGACTGGGAGTTTCTCCCACTGCTGTAATCCCCACAGATTTTTACAGCCAGAGGTTTTGAGGCTTTAATTTTTGGTGTTGGAACTCTGGGTTGCATGGTCTGTCTCATCCTCCAGTTGTTCCTTCCAGTTTGTCTACTGGCGAATGTTGGGCCTCCCAGTTCTCCAGCTGCTGCCTTGCCATGAGTCCTCTTGCCTGGCTGCCCCTCTCCACCCCTCCTACCAGTCTAGATAAATGTTTTTTCTTTAATTCCTTGGTTGTCGGATTTAATACAGTTGAATTTTCTGGAAGTTTTGGTTGTTTTTTGTTTTTAAATTTGTTGTCTTTCTTTTGGTTGTGGGAGGAAACAAAGTGTATCTACCTACGCCTCCATCTTGGCTGCAAGTCTCACATTGGTGATACTAGTAATTGTCGCTTTCTGTTTCTGATTATTATTACTCTGTGTGAAAACAACACATTCATCTTTCTGTTGCTGGGCATTTTTTTTTTTTCCAGTTTTGGGATATTGTAAATAATGCTGTCAGGAGCAGTTTTATAAAAGTATGTTGTGGACATGTTCATATTTCTCTTGGATAAAAACTTAGAAGTGAACTTACTGGATCAAAAGTCTAGTTTATTAGAAATTGCTGAACTTTTAACAGAAACCTTACATATCTATCAGATTATGAGAGCTCTCGTTCCACATCTTTCTACCATTTGTTGTCAGTCTTTGTAATTTTTGCCATTCAACTAGATGGGAATTAGTATGCTGTTGGGATTTTTTAACTTGAATTTCTCAATGATAATATTGAGTATCTTTTCATATACTTGTGTCTAATCGTCTAGTTTTTATGAAGTGTCCTCTTAAATTTTTTGCTTTACTTTTCTATTGGTTGGTTTTTCTTTTTGTGTTTAGGATTTCTTTATATATTCTGCATGCATGTGCTTTATGAGATATATACTTTCTGAATATTATCTCAATTTGTTGCTTGACTTTTGATTTCTTACTGGTGTCTTTTGGTGAACAAATAACTTTTTCATAAAGTTTGTCCAATTTTTGCTTTTATAGTTATACTTTATATAGGATCATGTCATCTGCAAAGATATAGTTTTACTTTTTCCTTTCTAACGTGGATTCCTTTTATTTTACCTATTTATTTATTTATTTTGCCCGATTGCATGGCTAGAACTTACAGTAAAATGTTGAGTAGAAGTGAGAGTGGACATTTGTCTTATTTTTAATCTCAGTAAAGCATTTAGTTTTCACTATAAAATATGTTAGCTGTGGAGTTTTTCATAGATGCCTTTTTTGAGGTTGAAGAAGTTTACTTCTATTTCTGGTTTCTTGGATGTTTTTATTATTAAAGGGTGTTGGGTTTGGTCAGAATGTTTTTAATGCATCAATTGAAATGATCTGATCATGTGGACTTTTCCCCTTGATTATATTGACTGATTTTCCTATTTGAAATCACCCTTGCTTTCCAGGGATAAATCCCACTTGGTCATGATCTATTAAGACCATGGTCAAGGTCTATTAATCCTTTTATTAAGCTGCATTTGATTTGCTAGTATTTTGTTGAGGTTATTTCATCTATGTTCCTAAGGTGTAATTATCGTGTACAGTTTTTTGTTTGTTTTTCTGGTAGTGTTTATGTCCAACTTTGGTATCAGGGTAGTGCTGGCCTCATAGATTGAGTTTTTAAATTTTTTGCAAGATTTTTGGAAAGGATTTGTATTAATTTTTTAAACATTTGTTGAAACTCACTAGTGAAGCCATCTGGTCCTGGGCTTTTCAAGTGGGAAGGGTTTGTTTGTTTTTTCTTTTTTTAAGATTTTATTTATTTATTTATTTATCCATTCAGTCATTCATTTATTTATTTAGAGGGAGGGGAAGGGAGAAAAACATTGATGTGAGAAATATCAATCAAACATAAATCAGCTGGCTCTTGCACATACCCAGCCAGCGTCCAGGCCTGCAACCTAGGCATGTGCCCTGACCAGGAATCGAACTGGGGACCTTTCACTTTGCAGTACCATGCCCAACAAAGTGAGCCATGCTGGCCAGGGAACAGTTTTTTGTTTTGTTTTTTTTGTTTTGTTTTGTTTTTAATTACTAATTCAATCTTTACTTGGCTATGAGTCCAGTTTTCTGTTTTTTCGAGTCCAGTTTAGTTGTGTCTTTCTAGCAATTTGTCAATTTCATTTAGATTATCTAATTTGTTGGTATACAGTTGTTCATAATGTTCCCTTAGAATCCTTTTTACTTCTGTAAGTTGATTTTTTAAAAAATTTTATTTATCTTTAGAGGGGAAGGGGAGAGGGAGAGAAATATCAATGTATGGTTGCCTCTCGTGCGTCCCGTGCTGGGAACTGTCCTGCAACCCAGGCATGTGCCCTGACTGGGAATCGAACTGCGATCCTTTGCTTCTCAGGCCCGCGCTCAATCCACTGAACTACACCAACCAGGGCTTGTAAGTTGATATTAATGTCCCTTTTTTCGGTTTGAGTCTTTTTTTTTTTCTTGACTAAAAAGTTTTGTCAGTTTTGTTGATTTTTTTCCAAAAAAACAGACTTTTTTGCTTTATTGACTTTTCTGTGTTATTTTTCTTTTAAATTATCTTTTTGGTTTATTTCTGCTTTTATTTTCTTCCTCTGCTTGCTTTAGATTCCGTTTGCTTTTCTCTTTTTAGTTTCTTAAAGTGGAAGGTTTTGTTAATGGTTTGAGGGTTTTGGGTTTTTTTTAACATAAGGATTCAGATCCTTCTGTTAAGGATTTAGATCAATAAATTGCTCTGAGCACTGCTTTCAGGACATCACAGAAGTTTTGATATGTTGTATTTTTGTTTTCATTCATCTAGAAATATTTTCTAATTCCCACTGTGATTTCTTCTTTGACAGGGTAGTTATTTAGGAGTTCGTTGTTTAATTTCTGCATATTTGTTAATTTCTCAGATTTCCTTGTTGGTGACTTCTAATTTCATTCCAGTGTAGTGTTAGAGACACTATATTTGTATGAAACCATGGAGACGATATACTTAACAAGATTTCAGTCCTTTTAAATTTCTTGAGGCTTGGTTTGTGTCCTAACATATAGTCTCTCTTGGAGAATGTTTCATTGTGAGTTGAGAATATCTGTTCTGCTGTTGTTTAATGGATTGTCATGTATATTTGTCATAGGCCTAGAGAATTGTTCAGGTCTTCTATTTCCCTGTTGATCTTTTGTTTAGTTGTTCTATCCATTATTAATAAACTATAGAAATGATCCCTGAAAGTATAGTCTTGCGTTCTTTCCATTATTGAAAGTGGGGTATCTCCCTGGCTGGTATGGCTCGGTAGATTGAGTGCTGGATTGCAAACCAAGGGTCACTGGTTCAATTCCCTGGCAGAGCACATGCCTGGGTTGTTGGCCAGGTTCCCAGTAGGGGGCATACAAGAGGCAACCACACGTTGATGTTTCTCTCCCTCCTCTTCTCCCTTCCTCTCTCTCTAAAAATAAATAAATAAAATCTTTTTTAAAAAAAAGTCAGGTATGGACATCTACAACTATAATTGTTGAATTGCTTATTTTTCACTTTAATTTGACAGTTTTTACTTCATATATTTTGGGACTCTGTGGTTGGATGCATATATGTTTATAATTTTCCTCTAAGTGCTGCTTATTACATCCCCAAAATTTTGATGTGCTCTGTTTTTGTTATTTTTTTGGTTGGAAATATTTTGTATTGTGATTTTTTAAACTCATTTATTTATACATATATTTTTAAATTTCCAAGTATATATTTGGTACTTTTAAGTGTTTTTGTTGTTGTCGTTGTTGCTTTTGACTTAATATGTGGTCAGAGAATGTACTTGGTAAGATTTTAGTATTGAAACTTAACAAGACTTGCTTTGCAGCTCACCATATGGTCTGTCTTGATGAGCATTCCATGTGAGATTGAGAAGTAGTATTTTCTTTATCTGTTGCAGAAGTGGTCAGTTTTGAAAGCTCATGAGGGCCTGACTGCTCCAGCCCTTTCAGACCTAAAAGTATACCTCTTACAACTCATCATTGGACTGGACACAAACTCTCTACATTCTATCATCCTTCTTTAAATGTCCGTGTCTTGCTTTCGAGTGAATTTTTTTTTGAGCTGAGAGGATTTTTTCTCAAGTTTTCCCAGAACCTGCTTTACTCTCTCCATGCTGTGTCTATGTATTTATCTATTAGACTTTTTTATTCTCATGGGCAGAGATCATTTTCATTCCACTACCATTCTGGTAGCAGGTAACTAATAAGTAATCAAATTTTCATAAACTGAACCTCAGACTACCCATATGTCTTCAGTTTTTTAAGACCTACTTTACCATCAGTATGTTGTTTCATAAAATTTTATAATTTCCAGAATCACTCAGTGATTCTGGGTTTAAGATAGATTTACCCTTAAGTAATATTTAGAGAAATTGATTAAAAGTAACTTTTTTTTTTGAAAATTCCTCTATGCATTTGCTACATGGGAATTTTCCCTTTTTTTAAAAAGATTTTATTTATTTGTTTTTTAGAGAGGGGAAGGGAGAGAGAATGAGAGAAACATCAATGTGTGGTTGCCTCTCATGTGCCCCCCACTGGGGGCTGGGCTTGCAACCCAGGCATGTGCCCTAGACTGGGAATCGAACCAGCAACCCTCTGATTTGCAGCTGGCACTCAACCACTGAGCAACACCAGCCAGGGCGAATTTTCCTTTTTTAAGGACTGCTGAGCTTAAGACAAAGGAATTAAGACATATTTATGCCCTGTAAATAGGGTTATTAAATAAATAATATATGCCTTGAATGATAACTCCCTTTAGAAGTTAACATCGACTCCTTAGTAGAAAAGGCAGTATTTATTTCATTTGGGGATAACAGCTTAAAACTGATGATCACTGGTGATGGGGAAAAAATAAATATTTGGAAAGATATTTTAGGGTATCTGGTAAATCCCTTGAGTTTGGGTTTTTGTCTTTGTCTTTGTAGTTGTTAAAGTAGGTACAGTATAGTGTAGTAATTCCGTGTACTTCGGTACTTGTCATTAATTTGTTCCAGAACTCACAACAAGTGCTGAAACTGATGAGTACCAAATGTTGAAGCATTTTTCCCTTGCGGGGCAGTGTGGTGACTCATAACAAGTTCTAGCAAATGTGATGAGTCCCTAGCAAGTGCCCAGTGCTGAAACATTTTTTTGTCATCAAAATGCAATGAGTATGGGATTTGACAAGTTCTATAACTGATGAGTACTGAGGTGTGACTGTAAAATTTATATATATATATATTTTTTAAAGGTTTCTAACTTTTATTCTGTAACCATTATGTTGAACTAGTAAAAACACAACTTGTTAAGCCTCCTAATTGCTCAGTGAAGACACTAACCTTTGCCAGGAATTTCTGTACATTTAGGACTTTAGAGTACTTAGAATTTCTGTGAATGCATTCATTGTTGTGAGTAGTTTTATTGTTCTCCACACTTTGTAGTCTTTTCTAATTCCTATTTCATTTTGAGCCTCAAGATGTTAAGATGAACGTATTCTTTATACAATTGAAAAAACACAGTTGTGACTATTGCTTAGCTATGATTCAGGTAAGATTAGAATTCACACCTCTTTTTTTAATAATTTTTTTTTTTTTTTAATTTTTCACCTACTCAGCCGATAGATAATAGAATACTAAATCTCTCTTTGTTGTAAGAATTAAATTAGCTAATGCATAAAAAGCACTTAGCACATACCTGTTTCCACTCTTTGTGAAGAGAATCTTTTTAAAGCACGGGTGGCAAACACAAGGCCCGCTGGCCAAATCCTGCCCTCCACCTTGTTTCTACCCGGCACTAAACTCTCGCTTAACTGTCAAGGAGTAGTCATATTTATACAGTCCTAAAATTACATTCGGCCCTTTGAAGGCAACCATGAGGCTGATGTGGCTCCCAGTGAAAATGCGTTTGACACCCCTGTTTTAAAGAGTAGAACAAACTCTCCGTTCAAAGTCCTCCACAGGCTTCTAACTGTGCTCAGAGTAAAATAAAATCTAATACCATAAAGTGACCTACAAAGCCCTGTGTAATCTGGTCTTCCTCACACTTCCTATTATTCTCCCCCCCTTCACCCCTCTGGTTGCCCATCCTCCAGCATGCCTGGCAGGCCTCCTCCTCAGAGTCTTTTGCACTCTTTTCTCCCATGTAGCTTCATGCTCACTTGGTCTCTACTCACATGTTACTATCTCAATGGGTCTTATCTGATTACAACCCCAATTACCACCTGCATCGTGCTCAGCACTCTCTATACCCCATCCTCACTTCAGTTTTCCCTGTAGCACTTCGCACCATCTGACATTATAGATATATCTGTTGTGGGTTTTTTGTCTGTGTCTCCCATCATGACAAACACATGCACATACAACTATTGAATGAAGCTCCAGCAGAGCAGAGAGACTGATTAACAGTGATCCCTAACCTATTGCGGGAGTTACGTTCCAGAGACCCCCGCGATAGGAGAAAATCTGCAAAGTAGCAGCGTTATATTTATTTATTTGTATATATTCTAAGGCTTTATAAACCCTTCCCACACTCCTATAAACCTTTCCCACTCTCTTATTAACCTTTCCCACACTCTTATAAACACTTCATATGCTCTTAAACAACTTCCCACACTCTTAAACCTATGTAATTTTAACAACAACCAAAATTCTATATGGATACTCACCAGTGAAGTATACTACAACTTGAATAATGTAGATCATGAATTATGTAGCTGTGCAGTACTGATGGTGACGAAGGTGATGATGATGAGATGAATGTACTGCACGGCCAAGAAGAGCATTAC
Organism: Glossophaga mutica; assembly: GCA_039655065.1. Classification (NCBI taxonomy): domain Eukaryota; kingdom Metazoa; phylum Chordata; class Mammalia; order Chiroptera; family Phyllostomidae; genus Glossophaga; species Glossophaga mutica. The sequence goes on along the minus strand of CM077303.1, from coordinate 61,715,638 downwards.
AGCTCTTCTGAAGGCACCACTTAATCAGGCGCTTCATTAGGTGGTGCAGTATCTTTGCCCTGGGCCTGTAACTTCTATTTCTGCTAAAGGTGTAGGTGTAACTGATCTCTTCGTCCGAGTGATGAACATAGTTATGGGGAGTTGCTGGCACTGCTTTTTATCCGCAAAGGCAGCTTCCCCATGCAGAGAAACGCTCTTGAGTCCAAAGCGTCTCTGAAATGTGTCAAACCAGCCCTTGTTGGCACTGAATGGGGTTCGTCTGGTCGGAGAAGCACTTGACGATCCTGCTTCTGCATTGTCATCCTCATCTTCATCCTCTTAATCCTCTTCATCCTCGTCACCGTTGTGAATGTCCATGCTTTCTGCAAAAACAATCATAAAGTTTCTTGGCCTTTGTCTGGATGGTGTTAGTATCCAGCGAGATATTCTTCTTCCTGCAGTCATTTATCCACAGAGCCAATGTACACCCCATCCTCGCAATGGCCTTATTGCGGGAAGTGACCAGCCTCTTTGCAGTCTTGTTAAAAGTCATTGTTGCCGTAGACCCAATATTCTTCTCATCTTTCTTTATGTAGCGAACAGTAGATTTGTTGATCCCGTAATGGCGGCCTACAGCCGCTTAGCTTTTGCCTTCCTTTAACATGTTGAGAAGTTCCACCTTTTCTTTGATGGTAAGCATATTCCTCTGGCGTTTGGCTTCACTGCCAGAAGGATTAGAAGGCGCAGAATGTTTGCGTGGCATGGTAGGGCTTGAAATAAATTCAAACTTTAACAAAAATTTCACAAAAACACAACACTACAGAGCAACACTACGCACAGTGATCAGACATCTATGTGAAGTGGACAAGGAGAGATGCTGAACGTTTGGGCACAGTGCAGAAGAGCAAACAGACCGATGCTACAGTCACTGAACCAATCAGCGCCCAGGATACAAAACACAGTGCTGTGGTTGGTCACCTTCCATTCCATCAGTCAATAGTGCACCGTGTACAATCTCACCTTGGCAAACTTGCGCAAGTGGTAGTGGCGTACTGCATTTCCATTGTGTACAGTACGGTATTCATCTGATTAAATACATACTGTATTATATTTTGATTTAATATTCTTTTTTTTAAATAAAAGTATTTATTGAAATGTAAGAAGGCAACAGCAATGTATATAAATTGCAAGATTTATGATATAAATGATAAAGTTAACTTTCTGAGACATTGTTCTAGCAGATCTTTAAATATTTAAGCATATCCATATTATTCATTTAAATTCACTTTATATTGAATTTCTTAATGTAAGTACAGCTTTTTATTTTTATACAATATATAAAAAGTGAGAAAATACCTTTTTTAGGTCAACTTTTTTTAATATTATTTTAATTGTTGTACAGTTTTCTGTCTTTTACTCCCATCCCAGCACACTGCCCAGCCTTCCCCACCTCCCTCCCATTTCCACCCCACCCCTTGTTTTTGTCCGTGTGTCTTTTATACTTGTTGCTCTAAACCCTTCCCATTTCCCCTGAAATTCCCTCCCCTCTCCCCTCTGGTGACTGTCAGCCTGTTTTCAATTTCAGTGTCTTTGGTTATATTATGCTCGTTTGTTTGTTTTGTTGATTAGGTTCCTGTTAAAGGTGATAGCATATGGTATTTGTCTTTCACTGCCTGGCTTATTTCGCTTAGCATGATGCTCTCCAGTTCCATCCATGCTGTCACAAAGAGTAGTAGCTCCTTCTTTCTGCTGCATAGAATTCCATTGTGTAAATGTACCATAGTTTTTTGATCCATTCATTTACTAATGGGTACCTAGGTTGCTTCCAACACTTGGCTCTTGTAAATTGTGCTGCTATGAACATTGGGATTCTTTTGGATTGTTTCAGGGTTCTTAGGATATAATCCTAGCAGTGGAATTGCTGGGTCAAAAGGCAGATCCATTTTTAGTTTTCTGAGAAAATTCCATACTGTTTTCCATAGTGGTTGTACCAGTCTGCACTCCCACCAACAGTGCACTAGGGTTCCTTTTTCTCTGCAACCTCTCCAACACTTGTTTGTTGCTTTGTTTATGATGACCATTCTGACTGGTGTGAAGTGGTATGCCATTGTGGTTTTAATTTGCATCTCTCTGATAGCTAGCAATACTGAGCATCTTTTCATTTGTTTCTGGATCCTCTGTATGTCCTCCTTGGAGAAGTATCTGTTCAAGTCCTTTGCCCATTTTTTAATTGGATTGCTTGTCTTCTTACAGTGGAGTTGTGTGAGTTCTTTATATATTTGGAGATGAAACCCTTGTCTGAGGTATCATTGGCAAATATGTTTTCCCATACGGTTGGTTCTCTTCATTTTAATACTGTTTCCTTTAACTGTGCAGAAACTTTTTATTTTGATGAGATCCCATTTGTTTATTCTTTCCTTTATGTCCCTTGCTCTAGGGGACATATCACTAAAAATGTTGCTGCGTGAAATATCTGAGATTTTCCTCCCTGTGTTCTCCTCTAGGACTTTAATGGTGTCATGGCTTATATTTAAATCTTTTATCCACCTTGAATTTATTTTTGTGTATGGTATAAGTTGGTGCTCGAGTTTCATTTTTTTGCACGTAGCTGTCCAGTTCTCCCAACACCACTTGTTGAGGAGGCTATTTTTACTCCATTTTATGTTGCTGCCCCCTTTGTCGAATATTAATTGACAGTAGAGACTTGGGTTTATTTCTGGGCTCTCTGTTCCTTTTCTTAAAAATATATTTTATTGATTATGTTATTACAGTTGTCCCATTTCTCCCCCATCATTCCTCTCCACCCTGCACACCCCCTCCCACCCACACTCCCCCCCTTTAGTTCATGTCCATACGTTGTAAGTTCTTTAGCTTCTACTTTCCCCACACTATTCTTGCCCTCCCCCTGTCTATTTTCTATCCATCCTCTATGCTACTTATTCTCTGTACCTTTCCCCAGTCTCTCCTCCTCCCACTCCCTTGTTGCTAAGCCTCCAGGTGATCTCCATTTCTGTGGTTTTGTTCCCGTTCTAGCTGTTTGCTTAATTCGCTTTTGTTTTAGGTGTGGTTGTTAATATCTGTGAGTTTGCTGTCTTTTTACTGTCATACTTTTTATCTTCTTTTTCTTAGATAAGTCCCTTTAACATTTCATATAATAGGGGCTTGGTGATGATGAACTCCTTTAACTTGACCTTATCTGAGAAGCACTTTATCTGCCCTTCCATTCTAAATGAAAGCTTTGCTGGATAGAGCAGTGTTAGATGTAGGTCCTTGCCTTTCATGACTTGGAATATTTCTTTCCAGCCCCTTCTTGCCTGTAAGGTCTCTTTGGAGAAATCAGCTGACAGTCTGATGGGAAATCCTTTGTAGGTGACTGTGCCCTTATCCCTTGCTGCTTCTAGAATTCTCCTTCATCTGAATCTTGACTAGTGTAATTACGATGTGCCTTGGCATGTTCCTCCTTGGGTCCAACTTCTTTGGGACTCTCTGAGCTTCCTGGACTTTCTGGAAGGCTATTTCCTATGCCAGATTGGGGAAGTTCTGCTTTATTGTTTGTTCAGATAACTTTTCCTCTTGTTGCTCTTCCTCTTCCCCTTCTGGTACCCCTATAATTTAAATGTTGTGACATTTAAAGATGTCCTGGAGGTTCCTAAGACTCTCCTCATTTTTTTGAATTCTTGTTTCTTCCTTGTTTTCTGTTTGTTTGTTTGTTTCTTCCTTCTGGTCCACTCCATTGATTTGAGCCCCAGTTTTCCTCCCATCGCTATTGGTTCCTTGTGCGTTTGCCTTCATTTCACTTATTGTAGCCTTCATTTATTCATCTAATTTGTGAGCAAAATCAACCAATTCTGTGAGCATCCTGATCACCAGGGCTTTGAAGTGTGCATCTGATAGGTTGGCTATCTCTTGGTCGCTTAGAGAAATTGGCTCTGCCCTGGCTGGTGTAGCTCAGTGGATTGAGTGCGGGCCTGCGAACCGAAGGATCGCGGTTCGATTCCCAGTCAGGGCACATGCCTGGGTTGCCAGGCCGGTTCCCGGCAGGGGACATACAAGAGGCAACCGCACATTGATGTTTCTCTCCCTCTCTCCTTCCCTTCCCCTCTAAAGATAAATAAATAAAATCTAAAAGGAAAAAAAAAAAGTACTTAAAAAAAATCTTTAAAAAAAAAAAAGAAATTGGCTCTGGGGCTTTGATTTGTTCTCTGGTTTGAGCCATTTTGGGGTGTGTGTGTGTTTTGGTCTGGTCGTGGCTATTACGTAGTGAAGGGTGGAACCTTAGGTGTTCCCCAGTGCAGGGCAGCCCAGTCACTGAGTTGTGACACCGTATGTGGGGGTGGGGTCCAAGAGGGAACAATGGTGCTTGCTCCGCTCTCTCTTGGGTTCCAGTCCCTTCTGCTGCTTCCCCTTCGCCTGGATTATCTCTGTGCAAATGTGGTACCACTTGGTCAGCCAGCCGTCTTATGCGGCCTCACTGCGTCTGCACAGTTGCCACCCTGTTCCCGGGGTCTGCTAGCCACCACCTGCACTCCTGGGAACTGCCAACCGCTGCTGCCTGCGTGCCTGGGCTCGCACCTCCACGTTTTCCTGCCTCAACTCTGCCCCTCTTACTGGTCTGGATGAATGGTGGTTGGACTTCCATACAGTTCAATTTTCTATCAGTTCTGTTTGTTTTCTTGTTTCTAAATCTTTGTTGTACTTAATTTTAGTTGTAGGCGGAGGCACAGTGTATCCACCTACGCCTCCATCTTGGCTGGAAGTCCCGGTAAAGTCATCTTGGTTGCAGGCCTTTGCTTCTCATTACTTGGAATATTTCTTGCCATTCTCTTCTGGCTTGGAGCGTTTCCATTGAGAAGTCAGCTGTTAACCTTACTGTGGTTCCCTTGTATGTTACTTTCTAAAAAAAATACTTAAAATACCCCCCAAACCCCAAAAAACTCTTGCTGGTTTCAAACTTGCCAAGCCAGTTTTTCTGGTCTTGCTGGCTGCTGAGAGGGGACGGTATCGCTTTTCTCCCTGCTCGGCACTCAGTCAGCTTTGTGCTATTCTCCCCAGGGCTAGCCGGGCACTCTCCCCAGCGGTAGCTGGTGCCTCTCTGCACAGGGCCTCGGGGCTCGGAGCGCGCGCATTCTCCGAGTTTACGGGTATGAGTTCCGGGCCTCCGGGTCGTGTGCTATCCCTGATTTACAGGCATGGGTTCCCGGTTTCCTATGGAGCGTGTGCACTGCCGGAGTTTATGAGTGTGGGCTCCATGGGTTTCCTGCGTTGAGCACACTCACACTAAGTTCATAGGCATGAGCTCCGGGTTTCCCATGGATCGTGTGCACTCCCTGGGTTCCTGGCGTGGGGTATGGGCTAGGGTTCTTCCACAAAGCCCCCTCCTCCGGCTGTGGGCGCCTCTGGTCGCACAGGCTCCGTGCACTCCACCCGCGGCTACGCGTGGGTGCTCACAGCCCCAGCGTGCTTGCCACTCAGACCTTAATTTCTCTCTCTCTGCGACTTCAAGCAACCACATCCCTCCTGTTGCTGCTCAGCCCTTGTTTGGCTGGGGCATGAGCCGTTGACCCGGCTCCCCTCCCTAGAGCCCTGTGGCAGACCCGACAAAAGCCGGCTCAGGCTTCAGCTGCCCTGGTCTCTGCGCTGACTGACCCCTGGGGCTCTTACTGTCCTGAAGAATTCTCCTTACCGTCTGGTTTTTCAATGGCTGCTACAGTTTTGATCTCCTATTTTCACATATGCTGTGGTACTGTTGACTATTTGCTCTGTTTCTCTGTAGATCAGCTAGGTTTTTCTCCCATGTGTAGGGGGAAGTGGAATCTGCCTCCTCCTACCACACCGCCATTGGCTTTAAATGGCACATGATGCGGTCGCGGCTTGTGGGGTCCACCACATTGTGGATGAGGCATAAGAAATTCACATGGACTACTGAGTCCTGTGGAGGAATAAAGACAACATGGCTTTTCTCTCAGAGAAAAAGCCTCTGCCCTTGCTGTGACTGGCCTTTATTTCTTTAATTTTTTAAACATTCTTTTAATATGTTTGAATTAACATTTTTATATATTTTATATTGTTTTAAAATTTTTAGGCAAAAATAATTAAAATCATAAATATTACATAAATACTTATACACCACAAAATCCTGCGATACAATGAAAACTCCACAATACAGAATTAGATATATATATATTTTTTAAAAACCTGCGATACAGTGAATCTGCAATAAGTGAACTACAATACAGCCAGGGACGGCTGTATTGTGTACATGGCAGAGCCCATGCTCAGTAAAAGTTTGTGGGAAATTAACATAACAAATGAACATCCTGCCCAGTTTTCTAAAAGTCTACAGGCCATCCGTGTTTGTAAGTCACCTAGTGTGCTTTTGGGAAAATGCAGATTCTGAGGCCCACCCCAGATCTCCTGAATTAAAATCTGTCAGGCTGGTCCAGAAAATTTTTATCTACCGGGAGGCATACAAAAGTTTGAGAACTACTGATCCAGCCCAAACTGGTCATTTTACATGAAGGCTAAGGCTATAGAGGTAGTTTGCAGAAAACAGGTACTGTACCATTCTAATGTTATTTCCACTGCAAATTATTTTCATTTGTATCAGGTAAGATGGTGTAAAGTTCTCTGGAAGAACTTGAAAAATGACTCTAGCTAGCCGTTGGGGTTCCTACAGAGACATGATGCAACATTAATCAAAGTATTTATTTCAGCCCTGACCAGTGTGGCTCAGTTGGTTGAGCATCAGCCCACAAAGCAGTAAGTCACTGGTTTGATTCCCAGTCAGGGTACATGCCTGCACGTTGGAGGCCTGATGCCCAGTTGGGGTGCGTTCAAAAGGCAACCAACCAGTATTCCTCCCTTACATCAATGTTTCTCTCTCATTCTCCCTCCCATCCCTTCTCTCTCAAACAAACAAACAAACAAACAAACAAAGAAATAAAATCTTTAAAATTTATTTATTTCAGGCAGATAGTTGCAAAATGAAAAAATAGGAGTAGTTCTAAAGATTATATATAATATTCAGGAAAATACAAGCTTTAATCACGGGATTTTGCTTTATTCTTTTGACCCAAATTTTCCACTACTACATTTCTTTCCTATACTAAGATGTAATCATCCATGTAAGAGAATTCACATCTCTTTATTTCTAGTTTAGTAGTTTTATATTCTGTTTCACAGATTCTAATTCAGGGTATATTCTTAACTTCTAAATCTTGGGACACTCTTGCCAGCCATTAACTTTTCTCATCTATAAAAATCAGAGAATTTGAGTAGATTGCTTCATATTTTCTTTATAATGGGTATTCAGTTTTTAAAGAACCATTAAGTATGGTAAGATTGAATCCTACAAAATAATTCAACTTCTTGTTATGCTTGTACGATTGTTGATTATTAGAATTGTGCCTGTGGAATACATTTATTGACTGAGGTTTTTTTAAAAAATGATTTATTTATTTTTTTGGGGGGGAAGGTAGGGAGAAAGAGGGAGAGAAACATTGATCAGTTGCCTCTTGCACATGTCCCAGGTGGGGATCAGGCCTGCAACCCAGGCATGTGCCCAGACCAGGAGTCAAACCAGCATCCTTTGACTTTGAGGGAGGATACTCAACTATTGAGCAGTGCAGCCCAGGGCTTGAGTGTGGGTTTTTTTTTCCCCATTACAATTTGAGTTCTAGAGGGCAGAAACTTTCCCTATCTTGTTTACTATTTACTAGGTAATTTCTTAGCCCAGTGCTTTGAATGTGGTAAATGCTCCATAAATACTTGTTGAATGAATGGTTAAATGAATGATAGTGTTGGCATGAGTGGAGGCAGCATAGTGCTATGGAAAAAGCATGCACACTTTGGTGTTCAATCATAGGATATAATATTTCAGAAGCTGAGAAAATTATTTGGGATAACGTATACTATAAAAGCACAGTGCCTTTTACTTAAAACGCTAGTTTCTTATATCAGTGCCTTATATATCTGAACTTTTTTTTAACCAAGAGATTTTTATATTATGTAAGCTGGGAAAACATGTGTATGCTAGATTAATTTTAATAAGTTGTTATTTTTATCTTACAGTTTTACATGTGGCACCCATAAAAGATGAGGCTGAGAACACGGAAGGCTTCTCAGCAATCAAATCAAATCCAAACACAGCGCACTGCCAGAGCAAAAAGGAAATATTCAGAGGTTGATGATAGCCTACCTTCAGGAGGAGAAAAACCACCGAAGAATGAAACCGGCTTGTTGTCTTCAATTAAAAAATTCATTAAAGGAAGCACACCCAAGGTAATGGTTTTACATTGTACTTAAATTATTAAAATTAAAATTTCTATGAGAAATCTAATATTGTTAGAACCCACTTTAAGGGAATGTGGTGTTATTTTAAGAATACTAACTTTTGGTGTCTTATTCATTCATTAATGGTTTTAGGCAAAGTTTTTCATTCAAATTCATTTAATTGTAATGTCATTCAATTAGTGACTGTTTAAGAAAACATTTAGTCTACTTAACTGATCCACTTAGCCTTCTGGGATTTTTTTCTTTAGCATGGTATTATAGGAAGTAAAAGAAATTTCTTTAAAAGAAAAGATTTTATTTATTTTTACAGAGAGTGGAAGGGAGGGAGAAAGCGAGGGACAGAAACATTGATGTGTCAGAGATACACTGATCGATTGCCTCTCACAAGTCCCCAACTGGGGACCTGGCCCACAACTCAGGCATATACCCTGACTGGGAGTTTATCTGGCGACCTTTTGGTTTGCAGGCTGGCACTCAATCCATTGAGCCACACCAGCCAGGGCTAAAAGAAATTTCTTTTACTTGAGTTGTTTTACTTCAGTTTTTCTTTACTCACTTTTCTTTTTTTATGTCAAAGAAAAGGTAAAATTTCTTATTAATATTGGGGTAGCCAAAAAGTCTGTATGATTTTCTCTGTAAAATAACCACATTTTTCATTTTCACCAATAACTTTATTGATTTGTACATTTTGAGTATGTCGGGTATCTCCCGCGTGATATACTCGTAGTGTTGGTTGTTCTCAAGAATGTCTCCATTGGATCACTGTCAACTTGAACTGGTCTCCCTGACCGACCATGGAGCATCATCTAGCAAGAAATCTCCAGCATAAAACTTCTCAAACCACTGTGGACACGTTCGATTGGTCACAGCACCTTCTCCATACACTGCACAAATCTTTTTTGTGTTTCAGTTGTGTTTTTACCTCTCTTGAAATAATAAAGCATCATATGCCAAAAACGTTGCATACTTTCGTTAAGATTTCATTTAGTTATTTTTAGAGAGCTGGTAGGGAGGGAGAAAGAGAAGGAGAGAAACATAGATGCGCCGAACTGCAATGTTTTGGTTTGTAGGCTAGCTCTCAATCCACTGAGCCACACAAGCCAGGGTGTTTATTTTCTTCCATGTTCAATATTAAAATGGCTACACAAAAATTCACCAATTTTGATGTTTTTTTTTTTTTAAATACACACTTATATGATAGCTCTCACAATACAATCTAACAAAATTGTTTCAAATGAAGTTAAAGACAACTAATCACACTAGAGCCATCTTACCAAAAAAAAACTGAATGAACTTTTTGGCCACCCCAATATAGTAGTAATACATTGTCTACTTAGGGAGATGATTTATCTATCTGCATTCTAACGTTTATGCAATGAAAGTGTAGTATTTCATATTAAAGTATATGGGTACTGACCAAGGGTCAGATGCTTCATTTTCATACTCTGGTCCTACTTGAGTGATCTTAGGGAAGTCATTTATCCTTCTGAGCCTCAGGAAGACAGTAAAATGCAACTAATACCAACAGTTTGTCTATCTCAGAGTTGTTTTCAGAGTAGATGGCAAAGTGGTGGAAAGCAGTTTGAGGAATTTTAATGCACTCTATAAATGGATGGTGCTGTTAACATTCATTGTATGTAGATTGTATCACTGTTTTACTGTTGTGTTCTTTGGATTATATTTTATAAATTTTCATTATAATGTAAATTTATCACTTTGATAAGTAGAAAAATAAATCACTATTGCTAGTTATTCACAGTGGTAGATTTCGTCGTCATATAACTAATAAAGCCTAGTAACTAAAGCATTGGCCAAGATTTAGAAGTATTGTACGTTTGTAGAGTTTTTCTTTGTATTGATGGTTTAATCTTACTTTGTTTTTCTAATATAAGTAAAAATTTTTTGTTAATTTAAATAGAATGTTTTAAAAGTTTCTTTGAGTTGCCCTGGCCAGTGTGTCTTCATTGGTTGGGCCTCACAAAGGTGTGGGGTCACCAGTTTTATTCCAGGTCTGGGTGTGTTCCTGGTGCTGGCTTGGGTTGAAGGTTTGGTCAGGGCCTGTGCCAGAGGCAACTGGTTGATGTTTCTCTCTCCATCATTGTTTCTCTCCTTCTCTTTCTCCTTCCCTTCCCCTCTCTCTTAAAAAAAAAAGTTTCTTTGAGTTAATTTTTATAAACCTAGAAGTAATCTACTGCAATTATATAACAAACATCAAATTTCTTTCAGAAATATGAATTCCTGAATCTATAAATTCCTAATGGGTTGTCCTCAACTTTCGTTGAGGGGAATGTTACTATTTGTCAGTTTATTCTCTGACAAATAGAGAATAGTTAGTTTAGCAACTCTCAATCTTGTAAAGTTCTTCATCTTAGGAAAATACATCTACCCTTTACTTTTTTAAAAAGATTTTATTTATTTATTTTTAGAGAGGGGAGAAGGGAGGGAGAACGAGAGGGAGAGAAACATCAATGTGTGGTTGCCTCTTGTGTGTCCGCTACTGGGGACCTGGCCTGCAACTCAGGCATGTGCCCTGACTGGGAATCAAACCAGTGATCCTTTGCTTCACAGTCCAGTGCTCAATCCACTGAGCCACACCAGCCAGGGCTACCCTTTATTTTCTTTTATGTTCTTTTCCTGCATGTGTAAGTGCAAACCCTCAATCACTATCTAGGCTGAATATTTCTAGTTTTCATTATATTACAATTTATGATATATATCACCATCTCGGTCACCCCTTTTTGTTGTTCATAAAATGTAACAATCAGAAGTGAAGATGGAGTTTTCTGTGTCTCCTGACTTCTATTCATTTTTTACTTCCTTTGAATTGGGCATACTTCTACTGTATTAATGTGGCATTATGTTATATCATATATTGTATTTTATTTTTTTCTCTTTCACTGGTTAGATTTTTGCCCTTGTCAACTAAAACAGTCAAGATTTTTCTATAACATTTGCCATCATTTCTTTTTTCTCAACCAACATCTAAGATTTTAAACTAATGCCTACTTACTCACATATGTTAACTAGTATAGGACCATGAAAAACCTGTTTGCAAATTAGTATCTTATTCATTAATTAATGGTTTGGGGCAAGGTTTTTCCTACAAATTCATTTAATTTTAATATAATTTATCCCAGATTTCTTTACTATATTGTATAAGATTATTATAAAAATAGTATTTGAATGCCTTACTGAAATCAAGGTACACTTTTTTTTCTCCCGGTCTATGAACCCTATGTTAGAAATAAATTAAAAGTTTAACTTGTCATTATTATTTCTAATGAGCTTATAGTAGCTTCTAATCATTTCTTTTTTGTCTACATTGTGATTACACTATCTCCTTGATAATATATTCTGAAATTTTTCTGAGTATCTAATTTTACTGACTATGCAATGCTTGCTCATGTTCAGTATCTTAAATACAGTATCATTGTCCTTTTCAAAGTTGGGGGGCGGGTGACAGTTAATGTTTATATAATGTCTATTCGGTGCTTTATATGCAGTATCTCTTTGATCCTTAAACCATTTTTTTGTTACTTTATGGACAAGAAAAACTGCAGCTTAGTGAATTTTGGTAACATGTACAATGTCAGTAATAACAACAACAATTATAAATAGCTTGCCCAGGATAAAAATAACAATAAAGAATAAAAATTGAGGAGTTACTATGTGCTGTGCACTATTCTCAGTGCTTTAAGTGTAATGACTTCTTTAAGCCTTACAGACCATATAAAGTAGGTGCTATTCATCTCTGTTATAGATGAGGAAACAGAGGCACAGGGAGGTTAAATAACTTGTGCAGGGTTACTTAGCTTTCGATGGCAACACTGGAATTGAAACCCAGGTACTGGCTTCAGAGCCTATACTTTTTTTTTTTTTTTTTTAATTTCTTTAAATTACTGTTCAAGTACAGTTTTCTGCCTTTTACTCCAAGCCCAACCCACCCCCCTCCCAACCCTCCCCACCTCCCTCCCATTTCCACCCCACCCTTTGTTTTTGTCCGTGTGTCCTCAATACTTGTTCCTGCAAACCCTTCCCTTTTTCCCCTGAAATTCACTTCCCTCTCCCCTCTGGTCACTGTCAGTCTGTTCTCTATTTCAGTGTCTTTGGTTATATTTTGCTTGTTTATTTGTTTTGTTGATTAGGTTCCTGTTAAAGGTGAGATCATACGGTATTTGTCTTTCACCACCTGGCTTATTTCGCTTAGCATAATGCTTTCCAGTTCCATCCATGCTGTCACAAAGAGTAGTAGCTCCTTCTTTCTTTCTGCTGCATAGAATTCCGTTGTGTAAATGTACCATAGATTTTTGATCCATTCATTTACTAATGGGTACCTAGGTTGCTTCCAACACTTGGCTCTTGTAAATTGTGCTGCTATGAACATAGGGGTGCATAGGTTCTTTTGGATTGGTGTTTCAGGGTTCTTAGGATATAATCCTAGCAGTGGAATTGCTGGGTCAAAAGGCAGATCCATTTTTAGTTTTCTGAGAAAATTCCATACTGTTTTCCATAGTGGTTGTACCAGTCTGCAATCCCACCAACAGTGCACTAGGGTTCCTTTTTCTCTGCAACCTCTCCAACACTTGTTTGTTGGCTTTGTTTATGATGACCATTCTGACTGGTGTGAAGTGGTATGCCATTGTGGTTTTAATTTGCATCTCTCTGATAGCTAGCAATACTGAGCATCTTTTCATTTGTTTCTGGATCCTCTGTATGTCCTCCTTGGAGAAGTATCTGTTCAAGTCCTTTGCCCATTTTTTAATTGGATTGCTTGTCTTCTTACAGTGGAGTTGTGTGAGTTCTTTATATATTTGGAGATGAAACCCTTGTCTGAGGTATCATTGGCAAATATGTTTTCCCATACGGTTGGTTCTCTTCATTTTAATACTGTTTCCTTTAGCTGTGCAGAAACTTTTTATTTTGATGAGATCCCATTTGTTTATTCTTTCCTTTATGTCCCTTGCTCTAGGGGACATATCACTAAAAATGTTGCTGCGTGAAATATCGAGATTTTCCTTCCTATGTTCTTTAGGATTTTAACGGTGTCTTGGCTTATATTTAAAACTTTTATCCACCTTGAATTTATTTTTGTGTATGGTATAAGTTGGTGCTCAAGTTTCATTTTTTTGCACGTAGCTGTCCAGTTCTCCCAACACCACTTGTTGAGGAGGCTATTTTTACTCCATTTTATGTTGCTGCCCCCTTTGTCGAATATTAATTGACAGCAGAGACTTGGGTTTATTTCTGGGCTCTCTGTTCTGTTTCATTGGTCTATGTGCCTGTTTTTATGTCAGTACCAGGCTGTTTTGATTACAGTGGCCTTGCAGTAGTTTGGTATCAGGCATTGTGATTCCTCCTACTTTGCTCTTCTTTCTCAAAATTGCTGCAGCTATTCGGGGTTGTTTATGGTTCCATATAAATTTTTGAAGTGTTTGTTCTATGTCTGTGAAATATACAGTTGGTACTTTAATAGGTATTGCATTGAATCTGTAAATTGCTTTGGGTAATATGGACATTTTGATGATGTTAATTCTTCTGATCCATGAACACGTATATGCTTCCATTTGTCTATGTCTTTCTTGATTTCTTTCTTCAGTGTTGTGTAGTTTTCTTCATACAGGTCTATTACTTCCTTGGTTAGGTTTATTCCTAGGTATTTTATTTTTCTTTTTGCTATATCAGTGGGATTTTTTTCTTGATTTTTGCTTCTGCTGTTTCATTGTTGGTATTCAAAAATGCCTTTGATTTCTGGATGCTGACTTTGTATGCAGCTGTTTTGCCAAATTCATTTATTAGGTCGAGCAGTTTTTTGGCCAAGTCTATAGGATTTTCTATGTATACTATCATGTCATCTGCAAACAATGACAGTTTGTTTCCTCCTTTCCTATTTGGATGCCTTTTATTTCCTTTTCTTGTCGGATCACTGTGGCTAAAACTTCCAATAGTGTGTTGAGTAGAAGTGGTGAAAGTGGACAACCTTGTTTTGTTCCTGATATTAGTGGAAAAGATTTTAGTTTGCACCCATTGAGTTTGATGTTGGCTGTATGTCTCTCATATATGGCATTTATTATGTTGAGGAATGCTCCCTCTATTCCCACTTTGCTGAGTGTTTTGATCATAAATGGGTGCTGTACCTTATCAAATGCTTTTTCCACACCTATTGATACTATCATGTGATTTTTGTCTTTGCTTTTGTTTATGTGGTGTATTACATTTATTGATTTGTGAATATTGTACCATCCTTGTATCCCTGGGATGAATCCCACTTGGTCATGGTGTATGATCTTTTTAACATATTGTTGGATGTGATTTGTCAATATTTTTTTGAGGATTTTAGTGTCTCTGTTCATCAGTGATATTGGCCTGAAGTTTTCTTTCTTTATTGTGTCTTTATCTGGTTTTGGGATTAGGATGATGCTGGATTCATAAAAAGAGTTTGGGGGTATTCCATCATTTGGGATTTTTTCGAATAGTCTGAAGGATAGGGGTTAGCTCTTCCTTAAAATGCTTTGTAGAATTCTCCTGTGAAATCATCCAGTCCAGGGCTTGTGTGTCAGGAGTTTTTTGATTACTGCTTCAATTTCATCTGCTGTTAATTGGTCTGTTCAGTCTTTCTGCTGCTTCTTCATTCAGTTTTGGAACATTATATTTTTCTAGAAATTTGTGCATTTCACCTAGGTTTTCAAATTTTGTGACATACAGTTCTTTATAGTAATTTCTTACAATCCTTTATATTTCTGTGGTGTCAGTTGTAATCTACTTGCTCTGGGCTGTCTTTGTTGTTGTTCCTCGAGTTCTTGTAGACGTAGGGTTAAGTCGTTTGAAATGTTTCTATCTTTTTTAAGTAGGCCTGTATCGCTATGAACTTTGCTCTCAGGACTGCCTTTGTTGTGTCCCATAAGTTTTGGGTTGTTGTGAATTCATTTTTGTTTGATTCCAGAAATGTTTTGATTTCTTCCCTAATTTCATTCTTGACCCATTCATTGTTTAATAGCATGCTATTCAATCTCCATGATTTTGAGGGTTTTGATTTTCCCCCTGGGGTTGGTTTCTAGTTTCAGTCCCTTGTGGTCAGAGAAAATACTTGGTATGAATTCAGTTTTCTGGAATTTGTTGAGGTTTGTTTTGTGTCCTATTGTGTGGTCTGTCTTTGAAAATGTTCCATGTGCATTTGAAAAGAATGTGTGTTTAGTTTCTTTGGGATGAGGGGCTCTATATGTATCAGTTATGTCCATTTCATGTAGAGTGCTGTTCAATGCCACACTATCTTTGTTGATATTTTGTGTGGAAGATCTGTCCATTTTTGACAGTGGGGTGTTAAAATCCCCTACTTTAATTGTGTTGCTGTCAATATCTTTCCTGAAGTTCTCTAAGATTTTCTTTATGTATTTGGGTGCTCCTATGTTGGGTGCATATATATTTACAATGTTTATGTCGTCTTGGTGGATTCTTCCCTTGAGTATTATGAAGTGACCTTCTGGGTCTCTGTTTATGGCCCTTTTTTCTACGTCTATTTTGTCTGATATGTGTTTTGCTACCCTGGCTTTTTTTTCCTGTCCATTTGCTTGGAAAATTTGTTTCTAGCCCTTCACTTTCAGTCTGTGCAGGTCTTTTGTCCTGAGGTGGGTCTCTTGTAGGTAGCATATGTGTGGGTCATGCTTTCTTATCCATTCAGCTATTCTATGACTATTGATTAGAGCGTTTAATCCATTTACGTTTAAGGTTATTATTGATAGGTGCTTGCTTATTCATTGTAATTTTCATACATGTGTTCCTCTCTCTCTCCCCTCCTTTCCTTAAGGCAGCCCTTTAACATCTCTTGCAGAGCTGGTTTGGAGGAGGTGTATTTTTTTAGACTTCTTCTATCTGGGAAGCTCCTTATTTGACCTTCTATCTTGATTAAGAGCCTTTGCTGGGTAAAGTAGCCTTGGTTGCTGGCCTCTGGTTCTCATTACTTGGAATATTTCTTGCCATTCTCTTCTGGCTTGGAGCATTTCCATTGAGAAGTCAGCTGTTAGCCTTACTGTGGTTCCCTTGTATGTTACTTTCTGTTTCTCTCTTGCTGCCTTTAAGATTCTCTTTTTGTCTTGGAATTTTGCCTTTTTAATTATGAGATGTCTTGAAGTGGGCCTCTTTGGGTTCCTCTTGATTGGGACTCTCTGTGTTTCCTGGATTTGTGTGACTTTTTCACTCATCAAATTAGGGAATTTTTCCATCATTACTTTTTCAAATAGGTTTTCTATCCCTTGCTCTTCTTTTCCTTCTGGTATCCCTATTATATGGATATTATTACGTTTCATACTGTCTTGCATTTCTCTTAATCTCTCTTCATTCTTTCTGAGCCTCTTTTCCTTTTCTTGCTCTTTCTGAGTGTTTTTTCCTACTTTGTCCTCCAACTCACTGATCCGATCTTCTGCTTCATCAATTCTGCTTTTGATTCCTTCTACTGTGTTCTTCAGTTCAGAAATTGTATTCTTCATTTCTTCTTGGCCCTTGTTGATAGTTTCTGTTTCCTTTTTCATGTTGATATATTTTGCAGTGAGTTCATTGTAGTTTCCATATAGTTTCTGGTAATCCACTGTGAGCTTGTTGAGCTTCCCGATAACCATTGCTTTGAACTCAGTATCTGATAGTTGGGTTGCCTCTATTTCATTTAGCATTCTTTCTGAGGCTTCCTCCTTTCTTTTCATTTGGGGATTGTTTCTTTGTCTTCCTATTGTTTTTGAGACTCCTTTTGTTAGCCTCAGCTTCTTAAATTTATCTGTTCTGACTCCCTGGGTTTATGGTGTAAACTTCTATGGTAGAATACCTGTGAGATTCAGTGGTGCAGACTCTTTGATTTCCTGAGCTCACTGGTCTTGGGTTGTCGGTTAAGTTGGCTCTGTGTTTGTCTTTGGGTTTTGATTTTTGTTGTGTCTTTCTTTGGTGGGTCCTTCCCACCAGCTGCTTAACTGAGGGTCACTCTGTCCACCACCTCTTGTATTTTGTTGTGCTGTTATAGGCTGGTTATTTTGAAGCTGGTTCTTCCATTTGTACAAGGTTTTGAGGATTCTCTCTTGCTCTTGTTCAGTTGTTTGTTCTGGGTAATTTCTCCACTATTTAGTTGTATTTCCAGACCTGGATTGAGATTTGTTTGTTTTCTACTCCCTCTTTCACCTTCTTCTGTTGTTATCTGTTGGTGGTTCCTTTGTTGTTGGGTTTCCTCTTTCATCGGTTATCCTGCTGTTCACAGCTTCCACCAAGCAAACTTCTGGTTATTCATTCAATTTCCTGGGACCCTTAGTACTGGGGACGGATGTACCCTCCCAAATTTTATTTCTTCAAAAGGATATGTAATGTTTGTTTATGTGAGCTCAGACTTTAAATTGTGATGGTTTTTGCCAAGGCCCAACTTCTTTCCACCAGAGCCTACACTTTTAACCCCTCTACACTACTGCCTCTCCAATAAGTGACAGTGCTGAGATTTAAAACCAGGTACATTTGACTGATATCTGTGCTCTTTTCTCCTGTACCATTCTGTCCCAAAATAGCTAGATATTGTTTTTATAGCATTATCTATCTTGTGTAGGAATTGAAAATTATTCTTGAGGAAAGTAAATAGGAGTTGAGTCTGCCTATGCAACCCACTTTGTCATTTATTTATATTCTGTTCAAAGCTCAAAGCTTGAGGCTTATTCTTTTTATAGGAAGTATATTTTGCATATATCATTATCCTGTCTTTATTCTTTCTCACAGCATGATAGGCTACTTTCTCAGTTCCACAGGTTTCATTTTCAAAACTGAGTTAGTTAGACAACTCCCTCTGCTGCCACTTTAATTTCTTTGGTACCTTTCCCTTTTTTCTTCTTTTGGACTTTTGAAGTTATATGGTTAGAATTGAACTTTTAGACAAATTTTCTTGTTGGAGCTGGTCCCCTTCAAAGACCTCTTCTAATGCTTTCATGCCTGTTTCATGAGTCTGGCACTTTCAAACTTGCTCTCCTGATATCAGCCTACTTTCTTGCTCTTTTACTATTATGATTTCTAGGACCAATGGCTATTGGTGTTCTTGACATTTTACTATAGCCGACCCATTTTTATATTATTAGCAAGTTTTAATCTGTGTTCTAGTCTTAACCTTGCAAAATTGGCCATGAGAGTATTTAGGTAATCTAAACATGGGTTGTTCATTTATGAATACAAAGGGTGTGTTTTAGTTTGCCAGGGCCGCCACAACAAAATACTGCAAACTTAATAGGAATTTAGTTTCTCACAGTTCTGGAAGCTCAGCAAGTTGGTTTCTTCTGAGGGCTCTTTATTTGCAGAAGTGGCTACCTTCTTGATGTCTTCACATGGTTGCTCCTTACTCTGTGTGTTGTCTGTGTCTTAATCTCCTCTTCCATAAGGACACCAGTCATATTTGGATTAGGGTCTACCCCAGTGACCCATTTTAACTTAATTGCCTTTCTGGAGGTCCTGTCTTCAAATACAGTTACATTCTGAGGTTTTGGGGTTAGAGCTTCAACAAATGAATTTGGGGAGACCACAGTTCAGCCCCTATTGGTGGTGAATGAAATCTCTAGTCTCTTTCAAATCCACGTTTTATGATTCAATTACTTAACCGCTTCTCAGATTTCAGAATTATGAAATTGTCAGCAACTGCACTCAGGAATTTTCACATGCAGCCTTTCTGCTTTTAATATAAGATTTCTGATATATATTTGAAGTGAAGGCCTCACAACTAAAATATATTTGCTTTATACCAGGAATCTCTATGCCTTTCTAAATAGGTGGTTTCTAGAATTTCCCATAATAAAATGATTTTTTTCTCTGTTCTTAGCTAAATACTGTTATGCTCTCATAGTTAAGGATCATCAATTTCCACATGGTTATAATTCTAAACAAATAGTGAAATCCTTCTGTTACACTAAATTAGCGTCTTTGGATCTTTTAATTATGACCCATAGAAATATGTCTTGTAATACAGCCTTACATATGAAACAAAACTACCCTTAATATATTTGATGTGCTCTGATTTTTCTTCTTTTCTGTTGTCTCTTATTCTCCTTTGAAAAGTGATTTTAATACTTTAAATTGATTTTATAATCCACTGATGAGTTGCATTCTTTCATATGAAAAACATGATTAAATGAAAACTATTTAACCTTTGAATTACCAAGCTTTATAGTTTATTTATGTGGAAATTTTCATCCTGTCAGAGTTAAGTCCCACTTTCTAGATGTGTTTTTTATCAAGTAGATTAAGAAGTAAGTTATCATATATTATGGAATGAAAAAAATTAGAAGCTCAAGACTGGCTGATTGAACTCAATGAAGGAAAAGGTAATTTGTGGTAATTCATTCGTATTCTCTTTTGCCGCCTTTTCCTTTCCTCCCTCTATTTACAAACATACATATGTGCATAAACACACAAAAAATCCTACACGTATGCATGTATTTATAGATTGCCTTCTGGCTTCTGAACTGTGTGTACTTAGCACCCAGATCTTAGTTTCTAAATACTATCTTTCACTAAAAGGAACTGGAGCTCTGTGAAGAAATGTCTTGTTCTACAGCTTGAGTAGTAACAGATTATAACCTCTAGTATGAAATAACCCATGAGACCATAATAAATATGTAAGTGAGTGAATAAAGGAATGAATAAGAGAAGAAAAAGCTCTTTTCCCTCTTCTACCCCACCCTGCTGTGGTTATCCAGTTAGTCAAACAGACTTTTCTTTCCACATTAGGTTAA
Source organism: Glossophaga mutica (assembly GCA_039655065.1). Lineage (NCBI taxonomy): Eukaryota > Metazoa > Chordata > Mammalia > Chiroptera > Phyllostomidae > Glossophaga > Glossophaga mutica. Next base: position 61,695,635 of record CM077303.1, on the reverse strand, counting down.
TTGATAACTTGCTTAAAGTCAAAAGCTATATATGTTTGGGTCTATTTATGAAATATGTTCTGTTTCATTGATCTGTATATCTATCTTTATATCATACTCTACTTTATTTATTTGGCTTTTATAGTGAGTCTTGAAATGAGATAGTATAAGTCCTCCAACTTTGTTTTTTTTCAAGTTTTTTTTAATATATTTTATTGATTATGCTATTACAGTTGTCCCATTTCTCCCCCATCATTCCCCCCGACCCTGCACACCCTCTCCCACCCACATTTCCCCCTTTAGTTCATGTCCATGTGTCATAAGTTCTTTAGCTTCTACATTTCCCATACTATTCTTGCCCTCCCCCTGTCTATTTTCTACCCACTATCTATGCTACTCATTCTCTGTACCTTTTCCCCCTCTCTCCTCCTCCCACTCCCCTGTTGCTAACCTCAAGTTTGTTTTATAATTTTAGGTTCTTTGTACTTGCATGCAAATTTTAGAATTAGCTTGTTTTCTCAAAACCTACTGGAATTATAATAGGAATTATATTGAATATGTAGATAATTTAGTTAGAATGGACATCTTAATATTAAGACTGCCAGTTCATGATCATGACATATGTCTTCATTAACAATTGATGTTCTTAATTTCTACCACTAATGTAGAGATCTTATACAACTTTTACTAGTTTTATTCCTAGATATTTGATGTTTTATGATGGTATTTTAAATGGTATACATATACTATGTTTTGTCATGTATAATGTACACATTTTTGGCCAATTCTTTGAGTGAAAAATAAGGATGCACATTATACATGGATAATACCTGAAATACCTAGAATCTGTTCTTGTGTCTTGTAATTATTTGTTACATACAATTTCTTGTTTCCTAATATGTTCAAAAATAAATGCTAAAATTGTTTTATAAAGAAAAAAACAAGTATCTAAATACAAAAAATTGAATTAAAAAATTAAAACAAAAGATTTTTTTTTTCCTGAAAGTTTGGGACAAAAAACATGGATGCACATTATACATGGGAGCATATTATGCACAGCAAAATATGGTAAATTTTTTTACTCTCTAGTTGTTTGTTGCTAGTATACATTAATTTTTCCAAATTGACCAGATACTATGTGATATTGCTAAATTCACTTAATAGTTCTAGTCTTTTTAAAAGATATCATAGGTTTTTATACACACATAATCATATCTACCAGATCAGGACGGTTTTATTCTTTTCTGATGTGTAGGCCTTTTATTTTTCTTCACTTGTTTTGATTAAGACCTTTAGTACAATGTTAAGTAGAGGTAGCAAGAGCAAACACCATGTCTTTGTTGCTGATATTAGGGGAAAAGAGTTTGTTTACCATTAAGTATGATGTTAGCTAAATGGTTTTCATAGTTATCTTTTATTAGTTTGAGGAACTTCCCCTCTATTTTTAGTTTGTTAAAAGTTTCCAGCCCTGGCTGGTGTGGCTCAGTGGATTGAGTGCAGGCTGTGAACCAAAGGGTCACGGTTCGATTCCCAGTTCAGGGCACATGCCTGGGTTGCGAGCCAGGTCCCCAGTGGGGGCCATGTGAGAGGCAACCACACATTGATGTTTCTCTCCCTCTCTTTCTCCCTCCCTTTTTCTCCCTCCCTTCCCCTCTCTCTAAAAATAAAGAAATAAAATATTTTTTAAAAAAAGTTTCCATCATGTTGAGTTTTGACAAAGACTTTTCTGCATCTATTGAGATGTTCTTCAGATTTCCCTTTTTTATTGTTTTAATGTGGAGTAGTACATACATTATTTTGAATGGAAAACCAAACTTTCAGGTATTTCTGGATTTGACTGCTGTGTTTTGCTTTGCTTTGTTATAAGGATTTTTATGTCTTTATTCGTGAGGACTTCAGTCTGCAGTTGTCTTGGTTTGTCCTACTTTCAGATTTTGGGATCAGAATTATGTTGTCCCCTCTGCTTCTATTGGTTTAATATTATTTCATCTTTAAATAATTAGTAGAATTCACTGGTGATTCTGGAGTGGGGTTTTTGAAATGTCACCAGAAGTTTCTTTTTTCTTTAATATATATGGGATTGCTTATCTCTTGTTTCAGTTTTAGTTTCAGTCGTATTATGTGTTTTTTAAGGAAATTTGTCCATGCACCCAAGTTGTTGAATTATTTCGTGTAAAGATTTTATAGTATTTCTGTATTAATCTAATAATGCCCATCGGATCTGTAATGATTCTCTTTTCATTCCTGATATGGATAATTTATGATTTATCTTTGTTTTGATCTGTCTTGCTAGAATTTTATCAATTTCATTCTTTCAAAGAACCAATATCTGTCTTTGCTCATTTTGTTTTCTGTTTAATTGATTTCTACGTATTATGTTTAATGTTTTTTTTCTCTGATATACTTTTACTTTTGTAGCTCAGATCAGGGATCAGTTAACTTTTTCTGTAAATATATCAGATAAGAAATACAGGAGTGGGCAAAAGTAGGTTTACAGATGTTCATATGGAAAATAATATAATTAATAATAATACAAGAATCAACTTGTATGTTTTATGTACTCACAACTGTAGACCTACTTTTGCCCACCCTGTGTTTTAGGCTTTGCAGACTGTATTGTTTCTATTGCAGCTACAATGCAGTTCTTCCATTGTAGATGATACATAAATAAGTGAACATGATATGGGCCACTGATATATGAATTTCACATAATTTTCTTGTGTCATGAAATCCTGTTCTTTGAGTCCCCTCCACCTTCTGCAACCAAGCATTCAAAAATATAAAAACCATTCTTAGTTTGCTGGCCATGTATAAACTGTTAGCATGCTGGACTTGGCTTTTGAATTATAGTTTGCCAGCCCTTTGCCTAGATCATTAAAAATACACTTTTATTTTTTTCTAGTGTAAGCATTTAAAGTTATGAATTTCAAAGCACTGCTGTACCACATTTTAATTATATTTTTATTATCTTATTATCTTTGCAATTTATTCTTTGACTCATAGATTATTTAGAAACATGTTGTTTAATTTTCCAAATATTTGGCCATTTCTTAGATATCTCTAATTGGTATTTTCTAATTTAATATCATTGTGATTGATACTCCTTATGATTATCATATCATATACTCCTTATGATTTTATTTCTTTAGGGTGTTTTTGATATTTTTTAACATACCTGTGTTGGTGAATGTCTTGTGTATCTAAAAAAATATGCGTATTTTGGAATTGTTAAGTGCAGCGTTATCTAAAGTATCAATTAGATGAAGTTGGTTGATAATAATCCAGTATCTCATTTTTAAAATCATTCATCATTTTCTAAGTGAGGGATATTAAAATTTCCAACAGTTCTGAATTTGTCTGCTTTGCCATTCAGTTCTGTCGATTTTTGCTTCATTTAGTTTGAAGCTCCGTTATTAGGTCCATGCACTTTATGGATTATTGGGTGTAAATTGTTACCACTATGAAATGTCTCATTATCTCTAGTAATAACATTTGCCTTGAGTTTTACTTTTCCTAATACTGTTATAGCCACACAGCTTTCTTGCTGAGCATTTGTATGATATATTTTTTCTACCTGGTGTATAAATACACTCTGTGTTTATATTTAAATTGTCACATTTAGTCTATTTACATTTAATGTAATTATTAATATGGCTGCATTTAAAGGCTCCCATTTTGCTATATATTCTGTTTTTATCCCATTTGTTATTTGTTTCTCTTATCCCTCTTTTGGTAAACTAATTATCTTTTAGGATTCCATTTCATATCCTATATTGACTTTTTAAAAATTAACTTTATTGAAGTATAATTCAGTACAATAAAACACTCATTTAAAGTATTATGTTTTTATTACTTTTAACAGATTTGTATACCCAAGACCAAAAAGTACCCTTACAATCTTTGCACATAGTTTCATAGCATCACCTTAAACTACCATTGATCTGCCTTCTGTCATTATAGATCATATTAATCTTTTCTAGAATTTCATATGATTGTAATGATACAGTATCTCGCTTCCTTCACTCAGTGTAATTTTTGGGTTCATTTGTGTTACTGCATGTATATCTGTAATTTAACCTCCCCGCCCCCGTAGTAGTCCGTTATATAACACACAGCATGATTTCTTTATCCATTTGGATTGTTTCTGGTTTTTGGTTATTGTGAATAAAGTTCTTATGAATATTTGTATTTGAATCCATGTATGATCATATATTTAAGTTAAACTTTGGTAAATAAAATTGCTACCACTAGATTATATATGATATTTTTTGTCTGTGGTAGCTTTATTGAGATATAATTCAGAGATCATAAAACTCACCCACTTAAGGTATAAATTCAGTAGCTTTTAGTATAGGCACAGAGTTGTGCAACCATTACCTCAATCAATTTTAGGCCACTTACATCATCCCCCAAAGAATCTCTGTACCCTTTCGGTATCACCTGTCAACTCCTCTTCCTTGCCTGTGCCTGAGCAACCCCTAATCTGTTTTCTATCTCTGAGTAGATGGCCTATGCTAGACATTTCATATAAATGGAATCATACGGTGTGTAGTCTTCTTTGTCTGGCTTCTTTCATTATTATTATTGTTATGGTTATTATTTCATTATTATAAGGTTATACCACATTTTGATTATCAGTTCATCAGCTAGTGGATATTTAGGTTGTTTCCACATTTTGGCTATTATGAAAAATGACTGCTGTGAACATTCACATATAAGTTTCTCTGTCACATCAGTGTGACAGTGTGTCATACATCAGTGTGACAGAGAAACTTCTCCCTCTCTCCCTCCCTTTCCCTTTCTCTAAAAATAAATAAATAATAGCTATTTTTTAAAAAGACACTTTAACTTAAGAAACTGCCAGGCTATTTTCCAGCTATTTGTACCATTTTTTACATTGTATCTAACAATGAATGTCTGATAGTTCCACTTTCCCATATCTTCACCAATATTTGTTATTGTCAGTCTTTATAACTTTAGCCTTTCTACAGGGCTGGGGTGGTATTTCATTGTGTTTTTATTGTGCATTTCCCTGATGATAAATGATTTTGAGTATTTTTTTCATGTGCTTGTTTGCCATTTGTGGATCTTTGGTGAACTGTTTGTTCAGATTTTTTCTCCTTTTGTTGGGGGAGACTTTTTAACTTGTGATTTCATTAGTAGTGCTTCTTGAGCAAGTGGTTCTTAAAGTTTTTGATCTTAGGATCCTTTACTTTCTCACAGGTATTGAAAACCCTAAAGAACATTTGTTTATGTGGGTTATATCTATCAGTATATCATTAGATATTGAAACTGAAGAATTTTCAAAATATTTACTCATAATTACAATTATATACCTACTGCATGTTAATATAAATAAAATTTTAACTATTTTCTAAATCAAAAAGGAAATTTGTGGGAAGCAGGACATTATTTACAATTTTGCAAATCACTTTAATCATGGCTTCATGGAAGGTAGTTTATCATTGAACCATATAAAGAAAACCACACATGTATTGAGAAAAGGGAAAAGCATTTTAATGTCCTTGTTAGATAATTGCTAATACTCCATTGATACTATTTCAAAACTTGACAACTGGTATAGTATCTTAAGTTCTTGTTCCAAGATTGAATTTGAAAGCAATGCAGTGATCTTTTTGTTGGTCTGTCTTGCACTTGAAATGGATCTTTTACCTATGTATGCCTTGTAACATCATGCACTAGTTATTTGGATAATATTGGTTCACTGAATTATGTAGACTTTCCACACATGTGTCCACATTGACATACTTTATTATTCAGTATTTTAAAATCACATTTCTGAATATCTCCACTCAACGAAAACTGTCTTTAAGCATTGGTAAGCTGTTAAGCTTGTGGTGCTGAGTTCAAGTTTTCTAAAATTCCAGTTTTTGCTTGAAAACTCAAATTATAGTGTTTACAACAAAAAGTGTCAGTTTTTCTTGAAGTGACAGACTTGCTTTGTTCACTTTTCAGAAAATACCTTAAGTAAAAATAGTTTTCCATCAGAAAAGGTAATCTATTCAGGTTATAACTCAAAGTTATTCAAATGCTTTTTCTCAAGACAGTTGTAGAGGCACAAATTTGCAGCAGAAGTACATTATGTATACTTCCAGTCTCATACAGAATGTTAACACATATTTAAGGGTTGATGTTTAATTTTACAGCCTCATCAAGGACAATCTTAAATAGAGCCATCCTTTTTTTTCCACTCCTGCAAGTGCATGGCAATGAAAAATACAATGACTATTGAGTGTTAGTACCTTGGTTTGTGCTCAGGTGGTAGTAGTCATATGCATCATTGCTTTTGAAGTTAGTACAAATGTCAGCATAAGTTATTTCAGGATAAACTGAGATGTAAAAAAATTATTCACCACTTGTGTTTGCTACCATGTATTAACAGTAAAGATGATCTTTGATAATTAGATTTTTGATAATCAGTTGATGCTAGTACCAGATAAGTACACTCAAAACAGAAAGTCCAGCCACATCTGTTAAGCTGTAAGTACAGTTCTGCAGACCAGATATTAACTCCTTTTTTGTATTTGCATATAAATCTTTAATTCATTTAGTAACTTTATCCTTGGCAGGTGGAAATGCCTGTTTCCTTTTATTGACTTTTTATTCAGTTGGCTTTAAGCACTACTATGCAAGAGTTTATAAGTCTCTCAGATATTATGTCCACTTTTCAACTGATGCACTATAACTTTTTAAAATACTTCATTGGTATTTTTATTTTTAGTTTGAAAAGCTGTAATAGTTTTTAGCTTTTAAAGAAATCAACATATTTAAAATATTAAATTCCTTGTTTTAAAAATGCCGATGGTTTCAATTGAATTGGCACCATAATTCAGTTTAAATGTGTCTTACAACATAAGACACAATAAGACAGCATAATATTTATGGCTAAAAGGAATATATAGGTTTATCAGATTTTCATTTGTAGTGTATAATTTCATCCAATTTCTTTGGAGTAGATTTTCCCCCTTTTGTAAGAGAATACTAATATATCATGTTTTTTTTTTTTTCCCAACAGTGTAGCAGTGGATTGAAATCACACATCATTTAATCTCTCTTTTTAAATTCAATGACCTGTTTTTAATTATAAAGTTATAAATTTTATTTTATTTTAAAATATTACTAAATTCTAAAATAATTGTTTTAGATTAAAAAGCTTTAAACCAAATTTAATATTACAAAGCAAAACAGGAGTACTTTTATTGTGTTTCTACATATATTGAAAAATGTACTCTTCTTGTCTTTGCATATATATAGGAAAACTAAGACTTCAAAATAATGATTTACCAGATCATAATAAGGCTATAGAGATTACAGCAGGTATAACTATTGAAGATAGCTAGTAAGAGCACAGTAGAAGTAATGAATACAAAAATCTTTAGTATTTACTCACACATTCACCTAAGTAGTGTTCATTCCTTTGTGGAGATTGAGGATATCATTTGGTATTATTTATTTTATGCCTAAAGAACTTTATTTTGTATTTTGAATACTATCACATTTTCTCAGAATGTCTTTAAAAGTGAACAATTAAAAAAAAACTTTTCATGCCCCTGGCTGGTGTAGCTCAGTGGATTGAGCGCGGGCCTGAGAACCAAGGGATCGAGGTTCGATTCCCAGTCAGGGCACATGCCTGGGTTGCAGGTGGGACACACAAGAGGCAACCGTACATTGATGTTTCTCTCCCTCTCTCCTACCCTTCCCCTCTAAAGATAAATAAATAAATAAAAATTAAAAAAAAAACTTTTCATGTATATTTTACCAATTTAAATTATAAGTTTATAACTTTTCATGTATATTTTACCAATTTAAATTATAAGTTTATAATTTTTAAATTTTGTCAATTACAGTTGACATTCAGTATATTATTTTCATGTATACAGCATAATGGTTGTCTAAAATAAATTGTTTCATAAATTTATATAATTTATGAATTTCCTCAATAAATCTGGTACCCATTGGCACCATATGTGGTGCACCATATGTTATTATAGTTTTATAGCTATACATTCTGAGCCTGTAGTCATTATATACTATATCTTAGTCCTCATTTGTCTTTGTTATACCAGTTATACAGGGTAGGACAAAAGGAGGTTTACATTTGTTTATATGGCAAATAATACAATACTTAATAAATGAAAATGCAAAAGTAAACTGTTTTGCATACTCATAACTGTAAACTTACTTTTACCCTACTCAGTACGCATATTCAATATGTTTAATGCTTACCCTCATTCTTCATGTCATTGTCTGTAGACAAAAATTTTTGTTGTCTGAAGTCATTTTGGTTCTCTGAAACTCATTCTTGAGTAATGTCACAAAAAGTGTTCATGTAACAATATTCTCATTTCTTGCATCTTGCTAATGGTGCCCTTTGTACTTGAAAATCAGCCCTGACTGGTGTGGCTCAGTGGGTTGGGTGGTGTTCCTCAAACCAAAAGGTTGCCAGTTCAATTCCCAGTCAGGACACATGCCTGGGTTGCTCCCAATGTCCCCAGTTGGGGGTGTGTCAGAGGTAGCCGAATGTTTCTCTTGTGCATTGTTGTTTCTCTCCTTCTGACTCCCTCCCTTTCCCTCTCTCTAAAAATAAATTAATAAAATCTTTAAAAAGAAAATCAGTTTTGCTGTATATAAAATTTTTGGTTTCCATTTTCTCTTCTTGATTATTTGAAATGTTATTCCATTTATTTTCTGGCATTTAAAAAAAAAAACATTGCTGTCAAAAGTTGGATAATCTAATTTCCCTGTTATAAATAGTGTTTGCCTTGTTCTCCAAAGGGTTTTTTCATTAAATTCTATTAAGTTTATGGATATAAATTGGTATTTGTTTTTCTGGGTTGATAGTTTTAGTTAAACAGAGTACTTTTTCAATATGTAATTTCAGATCTTTTACTTGAGGAAAATTTTATTTGTTCTCTTGCCATGATTTGCTTAGGTTTTCTTCTTCAAGGACTACTGTTTTCTGTCTGTTGGATCTTTTTCTGTCTTGCAGTATTTGTCACATTTTGATGTTTTAAAGTTTTTTTAACCTTTTTTATCTTCTATTTCTCTTAAAGGCATAATCTATTCTATTTATTCACTTTTATGTTCATTCTAGTTCAGTCTTTATTTCTGAAGTGATTTTTTTATTTCTAATTATTTTGTTCTGTCACTTCATTTCTGAATTTTTCTAACTTTGATGTATGTCTCATATCATTTCCTTAATGTCTTGTTTTGAACTAGGTTATAATTTTAAAAAATATTTATTTTTAGAGAGAGGGGAAGGGAGGGAGAACGGGAGAGAAACATCGATGTGTGAAAGAAGCATGGATTGGTTGCCCCTTGCACACCCCCAACCTGGGAGCTGGTCCACAACCCAGGCATGTGCCCTGACCAGGAATTGAACCAGCAACGTTTGGGTTTTCAGGATGACACCCAGCCCACTGAGCAGTGGGGAGAAGGTCTGCCCACATACCAGTCTGGGCAGAAGGTTATAATTTTTATCTATTCTCTATGCATGTTTTTCTGATGTGCATGTTTTCTTCATCTTAGAGATGTTATTTTACTCCTTGTGTGTTTTATTACAATAATTTTGCTTGAGATTTGAAATTGATAGTTTCTTTTTGCTCATTTTTATATGATACTAGATTTTTGGAATTTTTAGAGTGTGTTGTGATTCAGGGTATCTTTTTAAATTGGTTTTGTTATTTTTGTGTAGTATTAAAAAATATGATTGCTTTTGGAGCTATCCTGTCACTGTATCCCTGCCCCATGTTTATCTGGAACTTCTTTTTCCTTCTTCTCTCTTGTGCATTTCTTACTCAGTTTGATTACATTCTCAGCAGTTTCTCCTCTGTGTGGAGCCCTATTCTAGAAGGAGCCATAGGTGGTCATTTTCAAGAGTCTATAAAAGCTAATCTGCTGCTGTTGCACTCTCACCATGGACCCCTTTGCTGTTGGATTGGGCAGCAACTCCCTCTTCCCCTTATTATCTGATCTCATCAAATTGGCTTGCCATTTTTTCTGTTGAATACCTGCCTCTTAGCTATTTTGGACTTCTGTTCTCAGATGCATACACTTTGTCTCATCCTTCTGCTTTCTTCTGCACTGGTGCATAAGGGCACTCAAGTTTGTGACTGTTGGTTTGTTTTCATCCACATGGAGTTTGGGGGAGTTACCTTGTCTCCTGGTTTTATTTTAAATTTATTCTTGGGTTTTGGTTGCCTCTTTAGTTCTGTGTTTTTACTTTGGGATTCAGAGATTTAAGAACACCACCTTCCCAAGATTTTCCCCTTAAAAGCCTGTCTTACAGACAACTTTGAAAAATACAAATTCCAGAGAAGACACTGTAGGGTTATTACATTAATTAAAATGTCATACAGTAATGTGGAACTCTTGTTTTTCATAGTTTCTCTTCTGAAAATCATATCACATCCAAAAAAAGTCCCCAAAGTGTACAGTTGAATATCTAAGGAAGACCAGGATTGGTTGGCTAACTGTATTTCAGAATTGGACCACCATCAGACATTTGAATGCATTATTCTGAATAATAGGACTTATAATCATTGCAGAATCTTAACTTTGATCTTAATAACTTGTTTCCTCTTCCTCTTGAGTGATGCAAGCTAAAGTATTTGAATGTATTCTCAATTGACCATAACATATAGTTCATTTTGCTATAATATGTGGTACCTCCACAATATCAGTTATGTATATAGTATTGGTAAATAGGGGAATAGAGTTAGTATAACATGGGTGGTGTGTTGGTATTATGTGATTTTTTTTTCCGTAAACTGGACAAGGAGATCCTGAATCAATGGAAGTGGAATTTTATAGTCCAGGAAAGTAAAAAAAATTTAAGTTAAGGTGTTACAGAGATAAAAGCTCTCTACACTGCCATACACAGACCTTTTTTTAAAAAAAAAGATTTTATGCCCTGGCTGGTGTAGCTCAGTGGATTGAGCGCGGGCCTGCGAACCAAACGATCCAGGTTCGATTCCCAGCCAGGGCACATGCCTGGGTTGCAGGCCAGTTCCCAGCAGGGGACACATGAGAGGCAACCATACATTGATATTTCTCTCCCTCTCTCTCTTTCCTACCCTTCTCCTCTAAAAATAAATAAATAAAATATTTTTAAAAAAAAAATAAATAAATAAAAGATTTTATTTACATATTTTTAGAGAGGGGAAGGGAGGAAGAAAGAGAGGAGAGAAACATCAAAGTGTGGTTGCTTCTCACACATTCCTCCAGTGGGGACTTGGCCTGCACCTCAGGCATGTGCCCTAACTGGGGATCGAACCAGTGACCCTTTGGTTCGCAGGCTGGCACTCAATCCAGTGAGCAACACCAGCCAGGGCCACACACAGACTTTTTAATTAAAGGTGATAATGTGAGGCGGGGGGTGCCTTTTCAGAGAGATACAGCCTGGTCTAGGAGAGACTCTTCTCATGTGGCAGTTTGCATTTCCTTTCGTGTCCATCTTAGCAGCCCTGCTGGCTTAAAGCTTCTCTTACTAACTTCCATAAACCTTTGTTTCTACTTTTCTGTTTTTAATAACTTTTACTTTAAGCCCTATGGTAGCATTTCAGCTGCTCTTAGCTTCCTTCCTTGACGGGGTGTCCAGATTACCTCTGGAGGTCTCGGTCATTGTTTTTGTTAGTGCTATGGTTACAGAGTTTTAGAGGCATTGACTGATATGCTCCAGTGTAGACTTCTCTACCTCCTGGACCCATTTTTTTCCTTATAAGCCTTAATATTTTTGGTGTTATAGAATGCAAGGTTTTCAGAAATATATGTATTTATGTTAATAGCAGATATACTAAGAGAATTCATTAAGAGGATAATGGAGCTTAGTGTAGTTGGGGCTCTGTGGCTTTATTTCTGTTCTTGGAGGACTTTATAAAGAGACCCCTGTATTTTCTGGTAATAGAGATATCCTGTGTTTGGGGTATGATGTATCATGTTAATTTTAAAATACAAAGGAATGATAAATACTAAAAATTTGAGAAATTTCGTGGATCACAGAGGCATTATTTTGTGTTATACAGTAGTCCCCCTTCCCCTTTGCTATATATACTATAGATTTTAAAATCAGGTCTTTATCAAAAAATTTCAGGTAGTCTCATTAAAACAGCAAGGAATTATAGGGCACTATTATAGTAATGTAAGAAAATTACTAATGTGATGAATGACGTTTTAAAAAATTACAAATGAGAAAAATAGATGGAGAAAAGTAAATCAGGCTATTATTTGGGATATACTTTAGTCAGTAATATTGTTAAAAATAGTATAAGCTAGTCATGCATGGATTTGCCTGATATAAGGAAATGAATAGAGGACTTCATTAAGGTATAGAGTCCTTAGTGTTAATTGGATATTTAAAGAGTTGAGGTTGGGCCCTCACTGGTGTGGCTCAGTAGATTGAGTGCTGGCCTGAAAACCAAAAGGTTGCTGGTTTGATTCCCAATCAGGGCACATGCCTGGGTTGCAGGCCAGGTCCCCAGTTGGGGGTGTGCAAGAGGCAACTGGTTGAAGTATCTCTTGCACATTGATTTTTCTCTCCCTTTCCCTCTTTCTTCCTTTCCCTTTTTCTTCCTTGCCTTCTTTCTAAAAGTAAGTCAATAAAATCTTAAAAGAAAAATAAAGAGTTAAGGTTGTCGTTGGAGGGTATGGCAATGTTAGGCCTTATTGTTGGTTTTTTTGTTTATTTTTTGTTGTTTTTTTGTTTTTGTTTTTGTTTGTTTTTTGGGTGGTTGTTTTGTCATTTTTGGTGATGTGTGATGTGCCAGCAAATTCCAGTAAGGTTTTTCTCTCTTACCCTAAGTGCCTATGAAACTACTTCTGTTCTTTTAGGCAGTTCGAGGCATTAGGGAAAATAGCTAAAAATTCAGAGCACATTGTGCAACTCAGTATTTCAATAGCATGGAAATTGAGTGGACCCTGGGGAGAGGACCTGAATTGTGAGGATGCTGTAATTATATTTGTGTATTGTGATTGTATTGATTAATACTCTTATGACTCTCAAGTTTCTCCTGTATTTTCTACCAAGGTTAGATATTTTATTTTGTTTCTTCTAGATTGAAAAATGGGAAAGTAGATCAAACCATATTTTGTCCTTTCTTTATTGACCATATAATCGAAATATAATGTTACATTAGTTTCAGGTATACAATGTAATGATTTAATATTTGCAGATATTGTGAGATGACCACCACAGTAAGTCGATTTAACATCTATTACAATGCCTAGTTTCAGTTTTTTTCTTATAAGAACTTTAAAGATTTATTCTTTTAGCAGGTTTCAAATATGCGATACAGTAGTATTGTTAACTATATCCACCATGCTGTACATTATATCCTCACGGTTTACTTATTTTTTTACTGAAATTTTGTACCTCTCGATTTTCTTCACTCATTTCTCCTCTCCACCCCATGTCCACCCCTGGCAACTACCAATCTGTTCTCTGTGTCTGTGAGCTAGGTTTTGTTTGTTTTGGTCTTTAAATTTTAGATTCCACATATAAGTGAGGTCATACATTATTTGTCTTCCTCTTCTGACTTATTTTACTTGGTATAATGCCCTCAAAGTCCATTCATATTTATCCAAATGGCAAAATTTTACTTTTTTATGGCTGAATAGTATTGTATTGCATATATATAACACATTTTCTTTATTCACAGTGAACCACTTAAGTTGTTTCCATTTGTTGGCTATTGTAAATAATGCTACAGTGAACATGGTTGGGGTGAATATCATATTTTATCATATTTAAAAGGCGGCAGAATGACTACTCAATAAATGTTTTTCCTTTTATATCTTAAGGAAGAGAGAGAAAATCCTTCAAAACGGAGTAGAATTGAACGTGATATAGATAATAATCTGATCACATCAACACCAAGAACAGGAGGAAAACCTAACAAACAGATATCTCGAGTAAGACGGAAAAGTCAAGTAAATGGAGGTTTGTTAATATTTAGATAATTGCTTTATTAGGTATAGGCAGAGATCTCACTCAACATGTTCCATTTCTGTTTTTAAAAATCTGCTTTAAGCAATTTCTGCCTTGTTTTTGTAATTTCCTTTTTATTAAATATTGGTAGTGTGAAATGAAATGAAAATTTACCTTCTTAATATAAATCTACTTTGATGAATTAAAATGACAAGAGCAGAGAAACTAGCTTTATACTGTTTAGCATGAAAATGTATATGGAGCAACATTTTTGATTTCTCATAAATTCACTTCTTAAAGCAATAATAGTTGTGACTTCTACATTACAAATTTGAAATATGCTCTTAATATGTACGAAGAATTTGTTTCTCAGTCATGGAATTTCAGAGCTCAGAAGGGGTTGGATCACTTAGGCCAGCTGTTTTTAACTATGAGTGGTTTTGTCCCCCAAGGAACATTTGTCAGTATCTGCAGAACTTTTTGGTTGTCACAGCCTGTTGAAGGGATGCTGCTGAACATCCTACAGGCCATCTTTCTACAACAAAGAATTATCCAACCCCAAGGGCAACAGTGTTGCTGTTGACAAACCCCATTCAGGCACCTCAGAAGAGAAAAACAAGAAGGACAAGCAGAGAAATCTCTAAAGAACAACATTTAAGAGCATGGAGTACTGTCTTTTAACCAATGCTACTTTAAACACAACAGCAGTAATAATTTATTAGGTTTTTCCTCTCAGTGCAGTAATGTATCTCCATTGTTAGAATTGACCAATAGGGAGAAAAGGGATACAGTAATAGGTTAAAAGAGCCATTGCCAAGAAGAAAAGAACTGAGGTAGATAGGTTGTAGAAGTTCAAGAATGATTAATCAAAACATTAGTTTGAATTTATTTTTTTTAAAGCCATGGAAAATCTTCTATTCACAAGAAACTGAAAGAAAACTGGTTATTTTTTCTAACCACTTTGAAATGATCCCTCAGTATCCATAAGTAATTTTTGACACTGCTATACATAGTCTGCTTCAATAGAGCTATGTTGCTTTTGTTCATTAGAAATAGATTGGAAGTTAGGTTTTGTGAAGTAGTCAGCGTCCCAAAATGTATATAAACAAGGACAAAAGTTGGCATTTGTGTTTTTATATTGTAACTTGTTTTACTTACAAAGAGTTTATTTCATTCACTGTTGCCCTGTGTTGATTTGAAGACTTTCAGTCAGTCTATATAATTCCAGATATAAATCTACAGTTGACCTTTGAATAACACAGGGGTTAGGGACACCAACACTCTGCACAGTCAAAAATTTACATATAACTTTTGACTCCCCCCAAACTTCCATTGCCTCTCAGTATCCACAGGGGACTGGTTCCAGGACCCTAGTGGATACCAAAACCTGCAGATGGTCAGGTCCCTTATATAAAATGGCATAAAGCCCTGCCTGGTGTGATTCAGTGGATTGAGTGCCAGCCTATGAACCAAAAGGTCGCTGGTTAGATTCCCAGTCAGGGTACATGCCAGGGTTGTGGGCTAGGTCCCCATCTGGGGGGAGTGCAAGAGGCAGCTGATCAGTGTTTCTCTCATACATTGATGTTTCTGTCCCCCTCTCCCTCCATTCCTCTCCCTCTAAAAATAAACAAATAAAATCTGAAAAAAAAATGGCATAGAACAATGCATACAGTCAGCCTTCTGTGTGTGGATTTCCAGCCATAGATGGAAAATACTGTTTTCAATATAATAGTAGTATAATAAAAACTGTTGAATCTATATGGATGCAAAAACTGGGGATATGGAGGGCCAATTGTGTATTTATTGAAAAAAATCCAAGTTTCAGTGGGCCAACGTAGTTCAAACCTGTGTTGTTCAGGAGTCAACTGCACTTTAAAAAGCGCAGTGAATTTTAGTGTTTACAAAGCATAAGTAAATTTGTAAAGAGATAACGTGACCTAAAGTGATTTACCTCAAGATTTATTTAAAAAATAAACTTTCCTAACATTATGTCAGTTATTCTTCATGAAATATTGTTTTTACAGTTAATGGTTTAGAACTCATTTCTGAAAGTCATTTTGTTGTTGTTTCTTTTTTAGAAGCTGGTAGTTATGAAATGACAAATCAACATGTAAAGCAGAATGGAAAATTAGAAGATAACCCTTCCTCGGGCAGTCCTCCCAGGACTACTTTGTTGGGGACCATATTTTCTCCTGTCTTCAACTTTTTTTCACCAGCAAATAAAAATGGTAAGTAAAAACCATTAACCATAATTTGGGTTAAAAAAAAATTAATGGCCTTCTTAGATTTTGTAAATTCTATTTGATTTTAGTAGCCTACTTGTTAGCATCTTAGGTTTGTTTTTAGTCTCATTAAAAATATACAGCTCCAAAAAGTTGTTTTGTTTTTTTAAGTGACTGAAATAAGTATAGAATATGTTTAATTCTATTGAAGTGAATGAACTCTGCTTTCACTATCTGAAAAGCTAGATGTTAAACTTTGAGCTGGAGGGAAAGTTTTATTTTTTCTTTGTTGGGATGACTTCTATAATCCTTAGAGTGTATGCAGGAAAGAATCTGGAAGCATGTTTAGTATCCTAGGTCAATAAAGTAGAATTTTATGAATATTTCAAGTGAGTTGAAACTAGGTTATTTTTTGTAACAGTTTATTTTATTATCATTTGTTTAATTTAATTTTTTTTGTTTTTTGCTCCCTAGGGATCTTCAATTTAGACATAGTAAAACTACCCTAATTCTAATGAATTGAAGGTTTTCATTATATAATGCTTTTGCAAAAGAATCAAAATAGGTTTCTTTATCAATGTATTTTCTAAAAAGATTTAGTGTCTTATATTTTCAGATGATTAATACCTAATTAATACATGATAATTTAGTCTGTATACTATTTGAGGGAAAGAGACTGTCTTTATTTTTGCACCTACTATGTTGTTTGATATAGTATTAGGTACATAGGAAATAGTCACAATGCAGCCCTGGCTGGTGTAGCTCAGTGGATTGAGCACAGGCCTGTGAACCAAAGCATTGCCGGTTTGATTCCCAGTCAGGGCACATGTCTGGGTTGTAGGCCATGTCCCCAGTATGGGGTGTGCTAGAGGCAACCACACATTGATGTTTCACTCCCTCTCTTCCTCCCTTCCCCATCTCTCTAAAAATAGATAAATAAAATATTTAAAAAGGAAAAAAGAAAAAGAAAATAGTCACAATGCTTGTTTCCTGGTTATTAAAATGTTAATTTGAATTATGTTTCTGGATATTGGTGTGATTTTTAAGAGACAGAATGGTGTACTGTAAAATCAAGATGCCCCGGGGGCAAAATAATGCATATTAACACATTAATTTGGCTGTAAGGTTCTATAGTAGAAATAAAACAAAACTACCTTTAACTTTTTAACCCAGTATTTCCTAGACATATTTGACCAAGAACCCTATTTTGTGGATCATCTGTTAACATCTTGTAGAACTAGTGCTTCATAGAACATCTTTGGAAATAAATGCTTGGGGTAATGGAAAAGAATGGGCTTTGAAGTTAAACTTGTTTTTAAAATTCCAGCTCTGCCACTCTTTATCCATATTACCTTGGACCAGTTCTCTTGAGTCTCTTAATTTCTGGGAAAGGATAATAATACTTAAATGTGAAGGGTGATGTGAAGATTTAATTCACTCCACAAATATTGAGCATCTAGTGTATTTTAGCCATTGTGTTAGTCTCTGGAGATTCAAAGATGAGTAACACATGGTTCTTGATCTCAAGAAGTTCACCTTTTACATGAGGGAGAAATATATGTAAATGAGTATAATAAATTTTTATAAGTGCATTGATAGAGGTATGGGGCAGTGAGGGTTTCAAAGAATGGAGTAGTTCTGTATTCTGGGTGATAGTTCACAAAAGGCTTCATGGAAAAGCTGAATCTTGAAAGGTGGTAAAGGTAGAAGGAGCAGCATGAGCAAAGACATGGTGTATTTGAGAAACAAATATTTTGTCACAGATGGAGCATTAGATTTGAGAAGTGCATGGGAAGGGATAAGATAGGAGTTATAAAGAAGTCAGATTATAAAGCTAACATGTAAGATATTTGAACTTTCTCCTTTGTCACTGGGGATAATTAGAGAACTGACGTATGTTTTCTAAAGATCTCTTTGGTCATAGTATGTAGGTTAGATTCTTGAGAGGCTGGATGCAAGGAGAAAAATTATACTTTTAGTCCATGTGAGACTTCATGCAACCTAATTGTGGCATTAGAAAAGAAAGATCAGAGTTATAGAATGGACAAATTTTGAGCATGAAAGAGAAGTGAGGTTAAGATGACACAAGGCTAGACATTTTAGGAGAGAATGGCCCTGGCTGGTGTGGTTCAGTGGGTTGTGGCCAGGTCCCCAGTAAGGAGTATGTGAGAGGCAATTACACACTAATGTTTCTCTCCCTCTTTCTCTCCCTCCCTTCCCCTCCCTAAAAATAAAAAAATAAAATCTTAAAAAAAAAAAGAAAATAGTAAATTCCTGGGAGAGAATGAATTTAATTTAACTTAGGCCATGCTGAGTTTGAGATGCTGTGAAACAACCAAATAAAAATGTCTAGTAGCAATGTGTCATTCTGATGTGGAGCTTAGAAATCTGGGTTTAAGCAGTAGACATTGGTATTACCTGCTTCTTATAGATATTAGTTGAGACTAATGAAATAAATGGTCCGTCTGGTTCAGCAAACTAAGACCGGAGGAATCTTGGGAGGGGACATTTAAGGACTGGACAAAGTAAAAGAAGCAAATAAAGGAAACATGGAGGAATCCTGGAAAGACTTTGTATCATAGAAGCCAAAGGGAGAGAGAATATCAAAACCCAGGATCAAATAGCTGTGAAGATAGAAGAAAAGGAAATGAGCACTGAAAAGATACCACTGAACCTGGCAATTAAAAGGTCATTGGGCTCTTTTGCCAGAAAATTTTCAAAGGAGTGGTTGGAGTTGGAAACCTAACATACAGAGTGAAGAGTAAAATGGAGAGGAAGAAAGGAAGCAGCAAGCATAGATTACTGTTATGAGGAACGTGAATATGAAAGAAACTAGAGAAGTCAAAAATCTCAAGGGATGGTTTGTATTTGTGAGGGACAGCATATTTTTAAGTCCCAGGGATGGGTCTAATGGGAAGAAGTTGAAAATAGAAAAGTAAGTGAAAATGAAATACTTTCACTGAAAATTTCTAGAGTATCCTAACAGAGATGGGATCAAGAGAACAGGTAGAAAGATTGAAACTGAAATGGAGAAAAAGCATTTTTCTCTGATGCTGGAGTAAAAAAGCTGTGAAGGTGTGTGCATAAATAAATGCTTGGGTTGATAGTTATAATGTTTTTTCTTTAAAAGAGGAGATGGTATCATTTGCTGAGATAATTCTGGTGGCAGGGATTAAAGAATGGTGAAAGTTTAGAATGTATGCTGTTGGGGGTGGGGTATAAGTAAAAGGCTGAATGACACATGCACGAAAGTACTGAGAAGTATGCTGTAGGCCTAGCTAAGATCAGAGGGTTTCATTTTGAGTATGACCGCTCTTTATAATTGTATTGTTTCTGTGCCTGAGAAACCTGTAAGTCTGATTGATTCAGTAGGGATTTCTGTGATGGATGACTGTGGAAAGACCAGGGAATAAAGGACACTGAGGCTGCTGGCTTGAGAGGGCTTATAAGCGATGTATGGTGAAGTCTAACTAGATGAAGAGGGTGGGGAAGAAGCTGTTGAGGGATGTATTTGGAATAAAAGAGACTGGTCTTTATCAAACATGAAGATCACATATAATAGGAGTATGAGATAGATAATTAGAAGATTAGGATGTTGTGGTAGGGAATTAATATAGGTTCGAAGTTTAGGTTTCAGAGGTAAACAGTTTCTTAGTGTTAATGTCCAGGTTATGGCCATGGTAACACCACTAAAGAGCAGTATGAATGAAGATGGAGCTGAAGAGGGCAAAACCTTTGAGGGATTAGTCATTGGATGAGTCATCCACATCACTTGTAAGAACAATTAAACAGGCATTTAATACAGAAGTAAACTGGTTAAATTTAGTTAGATGTTAAATTCCTCTGTGATTGAGAGGATGCTTGCAATAGATAGCAGATGACAGCAGTGGGGATAAGTGAATTATATAGCCAATCGACATCAGTCTCAAGGGAGCAGGCATGCAATGGAGATAAATGAATTCTGACTCAGTTACTACACTGAGTATGGGAGAATAAAGAGCTTCGAGGGAAGGGTATCAGGAAAAGAGATATTTTCTGGAATAAGGTTAAATTTAAAGTAATTGGAGGTTGATTTTGTTGTTGAAAACAACTTTGGAGGATTCCGTTAAAAAATGGAAAGAGTTTGGGGTCATCCCATAATGGAAGAAGGATTGGGCAGCATGGTTGTGTATGTGATGGCTGAGTATAATGAGGAAACTAACTTCAGTCTTTATTAAGATGGAATAAGTCCCCATGATTAGGGGAACAGTTAGCTCATTCTTGGATAACTACCTTTGATTTAAAAATCACAACTGCTGACAGTGGCTACGATGTTCAGTACTGAAAGAATCAGGAGCTTTTTGAGAAATATATGTGCAATATATATGTGTGTGTGTGTATACACACACATTATATATATATAATGTCTAGACATAGTAGGTATTTAATAAATGATACTTGATTTAATGTAAAGAATACTGTAGTCAACAATACTGTATTATATACTTCAAAGTTGCTAAGAGAATAGATCTTAAATGTTCTAACCACAAAAAAGAAATAATTATATTGTGGGATAGAAATGTTAACCAGTGACAGGTTGTTAATCATTTTGCACTATATAAATCAGTATGTACATCTGAAACTTACAGTGTTATATCAGTTATATCTCAATAAAAATTAAAAAATTCTAAATTATGACCGACTATAAATGGGTATTTCTAAACTATTTGAACACTCTTAAAAACTTTGTTCACAAATACTGCCATAACTTATAATAGTCTGTTCCTCACTGTTTGAAATGTCTAGAAGAGGCTCACTAAACAATGGTGTCCTCAGCTTTGTTTCTGTTGTATTCAATTTCTCTAAATATTTATAGGTTTTAATTATTTTATCTTTTTATTGAAATATATTCGACATATAACATTGTGTAAATTTAAGGTATACAACATGTTGAGTTGGTACATTTATATCTTATGATAGTTGTTATAGCAATAATTAGCAATCCTATCATGGACCATAATTACCCTTTCTTTTTATTGGTTGGGATAATTAAGTCCTAGTCTAATAGCAAGTTTGATGATTATAATACAATATCGTCTGTATTTACTATACTGTGCATTAGATCTTTAGGGCTTATATACTAATCATTGTAAATTTGTACCCTTAAACGATGTTTTATTCTCCCACCTCCTATGAGTTTTTAAATGATTATGAGTACACTGAATCATGATTTCAGGAACATCAGGATCCGATTCCCCAGGACAGGCTGTGGAAGCTGAAGAGATAGTAAAACAACTTGATATGGAACAGGTGGATGAGATCACTACCAGTACTACTACATCAACTAATGGAGCAGCTTACTCAAATCAAGCAGTTCAAGTGAGGCCATCAATAAATAATGGTTTAGAAGAAGCAGAAGAAACAGTTAATCGTGATATCCCACCCCTTACAGGTGAAGAAAATGTCTTGTCTTATGCATCTTCAAGAATAGTTTATAAAAATACAGTATTTTATATTTTTCCTTAAATATGCAGATTAAATGCATAAGTTTTTGTTCCTTGAAGTTAAGAAAATTAAAATTGGAAATAAAACTTTCTCCCTGAAATTTAGTCATTTTGAAATTAAATTTTTCAAAAAGGCTGTTTTGACTGAGTAATAATATTTTACAGTAATTATTTGTACCAGTCTTATTACTTGGATAAATTTAACACAACTAGCAAAATATGTGCTCATTTTATGAATATTATTATTATAATTGTAACACTTTAAGATAACCCTTAGGTTCAAGTTCCTGTCCAGAGGTAGTCTCATCTCATACTTTCAGATTTGTTTCATACATAGATGATGTTCCCCAAAAGCAGCCTCTGTTCCTGGATCTCTCCCTGTACCCAAACTTTGTAGCCTAATTCTGGGACCTAATAAAGGCCTAAAATAATTGTTTGGTTTCTGTGCCAGTTGTCATAGAAATGTAGGAAAACATTAGATCATAATTTATTATTACCTCGGAGGGGTTGTGATAGACATATAAGGTGAAAAGGGGAAATTGTGTTTCATCATGCTTAAAAGCTGAAGTAAAATTGAGGATGGCCATCTTTTCCCAGAGGAAGAAGATCTTACACTTTTATTTTAGATTTAAAAAAAGTTCCTTGTGGTGCTAGGTATTTGAGAGAGCCTAGTACATATGTATTGATTGAGAAATATAATTTTGTATAAGGGAGTAGAATGGTGTTCTTCTCTTGAATATAAAAGGCAAACTTTTTTTAATAATCAAAGAAAATGCATACAATTGTGAAACTTCTATATAGTGCAATACAATAATAATATAAAGAGAAAAGCGGCATAATAAGAGGAGAGTTTAAATTTGTCAGAAGATTAATGCCTTTGTTAAACATTATAGTGTTAATATATTTAACATTAAATTGTTACAATTTAAAAGTAATACTGAATCTAACAAGCAAATCAACATGGATTATGCACATAGTTTATTCTTGGGTGGATAAGACTTCAAATGAACCTACTGTTGACCTATCATTTTATGCTGATTGCTTTGCCCAGTGTTACAGGCTATTGAATGGTAAAGTCCAGGGCTTCTGGCTTTCAGTTGATGTTTGTTCTTTATTTTTACGTTGTTGTATAAACCTTTGTATTTATTTTATCTGATAACTGTGAAGATGGAGAAGGGATTTCTATAACCTTAGTGATTTCTAGAGGGGAAAAAGTAAGATTTACTCCAGTTGTCTCAATTCATTTATTTATTCCCCTAACACGTATTGAACACCTATTTTTTTATAATGGGCACTGTTCATAAGTAAGATATGCTTCTTAACCCTGAAGCATACATGATCTAATTGGTGAACCAACTATACACAAAAGTTGCTATACAGTGTGGTGAGTGCTAGTAAAAATAAATGAGCAATAGAATATTACTCAGCCATAATAAAGAATGAAATCTTGCCATTTGTAACAACATGGGCGAACCTAGAAGGTATTATGCCCTAGAGGAAAGTGAAATTAGAGAAAAATATCATGATTCATTTATATGTGGACTCTAAAAAACAAAGTAAATAACAATAAAACAGAAACAAACTCAGAGTACAGAGAACAAACTGGTGGTTGCCAGATGGGAGGGGATTTGGGGAGATGGGTGAAAAAGGTGAAAGGGGTTAAGAAATACAAATTGCCAGTTATTAAAATAGCCATGGCTGGTGTGGCTCAGTGGATTGAGCATGGGCCTGTGAACCAAAGGGTCGCTGGTTTGATTCCCAGTTAGGGCACATGCCTGGGTGGCAGGGCAGGTCCCCAGTAGGGGGAGTGCGAGAGGCAACCACACATTGATGTTTCTCTTCCTTTCTTTCTCCCTCCCTTTTCTGTCTAAAAATAAATAAAGAAAATCTTTAAAATAAAAATATAGTCACAGTGCCCTGGTCAGTGTGGCTCACTTATTTGGAGCATTGTCCCATGAACCCAAGGGTCAGGGCACATGCCTGGGTTGTCGGTTTGGTCCCCAGTTGGGGTGCGTATGAGAGACAACCGATCAATGTTTCTCTCTCACATTGATGTTTCTTGGCCCCTCTGTCTCCCTCCCTTCCCCTCTCTCTAAAAGTAATAAAATAAAGTACAGCATAGAGAATATAGTCAATAACATTTAATGACTATGTATGGTATCAGATGGGTATTAGACTTACCTGGATGATTAATTACTTCGTATGGTTATATAAATGTTTAATCACTGTGTTGTACACCGGAAACTAATATTGTGTGTCAGCTATAATTGAAAAATAAATTTAAAAAATTAATAATAATGAGCAAAATAATGGAGTGGCATATTGCAGTTACTCTGATTAGGAGAATCATGAGATCCTTTCCCCATTTCTCTGAGGTTAATAGGAATTTGAAACAGAAGCATTTGGAGGGTACAGTTTTCCATTTACCCCCTTGTGGTAATGAACTGTTCAATTGGCATAAGGTTGTTAGGAAAATCAGAGCAATTTTTATTGAGTTCCACTGTCTTGGTCCTTTTGGGCTTCTATAACAAAATTTAATTCTCACAGTTGAGGAGACTGAGAAATCCAAGTTAGTGTCAACAGCATCAGTGTCTGGTGAGGGCCTGCTTTCTGGTTCATAGACAGCTGTTTTCTCACTGTGTCCTCACATGGCAGAAGCTATGTGAGCTCTCTGGAGGGCACTAATCCCAATCACAAGGGCGCTATCCTCATGACTTCCCAAAGGCTCCACATCCAACCAAATAGCATCACATCGAAGATTAGGTTTCAGTGTATGAAATCTGTGGGTGGTAGGCACAAACATTGTCTTTAGCATCCACCTTAAACTTATCTGTTAGATATTACCTGTTTAGTTTGTTATCTTCTCCCTCTTCCTTGAATTTAGGTTGTAATTATTATCTTAGAAAATTCCCAGCTTAATTTCTAAAGCTCAGTCAGTTGATAAAATTTTAACTCAAACATAGAACAGATTATGTGTCATGGAATAAAGAATTGCATCTTGATTATTTTAAGTCGTACATTAGAAGTAGCATAATTGGTCTTCTAGATCAATGACTTCTTTATAAAGCAGCATTTCATAACTATTTAAGATCATAGACAGCCTTGAGATTCCTGGAAAAATGTACATACAACATTTTTTCATAAGTCTTCAAGGGGTTTGTGGACCTATTAAAGATTGTTTATAGCTTGTAGGTTAAATTGTAGCTTTGGGTCTATTATGAGCACACATATATTGACTGCCTATATGTACAAAGCACTTTTGTGAAATATTACTGCTATAAGAGCACCCTGAAATTTTTATAGTTGTATATATAAACACCATCTGCTTAGAAAGTGAATTCTTGTGGAGTATATGTTTTGATAATCAGTAAATTTTCTCCTAGGGTTTTTTCCTGCTAGCCATGATATAGCTGGCCATTTTGACTGTAATGATAGTTTTTCCCTTTGGATCTGGAGTTAGAGCTATGTGCTAATAAATCTGCCTTTGAGTACTGTTTAGATATTATTTCTGTCTTATCTTTAACCTAAAATACACAGGGCTTCAAGAAGAACCTATATAAAAACAGTAAAATGTATACTTCATGGCACCATTGAGTAAAAGTAACATTTTTCATTTATTAAATAGCACCAGTAACTCCAGACAGTGGTTATTCATCAGCCCATGCAGAAGCCACCTATGAAGAAGACTGGGAAGTATTTGACCCGTGAGTTCTTTTTTTTTCCTACTTCAAGCAGAATGAAAGTACATGTAGGGAGGGGTAGCTGGGTGGTATATTGCAAAGAGCATGTGACCTGTAGATATTAATACTTTTACTGAGTTACTGAAATACTAATTTGTATATTTTCAGGTTTTTTTGCATGTTTTACACATTTGGTTTACTAGTTTAAATGTGCATTATTTAATTAAAGATTTAAAGATGGGCTGAGTTGAGTAATAATGTCTTATATTTATAAAAAGTAGAAATATTGAAATTTTCTTAAAATTTGATTTATAGCTATTATTTCATCAAACATGTTCCACCACTGACAGAAGAACAACTAAATAGGAAACCTGCTCTTCCATTGAAAACAAGAAGCACACCAGAATTCTCCCTAGTTTTAGATCTGGTAAGTATATTATTTGTAGATGTAAGAAAAATAAAGGAGTTAAATTACACTTTTAAAATACTAGCCCAAAATATCTAAAAGAATTTAAGTGAAAACTGAATGTATCATGTAATGTTAGAAAACATTATATTATTTAGCCTTTGTTACTGGTACCCTATAATTGAAGATGTAGTTCAGTTCTCACAAAGAATTTTTCTTCAGGAATAGCATTTTTATTTCATTTCATTTCATTTCATCACGAGGATATGTTTATTGATTTTAGAGATAGGGTAGAGAGAAAAAGAGAATGATGTGGGAAAGAAACATCCATCAGTGCCTCCCATGTGGGCCCTGATTGGTGACTGAACCTAAAACTTTTTGGTGTACAGGACATTGCTCCAACAACTGAGCCACCTGGCCAGGGTGATCTTGCTTAATTTTTATATTAAGGAGTTGATGTGGCAAGTTTGGCCATATAATTTTTAACCTAATGAGAAGAAAAAGTAAGACTTGGCTGACTTATTTTACAGAAGAGGATAAAGCAGAATAATAAAAATTTAGGCTATAGATGAAGTAGTAGAATGAGTTACAACTTAATTGTAGGAAAGATTACCTTTTTTAAGATGCAATGAAAATACCTTGAAATTGTGCTATTAAAAGAAAATGAGGTGTATCTAGAGTATATTTTGCTGTCTGCCTCCCCAGAGTTTAACTGTAGGTTAAAAAAAACATGCCAGCTTATAAGATCTGGAATCACAAGGTATGGATATTTGTGTTTCATTTTAATTCATCTTAAATGCAGTGAAAAATTGGGAGTATAGTTATTAACAGCTTTTTATTTTTTAAAGTGTTGTCACATAAATGGAAGCTATGTTTTTTTCATCATTCAGGATTTAAGGAATACAAACATTTGCACATATCTTAGAATGAATGATCTTCGCTTTATTCTTTTAATGAGAAAACAGCGTTTGGTAATCAAAAGGTTTGAGGATATCTAACTAGAATATATGTAGTTTTTGGAATGTATGTAATAATTAGATTCTAAACTTCCATTAGTCAATTGTAAAAAAAAAAAAAAAAAGGCAGTGTGTATGTGGTTTTCTTAACAAAAAGTTGGAAACTCAAACTTGAGCATGCATTAGAATCACCTGAAGAGTTTATTAAAACAGATTGCTGATAAGCATGTAACGCTGACTTTATCCTACATGTAGTGGTATTTCAGATTAATGGCTTGTATGGGGGCGGGGAACCTGTTGAGCTCTTTTTCACCTCCTGCTGAGTTTCTGAATTATAAGAAGTGGTATTGGAGAATTTTCATTTCTAACTGGTTCCCAGGTAATGCTGATACTGCTTGCTGGTCCTGGGACCATACCAGAAAAAGTGACTTAGAAAATGCTGTCCAGCTCTGTCCGGGTTGCTCAGTTGGTTAGAACACCATCCTGATACGCTAAGGTGTTGTGGGTTCAATCCCCAGTCAGGGCATGTAGAGGAGGCAATCAATGAATGCATAAATAAGTGGAAAAACAAATAGATGTTTCTCTCTCTCCCCACTCCAAAATCAAGAAGTTAAAAAAAAAAACAACATTCTGTCTAAATTGCTATGTTTCACACAGTAATAAAAATGATGAATGTAAAATTCCACATATGAATGGGTGCTTGAATAGATGTTTTTGGTGATCATTGATACATAAAATTAATCATTGGAAAGTTTTTTTACTATCTTGGTTCATTCAATATGTGTTTTTTATTTTAAGGATGAAACACTAGTACACTGTAGTCTAAATGAGCTAGAAGATGCAGCACTTACTTTCCCAGTCCTTTTTCAAGATGTCATTTATCAGGTAATTTAAATTTTTTTAACTTGCTTTTTGGCCTGTTAGATAACATTCTGATATAAGAAGTTTTTTGTAATTTTTTGGTGAAGTTTAATATGCTTTTTTATTGGATTAACACAAAGTAGCATCATACTAAAAATTACATAAAACAAAATTAATTGGTTATGAAAAAAAGATGTAAACTTTTTTTACTGAGTGATTTCTGCTAGTTTTATCATCTGTTTGCCAGCAGGTGGAGGCAGGAGCACTGACATCATAGATCCCTAAGAAGAACTTGCCAGGTTAATACCTGGTGTGTGTTTTGTTTTTTTTTTTTCTCCAAAATCCAAATGATTTAAAGAAAACTCATTCCTTGTTGGTCATTTTTATTTCCTTTAGTGGTAATATGGTCTGTAGATTGCAGTTTGGTTGATATTTTTTATATCCATCACAGAATTCCAGGCTACTCTTCTAGTTATTGCTTTTCTTAAAACATTTGGGTATAAGTATTTCTCATCTGTGTTGTTGAACAGGTTACAGTGCAAAATATACATATTTACACTTCACTGTGAATTGCATTTTATGTATGTTGGCCATAGTTTTTACATTATGTTTGAGATTTTCCTGATATAAAATTTGAATTAATATATGTGACTATACTTTGAAAATTGTAAGGAAAAGTTCCTTTCTCTACGGGCAGTTTTTTAATTAGTATTACCTTTGTACTTACCAGTTGTTGAAGGATTGGGAAAGGGTCAAAAAGTTGTTTGTCAAGAGGAAGTCAACCCCAAGGATTAACTAAATAAAGCCACAGAACATTTATCATGAGAATGATGAAAAGGTGTTTATGGTTATTTATTTGCTCTTAATTGGCGGTTAGAACTTTCAGTTTCAGAATTAAATAGAAGTTTTTGGTTCAGAGTCTAGTTTACTTACTTTATCTTGTAATGAGTTTTAAGAGGATTTATTTTTGCAGTTTTTGTCAGTTCTACTTTAACTAAGATGGGTATTGTATGTATGGTAACATCTGAATACTATATTCATTTCCCTTTTATGGAAACTGATTTTAGTTCTGATATATATGATCAGATGATGAGCAAAATACACATAAAGTTAAGAGATTTATAGGTTTTGGTATTTTTAAACAATATTATTTGGTTTAAGGTAAATCTTTCTATTAAGATTTTCTGCCAGTAGGGCGTTCTTGTTTAGTGCACATCAAGATCAGGAGTCTTTTGTCAAATAAACATAGTATGGCAATATTTGAGTTCTCTCTTTAGCTTGGTAACTTTGTTTTTTGTTCAGAATTGCACTTAAGAACAATGGCTTACAGGCGTTGAATTTTGAAAGTAAAGCTGTTACTTTAAAATAATACTTTGAGATGACTTCTTAAGCTTTCAGATTTGAGGTTTATTTCTGAAGATGGTTTTGGTCTGTTTATATAATTTTTAATAGTGAAAAAAGAAACTTGGAAAATAGAAGAGATTGATTCTTCCCCTTCATGAGCATTTCTTCTCAGTGTGACCATAAACTTGAATATTATCTTACTGCTTTCACCATCAGTGCTTCAGTTCTCTTCTTTATGAAGTTTTTATTATTTTCATTTGGATCTGGGTAGTTGTCTTGTTTTGAATAAAAGGCTGCCAGCAGTACATATGACTATACTTATAAAATCCTATATGTACTGTATCTACTATTGAATTCAAAGAACTCTTTTTCTTATATATTCTGAGTTATACTTTCTGAAACTTAAAAATAAGTGAAATTGCCTAAATTAGGAGCAGTGAGATGGAAGTTTGAGTCTTACAAGTTATAGAGATGATTGCAATTTAATATGATTTAGTTACTACATCATATACAGAGTTGAGTTCCCCTTCAGTAAATTTTTGAGGATGTCCATAGTTAAATTGGGTACATTTCCTTGGATTCCTGGTTTTGGCATAGCTATTCTGTCTGCTTTTAAAAAATAATTTGAAGAAATCTTGGGTTAGAGTTCCCCCAGTTTTCAGACCAGCAAGCTCCCTTTAAACAGGGAATGATGTCTTTTAAACTTTCAGTGGTGTTGTCTCCATCTACTGGCAAAGAAGAAATATACACAAGGGTCTGAGATGATCTAAGAGATTTTGGAGAAACCACATTATTAGGTAAGATGTAACTTACATATTTAACCACTACAATATAATGTGGCCCACTTAAAGACAGGAACCTGTAAAATACTGTATATACTCTTTTAAAAGTAATTTTTTGAGGTAGAATTTACAACATAACTATTTTTAAGTGAACAGTCTGTGGCATTTATCTGTTTACTCTTAATATGTTAGTTCCATAGCATTTGTGTATATACTCTTAAAAACAAAAAGGTAAAGTTAAGATAGGATCAAATCCTTAATCTGAATCAAAGCCAGATGATGTCCTTCTGGGACTTATTTTACTTTTGCTTTCTTTTCTGGTAAGTTTGTTATGGTTGGGCTGTATCTAATTTTAATTCTACTTGTCATTTCTCTTTGTTTCAAAACAATGTGAAGTGCAAATTTTCTTACATGTATTTTAATAATTGTCTATATCAGGGGTTGGCAAACTTTTTCCTATAAAGGGCCATTTGTTAACATTTTAGGTTTTGCAGTCTCTGTTGCAGCTTTTTTCTGCCATTGTAGAATGAAAATATTCATAGATAGTACATAATTGAATAAGTGTGGCTGTGTACAAATAAAACTCTATTTACAAAAATAAGTGACAGTTTTGATCTGGCCATAGTTTGCTGACCCTTGGTCTAATAATTATGAGAGTATATACAGTAAATTTACATATTCAGATTCTTTCTGAGTGGAAGGAGGTAATCAAATGTTCATCAATATTCTCATTAATGTTGAGAGAAATTTAAAATTAGATCCATTCTAATCTGGTTGTGGGCTTTCTTAGGTTTTTTTTAGATAAAAGTTTGAGGGGAAATTTAAGATGGCCACTACTCACATTTAAAGATTGCCTGACTTCAGCGATTTATATTCTTCTCTTGATTGACAAGTAGGACTCAACTTAGTTATTGCAAGTCTTAGAAGTTACCAACAGGGTAGATTATTCAAGCCTCAGTGTAGCTAGCACCTTGAGTGTACTTGAGTTCCATTTCTAGGGGATAAAAAGAAATACCTTAAAAATTCAACTCAAATTAAAATTTTATGTATGTTGCCACTAACACTATATGGATAGACATATTATGTATGTAAAGAAAAAGTAATTAGAAGGAATGGAATTTTTTAAGTGAGGATATGGCACTCACAAAGGCAAAGTATGTAGATTTTTGTTTGAATGGGTCTTCCCTCTCCCCTTTTAAATTGTTACTTTTTTCATAAATTATTTTACAGTTATTGGGAAAATACTTATTTGTAGAATGATACAAGTGCATTTGATATCTGGAAAAACAAGTGCATGATCAGTTCCAATGCACATGTTTAATCTTTATATTTAGCTTATATTGACACATTGTCAGGAAATCCATCTCGTGGTGTTACTCAGTTAAGAGGTCTCCACTGTATTTAGTTTCTGTTCCTGCAGATCCACCAATTCAAGACTCTAGGTCATCTCACTCCCTCTTCCATCCAGAAGATGACTTCTATCCACAAGCAGGACTGAATCAAAAGACAGATTTTTCACTTAGCTCTTGAGCTGAACCACCTCCTCAATGACCTTCCTCTATCTCCATCAAGAACTGGAGCTCAGTTTTTTGAAGATGTAATAGAGCTACTCAGCCCAAACGTGGCTAATTGAAGACAAAAAGAAGATGCCTCATATGTTTCACCACAGTGCAGCCAAACGTAACTGTGTTGTCCAACTCCTCATTCTGTAAAGTATGGCAGGGGCATCTGATTTTTGACTCTGTTCACCTTTAAGACTTTAGCCAGTCAGTGGCTTTCTGAAGATCAGTAAAATCAACAAACAAACTCTGGGTCAGCTGTCCAGAAATCAGATTGTGGTAAGCACTCAAGGAGAGATAGGATCCTTTAGGGAGCTACTTGCTAAAGGATACTTTTGTTAGTAGAGGTTGTTTTTATGGGAAAAGTTGGGGGGAAATGGGTGGGAAACCCCATGTTTAGGAAAGCTTAGCCTCTTCTCCATTATTATAGTTTGTTTGTTTTCTTGGGGACCTTACAGCCTAGGATAATTTTCGTAAGGATCTTGAGTATTTTATACCACAGAACAGGAAGCTTCTAACTCCTCTATAGTCTTCGGAGAAAAATCAACATTATTTTTGCTTCATGAAGAAAAAAACAATCATTTAAATGGAGAATTTTGTAGTAAATACCTAATCAAGTTTTTCCTTCTCTAAAGCTCTGACTTAAATTGACAGTAACCAGGAGGCATTTTGTTTTAACTTTCATAAAGCATAATTTTGTTGTACAATAGTAGTATGTATATTTGTGTCTTAAAACATTTGGGATCACAGACACTTAGTATTGAAGAGTAATGAAGTAGCTGGTCCAGAAAAACATTTTGATAACTAATTGTAGGTAAATATTAAAAACAATTTTAAAGTTACTTTCCTATCCTTATTAGTAAGTATAGTTAGTCATTGGCACTCTTTTTTTTTTTTTTAAGGTTTTATTTATTCATTTTTAGAGAGGAAGAGAGGGAGAGAAACATCAATGTGTGGTTTCTTCTTGCATGCTCCCTACTGGGAACCTGATCCAAAACCCAGGCATGTGCCCTGACTGAGAATTGAACCAGTGATCAATCCCTTACTTTGCAGGCTGGCACTCAGTCTGCTGAGCCACACCAGCAAGGGCTCATTGACACTCATTTTTTAATCATAATTATTCATTCTTAATTTTTAGGTTAAAAAAGAACAATATAGCTGAAACCTATAGTTATCTACCTCTCAAAAGATAAAGTGTATTTTATGGGGAATTATATGTATTCTTTGCAAATGTATCTTTAAAAAAAATTTTTTAATCCTTACCCAAGGACATGTTTACTGATTTTAGAGACAGAGGAAGGTAGAGAGAGAGGCGGAGAGAAACATGGATCGGTTGCCTCCCCTACGTGCCCTGACTGGGGATTGAACTTGCAACCTAGGTATGTACCCTGATCAGGAATCAAACCCGTAACCTTTTGGTGTATGGGACAATGCTCGAACTAACTGAGCCACCTGGCCAGGGCTATAAATGTATCTTAAAATTAGAAGCAGTTCTTTAAAAAATACATGGAAAATTCTGTTCAACAGCTAAAAAAATGTTTTACAAATTCAGGAGAGGTGACAGTTGATTACTGAACATATTAAATTGGAGGATTCAAAGTTTAGAATTTAAAGGCAACATTTTTATTTTACTACAAAGATGTTTTTTGCTCTTAAAATGACTAAGGTTTATTTTCAAATAAGCACATTAATATTTTGTATATATATCCAGATATAATATACACATTTAAATTAAAATATATATAATGAATGATTTTACTTGAAAAAGTTTTTTTGTTGCTACCATTTATATGAATATATTAAGCTTCACTTTATTCCATTTGGATTCTATAAGAAGATTCCTTTTTAACTTATTTCTACTTAGGTTTTATTTTTTATAAGATTTTATTTATATTTCAGAGAGCAAGGAAGGGAGGGAGAAAAAGACAGAGTGAAACATTGGTGTGAGAGAGAAACATCCATTGATTACCTCTCGCACACCCCCGATGCCTGCAACCCAGGCACATGCCCTGACCAGGAATCCAACCAATAATCTTTCAGTTCATAGGCTGGTGCTCGATCCATTGAGCCACATCAGCCAGGTCGAGTATTAGGTTTTATAGAAACTTTCAGTTTAGAGATTTTTGGAGGTTTTTTTTTTTTTTTTAATTGTTTTCATTTTTATTCTGATGTTTTAGTATTTACCTATTCATTCCCAGATCAATCTACCTACAAATACTATCCCCCAGGAGCCATCTAACCCTTATTCTTGATTGATTACTTTTAAATAGTAAGATGGATAGTAGTAATAGCTATTGGTAGCTTCAGTGTGTCAGGCACAGTTCTAGGTACTTTGCATGCATTAATGTATTTAATCCTCACAACTCTATGAGGTATGTACTGTTATACTCATTTTATAGATGAGGAAACTGAGGTGTACAGAAGAGTTACACTTGTGATATCTACTAAGTTTTGTTTTGTTTTTTTTTAATCCTCATCTGAGGATATGTTTATTGATTTTGAGAAAGAGAAACATTGATTGGTTGCCTCTCATACCACCCTGGCCAGGGATTGAAACCCACAACCTTTTGGTGTAAGGGATGGCTCCCCAGCCAACTGTGCCACCTGGCTAGAGCCTAAGATATTTTACTTATTTGTAGCATCTCATTCTTCACATTCCCCAGCGTTGCTAGTTTTCTTCTGCTTTAAATTCTTACTGCTGATGAAATAGTATTTACAAATCATTTTTTTAATTTAAAGGTCCCGTACTCTTAAGTGGGTGAGTTCTATTGAATTTACCTTTATTTTTTAAACCTACAACATTGTAGCAATAAATGCTAAGGATATCATGGAAAAACAATTAAAGATGTATCATTTTGAATATGTTAAGGTCATATTATCTCTGTCCTTAAAACCATGTAGAAGTATTTTTTCCAAAAAAGATTTACATGTAATAAGCTTTTTTGGTAATCACTTGCTGACAAAGTGAAAAATTGAAACTGCTTGTCTTTTTTCCTTTTTTTGTCATGTTATTAAAGTTATCCATGATTATAGGTAAAAGTTAAAACTGGCAGTCAGAAATTACTCAATATATATATTTTGACATTGCATACTTAGACATGAATTTGAATTTAGACTTCATCGCAAAATATTTATAATCAATTTATAACTAGATTGCTATTTTAATGACTACTCTTATTAAATCTAGTTCTATTCACCATTTATAGCCTATTATAACCATCTATATACACAGGCTTAGAACATTCCCATTGCCTTAATACCAAAGAAAGTACAGGCTGACTGTCAGATATTGTTCACATTGTTTTGTTAATGCAATGTTATTTTGTTGTTGTATACTTATCACTTTTCTATATAAAATTTAGTTTTTGGTATGATCAGTTCCATTATCACTGTTTTGCTGATATTATTATAATAGATTTTATTTTAAAACTTTTACATAATGAACATATTCATAAATACTATTTTGGGGTAGTAAATCTAATTGAAGATGACATGTATTGGTATATTTTATATAATTCTTATAGCATTATATGTTATTTTTAAACTATTAACTTAATGTCAAAATATATTTGGTTTACTGGTTGAAGATTAAAACTATTTGTAATGTAGATAGAATAATTGCTGTATTTTGGGAGGAATATATACAGTATATACATATGACTGAACTGAAAGTTTTGGCCTAATCTTACATTTGGGAGATGACATGATTTTGAAGAGTTACAAGTTTGAAGGATGGTTGGTGAAATACTAAGTAGAGAGAGAATGTAGAAGAAAGAAAATGAAGTTGAGAGCATCTGTGGAATAGATTTCGAAGCATTTGAAGGCATTACTATGTGTGTATCTGTATGTTAATATATCTCTGTGCCCTAACACAATAAGTGATTGTGGTCTCATTATACATACTGTACAGTTGGTTTTTGTTTCTTATTGGACAGTACTTAGTGCGTCTTGCCTTCTGCATATTTCTGCTTTAATATCGTCCTTCCAAATGACTTGGACCCTGTTGGCCTGATGCCTCTATTTCTATTTTTCTTTCTGAGATTTTGCCTTGGCAGCAGAGGGCAGAACCCCATGTGGTCCCAACCCCAACCCTGCTCACTGTTACTTTGTACCTTTTTCAAATTCTTGTTTTTTCACTAACTGCCTAGGTTTTCACTTATGTCTTTTAATCCTGAAATACCTTCTGTTCAAATGGTGGCATTGTTCTCAGGATAGGAACTTTTACAGCCAATAATTATTATATTTTATTCTCATGGTAAGGAAACACCCTAGCAATATATTCCTTCATCTTCAATGACACCTTTTATCCTTAGCAAACAAGTACATTTTGAAAGTAATATCATTTAAGATGTATTTTATATTTAAATATAGTCAAAGTAGTTGAATACATAATGGAGTTACAGTTTTGACCTGATCTGGAATCCATCATATAAGAAATTGGGAAATGTCGCCTTTGTACAATGTTCTACTTACTATGCTTAGATAATGTTGTTTAAATAGAAGTATTCCTGTAAAATGGAATTGTGTTAGTATTTAGAGGAAACATCCCAAATTACAGATGCCCTGTTTATCTTAGTTCACAATATGGGCAAGTGATGAACAGGGGTAATTGAAATCATTTATACATATGTAAAAATGAATTTTTTTATTAATAAGTACATGTAAGTGATAAAAACCTTAGTAACAAACATGTTTCATGGTTTATCATCCTTGAGATGAGGTGATTTTTAAAAAAGTATTGGCAGAATTGATTTTTTTTCCTTAACAACAAATCTATTTTGAAAACATTCATACTTAATAAAAAAAGGATTTTGCCAGTTAAGGTAGCAGTATATCTAAAGTCTGTCAGTTAACTTGGATTACCAAACAAGTAAGGTGTGTGGTTGTCAACCATCGCCACAAACTACCAAATGTTCCAGGGTGAAAACGTTTAGATTAATGACAACTCTAGTTAATTTTTTTGTAACTCATCCTAAATGACAGTGATGGGATACCAAGCATTTGGTTATTTTTATTTGCTAGGACTGAGGTATGTGGCTTACTTAGTTCTTTGGCTAGTCAAGACATTGAGATAAAATGCCTGATTAATAGGGTTGAAAACAAGTAAACCTTTATCATTCTAAATGGGTTAAATGATATTTTGAACAAAATATTATATTTGTTCAAAATTTGTCTTACATGAGTGATCAACTTGTTAAAGAAACATGTACGCTAGCCTCTCTATTTTGCTTAATTTTAGGCAATTCTGTTTCATTTACTCAACAGATTTTTATCAAGTATTTACTATATATTTGGCATTGTTTTATGCCCTTTGGGCTTTGGAAATTACAAAGATCGGTAGCACATAGTCCCCGACTCCTAGACTTCTTTGCGTGATTGCGTGATTTCTTTCTTGTGCCCCTACAACATTCCTAGAACTAGATTTTTATTATGAAGGCATTTTTATGTGAACATGTATTGGTGACGGACTCTTGGAAACCTAGATTTTGAATTTGTTACCACCAGGTTTTTGTTTGCTTGTTTTTTTGATCTGAACCCAGTGAATCTGATAAATAGGTGTCGTGCAAACGTCTCTTCATGGTATTTGAGGTTAATAATCACCTTTAAGTGGAATACAAAAGTTTCTGTTTATAAAATTCTGTCACAAATACAATTTAAGAGTCAAAATCTTTTGTAAATCAGTTTTAGTGGTTGCTTATGACTTAATATTTATATGCTTTTTCAGTACTGAAGTGTATTACAAGAGCTACATTAAATGCAGGCAAGAAGACAGACACAGAAATAAGACAGTTCTTTGGGTGCTCTGGTCTTTCCTGATAGTGGCAGTAGGTTTTGACAACTGTAGGTGTTTGACTATTCTAGTTTTATCTCAAGTAGCCAAGTAGTACTAATTTAGATGCCACATCTGAATCAGTAAATGCAGAACTAAATTGATTTCTGAAAAATTTCAGTTATTTAAACCCACCAATCCAAACATCTCTTTCTTGAATGTTATTTACCATTGTAGAAATTTGAAATAAAGCTATTCTTAGCAGGTGATTGTGTAGAAGAAATTCTGAATAGTTATTGAGGAAGGTCATTGAGACAGGTCAGCTAGAGATGGACACACAGCCTGCCTAATAATTGGATGGATGCTACCTGGCTGGAAGATGGAGCTGATTGGTGAATCAAAATCTCAGAGGGAAACCTCCCATTATTAGTTTAAATGTTTATTAGAATTATATTCCATGAAGTATTCTTGTATGCTGAAAAATGAAATGATCACCAGTGATTATTATTGCCATGCCAAAAGGTTGTTTAAAGTGATTTTTGGTATGTGAAATATATTTTGTTGAGTGGTACTTAGTAAACTTTTCTGTTTCTTTAAAATATGAACTTGATGATATATTCAGAGTTAGAATACAACATATCTCATAAATAAGTTGGTGCTATTTTATGTGTTTACTTGCTGAAAGCTTGTCTTTGTATTTCTTCAGGTTTATGTGAGATTAAGGCCATTCTTCAGGGAATTCCTGGAACGAATGTCTCAGATGTATGAGGTAAACATGCATGAATTAATTACATAACTATTTTTATTTTATTCAACATAGTACCCATATTTAGATCATGTATAACGATTACTTCTTTTCCCCTGAATTTGTAGATCATTCTTTTTACTGCTTCTAAGAAGGTGTATGCAGACAAGTTACTGAACATACTAGACCCTAAAAAGCAACTGGTCAGGTAAATTTAATTAAGAAATAGTGGAAATGTCTGTCACACTGAACTATGAAATTACTATGATTATATTTAACTTTCACGGCCATTTTCAGTTGGCTACATATTTTGAGATTTGTTGTGTTGAATGGTGAAAATAAATGGATTTTTTAAACCCTAAAACTCTTTAAGAGTTCCTAATGACATAACTCCAGACAGACGTTTTTAAAAGGATACAAAGATCAAATGTATTTTTTATTGTTACATCTGTATCCTCACTTCTTTTGGGACTGGGGAGAGAGTGGGGTATGTGGAGTTTTTCACTTGTGTGCATGATATTTTCACTTCCTTATGTCTCTAAGGTAATAATGCATGTTATGTCATCTTTTTAATGGCATAGAGAAACAAGTTAGTTTCAACAAAAAAGGGACAAATTAAATTCTTTTGATTTTTTCAAGAGCAAATTTATCTTCCATGGAGAGAAAATGTTACATGAATCAAATTGGAAATTTCAGTTCTCTTAGTCACTGAGTTTATCCTGATCTGGACTCAGTTTCTTGTGTGTGTCCTGAGCCAACAGATGCAGTGTGTTCCTGGTTAGGTGGAAGTGCTTTGGGTAATTTTAAAAGTTTGAAAACTAGTTCAACTGAGATACTGAGACTACAACAGTCTTTTGTTGCATCATGTAAGATGTAGGAGTTAATCTTTGAGTTTTTGACCAAGAGGTGAGAGATGCCACAAAAAACTCATAACAGTCTTAATAGGTGGGTATTCATTTTCTCAAATACTTTCTCCCATATTGTCTTAGTGGAAAATCCTAAATTTAATTTCTGCTATTAATAGTTCCTTTAATTTTTTTTTTTTTTTTAATAAAGAATCCTCACCTGAGGATATGTTTTTTTTATCGATTTTAGAGAGAGAGGAATGGGGAAAGAGAGAAACATCGATCAGTTGCCTCCTGTATAAGCCCCGACCGGGGATCAAACCTGCAACCTAGGTATGTGCCCTGACCGGGAATTGAACCCACAACCCTTTGGTGTACAGGATGATGCTCCAACCAACTGAGCCACCCGGCCAGGGCTGTTGCTAGAACCTTTATTATTGAGTGATTGCAACTGTAGCGAAAGGCTTTTCCTAATATCACATTTAGGAGATTCTCTTTCTTGTAAATAGAACTATGATTTTTCTTTTAATCTGAAGGATTAAAATTTGCCCTTGGAGTTTTCATTTTATCTTTCAAAGTATATTATAAT
This sequence comes from Glossophaga mutica, assembly GCA_039655065.1. NCBI lineage: Eukaryota > Metazoa > Chordata > Mammalia > Chiroptera > Phyllostomidae > Glossophaga > Glossophaga mutica. The sequence goes on along the minus strand of CM077303.1, from coordinate 61,656,469 downwards.
TTATGCTCATGTTACCCAACTTCAACAAAAGTATACAAATTATTTTGCTCTGATCATTCATTCTGAAGATTTTTACTCAGTACCTCCAGCATTCCAGGGAATATTGGTGAGCAACACAAGCCCTTCCTTCCCCTCTTTGAGCTTTCATTTTACTGGAGGACAAATTATACTCATGCAATTATAATGTTACAAACTAAGACCCCTCTTTTAAACTAGTTTTCTAAAATCTACACATTTAGTTTAAGTTTATTTTGTTACATTTTGAAAAACTTAAAACAGGAAAAACTTTTTAAATATATTTATCTCATTAGAGTGCTATAGGGAATTATCTTTGTTGGTGATAAGGTAGACTCAGAAATCCCTAAGATCTCTGAATCCCATGAGTCCAAATGCAAATTGGATCACTGGCAAAAAAAGTTTCTAAAACTGCAAGTACATGCTATTAACCCTCAGATTTTTGAGTAACTGGATGGAGAGGCTTTAGTATAATTTAGAGTAACTGTTAGTATGCATACATATTCAGTTGTCTCCTGTCTTGGGTGAGTTTGCTGCTTTTGGGGGAAAAACATCAGTAGTGACTTGTACATGCATGCTGTGTCTGCCTCACCAGTTTCCTCATATCTAAATGTTTGCTTAAATCTTTTGGTCTTATTTTTTCAAAGTAGGACCATCTTTAAGCCTTTTGGAGATAGATTATCATATAACTAAAATTATTCTTTATAGGAAGGCGGGAAAGAGCTATATATACTTTGTTTTATCTGGGTGTAAAATTCTTGCTCTTTGCCATCACCACTAGCACTGATATATTTAAGGCTGAGTTTTGTTGGGGTGGTGGTGTTGCTGCTGCTAGAACTAAGAGAGATGTCATTTGCGGAAAATGCCTCATTCTTGAAATTGCATGATTGAAAATACAGGTATAAGTAGGCCCTAGCTTCTGAAAAAAATGCTTAGCGTGAGATTAAGACATAAGGAAGCCAAACTACCAAATAATTAATGTATATAAAAGGAGCATTTGAAGGTGATCTATATCAATTATTAATAATATACAGAGACTAATATTTTTTAGTTCTAAATGAAGATTATATAATTGCTACAGTTTCTATTATAAAACCTTTAATAGCTTTTTTAAATGATACAGAATTTTTCAAGTCAGTATCTATCATTGGTGAAACATCAGTTTACATGTTAAATCTGAATTCGTCATTTCATTCCGTCCCTGTTTTTTCAAGTGATCACACACACACACACACACACACACACACATACACACAATTAAAAGATGGGTGTTTGGGAAAAGTTAAAATGATGGAATGTTTTGGCCTCCACACCTTTTCTCAAAAACTGTAAGGGAAATTGGAAACATTTTTTTAAATGCCAACACAGAAACATTCCTTCTTGTATATTCTGTTCTGGCATATACAAGGATAGGGAGGCTGTGTGGTCTTCTGGTTAGAGCAAAAGACTGGAAGCCAGGAGGATCCTGTATCCTGACTTACTGTGTGACCTTGCGTGAGTCACTTGTCTCCTTTGTGCCTCAGTCAGCCATCTGGAAAATTGATTAAAACGCAGATGTTCACTGACAACCAGATGCTGCATTTGAACTGAGCTTTCCTGGGTAAAAATTACAAAAACAAATTATAGAACTTTTAGTTCTTTTCTGTAATTTAAAATAACACTTTGGGATAAACCAGAGTTCTTTAAGACATGGTAATATTTGGTTGTAAGGTTTTAATAGTCGCTAAGAATTTTTACAGTAAAACTATAGCCCAAAGCTTAGGCCCACATGAATTTCCTTTGTGAGACAAAATAAGGCATAACCTCTAAACTTATTTGGTATGTGTATGTATATACATTTCAGTATATGTTGTATTTTTTTAGAGGTTGCTTTTTTTTTTTAGTTCATCTCTTTTTATTTTTATGTTTAGGCACCGACTTTTTCGTGAACATTGTGTTTGTGTACAAGGAAACTATATAAAAGACTTAAATATCCTTGGAAGAGATCTTTCAAAAACTATAATAATTGACAACTCACCACAAGCCTTTGCGTATCAGGTAAGAAGAGGGTTTCTAAACAAACTCAGATTGGAAAAAAAATCACAATGAGAACAAATGCTGCCAAACAATAAGATGGGAAAAAAGGATTTTCGGTGGTGGCATTTCGCTGTTTAGTGTCACATTTAGAATTAGAAATGCCAAATTGGCATACTCCTTGTGGAAACGTTTCTTTAAAATTGAGTACAACATAAATAAAGAAAAATCAGAGCAGTAAATGTGAATAAGAAGGGACTATAAGGTATACATCATTTAATAGCTTTCTTATGAGTTGTTCTAGCAGTAATTTGATTGTAAACATGTTTGATAATTATGAATAGCTTAACCTTGTTCTTCTGGTCTGACTTGACTTAAATATTGAAATATTAATTTGACATTCTTAAATATTATATTGACTGTTTTGTCAATATTTTTGTGCCCTTTTAAAGATTTATTTGTTTGTTTGATTGTTTACTTTTAGAGAGAAGGGAAGGGAGGGAGAAAGAGAGGGAGAGAAACATCAATGTGTGGTTGCCTTTCATGTGCCCTCCACTGGGGACCTGGTCCACAACCCAGGCACGTGCCCTGACTGGGAATTGAACTGGCAACCCTGTAGTTCACAGGCTGGCACTCAATCCACTGAGCTACACCAGCCAGGGCACTTTTTACATTATGAGTGTATTCATGTGAACTGTTTTAGGTTTCCTTCACAATAAATTGGTGTAGAATGGTGATGTTGGAAAGTGGGTGGGTATAGATAAAGCAAGATTTACCCTTAACTTCTGTGTTTTAAAATGTCCGTAATAAAAAGAATAAAATGGGTAAACTGCCTATGGTATTGAAATATGTTAATTTTAAGTCACTTTTTATTTGCTTGCATTTTGAAATATGTTTTTAAGAATTTTGGGGGGGGTTCTTAGATAAAGTCATTTAATTTATCCTTCATCTCAAACAGTGTTCCATGTAAATGTTTAAAGATATTTTATCCTAGAGATTAATTACTATAAAACAGATACAGTTAACATGCTTATTTTTGGACTCTTCAGTGAAATAGTATTGAGTCACTTTGTTATGTTCCTGTGTTTTAGATTATCCTGCTATTTGGGGGCAATAAAACAGTGAATGGGACATGGTCCCTGTGTATAAGTATATGCTCTCCAATAGTATTCTCTGTTTAGATTGGCAATACCCCTGCATTCACAATGCCTAGCATTCACTAATAGTAACTGTTCCTTGAATGAATTAAAGGAATGTTTTTAGTTACATTAATGCAAAATTTGTTTTAATGAATATTTCTTGTTCAGTTTTATATACACTAAGATACAATTATGCTGAAAACCCAATTAGGCTTCAATTTATTTCTTTTTTAAGCTTTTCCAAAGTAGGCAAAAAGGATTTAATTACTTATTTATCATTTTAGCTGTCTAATGGAATCCCTATAGAAAGCTGGTTTATGGATAAAAATGACAATGAACTCCTAAAATTGATTCCATTTCTGGAGAAGCTTGTAGAACTGGCAAGTATATCTTACCTTTTTCTGTTATGTTTTTGTTGGCTGAACTTGATTGAGATAAATCTTTTAAATTGCTTTAAAAAGTCAGTGTGGTGGGAGATTAGGGGCAAAGATTGAAAAGGATTACATGCATTTATCAACCTTGTCAATTATATCTAAATTATACTTATTAATTCTTAAAATTTATAAAGTGAATCTTTTTATTTCACTGGGCTTCCTCTTGCAAGTCACTAAACTAGTTTTGTTAAATCATTTTCATTTTGCTTTCATAGTTCAGGTATAGAATTATTGCTTATGCTACTAAAAAACTATACTGAAAATTTTTTCCTTATATTTATGGATTTATTTTAAAACTAATATATGAAATAGAATTCAGTGGCTTAATGCTTTTATCTAGCTTTTGATTTGGTAAAAGCAAAACCAAACCAAACCAAACGCTGTTACTGCATAATCATTTTTACAAAATTAAAACTTTTAATGGCAGTTTTTTAAAAATCTGAATTTAATTCTAAGTTAATTGCTTCTGTGTAGTACATTTATATTTGGCAAATAAAATAAGTTGGAAAATCAATAGTGATACACTTTTCTGTAAAGTAAAAATGTTCATAATGCTCTGAAGATCATATCTTTGAAATTACATGGCCTTTAAAATGTCTTTTTCTCTACACAGAATGAAGATGTTCGACCTCACATCAGAGACCGATTTCGCTTGCATGATTTGTTGCCCCCTGATTAAGTACAAAGACTTGTCAAATCACTGAAGGGGGAGAGAATGCAGGACCCTTTTGGACTAAGACAAAACATTGCCATTACTGTTGAAATTTTGCATTTTTGTACCCCGTCTTGCTTTTCTTATCTTTGGTGCCCAATAATAATCAAGGGTTACAGAAAGAGACTTTATCTCAGATTGAATACATATAGTAGGTAGGCTAAAACAGAAGAGTCTTTAGAACTAGTGCAACTCCAGTGAAATTTTTTTATGTACAGGACATCTGCAGTTTATAAAGAATTCTGTTTCTGCCACCAGCAGTTTGACCTGTAGTCACACAGGATTTTATGATAATAACAGAGATGAAAATGGACTTTTATTTTCTCTCTGTTTGGTGCTCTAAGTGGGTTTGTAGCCACTTTTCTGTTACTTTAAGATTCTCATTTCAACAGGAATGGCCAGTAAAAGTTGTTTTATTTTTCCTGTTAAGGTTTATAACCTTTTTACATTTTTGACCTGTATTAGATTAGAATTTCATTATGCATTCCTTTTAGTTGAGGCGCTTCATAGTTTTCTGGAAATAGTCAATTTTTAGTTTTTTATTATACATTTGAATGGCCGTTTTCCTGCTTTGTCTGCCTGCATATTGTATATTTGTTTAAAAATATTCTCTACTTTTAGTCCATGTAAGTTTCATTTAGAAAGACATGCATTTATATTTTGTTTCTATAATATTCTACTGTAGGTGAAATCTTTTCAAAAATCAAGAGACTGGGTAGATAAGAATATATAAATGACTAATATTCAAATGACTTAAACCATTGTGATGGCATGTGTTCCCAAATGGTAATATCTTGCGATGGCACACGGATTTAATGGATAAAGGTATACCTCAGACTTCACTGTGCTCACCAATCTTTGAGGAGAATGTGTTTGGTCACCTTTTGGGCTTGATTTAGTTACTGCTGCCTTTGGTTTCCTCCAGGAATGAAGTATTCAGCACAGTGACTCGGTGTTTTTAGTTACTTTGCATGGGCTGGTAGTACCTCTGTTATGCTCTCGGTTACAATCAATTTAAAACTCTGTGTAACAGTCTTGGTACCTTACAGTAGCTATGCATAATCCTGTGGCACAGTAAACTCCCAAGCCACCGATGCAGTTAATATGCTCACATAGTGGTTTTTCTATGCTATATGAAAATAGTCTTCAAGCCTTGGTTCTAGTCTAATGCAGCTACCACAAGAGGTTGATATTTTTATAGTGGCGTGTAATCTCCTTTTCGGGAGGCTTTTTATGGAAGGTAGAATTTGTAAAAGTTAGTATGCTTTGCCTCTCCACTGCATTAACATGCCACAGGCTCAGACTGTTTTTGTGTAAAGGATGTCAAAGAACGGCACTTTTTCTAAAGAGAAGTTTGATATTTTGTATGCTTGTTAAGAAAGTACAGTATTGGAAATTAAAGGTGGACAACTGATAATTGAGGAGTATGTCACTTAATTTTTTATGTATATTACCTGTTTACTTGTACAACTTACTGTACAAATTACATGCAGCTTCATTTTCAAATGAATCCTTAAAATAAGGAAATCTTTTTAGGAAAACATTTAATTTTTGTATTTTTGATTTTAAAGGCATGAGTTATGTCAGTTTTCAGTGTATTAATGAAAATTTTAACTTTTCATCAGGTTGAGTGTTTTCTTACTATATTATCCGTTGTGTATGTAGTTAGCATATTGTGTCACTGAACTGTTTAAAAATCTAGCATGTAGAACAAGCCTGTTTTGTGGAAAATCCTTATTCATTAAATAATCATGGCAGGTTTTCTGCAAAAAAAAAAAAAGCATTTGCAATTCAGAATACTGGGGGTTTTTTTGTTCGTTTTTGTTTTAATTTAAAGAAAGGTATTTTGCTTGCAGGAAAAAAATACTACAGATTCATTTTAATGAGAATCTTTGAAATGTATTTATCTTTAGGGCATCTGGGCATCTTTATGCTGTTTGTCTTCTGTCTTTCTTGAAATAAAATGTACATACGTTACCTTTACATATGCTCTTGCTCAAAATTGTGAACCTAGTTACATTTTCCTTGTTCCCTTTTTATGCTCAAACAGCAAAATCCAAAAACTATGAGATCTGAACTTTCAGCCTGCATTATGATTGCTGAAAGCTTTTCTGATTAAGTAGATACAGTCCCAAAGGGCTTTCCCATAATGAGAAGGGAAATGTAAGCACCTATACCATTGTGCCAGTGGGCACTTTAAATAAACACTGTTTTCAGTCCCATGTTAGGGAGAGTTCCCTCTAGTTGACTGACAGATGAATCAAGCATAACAAGATTCTTTAAAGAAATAAAGTAATGGAAATTTTGTATGGCCTGAGAAAATTTCTTGAGACTAATTTAATACATATTTTTTTCATTACTTGACTGGAGTCATTTTAAATTTAATAACAGAATTTTAAATAATTTATAGAGACAACTGTCCAGCTTCCTCTCACGTTAATGTTTTATCTTCTCATTACCCCTTTTTAAAAATCTGTTTATAGATGTTATTGTAAATACTTCCATTCAGTTAAGTGGAAGTGTACGAGTATATTTTATGAACTAAGATGTGCCCAGCCTCTACAGTTCACGCAGGAAACATGAACTCTTAGAAAAAACTGACTATCGTAAATGCAGGAGAGATGGATAACTAAGACACAGTGCAAGTGACCTATATACACATTACAGCTCTGAAGTTCATATTATAATTGTGCTATTTCCAGTGATAAATGTCTGACTTTTAAGACATTCTTTTAAATATTTGTATTATTGTTAGAATGTTTTAATCAGTTGTGTTTTTAATCCATGTAATATATGTAGCCCTAATCAGATTTATATTACCAAATTTCTCCTTGGGTCTTAAAAGAATAACAATTTGAAACCATAAATTGTTTTATATTAGCTAGTATGTATATTTATTTACCCGATGGCTTTATCTTGTTTCCCAGAATTTGGGGGGAATTTGTTAAAAGCATTGTGACTTCTATAAATGGCTATTTTCTTGTAACTGTCAGTGAAAATGTATGTGTACATTGTTTTTTTTATATTTCTGGTTTTTTGTTTTGTTTTTTTGTTTGTTTTGTTTTTAGGGTTAAACATAGCATGGTTTTTTAAAAAAGTTCTCTTTGGCCATTGACTTTTTCAACTAGATATTACTTTCATTCAGCCTTCTAAAGAAGTTCATTTTTCATTGTTTAGTTCAGTCAAGTTACCTGAAAAACAGAGACTTCATCTCATCATTGAAGAAAGTATTTCATTATTCCTACAAATCTTTACAACGAGCACAGAATTCTTCATAAGGACCAGATCTTTTCCACGTCTTGTGTCAATCACATAAATATGAAATGTAAAGGACACTGAAGCCTTCATTTAATTGTACTAACATGGTGGTGTTACATACTACATCATTAGCTAGTTAAGGTTTTCTGACCTGATTTCTTTGTCTTCATAGATATTTATTTGTTATCTCTTTTAATCTTGTGTATCTAAAGTTAACTTAGTTAATAGTTACCCACCGAATAACTATGCCAAGCAACTAGGAAAGAATGTTTATTTTATTTCCCCTTATAGGGGAAGAGTGGACTGGGAACAAAAATGTATGGGCCAAAAGGCCTTAGGTTGTCATTCATTCACTTTCTTATTCCTCTCATGACCTATGTTCGAGTGTAGTATTTTTTCAGTGTTGATGTGCTTAATTATGTCATTACTTTTCATGTCTTCCCCTGAGTTGAAAGCCTGTTAGGAACTTGTATGAAATACATTTTGAATATTCAGAATAAGAACCACAAAACTCAGTACCTTATATTTAAATGCTACTTAAATTATTGGAATCCAAGTCTCACTCACTAGGATACATTTTTATAAAATGTTTCTCTGTATCTTGAATTGAAATTACTTTCCCAGAGGCAAGAGTTCTTGGGATGTGTGTTTTGAGAAATTGGGATAAGAAAGCAAGATTATATTTAGTTACTTATGATTTTGATATTAGTTAGTGTACTTTAAAATACATCAGTAGTTCCCAAACCTGACTGTTCATTAGAGTTACTTTGAGCTTTGGAAATAGATTCCTGAGGCCTAACCCCTGCAGAATTGTCTCTTTGGGTTTATAGTGGGGCCTGATTGTTTGTGTATGTGGTGGGGTGTTTGCGGGGGCGGGTTGAAAGCTCTCCAAGTGATTCTAATAACCAGGTTTGGGAAATCACTGTTTTAAAAATGTGACAGTAGTTTGACGGTAGGCAACGAAATAAAAGTTTACCAGACATCTCTGTGGTAGAGGTTTTTGTTTTGTTTTTTAAACTGGGACCAGATTCCACAGAACTTATTCAAGATGCATGGAGGAATAATAAAGAAGATTGAAGCTACTGCTCATTATCATTCTTTGATAGTTTTTAAGAATTTGCATTCCTAGCACTTGGAATAGTTGATCATATACACAACTGAAGAACATATCCCTGAATGAGACCCTTATATATAAACTGTAAAATATTTCACTATTTTTTTATTTTATAAATCTTTGTAGAAATAAGCAATGAAATACTACTTTCATCTTTTGAAATGGGATTTTTCAAGGCATTGTCCATTTGGCATTAAGGTAGGGGGGAGTTAATATTCTCTCTGCCTTTTTCCATGTGAATCAATATGAAGTCATGGACATTTAAAAACCTCAGTTTAATTTCTACATATTTACTATGCAGTATAGCCATGAACAAGCAATGTAGATTTAGTTTTCTCATCTTCCAATGCCCTGATCACCCTACCTCACAGGGTTGTTGTGGGGATCAATAAAACTTTTATGGAAGCACTTTTCTTTGATGATATTTTATCAGCCATTAGGAACATTGTAATATCTAACAACTTAATTGTATAGTGCTCTTTTTGTTTACATTTTTTTCCCACATTTCTTTCTCTTTTGATGATCTTTAGGACAGTTCTGTAAGGAACAGAATAGGTTACTGATAAGGAAACTGGGGCTCAGATAGGGCTGTGACCCAAGACCTTGTAACTGTTCAGGGGACTTGAATTCAAGTATCACTGCATCATGCTCCTTCCCAAGGCCTTGGCATTCTTGTATAGGCATACACAAATACAAAGCTTTCTCAAGTTTATAAATCAATTTAGCCAACAGAATGTTCTTATAAAGGAATATAATAATGTTACAGCTTATGGTACAAACTAAGCCCTAGAGTTCAACAATCCAATTTCTTAAACTAGAAGGAAACTCCAACTTCTAAGCCTGCCTCTTTATTTTTCAAAGAAGGAAATGTGTCTAGAAAAGTCTTCCCTGGATCACAGAGTTGGGATTTGAATCTAGATTTCAATTACTGTTACTCAGTGGAATGACTTTAGGAGGAATGACATTCTTAATTTGTAGACATACTGTGTGCAGAGGTGAAATAAAATGTTTGAATAAAACCTGAATAAAGGAGTTACTTTTAAAGCAAAAGTTTTTAAATCCTGATCTGAGAATATGTTTATTGATTTGTAGAGAGAGAAATGTTGATTAGTTGCCTCCTTGTACATGCCCTGATCAGGGATCAAACCCGCAACCTAGGTATATGAGGTCTGTTCAGAAGGTATCCACCCACGTAGTAGAAAAAATAGAGACATTAATTGAAGAAAATACAAGAAATGTACACAGGAAAATGATGTCCCAGTCCCTTTCAAAATAGGCACCTTGGGACCTCAGTTCTCCCAATTGCCATCAGCTGCCCTGTTGTATTTTCCTGAATCTCATTGCTGGTCTGAAGTTTCTTCCCTTTCAAAGGTGGTTTTAGTTTTGGGGAAAGCCAGGAGTCATGGGGTGCCAAATCTGGGCTGTAGGGGGTCAAGTCACCTGGTGTTTTGATGTTTTGCAACAAAAACCACTACATGTGATGCATGAGTGGGTGTGTTTATTAACAATGGCTGCACTTATTCTGGAGAGACCCTGTATGCCCTGATGGGGAATCAAACGGACAACCTTTTGGTTTGCAGGATGACACTCCAACCAACTGAGCCACACTGGCCAGGGCAAGAAGGGGTTACTGTTAAGAAGTGGAGTTAAGATGGCAAGAAAGAGCCAGATTAAGGTGAGCTAAAATGAGAAATTTATACTTGATGTAATGGGCTAGATAATTTGAGTCAGTGTAGCTACAAAATAGCATTCTGGTCCCACCCCCTATCTCTCTGATACGATATTTTTTCTCCAGCTTTACTGAGTAAAATTGATATCAACATGATGTATGTTTAAGGTATACAATATGATGATCTGATGTATGGATATATTTTGAAATGTTTACCACAGTAAACACATCCTTCACCTCATATGATTACCTTTTTTTTTTTGTCATTATGGTGAGAACATTTAAAATCTCCAGTAGCAGCCCTGGCTGGTGTGGCTCAGTGGATTGAGTACCAGCCTGTAAACCAAAAGGCTCCTGGTTTGATTCCTGGTCAGGGTACATGCCTGGGTTGTAGGCCAGGTCCCCAGTTGGAGGTGTGAGAGATGCAACTGATCAATGTATTTCTCATACATTGATGTTTTTCTCCCTCCCTTCCTCTCTAGAAGTAAATAAAATCTTTAAAAAAACTGTTACCTTAAAAATAAAATCTCTAGTAGAAACTTTAAAGTATACAATACACTTAGTTAACTGTGGTTGCTATGCTGTACATTTGGCTAACACAACACCAACCACATCCTCATGCAACTAGAAGTTTGTAACTTTTGACCAGGATCTCATCATTTCCCCCACTCCCAGCCCCTTGCTGTGATGAGACTTTATAAAACAATTTTCCCTAAACTCCAAAGGAATTTAATGCACAGACTGGTTTGAGAGTCGTTGCAGTAGGCCTTTAGAAATAAATGACTGGGTTTCAGATGAATAGTTGAGAGTATTGTTAATAAGATCATAAAGTTCAGAGTCAAAAGATGTGAATTCAAGTTCTTAACTCATTCACTTATCAGACAGTAGCTGAGCCTCAGTTTGTTCATCTGTAAAATGGGTGCACCAAGATTATTACCTTTCAGAATTACAAAGATGAAACGTGTCAGCATGTTATGAAGTGTAGCAGGGGTGTCCAACTTTTTGGCATCTCTGGACCATGTTAAATACACAAACTAACAAAAACTGATGAGCAAAAAAAGTTTTAAGTAAATTTACAATTGTGGTGGGTTGCATTCGTAGCCACTCTGGGCTGCATGGACTGTGAATTGGACACCCCTGAAAGCAATATACAAATAACTATCAGAATGGAAATGTTAAAGTAGCTAGTTCTCTTGAGTTTGTGTGGAAGATATACATAGTTTGGGGAGATGAAGTCAGAGGGGACAGGAATGAGCAGTAGAATTGGTATTACAGATATCAAGACTTCATGAAAGAAATGAGCAATAAAGTGCATTCAAAGAAAGATGGGAGACGTGATAATGGAGAGGTCACCTATGACTGTTAACGTGTTTTGATGAAAATATGTTGAGTGTTCAGGAAGAAATGGGTTATGAGGAAATTGAAGAGTGAGTACTGATTTGCTTGACAAGTCTGGTAAGTATAATAGTTGGGGTAGCAAGCTCATGATTTGCCAAGTTAGATGTCTTAGTAATGGATGAGCCAAATTAACTAGAACTTTAGATTTGATGTGACAATATTTGTTGAAGGAAGTTGTAAGTAGCCTTCCTAATGACAGTAAAAATCTTTAAAACACTGCCTTAGTATGAGAGACACTGTGAGTGGCAGAAGAAAACAAACCTGACACTTCTCAAGCTTTCAGTCTAGCAGTGCAGACAGAGTATTGTTGGGAAAAGGGTCATGGAGATTTGAGGGCGCTAACACAATCTAGTCTGGAAGCCAGACTTAGGTTGGCTGAAGTATTGTTTAAGATGAGAACTGTAGAAGATTTAAAAATTTTTGTAATGTCAGGTTTGGTTGGAGGGAAGGGGTAAAATCAAGTAAGGGAGTAAATGATCAGATTTGTCTTGAAAGACCACTTCAGCTGCTGCATAGACAATACAGTGGGTAGGCGGGAGACAGTTAAAAGATGTAGAAACTGACCTAATTCTCCACACAATGTATTCCTTTCGGCAAGACAACAAATGGTTAATGCATTGGGTGCTAGCATTATAATGGACAGTCTGAGGGCAGGAAAAGGGTGAAGTCCTAAGGAAAGCATGGCTTGTCTGGTTTCCTGACAGGAATAGGAGGCGCTTTAGGATTTCATGGTAGAGTTACATGGAGACAAGACACATGCTGACATTTCATGTCTTGTAAGATTCTTCAGTAGGTTTGCGGGAGGCAGGCAGGGGTGGTCTAAAATTTAAAAAGTCATTCAATTACATAGTTTATATCAAATCATAAATCTTTCTATGTATATAATGAATGATTCAGTGATTTTGGTATTTTGTAAATTAGCTTTAACCTGGTTCTATTTGTGATTAAAGCCTCTTCAGTCTTATTTCACCATTGGGAGATTTTGAGCCTGGTGCTTAAGGCACATCTGCCTAAAAAAGGGTCCATGAGCAACTCTACTCCATTTTTGCTGCCATTTACTATCCCATAGCTCTAATGATAAAGTTTTTGAAGGCAGAGGTTTTAAGTTAATTTGTCAATGAACACTGATCAATTACTCTGCTCACCTATAAAGCGGAATGCTGCTGTGTGATGACAGGACTCCCCCAGAGACAAACATGAATCAAAAGTTGGTTTTCAGGACTAAATGAAGTCCCCAGAACATTCTAGACCACTGTTTCCCTGCTTCTTCATTTCAAAAAGCAGCATGCGTCTGCAAATAGTGCATTGTTACTGCCTAGTAATTATTTTATATTATGAGCAATCATTTGTTAAATAAAACAATTAAAATGTAAAAAAAAAAAAAAAAAAGCACGCACACCCTGGCCAGGTGGCTCGGTTGGAGCATCATCCTGTACACCAAAAGATTACAGGTTCAGTTCTGGTCAGGGCACATGCCTAGGTTACAGTTTCGATTCCTGGTGGGGGCGCAGGATGAGTAGCAACCAATTGATGTTTCTCTCTCCCTCTCTAAAATCAATGAATATATCTTTGGGTGAGGATTAAAAAAGAAAAAGCTGCATGCCCAATATTGTGAATAAATTATCAACTTCTGCTTCAAAACTGATCAGTACTGCGCACACACACAACCCATATTTTTCTTTTAAGAGAGAGGGAAGACAGAGAGAGAAACATTAATTGGTTGCCTCCTGTTACGTGCCCTGACCAGGAATCAAACCTGCAACCTTTCAGTGCACTCAACAATGCTCCAACCAGCTGAGCCACCCAGCCAGGGCACATAGCCCATGTAGTTTTGCATAGCAGCTGCAAACGCTACACTTCATTTTCAGTTATATGTGGTTTAATACCTTGAAGTTAATATCCCAAGAACCTACTAGAACTGTACTTGGTACAAGATAGGCACTCAGTATTTATCTATTGAATAAATAAGTGAATATGTTCACATTTCAAAGTTTGGACCTCTATAAGTTCAGAAAATTGACTCATTGAAGTGCAGCCCTGAATTGATGATACTCAGTGGAACTGATTCACACTGAATTCACAAGACACTAATTTTTTAAAGTTATATTTCAATTTCATTTGTTTACTGTTGGCAGTTTTCCTCCTTATGAAACTAAATCACAATCACATGCCTGCTTGTTAAGGGTAGAGCCAGAAAGTCTATTGAAAGAGAATCATCATGGCTAGTATCAAGTCAATAGGATGCCCTCATCTGTACAGGGTATCTGCTAAAAGTCTGTAAGTCAGCTTACCCTTTTCTCTGGAGACTGCCCAAATCTTATTCTTTGGTCTTGCTTTATATTTCACCTACTTTCTGTTAACATTTTTAGATACATTGTCTTAAAACATCTTCAGGCAAGTTAATACAGATGACTTTATCACCACTTCAGAAATATCCAGTCTTCCTTTCCTGAGACTCCATCTTGGCATAGCTGACTGGATCTTGCATCCTCTTAGTCACTCGTTTACTATTCCTAGCTCACGTTACTGCTATGATGCTGTGGGCTTACTAATAATGTAATAAAAAGGCGTCATTCTTTGGGACCTGGCTATGTTAATTTTCTTTTGAGACTACCTTTCATGAAGAGAAACAATGGCCTGATAGGCAGGTTTTTCCTGGGAGGTGGGAACAGTTCTGCATAGACATGGATTCATGTGGTCACTCAACAGTTGAGTGCCTACTCTGTGTCACACCCAGACTTAATTATGTACAGCAGAACTTAATCTCTCCAGATTTCTTATCTGAAGTTAGACTACTAGGATGGAGTTAAAATTTTTATCTGAGGCCAATGGAGCACTGGAAAGATACCGGGGTACCTTGTGGCATTTAAGGAAGAGCTGGACAACTGGATCTCAAGAGAAGGCAAGAGGCAGTAAGGTGGCCTGGAAAATCATCACTTCATCAGGAGTTTGTGATGCTCACGAACTCCTCCCTTCAGGGGCTGTCATCAGCCACCAATTCCCAGGCAGTGAAAGTCTTGTTCCAAATTCTAAAGCTCTGGGAAAGAGAATCTTCCCATAAAAATTAGCCTCAAAACTTAGGAAGCTTAACATAATATCTCTCACAGATCTGTGGGTTGACTGGGCTCAGCTGGACAACTCTTGCTTGGGGTCTTCTGTGGGTACACTGAAATGGTGCTTGGGGATGGAATAATTGAAGGATCAACCAGGATGGACATCCAAGGTGGCTTTTTCACTTCCATTTCTGGCATCTCTGCTGGGATATCTGAAACAGCCAGGGGTTAGCTGAGTATTTCTCTTCCTAAACAGCCTTTCCACATGGTTATCTGGTCCTAACACTTCTTAAATGGCAGCTGGCTTCCACCAGAGTGAGCATTCCAAAAGGCATGGGTGTAAGCTGCAAGGCTTGCTTGCTATGGCCTAGCATTGGGTGTCACTTTTGTCCTATTCTAATAATCAAAAATGAATCATAGGGCTAGGAGGGGACCACATAAGGGTTTGCTGGAATACTGTTCCCTAAAAGGCCATTTTTGGAGTCTAGCTACTAGGGATTTTGAACATTCCACTGGGTTACTTATATCACACCTAGGGGCAGATCTAGATTTTATCATTTGAAGAATATACAATTTGGAAGGCTTCCTTGAAAAATGGAGGGCGCATGCACTGAGAGGCCCTGAAGATAGAACTTCATTAACTTCACAGTTAATCTGCTTCTGACCCCTCTACCCAAATCAACTATGGTAAAAAAGCAAATGTGGTTTTGTGGTTTCCCACTTATACTTGTGTTCTAGGGCAATTTCCGGACAAGGAGGAATTATTGTGAGCTTTTCCCACATTGCACCAGAAGTGTCTAGTGTTCAGTTCAATGTAATCTGATCATTTCAATATCTAGGACCCAGGTCTTTTGACTTCCAACAGTGAATTTTCAAATATTAATATGCTGTATTTCCCAGTGGTACAAACTTTTAAAAAATCTTACTCTACCCTTTCTATACTTTTTCCCTCTGCTCCTTAAACGTTGACACCCTTCAAGGTTTCTTCTCATTCTGTCCTATCTTCAAGATGGCCTCTTTCACATGATTCTATCCACTGCCATAATCAGATGACTCCTAATATTCTATCTGTAGTCCGGGCTTCTATAGTTCCACACGTGTAGTAGCCATTTCTATTTGGATGCCCCACAGAAATGTCGAGTTCTGTGTGGCTAAAGCTTAATATATTCCTTCTTGTGATGACAGTCACCATACATTTTCAAAAACATTTATTGAGCATGCCAGCCCCTGGGAATACAGTAAGTAGTAAAGAACACAGACAAGATGCCTGGGCTTCAAACAGACATTAAATAAATAAAGTTATTAGAGATAGTAATAGATGCTATGACAAAAAACAGAGTGCTGAGCCAGGGTAACTGTGGGAGGCTAGGTGCTGGAGGGAGATCAGGGAAGACACTTTTGCACGGGTAAAGTTGCACTTTGATGCGAAAGGGGGGAAAAGTCAATCATGCAAAGAGACGTGGGAAGAGCACTGTAGGTAGAAAGTCCAAAAATAGGAGAAAAGGCTTAGTAGCATAGGGCCTTTCACACATCCTCCCGCTCCCCCTCCGTTAATTCACCTTTTTACATTAACCTCACAATACTGCTTTTGTTTCAGTCATCACACTGTCGAAATCTATTTCCCACATGTCTATCTTAGCTACTTAATTGTGCGTACCTTGCGGATAGGGCTAGAGTTTATGCCTAGTGCAGATCGAGTTCCGAAGTTATTCTGCGAAAGAATGAATCGAGCACTGGCCTCAAGCGGCTCACAGGAAGGGAAAATCCTCGAGCTCGGGGCTGCTCTTCGATCCCTTCGTGACTACCGCGAGGCAAACATGCCAGGAACTGAGTCCGAGCACCCTAGCCGGGAAGACTGCCAGGGACGCCGCTCTCTGCACTCGGTCCTACCCTGGCGCCCAGCGCACGCCGGCTTCCAGACTGGCGTTCCCTCCTCTTACGCACGGCTACACCCTCCCCGGCTCGGGAACTGGGGATAGGCTGGGTAAAAGGGGCGAGGGCGGGCGAGGGCCAGACAAGAGATATCCCTGCTAACTTCCCCGCAGTTACGTTTCCTCCCGAGGCCCAGGTTAGCGTGGCGCCCTCCCTACCACCTCCTCTCCCCGCGTCTCACGCTGAACACTGAAGACTCCGTCACGCGCTCACGCGCGACCCTCACTCCTCTGGCCACGTCCCACGCCCCCTTCTCGCCCGCGCGCGCGCGGCGCCAGAGGGGGCGGGGCCTGGGCCGGGGCACGCAGTCAGCCACGGTCCCAGCCTGCCCTGCGCGGGCCATCGAGAGCAAATCCAGTGACTCACCTCTGCCGCGCTAACTCCTCGCTGGCTTTCCCCTCACACACGCTCACACCCGGCTCGACATGGCGGCGGCAGCGGCGGCGGCGGGGGACTCCGACTCCTGGGGTGAGGAGAAGTTCTGGGGCAGGGCCCGGGCCGGCGCTGGCCCCTCGCCGAGGCAGGCACTAACGTGGCTCGCTCTCTTCCGTAGACGCTGACACGTTCTCCGTGGAAGACCCGGTGCGGAAGATGGGGGGTGTCGGCACCGCGGGCGGGGACCGCTGGGAAGGCGAGGACGAGGACGAGGACGTCAAGGTGGGAGCGGGCTGGCGCCGTCGCGGGCGGGGTTGTCCACCGACGGGCGGGCGGGTGGACTCTGGGTCCAGGGGTGCTGCCCGGGCCTGCGAGCCCTGGGCTCAGGCGCGAGCTTAGGGCCCGGCTGTGCCCTGTTTTCCTCCGCCCTCCGATCCCATGGGCCGGAGACGGGCAGCATGGCTTTTCGGCCTTCCTTGGCGAGGGCGGCGGCCGCCCCAGCCCCAGCCCTTCTTTGTCGGTCCGCGCCCGGGCCTAGATCCTACTCGCTAACTGGCGACTGGAGGTGACAGGACCGGCGGGGTCGGCCCACGTGCAAGCTTCAGAGCTAGGAGCCTGTCTTCGAGATGAGACTGGCAAGTTGGGGATGGAGCCCCACGGCTTGTCCCATATGGAAAATCTTGCAGCGCACCTGCTTTTTGAACTCAAGTTTCCCCAGAGCCTGTCATTCATTTATGTACCCAAAGGCCCAGTTGTAGAGTTTGTAGAATTAGATAGGTCGAATGTTGTGGCTTAATTTTAACTATTTTTTTCCCCACACAAGGGAAATAGAAACAGTAATGTGAAATGACTTTTAGCCTTTCTTCCCACACCCAATGGTAAAAGGATGAACTTGAGTACTGACAGCCAGCAATTATTGGTCAGAAACCTGAGTGGTCCACACAGTGACCTGAAAAATGTGGAGTTGACAGTGACATTAATCTTAACACAAGATATCGAAGATTTGGTGGTTGGAGTAGAGAATGGGCCAGTGCTTATTTTTCCTATGCCTTGTAGATCTGAACCAGATTTACCTTCGTCGTTTGTTTTTTTGTTTTTTGTTTTTAGTGGCTTCAGAAGTCTGAAGCCCAGCATGTTAAGACTCTTATTAACAAAGTTCTCAACACTTTTTAATATTTGTGCATATAAAGTTTTATGTGAATTGAAAAATAGTATTTTGTGGTTTTGATTCATTTAGTGAATATTTTACTCCTAACTTCTGTTCTTTAGCATTTACTCAACTCTGTAAGTCCTTCTGCTTGGGTTGAAAATTTTAAGCTAGAAAATAACTTACTATTAATACTACTTTCGTTTGGATTTTACCCTTTTCTCCTGAGTCTGGTGAGGTGAATGTTCAATTTATCGAACAACCTGAGGTTCAGAAATGATAGGAGCTTTGCACACATTGGGATTAATAAATGAGTAGTATTGTTGTGAAGATACTTAAATGCTTCATTTACATGTTGTATAGACATGGGAATGGATTGTGTTAACCCCTTCATTTCAAGATATAAGTTACTTCCCTACATTGTAGAGGATTTTCTGTTTTGAGCTTTTAGTTCAGATTTGCCTTTCCAGTTTTTCTGCGTATACCTGGATGCAGCAGTTAAGACATCTGTAAATGAAAATTGGACATAAGTTATCAAATGAGAAGAAAAGATTAGGGAAATCTGGACAAAAATAACAGAAAATGAGGTTTGAATGGAGTAGTCTGAACTGATGTCATGAAGTAGACTGCCTGAGATTATTTGGATCTAAATGGTGTCAATTCTGATAAATATAGTTCTGACCACTTGAAATTAGCTTTGGAGATTTTCACGTTGTAAGGGACCATAAAAGTCATCTTGTCCAGTCACTGTTTCAATGCAGAATTTTTCTTTTATTCACAGCTTATTTCTGTTAAATAAACTTTGAAGTTTATTTTGGAGGAAAATGCTGTACCTGTCTGTTTTATCTCTGAGTTTAAATGTTGGTTTAATTCTGTTGAGTTTCTTCAAGATTCTCATGATATGATATCCATGGAGTAGTTGGATTCCTGGACTTCTGGAGTCAGATGGACCCGGGTTGATATTGTTGCCTTGACATTTTCTGTATTCATGGTCATAAGCAAGTTTTTTAATCTTGCTGTTTTAGTTTCCTAATCTGTAAATTGTTATTATAGGAGCTGGGGAGGGGTGTTATTTTACATTTTAAATGAGAGAGTACAGGAGGCATTAAGCAAAGTTGTCACTCAATAAAAGTTAATTCACTTTTCAAGATACAGTCTTTCTTTTTTGGGCTAATGGACAGTGTGCTTAGGCTGTTTAGACCTAGTACTTTGTGCCACATTTTTGATTTCCTAAGCTCAGGGGTAACTTCTCTACATAGTGGCTATTTACTGTGAATTTTGTGTTTTGAATGCAATGACCGTGTTTATTAAGCAAGTTTTTGCTTGCTCAAAGGTTATCAGTCTGGAGTTGAAGTTTGACTCCTTAGATGGTAGTAATACCAAATTTCTGAATTCTAATGTTTTAGTACCTAATCCTTTCCTAAAGAGATGCAAAGTTTAGTTCCCTTGAGATTGAGTAAGTCATAGTCCTTAATACAATATGAGAATTTTTTAAAAGTCTTCAGAAGATATGTGGAAACAGTAAATTCTTCAGTTTACATCAGTATCTAGTGTTTAACCTTTACGAATGTAGATTTAATGTAATTCGTAATGTCTTGAAAATGGAAGGAGAACTGATGTCTTTGTTGCAGTAATTTACTCCCATAGTTTACAATATTTCAGTAGACATTGTAGCATTTTGCTGCGTTTGACTTTTCAGTAGCTGTGTGGCAGTGGCAGAACTGGATTTAGGTGAAATTGTAGGATTGTTAATACTCATGGATTTATTTTATTTTTCTTACTATACTGATGTTATGTAGAGGCAGTGGGAGGCATTATGCACTTGGTATATACCACTGGACTCTCCCCATTGCTGAAATGATGTGTAGGCAAGAAGGTAGTATCTACCCACTGCAAGCAGGGGCAATACAACTTTTTCTGCATTTTACTAGTCTCCCAGCTCTTTAATAAAACAGACTAGAAGCTAGATTTATTCAAAGGATGTAGAGTTTGTTTTGAGAAAACTGCTCCTAGTTGTGTACAGGCATTTGCTTGAATAATGTTATTAGTAGAATTTCCTTAAAAAATCCTGGAGAACTGACTTAATTGAAAACTGCTGGCCTCATCTTAACCATCTTGTAGGAACCTTTGTGGGTTAATAGCTTAAATCTACCACAGCAAAGGACATTTTTCAAGCATTAGAAATAGCACTTCTGAAGAAGGGGATCTGTATTTCAGAGAAATGGGAGATTGTTGGGAAATACTCAGAAGGTGGGAATTTTGCCAGAAAATGGGTACCTTGAGGTATATGTGTAACTTCTTAGGAAAAATTCCAAACATAAATAGAAAGAAAAGTTTAATAAACTCATGGCCAGTCTTCTTTCTTCTATATCCCCACTTACTGCTTTCCTCTTCCAACCAGATTATTTTGAAGAAAATCCCAATTATGTCATTTCAGTACTCTGACTTTTTAAAAAAGATTTTATTTATTTATTTTTAGAGAGGGGAAGGGAAGGAGAAAGAGAAGAAAAGAAACATCAGTGTGTGGTTGCCTCTTGCGTGCCCCCTACGGGGGACCTGGCCCACAACCCAGGAATGTGCCCTGACTGGGAATCAAACTGGAGACCCTTTGGTTCCCAGTCTGGCTCTCCTTTGGTTCGCAGTCCGTGCTCAATCCATTGAGCCACACCAACCAGGGTAATACCCTGATATTTTTTATTAGTGTAAGTTTTTAGTAAGGAAGCATATCTATTACTGAAAAATACATAATGTTACTGTAATGTTGGAACACTGAAAATAAATAAGCCACTTATTTCAAATTCAATATCTTGATTGTGATCTTCCTTAGCTGGGAATTTAAAGTAGAATTGATTGATAACAAACATATTAGACAGGTAGGCATTGAGATAGAATTCAATTAAATGCTGAGCGATACATAATAGGATGTTAAAAACTTAATGAAATTGAAATAAGTGAATGACTGGGCTTCCAAAGACCAGCAGAGTTCTGAGATGGTGGAAGAACATTTTACTACTTTTAAAATTTTTATTTATTTTTTAGAGAGAGGGGGAGGGAGAGAAGTATTGATGTGAGAGAGAAACATTGATGGGCTGCCTCTGGTATGTGTCCTGACTGGGGACTGAACCTGCATCCCAGCATGTGCTCTGACTGGGAATCGGTGACTCGCTGTGTGGGGCTGGGCGCAACCCACTGAGCCACACTGGTCATGGCTGAACTTGTTTTAAAAACTGAATTTTGCTGGGAAGTCCAGCTTTGCCAGAGGCCTCAGAGTCAGCTACGGTTTACAAAACACCAGCCAGTAAAAGGTTCTTTTCCTGCAAGAGATTATGCTTTATCTAAAGCAAACTACTTAAAGAAAAAGAGGAAGGAGTGAGTGTATGTTAGTGGGCTATGGATATGGGGCAGAAGAATTTTACTGCTCTTTTGAAGCTACTTCTATTTGACAATCTATAAATATATCTTGCTTAAGTTGGAAAGCATTTTCAACCCAAAAAGTGTTCTCTCATTGCATGTGACATTCTCTAGTTGTATATTATAAAAGTGACAGACTAACCAACTACTGGCTGCATTGTTAGAAATAAAAAGAAAGCAGGATTTAAATTTTTTTTGTTTTCAGTTGGGAAGCAGTTTTTAAACTTGAAAAGCAGCCGTATCTTTCAGTGCAATGGCTGAAATGGTATTTATTTGGTGTGTATCTGTAGAAGAAGAGTGTAGATGAACAAGTAGTAGTTTATAAACAGCTTCTTTTCTAAGCAATCTAATCATTTTAGGAGAGCATCTTGGCTGATCTTTTGGAGATGAATTGGACATAATAATTTATGTACAGAAAGATTTATTGGGACCTAAAATAATTAGGGTAAGGAATTGGGTATTGATAGGTATTCTCTTGAAGCAAATAACCATTTAAGGCATACTCCCTATTTTAAATGTTAATTTTAGGTGTTGCTGTAGGCATCCTTTTTGCGTTTTATCTGGATTTGTTGTCAGCATTTATGAAGTTCTAGTGTTTACAGAAAATTGGACAGATTTAGACAATTCTACCTTATATTTACTTTTAGGGTACTTTGCAAATTTTATAACTAAGGAAACAAAAACTCTCTTAAGTTTCTGGTGAAAGCTACCTGGCCTTTCACTATTGGGGTTATATCTGTTTGGAAATATGACCAGTCTCTTTTTGCTGATATTACTGTGCTCTCTCCTTTAGGGATTTGTCACCAGTATAGTAGTAAACTTCAGGGAAGACTTGTATCTGAGCACTCTTGGGTAAGGGTGACAGGAAACACATCCCTTTCAGTGATCCTTTTATGAACTGAGGAGTATATGTCATAGTTGTTTTCAGGACTTACAGGTAATACTGCTTTTGCTACTAAAATCTTCTTTTGTGGAGGTCTAGATAGTCTTATTGTGTCTGGCTGATGGGACAGCTTAACTTGACTGTCAGGGGTAGGGTTTTTGCTTTGATGGGGAAACCAGAGATGGACAGAGGTGTGGGACATAATGTGATTGAGATACCTAGGGAGCAGTGATATGGTAGGGTGGGGGGTGATGTTTTACCGGGAAAGGGAACTGAGGAACAACAGTATTGAACAAAAATGCTTTGTTGCATCTGTTTCTCAATTTTGTAATTTTTGGAATGGAACTGCTCATTTTAAGCCATACTTCTCCCTTTTTAGCCTTCTAGTACTTGAGGTGCTAGAGTAGTTTCTTAAAGTTAGTATAAAACCATCACTGGCAATTTGAGATAGGTAACTGATATAGCTGTAGCTGGGCATATCTTCTTAGTATGTACATAACCCTTCTCTTTGATGAGCTCCCCTGCTCTTCCAGGGTAGCTCATTCAGAACTAATTGAAAGAACAGTTTTGGTGGGGATGGACCTACTCCCAGATAGTTATTTTATACTTTAGGACTTAAGTAAGTAATCATGTTTACCACACTTTAAAGGAGTTTGGCCCATTCAGAACAAGTTCCTTCATTATTTTTCACTAACATTGTGGGGTACCTATCTCTGGGTCTTAGTGTCTTTGTCTGTAAAATAGGGATAAGACCACCTTACTTAAAGGATTTTTGTGAGGGTTACTGTGTTACTTATATATAAAGCCCTTTGCACAGTGCCTGGCCCAAAGAGCTCTCAGTAAATGCTCTCTATCTATCATCATCATTATCAGAAGAGAGTTCTAAATATGTACTCCTGGGAAATAAACAAATGGTCCTCCTATTTGAAGCACTGCCTAAGTCTCATACCACTCACAGACCCAGCTCTCCCATGTTCTTTGGAGATTAAAACAACAAAATAACTGGTGGTTAACTTTTTTCCTTTTTCTTTATTTTAGAGAGAGAGGGAGAAACAGACAGACATTGATTGTTGTTATCCACTTGTTTATGCATTCACTGGTTGATTTTTGTATGTGCCCGGACCTGGGATCAAACCTGAAAACTTTGTGTATCAGGACAACATGCTTAAACCAACTGAGCTATAGTTACTGCAATATTGTTGACTGTATTCCCTATGTTTGTACTTTACATGCCTGTGACTATTTTGTAACTACCGACTTGTACTTTTTAATTCGTTCACCTCATTCACCCTGTCCCCCAACCCCCCTCCCCTCTGGCAACCACCAGTCTGCTCTTGGTTTGCTTTCATTCTGTGAACTTTGAACTGTGGGTTAAATTGCCAAGGTAAGGTGATTATAAAAATATTTTTACTTTATACAAGTTCTTACTATTCTGCTTGTAGACCTTAATTAGGATTTTTTGTTTCTTTGGTGGACTTACAGATTTTTATTAAGAATAAAGGCTTGGTTAGTTTATATCCCTAGACTGATTCAGATTTATGATCTGTCTTGTAAAACTGTAAGCTTTGTGTGTCATAGGTAAGGCACATTAGTGAGCCTCTGCATCTTCCAGTAGTATTAGGGCCGCCTGCTCTGCATCTGCCATCCTGTGGCTCAGCTTCAAATGGTGTGTCATAGTGTGCTTAGACAATGACCAGGCTACCTATATACTGAAGCACTATTTAAACATAGGACTCTGCCTGTCCTTATTAAACTTAACCCTTCTGAATTCTGTGGAGCCTTTAGAAAATTGTTTGATAACTGGTTTATTTTTAGCTCAGTGACTGTGTTAGGCATAGAAAAGACAGAGTATAGATTCACCTTAAAGTGCTCTTCCCAAGTTAGGGAATGTGTTCCGTGAACAGTTCTTGAATCCTCTTAAATACTGACCGTGGGAAACAGTTTATTCTTGTATTATTTATTAATTATTATATTATTTTCCATATGACCAACTGTAAACCCACTTTTCCCCCACCCTGCACTGTATTATGTAGATTTAATTCAGTAACCAGGGTTGTGTTGTATGAAATATTGCTTGAAATAATTGAGCCAATGGTTAGGATGCTGGATGTTTTTATATTTGGGAAAGTAAGAAATATAAAGTCCCTATTTTTTTATTTTAAAACAACTGAATTTAAGAGAGACTGTTGGTTTAATTGTCTTGTGTTTTAATTTAAAAAAAATATTGATTGATTGATTTTAGAGAGGAAGGGGAGAGAGGCTAGAGGGAGAAAGAGACAGAAAGACCAGTTTGTTGTTCCACTTATTTATACATTTATGGGTTGCTCCTTGTATGTGTGCCCTGACCTGGGATCAAAACCTCAACCTTGGTATATCAGGACTATGTTCTAACCAACTGAGCTAACCGGCCAGGGCCTGGGTTTTAATTGTTAATAGAGAAGCTTTTTAATGAAATTTGACAAATTGATATACAAGTTCACATAGAAAAACAAACAGGCAAGAATGACTGGGAAAACACTAAAAACCTGAAAACCTACAAGAGGAGACTAGCCCTAACCTACATAAAAACATACTATAAAGCCTTTGTAATTAAAGCAATATGGTACTGGTTTTGAAGAGACAGTAGACCAGTGGGATACTATAGAATGCAGACATAGACCAGATACTTATGAAAATAATAGTATATGTTAAATGATGGGGCAAAGGAGGATTTTCTTTTTAAAGATTTTACTTATTTTTAGAGAGGGGAAGGGAGGGAGAAAGAGGGAGAGAAACAGTGTTCTGTGAGAGATACATCAACCAGGGATCCAGCCCCCAATGTAGGCATGTGCCCTGACTGGGAATCGAACCAGTAACCTTTCAGTTTGCAGGCTGGCACTCAATCCACTGAGCCACACCAGCCAGGGCCAAAGGAGGATATTTTAATAAATGATTCTATGACAATTAGGTAACCATTTGGAAGAAGATAAAATTAGATCCATGCTTCACACTATACCATAGAAACTCCAGATGGATCAGATATCTAAATGAAAAAACAATGAAATCATACATATTCTAGAAGAAAATCCTTTGCTGTAAGAAAATCAAGAGTCAGTGAAAGAAAAGATTAATAAATTTTACTGCATAAATGTGGTGGGGTGCATGGCACTTCTTGGGGAAACATGAGAGGCATTTCCTTTAGAACAACAGGGCAATGATGCCCATTATCTCTACCTCTATTCACATTGTTCTGTAGAGATTTAGCCAGTACAATTAGATAAAAGAAATCAATTGTGGAGACATAAGAATTGGTAAAGAAGTAAAGCTATCTATCTCTTGTTGGCAGATGATATATGGTAGTATACCTTGAAAACCCTAGAGAATCAATGATAAAACTAACTTAATAAATGAAATCAATAAGGTAGCAGGATATAAAATTAACATACAATTAACCAACGTTACACCAATAAATTCAAATAAAAAGTTAAAAAAAAAATTCCAAGAAGCCCTAGCCAAGTAGCTCAGTTGGTTAGAGTGTTGTCCTAATACGCCAAGGTTGCGGGTTCATCTGCAGTCAGAACACATACAAGAAAGCAACCAATGAATGCATAAATAAGTGGAACAACAAAGTGATGTCTCCCCCCACACCCAGAGTCAATTAAAAAAAAACTAATAGCTTTTCTATACACAAAAAAAAAAAAAAAACAGTTAGAGGACATAAAAGGGGGGAAAACTATTTGTAGTAATAATGCAGAACATAAAATACTTGGGAATAAACCCAAAGAGAAATGTGGACACCTCTAAGAGAAATCACTCCTTGGGAGATACAGAAGTTAACTGGAACAAACGGAAAGAGCCCTTTCTGTTGGTGAGGGCAGCTCAACATGATCAAAATGTCAGTTTTCTGCCAAGGCCTGCAGGGCTACGTTAGTTGGGCATTGTCCTGCAAAGTGAAAGGTCACAGGTGTGATCCCCAGTTAGGGCAGGCGCCTAAATTGCAGATTGTGTTCCTGTCTGGGTGCCTACTGAAGGCAACCAGTGGATGTTTCTCTCTCACATCAGTGTTTCTCTCCTTCCTTTTCTCCCTTCCTTCCCCTCTCTCTAAAATCAATCAGTAAACAAAAAGATATCAGTTCTCCATTAATTTATAAATTTAATGCACTGTAAAAAAAATACTGACAGTTTTTCTATGGAGTTACACAAGTTGATAATAAGGTTTACATGGGAAACTAAACATGCAAGAATTATTAATGGAGTTTCTTTCCTTTAGGATAACTGGGATGATGATGATGAAGAAAAAAAAGAGGAAGCAGAAGTAAAACCAGGTGAGCCACTGTGGTTCCTCCATTTTTGGTTTTATGTCTTGATGAGCATGTGGTGCTTTGTTAATGACAAAATGCTCATAAAATTGAAAATTTTGGTATTTGGAACCCAAACATCATTCCATTCCTACTTTATTTCCTTCTCCCTGCATTCCTTCTTTCCTCTTACAATATAATCAGATTAGATACCTGCTGTTTTTGTTTCTGAATTATTGTTAGGGAACAGTAAAAGGTATGGCATCATAGTTCGTTGATCTCAGTCCTGCCTAAAGGACAGGGGAAATACGAAAGATGTATGGATCTTAGGGGTCAGGTTAGAGAGGAAAACGGCAGAGTCCCCTGAATATTCTCATTCTTTATTTGCCAGGAAATTACCATATGAAATGGAGCTGGGAGGGGTTTGGTCTCTCGAAGTACACAAATATATCTGTCTCATCCATAAACTCGAAAATACTCAAAATTAATTAACTGTTTTTAAATATTTTATTTATTTATTTTTAGACAGAGGGGAAGGGAAGGAGAAAGACAGGGAAACAGTGCGTGGTTGACAGCTCTCACACAGCCCACTGCAGACCTAGCCTACAACTCAGGCATGTGTCCTGACCGAGAATTGAACCAGTGACCCTCTGATTCACAGGCCAGCACTCAACCCATGGAGCCACACCAGTGAGAGCTCAAAATAATTGATTTAAAAATTTCTTTACTTTCAGAAGTAAAAATTTCAGAAAAGAAAAAAATAACAGAGAAGATAAAAGAGAAAGAACGGCAACTGAAGAAAAGGCAAGAAGAAATTAAAAAGCGGGTAAGTACTGCTGATTTTCAAAAATACAGAACTCTCGCATCAGTAGTGGTAAGTGTCTTAACAGGCAGCAAATATTACCTGGCAATTTGAGTGGCTTTGTAAAGACTTTAAATGGACATCATTAGATATGAGAATCCCAAAACTGAATGTGTGATTTTTTCAAAAACCAACCCCCCAGAAGCTTTATGTATTAGAATGCCTTTTAAGTTTTCACAAACATTCAGGAACAGTGTGATTGTGTAATGACCATGGTTAAGTGATTTTTTTTTTTTTTTGCTTGTACCTATAGTTCTTTCTAATTGTGATTAGTCTTTATTTGCAGTGTACTTTTTTAAAGTATATTTTATTGATTATGCTATTACAGTTGTCCATTTCCCCCCTTCACTCCCCTCCACCCTGCACACCCTCTCCCACCCACATTCCCTGCCTTTAGTTCATGTCTGTGTGCAGTGTATGTATTGAGTGAAATACAAAAAGCATCCACTTCTTTGCTGTGTACTGTGTGTTTTTGTTTGAATATTTGGAGCAAGATCAAGAATCTTGTATTCATTTGTCTTTTGAACAGAAAACACATTTACATGATTCAGAAATTAAAACAGTATTAACAAGCACTCCCAATCCTTCACTCATTCATCCTGTTTCTCTTCCTCTATCCCTCCCATAAGTAAATACTGGTTTTTTATGTCTCCAAGGTGTCTTTATGCATTTGGATACAACTGTATATTCTTGTTCCTTTTTTTAAAATAGTTTTCATCTCACTTTATTTAATATATTTGGAAATCTTTCCATATCAGGTCATAGACGGTTTTTTTCCCTTGACTTTTCATTAAGAAAAACTTCACACATAAAGTAAATAAAATAGCATAATGAGTAATTATACACATCACAGCTGTTAATATTTTGCCATATTTGCTTCATCTGTTATTTTTTTTAAGTAAGGTCAAACAAGTAACAAATCTTATGCAGTTTTCCAGTTATCCCCAAATGGAGTGCTTTAGAAGTAATGCTGTTCTGTGTGCTTCGTATTGCATCATATCAGTAATGTCTGTCCTATTTTTTGTGATGCTAACACTGATCACTGGGTTAAGGTGGAGATAGCTGGATCCTTTTCATAAAATTACATATTTCTTCTGGCCAGTAATCCAGCTTCATGTCAGCTTCTCACCTAATAGTTTTGTGTCATTGATCATTGCCTAATTATTTCATTAGGTATTGCAGAAAGGTGCTTCTTCTCATTCAGTGACTTCTCTTCCTTTTTGTATTGGCTGGGTTTTTTTTTCTTCTTTTCTATTTGGTTACTTTGGATATTTATAATAGAAAGGCAGAGTAAAAGCTTAATTCTTTTATTTTTTTTAATTACCAATTTTCAGAGTAAGGAGTGGGTATAACAGCTTCAAGTGGTGAAAAGCAGGGGATTTGTGGAATTTTTTTTATTTTGAAATTTATGGACTTACAGGTTTTTATAAATTCATTGTTTTACTAAGATAAAGTAGTTTTTTTGATGCTCAGCTTGTCCCAACTTTGGCCAGTAGGAGTCCCTTTAAATAGTTCCTATCTTCATCCTTTTGACAGAACCCCATTAGTCTCTGAAAGCTTCCTTGTTTTCCAATGCAATAAGACGTGCCAGGATCACCTGATAAACTGTCCTTCTTAAGTGTGGAATCAGCTACTCCTCTGAGATTTCTTTTAGTGGGAAATGATATTTGGAGGACAAAGCTAGGTACTCCTTGTACTTAGTACAATATTATTGTGATAGCCATGCCATCTTCACCCTTTTTCATGGACTAAGCTAGGAAAGTATGTGTGTGTGTCATCATTAGTTCATATCAATATTTTCTCTTATTCTTACAATTAACACAATTGTATTTTTACAATACCAACATTACCAACAGTGTAAAGCTACTAATGAAATTTAGGATTTCCTTGCAATTCCTTTGGCTTAGAATATCTCCTGCTAAGGATGTATAATTATGTCCGGGGTTCTAAAGTCATTTGAATTCTCTTCCCTGTGTTACTATGTCTAGTTTGATACATTTTTGTTTTTAAGGTTTTTATTTAACTTTACTTTTTAAACATTCAGTATGTTCAGAAGTCAAAAGTTTACTGATTGGCTCTGGCCAGTGTAGGTCAGTTGGTTGGAGTGTTGTCCTGTAAACCAAAGGGTTGCAGGTTTGATTCCTGGTCAGGGTACATGCTTAGGTTGTGGGTTCAGTCCTTAGTTTGGTTGGTGTGAGAGGCAACTGATTGATGCTTGTGTCTCACATCAGTGTTCCTCTCCCTTTCTGTCTCCCTCCCTGCTCTCTGAAATCAATGAGCATGTCCTTAGGTGAGGATTTAAAAAAAAAAGTTCTATTGATTAGATCTTTCTTGGTCATTAAAGTTAGAATTATACTTATTTTGTTTTTTGTTGTGTCTTAATATTAGTGTCTGAACATAAACCTTAGTTTAAGTATACTCAATTTATCTTAGGCCAAATATTAAGATATATTTATTTTTGATGCAGGAAATACTTGGTGTCCAGACTTAACTGCTGGACAGTTAAGTCAAGATATTTTCTCTTTTCTTTCTAGAAAGTATTCTGAGATTATCTAATTTGACATAAAAACTTTCTCATTTTATCTTATCCATGAGAAATAACATGGTCTATTACAGAAGTGGACTTTTGAATTAAAATTTTCAAACTGCATAGGCATGGATAACTGTGAATGGCACAAATTCCCTTTACTTTTTGCCACTTTGATAAATATTATCGAAGATTTCTCCTCATAGTAGAAGCAGTAAGTGTTTGTTGTACAAAATTTTGTCACATTATATAGAAATGATATGCATTTAACTGTTAACCATCATCCCAGAGGAATGAGATTGGGGAGTAAGTGACTACTTCTGTTGTGTTTTAAATTTGTTATAATGATGTGTTAACATTTTTAATAGTACAAGACAACATGATATAAATAAGGGGGAAATATTTTCTGATTCTTTGGGGAAAAAACTTCTTTTTTAAATATTCTGCGTAATGTTGTCATGGATATGCCATACTTTATTTAACCATTCTGTTGTTGAACATTCAGGTTATCTCTAAATTTATTTGAAATTATAAATAATACTCCTCTGGACATCACTGTGGTTAAAATTTGTGTGCATCTTTGGTTTCTTAAGATAAATACCTAGAAGTGGAATTATTTGAGTTAAAGCATATAAAAATATTTTAAGGCTTGATACAAAGTTGTTCCCTAGGAAAGTTGTTTCAGTATACACTTAGCAGCAGTGTGTGGGAGTGCCATTTTCACCTTGTTTACAGTTTTAATTCTTTATTTAATTTTTATTATTATTTTTATTTTTAGAGTGAGGGGAAGGGAGGGAGACAGAGGGAGAAAAACATCAATATGTGGTTGCCTCTCATCAGGGTCTCTGTCCTGCAACCCAGGCATGCATCCTGACTGAGAATTTGAACCAGTGACCCTTTGCTTTTGCAGGATGACATTCAGTCCACTGAGCTACACAAGCCAGGGCTCAACTCTATTTTTAAAAAAGGTTCAAACCTCAGCTCTGTCCCATTACCAGCTCTGTTAACCTTCTGTTACCATGGGCAGGTTACTTAACTTCTCTGTGCTTTGGGGTTTTTTTCCCTGTAATATTAGGAAAAGAGTATCTAAAGTATTTAAAAGAATGCCAAAATACAGTATGTAAACACTTTATAAGTGTTTGCTATTATTTATAATGACATGTACTTATAAAAAACTCATACAATATAGATGTACCATCATAATTCCAGCCTTTTTAAAATTTCAATTGTCTTATTTTAGTTAGAAGAACCTGAAGAAACTAAAGTGCTAACACCAGAAGAACAATTAGCAGATAAACTGAGGCTAAAGAAATTACAGGAAGAATCAGACCTTGAATTAGCAAAAGAAACTTTTGGTAAGTGGGAGTGCAATTACAATGCAATATTGAGGTTCCAGCTAACACTGAAAATCTTACAGTTATGAAAGTTCAGAAAACATCTTTTTTTGAAGTATACTGGCAAACTTAGATATTAGAAAGCAGTTTTTATTCTCTTTATATTTGCACTATCAATTATAAAGTGAGATACATGCTCAGATTTTTGAATAATTATATTTTGACTATCAAATAAAAGATTATTAAGATAAATGGTCATCGGATCCAAATAAAGTCTATCACTTTTTTAATGTATTCATCAGCTGGATGAAATGTGGCTGGAATGTAAGGTCTGTAGTCTTTGAGATTTAGATACTGAACTGCCTGTAGAGCTGTCCTGTTGTCTTAAGTCTGGATAAGGCTTAGACAATATTGCATGCTGGTCCCAGGAGAGGGGAGTGGTGGTCAGGGGGTGGCATTCAGCTTGGGCCATGCCTTCTTGTGCTCAGGGTAACTTCTGCAACCTTTCTTGGCCCTCACCATGCCCTATCTCTACAGTGCATCTAGTTCTGTATGCCATACCTGCAGCTGTGGTTAGAGCATGAGATAAAAGACATTTTCAGGATCCTGTAAATACTAGGTTGGCCAAAAAGCCCGTTAGGTTTTTTTTCCGTAGGATGGTTCTGGTAGTGCTTAGTTGTCTTTAACTTCATTCCAAATAATTTTGTTAGAGTGTATTGTGACAGTTGTCATTATCAGCGTGCATTTAAAACAAAAAATAAAAAAATGGTGAATTTTTGTGCAGTCATTTTAATATTGAAGATAGAAGAAAATATGCAACACTATTATGCTTTATTATTTCAAGAAAGGTAAAAGTGCAACTAAAATGAAAAAAAGATTTGTGCAGTGTATGGAGAAGGTGCTGTGACTGACTGAATGTGTCAAAAGTGGTTTATGAAGTTTCTTGGTATTGACATTCTGGCCAAATAATTCTTTGCTGTGAGGCTGTCTTATGCACTGAAGATGTTTGGTAGCACCCCTGGCCACTAGAAACTAGTAGTGGGATATAGCCAACATACTCAAAATATCCAAATTAATAAAGTTATTGGTGAAAATGAAAAATGTCTCTTATTTTATGGGAAAAAATGTAGCAGACTTTTTGGCCAGCCCAATAGATAAATTCAGTGTTCCAGGAGGAGTTACATGGTACAGAGGGTAACAGTAAGGAACATGGCCAGAGAAATTAGCAGCTCTTACTTTGTTTAACCGATACTTTGTTTGTTGTTGTCATCACCTATTGAGTACTTTGCAGAGTAGGTCATGTTGAAACAGTTAAATAACTTGAAATGAAAGTCTAGCACCAAGAAGGATTTAGTTTTTCCCCTTACCCCTATTAAAATGAATCAAGCAGGCTGACCATAGTGATCATTTCCTTTCCATGGGAAGTATGACCTTGTCTTTCACGGATAATCTCAAGAGTTGCTCTTAATGCTCCTGTCCACTGGTGTGTGCTTGCAGTGTCTTAGCTGCGCTCATCTCATTATAGAGGGCACTCTGCCATTATCCTGTGTCTTCATAGAGTGGGAAAGGCCACCCATGTGCTTAAAAGAGAAGGGTTTATATGGTACCCATAGATGAAAAGGTGCAAAAACAGGCATTCATAGTCATTGTTTGGTTAATAGGATTTCAGGGTTGTGTTTCTCATATTAAAACACTGAATCAGAGATATTGTTAACAACTAATTTACTTGCTTATTGAGGAGGATACAAAAGCATACCATCTCTTGCCTAGAATCCTTTTAGGACACAGGTAGCAAACACAAGGCCCACAGGCCAAATCCGGCCCTCCACCTTGTTTTATCTGGTTGGGCACCTTGTTTCTACTCAGTGGCAGCACGGAGCTCCTTGCCCCTAGTTAAGGAGTAATTACATTTATACAGTCCTAAAGTTATATTTGACTCTTTGAAGGCAACTGTGAGGCTGATGTGGCCCCTGATGAAAATGAGTTTCACACCCGTTTTAGGATGTATTAATGTTTTTGTTGGGATTTAACAAATGGTTTGCTCCTGCTTAGCCTCATGAGTTAGCTGTATGTTTTCACAGGAACCACCTTTATTTATTTATTTATTTATTTATTTATTTATTTATTTATTTAGCTTTCTTTCCCCACTTTACTATGGGCCTCTTTTAAATATGTTTTTAAATGTGCAAGATAAAACATGGGAATTTACTTAACAAAAGAAATATTTTATATTGAAATAGGTATTGAAATATTACAATTACTTTTGCTACAGTAATTACATGCTTTATTAATGCATTAAATAAGATGGAAGGCAGGTCTAATAGGTGATGTGATTTGAAAGTAATGACTGAACAATGTTTCAAGATATCTGTGACAATGGTAATGTGATACAAAAGTATCTGATCTTTATTGGTAGCTGTCAGGCTTTGCTAATACCACTGTGATTTGTTGCTGGTAATCAAAATACAAGGAAACAATAAATTAGAGGGCTCAGGTTAAAAAATCTGTGCTTTAGAATGAAATAACAGGATTATTCAGATACCTGATTAGTTTATAAACTTTTAAAATCTTTCTGAAATTTTCAGTGCTCCCTTTGTGTTACAGGTGTTACTACTAATACAATTTATGGAATAGATGCTATGAACCCATCTTCAAGAGATGACTTCACAGAGTTTGGAAAGTTACTAAAAGATAAAATTACACAATATGAAAAGTCATTATATTATGCCAGTTTTTTGGAAGCCTTAGTTCGAGATGTATGTATTTCATGTAAGTAATTCTAATCTATAGCTCTGTGAGTGGTTTTTAGTAAGGACAGACTCAGGAAGATGGCAGTTGACTCTTTGGGGGGATGGGGATGTTATAATATAGATTTAGGATTTGCTTTTTAGCAGTTAGTTTGAGTGGTTTTATTCATTTTTTGAGGCTGCCTTTTTAGTGTTTTTACAGTGGCTTCCCAAAGAGACACCTGAGATTTGTTGCCACAGCAGCTGATGAAAAACTATTCTTTTATTTATATATTGAAAGGGGCTAGGAGTGTCTTTTGGAGAATATGCTCTTTGGGCATACAAGATTTTAGAGCTGAGACCACAGCAAGTGTCTGTTCATTTTACAGACGAGGAAGCCTCTGACCAGGTGCAGGTTGCTCAGCAGAGCTGGCACCTATTCTGTGTGTCCCTGGGTGTAGTTCCAGGCTCTGAGAGGAGTCACACATTTCAGTGGCCAGGTGTGTGGGAGTGACAGCTGGAGTGGCGCTAATGTGTAAGGGGATGGTTTTGCTAGTACTGTATTTACTGTTTTTAAGATTGAGAAAAAGGAATTCTATATAATGGATTTTGAATTGGGTTTTATTAGAGGAGTTATTACTAAGCTGAGGGTTATATGATCAGTGATACACCCATAGTTGGTGTACTATTACACTCATACTATTTTCTCTGTTTCTGAAGGTGCTCTCTAACCAAAACTGAACACTTTTTTGGTAGCTAAAAACTGATTGTGTTTTCAGTTTTATATTTTTTTTTTTTTAAGATTTTTTTTTTTATTTGTCTTTAGAGGGGTAGGGGAGAGGGAGAGGGAGAGAAACATCAATGTACGGTTGCCTCTCGTGTGTCCCCTGCTGGGAACACGGCCCGCAACCCAGGCATGTGCCCTGACTGGGAATCGAACCGCGATCCTCTGGTTCGCAGGCCCGCGCTCAATCCACTGAGCTACACCAGCCAGGGCTCAGTTTTATATTTTTGTATATTTATATTTTTGTAAGATGGAAGGATATGTTATCCACTCTAGACAGGCTTGTCTCCTGGTAGGACACAGATTGCTGAGATACCTACTATTTTCACTGTAGTTCCAGTCTTAGCCAATGGAGTCCCCAGGGGGTGGGTGGTTGTCTTTGGTAGGTTTAAGAATTATCATTCTGTGTTAATTCAGCTGCTCCTCACTGAGCATCAGGAATGTGTTGTGGAAGGGCATGGTTATCTGGTGGGTAAGGAAGAGTGGTAGGCAACATTGAGACACTTTTAAAGATACTTTAAGTTTCTCTTTGGTTGAATATTAGTGTCTTGGTGATAATAGATCATTATAAAGAAATTACTGTTGCTGAGTTTTCCATTTTACTTTGAATAGTTCTGATTTGTAAGCCTGACCATAGACTGAAAGATTCTTTACTCACTATGTCAAACAGGAGAATCATAGCATTTTCAAAGTTATTGGAGTTAATGATAGACAAATTAGATTTCTCTTGACACATGGGGAAAAATGTATATTTGCCTTTACTTATTCCCCCAGATGACTAATTATTAATGGTATACTTTTTTTTTTTTTAGTGGAAATTGATGACTTGAAAAAGATTACCAATTCATTGACTGTGCTTTGTAGTGAGAAACAGAAGCAAGAAAAGGTAAGAGCAAGCTCTCTGGGGCACTGTGTGTTACATTAGGATGGCGGTGCAAGCATAGTACTCTCAACAAGCCTAGGAAACTTAAAGGTCAAGCAATTCACCAACACCCTTTAAATTGGAATAGAATAAGAGTGTGACATTTACTCTTTTTTTACTGTCTTTTTTTAAACAGACATGTTCACAGTCTCACAGTCTCAGTTTCTGAATTAATAATAGAAATTGCCCTGTGTTAGGTATGGGATCTCCCTTAGAACTAAAGTTTTTCTGGGACCAGAGGCTTTAGTATCCCTTTGAGGGTTATTATACCAGACTAGATGCATGTGGTAGGTAAGGTCTCATGAATTTACTCTTTTTCCTTTAGCAAAGCAAAGCCAAAAAGAAGAAGAAAGGTGTGGTTCCTGGAGGGGGATTAAAGGCCACTATGAAAGACGATCTGGCAGATTATGGTGGTTATGATGGAGGATATGTACAAGACTATGAAGATTTCATGTGACATTTTATCTCCTCTGGTGTCTTCTTTCTGTTGCCCACAATCCCTTCAACATGTAGCACAACTTCCTTTCCTTTCAGTTCTGCCAAATGCTACAATCAGAAGTGCAGTATCTTTTGTGCTGGTTATTTAACCCCTTGACGCTTAGGTGCTAATGTGCAAATGAGGGAACTTGGATCTTGCTGCCAAGGGGTTAAAATTGGGAACCTCAGTTGCTACTAAATCATAGTTTTAAAAAACAAAAAACTAATAATGTTGTCATTGTTGCTATCTGATTCTATAGCAGCAGTCACTAAATTGGAGACAAGGGTTGCAACATGACAAAAAATTGTGTAGTATTGACCAGCACCGTTCAGTAATACAGCCTTAACCATACCTCCTTGAACTACTTCATAACTTATCAAGAAAAGCAGTTTGCAGCGAGGGCGTGTGGTGTGCATCTAGTATTAAAATTGCTTTGTCTTAAAATTGAGTGTGAGGATATTAAACATACATTGTGAAGAAGACTGCTTATCTCAGAGTGAAGATATAGCGGCTGAAAAGCACTAGTTTGACACTCAAAAGTTAAACGACCAAAACCCCCGACTTTGAAGCCGAAGAAGGTAAACCTCTCCATTACTGCATTACAAGTCGTGGAATCTCTTGAATGCAGACTGTCTAGTTTATCAGACTATTCTACTGATGAAGTGCTTCGGATGGGGGAGGGAAACCCTAACTGTTTTATTTGCCTGATTTGAGTGTCTGAGAAACGAATTTTTGTTCTCCTAGGCTGCAATGGAACAACTTTAAACAGGGTTTTGGCATTTCCTTTCCTTTATAAAACATGCTCAGCAAGCTGCACCAGTTAACTACAGTTTGGTAAATTGTTATGTTAACAATTATGACATCTGCAATGTTTTATAAAGCAAATAATTTAATAAAATCACTATTGTGAGGACTTAAATTTTGTGTTACCTCCCAAGAGATATTTTTGGAGTATAGAGCACAGCTCTTGGGACTAGAGTTCTCCATATACTTACAATGCTTAATAAATGCTTGATGAGTAGTTAATAGCTTTAAAACAAAAATGATTTGTCAGGCCCTTAATAGTGTCACTCTAGAGAAACAAAGGTATAGGGCTGCCTTCCTCTTTTTATTTATTTGGGGAAACTGCTTGGTGGTTTAGATACTAAGGCCTAATTAAGTACCTAGAATTATTTATTTGGAGTAATTGAGCTTGTAACTCAGGTTATGGCTGTAAGCATAGATTGAGTGATCTTTATTATACATTTTCTTTTAAGCATTTTAGCCAAATTTGTGGTTAGAGTCTTTTTTTGCAACTGTCACAAGCTCAAAAGTAGGAACAGAAGAACAGTACTTTTAGTTTTTCTCATGAAGAGGAGGCTCAATCAAAGCTCTGTAAACTACTAAATGGAAGACAGGACCATCCAAATGACTTGAGGAATTAACAGAAAGCAGTGACTACACAGCAATAATTAAGAGCAAATAACGATAATTTTAAGACAGACAAGGGCTAAGATTTTCTTAGCAGTTAATAATGACATGCACTGAATTTAAAATCTATTTTATTATAGAGATCAGTTTCTAACTAATGGAAATGTATATCTGTTCCTTAACTGTGTAAATAATATTAAATTCCTTTGAAACTGGAATCTGCAGGCACAGGTATTCTTTAATCAATATTGTATCATGTCCTAAAGTTAAAGCTATCCTGAGGAAGATGAAACTTCTGATCTTATCACTAATATCTATATAAAATGGGACAGAGGAACAGTCACTTTTAAGACAGGAATTTCTTTGTGGAAACCCACTCTTTATCCACTGCTCACAACAGACTGACTGGTATGATCAGTTTTGGGGTTTTATAACTTGGACAATGAAGATCCCCATGTGTTATTCTACTGTGATCACAAACATCTGTCAATACCTTGTTTCAGGATAAGACAACAGGCACCTATGTAACCTTGCTCATGTCATCAGAATACATCTAACCTGCTAGCATGTCCTTTAGACAGCAACCTGTCTGAGGGTCCTTCAGAAGCATATTTACAACATCATAAAATTTATGTTCATATGCCAGCTTGTAATACAAGTAGACATCTTCACAACATGTGAGTAACTTCTTCAGGTTTTTCACAGCCATCTCAGTAGGCTGGCGTTGTTTAACTCTGGACAAACAAGAACGTACAGGTTAAGATAATGTAGCTTGAGCGAGGACTGTCAGCCCTGACAACTACCTACAGAGGAGAAGATGTGGCGCTAGGCAGAGTCTGGGAAATTATAACTAGCATTAGGGGGCATTTGGTGAACACTGAAATTATTTCATTAAAAATATATCTTAATGCTTACCTTAATTAGAGTAAGTTTAGTATACCAAGACCTGTGATGTTTCGAATTTTTGGCACCTCACGCTAGCTGAGTAGCTGTACTTCCATTTTAAGTATAGAGTACCATAAAGTGTTTTCATTCATCTCTTTGCATAAGTTTGTTTAAAAAAATCTCTCCTTTCTGGGCATTCTTGACATCTCTGTCATCCCAAGCAGAGGGGTGGCTACAGGCATGTTATACTGAGCCATAAAATTCTTAACCATGCCTTAACCAAAGTAGAGGCATTTTAATACTTACTTTTCGGAAATCTCTTCAAATATACTGGTTCTTAATAACCTTTGCTGCTTAAATTCTTCCAAGTAATTAAAGTCTCCTTTAAGAATCACTTGCTGGTATAGAATTTCAGCCCAATCAGGAACAAAGTCATAGGCCTCAGCCACAATAGAAGCCTTAAAGGGATGGAAGGAAGGACACCATTAAAGCCTTTTTAATGTAAAATTGAAAGCAGCTTGTTGTAGAAAACTTAACACTGTACACTCATACAGTGAATGTGATCATTACCAATCATATTAAAAGGCTCTGTCTATATCAGAATTGGTGGAAAGTTTGGTGTTAGTTTGACATTTCCCTTCCCTTAAACCCCCAAACACTGACCTTCAGTGGATTAATAAAACTGTTAAAGAACATTTTCATACTAAACTGTATAAGGAACAGTGAAAAGGCTGATCCCTGAAACCATCCTTCCTCATTAAGGGACCAGAACCAGGCTCCCGGAAGCCCTTGACTCCCTGTGTTAACCTGGGTGTGCTATTTCTGTAAAATGCTAGGGGCTGAGAGATGCTTGCAGGATCGCTAGCAGTGATGTTTCTCTGAACCTCAACTGTCTGAGGGGCGAAGCTGTCTGCCTCTCTGCTGGCCTAACAATGTGTCTTACCATTCTCCACCCCTTGTCCAAACGAGCTAGCAAGAAATACTACCATAGAAAGGCAATTTGTATGTCACACAGCTAAGTCAGGAGAACTGAATAGTCCTGGTTCTGCCACTAGCTCTGAGACCTTAGGCAAGTCACTCAATATCGGAGTCCCATTAGAGAGAGAGCAAGAGAGTATGCTGGCAGTGCTGGCTAGATTTTTCTTCCTCACCTGGTAGAACCGAGGTAGGGACATGATACAATCCATCAGCCTGTGGCGGCCCAGGTTGATAAGCATGGTGTTCTGGCCAGTGTTCAGAAAATGAATCTGCAGTGTTAGCAACTTGGTGAGCCGGTGACAGTGCAGGGCCTGTCGCACACAGGAGTCCTGGGGGACAGGGTGGAGGGAGGCACAGGTAAAAAAAGACTGCTGCCATCATCTCCCTCTGAACCCTCCAGAAATAGAACTCACCCCTCTGCCCCCAGTTGGCCCAAGGCTCTCTTCCCCTTCACTTAGAAGAGCCCAGGGACGAAATAATTCCTGAAGAGAGCAAGCCCCACAACCAGTCTGGAGTAAGACTCCCCTTGGTTACCTTGGCATAGCTCTCTGCTGCATCCAGCATCAGAGTCAGGGCCTTCAGCAGCAGCTGCTTCAGTTGGTGCCCATCCTTGAGGTTGTCCTCTGCAGAGGAGTAAAGGAAATGTGTGGGTGTGTCTGACTCCCAAGGCTGGCTGCTCTCCACTCCACTCAGTGATCACGAGCTGGACAAGAAATATCCCAGCTCGTGTTCACAGGGAGGCGGAGATGTCTCATTTAGGTAAAAGGTATTGGGCCAGAAATACACGCAGTCTGGAGTAGGATTCAGTGCCCTATCTAGTTCATTTCTTTCTGGAACATCAAGGCAGGTTTACATGGCATCAACATACACATTGATTCCTGACAGATGACACCTGGATACATGAGCTACAAGACCAACAGATGCCTTCCAAGTCCCTTTCCATCTCCTATCTTCCCAGTTGGGGCCCCACTGAGTGGCTGCTAGATGCTGAGGTGGGTATTAGTCAATCTCATGGGCTCTTGCCCTAAGTCTTAAGAACCTTCCCTGAGGATGCTTGCTGTGACCTCTGCTCACCCCAGGGCTGAGACTCAATCAGTTTCAGTTGGATGCAGGCAGCTGCCTCATGGTTCTCGCCGATCTCCCTGCACATGCTGAAGCACAGGGCAATCATGTTGTGCTTCTCACTGTCCCCAGGGCGGCAGCGTTTGATGTAGTCGAGTAGGGCTGTCTTCAGGGTACCACTCTGCCCAGAAAGAAAGGGAATACCAAGGTCTCAAACAGGGACTGCAAGGCAGGCAGGATTGGCTGAGTCCCTCAGTTCTGAAAATTCCTTAAACACTCCCCCAAAAAGGAAAAGACAAAAATGAACATAAAACTTTACACTATCCTGAGTATAAGGAAACAAGTACATCCACTGCTGGTGGCAGTATGAATGGTAAAACCTGTCAGAAGGAAGGAGCCTTAAAAATGCACACATGTTGTTCCAACAATTCCACTTCTAGAAATCTATCCCTAAAGAAATAAGCAGAGAGAAGTGCTAAGATGGATATAACAGGGACATTTAATGGCAAACAATTAGAAATAATCCAGATGTCCAAAATAAAGGCTAAGAAAGTACCATGTAGCCATTAAAACTGATGTTCATTTGGGGAATATTCATAACATGGTTATTAAGTGAGAGAGGCAGACTATTTCATATTCAGGTGGTATGATAAATGTTTTGCTAAAAATATTAAATTTGTATGTGTATATGTTTGTGGGTATGTGTGCACAGAAAGGGCCTATACCAAAGTGCTAGCAGCGGCTGTCTCCAGATGGTAGATAGACACGGCTTTTTTCTGTGTTCTGTTTTCTAAGTGTCTTAATATTGAACATGCATTACTTTTGTAATAAGAAGTTATTAAAATAATATTTAAATGCAGAAACATAAATGCCTCAAAAACCATTTAAATGCCCCCTGGGGGATCTAAAGGTGTCCAGGACTTGCCCTTCTCCTGATGACTGGACTGGTCTGTCCTCAAATGAGCCCAGCATTGAGGAGTTTTTCTGCTTGGCCGTACCCAAGTTCCCAGAAGCCAAAAGTATACTATGGTTTTTAAATCTTCAGAGGTGAAATGGTCTGAAGCAATGAAGCATCAGTTAAATGAATGACTTGAAAATGAGTGACATCCTTGCTGTCACATAAGCATGCTGAGGACAGACAAGCCCAAGCCTGACTTGCTTTGCTTCCCAGCCTCCTTCCTGGTTGTCATAAACAGCTCCACAGATTTCCAGGCCCAGGCCTTGGCATTCACTTCCTAACAGCTCAGCAACACTCTTTCATGGTCCCCTGAAAATTCTCCACTAAAAATTAGCCCTTAGACACGGCCTTCTGAGCTGGTCAGCTCATTTCTGCGGGGCTCTCAGAAAAGTTTTTTGCCCCTGTCAGAGCAGTCATTAGGATAGTAGAGGCAGGCAGCAGCTGAGGTGGACATGTACAAACTTATTTTCTTCACTAGTTGGCATCTGTTAGCATAATCATTATCTGTCTGAACTCTGTAACCTTAAGCTACTGGTTAT
Organism: Glossophaga mutica; assembly: GCA_039655065.1. Classification (NCBI taxonomy): domain Eukaryota; kingdom Metazoa; phylum Chordata; class Mammalia; order Chiroptera; family Phyllostomidae; genus Glossophaga; species Glossophaga mutica. Next base: position 61,614,174 of record CM077303.1, on the reverse strand, counting down.
AGTATATGTCCTAGGAAGGCCTTTAATTCCCTCCCTCCATATACCAGGGGTCTACTCTGATTGGGATTATTCTTGAGAAAGTCTGAGACTCCTGAAAGTCAGTAGTGCATGTCATCCTGGAGCTCAAAATAGTGTACACCTACCGGATCCAACTTCTTCCGCATTAGCACTTCGAAGTAGTGCTTTTTATGCAGCAATTCAAATATGTATGTCATCTCATTGTACCTTCCAATGCCAGTGAGGAGACGCACCTGGAAAAGGGAGAAGGCAGCTTCCATTAGCTTCCCTTAGAGTTCTCTGAGCCAGACGACTATCCTCATCAAGGTTGCTTGCAGATACCAAGCTTCAAGCTCCTGTCTAGGCTGCCATGCTAAACTCCCTGTCCTGTGTACTCAACAAGAAGCCACTTCTGGGGGATTCAGAAATGCTAGTCATTGAGACACTACTTGTTGTTCCCACTTCTGTCGTCTCTAGAAGTGACTACCAAGTGTTGAAGTGCCACCCTCCTGGGCAGGCATTCTTCCCTTTCCCACCACTGCTTACTGCAGTGCCCAACAGCTTGCTCAGCCACTTGGGTCACTTTCAAGCTTATAGTATACAAGGATGCTTGCGTTGTCCACTCATATCAAATTAGAGATAAGAGGTAGGTCTGAACCTTTTTTGTGTGTGTGGCGTGGGGGAGAGGGTGGGGATACAGCTGTCTTAGCTCTCTAGAAAGCAAACTTTCCTGGCAAGGAGGATGACAACCCTGGAATGTAGTGTAGGGATCCTCTCGATTTCTCCTTTGGAACAATCTGATTCTGATAGAACTCAGTCTGGAGCTACCCAGCTAGCTACCGAGTAGGCAGTGATACCAGATGGCAAATTCCCTAAGACCACATCAACTTTGAGCTGGTCCCAGCCTATCTGCTCTCTCAAAGGTTTCCTCAGGGTGGAAGGTAGGCATGAGGAGTTTACTTACCACCAGTCCATACTCCTCGTTGGGGGCCAAATGGTCATCTGTGAGCAGCCGGGCAGCCTGCAGAACTCGGATGATGCCCTCCATGTGGCATGTCAGTGTGAAGCAGTGATGGGCCAGAATCAGCAGCTCTGTGGCTGGTTGGGTGAAATACTGGTAAGATGGGGCTGTGAACCTGGCCACCCACTGTCTAGTTCCGTGCCAGGCAGGAGGGTGAAGGGGCCTGCTATAGACCTGTCTGGAGAAGGCACTCTCACCAGTCCTCTGAGGTCCCTGACCTCACCAGCACCAGCTCCAGCTCTGGGACAACCCTCCAACAATATCTACACTCTCTCAGTGATAGCACAGTCTCTCCTCAAAGACAATCATGTAGTGACTGCATAGTGACCTTTTAAGGCCTTACACATGAGAACAAGAATCCTTGATTTCTAATAATGGAGAAACTCTCTGGAGACAAATCGATGGAGTCCATGCCACCCAGAATCCAAGGGCATTCTCTGTATCTCAGTGAAGAATCTTAGGGCCTAATTAAGTGCCGTGTGATGTTCTGCACTTCTCACAACTTTCTAGATTAATGAAAAATCTGACTACACACAAATGTAAACTTTTACATACAATCCCTGTAAGCACGATTAAAAGGCAAACTGGGAAAAATATTTACAAGGTTGAAGAGAGAAAGAAAGTTCCCATGCTATGTCTTCTGGGCCTTGGTACCTGTGTAGCCCTCCCCAAACCGAATGACCACTGAGCAACCTTGACTACTAATCCATCTGGCCTTGGTTTGGACACTTCCTCCAAAAACCTTTCCTGACCAGCAGTCTGGCTCTTCCTGTGTGTCACACCCGTAGTCTGTGGGCTCCAGAAATTGTTGATAACACTTGTTCACCATACCCTTGATTTTTAGAGTACCTGGTACATGGTACCCTGTAAATACTGTTGAACTGGACTGAGAAGAGATACAGAAAGCTATGTTTAAAATAAAACTCTTCAACCTTTTAAAATACCCATTTATTTGTTCACTAAACATCCATAAAATGCCTTTCTTGAGTCTATTAAATTTGCAAAGTGGAATTGGTTCCAAGAAATGCTACTCTCATACTCTGTGTAAGTGGGAATAAGAAGTGATTTGGTTTAGGAGTAAAATTTGACTATATATATAAAGCTTTCAAAATGAGCATGCTCTTAAATCAGGAGTTTATCTTAGGGAAATAATCATGGATGTGCACATACAGGGTCCAGCAGAGGTAACGCCTGCTTGAGTGCGGTTGGTAAGGTAATAATCTGGGTGTAATAATTCATAGCTTTAATTTTAACATTTTGCCTGAAATGTCATATGGCATGCTTAAGTGTGATATATTACAGAATTACATGCTTATGATTTTGTAATAAAAAGGTGTTATTTTTTAGTATAAAATTATTTGCCAGACCCTGCAGATTTGCCTATAGTAGGACATTCTAAAACAGAAAATTGGAAACAATCTAAAGGCCCCACAATAGGGTATACAATTTTCAATTGCATATAAGAGAAATACTGTGTAACCATTAAAGGTGATATAGGAGAGTATTTAATGTCATGGAAAGATGATAATGATAGCATATTCATTAAGTAGTTATAAACAATACGTACAGTATAATGTCATTTTTGAAAGCCAAAAACCTATAGATTTGCATAGAAAAAGATCAGAGGGACACATACTACTTAATGCCTGTGATGAACTAGACACTGGAGAAAGTGAGCAGGTTTTTAAATCATACAGACCAGGTTCAGATACCAGTTCTGTCATTTATTAGTTAAGTCGATCAACTTTTCTAAGTTTCAGTGTTCTTCTAAAATGGGAACAATAATATCCACTTTGCAAGGCAATTTAAGAGTAAAATAAAATAAATACACCAAATGTTAAAAGGTTACTTTTTTGTGTGATTTTAAATTTTGGGTTGCTTTCCCATACATATTTTCTAAACTTTCTTAAATAAACTTACAGCTTTATAAACTGTGCTGGAGGAGTAGGGATCCAGAGCAGAGAGAAGGACCAAATTGAATTTTGTAAAGACTAACTCTGGAAGATTTCTTGGAGATCTGCTTGGGCCCCCGAACATGTAAGAAAATGGCCAAAAACTTACTGCAAGAGAGTTCCCCATGGGGAATGGAGGAAATCTTTTCCAACAACTTCATGCCTACCAAGGTGTGGTCTTGACACAAAGCGGTCAGCTGAAGAAATGTCTGGCTTTCCTCTGCTGGGGTGACCATCTGCTTATGTCCTGTACAGAAAGATGTGGAGAAAGGTGCAGGTGTTACCCTGAGACAGCTGAGAGACAGAATTAAGCGTTCCATGCTGCCCAGGCCTGGGCACCAGTACATAATGCTGAAGGAGTTCCCAATGCAGCCCTCCTCTTGGCCTAGTGGTCATCTTACAGAACAGAAGGAGTTCATTAGCTCAGATAAAGGCACAGTTACTCTAAGAGTCATCATAAAACAATAAAAGAACAAAAGCCAACAACAAAATAAATGCAATATGTTCTCTAAAGAGTGCAGCCTGGCAACTTGAGAGGGCAGCGTGCAGGATGTATGTGAACATAACATCCAAATCCTTGACACTGGGTACTTGTGAAAGTTGTCTGAAAGGCTAGGAAGGCCTGGAGGCAGGGTACCTGTTCCCTCTGATGGGGACAGCAGCTCCCGGGTCACCTCTTCAGCCACAAGCTCAGCCACCCTGTCTGGCTCAAGGCCCTGGGTACTGATGAAGGCTTGGGCTCGCTTGCATCGATCGGGCCGTTGAGAGGCCAAGATTGTGCGGAGCATGGCCTCGCCATCTTGGGTGGCAACAGCTGTGTAGGAACAGCCCAACTCCTGAGAGGAAGGCAAAGTCAGTCAAAGCTATTGTTAGGAGGCAGGAAAAAGCTAGCCCTTTCTGAATTCTGATGTGGACCGACTCCATGGCTCACCCTGAGCAGGAATCTTAGCAGAGGCAAGCACTGTATTCTATCTTCTTCTATCACTTCACCGAAGGAAGGAAAGGCTTGTTTTCAGAGAGCATCAGGTGACTTATCTCTGTTGAACATTGAGCTGTTCAAATGTTATGAAACATGAGAAAGTTGAATAAAAGGCAAGAGCCCCTTCCGTGTTCCCACGGTAGCAGCAAAACCCTCACTTTCCAAAGCAGTCTCTGAACCTTATCCAAGGCAAAGGGCTTTAACACTCCACTTTATTTCTCTCGTGCTCTTCCACTTCACGTACAGGCTGCTGTTTTTCTCCTTCAGTCAGCACAAAGCCACAAACAATTCCTGGCTACTCTAGCCCCTGTCTTTAGGGTCATGACATTCCATTTTACTTTATTTTAAAATTTATTTTGGGCTCTCCCTCATATGAAAAGGTCCAAATAATTCTGAAGCAAAACCTAAGATATTAGGGTTAGAAGGGACCCTCGTGGTCAAATCACTTATAGATCCAGAACTAGGGGCCTAAAGAAGTGAAATTTCTTGCACTAACTTCTGGTTGGCTTTGCCTGGCATCCTCCCCACCATTCCCAAGGGATGGATTTATAGGGGCCAACATCCTGACAAGAGCCCTAAGCCCAGGGCATGATTATCATCTAATGAGCGGACTTGGCAATGTCCAAAATCCACCACCAGCTTCCGTCCCTCTCGGGGAGAACTTAATATGAAGGTGTTACCCTTTGGCACCTACCTTAGAAAGTTCATACAGGCAGAGGACCCGCTGGCAGTAGTTTTTTCCATGGAGGCATCTACTTGTCAGAATTTCTAGATTAGTTATCACTTCATCATTGGGGGGCAGCATCACAAATGACTGACTATCCAAACTTGAAGCTGGAAGCAAGTACAGATTGAAGGGGGGTGGTGAAGTTTAAGCCTCTTCCCAGTTCACTCTGACTCCACCTCTTTGCCCACAGCTTCCCGCATTGCACCCTCATGAGTCCCCCTGGGTCTGGGACCACTTCTGACAGGGCCCATACCCCACTTAAACTTCTTTCATTGCCTTTTCCCACAAAATTCCAGGCTGAAATATGTCAAAGGTCTCATGGGCTACAAAAGACTCAAAGCCACTAACTGACGACACTCTAGCAATTATCATCAAAGCTGACTGTCAGACTCTCCTCCACACTTCCTCCTCCTCTCACTTTCCCTGTACATCAAATAAGTCACCAGGTCCAGCTGACTGTGTCTCCAAAACATCTCTCCAATCACTATCTTATTTCCAGCCCTCATCAACCTGCATCTAAGAGGTTGTTACTATTTCCTGCTGTCGGCCTCCCCTCACCCAGAGGTCAATCTTCCACATATTCAGCAGGATCTTTCTAAAATTCAAATCACACAGAAAACCATCTGGATGAAGGGAATAGTAAAATTAAAATATACTCCTGATTTAAAAAAAAAAAAAAAAACTCTTACTCTGAAATAGAAGAAAACTTTAATTTGACCAAGTGTTTCTATTAGAAAAAAGTATTTACATAACACTTTCTAATAGCAAAAACAAAATTGAAAAATCTAAATCTATCAATAAAGCATTGTGTTATTTAAAGGAATTTAGTGAGGTTGGTGTTGAATGGGTAAATGACTTCACTTTTTACATTCTACAATTCTGTATTGTGTTATTTGTTACAATAAGTGTGTAATACAATACTTTTGCATTTAAGATATTATCCATTAAAAAATACACATTAAAGATAAAAGTAAAAAGCAACCCAGACCACGTTATCCCCTGCTTAAAATCCTTCGGTGGGGGTTCCAGTTCTAGGCGAGGTGGAGTACAGTCACTCCACTCTGTCTCCCCCATGGAACCCCACCTAAAGCCTGGCCACTGCAGACAGCACTATGTGAGGACTCTGAAATGGAAACAGTGGCAGGTGGGTCAAAGATGACCAGTACTGCCATGTCCTTCTCCCCTAGTCATCTCCAGCCTGAGTGCAGTGCCACCCAAAACCCAGAACCAAGCACTAAGGATCACAGAGAGAGCGTGCTCCCCAGGAAAAGTCCTCTAGTATGGGCTTGAGGAATGGAATGGGAACTCCTATTGCTCATTCTCTCTTATCTCAGCTCCTAAGCAACCCCATGCCCTTAATGATAGAGGCTGAAGTAGCAGCTGGCAAGAGCCAAAACACAGATGGGAACCTTCTTTTCAGATCAGAGATCTGGTCCCAAGAGGGTGGAGTGAACCCAATATTCCTTTTTGCATTACCCTCCTGTAAGTTGGTCTTGAATGCAGGCAAGCCAGGGCAGTGCATGACAGAATGGGGTGACTAAACCTCCAGCTTTTGGCCCAGAGGACTGAAAAAGGAAGCCTCAAGAAGCCAAAAATACTTGGTAGGGAGATTCAGGAAAGCAACACAAAGGTGTTTACAAACACTAGGGCTCACTCTTGGGCTTTGATTCATGAATCTGATCCTAACCAGCTTATCAAAGATTCTGAGAACTGAATTAACAGATAAACCACTACTCAGGTTGCAGAATGACCTCAGGATGACACACGCAAAGATGGATCTGAATAGCAATACAAAGGATTTGAAAACTGAACTGAGTTGGCCCACAGAAAGTGGGTCAGAACTTGTAGCCAAAACCTAACCAGGTCAATTGCCTGCTACAAAATATCAACATTCTTCATAGGATTTAAATAAGACTCAGTGTCTCATAACATACTCTTCGAAATGTCTAGATGCAACATAAACCTACTCAACATACAAAAATAGAGAAAAAACTCATGAAAAAGACAATCAACAGATGATACTCGGTACTAAAATGACATAAATGTTGAAGTTGTCTGATAAAGACTTTAAAGCAGCTATTATACAAATGTTCCAACAAGCAATTATGAATGCCCTTGAGACAAACAGAAAAACATAAAGCTTCAGCAAAGAAATAGAAGGTGTAAAGAAGAATAAAATGGAAATTTTAGAACTGAACAATAACTGATATTTAAAAATCACAGAAATAAAAAAACTCAATAGCAGAATGATAATGCTAGGAATAAGATAATGCTAGGAATAAATAATGCTAGGAAAAAGAGTCAGTGAAATTGAAGATAGATGAACAGAAATTATCCAATATAAACAAGAGAGAAAAAAGGACTGGAAAAAAAATGAACAGTCTCAGGGACTTGAGACACTAACAAAAGTTCCAAGATTCATGTCCCAAAAGGACAGGAGTAAGAGTATGGTGCAGAAAGTGTATTTGAAAAAAATGTCTGAAAACAACCAAAATTCGGTGGAACACACGAACCTACAGTTCAAGAAGCTCAGTGAACTCCAAATAGGATAAATACTAAGAAATACATGCCCAGTCACATTATCAACTAATTGCTAAATACTAAAGACAAAAAAAATCTTGCAAACAACCAGAGAAAAATGCGTTACCTACTTGAACAACAATTTTAAAAAATTAAAAAAAAAAGAACAGAAAAATGTATTATCTATAAGGGAAAAATATAATTCAAATGATTGCAGATTATTCATCAGATACCATGGAGGTCAAAAGAAAGTGGTACATTTTTAAGTGCTTAAAAAAGGTGAATTTATATATATATAAAATATTTATTATATTTATATAAAATATATATTGTATATATTTGTTTTACTTATGTATTTATTATTTAAATGTATACATATTTTAAAGATTTATTTATTATTTTTAGAGAGGGGAAGGGAGAAAGAGAAGGAGAGAAACATCAATGTTTGGTTGCCTCTCTCATGACCCCTTCTGGGGACCTGGCCTGCAACCCAGGCATGTGCCCTGACTGGGAATGGAACCAACAATCCCTTGGTTCATAGATCCACATCAGCCAGGGCAAAAATAATGAATTTTTTATATCCAGTAAAAACTCTATCTCAGAAATAAAGATGAAATAGACACATTCTTTTTTTGTTTGTTTTCATCCTCACCTGAGGACATGCTTATTGATTTTTAAAGAGAAGGAGAGAAAAATTGGTATGAGAGAAAAACATCAATCAGTTGCCTCTCGTATGCACCCCAACCTGGGACCAAACCCACAACTTATGCATGTGCCCTGACCAGGAATTGAACCTGTGACCATTCAGTTTAAAGGATGTTGCTCCAACCAACTGGGCCACACTGGACAGGGCAAAATATACTTAGATGAAGAAAAACTCATAAAGAAAAATGAAGAGAATCTGTTGCTCACAGACAACTCTAAAAGAATTACTAAAAGAAGCCTTCAGAACTGGCCAGATAACTCAGCTGGTTGGAGCATTAGCCTGTACACCAAAAGTTTATGGGTTCGATCCCTGGTTGGGATGAATATGAGAGGTAACCTGTGGATGTTTCTCTCTCTCTCTCCCTCTCTCTCCCTCTCTCTCCCTCTCTCTCCTTCTCTTTTCCTTCTTCTCTCTCTAAAATCAACAAACATAGCCTCAGGTGTGGATTTAAAAAAAGAGACAAAAGCCCTTTAGATAGAAGGAAAAAGGAAATATCAGAAATGAGGGGAAAGCAATAAAAGTTGTAAATATCTGACTGAGCACATATAATAAATTATTTTCCCCTTGCATTTTTAAAAACATTTTTTGGTTGAAAGCAGAATTTATAGCATTATTTGATGGGGTTTACAATGCATGTGGATATAATAAGACAACTAGGGTGTAAAGGGAGAGAAGTGAATGATCTTACATGCGGTAAAGTTTTTGCATTCCAGTAAGAAATAAAACACTGACTGTAAGTAGACCGAAATGTTAATAATGTAGAATGTGTAATTTCTTTTTTTTTTTTTTTTAAATCAATTTTTTTTTTTAGCCCTGGCTGGTGTAGCTCAGTGGATTGAGCGCGGGCCTGCGAACCGAAGGATCGAGGTTCGATTCCCAGTCAGGGCACATGCCTGGGTTGCCAGGCCAGTTCCCGTCAGGGGACATACAAGAGGCAACCGCACATTGATGTTTCTCTACCTCTCTCCTTCCCTTCCCCTCTAAAGATAAATAAATAAAATCTAAAAGGAAAAAAAAAATCTTTAAATCAATTTTTTTTATTTTTATTTATTTATTTATTATTATTATTTTTTTTTATTTATCTTTAGAGGGGAAGGGTAGAAGAGAGGGAGAGGGAGAGAAATATCAATGTAGGGTTGCCTCTTGTGTGTCCCCTGCTGGGAGATGGCCTGCAACCCAGGCATGTGCCCTGACTGGGAATCGAACCGCGATCCTCTGATTCGCAGGCCCGCGCTCAATCCACTGAGCTATACCAGCCAGGGCCGAATGTGTAATTTCTAAAGCAAACAATTTAAGAAACTATGTGAAGATATATAGTCAAAGTCACAATAAACTAAAATGGAAGACTGAAAGTGTTCAAATAACCTAAAAGGCAGGAAAAAAAGGTTTCCTCAAAAAACACAAACTACAAAAATTCACCCAAGACAAAAAAAATAAACCTGATTAGACATACAAACTATGAAATTTAATTCATAATTTAAAATCTTCCAAAACAAATTTTTCCATTCAGATTGTTACTGGTAAATTCTAACGAACATTTAAAGAAGAAATAATGTCATTTCCACACGATGTTTTCCAGAAAACAGATGAGTGTTTCCAACTCATGAAACCAGCATTACCCTGATTAAAATGATACTCAGTATAAAATAAAAAGTACAGACTAATATTCCTCATGAACATAAATGAAAACATTCTCTAATAGCAAACTGATTCCAGTAATATATCAAAAAGAATAATGTCCTATAACCGAGTAGGGTTCTTCCTGGGAATGCAAAGCTGGCTGAATGTTAAAAAATCAATTAAATTTATAGTCTAAGGAAAAAACACATGATTACATCAATGGTTCCAGAAAAAAAACAAGACAAAATTCAACAGTGATTCAAAACCCTCTGCAAACTAGGAATAGAAGGGGCCATCTTTAACATAACAAAGCATATCTTCAAAACACCTACAGCTACTATCATACCGAAAAATGGAAGACTGAATGATTTTTCCCTAATATCAGTAACAAAGCAAGGATGTCCACTCTGACCACTTCTATGCAACATCATACTGAAAGTTCTAGCCAGGGCAATAGAGGAAGAAAAAGAAACAAAAGGCATACAGATTGGAAAGAAAGAAATAACACTATCTATTCACAACATGATTGTCTCTGTAGAAATTCCCAAGGAATCTCCAAGTAAACTCCCAGTTGATAAGTGAGTTTAGCAAGGATACAAGGTTAACATAAAAGCCGACCATATTTCTACATACTATCAGTGTACAATTGGAACCATGAAGACTATTTGTATAATGCATGTTAATGAACTAGTTACAAGTCAGATGGATTCCCTCTAATTTTGATACACAGCTAGTTAAAAGACAAGGTAGTTCTATTTCATTGACTAGTTAATTGCCTAGTTTATGGATTACCTGGAAAAGAGTTACTATCCTCTTAACTTAGTGTAAATATTATGTCAAAGGGACCATTTTTTTCCTGGAAAGAGTACCAACATACTGTTTAGGACTCGGAAGTTTGATCTCCTTTACTTACTGCTTGGGGCTTTCCTTAGAGGAATGTGAGGTTCTTTTTCTTCGTCCAGCAGTTCAGCACTTTGTAGGAGAGCATGGATCTCCGTATGTACGTCATCCACACTAGCTTCCCCTGAAGCCAGCGCTCTGCAGTGCAATACCAAGGCAACATCTTGGTTATAGAAACGAAAATACCGGCATACTCTACTTGCTTCATGCACACAGCCATCATCCAATAGGCGCCCAATCAAAAAGTTTAGTGACTCCTGCTCTTTCTGATCTAGTCTGTTCTCACAAGTCTCTTTAGATGGAAGACCATTAAGTTCTAAGTATTTTGATGTGTTCAGAGCAGCCAACTTAGAAAATGAAAACTCAATGGCTAAGCTATCAAAGGGAAGTTCACCGCCAGTTGAGATCTGTTGAGGAAATCCGGGCTCTATTTCCTCCTGGTTTCCTCTGAGGGTGTGTTGGGTGATACGGCAGAGCCAAATCTGCTTCTCTAGCTCCTCAAGCTTCTCCACAGGCACCAGGTCCTCCTGAGCAAGCCAGTGTCCTGCCAGGGTGAGTAGCAGATGGCGCTCTTCAGTGTTGCTCTGCCCCTCCTCATTTGGGTACTCACATGTCACAAGGGCCTGGGCTGAGAAAAAGGAAGAGGCTGCTTTGCTCGAAATGGAATTTTTCTTAAAATTCTCATGGCATTTTTTCCAGAAGTCAATTCTTGCTTGTTTCAGGGACCACTGGTCAATGCGTTTTAAGGTCTGCATTTCTTGTGTTATCTGTAAAATTTAATGATGTGAATCTTAGCCTTTCCTAGATAAGGAAGTATCATAAATGCTACTGCTCTCTAATTATACCACACTTTTTAAAACCAAATCAGAAGACATGGGACATGGCTACAGATGATTCTGGGTATTTTATCTGGAAATTTAAGGTATGAAAAACAATTCTAAATTTATCTAATTGAATAGGGTTCAAGGACAACCACCTTATATTTAATTCTGTTCAAAAGAATATAGTTGTAGATTATCTTGTAAGCTAACTTTACATTTAAAACACACACTCTTCAATAATGGGAATCCCATGCTCACCCATTTCTGAAACTAATGTGTGTCAAAAGTAAAAAAGAAAAAAAAAGAGAAGAAAGAAAGAAAGAAAAGAAAACTCATCTCCTATAAATTACATAGCTCATTTGAGTCTTTGTTTAATGCTGGTTGAAAAAGCTAAGATTTTAAATAACTTAAAAGACTTAATGTTACCTCTTCAATAACCAAGTTGTCCACAGGTAACTCAGCTAATTCTGCTACCTTTCTAGCTGAAGCAAACTGTCCATTTGTCTCCAGTTTTTCCAAAATAATTCTACATTCATGCTGAAAATTCTCAAGGCTATAGCTGGTAATAATTACATGATTAATAGCTATAGATGTATCCTTCAAAATTTGGCTTAGGACACACAGCTTCTTTATATCTGGACCTGTGACAAAGAGAAGAGGATATAAACATTTCATCAATAAAATGCCACTATGGCATTTTAAGAGTAGCTAAATATCAGGAGGGAAATATGTAAATTTAACATAATAATATGGTTAAAGGAAAAACAAAAATGTCTTTTTTTTTACTCTGGTGGAAGAGCAGAGGAAGCCATAGGCAGCTCCTCTACAGAAGAACTATTAGAGGTTGGCACATGGACTCAGTCCACGTATCTGGCTTTAAACACAGGTCCAGAGGTTGGTAGTCTACTGTGTAGCAGCAACTCAGTCAATCTTGAAAAGATTTGGCCATTCATTCAAGTTAGTCCCATCTCTTTCTGAATTTTTCTCCTACTTTGAACAAATTTGTTTTTATGACTGTTCACTCATTCATTCAATGGGGTGTCATGTGTATTAAGACACAGAATTTATAAGGCAGTTGAAACTGAAGCTAGCCAATAGCCAAAGCTGTATGTAATGTGGCACATTGTATTTGGAATGGAGCATCACTTGCTCCTCTGGTTATCTAGCTACTTAACCTGGTGAGACCCAGTTGAGCTCCTCCTGATGTCCCTGAGAAATTCTTACCATCAGTAACACTGGGAATTCTCTGCCAACAGCTTATGTGGCTAGGTTTGCTTCCACACCCAAAAAGTCTGTGAGAAGACTATGTGTGCCCTACCATAAAGGAAGAGTCTAAAAACATTCCATAACAGCCTGCTCCCAATGTCACCTGCTGGGCTGTGATCTGATTTTGGTAGTTCTAGCGACAGTGTGACATCCTGCACAATAACCACCAGCGTGAGCATGCTAAGTTCTTTTGCTGGCATCATATAAAAAACAGGTTAAAAAAATACTTCTTTTCTCCAAGTACATATGTAGTACACTCACACAAATATTCTATAAAACATAATTTAATTAGATTATATGAATAAAAGCATTACAGTAATGTTAACAATCTACACAATCCTTGTAATTGTTCAAAGATAGAGTAACTCTGACAAGAAAACAGGAAATTCATTTCTGAAACAAAAACTTACTAAAGATCAATGAAAACACTGATATGTTAAGAGGATCTACTCTTTGGTCTACACAGTTGGTCTATCTTCTGTACCCTGCCTGCACATGCAGGCAACAGCCATCTTTTCTTCCACTCATCCGCCTCACAGCCTACAACAACGGCACTGCACCCAGCATTCTCTGTGTTCTGTACAAATGTGAGCTCTCTAGCTGAACGTGTGTGAGTTTAAATGTAGTAAAATAACCCTAGTAGTGAAAATGTCAGACTGTAGTGTCAAAGACAATATTATCATTCAACAAACACTTGAAATTATCCAACAGGTAGAAAAGAGGGTAAGGCAATATTGGTTTCATTCAATAAACAACAAGCTTAGAGACTGCCAGTGTCTGCAAACACCTGCAAGAAATAAGCACAATTTGTCTCTGAAACCCTCAAAATGAATTAGACGTTCCTGAAACAAGTCTGTGACCCTGAGCAGTGATGACATGTTTAGGTTACTTGACAGAGAAAAGAATGACAGTGACAGGCTAGTGCAGAGGCTAGCCAGGGGGTAAACGCAGCTATTTGACAGCTGCTTAGGATGAGTAGATAGTCCTACTGTCTATGTGATATGCTGTTGTGCTGTGGTTTGAATACTTTAACCATGACTGAAGTTTCACAACCTCGTCTTCAAACCTTGTTACAGACCGTAAATGTAATGTAATACGTCATACGAATTTTAATTTCCTGAATGCCTTTCTAAAATATGTCAAGATTAAGAATGCTAACTTCTTAACAGCAACCTAAATGTAAGGATTGTCTTACCATCAGAGAAGAGATGCTCTATTCCAACAAACAGCTGTAAAAGCTTCCCCAGCTCATACTGGGTCCTACACTGCTGCAGCATAAGCTTCAGAAGAAAACACACCTGCTCCTTCAGCCATAGAACAGGTATGGCAGAGTGGACCTTTGTGGCTGCTGTTTCAAGCTATAAAAAAAGAAGAGGGTCAGAGAAAGTGGTTTCACAGGAACAGCAAATCAAAACCTCCAAATGTGGGAATATGTAAGAAAACCAATGTGCTATCAAAAGTCACTTCCTATCACAAAAGGGGATGCTTCTTCAAGTCCTTTCAATATCAGGAATCTGCAGTGTGGCTCAGAAGAGTGGCAAAAATAAGCCCCCCTTGGCAGTTGTGTAGTTTGTCTCTTTGTGAGCCATCTCCATGTAGAGACCTGTGTGTAAAAGTCAAAGATGGGAAAGAGACCTAAAACTACTTTGGGGTGAACTGATGCAAATACTCCCAGTTACTGTCTACCAAACAGCTCTGTGAGTTGCTGTGAATTAACCAGACATATTTCACTTAAGAGCTACTTCAGAAGATATGGGCCTGCTCTTGAGCCCAGGAGATTTGAAATTCACATATGAAGGAAGACCTCTTAGACTTACTTAACACTGCCGAGCTGGTTCTACTAGTTAGCTTATAGTTTATAATACTGCTGGAGAAGGATCTCAATGAAGAAGCTTGGGTTTATGTCATTTCAATGAAATGCTAAAAATAGTAATAGGAAAATGACCCCAAGTAGCAGGCCTCATTAGTTTGAATCAGACCATGATTTCTTAGCCTTTATTTACTGGTTTACCCACCTTTGTTTCTCCAAAAAGAGGGGCTGCAGCAGGCAGATGATGGAGCTGGTTAAAGGAACAAATATATGGAAATAAAGGATTGAGACAAGAATGGAGAAGCTGCATTGTCTCTCTGCAGGAGGATGGAGCAGGAGCAGTCAGGCAAGAAGAATAAGAAGAAACCTTGGAGGACCCAACATGAAAGTCTAACTGATAAGCTGAACTTCATAAAAGTTAAAAACTTCTGCTCTAAAAAAGACAATGTCAAGAGAATTGGAAGACAAGCCAGAGACTGGGAGAAAATACTGCAAAAGGAACATCTGAAAATGGACTTTTATCCAAAATATGTAAAGAACTCTTTAAACAATAAGAAAACAAACAACCCTATTAAAAAAATGGGTCAAAGATCTTAACAGGTACCTCACCAAAGAAAATATCCAGAAGGCAAATAAGCATATGAAAAGATGCTCAACATCATGTGTGCTCAGGGAAATGCATATTAAAACAGCAAGACCCCTGGTTGGTGTGGCTCAGTTGGTTGGAGCACTGTCCCCCAACTGAAAGGCTGCAGATTTGATTCCTAGTCAGGGCACATGCCTAGGCTGCAGGTTTGATCACAGGTCTGGGTACCTACAATCCGCAGTCTGGGTGCATATGGGAGGCAATCAGTGTTTCTCTCTCTCCCGTCCTCTCTGTCTAAAAGCAATGAAGAAATGTCCTCAGGTGAGGATAAAAAACAAAAAACAAAAAATAAAACAACAATGATATATCACAGCATACCTATTAGAATGGCCAAAATCTGGAACACCAATGATACCAAAGGCTGGTAAAAACATGAAGATGCAGGAACTCTCATTAATTGTGGATAGAAATGCAAAACTGTACAGCCTCTTTGGAAGACAGTTTGATGGCTTCTTATGAAACAAAACCTACTCTTATACCATATGATCCAGCAATCGTGCTCCTTTGTATTCACCCAAAGGAGCTGAAAACTTATGTCTACACAAAATCTTGCACATTTGTGAAAAGTTGGAAGCAACCTGGATGTCTTTCAGTAGGTGAATGGATAGGCTGTGGTACATCCAGGAAGTGTAACATTATTTGTCATTAAAAAGAAAAACATGGAGAAAACTTAAGTGTATATTACTAAGAGAAAGAAGCCAATTTGAAAAGTCTACATTTTATATGATTCCAATTATAGCACATTCTGGAAAAGGCAAAACTATGGAGACAGTAAAAATATCAGTGGTTGCCAAGGATTGGGGACAAAGAGAGATGAATTGGTGGAACACAAAGGATTTCTAGGACATTAAAAATACTCTGTATGATAGTATAATAATGGAGACATGTCATTATACACTTTTCCAAATGTATAGCCAAAGAATGCACAACACTTAGAGTGAGTCACTATGGACTCTGGGTGATTATGATGTGTCAAATGGAGGTTCATCTTGGTAACAAATGGACCATTCTGGTTAGTGATACTGATAATGGGGGTATGAAAGAAATTTTGTGCTTGCCTATTAATTTTGTTATGAACTGAAACTGCTCTAACAAGTAATTCCTTAAAAATGGGAAGGGGGAAGATGGCAGAACAGAAAGCACAGGAAATCTCTCTCTACATCTATATAATGATTACACTGGCAGAATCTGTCCAATGCAACTATTTTGGAACTCTGGAGGCTCTTATGACTTGCAACTTACAGTGGAAGGTTTGGGAGATAAATTGCAATAATTATGATCAATTTCAGTCCTTAGCACAGTAGCATCTACCCATTCCTCAACCCCAGTCACGTGGGTGGCAGCTGTGCATCTGTTCTTGAAGCAGTTACACACAGCTTGTAGGAGTGTGTGGATGGGGTGTGGGGGAAGACCCAGTCTTCCAAATATAGAGCTGTACTCTGATCGCTGATTGCTGCTTCTAATCACAAAGGTGCAAAAAGGTGAGCAGCCATTTTTGTTTCAACTCTCCAACTGCTGTGAGCCCTGCCCCCTCCAGCTTAAATGACTTCCAAGGGATATAAAGGGCTGGTACCCTTTTTCTCCCTGCTTCACTTTCTGTTTTTCCTCTTTTCAAAACCCAACATTAAAGACTAGGACAGCCCTGGCTGGTGTGGCTCAGTGGATTGAGTGCCAGCCTGCAAACTAAAAGGTTGCCAGTTCAATTCCCAGACAGGGCACATGCCTGGGTTGTGGGCCAGGTCCCTGGTAGGGGGAGCTTGAGAGGCAACCACACACTGATGTTTCTCTCCCTCTGTCTCAAAATAAATAAATAAAATCTTAAAACAAAAGAAAGTATTTTTAAAAAAGAGAGAAAAGAAAAGGAACAGGGAAGTATAGCCCATTCAAAAGGAAAAAAATAAAACAATCAACAGAAACTATCTCCAAAAAGGACCTTATAGCACATATACTATATAAAACTTCAAAACAAATATTTTAAAGATGCTCAGAGAACTAAGGAAGATTTAGAAAAAGTCAAGAAATTATTTGTGAATGAAATGGAAATATCAATAAAGAGACAGAAAACCTAAAAAGAAACAAAAAAGAAATTCTGGAGCTAAAACTATAATAATAACTAAAATGAAAAATTTACTAGAGGAATTCAAAGGCAGATTTTGGCATGCAGAAGAAAGAATGGCTAACTTAAGATAAGACAATGGAAAACATTGAGTCAAAGGAAGAGAAAAAGTAAAGAGAGACTAAGGGCACATGGGACCTCATCAAGAGGACCAAATATATATCATGGGAATCACAGAAGAAGAGAGAAAGTGGTAGAGAAAATATTTGAAGAAATAATGGCTGAAAACTTCCCAAATTTGATGAAAGACATGAATATAAGCATTTGAGAAGTTCAATAAATCCCATTCAAGATGAACTCAAAGATACCCACAGAGACACATTATTCTCAAACTTTCAAAAGACAAAGACAGAATCTTGAAAGCAATGAGAAATGACTAATCACATATAATGGATCCTCAATAAGATTATCAGCAGATTTCCCTAGAAAATTTGGAGGCCAGAAGACAATGGGCCAACACATTTAGCTGTTCAAAGGGAAAATAACCTGTCAACGAAGAACCCTATATCCAGCAAAACTGTTTCTCAAAAGTGAGGGAGACCCTGACTGGTGTGGCTCAGGAGTTTAGGAGATACTCCACAAAGCAAAAGGTCACCAGTTTGGTTGCAGGTCATATTATGTGCCCAGGTTGCAGGCCAGGTCCCCCATTGGTGTGCAAGAGGCAATTGATGTTTCTCTCACATATCGATGTTTTTCTTTAGCTCCCCCCTCCCTCCCCGCTTCTCCTCTCTCTAAAAATAAGTAAAATCTTTTAAATGTATATTTTACTGATTATGGTGTTACAATTGTCCCACTTTTTTTCCCCTTTGCCCCCCTCCACCCAGTACCCCTTCCCTCCAGCAATCCTGTTCTTAGTTCATGTCCATGGGTCGTTTGTGTAAGTTCTTTGGCGTCTCCCTCTCCTATATCATTCTTAACATCTCCCTGTCTATTTTATTCCTACCAATTATGCTTCTTGATCTCTGCACCATTTTTCCCTTTCTCCCCGTTCCCTCTCCCAGCTGATAACCCTCTGAATGATCCCCATACCTATGATTCTGTTCCTGTTTTGGTTGTTTTCTCAGTTTGTTTCTGTTTTTATTTTTTAGATTTAGTTGTTGATAGTTGTGAGTTTGTTGTTATTTTAATGTACACTGATTAAAGACATAAAAAAAATGAAACCCCATGTTCCTAGATTGGATGATAATGTCTAAATGTCAATATTATCCAAAGCAATACAGATTCAAGCAATCCTTATTAAAATCCCAATGTGGCACTTCCAGCCAAGATGAAAGCGTAGGTGGACACACTGTGCCTCCTCACACAACCAAGATTAAGGACAACAAAGATTTAGAAACAAAAAAACAACCACATCTCACAGAAAACTGAACTGTAACGAAGTTCAACAACCATTCATCCAGACCGGTAGGAGGGGTGGAGTCAGTAGCCTGTGAAGAGGGATCGTGGCAGGAGAAAGCCATGGTTGGCGGTTCTGGGCATGTAGGCAGGGGCTGGCAGACCCCAGCGCACAAGCAGCTGCTAGCAGACCCTGGGCGTGCAAGGGGGCTAGCTGACTGAGGACACACATTTGCGTGCAGATAAACCAGGCGAAATGGGGAGACAGACCACGCAACCCAGGGCCCCAGTGCCAGGAAATAAAGCCTAAAAGCACCAATTGAAAACACTTGTGGGGGGTTGAAGTTTCGGGAGAGACTCCCAGCCTCACAGGAGAGTACGTTGGAGAGACCCACAGGGTCCTAGAACATACACAAACCCACCCACCCGAGAATCAGCACCAGAAGGGCTTGATTTACTTGTAGGAAACGGCCAAAGGGACTAAAATATGAGAGAGAGTGGAGCAAGCGCCATTGTTCCCTCTTGGACCCTGCCCCCACATACAGCATCACAACCCAGCAACTGGGCTTCCCCGCCCTAGGGAACACCTAAGGCTCTACCCCTCATATGTAACAGGTGCAACCAGACCACCCCCCCCAAAAAATATATATATATATGGCTCAAGTGGAAGAACAAATCAAAGCTCCAGAGCCAATACTTCTAAGCAACCAAGAGACAGCCAACTTATCAGATGCACAGTTCAAAGCACTGGTCATCAGGATGCTCACAGAATTCGTTGATTTTGGTTGCAAATTAGATGAAAAAATGAAGGTTACACTAAGTGAAATGAAGGAAAATACACAGGGAACCAATAGTGATAGGAAGAAAACTGGAACTCAAATCAATGGAGTGGACCAGAAGGAAGAAAGAAACAAACAAACAGAAAAGAATGAAGAAACAAGAATTCAAAAAAATGAGGAGAGGCTTAGGAATCTCCAGGACATCTTTAAACGTTCCAACATCCAAATTATAGGGGTACCAGAAGGGGAAGAGGAAGAGCAACAAGAGGAAAAGTTATCTGAACAAATAGTAAAGGAGAACTTCCCCAATCTGGCAAAGGAAATAGACTTCCAGGAAGTCCAGGAAGCTCAGAGAGTCTCAAAGAGGTTGGATCCAAGGAAGCACACACCAAGACACATCATCATTACATTAGCCAAGATTCAAATGAAGGAGAGAATTCTAGAAGCATCAAGGGGTAAGAGGACAGTCACCTACAAAGGAGTTCCCATCAGACTGTCAGCTGATTTCTCAAAAGAGACCTTACAGGCAAGAAGGGGCTGGAAAGAAGTATTCCAAGTCATGAAAGTCAAGGACCTCCATCCAAGATTGCTCTATCCAGTGAAGCTGTCATTTAGAATGGAAGGGACGATAAAGTGCTTCTCAGATAAGGTCAAGTTCAAGGAGTTCATCATCACCAAGCCCTTATTATATGAAATGTTAAAGGGACTTATCTAAGAAAAAGAAGATAAAAAAAATATGACAGTGAAAAGACAGCGAACTCACAGCTATTAACAACCACACCTAAAACAAAAGCAAACTAAGCAAACAATAGAACAGGAACAGAACCACAGAAATGGAGATCATATGGAGGGTTAGCAACAGGGGACTGGGAGGAGGAGAGAGGGGGAAAAGGTACAGAGAATAAGTAGCATAGATGGTAGGTAGAAAATAGACAAGGGGAGGGCAAGAATAGTGTGGGAAATGTAGAAGCTAAAGAACTTATGACACATGGACATGAACTAAAAGGGGGGGAATGTGGGTGGCAGGGGGGTGCAAGGTGGAGGGGAATGAAGGGGGGAAATGGGACAAGTGTAATAGCACAATCAATAAAATCAAACAAATAAATAAATAAGTGAAATCCCAATGTTTTCGCAGAAATAGAAAAACCCATCCTATCATATAGAATTTCAAGGGACGCCAAAGAACCAAAACAATCTTGGAAAAGAACAAAACTCACACTTATTTACTAAAACTTACTACAAAGCTACTGTAATCAAAATTATGTGGTACTGAAATAAAAATAGACACGTAGACCAATGGAATATAACAGAAAGCCCAGAAATAAATCCTTGCACATATGATCAAATGATTTTTGACAAGGGTGACAAAATAGTTCGATGAAGGTAGCACACTCTTTTCAACAAGTGGTGCTGGAAAAACAATATCCACATGCAAAAAAATAAAGTTGGACCCTTACCTAACAAAACATACAAAAATTAACTCCAAATGGACAAAATATCTAAATCTGAGATCTAAAAGAATACAATTAGAAGAAAACATGGATAAAAGCTTTACAACACTGGATTTGGCAATGATTTCTTGAAAATGACACCAAAGGTGCAGATAACAAAAGAAAAATATACAAATTGGACTTCATGAAAATTTCATAATTTTATGTATAAGAGATACTATCAAAAAATAAAAAGGCGACTCACACAATGAGAAAAAATATTTGCAAATCATATATCTGGTATGGGATTAATACCCAGACTATGAGAGAATTCCTAAAACTCAACAACAAAAAAAACAAACAACCCAATTCAAAAATGGGTAAAGGACTTGAATGACATTTCTCCAGAGAAGACATACAAATGGTTAATAAGCATATGAAAAGATGTTCAACATCATAATCATTAAGGAAATGCAAATCAAAACTGTAATGAGATACAATCTCACACCCATTAGTATGATTACTACTAAAAAAACAAACCAGAAACCAAGTATTGGTGAGGATGTAGAGAAATCGGAACCCTTTTGCACTATTGGTGGAGATATATATAGTCACTGTGGAAAATAGTATGGTGGTTCCTCAAAAAATTAAAAATATAATTATGATATTATCCATCAATTCCACTTCTGAGTAGACACCCAAAAGAATTGAAAGCAGGATCTCGAAGAACTAATTGTACACCATGTCATTACAGCATTATTCACAATAGTGAAAATGTGGAAGCAACCCAAATGGACCAGCAAAATGTGGTATATACATGCAATGCAACATTATTCAGCATTAAAAAGGAAGGAGATCCTGGCATATGCTACAACATGGATGAACTCTGAAGACATTATGCTTAGTGAAATAAGTCAGTCACAAAAAGACAACTACTGTATAATTTAACTTATATGAGATACTTAGTCAAAATCATAAAGACAGAAAACAGAATAATGGTTGCCAAGGGTTAGAGACAGGGGAATGAATTATTGTTTAATGAGTATAGCTTCAGTTTTACAAGATGAAAAGAGTTATTATGGAGATGGATGGTGGTGATGGTTGCACAATATTGTGAATGTATTTAATACCATTGAACTGTACACTTAAAATGGCTAAGAGGGTAAATGTTATGTGTATTTGACCACAATAAAAAGTAATACTAAAAAAAAAAAAAAAAAAAAAAAAAAAAAAAAAAAAAGAAGAAGAAGAAGAAGATACCTGTTAGGGCCCCAGCCATAGAGAGTGATAGACCAAGGAAATTAATACCCTTATTTTTTGTGATTTAGAAACCTCAGGAATATTTGAATAACTGATTCTGTATTTTTAAATAATAAATAATAATCTTCATTACAGTTAAGACCAATGTGATTGAGGGCAAAGCCATATCGAGGTTCCACTGTGATATATTTGTTGGGTAGAATCAGTAAGTAGTTTTGTCTCATTTATCATAGAGCTCCTCTGTGGTAGACAAGGCAAAAGTGCCAAAACCTCAAGCAGAACTCAGGCATAGTTCTTTTCCTTCCTTATAAATTCCTCCCTGCCCCTGCCATAGGGTTAATTATTGAAGCACTATGTGATAAATGGGCCTGAAACAAACTCCTGATAAGTAAAGCCTGAAATTGACCACAAGACTCAGCATCATTTGGACAGGGACCACTGTAAGTGTTGATTTAAAAAAAAAAAAAAAAAAAAAAACACCATTCACACTCAATGCTGCTGGAGTTATCCTGAATTGGTAGAACATGGCTCATGCATCACCATACTCCTCTCCAGCATCCATAGCAGATACCATTAACTCCTTTCCCAATGAACTTGGCTGCAGCATCAGGATACTGATCAGAGCTATAGCACATTAGATGGAACCTCTGTCATCCTTGGCAACCGAGGTGCTATAAGCAGGGCCACTGCAACTCCTGCCCTGCCTCCCCATCCCTGGAACAGTACACATGACTTAGTTTGAATCATGCCACATAACAGCTATTCACCTGCTGCCACCTCCTGACTACTAGCAGACGACAGGCCACTCTAAGGAATTTCAAATCAGCGAGAAAGAGCATATAGTTCTAACTTACAGTTTCAAGGGTCTTCTGGAACTCCAGTAGTTTAGCTTCGGCTTCCTTATAATTCTTGAAGAACATACAGAGTTCATACATTTCCATCATCAATAGTAATGGGGAATCCTTTGAAGAAGAGTTTGAATGAAATGTAAAAATTCTGAACTTAATACTGTTTTCTCATGAAAAATGCCAATATAAGAATGTTAAAGTTAAAAATATGCATGTTAAAAAGAAAGGAAGTTTATACTTCTTTTTCCTTTTGGAAAAAGATACTCTGTCCAGGTATATCTACTCAACAGTCC
Organism: Glossophaga mutica; assembly: GCA_039655065.1. Taxonomy (NCBI): domain Eukaryota; kingdom Metazoa; phylum Chordata; class Mammalia; order Chiroptera; family Phyllostomidae; genus Glossophaga; species Glossophaga mutica. The sequence continues at coordinate 61,591,148 of CM077303.1, read as the reverse complement.
ATTTTCTGTCTGTTCTATACTTGGTCCACTACACATGAGCAAACATGTTGCACTAGATGGTGCTAGGAAACCTCTACATACACTCCTAGAAAATGGGCTCTACTGACCTGCCAACCTACTGCTCCCTGTGGCATCAATCCATACAGTTCCATCATGTCAATGTGAAATTTTCAGTCAGAGGACAGAGTTTGGAATCAGAAAGCATGGATCTGAGCTGTAAGTGCACCGCTTACCAAAATACTTTGAGACCCTGAGCATGTTACTTAAGTTCTGTAAGCCTTGGTTTATTACTCTGTAAAATGAGGATAAGACCTCTTCATAATATCCTCATACATATTATCTTTGTATAGGATTATTGTGAGAATTAGCTAAAATAATGTATACAAAGCCATTGTTAAATAAACGGTAGTTATTATTTATTGTTGGCTAAAAAAAATAAATTCAGGAATAGGAATAACTGAAAAAGTCAGAATGGGATATTCTAAAGTAACCCTTTTTTTAAAAAATTGTTGATGGATTTTAGAAAGAAAGAGAAAGGAGGGAGAGAGAAAGAGAGAGAGAGTGCATTGATTTTTGCTGTTCCACTTATTTATGCACTCATTCATTGGCTAATTCTCATATGTGCCCTGACTGGGGATCAAACCCACAACCTTAGTATATCAAGACAATGCTCTAATCAGCTGAACTATCCAGCCAGGGCTAAAGTAAACCTTTTAAACTCAGGAAAGAAATGAAGTGACTATCACTACCTTAAAGAAAAGTTGGAAACCTCTGATGAGAGTTTTGCTCTTCTGCCTTCTTAATAATGTTCTCCAGATGACTGAGAGGTCCTCCAGGTCCCAGGTATGACCCTCCACGGAGCCCTGAATGTGTCCCATTGCTTCAGCTGCAACACTGTCCTCCACAGAAGTGATGATCCAAACACAGAGACAAGGAATAGCACTGGCATCCTACCACGGGATAAGAACTTTTCAAAGTAAAATAACAACAGGCGTGGATTACTTGATAGAGGAAGTCTCCAGCAATGCTACAACTATGGATGGCTATTTCCTGTTCAGAACAAGTTACCTCAGTAAATTTGTTAATAAAGCTTGAAAAACCTCCAAACATGAAACAAACTTGAATGAACAACCAAGGGACTTTTGTAAATCATTCTGTAGACTCAGGGTGTAGTATGGCAGGTTAAAAGGCCAGAGACTGAGAGGATATGTGTGAAAGACAGGGAAGTGCTAAGTATAAGAAAATATAACTGTCCACTATAGAACTGCTGACCAAGGGACTGTCTAGACCACAGATGGCAAGCACAAGGCCCACAGACCAAACCTGCTTTTATCCAGCCCAGCACCTTGTTTCTACCTGGTGGCAGCACTGAGCTCCTTGCCCCTAGTTAAGTAGTTACATTTATACAGTCCTAAAATTCCATTCAGCCCTTTAAAGGCAACCTTGAGGCTGATGTGGCCCCAGTGACATGAGTCTGACACTCCTGATGTAGACTATCCTTCTTCCTGGTTCAAAGGCTGTGGTGGTCAGCCCACCAAAGCATCCTTCTCTGTGACTGACAACCAGGAACCAAGGCTCTGACCACAAGAAAGTGCACGATGGCCTGGGTCCTAAGTTGGAGAAGCATAAAACATTGCAGTGACCTTGGAAATACATGCTAGAGCCTCAATACCATCATCCTCCCACATGCTCCCTGATTATCAGCCTCCCTATCTCTCCCCACTTTTTCTATTGCTCTCTGGATCCTTAACTGAGGCTTCTCATGATCCTCACCTGGAGACATGAAGCTAGGACACTAAGAATTGGGGCCTGTTGTTTCACTGCTTCAGCCAGAAGCCAGCACCAGGAGTTTAGTTCCTTTGAGCACCAGAGCAAAATTTCAAAGAAATCAGTTATCTCTTCTTTGTGTCTCTGGAGTTCCTGGGGGCACTTGTTGCAGACTTGATCACTGTCCATGCTGGAGTTGGACACTGAGGGCAAGTTCTCAAAAGCCAGCCTTAAGTGGTCTTGAAGGATAGGGCTGAAGTACTGGAGAAGAGATTTCACCTGGAAAACATATTAGATGATTAAAACAGACAACCAAGTTTATTTTTTATTTTTAAAGATTTTATTTATTTTTAGAGAGAGGAGAAGAGAAGAAGAAAGATATGGAGAGAAAACATCAACACAAGAGAGAAACATCAATCAGTTGCCTCTCACACATGCCCTGACCGGGGACAGAACCCGCAACCCAGGCATGTGCCCTGACTGGGAATCAAACTGGTGACCTTTCACTTTGCAGAATGATGCCCAACCAACTGAACCACACTGGTTAGGGCAAATTTATTTTTATTTCTTTTTTATCTTTCAATTATAGTTGACGTTCAATATTATTTTATATTAGTTTCAGGTGTATGGTATATGGTTAGACATTTATATAATTTACAAAGTGATCCCCTCAATAAGTCTAATACCCACCTGGCACTATACATAGTTACTACAATATTACTGACTACATTCCATATGCTGTACTTTACATCCCCATGACTGTTTTGTAACTGCCAATTTGTACTTCTTAATCCCTTCACCTTCCATCTGGCAACCCTTAATTTGTTCTATGAGTCTGTTTCTGTTTTTGTGTGTTTCTTTTGTTCTTTAGATTCACATATAAATGAAATCATATGGTATTTATCTTTCTCTCTCTGACTTATTTTACTTAGCATAATACCCTCTCTGTCCATCCATATTATCTAAAATGGTAAGATTTCATTCTTTTTAATGGCTAAGTAATATCCATTGCATATATGTGCCACATCTTCTTTACCCAATTGTCTATTTTATTTTTTTAGGAGAGAGGGGAAGGGAGGGAGAAAGAGAGGGAAAGAAACATCAATGTGTGGTTGCCTCTTGCACTCTCCCGACCAGGGACCTGGCCTGCAACCCAGGCATGTGCGCCCTGACTGGGAACCAAACCAGCGACCATTTGGTTTGCAGGTCCACACTCAATCCACCGAGCTACACCAGCCAGAGTCCAACTGTCTATTGATGGGCACTTAGGTTGCTTCCATATCTTGGCTATTGTAAATAATGCTGCAACGAACATAGTGGTGCACATATTTTTTTGAATTAGTGTTTGGGATTTCTTCAGATAAATATCCAGAAGTGGGATTGCTGGTTCATAAGGTAGTTCTATTTGTAGTTTTTTGAGTAACCTCCAAACTGTTTTCCATAGTGGTTGCACCAGTCCGCAATCCCACTAAGAGTGCACGAGGCAGATAACCAAGTTTCAATGTCAGCTGGAGCTGAAAATGTTAGAAAAAAACATAGGCAAAATTGTTCTTTTTCAACCTCAATTGTGTCAGAGGTGACCATATAATTTTACAAAGTTGTTTGTTGCTTCTGACTGAATTTCTATTTGCAATCTGGAATCACAAAACTGTTCCTTCATCTCAGTACTAATGACTGTCCTTTGCCTGATGCCAACCCACTGAAATTTTAGTAAAAAAACAGTATTGTATCAAACAAAAGTGTATGTGTTCACAACAGAAAGAACACTATTTTTATTCTAAGAAGTGTTCCAATATCCTCTTCTTGAATAACTTGCAACAATCAGTGGCTTACCTCCTCAGGGTGGTAATTATGGAGCTGGCTGTGAATAATGAACTGTAACCAATCATTTGCTTTGGCACATTCTCTAAGGTAAGCTGTGCTCAGTTTCACATTGTGGAGCCTGCAGAACTGTACCACTAATGTCCAATGGCTGCTAGATTCATTGGATAACCTGTAATTGGGGGTGAAGAGGTAGAGAAAAAAAACTTGTTAAAATATTGCTTTAGTTTTAAACTGAAAATCAGTAAAAATTAAATAAATTTAACCACAGTATATTCTCTAAAAAGCTTTTCAACAAATACCAAATATTTATTAGACTGCTTTGAAAAAACAAAAAAAGGACTCCTATCTATAACACACAATAGCTTTCTTAGCATGCTGGTAGAATTCATTCCTTTTGTCAACCAAGTATCTGTCAAATTAGCTACATTCAATCTTTAGGAGAACTGAGAAAATAGTCACTTAAGAAATGTTCTGAGTGCTTAATTATCTTTCATAATTCACTTTAGAAAATCAGAGCCCTGACAGGTGCTTGGACTTCTTCATTAAGGGGAGGGTGCCTGTTCCTGCTAAAAGTAGGAAACTGTTGAAAGCAGAGTCAGTGATAGGAGTTACAGAAGAATGGTGTGTTCCTAGGGTCTGGCATGGCTGGGTCAGCCCCAGTGGGATAGCACAGAGGAAAGATAGTGAGAATGTAGAGAGCAGAGCAAAAGTAGGTTTACAGTTGTTCAAGTGAAAAAATAGTACAATAATTAATAAATAATACAAGAATAAACTGTTTCACATATTCACAACTGTAAACCTACTTTTGCTGCACTCTGTATCAGGAGAGGGGCTTTTGTGGATAGATGCTCACCTCAACTTCCATTATCAACTGACATATTAGCAAGAAAAAATTAAGGATATCAGAGTCAAATTTTCTGATATCCTTCCCACAGCATCTGAAATGACTTCAACATGTAACACTTAACAGACTTCCCTGACCTGTAGGGCAGTGGAAGACAGAAAGCTCCTCTCCAACTCTTCGAAACTACATCTCTTAAGAGGGAATCATTACTTTCACCTTCCTTTTACTAATGGTAAGATGCACTTAAAACCCATTATCCAAAAAAATTAAAAAGAAAGAAAGAAAGAAAGAAACCCCCATTATCCATTTACTAAGAATCTGTTATATGCTGGATGAGTAAGAAGATAAGGCCTAGTGGGATTGGTGAAAAACTATGAGATGTTAGAGGAAAGACTCGGCAAACACATGGGAACAATAAAACTTGCTGGAAAAAAGGTTGGGATTACAGTTTACAAACCTTTTTATTTCTTGTTGTTGAATGCTGTTCCATATACCTTCTTCTAAGAGAACAAGCAACTCTTCTATGGCTGCCCTTTCACCCTCAGCCAGTTTAGAGAGTTTTTCGGCTATAAGAAATATAAACAACAAATTTGGTCAAGAAAAAAAAGGTAGGAACTAGGCATTTCTGTTTGAAAAGTGTGGTCCAGGGCCACTTCAGTATCCAATTAAAGGACCCAAGAAAGTGAGTTAAAGAACACACCCTGCGGGAAAAGGATGAAACAGGAAGATCACCGTTTCTTCCCCAGCCACTCACAAGTCAATGCCTTAACCAGCGGCCTGCAGGACGCATGCAGCTCAGCACGGCAATGAATGCGGCCCAACACAAAATCGTAAATTTACTTAAAACACTGAGATTTTTTTGTGATTATGTGTCACAATGTATTTACTGTGTGGCCCAAGACAACTCTCCTTCTTCCAGTGTGGCCCAGAGACACCAAAAGGTTGGACACCCCTGCCTTAGACTTATTCATCCCAGGTCCTTCAAACAAACCAAGCCACAGAAAGAAAAGGTGCTATACCTAGAGACTCTCTGATAAAGCTATATTGAGCATCTTCGTTTGTACACCTGTAGTTCAGAATTATATTGGCCACTTTCATATCAACTCTGAGCTTGAGGCTGTCGAGGCCAAGCAATTCTAAGAAACAAACACAGGCAGCTCCTATTGAAGGCACGTGGAAGGAAGAGAGGCCTAAAACATAGGCTTCATTGCCTACTTGCTGGATCCTGAAAAAGAAAGGAAGCAAAATCATAACAGCATATGAAAACTGCATCTCATCACAAAAAGCAGATGGAATTACATCAGTGGTACACAGAGTGTCAGACACCTGTGATTTTTGGCTTCCTCCCCCTTCCCTTTTTGCAGCCCTTGTACACATTCACTCAGGTTCTTGGTAGCTTTTATCTGTCTTTTGGCTCCATAGTCTCACCATTTCCTTATATTTTACCTTCTCCTAAAACACCTACTCACAATCCAGATTATTCTGTTTCAAATTTCATCCAGGGAACAGGGAGTGACTTTTCCAAAAGATTGCCTACTTGTGATCTTGTCAATTATATGTACACAAACTACCAAGAAAATGAATGCCACTTAAGGTTTGACATCTTAAAGCACATACACTTTAAAGGACTCATGTGTACTTTTATATGCATAGAAAATTTTTGAGGAAAGACTCTCAAGAAATTAATCATGCTCATTTACTATGGAGAATGAGGATATAAGACAGGGATTTTTACATTTCATTTTACACCCTTCTGAGCTACTTGAATATTGTCCATAAAAATGCATTACTTCATTAATTATAAACAAACCAATAATTTCAAGGGGGAGAGGGTTGTAAGAGGATTAAATAGTAATAGAAAAAATACAATAAAAAATAAAAAGAAAACAAACCAATTAAGTAAACCAAACAAAGATCTTAAATAAAGAATCCACAACTCATAGAATTCTCTCTTAGGCTTATGGTAACATCTGGCAAGCTCCTGGATCATTTTTTAAGTAGGATTTTAAGATATATGTATTATCTTTTAAAATATACTTATCTTTTTTCCTAGTAACAAAAGTAACAAAGTAACACACACTAAATGTCAAAAATTTGGGGTACATTAGAAGTGCACGGATGAAAAAAATCACCATCCAAATATAATCACTGTTAACTCAGGTATACATGTTCCAGTACATTTTTTTAAATGTACATGTAAAATACACTGATATGCTTTTAATAAACAGTACAAACTGTTTTACATACTCACAGCTGTTTGGGTGTCTTGCTCTTAGTTAACTCTTGGACCAGAAAAGTACCAAATGCAAATGATGGCCGCCCATGATATAAATAATAAGCAAAATTCAGACGTTCCACTATAGCATATTTATTCACCAGGTCAGGGCTAGAGAAATGTGGGAGATGACTGGATGCATCTGAAGGGAAAGTGAAGCAATATTAACGCTCTGCACCTTACTGCGATTAATTGTAGATTTGCACATGGAAATCTTAAATCTGCAATGGTAAAAGAAAACTGGTTGCTATAATTGTTTTGTACCATTGTGTCACTCTGAACCACCAAAATATAACAGTTTTATTTTAATATGGAGAGACGGTCCTCATTTTATGCAAAAATGTGTACTGGAGAAGCTGCATGAAAATTTATAAATTGTGTTTTCCCCCACTGAACTTATTGTAATTTCAGATGCTTTAATTCTATATGTAACTTTACAACGGCAGCAACCCTTTAGCTGCAAAATCTCTTCCAAAGATCTGCAAATGCTTTTTAATTCATTCATGCAGCTCATTATGCAATAAAATTCCTACTTAACATATTTGTGTCTCCTCTATTTACCATGGCCAACCCACTGTACTATTCTCCAATAAATACCTTGAGAAGAACATCTTTTTCTCCATATTAATACCCTCCTGCACCTCCTCTTGTCATCACTAGCTGTGTTTCCTGATGTTGTATGCATACAGCACCTTATTATCTACATGTTGGTACCATCTTTCCAAGACCAGTGGAGTGACTCAGTTTAAAGTTCCTCTATGCCAATGAAAATAGCCCCCAAAATTTTCTTTTCTACTCTTAGAGAAATCTAAAGTCAGAAGATATCTAGAGGTGAGAAGTTAATATGAAATAACCATTCCTGTCAAGCCCTAATATTTGTCTCTTAACCACTTACTCCCTATTTAAAAAATAAAGAAAGATAACATTCTGAACTGTTAAAGGAACCAATTCTGGAAAATACTGTACGTGTTCTCATTTTCAAAGTTCAAAGCTTATTTCTGAAATAAAGTTTTATCCTCCTATGGAATTTCAAAGAATTTTTTATATTGTGACTTGGCTCCTACAAAAAAAGACGAAGACCTCAATGGTGTCTTGTCATCTTACAAGCTATTACTTAAAAGTGCACCCCCTTTGAGATGAAAAGTTGTCACATTACATGCCTTATCTCCATGTTTCCGAGATCACAGTAATTTTGTTAACTTATTAATTCCATATAAAGCTACTTATTCATTAAATATTTGCCGAATACATGTCAAGTGTATGGTACTTTCAGGTGCCAAAAGAGTAAACTTAAGTTTTTTATTCAAATAAGACCCTGATTTTTTAGGAATTGCGGTCTAGTGTGGAGATTGCGTGTAAGAGAAAATTCTACCCGAAGGGAAAATTTTCTTTTTCTCTGGCCTGCCACAGAAGCAGTCATCATGAAGTTTCTTTATATCCCCTTTCAGTGGTAAATCACATGAAAAAGTCAGTAAACATTCTAATTAAATACAATTCTCCAATTTTATGAATCTGTATTATTGTTTCATTTACTTTGTGCTTTATTTGTTCAAATATGTTTTAAATGTCTGAAAACCAGGCAGGAAACATGCACACCTTCAATTTCCTGTTTCCCTGGTATGTACCTACCAACCTACTAGAGTGCTCAGTCTCCCAGACAGAGGTCATGACCGTGGCTAAGTGATGGTGTTGGATGCTAAGAACAGGATAGAGGATTCTGTCTATTTGCTAGTAACTTCACTAAGATTAGAGCAATTGTTTTCATTTGACAATGCAATAAGCACTACTTTATTTAGCACTCAACAAATAGTTTTTGAACATCTATTATAGGCCTGCAATGGGCTCTGGACACAGGTAAATTCAATATACTAACATTTGAATTTATAAAACTGACACATTAGAAAATCCATGTTTATGTATGTCAATAAATATGGGTTATATATCATGTGCTAAGTACTAATTTGAAGCCAACTTTAGAATAGTTTAGGTGGAGGCACCACAGGTAATGTGATATTAAAGGCTAACTCTAAATGCAAAAAAAAAAAAAAAAAAAAGAATCAAAAAGAAAAAGCAATTTAAGAATGGCATATGATGGCAAGAAATATTCCAAGCAATGAGAACCAAAGGCCTGCAACCCAGACTACTTTACCCAGCAAGGCTTTCAATCAAGATAGAAGGCCAAATAAGGAGCTTCCCAAACAAAAGAAGTCTAAAAGAATACACCTCTACCAAACCAATGCTGCAAGAGATACTAAAGGGACTGCTTTAAGGGAAGAAAGGAAAAGACAGAGAGAGAAAGAAAGAGAGGAACACAGGTACGAAAATGGCAATGAATAAATACTTATCAATAATAACCTTAAATGTAAATGGATTAAATGCTCCAATCAAAAGACATAGAATAGCTGAATGGATAAGAAAGCATGACCCACACATATGCTGTCTACAAGAAATCCACCTCAGGACAAAAGACATACACAGGCTCGACTTCCGGCCAAGATGGAGGCGTAGGCGGACACACTGTGCCTCTTCTCACAACCAAAATTAAGGACAACAAATATTTAGAAACAAGAAAACAACCAGAACTTATAGAAAACTGAACTGTACGGAAGTCCAACAACCATTCATCCAGACCGGTAAGAGGGGCGGAGTCGCGGCAGGAGAAAGTGGAGGTGCGGACCCAGGAACGCAAGCAGCAGTGGCTGGCAGTTCCCAGGTGCACAGGCGGCGGCTGGCGGTCCCCGGGACTACAGGGAGCAGCTGGCGGACCCCGGGCACTGGGGGGCAACTATGCAGAACCAGTGAGGCCGCACAAGGCGGCTGGCTGACTGACCAGGTGGTCTCACATTCGAGCGCGCAGACAGTCCAGGTGGAGGGGAAGTGGCGGAGGGGACTGAATCCAGGAGAGAGTGGAGCAGGCGCCATTGCTCCCTCTCAGGCCCCACCCCCACATATAGCGTCACAACCCAGCGACTGGGCTGCCCCGCACTGGGGAGCGCCAGAGGCTCCACTCTTCACTACGTAACAGCACGCACGCGTGCGCAGATAATCCAGGTGAAGGGGAAGCAGCGGAAAGGGCCGGAGTCCAGGAGAGAGCGGAGCAGGCGCCATTGCTCCTTCTCAGACCCTGCCCCCACCTGTAGCGTCACAACCCAGTGACTGGGCTGCCCCGCCCTGAGGAACACCTAAGGCTCCACCCCCTCACTACGTAATAGCCGCGACCAGACTGAAACCAAAACAACAACAACAAAAAAAACCCCACCAAAAATGGCTCAAACCGGAAAACAAATAAAAGCCCCAGAGCCAATTCCTCTAAGCAGTGAAGAGATAGCCAACCTGTCAGATGCACAGTTCAAAGCACTGGTCATCAAAATGCTCACAGAATTGGTTGATTTTGCTCACAAACTAGATGAAAAAATGCAGGCTACAATCCGTGAAATGAAGGAAGATGCATGGGGAACTGATAGAGATGGAAGGAAAACTGGGACTCAAATCAATGGAGTGGACCAGAAGGAAGAAACTAACAACCAAACAGAAGACGAGGAAGAAACAAGAATTCAAAAAAATGAGGAGAGGCTTAGGAACCTCCAGGACATCTTTAAACGTCCCAACATCCGAATTATAGGGGTCCCAGAAGGGGAAGAAGAACAGCAACGAGTGGAAAACTTATTTGAACAAATAATAAAAGAGAACTTCCCCAATCTGGCAAAGGAAATAGACTACCAGGACGTCCAGGAAGCTCAGAGAGTCCCAAAGAAGTTGGACCCAAGGAGGAACACACCAAGGCACATCGTAATTACATTAGCCAAGATTCAAATGAAGCAGAGAATTCTAGAAGCAGCAAGGGATAAGGGGACAGTCACCTACAAGGGAGTTCCCATCAGACTGTCAGCTGATTTCTCAAAAGAGACCTTCCAGGCAAGAAGGGGCTGGAAAGAAATATTTGAAATCTTGAAAAGCAGGGACCTACATCCAAAATTGCTCTATCCAGCAAAGCTGTCATTTAGAATGGAAGGGAAGATAAAGTGCTTCTCAGATAAGGTCAAGTTCAAGGAGTTCATCATCACCAAGCCCCTATTATATGAAATGTTAAAGGGACTTATCTAAGAAAAAGAAGATAAAACTATGACAATGAAAAGACAACAAACTCATAGCTATCAAGAACCACACCTAAAACTAAAGCAAACTAAGCAAACAGCTAGAACAGGAACAGAAACACAGAAATGGAGATCATATGGAGGGTTAGCAATAGGGGCGTGGGAGGAGGAGAGAGGGGGAAAAGGTACAGAAAATGAGTAGCATAGATAATGGGAAAAAAATAGACAGGGGGAAGGCAAGAATAGTTGGGAAATGTAGAAGCTAGAAAACTTATGACCCATGGACATGAACTAAAGGGGGGAATGTGGGTGGGAGAGGGTGGGTGGGGTGGAGGGGAATGATGGGGGAGAAATGGGACAACTGTAATAGCATAATCAATAAAATATATTTAAAAAAAAAAAAAAAGACATACACAGGCTCAAAGTGAAGGGCTGGAAACAAATTTTCCAAGCAAATGGTCAGGAAAAAAAAGCTGGGGTAGCAATACTCATATCAGACAAAATAGACTTCAAAAGAAGGGCCATAAAGAGAGACCCAGAAGGTCACTTCATAATACTCAAGGGAAGAATCCACCAAGAAGACATAAATATTGTAAATATATATGCACCCAACGGAGGAGCACCTAAATACATCAAGAAAATTTTAGAGGACTTCAAGAAAGATATAGACAGCAACACAATTATAGTAGGTGATTTTAACACCCCACTGTCAAAAATGGACAGATCTTCCAAACAAAATATCAACAAAGATATTGTGGAATTGAACAACACTCTAGAGGAAATGGACTTAACTGATATATATATAGAGCCCTTCACCCCAAAGAAGCTAAATACACTTTCTTTTCAAATGCACATGGAACATTTTCAAAGATAGACCACATGATAGGACACAAATCAAGCCTCAACAAATTCAAGAAAATTGAAATCATACCAAGCATTTTCTCTGACCACAAGGGACTGAAACTAGAAACCAACCCCAAGGAGAAAAACCCAAAACCCTCAAAATCATGGAGATTGAATAGCATGCTATTAAACAATGAATGGGTCAAGAATGAAATTAGGGAGGAAATCAAAAAGTTTCTGGAAACAAACGATAATGAACTCACATCGACCCAAAACTTATGGGACACAGCAAAGGCAGTCCTCAGAGGGAAGCTTATAGCGATACAGGCCTATCTAAAAAAGACAGAAACATCTCAAACAAACAACCTAACCCTTCGCCTACAAGAACTTGAGGAACAACAACAAAGACAGCCCAGAGCAAGTAGAAGGAAAGAAATAACCAAGATAAGAGCAGAATTAAATGACATAGAGACTAAAAGCACAATCCTAAAGACCAATGAATCCAGGAGTTGGTTCTTTGAAAAGATCAACAAAATTGACAAGCCTTTAAGCAGGCTCATCAAGAAAAAAAGAGAGAGGACTCAAATAAACACAATCAGAAATGAAAGAGGAGATATTACAACTGACACCGCAGAAATACAAAGGATTGTAAGAAATTACTACGAAGAACTGTATGCCAAGAAATTTGAAAACCTAGGTGAAATGGACAGGTTTCTAGAAAAATATAACCTTCCAAAACTCAATGAAAAAGAAACAGAAAGCCTGAACAGACCAATAACGGCTGGTGAAATTGAATCAGTAATCAAAACACTCCCGATGCACAAAAGCCCTGGACCAGATGGCTTCACAGGAGAATTCTACAAAACATTTAAGGAAGAGCTAACCCCTATTCTCCACAGACTATTCCAGAAAATCCAAAAAGATGGAAGACTCCCAAACTCTTTTTATGAAGCCAGCATCATCCTAATTCCAAAACCAGATAAAGACACAACAAAGAAGGAGAACTTCAGGCCAATACCACTGATGAACATAGATGCTAAAATCCTCAACAAAATATTGGCAAACCGCATCCAACAACACATTAAAAAGATCGTACACCACGACCAAGTGGGATTCATCCCAGGGATGGTTCAACATTCGCAAATCAGTAAATGTAATTCATCACATAAGCAAAAGCAAAGACAAAAATCACATGATCATATCAATGGATGCGGAAAAAGCATTTGATAAGGTACAGCACCCATTTATGATAAAAACACTCAGCAAAGTGGGAATAGAGGGAGCATTCCTCAACGTAATAAAGACTATATATGAGAAACCTACAGCCAGCATCATACTCAACGGGCAAAGACTAAATTCTTTTCCACTAAAATCAGGAACAAGACAAGGCTGTCCACTCTCTCCACTTCTATTCAACATAGTATTGGAAGTATTAGCCACAGCGATTAGACAAGAAAAGGAAATAAAAGGCATCCAACTTGGAAAGGAGGAAACAAAACTATCATTGTTTGCAAATGACATGTTAGTATACATAGAAAATCCTATAGTCTCGGCCAAAAAACTGCTCGACTTAATAAATGAATTTAGCCAAACAGCCGGATACAAAGTCAATATCCAGAAATCAAAGGCATTTTTGTATACCAACAATGAAACAATAGAAGCAGAAATCAAGAAAAAAATCCCATTCGATATAGCAAAAAGAAAAATAAAGTACCTAGGAATAAACCTAACCAAGGAGGTAAAAGACCTGTATGCAGAAAACTACACAACACTGAAGAAAGAAATCAAGGAAGACACAAATAAATGGAAACACATACCGTGTTCATGGGTCTGCGAATTAACATCAAAATGTCCGTACTTCCCAAAGCAATCTACAGATTCAATGCAATACCTATTAAAGTACCAATGGCATATTTCACAGATATAGAACAAACTCTTCAAAAATTTATATGGAACCATAAACAACCCAGAATAGCGACAGCAATCTTGAGAAAGAAGAGCAAAGCAGGAGGGATCACAATACCTGATACCAAAATGTATTACAGGGCCACTGTAATCAAAACAGCCTGGTACTGGCATAAAAACAGGCACGTGGGCCAGTGGAATAGAATAGAGAGCCCAGAAATAAACCCTAGTCTCTATAGTCAATTAATATTCGACAAAGGGGGCAGCAACATAAAATGGAGTAAAAATAGCCTCTTCAACAAGTGGTGTTGGGAGAACTGGACAGCTTCATGCAAGAAAATGAAACTCGAGCACCAACTTACACCATACACAAAAATAAATTCAAGGTGGATAAAAGACTTAAACATAAGCCGTAACACCATTAAAGTCCTAGAAGAGAACATAGGCAGGAAAATCTCAGATATTACATGCAGCAACATTTTTACTGATATGTCCCCTAAAGCAAGGGACATAAAGGAAAGAATAAACAAATGGGATCTCATCAAAATAAAAAGCTTCTGCATGGCCAAGGAAAATAGTATTAAAATAAAAAGAGAACCGACTGTGTGGGAAAACATATTTGCCAATGATACCTCAGATAAGGGTTTAATCTCCAAAATATACAAAGAACTTACACGATTCCACTCTAAGAAGACAAGCAACCCAATTAAAAAATGGGCAAAGGACTTGGGCAGACACCTCTCCAAGGAGGACATACAGAGGATCCAGAGACACATGAAAAGATGCTCGATATCGCTAGCTATCAGAGAGATGCAAATTAAAACCACAATGAGATACCACTTGACACCAGTCAGAATGGCCCTCATAAACAAAGCAACAAACAGTAAGTGTTGGAGAGGTTGTGGAGAAAAGGGGACACTAGTGCACTGCTGGTGGGAGTACAGACTGGTATAACCACTATGGAAAACAGTACGGAATTTTCTAAAAAAACTAAAAATGGATCTACCTTTTGACCCAGCAATTCCACTGCTTGTATTATATCCTAAGAACCCTGAAACACCAATCCAAAAGAACCTATGCATCCCTATGTTTATAGCAGCACAATTTACAATAGCCAAGTGTTGGAAGCAACCTAGATGCCCATCAGTAAATGAATGGATCAAAAAACTGTGGTACATTTACACAATGGAATTCTATGCAGCAGAAAGAAAGAAGGAGCTCATACCCTATGCAACAGCATGGATGGAACTTGAGAGCATCATGCTAAGCGAAGTAAGCCAGGCAGTGAAAGACAAATACCATATGATCTCACCTTTAACAGGAAGCTAATCAACAAAACAAACAAACAAGCATAATATAACCAAAGACATGGAAATTGGGAACAGGCTGAAAGTCACCAGAGGGGAGAGGGGAGGGAATTTCAGGGGAAAAGGGGAAGGATTTACAGGAACAAGTATAAAGGACACATGGACAAAAACTATGGGGGGGGTGGAATTGGGAGGGAGGTGGGGAGGGCTGGGGTGGCGGGTTCAGGTGAGAATAAAAGACAGAAAACTGTACAAGATCAACAATTAAAATAAAAATTAAAAAAAAAAGAATGGCATATGAATGTTAACTATACTTTAAAAAAGGCACACATGCACAAAAAAACCCAGAAATTTTTATGGTCTAGTGAGGAAGGCAATGAGTGTGTTATCTGGTGCTGACCATGTATCAGGAACTGTGACAGCTTATTAAGTGCCCTGTCTCCTTTCATTCTCAGTGTAACATATGAGGTGGCCACTGTTACTAAGCTTCTTTTACATAGAATTGAGGAACGGTTCAATCACTTGCCCAGAGTCCTACAGCTGTTACATGGTAGAGCCAGAATTTATCTAGTGCCAACATTCATGCTCTTAGTCTTTATAATACTATATCGCTAACAAAGGGATTTTTGGAAAAAAAAATTTAAACAGGTACACATTTCCCAGCATGTACAGTACTAGTGACTTAATACAATGGCTTTTAACTCACAATATGTTTTCAATTCATTGCAATACACCTTTATTTATTTATTTTTACTTAATAGAAAGCAGTGAAAAAAACTGGATTGGCTTAACATAAATCAACTCCTAGGGATCAACACTGCTGAAATGCTTCCAAAGCAAGAAGTATCCATAATGACTTACCTCCTATAGCTAGTGTGTTGGCAGACTGCCAGCCAAACAATCTGCTAGGATCAAAGGGCAATAATGACTGTAAAAGGGGAAAAGTCAAATTGGAGTTAAAAGTTAATTGATTCTAAGAGCCCTTTGGAGCTCAGCCAATAAGCAGCACACTTCAACCAGCTACAACATCCTAGAAATCTGTTCAGGCTCTACAGGCTCCAAAATAAAACTAAAATTAACATGGGAAATTGTGTCTCCAAGGCCTGCAACTTCTAGCTCCCAGCCCCCATTAATACTCCTGCAGATACACAATAAATAGGAAGCCTTTTCTTGCAAGTACTTATATAAATGGGAAGATTCAACTAGAAGTGATATCAACTTAAGATGGCAAAAATGTAACTCTTTTGACACCTAAATTAAATTTTTTTGTATGCAAAATTAGAAAAGCTGGCTCTAAAATTAAATTGAATGAATGGGAAGCTTATCTTGACTGGGAATTAGAAGCTTCTAGGAGGAGCACAGATAAATTCTCTTTTCTATAGGAAGTTTTTTTAAAAATATATTTTATTGATTATGCTATTACAGTTGTCCCATTTCTCCCCCATCATTCCCCTCCACCCTGCACACCCTCTCCCACCCACATTCCCCCCTTTAGTTCATGTCCATGTGTCATAAGCTCTTTAGCTTCTACATTTCCCATACTATTCTTGCCCTCCCCCTGTCTATTTTCTACCTACCATCTATGCTACTTATTCTCTGTACCTTTTCTCCCTCTCTCCTCCTCCCACGCCCCTGTTGCTAACCCTCCATATGATCTCCATTTCTGTGGTTCTGTTCCTGTGCTAGTTGTTTGCTTAATTTGCTTTTGTTTTAGGTGTGGTTCTTAATAGCTGTGATTTTGCTGTCTTTTCACTGTCTTATTTTTGATCTTCTTTTTCCTAGATAAGTCCCTTTAACATTTCATATAATAAGGGCGTGGTGATGATGAACTCCTTAAACTTGACCTTATCTGAGAAGCACTTTATCTGTCCTTCCATTCTAAATGACAGCTTTGCTGGATAGAGCAATTTTGAATGCAGGTCCCTGCTTTTCAAGATTTCAAATATAGCCCTGGCTGGTGTAGCTCAGTGGATTGAGTGCGGGCCTGCGAACCGAAGGATCACGGTTCGATTCCCAGTCAGGGCACATGCCTGGGTTGCCAGGCCAGTTCCCGGCAGGGGACATACAAGAGGCAACCGCACATTGATGTTTCTCTCCCTCTCTCCTTCCCTTCCTCTCTAAAGATAAATAAATAAAAAATCTAAAAGGGGGGAAAAAAAGTACTTAAAAAAATCTTAAAAAAAAAAAGATTTCAAATATTTCTTTCCAGCCCCTTCTTGCCTGGAAGGTCTCTTTGGAGAAATCAGCTGACAGTCTGATGGGAACTCCTTTGTAGGTGACTGTCCCCTTATCCCTTGCTGCTTCTAGAATTCTCTGCTTCATTTTAATCTTGGCTAATGTAATAAAAACATTTAGAGCCTGTCTCTGAACTCAGGGAGGCTTCTGAAGCTCTCAATGCCAACACCCCGTTTTCCCCTCTTCTCCAACTGCCCTCCTGTACCCTTTAGATCATTGTCTGGACTTACTCTCCTTTCCTTTTCCTTCTTCTTTCTCTTCTCACCTCCTCCACTACAGCTCCCTACTGACCTAGGGAACATGCACAGTAGAAAACCAGAAAAGCCATTCTTGGAGAGAGGAACCAGCAATGGTACAGAATTAAGGAATCTACCTAAAGAATTTCCTGACTTTCTCCAGAACACTGATGGGTTCACAAAGGAATTTATTTATTTTATTTACTTATTTTATCCTCACTTGAGGACATGCTTATTGATTTTAGAGAGGGGGAGGGAGGGGGAGCGGGGGGGCGGGGAGAGCGAGATCAATTGATTGCCTCTTGTACGCACCCAGACCAGGAACTGACCCCGCAACCTAGACATGTGCCCTGACCAGGAATCAAACCTGCAACTTTTCAGTTTATGGGACAACACTCCAACCAAATGAGTGACATCAGCCAGGGCACAAAAAAAATGAATTTAACTGCTAGAACATGTGATCCTGACTATTCTGACCTATTCCAATTAGTATACATATTGGTTTCTAGGAGCAAAGCAACAGAATTACTAAATAGAATTTGATGGGAAACTTCTGTAGAGGAGACTGTTTTTATTGTAGAAAGCCAGATTGCCTTAAGAAGGGTTACACACAACTGAAATGGAATTTAGAAAGAGAAAAGAAACAGAAAGAAACATAGGATTGCTACCAGGACTATGAGAGGGCATGTCCCTTTCTCCTTACTAATAGTATAGGAGAAATTAAAAAATGAAAAATTACTTAGGCCCTTGTAGATACTGGGGCTACTTTATCTGTTTATAATAACACCCAATGAAGTTGCCTTTTCCCTCAGAGTAAAACTTCTGTACAAATGGTAGGAATATCCAATCAACCATATCGGTTTTTAAATCAGAACCTGTTCCCTTCCAACTAGGGAATATTATAGGACAATATATATTTTTGCTAATCAAATCTGCCCCAATTCACCTGATAGGACAAGATTTTCTTGAAATCAATGATGTCCACATAACCTTTTTCCAGAAGGGTGAGATGTATTTAGAAGTAAATGGATCAGATATGAACCAATTGGAAAAATTTTAAAGGAACCCCACAAGAGAAAACTAATGTTGAGACTAAGTGAATGTTTGCTAACTCCCTTTTCTTCATTATTAACTTCCATGCAAGCCTCAGGGATGGCTTAGTAGGGACCCTTCCTTCCCTCCTAGGGGGTGGAGGCCCTCTCTCATTGAGGCCTCTTAAAGCATAGGTGGCATACGCAAGGGCCACTGGCCGAATCTGGCCAAGCACCTTCCTTGCCCCTACTTAAGGAGTAGTTACAATTACACAGTCCTAAAATTACATTTGGCCCTTTGAAGGCAACCACAGGAAAAGGAGTTCCCAGACACTCATTGGGATGGCTCCCAGTGAAAATGAGTTTGACACCCTTGTCTTAAAGGAAACAAAAAAGTTAATTGATGATAAAATAAGTAAACAAAATTATATGAAAGGACTTCATAGGTAGTCTGCTTCCCTTCTCCAGGGCAATGAAAAATCGTTCTGGACATAAATTCTTTGAACTTGGCTAAAAAAAAAAAAGAAAAGAAAAAGAAAAGAATGTATGAGACACTTTTCTATGTTAATAAAAATAGAACTAGCAATGCTCTTTTTAAAGACTATCTTCATGTCAAATTATGTCTGCAAAGTGCACCCTCTTTTGCTAGAAGCAGCATTAATTATAATGTAAAATGGGTTTTAGAAATGCTTTTGGAACCAAAAGGCAAGAGGACTAGGAGGCTAGAAAATTTTAAGCTGTAAACATGACAAGGTGAGCTAAGGCATGTCAGGAAAGAAAAAGAGTAAGACAATCAGATCAAAAGTTAAAGAAATGTGATGAAAAAATCATCAACAACAAGGAAAAAAGCAGACTAAGGTCAAATTAGTCAGAAAACTTACAAGAGCAGGAAGCAGTGGCTGTTTGAAATTTGTCTAGGCCAAAGGTTTAGCAAAGACTATAAACACATGGTTGGAGGGATACAGGAGAACACAGAGCTATTAAGTCAAGGTTTGGATAGCTAAGTAAAGAGCAGCTTTGATTTTAAGTCAAGGGAGAATTTGTGGTCTATTAAGAAATACTTCTCCTGGAATAATAATACAGAGAGATCTGATCACTGGGGAGGAGTAGGAAGGGACCATAGGAGGAGGTTGCTGGAGGAAATGGTAAGCAGTCTAGAACAGGATTGGCTGAGAAGCTGAATGCATCCAGAGTGGGATAAAAAGAAGGCTGGCTCATGCAAGAAGGATCTTGCATGACCGTGCTGCAGCTGCCTGCATTTCCCAATGGACAGTGTTTTGGATGAGAAGGAACTCTAGGCACAGCCTAGCATCAGGCTGGCCTTGCAAAGGGTGGCAAGGTTGTTCTTCTTCGGATTTCTTTAGGTGATGAGTTGTGAGGCAGAAGCCTGCCATTCATCTGTTGTGTAGCTTTTGTATCTTATGTTGTTTTAGTTTGTAAACTAACCCTATAGAAATAAGATAATGAAAAACTAACAGGGGGAATGATAGAACTCAGGTGTTAAAAGAGTTTAGCCTTAATAGACAGGCTCAAGTGAGTAAGGCATGTAGAAAACTGTTATTCCAAGGCTGTGAAGCTTTTACATAAAGACTCCTTTTCTTTATCACCAAACCTTTGCCTCTGGAATTTTGCCTGAAGTGTGGCAACAGGCAGCAGGACTCAAATGCTGCTCTGTAACAATGACAGGACTAAAAAACTACATGAGCCAAATTGAAAACAGAACAAAGAACAACCTAAAACCACTTTTGTTTTAGGCCGACTGAATCTATTTTAGGCAGAGCAACTGTTTTTACATAATCCACTTACATATAGTTTATACCACTGCTACCCAGAGTGTTGATCTGCAAGGAGATAAGAAGCCTGTGATAAATGTAAATCCACTTACTGCTTCCTTCTTTAAGAAATTCTTGTTACTTAAAAAAAAGAAAAGCCTGCTGAACGATACACCATACTTAGTGACACTGATTTATACTCTGGTGAAATATCGTAATCTCATCTCGGCAACAAGTAATTCATGGACTGGCACCTGCCTGGGGACCAGTGTTGAGTAGCAAGTCTATACCCCAAGAATTCTTCACATTAGAGTAAGAGACATTTTGAATCTTCATAAGATTATAGACCTTATTTGAATTGAAGACATTATGGGAATATGTGTACCCAGAGAGAGAAAATTTAAAAGTCCTTTGAAATGAGAAATAAGCAAAAGAAAGTGTTTTTAAATGAGGGTCCTTGAATAGGTTTCAGGGAATCTGTGAATTCCTTTGAAATATAAGCAAAATTATATGCATCTCCGCAATTTTTCTGGTTAGAGGAGTTCATAGCTCCCTTATACTCAGGTATGTATCCTAGAAAGGTTAAGAAGCATTGATTTAAATAAGCAGTGGTACTCATTGAGAAGAGACAGAAATCATCAGTGGTAGAATGGAGCTTTAGATGAAAGCAGCAGACAAGTATGAAGGTCAATTAGGTGAGGTGGGATCCATATTTCCATATTTCCCCTGCTCTCCCTGTATTATAGAGAACTGTTATTTCCCAAGTCCACTTGCCCTTTGGCTAGCAGATAGGGTTAGCCACCACAGACAGCACGGGAGGTGGGAAGAGGGGAGAAACCAACATATTTTTCCACTTTGTTCTCTGGGGCATCTCCTTCAAGTTTCCAGCCCCACCCTCTGTGTTTCCAGCTCCTGTCAAGCAGCCTGGCTTTGAGTTTAGCTCCCAGAGATGGCTCCAGCTTCTGGGTTCTCATAACACCACTTTCTTTAAGTGTCCTTGCAGCTCTACAGGTGTTGAGGGCTTTGTTCTTTGTCAATTTTGGGATTGTGTCAGCATCGCATGTTCGGTTTCTTGATTCCATCACTCTGTATAAGTAATTCTCTATGTTAAATTGTTCTCCATTTGAAAGACCCAGAGTAGTTTCTGTTTTCCTGGCTGACCCTTGACCGATACCTCTAAATACCAACCACCGAAATAAATACTGTACCTGCATCAGGTGATAGAGTGTAATGTCAGGTGGCAGAACACTAGGGGCAGTGTACTGTGGGAAGAGAGCAGTCTTTAGCTTGGGATAAGGAGTTAATGCCATCTTCAGTAGCTGGGGATCCACTTTCTTCAAACAGTTCTCATTTTCTTCATTCTGGACAACCTAAACAAGAGATAACATGGTGTAAGTCATGTTTTTGTCTTATCTGAGTTTATGTCCTTTTTTCACAAGAACCTTGAGAAATAAGGTTAGTTTGAGAGAGTATGTGGTAGTGAAAACAGCACTGGACAAGGAGTTGGAAGCCGATAGTTCTGGTTCTAAGACAAACTACCTGTGTGACCTTTAGCTAGATATTTAACATTGGGCCTCAGTTTCCTCATCTATAAAATTAGGAATTTAACCCAAATCAGTGGTTTTCAAACTGTGTGTGGGAAAGCTGTTTGAAACAAGACTGCTACTATAAGATTTAAAATATTTAAATATTGAATTAGGTATTGAGTAGTAAATATTTTAAAAGAAAAATAACTGCTAGACTACATGACTTTTCCTCAGCTCTGTTACTTTATGACTAATTTCTGACAAGTGATTAAGAACAGGAATAAGTAACGAAGTTAGGTATACTGCAAAAATCTAAAAGAGCTGGTATTAAGCTATCTAACATCAGTAGGAAACTTTTGAAGATTAAATGTTTAAAAGAATTCTTAAGTTTCCTCTAACTAGGCACACTATAACTTTCAAATAAGCAGAAATAGGCAAATTTCCACTGGGTCCCTTAAAAGAGTTTACATGAGTAGCTAAAATTTATGACTTTTTTACCTCTTTAACAGGGTAAATAGTACAAAATCATTCCTGAGCCAAAGGTCTAAGGTACACTTACTCCCAGAAACAACAAGATTCTGATTCTATCCTGAAAATAAACCTGGAGCATTAGAAACCAAATAACAGTGAAAAATAATCTCTATATAACACATTAGGTTCCCTTTCAACTTAAGAGGATATGATATAAAATTTTAAAATTCACCTTGGTTTACACTCTTTAATGAAGTACTTATAAGTGGTTATATTTTAATATTAACTGGTTTCTAGGAAACCCATAGGTACTTCTGCTGAATCTAAAATCAGTCTAGTTTGCCATAGCAGGTAAAGGTGCTGTCCATACCAGGCTGACACCACCAGGCGCATACATTGTGGTGGCAAGAGCCAGGAGCGTGTGTCCTTCCAACAGCATACTGCTCACACTGGCCTGGTTGCTGGGAATCAGTATTTGAGCATTTGCAAGGCTAGCCTGGAAGATCAGCTTAGGATCTGGAAAATAAAGAAGTATGTTTTCCTCCTTTTTAAAATTTTTTTATTGTTGTTCTATTACAGTTGTCACAATTTTCCCCTTGCTCTCCCCTGCCCCACCCACCCCTGCTCCTATTTTTCTCCTTAACATAAGTTAAGAATTACATATAATTCTGAGGAAGAAAATTAATTTTTAAATCTACCCAGAGTAAGAAGGACTTTCTAAATTTAAAAGCAATAAAAAAAAATCACACAAAGAGATATGAAAGATTTGTCTAGGTAAAAATAAAAACTTCTATTAAAAAATTGAAAAGTAGTCATGAACTAGGGGGGAAAATTAACAGATAATGACCTCAGGATTAATGTCTAAAATGAAGAGCTCATACAAAACAATGCCCCAAATACTGACTACAACAGATAAACAGACAAAAGAAATAACCATTTACAAAGGAGAAACAATAACTGTCTGACACATAAAATATATAATTCACTAACAATAAACAAATGCACATCAAAATAATTAGATGCCATGTATCACCTATCAAAACAGCAATGATTTTAAAAAGTAATCATCCCCAATCATAGAGTTGGTCAGGGTACATAGAATAGCTGGGACTTATGGATAAAATGATACAAACTCCCTGGAAAGCCGTCTGGTCTTATAGCAAGAACCTTCAAAGTATGTATAACTTTTGACCCAGTAATTTTATATTCAGAAACCTATCTGTACTAAAGAAATAATCTGAAACAAAGACAAAAATTTTATGTTCACATATATTGAAGACTATTATTTATAAAAGACAAAATGAAAAGAGTCTTAATGTTAAAAAATAAGAACTGTAAATTAACTAAGGGCATATCCATACAATTAAATATTATGTAAACATAAAAGGGTCATTATCTCTAGGAACACAGGAAAATTCTTATAATTACTAGGTGAAAAAAGCAGTATACAAATACACAAATGTTTCTGGTTGTATCCTTAGCACTTACAGACTGTTGCAAAGTAGGAGCTCATTAAATATTTGTTACATGACTGACATATAATACAGACTAGGTTGAAAAAAGTATGGAGAAAATAACTAGAACAAAATACATTCAGCTATATCAAGAGCTACCTACAGGGAGATCCAAGATGGTGGTGAATTAGGTGGAAGCTACGCTAACCTCCTCTGAGGACCAAACTGGAATTAAAATTAAATTACTGAAAAATCATCCTGAGTAACCAACTGAAGACTAGCTGAGAGAAGCCTTATAACCAAGGACTTACAGAAGAAGCCACATCGAGACTGGCAGGAAGTGCGGAGGTACGAGAGGGCTGGCCAGGCACCCATGGAGGGACATCTCAGCTATGAGGGGAGGGGGCTCCCCCTTAGAAGTGTTGGGTCTAAACCAGGCTCCTAGCCTGCAGCACCAAAACAAGGAAACATGCCCTCATAGTATCTAGTTGTGAAAAGCAGTGGGGTTTCTTTCTACCTGGGAGAGACAGCTAGAGTTGCAGCCACCTTCCTAAACTAGGGCCAACACACAAAATTTTGTTCACAGCCACTCGCTTTGTGCTCTGGTAGAGAGAGGACTATGTAGACTGGAGCCATGTGAGGAGTCCGGGGTTGGTCAGCTGCCAGGATCTCTTCGCTCAGACATTCCCCACATTGCAGAAGTCACCCTTCTTCAGCAAAGCACTTCTTCCCATGAGGCATCAGCCTTGGGGGAAGCAATAGCCGACCCAAAGGAACCCCTCTGACCACACCCTCTGAGCTTAAACCCTACTGAAGATTACAGCCAGAGGTGGATCTCTCCCGCTCTGAGACTTTTGCTGACCTGCCCCCAGGCCCAGTGCTGGTAAAAGCCAGACTTGGTGCACAACCTGGTCTCTTGCACACATCAAGGTCCAGCAGAGGGAGCCACAAGCTGTAGATCACTGGCAGCTCCAAACAGGTTGCCCAGGGCCAGTCACAGGCAACATCCTGTATCAGAAGTGTTCCAAAGAGGCCCACAACCAATGCACCCAGTAGTGAGCCTCAGACAACAACAGAACAGAATCCAGTAACCTTCACAAGCAGCATATCCACAGGGAGATCTCAGCAGGCATAAAACTTCTGAGGCAAACTCTGCTTCATGTGATCAGCACTTGCACAGCAGCCTGCACACTGTGTTGGGGTCGAGCCTCACAGCCAGCCAGCCTGCCTGAGGGTCGATCCCATGCACAAATAGGCCAACAGCAATCAAGAATCAATTATAACAGGAAGGTCCACATAATGCACACAAGGAATACTCTTAGAGCACCCTGCTCAGGTGATCAGGGAGACTGTGCCCCTGGGTCCCATAGGACACCTACTACATAAGGCCACCCTACCAAGGCCGGCAGTCATAGCAGATCACATAATACATAGAAACAAAAACAAAGAGGCAGCCAAAACAGGGAGACAAAGAAACAGGCTCCAAATTAAAAAAAAAAAAGAGAGAGAGAGAGAGAGAGAGAGAGAATTTTCCAGAAAAAGAGCTACATGAAATGGAGGCAAGCAATTTACAAGACACAGTTCGAAATAATGACTATAAGGATGCTCAACAGCATGAAAAAGGACACAAACCATAAAAAGGGCCAATTAGAAATGATGAATGCAGTATCTGAAATAAAGAATATACTGGAAGGAATAAACTGTAGCTTAGATAAAGCAGAGGATTGAATCAGCAATTTGGAAGACAAGGTAGAAGAAAAACACCCAACCAGAGCAGCAAAAAAGAAAAAAGAATTTAAAAAGTAAGGATAGTTTAAGGGACCTTTGGGACCACATGAAACATAACAACATCCACGTCATATGGGTACCAGAGGGAGGAGAGAGAGAGCAAGGGATCAAGAACCTATTTGAAGAAATAATGATCTAAAACTTCCCTAACCTGGTGAAGGAAAAAGACACACAAGTCTGGAAATGCAGAGTCTCAAACAAGATGGACTCAAAGATGCCCACACTAAAACACATCATAATTAAAATGGCAAAGGTAAAAAAACAGAGAGAGAATTTTAAAAGCCTCAAGAGAAAGACAGTTACCTGCAAGGGAACTCCCATAAGACTCTCAGCTGATTTCTGAACCCAAACTTTGCGGGCCAGAAGGGATTGGCATAAAATAGTCAAAGTAATTAAAAGCAAGGAACTACAACCAAGGCTACTTTACCCAGCAAGACTATCATTTAAAATTGAAGGAGAGAATAAAAATAGGTAGTGAAGATGGCGGCCAAGTAGGTGGAAGACAACCCCCCTTGCTTGTGCCCCCAGCATGGATTTTCAGCCAATCTTCCAACAAGTGACCTGAACAACCAGTGGAATCTTAGCTAATATGAATTTTTGAAGCAAAGGAACAGAGAAGCTTTGCACTGACCAGTAAGAGATTTTAAAAGTTGAAGGGGAAATATCCTGTGCAAGGTGCCAGCAAGCAAGGGAGAGAACAGAGGTGAAGAAATGCAGCTTAGTAGTTCCCGCCTCTTGCAGAGGGCTGGGGCGCCAGTCCTGCACAGGGAAGCCCTAACCCTAGTTGGGAGAGACTTGGGAGGATGTATAGAGTCCGGGAGACTCAGGCTGCACAAATGCAGCAAGCATCACATCCACAGTTGCAGTGCCAACCGAAGAGTCCAAGAGAGAAATTCTAGCTTCTAGAACTGCTGGAGGCATGGGCAAGCTGCGGCTAGCCCTCACCAAGAAAAAGACTTCACTTTATGGGGAAGTAGAGTGCGTGGAGAGCTGGACAGTGGCTCAGGCACTGTGGGTGCAATGTAGGGACTTTTTAAAGAGGGGAGTGGAGGCATGGCTGAGCAGGGAACCTGCACACGTGTGCACAGCCAGCTGCCTTGCCAAAAAAGAGGCCAGATTCAAAGCGAGTTTCATGCCCACTAAATCCAGCTGGCCAGGAAAAGTAGAAGGCTGCATGGTGAAGGGATTGTGGGGCCCCACCCAGAGCAAGAAGGGGGCTGTGTGCAGAACAGAGGGTTTGGGTCTGAGCCTCCTGTGAGAGCAGTGAGCTAGGAACTGGGTGGGCTAGAGGTGAGTGCTTGAGATTCTTTGCAGCCAAGCAGGGCCACTCAAACCACAGAGTATGAATGCCTAGGAAGGGAATGTGTGCCCATCCCCCACCTACAGGATGGCAAACTCCGCAGAACCAGGCTCAAGAACCCCCTGCCAGGGGCATATCCACAGGGGAAAGAAGGAGAATCTCCCAAGGAGCCCTTTATGAACTTATATCCAATGCTGGCTCCTCCTTGGACCCCATTCCACTGAAAACAGCAGAGAGATTAGATGTTGGCACAGCAAGAGGTACTCATGGCCCCGCCCAGCCTTGCCTCTCACACAGAGCTGCCATCAGTGCCAAGCAGGAAAGGACTGACCCTTTTACACAGATTGACTCCTCATGTGAGACAGACAGCAAATTCATCAGAAACTATACATCACAGGAAATGATCTGGAACAGACCAAGATGTGTGTGTTGCGGGTGGGAGGAACATACCCACCATCCTCTCTAAAGGCTGAACAGCGCCTCCTGGTGCGGGGCGGGCGGAGGGGGGTGATACCAGGATCCCACCCTTCTGATTGCACCAGAGGTTCCCTCTGGAGGCAGGTGGAGGTGGTACATGCAGTGCTGCAGTGCTGTCAGATGTTAAATGAACCACTCCTGGGCCTTGTTCTGGTAAAAAGCCAGTAGGCAGTACAGCGAGGACCAACTGAACAAAGAGGAGACAGCCACAGACTGTGGATCATTTGTTGCCTCAAACAGGCTGTCTAAAGCTAGACAGGGACATCACCTGACATCAGGGATGGATCCTAAAGAAGACAGTAGGCCAACAAACACTAGATTCTGCTGAGATGAATTCCACCTCGCTCTTTCATTATTGGTGCTGTTTTTTCTCCTGTATACCTTTTTACTTTGTTTCTTTGTCTTCTATTTTGTTCCTATTATTTCACTATTTTTATTTTTTATATTACTTTTATTTTTTTATGTTTTTCATTAATTCCAATTTCATATTTTATTCTTCCCTTCTCTTACTCTGTTTTGCCTTCATCCTTCTCTTATTTTTGTTCTAAATTTTATTTTTTTCCCTTTCTACCTCTTGTTTCTATTCCTTACTCTATTTCTCCTCCCTCCATACTCTCAAAACCATCTTTCTTCCCATTAGTTATCTCACATTCTTTTTCTCTTTCTTATATCGTTATTGTTGTTCCACCTCTATTAGTATCTGCTTGACTGTCATTGATATTGAGGTTGTTGTTGCATTTCTTTAATTTTATCCATAGTTGTTCACTATTTTTTAAATTTTAAATCTCATATTTTACTATTCCCCTGTCCTTTTCCATTTTGCCTACCTCTTGCCCTGTTTTATTTTTGTTTTAAATTTTATTTTCTCCCTTTCTTACCATGGTTTCTGACTCATAAGCTTATTATTTCTCCTCCCTCTATCCCCTCAAAATAAGTTTTCTTTCCTTTAGACATCTTACGATATTTTTCTTTCTATTTCTTTCATATAATATTATTATTCACTTTCCACCTTTATTAGTCTTTGCTCATCTGTCATGGATATTGCTGCAGTGCTTGTTTTTCTTCAAATTAGTTCCTATTTTCCACTATTTTTCCCCTCCAAACCTTATATTGTACTCTTCCCTTCTCTACTCCAGTTTGCCCAGTTCCCTCCCTATTTTATTTACATTGTAAATTTTATTTTCTCCTTTTCTTCACCTTATTTCTATTTCCTACTCTATTTCTCCTCCCCCTGCCCTCTCTAAATCATTTTTCTTTGTGTTAGTCACCTCATATTCTTTTTGCCTTTTGTACAATATTCTTACTATCTTTCCACCTTTATTAATCTTAGCTTATTTGTTGTTGATATCGTGATAATGGTTGAGGGTACTTTTGCTGGTGTGGGTGCTGTTTGCTGGGTTGTTTTCTTTTGTTCCAGCAGCTCTGTACAACAGCATAAAAGATGTGAGGGGGGTCGTGACTCTCAGTCACCCAGCCAGAGGGGAAAACCCACCGATGAAGGAGTCAACAATAACCAAAACCCAAATATAACAAAAGAGCCCACATAAACTGTGTAAAGGTCACTCCTAGAGTATCCAGCTCAGGAGTTCAAGGAGACTGTACCACTGAGACCCACAGGACTCCTACCATAGAAGGCCATCCCACAACACAAGGAGTCAAAGCAGATGGATCTAATACACAGAAACAAACCAAAAAGATCACCTAAATGGGAAGGCAAAAAAACAACACTCAATCGAAAGGAAAGAAGGAATCCCCAGAAAGGGTGCAAAATGCAACCAAGGCAAGCAATTTATCAGACACAGAGTTCAAAGTAATGGTTTTAAGACTGTTAAAGGAACTCAGTAAGAACTACAAGGAACTCAGGGGGAACTACATCAGCATGAAAAAGGACATACAAACTACAAATAAGAACCAGGAGAAGAGTGAAGAATACACTAGAAGGAATTGAAAGCAGGCTAGATGAATCAGAGGAGCAAATCAGTGAGTTCGAAGACAAGGTAAAAAAAAAAAAACAAAACACCCACTCAGAGCAACAAACCACAAAGACTCAAAAAGAATGAAGATAGTTTAAGAGAGCTGCAGGACAACATAAAACATAACAATATTCACATCTTAGGGATTCAAAGAGGAGAAGAAAAGGAGCAAGGGATAGAAAAACTGTTTGAAAAAATGACAAAATCTTCCCCAACTTGTGAGGAAAAAAGTAACCAAGTTCAGGAAGCACAGAAGGCCCCAATCAAGATGAACCCAAAGAGGCCCATTCCAAGATACATCATAATTAAAATGACAAAATTTAAAAACAAAGAGAGAATCTTCAACCCAGCAAGGTAGAAAGAGCAAGTAACATACCAGGGAGCTCTAATAAGGCTACCAGCTAATTTCTCCATGTAAACACTACAAGCGGACTTCTGGCCAAGATGGAGGCATAGATGGACACACTGTGCCTCCTCACACAACCAAAATTAAAGACAGCAAAGATTTAGAAACAAGAAAATAACCAGAACTTACAGAAAATTGAACTGTACGGAAGTCTGACAACTATTTGTCCAGACCAGTAAGAGGGGCAGAGTCATGGCAGGAAAAAGCGGAGGCTGGCAGACCCCAGGCCCACAGGTGGCGGCTAATGGACCCTGGACGCAGGGTGGCAACAGGCAGACCCAGTGAGGCCAGTCAAGGTGGCTGGCTGACCAGGCGGTCCCACATTCTTGCACAGATAATCCAGGCAAAAATGGGGAGCGAGACAGACCTCGCAAACCAGGACCCCAGCGCCAGGAAATAAAACCTAAAAGCACTCATTAAAAACACTTGTGGGGATTGAGGTGCCGGGAGAGACTCCCAGCCTCACAGGAGAGTTCGTTGGAGAGACCCACAGGGTCCTAGAACATGCACAAGCCCACCCACATGCAAATCAGCACCAGAAGGGCCCAATTTGCTTGTGGGAAGCGGCTGAAGGGACTGAAATACAAGAGAGAGCAGAGCAAGCACTATTGTTCCCTCTCGGACCCTGCCCTCACATACAGCATCACAACCCAACAACTGGGCTGCCCCCACCCTGGGGAACACCTAAGGCTCCACCCCTTACTACGTAACAGGCACAACCAGACCCCCCTCCACAAAAAAAAAAAAGGCTCAAACAGGAGAACAGATCAAAGCCCCAGAGCCAATTCATCTAAGCGACCAAGAGATAGCCAACATATCAGATGCACAGTTCAAAGCACTGGTCATCAGGATGCTCACAGAATTGGTTGACTTTGCTCACAAATTAGATGAAAAAATGAAGGCTACACTAAGTGAAATGAAGGAAAATGCATAGGGAACCAATATGGATGGGAGGAAAACTGGAACTCAAATCAATGGAGTGGACCAGAAGGAAGAAAGAAACAAACAAACAGAAAAGAATGAAGAAACAAGAATTCAAAAAAAAATGAGGAGAGGCTTAGGAATGTCCAGGACATCTTTAAACATTCCAACATCCGAATTATAGGTGTACCAGAAGGGGAAGAGGAAGAGCAACAAGTGGAAAACTTATTTGAACAAATAATAAAGGAGAACTTCTCCAATCTGGCAAAGGAAATAGACTTCCAGGACGTCCAGGAAGCTCAGAGAGTCCCAAAGAAGTTGGACCCAAGGAGGAACACACCAAGGCACATCATAATTACATTAGCCAAGATTCAAATGAAGGAGAGAATTCTAGAAGCAGCAAGAGATAAGGGGACAGTCACCTACAAAGGAGTTCCCATCAGACTGTCAGCTGATTTCTCCAAAGAGACGTTCCAGGCAAGAAGGGGCTGGAAAGAAGTATTTGAAGTCCTGAAAGGCAAGGACCTACATCCAACATTGCTCTATCCAGCAAAGCTGTCATTTAGAATGGAAGGGAAGATAAAGTGCTTCTCAGATGAGGTCAAGTTCAAGGAGTTCATCATCACCAAGCCCTTATTCTATGAAATGTTAAAGGGACTTATCTAAGAAAAAGAAGATAAAAAAAATATGACAGTGAAAAGACAGCAAACTCACAGATATTAAGAACCATACCTAAAACAAAAGCAAACTAAGCAAACAATAGAACAGGAACAGAACCACAGAAATGGAGATCACGTGGAGGGTTTGCAACAGGGGAGTGGGAAGAGGAGAGAGGGGGAAAAGGTACAGGGAATAAGTAGCATAGATGGTAGGTAGAAAATAGACAGGGGGAGGGCAAGAATAGTATGGGAAATGTAGAAGCTAAAGAACTTATGACACATGGACATGAACTAAAGCAGGGGAATGTGGGTGGGAGGGGGTGTGCAGGGTGGAGGGAATGAAGGGGGGGAATGGGACAACTGTAATAGCATAATCAATAAAATATATTAAAAAACAAAACAAAACACTACAAGCCATAAGAGAATGGCACAAAATATTCCAACTAATGAAGAGCAAAGTCCTGCAACCAAGACTACTCTACACCCAGCAAGGCTCTCATGTAAAAGAAAAGGTGAAATAAAGAGGTTCTCTCTCTCTCTCTCTCTCTCTCTCTCTCTCTCTCTCTCTCTCTCTCTCTCTCTCTCACACACACACACACACACACACAAGCTACATTTTCACCAGAGCAGCAATGCAAGACATGCTAAAGGAACTGCTTTAAGAAGATGAGAAAAAAAAGTCCTGATTGATGTGGCTCAATTGGTTGGGTATTATCCCTCTGCAAAGCAAAAAGTCACCAGTTCAATTCCTGGTTGGGACACAGGCCTGGGTTCCAGGTTTGGCCCATGGACTGGATGTGTGTGAGGGGCAGCCAATTGATGTTTCTCTCACATTGGTGTTTTTCTCCCTCTCTTTCTCACCCCCGTCTCTAAAAATAAATAAAATTGCCCTGGCTATTGTGGCTCAGTGGATTGAGCATCGGCCTGTGAACCAAAGGGTTGCCAGTTTGATTTCCAGTCAGGGCACATTCCTGGGTTGCAGGCCAGGTCCCCAGTAGAGGGTGCACGAGAGGCAACCACACATTGATGTTCTCTCTTTCTCCTTCCCTCTCTCTAAAAATTAAAAAAAATTTTTTTAATAAAAAATAAAATAGTTTAAAAAAGATGAAGAAAAAGAGAGAGGAACATAGGAACAAAGGGGAAAAGAGCAATAAAAAATACATATCAATAATAACACTAAATGTAAATGGATTAAATGCTCTAATCAAAAGACATAGGGTAAATGAATGGATAAGAAAACATGACATGCATATACGCTGTCTACAAGAGACCCAGCTCAGAACATATATGCCAAACACATATAGGCCAAAGTGAAGGGATGGAAAAAGTAAATGGACATGAAAAGCTGGGGTACCAATACTTATATCAGATAAAATAGACTTCAAAACAAAGGCCATAACAAGAGACAAAGAAGGTCCTACATGATACTTAAGGAGTTGTGCAACAAGCAGATATAACCCTCATAAACATATATGCTCTCAACATAGGAACATCTAAATACATAAGAAAAACCTTGCAGGACTTTAAGAAGGAGATCGGCAGAAATATAGTCATCACAGGGAATTTTAACACCCCAATTGTCAACAATGGATAGATCATCCAAACAAAAAATTAACAAGGATATTGTGGCATTGAATGACATCCTAGACCAAATGGACTTAACTGATATTCACAGACCATTTCACACCAAACAATCAAAATATATATTTTTTTCAAATGCACATGGGTCATTTTCAAAGAAGACCACATGGTAGGACACAAAGCAAGCCTCAACAAAATCAAGAAAAATGAAATCATATCAAGTGTCTTCTTGATCACAACAGCTTGAAACTAGAAAACAACCTAAAAGAAAAAACTCAAAAACAGCCCTGGCTGCTGTGGCTCAGTGGATTGAGTGCCGGCCTTTGTATCAAAGGGTCACCAGTTCAATTCCCAGTCAGGGCACATGCTTGAATTGCAGGCCAGGTCCCCAGTAGAAGTGCATGAGAAGCAACCACACATTTATATTTCACTCCCTCTCTTTCTCCCTCCTTTCCCCTCTCTCTGAAAATAAATAAATAAAATATTTTTTTAAAAAACCCTCAAAAACATTCAAATACATGGAGACTGAATAACATGTTCTTAAATAATGAATGGGTTAACAATGAGATCAAGAAAGAAATCAAAAAGTAGCTGAAAACAAATGAAAATGAATACACAACAACCTAAAACCTATGGGACACAGAAAAAGGCCGTCTTGAGAGGGAAATTCATAGCAATACAGGCCTACCTAAAGAAGACAGAAAAATCTCAAATAAACACCCGAACCCTACATCTAAAACAACTACAGGGACTACAACAAACAAAGCTCACAGTGAGTAGAAGGAAGGAAATAATCAAGATCAGAGCAGAATTAAATGACATAGAGACTAAAAAAAAAATTTGAAGCATCAGTGAATCCAGGAGCTGATTCTTTGAAAAGCTAAACAAAATTGACAAACCTTTAACAAGACTCAAGAAAAAAAGACCACCCAAATAAATAAAATCAGAAAATAAAAAGGAGAAATAACAACCAACACCACACATACACAAAGAATTGTAAGAAATTACTATGAACAATTATATGTCAAGAAATTGGACAACATGGGCTAAATGGATAAATTTACAGAAACATAGAGTCTTCCAAAACTGAATGAAGAAGAAGCAGAATGCCTGAACAGACCAATAAGCACTAGCAAAATCAAAGCAATAATCAAAAAACTTCTGACACACAAACACCCTGACCTAATGGTGTCACAGGCTAATTTTACCAAACATTCAAAGAACCAACTCCTACTCTTCTCACACTATTCTAAACAATTCAAGAAGACAGAAAACTCCCAAAATCTTTTTATGAGGCCAGTGTTACCCTACTTAAAAAACCAGGTAGAGACACAACAAAAAAGAAAGTTATGGGCCAATGTCTCTGATGAACATAGATGTTGAAATCCTCAACAAAATATTGTCGATCTTGACCCAGTAATACATTAAAAAGATCATACACTATGATCCAGTGGGATTTATCCCACGCATCCAAGGATGGTACAATATTTGCAAATCAATAAACATAATACACCTCATGAACAAAATGAAGGACAAAAACCACATGATCATATCAAAAAATGCAGAAAAAGCATTTGATAAAACCCAGCACCAATTTAAAATAAAAACTCTGAGCAAAGTGGGAATAGATGGAACAGACCTCAACATATAAAGACCATATACGAGAACCTACTGCCAACATCATATCAATGGCCAAAAAAAATTTTTTTTCCCTTAAGATCAGGAACAGGAGAAGGGTACCTGCTTTCACCACTCTTATTCAACGTAGTACTAGAAGTTCTAGCCACAGTGATCAGACAAGAAGAGGAAATAAAAGGCATCCAAATTGTGACAGAGGACATAAAACTGTCGTTATTTGCAGACAATGTGACACTGTACTTAGAAAATCCTAGTCTCCACCAAAAAATTATTCAATCTAACAAGTGAATTTGGCAAAGCAGCAGGATACAAAGTCAATATTCAGAAATCAATGGCATTTTTGTACACCAACAATGAACCATCAGAAACAGAACCTAGGAAAAAAATCCCAACAAAGTACCCACGAATAAATTTGACCAAGAAGGTAAAAGACCTGTACTTGAAAAACTATGGAATGCTGAAAAAGAAACTGAGAAAGATACAAATAAATGGAAGCATATACCCTGTTCATGGATCTGAAGAATTAACATCATTAAAATGTGCATACTACCAAAGCAATCTATAGATTCAACGCAATCCCTATTAAAATACCAATGGCATATTTCACTAATCTAGAATAAATACTCCAAAAATTTATAGGGAACCAAAAAAGACTCCAAAGAGCCTCAGCACATTGAAAAATAAGAATAAAGTTGGAGGGATCACAGTACCTGATATCGAACTATACTACAAATCCACTGCAATCAGAAGAGCTGGTAGTGGCATTAGAACAGACACATGGATCAATGGAACAGAATAAAGAACCCAGAAATAAATCCATGTCTCTACGGTCAATTAATATTTGACAAAGGGGGAACGAGCATAAAATGGAGTAAAAATAGCCTTTTCAATAAATGGGATTGGGAGAACTGGACTGGTACATGCAAAAAAAAAAAAATAAAACTACACCACCAAGTTACACCATATACCACAATAAACTCAAAATGGATGAAAGACTTAAACACAAGTCATGATACCATAAAAATCCTAGCAGAAAACAGAGGCAGTAAAATTTAAGAAATCCCACGTAGCATAATTTTGGCAATATCTCCTAGGGTAAGGAAAATAAAGGAAAAAATAAACAAATGGAACTACATCACATTAAAAAGCTTCTGCATGGCTAAAGAAACCATCATCAAACTGAAATGGTGGTGACTTCTGGTCAAGATGGCAGCATAGGTAAATATAGCCCTTCTCTTGCACAACCACATCAAAATCACAACTAAAATACAGAACAACCATTACTCAGAACCATCAGAAATCAAATTGAAAGGAAGTCTTGACAACTACAGAATTAAAGAAATCACATCCACCCAGACTGGTAGAAGGGACATAGACGTGGAATGGGCTGGTCCCATATCCACGTGTGCTAAATAAAAATGTGGCAGGGATATCTCAGGAGTGAGGAGTCCTGGACCCACACCAGGCATCCCAGCCCAGGGATCCAGTTCCAGGAAGATAAGTCCCTATAACTTCTGGCTGCAAAAACCAGCAGGGACTCAGTCGGTGGAAGAAACTTCTGGAGTCCCAAGCAGTTCCTCTTACAGAACTCACACACAGACTTATTCAGACTCTCTCTGAGCTCTAGCACCAGGGTAGCAATTTGCAAGGCATCAGTACCATGCAGGGAGAATCTGAAGTGTCTGGCATCAAGGCAAGAGCTGGGAGCATAGCTTTCTCCCAGGCAGAATGGTGGGCAGAGGCCATTGTCCCTTTCCTGAATACTGTTCCCCTCCCCTCACAGGGCCACAGAGCCAGCAGTCCAGTGTCATAACTGAGTCTCCATCAACCTGGCTAACTCTGTTAGCTCCTGGCTAGCACGCCTTGGAGATGCCCAAATACTCCATCCCACTCAGTTTATAGACCTACCCAAGCTGCTTTTCCATATGAATGGCTGGTCTTGGCTCATGCTGCACAACTTCCTAAATCCTCTGAAACAAGCAACAGCCAGCCTCAGTGATGTCCCCTCCCCCATCCCCATACCTCATGCTAAGTGGTCCCAGGCTCAGCACTAGTAGCAACCAGCCTAGATTCACACCTTGCCTTCACCTGTGAATCTCCAAGGCCAGCACAAGTAGCAGCCATTTCAGATTGCTTTATACCTCAGACAAGGTGGTCCCAGGCAAGACACAGATGGGGGCTGACCATGGCCTGCACCACCCAGGAAACCCCAATGGACAGCTACACGCCACAATGGAGCACCACACCTTGCCCCCGCACAACTGATCCTCCACAGAGGATGGGGGTTGGTGGTCTGTGGTCATGGCCAGTCCTTGGAAACTGACTAGCCTGGGTAAATCCCTCCCATTGACCTGCCAACAGCAATCAAGTCTCAAGTATAAGATGAGGGAGGGTGTACTCTGCCCACACAAAAGGTGAAGAAGGAGGAGGAAGAAGGAAGAAAAAGAAGACGAACAACAGAACATAATTAAAAAATAAAATGGCAATAAAACATACCTATCAATAATCACTCTAAATGTAAATGCATTAAATGCTCCAAACAAAACACATAGGTAGCTGAACTGATGAGAAAAACCAGGCCCATATATATGCTGTCTTCAAGAGACCACCTCAGAAAGAAAGGTATACATAGAGTAAAAGTAAGGGGATGGAAAAAGATATTTCATGCAAATGGAAAAGGAAAAAAAGCTGGAGTTGCATTACTTATATCTGAAAAAACAGACTTTAAAACCAAACTATAGCAAGAGATAAAGAAAGACACTTCATAATAATAAAGGGAACAATCCAACAAGAGGATATAAACCTTGTAAACATTTATGAACCCAACATAGGAACACCTAAATATGTAAAGCAAATCTTGAGGGACACAAAGGGAGAGACAGAGGAGTAATACAGTACAGTAGAGGATTTTAACACCTCATTGATATCAATGGATAGATCTTCCAGACAGAAAATCAACAAGGAGATGAAGGCCTTAAATGACAAGCTAGGTCAAATGGATTTAATTGCTTTCTTGAGAGCATTTCACCACAAAGCAGCAGAATATACATTCTTCTCAACTGCTCAGGAAACATTTTCTAGGATAGACCAGATGCTATGACACAAAACAAATCTCAATAAATTTAAGATTGAAATCATATCAAGCATCTTCTCTGACCATAATGGTATGAAACTACAACTCAATCACAAAAATAAAACAGAAAAACACACAAAGACATGATGGCTAAATAACATATTACTAAACAATGAATGGATTAAAAATGAGATCAAGGGAGAAATCAAAAGATACCTTAAAACAAACAAAAATGAGAATACATAACCCAAAATCTGTGGGAAACAGGGGAAAACATCCTAAAAGGGAAATTCGTAGCATTAGAGGACTATCTAAGAAACAAGAAAAAAAGCTCAAAAAGATAATCTAGTTTTATACTTAAAGCAACTTGAAAAAGAACAATAAACAAAGCCCAAAGTGAAGAAAGAAAGGAAATAATAAAGATCAGAAGAAAAATAAATGAAATAGTCCAAAAAATTATAAAATATCAATGAAATCAACAGCTGGTTCTTTGAAAAGATGATCAAAATTGGCGAACCTTTAACCACACTCATCAAGAAAAAAAGAGAAAGGACCCAAATAAACAAAATCAGAAATGAATGAGGAGAGGTAACAACTGACACCAAAGAAATATGAAGGACTATGAGAAAATATTATGAACAACCATATACGAAGAAATTGGACAACCTGGGTGAAATGATAAATTCATAGGAACATACAATCTTCCCAAACGGAATCAGTAAGAATCAGAGAATCTGAATAGACAAATTACAACTCGTGAAAATAAAACAATGATAAATAAAACTCCCCAAAAACAAAAGCTCTGGACTGGATGGTTTCACAGGTGAATTTTACCAAAAATTTAGAGAAGACCTAACACCTATCGTTCTCAAACTAGTCCAAAAAATTCAAGAGGAGGGAAGACTCTCAAGCTCATTTTATGAGGCCAGAATTATCCTAATTCCAAAACCACATACGGATACTATAAAGAAAGAAAATTATAAACCAATATTCCTGATTAACATAGATGCTAAAATCTTTAACAAAATATTAGTAAACTACATCCAGAAATAGGAACCAGACAGGGATGTCCACTTTTGCCACTCTTTTTCAAAATAGTACTGGAAGTCCTAGCCACAGCAATCAAACAAGAAGAAATCAAAGGCGTCCAAATTGGAAAGAAGTCAAACTGTCATTATTTGCAGATGTCATAATACTGTATTTAGAGAATCCTAAACATTCCACCAAGA
Organism: Glossophaga mutica; assembly: GCA_039655065.1. Lineage (NCBI taxonomy): Eukaryota > Metazoa > Chordata > Mammalia > Chiroptera > Phyllostomidae > Glossophaga > Glossophaga mutica. Next base: position 61,552,519 of record CM077303.1, on the reverse strand, counting down.
AACTACTAGAACTGATAAATGAATTCAGTAAATTAGCCAGATACAAAATAAATATCCAGAAATCAGTTGCATTTTTAGATGCTAATAATGAACTGTCAGAAAGGGAAAATAAAACAACCCCATGCACAACTGCTTCAAAAAGAATAAAACACCTAGGAATAAATTTAACTAAGAATGTAAAAAAACCTGTACTTGGAAAATTAAGTCACTGAACAAAGAAATTGAAGAATATAAAATAAGTGGAAGCATGTGCCATGTTCATGGATAGGAAGAATGAATATTATTAAAATATCCATACTACCCAAAGCAATCTACAGAGTCAACTCAATTCCTATCAAGATACCAATAGCATATTTCACAGAACTAGAACAAATATTCCAAAAATTTATATAGAACCACAAAAGACCCCAAATAGCAACGGTGATCTTGAGAAAGAAAAACACAGTTTCGGGAATCAGGCTACCTACTATCAAACTATACTGTAAGGCCACAGTAATCAAAACGGCATGGTACTGGCATAAAAACAGATACATAGATCAATGGAACAGAACAATAAACCCATACCTTTTTTCAATCCTTACCCAAGGACATTTTTCCATTGCTTTTAGAGAGGAATGGGGCGGGGGGGAGAGAGGGAGAGAGTAGGGGGTGGGGGGAGGGAGAGGGGGGGAGAGAGAGAGAGAGAGAGAGAGAGAGAGAGAGAGAGAGAGAGAGAGAACATTGACTGGCTGCCTTCCATACATACTCAAACCGCAAATCAAACCTGTAACCTATGTATGTGCCCTGACCAGGAATCAAACCTGCAGTCTTTCAGTGCAGGGAGATGACACTCCAACCAACTGAGCCACACTGACCAGGGCTAAATCCAACCTTTCTAGTCAATTAATATTTGACAAAGGAGGCAAAAACATACAATGGGCTAAAGTCTATTAAATAAATGGTGTTGGGAAAATTAGACACATGCAAAAAAAAAAAAAAAAAAGAAACTAGACCACCTTCTTTCACCACACACAAGAATAAATTCAAAATGGGGTTAAAGACTTAAGTGTTAGGCTCAAAACTATAAAAATCCCAGATGAAAACATAGACAGCCCCAGCCAGTATGTCTCAGCTGGTTGGGCGTCATCCTGCAAAGTGAAAGGTTGATTAGATTCCTGGTCGAGGCACATGTCTAGGCTACAAGTTCGGTCCTCTGGTCAGGGTGAGTAAGAGAAGAAACAGATAGATGTTTCTCTCTTGCATCAATGTTTATCTCCCTTTCTCCCTTCCTTCCCCCCTAAATAAAAAAAGTAACTATTTTTTTTAAAAGAAAATGTAGACAGTAAAATCTCGAAGTTTCTCATAGCAATATTTTTTCTGACATATCTTCTCAGGAAAGGGAAACAAAAGGAAAAACAAACAAACAGGACTACATAAAACTAAAAAGTTTTTGCACAGCAAGGGAAACAGTAAACAAAATGAAAAGATAACCCATGAATGGGAAAACATATTTGCCAATACATCTGATATGGGGTTAATAGCCAAAATTTATAAAGAATTTACAAAACTTGCCCTGGCTAGTGTGGCTCAGCAGACTGAGTGCCAGCCTGCAAACTGAAGGGTCACCGGTTTCATTCTCAGTCAGGGCACATGCCTGGGTTGCAGACCAGGTCCCTGCTTGGGGGTGGGCGAGAGGCAACCAATCTGTTTATCTCTCACACACTGCTGTTTCTCTCCCTCTCTTTCTCCCTCCCTTCCTGTCTCTCTTATAAAGTAAATAAATAAAATCTTAAAAAAAAAAAGAATTTATAAGACTCAACACCAAAACCAAACAATCCTACTTAAAAATCGGCAAAGGACCTGAATAGATACTTCTCTAAAGACGATATACAGATGGCCGATAGACACATGAAAAGATGCTCAACATCACTCATCATAAGAGGAATGCAAATAAAAACCACAATGAGATATCACTTCACACCTGTCAGAATGACCATCATCAATAAGTCAACAAACAAATGTTGGCAAGGAAGAGGAGAAAGGGGAACTGTCATGTACTGTTAGTGGGAATGCAGATTGGTGCAGCCAATGTGGAAAGCACTATGGAGTTACCGCAAAAAATTAAAAATGGATCTGCCTTATGACCCTACAATTCCACTTCTTGGAATTTATCCTAAGAAACCCAAAACACTAATTTGAAAAAATTGTAGCACCCCTACGTTCAGTGCAGCATTGTTTAGAATCACCAAGATGTGGAAGCAGCTCAAGTGTCTACTAGTAGATGAGTATATAGAAGAGCTATGGTACATTTACACAATGGAATGCTACTCAGCTATTTTAAAAAAAGGAAATTTTACCCTTTGCAAGGGTATGGATAGACCTGGAAAACATTATGCTACGTGAAATAAGCCAATCAGAGAAAGACAAGTATCATTATGATTTCATGCATACATGGACTCTAATGAACAAATTGAACTAACAAGCAAAATAAAGACAGACTCATAGATAGAGAGCAGGCTGAGAGCTCTGTGGGGAGCTAGGGTGGGGAGGGATTGAGCAAAAAAGAAAAAAGAGAGAAAGGACTCATGGACAGGGACAACAGTGTGGGTTGGTGATAGTGGGGGGAAGGGAGTGGGTGGAAGTGGAAGAGGGTGGAAGGGGGATAAATGGTGATGGAAAAAATAAAATAAAATACATTTAGAAAAAGAATTACCTGTGGATCTTCCTACCTACCTAGCCTTCTGCCTATGGACAGTTATCTTCTCCATAGCTTCCAGTTTTTTTTACAATGAACATATATTACTTTATAATCAACACCAAAAGAACAAATAAAACAAAACAAAACAAAACACATTATGAACATATTCTTCATTTGCTAAGAAATCAGAGATTATATAGAAGCGAAAGATTGGCTGTTGACATTCCTTACCCTTTTAAGAATCTCTGGAATAACACCAGCTAAGCCCGCAGGGCTCACAGGACTATTTTATTCAATTGTAACCAGAGCAACACTCTGTCAGCAGCTCTGCTACAGAAGACACAAGACCACACATACTATGCATTTTTTCACTCCATGTGGAGTTCCTTACTGAAAGAAGACAGACCACTTCTTCATGGGAAAAGGCTGTCAATCTGCCAGAGAGCAGAAATTCAGCTATGATAAATTGGTAAGATGAGAAATATCCAAAGAGAATAGAGCAGGAGGCTGAGAGTGAAAGGAAACAATTACACGTTCTGTTTGCTCCAAGTCTGGCTTTTCTTAGCTGGGAAGAAGCTATCATTTTTTGGTCTTCTGCTTCTTAAAGAAAGCTTGAGCCTAGATTATGGTCAGATATTTGTCTACAGCCAAATGATTTATTTAAAAGAGTTCAAAAGTTAAATGCTACTCAACAGACCAGTTATTTATCCACAGAAATTTTTGTATTTAATACAATTTGCCCATACCTGTTAAGTTACTGGAAACTTGTCGACACTGAACTAAAAATTCAAACCAAGGGTGAGCTTCATGTAACTCTTTTTTGTCTAAAAAGGGACAGTTTGGAGGACTAAGCCTGTATAAAAATATAAAATAAAAAACACACTGATTAACATACAGGATAAGACAATTGTATTTGCTCAGGTGATAATGAGCATAAAAATAGAACCTTGGATTTTAAAAGTAAATATAACACAATATCCTCCCACTTGTGTTGTTTTACATATTCCTTATAATCTAGAAATAGAGGAAAATTTTAGAGACAGAGATAATAATATTTAAAATGTGTTTACTACCATAATTTTACCAGTTCTGTATAAGATTAACAGAAAACTCACACTTTAAGTTCTTCAAGGTACTTTGTATTTTATTGTTTTTACAATGAAACTCTAGCATTTTCAAACTTACGAGGTTTTCAAAAATCTTTACACAACTACAGAGAAACTAGGACTGAGCAGTTAAAGGTCAGAATAGGTCCTTTGAAAATATGGCTTTTAAATCATCTCTTGCCAGTAGCTTTGGGGAAAACGTTTCTGTGTGTAAGCAAGCCTCAAAGATATGAGCCAGAAATATACCCTGTTTGAAATCCTAGTCTTTACTACCCAAAATAAAAATGTTTTCATTAGCATACTGAGAGTGGGCTCTAGAATCAAACATAAGTAGAATTATATCTGACTTTGCCATGTACTTGCTATGTGCCATAAGGCACTTACTCTCTCTCAAAGCCTCAGTTTGCTCATCTGTGAAATGGAGACAGAAATAACCACCTCATAGGGTTTTTGTGAAAATTAAATGAGATAACCTAAGGGTCAAGAATACTGTAAGCACTCATATATTAGACACTACTACTATTGTTGTTGTTATTACTGACCCAATAGCAATAAACACTGGTCACATCTATGAATCTGCAGGTTGATCTTAAGTAGATATATACTGGTGCCCATCCATCCATCTATTCATCCATCTAAATGTAAACTGTTTAGCATTTGCCTGGTAATGAAAGTATCAAAGAACTCTAAGCTAACCTTTAGAATTGTCCTCTCTTTTAAATATTTTATTTAATTTTTTAAATTTATTTTTAGAGAGAGGGGAAGTGAGGGAGAAAGAGGGAGGAAAATATCAATCAGTTGCCTCTCACATGCTCCCAACCAGGGACCTGGCCCGCAACCCAGGCATGTGCCCTGACTGGGAATCAAATCGGCAACCCTTGGGTTTGCAGGCGGCAACCCTTGGGTTTGCAGGCCAGTACTCAGTTCACTAAGCCACACCAGCCAGGGCTCATCCTCTTTTTAAACTTTCACTTTATTCTAATTTCTAGCTCTTTAAAAGGTTAACAGAAATATTACAAACTTAACATCACCAAAACACACAAGATAAACATTTAGTTGAATGTAGCATGGAACTAAAAGGTATACCAAGTGCTGCAGTGGAAAGAACTACTTCAAAAATCAGTTGCCCTGTCTGGTGTGGCTCAGTTGGTTGGGCATCACCCTGCAATCTGAAAGGTCGCGGGTTCAACTCCTGGTCAGGGCACATGCCTGGGTTGCAGGTTCAGTCCCAAGTCAGGGCTGATGCAGGAGGCAAACAATCAATGTTTCTCTCTCACATCGATGTTTTTCTCTCTCTCTTTCTCCCTCCCTTCCCCTCTCTCTGGAATCAATTTGGAAAAGAAAAAGAAAAAGAAAAAGAAAAAAAAATCAGTATTCCTCATGTGAATGCTCAATATTTTCCTATTGTCACATTCAAATAGAATTGAAAGAGGAAATGTGAAGACCTGCTCAAGGACAATCAATTCTCAGTACTTACTTATAACAGTCGAGATAGACATAAAGAAGATACTGCAGACTGTGCTCCAAACAATAGAGAATGAAGTGAGAATGGAAATCCCATCCTTCTTTGGATCTGTAGTTTTGAACAGGAAGGGCACCTTGCATCACACCCCCAATGCGGTTCAGTCTTAGGAGGAAGAGTTCAAGGTCTTCCAGTTCAGATATAAGAAAAATCCCATTCCTATAGGACAGGTTTAAGAGATGGAAAGTTAGAAAGTTGCTAGATTCAGAGCACACCAAACCACTTCCATTAGTTTAAGTCTCAACTACAGCAGGCACTAAATAATGCCCTTTTTCTTTTTTTCACTAAATGCCATTTTGTTTTAACTTGTAATATTGAAGAGATACTACAGTAACGTAACTCTTGTTCATATCAATTAGCCATTGGTAAAACTGGTTTCATTATATGTTGTTTCACTTAGTCACAGAACCTATCAACAATGTTAAGAGAGGACTTACTGCATTAAAAAAAAATTAGACTGACAATTCTTACTCTACCAATACATTGGAAGACCCATTTTGCTGGTTTCCAACAAAGGTTTCTGAGTCATTTTAGTACTTAAAGGTAGTAATAACAGTCTTGAGTTATCTTAAATATTTCAAAAACCTAAACTAAGCTATCTTCATTTTTTTGTATGAATGGAACTGTACAATCCAGTGTGCAACAGTAGTTAGCTCTTGAAGCTAGATGTTTTTAGCACTGAGAAATTCACCAAAATATACAAACGAAATTACTAAGAAACTAAAGCAGAATAATTTAAATAAACCAACTACTAAACAATAGAAATTTGCATTGAAATAGTACTTTTTATAAATTTACTGTTAAACACATCGTATACACTGAAGGCATACAGAAAATATATTATGTGGAGTTTAAAGAAACACCACATTACTATCACCCAGATTACAGCACATTATACCTGGAAGCTCTTGGTGTATCCCTTCTCCATTGCATGTCCTTTGCTACCCTGGCTTTTGTGATAACCATTCCCTTAGCCTTATTCATAGTTTTAGCACCCATATATATAACCCCAAATAATATATGGTTTAGCTTTGCCTATTTTAAACTTTATATATAAACAAAACATTCTGGTACATTTTGGAAAATTCTTCTACTCAACACTGTGCAACTTATCTGTGTTCATATCTATAGCTACAGTTTGTTAGTTTTTGTTGTATAGTGCATTACATTGTATGATCATACCACATTTTATTTATCTGCTCTACCTTTGATGGTCATTGCAGCTGTTCTTAGATTTTTTTGTAAAATAAATGTACATTTCCATGACTACAAATGAGGAAGAGCACCTTTTTATATGCTTATTGGCCATTTTTGCTTTCTCTTTGTGAAATGCTTAACTGCACTGGTACCCTCCCCTTCAGATCCAAGCTTTATTCTTCTCCTGCTCTGTGTCCCTGGAGGCTCACCTGTACTGGTTGCTCCAGAAGACTGCACTGCCCTCAGGCTTCTGTTCTGGTGTGCCCTATGGCAGACGCCACCACCCCAGAAGCTAAGAGTTGGAAAAAGGGTAGGGATGCCTTGGCCCTGTCCATGCTGGGTGACTGCAGGTTGGCTGACATACACTACTCCCACAGTCATGAAGATATTCTTCTGTATTTCTAAAAGCTTTATAGTCTCACATTTGATATTTAGGTTTAAAAATCTACCTGGAATTGATTTCATGCATGATATAAGGCAGAGGGTCCAATTTAACTTTTCCCCATATAGTTATCATCCAGTTTGGCATCCAGTCTTGCCACCCTGATTTGGCAAAAAGACTACTCATTCCCCACTGTTCTGTGGTGTCACTTTTGTCACATATAAAGTGAGCATGTGTATATAAGTCTATTTCTATGCTCATTATTCTGTTCTACTGGTCTGTCTATTCCTGCACCAACATTATCATTGTCTTAACTGCTATAGCTTTAGAAAAAGTCTTGATATCTGGTAGGGGAAGTTCTTTTTCAGGGCTATTCTTGACCCTCTACATTTCCATATTACTATTAACTATCAGCTTATCAAATTCCAGAAGAAAATCTGCTCAGACTTTTATTAAGATTGTACTATATCTAAAGATCAACTTGGGAAGAACTGATAGCAGGCTTGTCTTACTTCAAATCTAAGAGAAACCTTGTGATGCTTCACCGTTAAGTATAATGGTAGCTAGATTTCCTTTTAGATACCCTTTTAAAGTTAAGGGAGTTGTATCTATTCTTAGTTTGCTAACAATTTTTACTACAAATAGATGTTGAGTTTTATCAAATGAATGCTTTGTGTATCTATCAGTGTGGTATCTTTCCCTTTGATCTGTTAATATAGTAGATCTTATTAGTTCATTTTTTTAAAATGTATTTTATTGATTATTCTATTATAGTTGTCCCATCTTCCCCTACTTTATTCCCTTGGCCCTGCATCCTCCACACCCACCAGCATTCCCCCCACTTAGTTCATGTCCATTGGTTGTACATATAAGTTCTTTGGCTTCTACATTTCTTATACTATTCATAACCTGTCCCTATTTTCTACCTATCATTTATGCTACTTATTCTCTGTACCTTTTCTCCCATTCCCCTTCTACCCCTCCTCACCGATAACCCTCCATGTGATCCCTATTTCTGTGATTCTCTGTTCTAGTGGTTTGCTTAGTTTGTTTTTGTTTTTTTAGGTTCAGTTGTTGATAGTTGTGAGTTTGTTGTCATTTTACTGTTCATAGTTTTGATCTTCTTTTTCTTAGATAAGTCCCTTTAACATTTCATACAATACAGGTTTGGTGATGAGGAACTCCTTTAACTTGACCTTATCTGGGAAGCGCTTTATCTGTCCTTCCATTCTAAATGACAGCTTTGCTAGATAGAGCAATCTTGGATGTAGGTCCTTGCCTTTCATGACTTGGAACACTTCTTGCCAGTCCCTTCTTGCCTGCAAGGTTTCTTTTGAGAAATCAGCTGACAGTCTTATGGGAACTCCTTTTAGGTAACTGTCTGCTTTCCTCTTACTGCTTCTAGGATTCTCAACAAATCTTTAATCTTGAGTAATGTAATTATGATGTACCTTGGTGTATGCTTCCTTGGGTCCAACTACTTTAGGACTCTCTGAGCTTCCTGGACTTCCTGAAAGTATTTCCTTTTCCAGATTGGGGGAGTTATCCTTCATTATTTGTTCAAATAAGTTTCCAATTTGTTGATCTTTCTCTTCTCTTTCTGGAACCCCTACGATTTGGATGCTGGAATGTCTAAAGTCATCCCACATGTTTCTAAGCCTTTCCTCATTTTTGTGAATTCTTGCTTCTTCATTCTGTTCTCATTGATTGTTTATTTCTTCCTTCTACAAATCATTGATTTGAATCCCGGTTTCCTTCCCATCACTGCTGGTTCCCTGCACATTTTCCTTTATTTCACTTTGCATAGCCTTTACTTTTTCCTCTATTTTGCGACCATACTCACCAGGTTGCTGTATTTACCAGGGCGGGGCAACTTACATCACTGCTTTGTAGCACTGTATGTGGGGAGGGGCCCAAAAGGGAACAATGCTGCTTGCTTGGCTCTCTGTAGGCGTTCAGTCACTTCCTCTGCTACCCAAAAGCAAATTGGGCCCTTCTGATGCTGATTCCGGGTGGGTGGGTTTGTGTACATTCTAGGACCCTGTGAATCTCTCCAACGAGCTCTCCTGTGAGGCTGGGAGTTTCTCCCACCACTGCACCCCACAAAGGTTTTTTCAGTCAGAGGTTCTGAGGCTTTATTTCTCTACATTGGTACCCTGGGTTGCACAGTCTCTCTCTCTCCCCAGTTTTTCCTCCTATTTTATCTGCATGCAAATGTAGGACTGCCTGGGCCTTCCAGCCACCTCCTTGCCATGTGTCCTCTCTGCCCCAGCTGCCTGCCTGTGCCCCTCCTACCAGTCTGGATGAATGTTTCTTTTAACTCCTTGGTTGTCTGACTTCCATACAGTTTGATTTTCTGGAAGTTCTGATTGTTTTTTGTTTTTAAATTGGTTGTTGTCCTTCTTTTGGTTGTGCAAGGAGGAACAGTGTGTCTGCCTATGCCTCCATCTTGGCTTGAAGTCTCTTATTAGTTCACTATTGTCATAATTCATGATAAATTATACATATATTAGTTTTTTAAATGATCAAATGTTAAGCAAAATATTTAATAAGCATACAAGTTATATGAAATTTTACTTTTAGTAAACAAGAAGAAGAGTATTTAATGCAATGGAAAGAAGAGTGAATAGAAAGTTAAGGGTTAAAATAATTAAAGCCTTTAAGTACTGGATGGGGCAAAGCTCTTAACTTCTCTGGATATTACTCTCCATATCTAAGTTAGGTAAACAATACAGCTATTCTATCCCAATGAGTATACATAAGAAATAAATTTAAGAAACTTAAAAATTAACATACATGTTAAATCTCCTTATATTATTTTGATAGCTTAGGAAGATAGAGCAGGTTGAGTGATATGAAATTGCTGATATTCATCCACTTTTGACCCACACAAATGGCAAGTTTACATGGTTTGATCTAATAGAATTATTTTTAGAAATTAAAGTCTTCCCTTAACACTTCAGGATCTCCTTCCCCTCACTAATTTCTTAATGAATAGTCCTCTTTAGTTCAAGACCATACATAGAATATGGGTGCAGTAAGGAGAATGGGAGACATCACATGACACTAAGCTAGCCTCATCTCAGCCCTTGCCGCTTGGTCCTTGTAGCCCCTCTGACAGCTTACCACTTCTACACCAAAGCACATAACTTCATCTGGAATTTGAGAGCCTATTCACTACCACATAATGCTAAATGCGTAATATTTTAAAACCTCAATTTTAAAATACTATGAAACAACATCCCACTGTATTTGTGGCATTTGAAAAGAAAAAATTACAGAATTTTCTTTATTGCTCTTCCCCACAGTTATAGTACCTGGCCAGCTCATCTATAATTTTATTCCTCATGTTGTTGTTGCAGCAAGTATTCTGATCAATGATATCAACAGTCAGAGGAGGCCATCTGTTCTGCTGAAGTGAAGAATAATTATTCTGGGTCTGAAATTCTCCAATCCATGATATAATGCTTAACCAGTCATGACGAGCTGTGAGGTATCTCCAGAGGGCTTCAGAAGAATACGATTTGTATTCTATATTAAGAACAAAATACATTTTAAAATAGCAATGAATTATGATTACTGACACAAAACTCAACACTAATCAACTGAGTAAATATGAATATATGGACAAATATTTACATATATAAATTATTTAGGCCCTCTGCTTCACTTACTATTTTCCTCTTTTATGTTGCTCTTCATTTTATAATTAATATTTAGCTGGAGGAGGAGTTAAATGTTGCTTCTTATTAGTACAGAGGTTAAATGAAACTTGGGAACTAGCTGTGTGTTTCATTTATCTTATCAGCCTTCCTTTTTCCTTTTCTTTTTCTTAATATAAATAAAAACTTTGGCTATAATAATAAACATGAATTTGACATCCTATGAATTACCACTGTTAATTATTCCCCAGAGTCCCAATGTGATACAGATCTTCAGTTTACACAAGAAGAAACTCAAAGATAATTTGGAAAAATAAAGAATGTCACTTTGAGGCAGGAAAAAGAACTCAGCCTTGAAGCCCTGGCTGGTGTGGCTCAGTGGATTGAGCATGGGCTGTAAACCAAAGCATCACCAGCTTGATTCTCAGTCAGGGCACATGCCTGGGTTGCGGGCCAGGTCCCCAGTGGGGGCCATGTGAGAGGCAACCATACAATGATGTTTCTCTCCCTCTCTTTCTCCTTCCCTTTCTCTAAAAATAAGTAAATAAAATCTTAAAAAAAAGAACTCAGCCTTGAAATCTCAATTTACTGAACTATACAACTTTTTTCTTTCACTATTACAAGTCCCTTACAATAACCTTGAGATAAGAGGTGTTAATGACTTGCATTTTTTAAAATTCTCACACAAGGATATTTTTAAATTGCTTTTTAGAGACAGAGTAAGGGAGAAAGAGAAACATAAGTGAGTTGTCTCCTGCATGTGCCTGAACCAGAGATCGAACCCGTAATCCTTCTGCTACATGATGATGCTCCAATCAACTGAGCCATACCAGCCAAGGCATGACTTGCATTTTAAAGCAACTGAGTATTTTTCCCCCAAAGGAATTCTACAGTGGAGACATACCACCAAATATACTAATGCCTAACTGAATATTCATTCAGTACGTTCAGATATCAGGATCTCTCACACTTGCCTTCTGGATTTATCCTGGGAAGAAGGATAGATTCTTGTGTTTGTTGATTCCACCACTGAGCCCAATTTAATGCAATTTTATGGTTCTGTCTGTCAAGTTTATCTTTATAATCATATTTCAGGAATGAGTCCAAAGCAGATTTGTGCTTGAAAAAATCTTGTTCCTTTATCCAATACCTAAAACAATGATATAATTTCTTTTTAATTTTGGAGGAAAAGCATCATTTCTTTATATCTGTTCAAAAACTTCTATGCTTTTGGGGAACACATACTTTAATACTCTCAATTTTGTATTTACTCCTGTGTGTGCGCACACATACATATTGGGAAATTCCTGAGTCCCTTCTGGATGATAACGAATATTTATCTTCATAAAGAATGTAAGCTGGTTCTGGCCAAGATGGAGGTGTAGGAAGAAACCCTTTGCTTCCTCACACAACCAAAAGGAGGATAACAACCAATCTAACATCAATAAACAACCAGACGTGCCAGAAAATCAAACTGCATGGAACTCCAACAACCAAGGAATTAAAGAAAAAAAATCAATCAGAACAACTAGACCAGTAAGGGGGTGGACCACATGGGCTGGCTGGAAGAGAAAAACTGTGGTGAGGTGGTAGACCTGGTGGTGGGGTTGGCTGTGGCAAGGCAGTGGGGCTGTGAGCAAGGGGCTGACTTAAGGTGAAACTGAGACTCAGAGTTGATACAGGGGTTGCTACAGTGGGAGAAACTCCCAGTCTCACACGAGAGTCCATCAGAAAGTGTGCTAGGGACGAGCAGGCAAGCTGCACTGTTACCTCTCTGGTCCCTCCCCCACAGGCAGCGGCACAGTACAGCAAGGAGGTTTGCCCTGCCCAGGTGAATAGCTAAGGCCCCACCCCCTTTCAACTTATCAGGTGTGCCAAGACAAAGAAATATGACCCAAATAAAGAATAGAGCAAAGCTTCAGAAAGAGAGCTAAACAATGAGGACACAGCCAACCTATCTGATGGAGAATTTGAAGCGCTTGTCATCAAAATGCTCACAGAGCTGATCTGGCCTGGTTGAAAAATGAAAAAACAGGGCCAAGATGGAGGCGTAGGCGGACACACTGTGCCTCCTCTCACAACCAAAATTAAGGACAACAAATATTTAGAAACAAGAAAACAACCAGAGCTAATAGAAAATTGAACTGTACGGAAGTCCAACAACCATTCATCCAGACCGGTAAGAGGGGCGGAGTTGCGGCAGGAAAAAGTGGAGGTGTGGTCCGGGGAACGCAAGCAGCAGTTGCTGGCAGTTCCCAGGTGCACAGGAGGCAGCTGGCGGTCCTCGGGCACAGGGGGGCAACTGTGCAGACCCAGTGAGGCCGCACAGGGCAGCTGGCTTCCCAGGTGGTCCCACATTCGCGTGCGCAGACGGTCCAGGCAAAGGGGAAGTGGCAGAAGGGACCAGAGTCCTGGAGAGCGGAGCAGGAGCCATTGTTCCCTCTCAGACCCCGCCCCCACATACAGCGTCACAACCCAGCGACTGGGCTGCCCTGCACTGGAGAGCACCTGAGGCTCCACTCCTCACTTCGTAAGAGCACGTGCACAGATAATCCAGGCAAAGGGGAAGTGGCGGAAGGGACCGGAGTCCAGGAGAGAGTGGAGCAGGCACCATTCTTCCCTCTTGGACCCCGCCCCCACCTATAGCGTCACAACCCAGCAACTGGGTTGCCCCGCCCTGAGGAACACCTAAGGCTCCACCCCTCACTACGTAATAGCTGCAACCAGACTAAAACCAAAACAAAACAAAACAAAAGCCACCAAAAATGGCTCAAACCAGAGAACAAATGAAAGCCCCAGAGCCAATTCCTCTAAGCCATAAAGAGATAGCTAGCCTATCAGATGCACAGTTCAAAGCACTGGTCATCAGGATCCTCACAGAATTGGTTGATTTTGCTCACAAATTAGATGAAAAAATGCAGGCTACAATACGTGAAATGAAGAAAGACACATGGGGAACCAATGGAGATGGGAGGAAAACTGGGACTCAAATCAATGGAGTGGACCAGAAGGAAGAAACTAACAACCAAACAGAAAACAAAGAAGAAACAAGAATGCAAAAAAATGAGGAGAGGCTTAGGAACCTCCAGGACATCTTTAAACGTCCCAACATCGGAATTATAGGGGTCTCAGAAGGGAAAGAAGAAGAGCAACAAGTGGAAAACTTATTTGAACAAATAATAAAGGAGAACTTCCCCAATCTGGCAAAGGAAATAGACTACCAGGACGTCCAGGAAGCTCAGAGAGTCCCAAAGAACTTGGACCCAAGGAGGAACACACCAAGGCACATCATAATTACATTAGCCAAGATTCAAATGAAGGAGAGAATTCTAGAAGCAGCAAGAGATAAGGGGACAGTCACCTACAAAGGAGTTCCCATCAGACTGTCAGCTGATTTCTCAAAAGAGACCTTACAGGCAAGAAGGGGCTGGAAAGAAATATTTGAAGTCTTCAAAGGCAGAGACCTACATCCAACATTGCTCTATCCAGCAAAGCTGTCATTTAGAATGGAAGGGAAGATAAAGTGCTTCTCAGATAAGGTCAAGTTAAAGGAGTTCATCATGACCAAGTCCTTATTCTATGAAATGTTAAAGGGACTTTATCTAAGAAAAAGAAGACAAAAAATATGACAGTGAAAAGACAGCAAACTCACAGCTATTAACAACCACACCTAAAACAAAAGCAAACTAAGCAAACATCTAGAACAGGAACAGAACCACAGAAATGGGGATCATATGGAGGGTTACCAACAGGGGAGTGGAAGGAGGAGAGAGGGGGAAAGGTACAAAGAATAAGTAGCATAGACAGTGGGTAGAAAATAGACGGGGAGGGCAAGAATAGTGTGGGAAATGTAGAAGCTAAAGAACTTATGACCCATGGACATGAACTAAAGGGGGGGAATGTGAGTGGGAGAGGGTGTGCAGGGTGGAGAAAAATGATGGGGGAGAAATGGGACAACTGTAATAGCATAATCAATAAAATATATTGAAGATATGAGGAAGGGGGAGAGGCTGTTATATGTCCTTCAGTAATGATTGAATTTTTTAAACTATGAATATATATTAGTTTTATCATTTGAATGTAGTAATTTAAAATAAATCAATAACTTAGGTAAAAAAAAAAGAAAAATGAAAAAAACAAATGAAAGAGATCCAAAATGAAATAAAGCAAAATATTCAGGGAACCAACAGTGACAGGAAGGAAACCAGGACTCAAAGTAACGATTTGGAACAAAAGGAAAAAATAAACATCCAACTGGAACAGAATAAAGAAATAAGAATTCAAAAAAGTGAAGAAAGGCTTACAAATCTCTGGGACAACCTAAAACATTCCAATATCCAAATTATAGTGGTGCCAGAAGGAGAACAGCAACAAGTAGAAAACTTATTTGAACAAATAATGAAGGAAAACTCCCCAATCTGGTGAAGGAAATAGACTTCCAGGAAGTCCAGGAAGCTCAGAGTCCCAAAAAAGTTGGACCCAAAGAGGAACACACCAAGGTACATCATCATTAAGTTACCCAAGATTAAAGATAAAGAGAAAATCCTAAAAGAAGCTAGGGGAAAGGAGGTACCTTCAAAGGAGTGCCCATTAGGCTATCAGCTGATTTCTCAAAAGAAACCTTGCAGGCAAGAAGGGGCTGGCAAGAAGTATTCAAAGGGATGAAATGCAAGGACCTAGATTACTCTATCCAGCAAAGCTATAATTTAGAATGGAAGGGCATATAAAGTGCTTCCCAGACAAGGTAAAGGAGTTCCTCAACACCAAGCCATTAGTACATGAAATGTTAAAGAGACTTATCTAAGAAAAAGATAAAAAATATGAACAGTAAAATGACAACAAACTCACAACTATCAACAAATGAACCTAAAAGAAAAGAAAAACAATGAAAACAAAAACTAAGCAAACAACTAGAGCAGGAACAGAATCAGAGAAATGGACATCACATGGAGGGAATTCAGTGGGGACTGAGAAGGGAGGAATCGGGGGAAAGGTACAGGGAAGAAGAAGCATACTTAGTAGGCATAAAATAGACAGGGAGAGATAAAAAATGGTATAGGAAGCAGAGGACTCAAAGAACTTATATGTACAACCCATGGACATGAACTAAGGGGCAGGGAATGCTGGAGGATTGGGGGGGGGCAGAGCAGAGGGGGGAGAAAAGGAGAAAAAATGGGAAAACTATAATAGCATAATCAATAAAAATACTTTAAAAAAAAGAACATAAGCTCAATTCTACAGAAGAAACCCGTGCTCACTAACAATTAAATACCACACACTATCTAAAATATTCTTCCCATATTATCAAAAGGGGACTAATGAGACTACCTGGGAAAGGACTGGATCTGCATATTTTCTTGCAAATGTTCTGAATAAAACTTCTCAACTTGATGCACGAAGTCTATAGTTCTTTTTTCTTTTTCAGAAAAATATTTTTTTTCTTTTAAAATTTCGACCTTGAATAAAAAGTAATCAAAGAAGTGACCTCACAAAAATCAAGCACATTTGCAAAACAAATGTCATGAAATTAAATGCCATTTAAGCACTGTATTTTGAATGTTTGAGGTAATATATATATTTATACAAATTGTCCTTTACTACAAATGCAAAATGATCATTTAAAAAGACAAAAGAGCTGTCTTACTTTTACTTACTGGATGTTATTTGAATGTTAAAATAATTTATTCTGAAGTTTCACCAAGGTTTACTGGAAAATATAAACTACACAGGCTCACATTTACATACCAAAAAGTCCCGTATATTTTTATCAGTTGTATAGAAGCATATCTTGAGCAACTGGTCTTTTACATCAAAGCCCTATAATAAATATAGAGAAAACATAATTTTGTAATGAAGCTATTTTTAATCTAAATATATATGTTGGATACAGAAGTACCCTATTATGGGCATATATAGAATTCTATAGCTTCCCTGCTCTTATGAACACTCATTTTCTTTTTTTCATTTTCTACATTTATCATACATATTTACAGCCTATCCCGAAAGTCCTTAAGCATTTTTCCAGAACAAAGGCAACACATCAAACAATTTAAGGTAATACCAAGCTATCACAGGACCAAAACTATTGGTATCTGCTATGATGATTCACTTAGAAACAAAGGTCAATGCAAATAACAACCCTGATATAGTTTCACTCCTCTGCACTTGAAGAAAGTTAGCATGGGTACGACCCTAATGATGAAGATGAAGGCCACATCTTAGTTCAGGAGCCCTAGCTCTAGGACTTCCCCTCCTCAAATGAAGTAAAACCACGGACCACAAAGCAAAAGTATAAGCAACTGGACAGTTCAAATGTAGGGTATAAGTGGTCACATGAACAATACAGAATGTTCCCCAACAAATGATGAGGTCCTGTGCAGGCTTTGACATGCAGTCTTAAACCAGAAACACTGCCTACTTCTGATCAAAGTAACAAGTCTAACAGAGAGCAAATGATGGAAATTCGAATAAAAAATATCTTCAAGAAAGTTCTCAGGACCAAAAAATGTTAGTATTATTGTCATTATTACCTAGTAAAAGCTATACAAATTTCTTAGTCTATGAAACAACTATGAATAAAAATAAATTCTTCTCTTTGATAAAAGTTTGGCTTTATTATTTTATACTCAGTAGGTCAATTCAAGCTCCTGTCTACATCTTGTGGGGCAGGGAAGGCTGGGCCATAGTTAACTGTGGCCTTTTGAAGTTACAAATTAGTCATAGTGGTCCCAAGGTGGCCAACATATACATGTTGAGTTTCTTGCATCATAGTAAACAGAGAAAATCTTGTGTTCTCCTGACCAGATACCCAACAGGTTATAAAAGAATTGCGATTTAGCTCCAATCTGAGCATTGTACTAAAAAATTTAAGTCCTACCTTGGCATATTTAAAAGGCTAAGTGTGATCCTGTATAAGGCCTTCCATGTCATAAAAACATTCATGCTACCACATCTACATAAAAAGGCTGTGTGTTCTCATCTCAACTACAGATGTGTGAACTACATCTGTAGTTCCATTGTAACTGTGAGATAAAAGATTCACATCAGCTGGAATCAAATCTGACTTCCCAACGACCAGGGCAGTCACAAATCAATTCTTGTATCAACCAGAAATTGTATTAAGTATGCAGATATCTTCTGTTACTTTAGGAACTTTAAGATCAAATAGATTGTCACTCACCATATTCTTTAAAAGCTCGGAGGCTTCCTTTACATTGTTCTTTTTCAAACTGTCAAAGACCAAATTTAGGCCTATTCTAATCAGCTCTTCGAGTCTTTGAGCAGAATGACTATTAATCCTGAAGAAAGTTTGTGCCTCTGGTATTTTGTTGTTTAAAATGGCATTAGCAATAACTTCCTAGGAAAAGGAAGAAAAACATCTGCTTTTTAAGTTCCTTTTTATTTCCTTATGATTATCAACATGGACTTACACATTTATCAAGCACCTAATGTAGGACTTTTATTGAAAATCTACTACTAGATTTGGGGCTCTGCACAGGGGGTGTGAAGTTGACTGAAACACAGACCCTGCTACCCAGGAGCTTTTAGACTAGTGCAAGACACACAAATAAAGTAGTGATTATAGTACTGCATGATACAGGAGAGGACGCAGATATCGCAGGGTGCTAGAGAGGAGGGTCCAGAAGAGGAGCACCTAAATAAGAGGAGTGACAACAAAGAAAAGGCTTCCTTGTGGGAGATGACTCCTGAGGTAAAAGTTTTAAGACAAGTTAAGTGTTCCATATATTGAGAAAAGAAGACAAGAGTTCCAAAAAGAGAGAAAATTATGTACAGAGGCAGAGAGGCAAAAAACAGCATCAAGTCTTCAGGGAACTCCAAATTACTCGATATAGCAGGAGAAAAACACTGGGGAAAATAGTAGATAAGACTTGAAAGCAAAGCAGAGATTCCATCATGAAGGGCATTGTGTGTGAGAGATGGATTTTATCCTGAAACTTATGTAGAGCTATGGAGCACTGAAGGATCTTAAAAGCATAAGGTGAGATAGATATAGATATAGATATAGATATAGATATAGATATAGATATAGATATAGATATAGATATAGATGAATGAATATTCAGGTAGCAATCTGGACAATGGACTGAAAGGAATTCAAGCCCAAGACAGTGAGGCATTAGGTTATTACAATAATCCAAGTAAGAAGAAATCAACCATAAATTGAAAACCTAAACCCAAGAGAGAACAGAAAGGAGGCATTCTTAACCAAAAGCTTTAGAGAGGTCTGTAAATCTCATTAAGCCATGTACAAAACTGCATGCATGAACACACGCATACATTCACATGTATGTTTTTGGAGAAAGAGTCCACAGTTTTCACTAAAGTAAACTATGACCTCCCCCCAAATTAAAAAAATCAGTGATTCTTGAGTAAAAAGAGCAGAGGACCATGAATGGAGCTTGGAAGACATTAAAGGGGGGAATGGGAGGGAAGAGGAGGTGAAACCTGCAAAGGAGATTGGAAAAGAGAAGCCCAATAAAGTAGAAAAAAATCAAGCAATTTTTGGCTAGAGAATGAATAAGAGATACAGAAAAGGCAATTATACGAGGTACTTTCCTATGTCTCTACCCCAAGAACAGCAGTCCTTTGAAACTGGCAGTCTCTCAACCTTACCACTTTCATTCCCTATTGATGCTGATCAGCTGGGTTAAGCTATTTTGTCCTTTGTCTCTCTAATGTCAATATTCTCCATGTGGATGGAGGGATTTTCCAGTCCCTAGTCCAGCAGATAAGCACAGAAAATTTAACTGGCAAAACACCTTAACTAGAATCAGAGATAGGACTCAAATTAAGTATATTTCCAGGTTATGATGTCATAAAATACAAGTTTCCTAAGATTGAATCACCAGCAGCAATTTGAAGACCAGGCAGAATGCTGAAGCTCAGAGTGCCAGGCCCTAGCCACTCAGGGAGTATTGCTGAGGGGGTGCTGCTCATAGTCTGGGGTTGGGTATTTGTCACTGGATCCAAGTGGGCAGATGTGGCACTAAGAGGGAGACTATCTGTGTTCTGAATTAAATAAACAAAGCTTGAAAACATAAATGTGAAGTTGTGCCCAAAGACCTCCAAATATACAAAATCTAAAACC
Organism: Glossophaga mutica; assembly: GCA_039655065.1. Lineage (NCBI taxonomy): Eukaryota > Metazoa > Chordata > Mammalia > Chiroptera > Phyllostomidae > Glossophaga > Glossophaga mutica. Next base: position 61,532,864 of record CM077303.1, on the reverse strand, counting down.
CCTGCCAAATTGTCTTAATCAGAGTGTATGGAGTCTAAATTTGGTTTCTTCTATCGTTTTCTCAGATCCTCTGAATTTTGCCAATAAAATAAGTGATAATTACTCATATTTACCTCAATGCTGAGTTTCTCCCATATATTGCTCTCCTTCACTTTGGGGACATTTTCATTTACATCATATTCATCTACAGCATCTGTTAGCTTCCAAGGAAACTTTATCATGAAAGTTCGAAGTTCATTAATATAGCTGGTCAAAATGTTCACCCCTTTCTGTAGATGATCATCTAACTCTATGGAAAACACCAACATACCAATTTCATATACACATAAAGATATGTGTGTATAGAAAAGGAAAGAGAATATATCACAAAATGTTATAATTATAAATCTAGAAAATGTCAAAATTCAAACTCAGTGTTTTCAAAATTTTAAACAAAAGTATCTGAGCTTTTCCCCATTTACGAGTAGCTCTGGGTTTAATACAACCTTCTCACAATGATTAGGACTTTCTGCCAACTTTCATTCACTCACTCAGTTACCCACTGATTTTACCCAACTTTAACAAATGGCACTCCACTGGCTTACATGCTCTCTTGCAGTAGGCCCACGTATATCTCTGTTCTGACACAGGAATAGGACAATTGCACCTTTCCTTGTTGCTATTCTTACCTTCATTGTGAATAAAAACCTCCCTTATTTGCTTGTTAAGAAAGGACAGTGTAAGATTAAGCAATTGTTCTGAGAAGTTTTTGCTTTGGGTTTCAGAATCACTTTCTCTAATTGCTGAGCAAAGTAAATCCAATGCTGGTGTAAGCTCTTCCACATCTGAGAAAGAACCAAAGAAATTAACATGAAGAATACCAGGATACTCCCAATAAAATGAACATATCCAAAAATACCATGTTGCACCCTGACTGGTGTGGATCAGTGGGATGGGCACTGAAAGGCTGCTAGTTTGATTCCCAGTCAGGGCACATTCCTGGGTTGTAGGCCAGGTCCCTAGTTGGGGGTGCATGAGAGGCAACCGACTGACATTTCTCCCACACAGAAATCTTTCTCTCCCTCTCCCCTGTTTTCCCGCTCTCTAAAAATAAATAAAATAAATCTTTAAAAAGTATCATGTGGTAATATTTGAAAACATAAAACAAGGACTAATTTCTTATTCTCAAAAAGCTCACAAAACTTTTATAGTCTTATTACCTGCAGATTTTAGCAATTCTACTTACTACTATCATTATTTACTGGTATTACTATTAACTATCATTTTGCTGTATTATAAGTATTGTGATGTTTTATAAATGCTATCTCATTTATTCCTTTCAACAACCTGAAAGGTAGGTACTATAGCCCTACCCTTTCCATAGATGAGGAAACTGAGGTTAAGAGAGAATAACTTGCCCAGGCTAATTTGGAAAGGAAGTGGCAAAGCCAAAATTCTAACTTAAGCCTGTCTGATTCCAAAACCATTCTCTTAAACATTCAGGTAAAAGCAAGGAGTGTGGGCCCCTGAATCCTCCATTTGCCAGTTGCAGGCCCTAATGAAAGATTCCTGTTTATCTCAGCATCAGCTCTAGAACCGTATCTGTGTGAGTGACAAGCATGGGAAACATGGGTTTTCCTCTGGGAGAACATGCAAAGCTATTCCCATGCTTCTTATTTCTAGACTCACTCCCCCTCCCTTTAGGGCAGAGCAATGAAGGTGAGAGTGAATTCATGAGAAATTACCACCAAAAAGCAGTAGTAAATACTGACCATATAATTGCTGGTATAGCCCCACTCACCACTACGAACTAGGCTGTTTTCTATAAATTTGAGCAGATTTTAAAAATGGAGCATAAAAATGGAGCAATTCAAAAGGGAGGAGATGAAACTCTGCATTCAAAATAAGACAGAATTTTTTTAAGTTTTTTTGATTATCATTTATTTATTCCACCATACTCTTTTCCACCTCCACTGACCCCCCTGCCCCCTGAAATCACCACACTTGTTTGTGTTCATGAAAGCAGAATATTTTTAAAAACAGAAAATTTCTAATCCACATTGAAAACTAACTCTACATTGATGGAAAAAGCAGGTTGTCATTTTCTCCATATAACTAGAGTACAAACTGGTAAAGTTTTTCTAAAGGACAATTTATCAAAACATTAAAGAATATAAAATGTATACCTCACTGACATGGAAATTCCACATCTAAAACTTTATCTCAAGTAATTAACTATACATATGTGAAATATTACACACACAGCACTTAACGGCACACTGAAAATAACAGTAAAAATTGAATCAATCCAAATGTAATAAAAAGCTCGGCTGGGTAAATTATGGTACAACCCATTCAATGCAATTCTATGTTCCCCTAAACATCCTGTCCAAAATGTACACAAAGATATTTGGTCTGTGCCAACTCATCTACCTTAGGGTTATTATTGGCAATACAGCCACAACACAATTATTGGACCAATAAAACATGATAGTATTTTTATGTAATAATTCTGTAAACCAAAAGTATGAACAAATGCTATGGGCTGTTTAAACCCAGGGACATTTCCCAAGCATGGGCACTTTGACAGGATCAAATGTCAAGGATCCCTGGGCACAGACCAATATGATCACTGAGGTCTTTGACAGAACCAAACTTCCAGGACCTTTGACTGTGGACCAAATGTCTCTGTGGATATTTTGGATATGACTAAGTTTTGAGGACCTTTTGCATTAACCAAAACATGAATGTTTTAGACAGGACCAAATGTTCACTAATCTCATAAATAATAAGCATATCTTTTATTAACAAGAAAGATGTCTATAGTGTATCATCAAGTAAGAAAAACTGTAAGATTATAAACCTTATGTGCAGGGGGAAAATACACTTTACTTCTACTCTGAGCTTCTGAGGAGAGGATCTGTGTGGCTATCTGGTCCAAGAATAGAAGCTAGTTTTCCTGTTTATTAAAAATGAAAGCCAAATTCTTGAAAAAGTGTTGGTAATTCAACAGATGAGCCAGGCTGAAAACTCTTATAACAAGTCCCAATCCATAACTCAGCCAGCTGTACTGTCACTATACATCTCTGACAGTTACAAGGGTAGGCAATTGTGCAAATGAATTTTATTCTCTTTTGAATAAAAACTTCTTCAATTTGAAAATCACCTCTTCCTTACATTCTAAAAACACAGCACAGTACAGGATATGAACAATAAACACCTCACTTAGAATAAGAACATTTTTAGATTCTCACAACTTAATTTTTCACAAAGTAAATAAAATCTCATGATGAGTTTTGGTAAGTATAGAAATCATCAGAAAGCACAACAATAATTTCAAAGTGATAAAAAGATACAACAAATGCAGACATCTTTATTTTACTTACTTCTTAAATATAAATGAGATGGAAACTGATCAAACTGATCAGGTACAGAAGATTTGGGGGATGGATTCAAAAGATTTTCCTTGCTCTTCAAAAAGAAATTTACTGTGTCCAGCTGACGATTTTCTATCCCGGCCTGAAATGGGAGAAAATCAGGAAAAAATTACAACAGGAAAAAAACCAGGTTACAATTTTTTTCTTTCAACTTCAGAACTTAAGGTGCTGAGACTGAAAGCGCCAGGTTACCTTTACCTTGCAGGAATACCTGGGTTCTAGTGAGGATTCTGACAATGACTAATTATGCAACCTGGGCAAGTCTCCGTAACCTTTCTGAACATCAGTTTCTGTTTCAGTAGAAACAGAAGGTGAGATTAGAACACCCTTCCAGCTCTCCTGTTCTGTAATTCTAAAACAATTCAATGTTAGGTACTTGTGGATTAAGTACCTTACAATTAAGTTATAGTCTATATGAATTAAAATGTTAAAGTAGTATGATATAAAGTTAACTGAGAAGCAGGCTAAAAACAGACTCCCATTTCTGACTAGGTATCTTGACAAACCTCTCTATAGAGAGTATTTTTAAAAAATCTGTGTGTATCTTTAAATGCTCAGTTGAACGGAAAAGAAAGTGAGAAAAATTCTCAGGAGATTAAAAACAAGGAGGAAAAAGCCAAAGTCTGCAAAGTAACTGTGCTCTAAAGCCAACTGCTGCCTGAAGTCATCTGCAGATCTCTGATGGACTAAAGCAGGGGTTGGAAACCCAAAAGCTGACCAATCAAATTCAGCCCCGGCCAGATTTGGTAAATACAGCTTTATGAACACAGCCACACCCATTCATTAATATATTGTTAAAGGCTACAGTAACACAACTGATTAGTCCAAACAGAAAATGGTCTGCAAAGCCTAAAATATTTACTATTTGGCCTTCACAGAGAAAGTTTGCCACTCCTAGTCTAAAGTACTGTTAAGAACCACCTAAAGAACTTATGAAATGTGCTGAGTGCTGAACTCTGACCCCAGAGTTTCTGATTTCGTAGGGCTGGGATGGGGCCTGATAATTTGCATTTCTCAAAACCCCCAGGTGATAGTGATGCTGCTGGTCTAAGGCCAACACTTTGAGAACCAATGGGTCAAAGTGCTGGGTGTTAACAGGCCAAGCAGGCTGGGGCGAGAAATACTCATGTAAGTTACGTATGGAGGGGAAAAAAGAAGATAAACCTAGGGTCCATTCGAAGTGACACTCTGAAAAAAGCTGGACTAGAAAAATTACTTCCCCCATAGGAAGACCATAAACAAACTATGCTTTTGCTCTGAGTGATGGAAGGAAAGCTTGTATTGTGAATGATTAAATAAAAAAATATTCTTGTTAAGATATATGCTAAAGTACTTAGAGTTCACTTTACTATTTTTGCAGTTTCTCTGTAAATTTGAAATTTTTCAAAATATCACATTTGAAAACAATGACCCAATAAAAATTCTAGAACTAATATAAAAATTGAAATTATATACTCAATGGATGTGTTTAATATCAGATTAGATACAACTGAAGAACTGAAGAAATTATTCATAATGTTAAACTTGCAGAAGAGAAATTGAAAAAGTATGAAAATTCTAACTACTTCTGATTGAAGTGCCATTGTGACAAGTGGAAAATACACATTTAATTTGCAGGTACAGGGCACATTTATGAAAATGGGACTACTTACTAAAAAAAATATTCATAGGCTATAAACTGAGTCTCAACAAATTTTTAAAAATTAGTATCACCCTGACTGGTTATGGCTCAGTAGGTTGGTGTAGTCCCTCAAACCAAAAGGTCACTGGGTGAATTCCCAGGCAGGGCAGGTGCCTGGGTTGCAGGCCAGGTCCCCAGTTGGGGGCACGCTAGAGACAACCCTATCAGATGTTTCTGTGGCACACCAATGTTTCTCTCCCTTTCTTTCTCCCTCCCTTACCCTCTCTCTAAGGTAAATAAGTAAATAAAATCTCTTTAAAAGAAAATAAATGAAAATTAATATCATATAGACTAATATTTTCCCAACTGAGGATCCTAAGTCACTAGTGAGACATACAATCACAGTGAAACTATAGAACACTCAAATCAAAATGATTATGAAACACGCCTGAGGGCGAACACAAACACTACCCTCAAAGGAACAACAGTTGACTTCTCAATGACAATGGGATCCAGAAGGAGCAGGAAGTTATCATGAATGTGCTGAAAGAAATCAGTTGCCTACCTAGAATTCCATAAACAGCAAAAACATCATTCAAAAATGACAGAAAAATGTGGTTTTATAAAACCCCACAACACTAACACAAGTAGGAAAAGAGTAAATGAAGTTAAAACATTCATGGACTACTATTATACAGAAGGGTACTTACTAAATTTGGGCTTGTAAAATTTAAATATGCACATTATATGTCCCAGGACATATGTAGAACATAAACTGAACACTTAATATCGAAACTAGGAGTGGGCACAGGAGCTTCTGAAGTATTAGTAATATTTTTTTAAGATTTTATTTATTTATTTTTAGAGGGAGGGGAAAGAAGGGAGACAGAGAGGGAGAGAATCACCGTTGTGTGAGAGTGCCCCTTATAGGGCCCCAACAGCCCCCAACCAGGGGCGTGGCCATGGCATGTGCCCAGACTGGGAATAGAACGGGCAACTTTTCCATTCCCAAGCCTATGCTCAATCCACTGATCCACACCAGCCAGGCCAGTAATATTTTATTTCCTGACCTACATAGGGGTTACAAGAATTTCTATTTTGTAATCATTTGTTAAATTGTCATATATTCTGTATATTTTTAATATGTATTTCACAATTAAAATAAAATGGATTAATGTGGTTTATTACAGTAATAGATTAAAGGAGATGACTCATAAAATTATCTCAATATATTCAGAATAAGTATTCAATAAGATTCATGCCCACTCATGGAAAACTCAAAGCTGGAATAAAAAGGGAACTTAATCTTATAAAGGTTTTCTTAACACACACACACACACAACTTTTAGTTAGATACTACAGGTACACTTTTTAAAAATCAGGAATAAGATAAGGATGCCCAGTGTTACTTTGGGTCTATTATATTAGAGGCCCCAGAAAAAAAAATATGACAAGGAAAAAGAGTAAAAAGAATAAGGATTTGAAGAGAAGAAACAAAATTGTATCACTCTGATATTAAATGTAAATTAACTATATGAAAATGCAATAAAATGTAACAAGTAGATTATTAGAATTAGTAAGAGAAATTAACAAATTTGCTGGATATAAAATTCAATACAGAAAAGTTAAATGTTTTTCTATACATTCGCTGACAAAGGTAAATTAAAATTATGCTATTTATAATAGCAATATATAGTATTTAAATATAAATATGTATTCTATATATTTTATAGTATTTAAATAAAAACATATATACATATATAATATGTAAATATAAACATACACCAAAGGTAAAGCTAACAAAAAATATCAGGCTCTTAACTGTAAAAATTGTAATTTTTAGTGAAAGACATAAATGAAGGTCTTAAAAAATTGGGAGAGAGATTATGTTTATGGATAGGAATATTAAATATCCTAAACATGTCAATTCTTCCCAACTTGATATATAGATATAATGTAATTCTAATAAAAGTCCTAACAGCTTTTCATGAAACTTGAAAAGCCGATACTGAAATATGGAAGAAGGTTAAGAGAAAGGAAGAATAACAGAAACATCCTGAAGAATAATAAGGTGAGGGGTTTATAATTAAGAGAGAATGGAAATGACCCAAAGACAAACTGAGACCAATGAAACCTAGAAACAAACTCACGCATATGTAGAAGCTTGGCAAGACATTTCAGATCAGTGGTAAAAGGACTTTTGAAAAAAATGGTGCTGAGATAAATGGTAATCAATATGGGGGGAGGGCAATAGCTGTTTACTTCATACCATGCATAAACATACGTTCCAAACGGAAAAGGACTTAAATGTCAAAGTCATAATTTTAAAACAGGAAAAAATATGAAAACATCTTCATGACTTCACAACATAAGTCACAAACTATAAAGAAAAAAGCTGATTAATTAAACTACATAAAAATTAGAAATGTGGACTTCCAGTCAAGATAGAGGCATAGGTAGACACACTTCACCTCCTGGTGCAACCATAGAAAGAATTACAACTAGATCTCAAAACAGCACCCAGAACCACAAGAAAATTGACCTGTATGGAAGTCCGACAACCAAGGATTGAATGAAGTCACATTCATCCAGAAGGGCAGAAGGGGTGGAGTCATGGTGGCAGACAGAGAGGTGTGGGACGCAGTGTGGTGTGGAGAGGGGGTGGCAGCAGTGGAACGGATGGTCCCATATTCATGTATGGTGGATAAAAACCTTGGGAGTGAGTGATCCCAGCCCCAGGCCAGAACACATAGCTCAGGATTCCACCACCAGGAAGATAAATTGCCATAGCACCTGGCTGTAAAAACCAGTGGGGGTTGGAGCAGCAGAGAAAACTGCTGGATTTTTAGGAGACTAGGTTTAAAGGGTACAGGAACTTAGAAGGTATATGAACCCAGTCACTCTGGGATTAACCACCAGGCAATAGCTGGAAAGGCACCAGTTGCATATGAGAAGTAGGTGAAGTGACTGGAAATTGGCTGAGTGCTGGGCAAATGTCTGGAAGCAAGGCAGCTAACTGTCCCCTCTCTGAGTCCTCCTCCAACATAGAGCCACAAAACAGTGAAATGAGTTGCCTCACTCTGGTGATTACCTAAGGCTCCAGTCCATACAATTTACAGTGTGCTACAATAGGTAGTGCTACTAAGACAGGGAGTCAAAGCAGCTCAACCTGATACACAGAAACAGACATAGGAGGCAGCCAAATTGAGGAGATAAAGAAACATGGCCCAAATGAAAGAAGAGAACAAAACCACAGAAAAAGAACTAAATGAAATGGAGATAACCAACTTATCAGATGCAGAGTCCAAACACTGGTGATCAGAATGCTCAAAGAACTCAATAAGTACAGCAACAACATAAAGGAAGAAATGAAGGTTACACTAAGTGAAATAAAGAAAAATCTTCACGAAACCACTAGTGGAAGGAGGAAGCCAGAATTCAAATCAATGATTTGGGACCTAAGGAAGAAATAAGCATTCAACCAAAACAGCAAGAAGAAAAAAGAATTCAAAAGAATGAAGAGAGGCTTCCAAGACACATCATAATTAAAATGCCTAAGGTTAAAGATAAAGAGAGAATCTTAAAAAGCAGCAAGAGAAAAGCACTTAGTTACTTACAGGGGAGTTCCCATAAGACTGTCAGCTGATTTCTTAAAAGAAACTTTGCAGGCAAGAAGGGATTGGCAAGAACTATTCAGAGGGACGAAATGCAAGGACCTAGATTATTCCACCCAGCAAAGCTATAATTTAGAATGGAAAGGCAGATATAAAGTGCTTCCTAGACAAGGTAAAGGAGTTCATCATCACCAAGCCATTAGTACATGAAATGTTAAAGAGACTTACTTAAGAAAAAATAGATCAAAACTATGAACATTAAAATGGCAACAAATTCAAAACTATCAACAACTAAATCTAAAAAGCAAAGTAAGCAAACAACCAGAACAGGAACATAATCATAGGTATGGAGATCATTTGGAGGGTTAGCCACTGGGAAGGGGAAGGGGGAGAATGGGAGAAAAGGTACAGGGATTAAAAAAGCATAATTGGTAGGTACAAAATAAACAGGTGGATATTAAGAATAGTGTAGGAAATAGAGAAGCCGAAGAACTTATATGCACAACCCATGGACATGAACAAAGGTGGGGGATTGCTGGAGGGAAGGGGGGTAATGGGAGGAAGAGGAAAAGGGAGAAAAATTGGGACAACTGTAATAGCATAATCAATAACATATATTTAAAAAATAAAAAATAATTAAAGGATTATAAGACAGTCAAAAAATGAGAAATGTGGTGAAGAAAGTAAAAAGACAAATCAGAATACATTCACCACACTCCCAACAAAACACTGGTATCTAAAATATATAAAAAACTCCAATCCACTAAGAAAAAGACAAATACCCTAAGAGAATAAAAGGCTTAAACAGTCACTTTACCAAAGAAATCCAAATTCCAACGTAATATTATATTTATATAAACATATATAAACATTTGTTAATATTAATATATAAACATATAAACATTTAATGTTTATTTACATTTATATATTATTTACATTTAAACATTTATATGTTTATTTACATAAACATTTATATAGAGATGCAGAACTGTAATCAGGGAAATGCAAATTAAAACACATTATACTATAAGACAGGCAAAATATTTAAAAATTTTATTAAATTTATTGAGGTGACATTGGTTAATAAAATTATATAGGTTTCAATGTGTTTTTTTAAGATTTGTAAAGCTTTTTAAATTTTTATTTATTTTTTTAATTTTATTTATTTATTTTTAGAGAGAGGAGAAGTGAGGGAGAGAAGGGAAGAGAAACATCAATGTGTGGTTGCTTCTCAAGCACCCCCTACTGGGGACCTAGCTTCCAACCCAGATATGTGCCCTGACTGGGAATTGAACTGGCAACCCTTTGGTTCCCAGGCTGGTGCTCAATCCACTGAGCCACACCAGCCAAGGCTCATTGTGTTTTGATAGATATTAGATAAAGAATATGTGGTACGTATATACAATGGAAAACTATTCACCATAAGAAAAGATGAAGTACTGCCATTTGTGACAACATGAATGTGCTTTGAGAATATCCTGCTAAGCAAAATAAGTCAGATTGAAAAAGTCGAGAACCATATGATTTCTTTCCATGTGCCGCAAAAACTTTTAAAATCTGAATATGCCAAGTATTGGCAAAGACATAAAAGACATATAACAATGAGAACTCACCTATGTTGCTGGCGAAAGTACAAGTTGATAAAACAACTTTGGAAAACTATAGTACTATCAAACAAAGTTAAAAATGCACAATTCTACTACCCCGCTAGAGAAGCTCTTGCACAGTGCTACAGAAGATGCATAAGAAACTATTTATAGCAACATGGTTTATAACAGAAAACAACTGGGAACAAGCTAAAGTTGAGTAAATACATATCTATACAATCAGATACTACATAGGGGTGAAACTGAATGAATTACAGTTATATAAAAGAACATGAGTAAATTTTTAAAAATTGTTTTGACTAAAAAAGAAAAAAGTAAGGTCCCAAAAGAATACACACAGTGATTCCACTTTACACAAAATTCAACAACAGTCAAAACTAAGTATCATTATTTGAAGATACATTTATATGGAGTAAAACAAATAAAAGAAAGGGAATGGTTAAAATTTTCAGAATGACACTTAACTCTGAAGCCGGGTGAGGTAAGAAAATAGAATGGGGAGGAGCACACATTCAAAAATATTGCTGATAATCACCCTGGCTAGTGTAGCTCAGTAGATTGAGCATGAGCTGTGAACCATGGGGTCGCTGGTTCGATTCCCAGTCAAGGTGGATGCCTGGGTTGCGGGCCAGGTCCCCAGTGGTGGCCATGTGAGAGGCAGCCACACATTGATGTTTCTCTCCCTCTCTTTCTCCTTCCCTTTCCCTCTCTCTAAAAATAAATAAATAAAATATTAAAATATATTGCTGATAATCTAGTTTTTGCCTGCATGGTGGGTACAAATGTGTTTGTTTTTAAATTTTTTTTTTTTAAAGATTTTATTTATTTCTCTTTAGAGGGGAAGGGAAGGAGAGAGGGAGAGAAACATCAATGTGTGGTTGCCTCTTGTATGTCCCCTGCTGGGAACTGGCCTGCAACCCAGGCATGTGCCCTGACTGGGAATCGAACCGCAATCCTTTGGTTCGCAGGCCCACGCTCAATCCACTGAGCTACACCAGCCAGGGCCATTTGTTTTATTATTGTGTTATCACTTATACATATTCACTCATTTGTATGTGGGGGGCCAAAACAATGCTATATATTCCATGAAGTCCTAATTAAACTCACATATATGCACTTACATTGTGTAAGGGCAAAGGCTCTGCATTCACACTGCCTGGATTCAAATCCTGCCACTATCACCTACTGTCCATGTATATCTGAATTAGATTTCCTAACATTTCTGTGTTCCCACATCTATAAAATGGGGATAATAGTCATAGTTACCTATAGGGTTGATAATAAGATTATGAGATAACACTTGAGATTAACATTAATATTTAGGAAAAAAGTATAAGGAAATAATCTTAATACTAAACATGATTACTTCTGGATAATAGATTTACATGTACCAAATTTTCTTTTTCCTGCTATTACTCAAGTCTTCTACAATGATATTCTGCAGTACATAAAGGTAAATTTTTCAACATATGGGTGCTGGAACAACTGAATATCCACATGCAAAAGAATGAAGTTGGATCCCTTCCTCATACCATATACAAAAAATTAATTAAAATGCATCACAGACCTAAAATGTAAGAGTTAAAACTATAAAACTCTTATAAGAGCAAATCTCAGATTAGGCAATGGTTTTGTGGATATGATACCAAAAGCACAAGTGATCAAAAAAAACTGACTTCATCAAAATGAAAAACTTGTGTTTCAAAGAGTACCATCAAGAACATGAAAAGAAAATACACAGGATAAGAGAAAATATTTACAGACTTCATATCTCTTATATGTCTAGTATCCAGGACATATAAAGAACTCTTAGAATTCAACAATAGACACAAAGAACTCAATTTAGAAATGGAAAAAGATTTAAATAGACATTTCTCCAAGGGCCAATAAGTACATGAAAACATATTCAACATTAGTCATTAGCAAAATGCAAATCAACATCACAATGAGATACCACTTCATTTTGATCTGACAACCACTAGGATGGCTATAATACAAAAGGGGAACAGTAAGTGTTGACAAGGATGTGGAGCTATTGAAACCCTCATATATTGCTGGTGGGAATGTAAAATAGTGCAACTGCTATGGAAAATAGTTTGGTGGCTCTTCAAAAAGTTAAATGACCCAGTCATTCCACTGCTAGCTGTATACCCAAGAGAAATGAAATCATATGGTGACACAAAAACCATTCATAGCAGGATTATTCATAATAGCCAGAAAGTGGAAACAACGTAAATATCTATCAACTGATTCATATAATGAAGTATTATTCCGCCATAGAAAAGAATGAAGTACTGACATACTACCACATGGATGAACCTAGAAAACAGGCTAAGTCAAAGAAGCCAGGCCCAAAAATCCACATATTTTAAAATTACAATTTCTATGAAATGTACAGAAAAAGCAAACTTAGAGACAGACAGATTTGTGCTTGGGAATTAGGAGTCCTCAAGGAATAGGAAGTAACTGCTAATAGGTACAGGGTTTTTTTGGGGGGGTGATGAAAGTGTTCCGGAATTAGATGGTGGTGGTGGTTGCACAACTCTGAATATACTAAAAACCACTGAATTGTATATTTTCGATGAGTGAATTTTATGGTATGTGAATTATATCTCAATAAAGCTATCTTTTTTTAATTAACTTCCACTTTTTGACTTCAGGGGCTGTGTGGTATAGTAGAAAGTGTCCTGACTTTGATTCTAGCTCCTGCCTTTATTAGCATGGCTATGGGTCACTCAGTCAACCATTCTGAGCCTAAGGATTTTCATCTGAAAGATGAAATGAGAAACTACGCAACACATCCCATGTGGTTATTATAGGACAAAACTAGGTAATACATATAAAAAGAGTGTTTGTGAACTAGAAAATGCTATATAAATTCAGGTGATACTATGTCTATAACTGACTTAGAGGAGTAAGGACTATAAGGAAGGAATAAAAAATCACTCCTGTTCAAGCTTTCTGTAGCTTGCTTCCATTTCATTTAGTCTCATCAGTTCATTGTTGCCTCCCTTTCTTGTAACTTTTGCTTCCTTAAATAGCGTTTATTATAATCATATCTTTTAAAGCCCAAAAGTGTAAACTGCTAAGCAGAGTTAGGGTAATGAAATAGCCAGAAATAAGCAAACAGATGGATAAAGACTATAGTTCTTTTTGCTGCTAGGTTAAATAAATTCTCCCAAATCTTCAGTCAAATAAGAGTATATGACAAAAAAAAATAATCAAATAAAGCTCTATGGACATTTAATTCTGTTACCTCTAGTGCATGTATGGGGATTGAGCACCTTCCCCAACCATTGAGATGGCAAAGAGAGTCCACAGTGCTGGCACTTCCATGGATCATTAGTCTATTCAAAAACTCCTCTTGAGTCAAACCAAACAAAATCAGAGAGAGTCCATTTTCTACAGGAAAAAAAAGTTAACTTTAATAAATTAGTAGGACTTGGGTTTTAGGATTATGACAGGAATTATTTCTTTAAAAAAACTTTTTTTTATTTATTGATTTTAGAGACAGATTATGGGAGGGAGGAGGGAGAAGGGGGAGAAAGAGAGAGAGAGAGAGATATCAATTTGTTGTTCCACTTATTTATGCATTAATTGGTTGCTTTCTTATATGTGCCCTGGCCAGAGACTGAACCCACAACCTTGGTGTATCAGGATGACACTCTGACCAACTGACCTACCCAGCCAGGGCCAGGAATTAATGTCTAATTATCCAATACTTCTGCACTATAATTACAAATAAATTTATTGGACTCCAGGTACTATTATGATCTTAATTAACTCATCATGATTTTTTAATGTTTTTAAAGTATTCTATTTTTTAAATGCTGACCATAAGGCAAATTCTAGTAAGAACAATGCAATCTATTAAATAGCACTAAATTTCACTTTTCTATTTTGTATTATCTTGTACAATCAATACCTGGAATTTTTAACTATTTAAAGACATGTTACATTTCTGGTTTACTAAAGTGAAACAACTAAGAGAATGCTCCTGACACACAGAAACACATAATTACCAAAAGTGGGGTACTGAGGACACACATGGTTTGTTCAATCATAACATCCAGTAGCTTTGTAGGAGGTTAATGAATGTGTATCTGAAATAGCAAACCCAAATGCCTATAGGGACCAGGCAGGTGATGAAAGACATGCAAAAGAAAGCTAACTGGAAAGAAAATGGCTCATCTAAGAGAGTTGAAAATCAGCTCCAACCCATAAATTATTCTGCAAGAATGAAGGTCCAGTGTTTGCTAGATCTTACAATTTTTCAGGAATTTTACAGTTGGAAATCAAGATTTCATGTGAAGTCCTCTAATTTTACATGTTTATAATAAAATCTTTTTTTAAAGTGTAGATAGTACAGGCCAAACAAAATAAATCTGCAGTTCATACATGGCCCATGAGCAGCTAGCTTGCAACCTGTGCTTGAATGGATGTAAGTCAAATGAAGACTCCCTGTATAAAAACCAAACTTTATTACTCTTACACTTTCTCTGACTTAGTATCTTTAGCATTTAGCTGAGCAGAAATCATATGAGAAAACCTTCCCAAGAGTAACAACAATTTCCTCTAAGAAAGATTATCACTCAGAAAACAGAGTAGGCACTGCCCTGGCTGGTGTAGCTCGGTGGGTTGAGCACGAGACTGCGAACCAAAAGGTCACTGGTTCAATTCCCAGTTGGGGCACATGCCTGGGTTGCAGGCCAGGTCCCCACTTGGGGTGTGGAAGAAGCAACCAATCGCTATTCATCTCACACACTGATATTTCTCTCCTCTTTCTCCCTCCTTTCTCCTCTCTCTAAAAAAAACATAAATAAATAAATAAATAAATACAATCATTTTTAAAAAAGAGAACAAAGTAGGCACTAACACCACAGGGCAGCAAAAGTAAAATACATTAAGAGAAAGCACACGTCCTCTCAGCAACAGACAACCTGATACAAGACATTCTCACCTGTCAAAGCAAGGCACAGTTGCGGGTCTCCACTACTGTCTATAGGAATACATTTCTTGCCAACGCAAAAGCACTGCATGCCCTCAGTCTCCAAATCCCAAAGGGCAATGGTGCAGCCTGTCCTCTCCACTGCCCAAGTAAACAATACAGTGAATCCTGTCACAGACACACATCTAAGCTCGATGGGTTCCTCTTGTTCACTGATGTACATTCTTTTCCATGATCTCCCTGGGTCACTGGCCTTGGCATGAGCTTTCTGTGAAAAATTATACTGACTGCGCATTATGTCCTGTGGAACGAAGGCCCAAAATGGCACACTGGTGCAGTGGTTATTAGATTCAGGGGGCTCCAGATGCAAAATATCCTGGAACCATGGAGCATAATGGGAAACCTCCCATTTGGAGCTGTTTACGGTTTCATTCAGTGATAACAGCTGGGCTTTCCAAGACCTGGAAGACAGGGTAGAACTCACAGCTGTTACAAGGGAAAGGCACTAAGTAAAACACTCAACAAAGAAGAAGCTGCACTTTTTCAAAAAAGTGTCTATCTCTGTAAATACCTTTAGTGAAAAGGTATGGAGTAAGCATAACAAAAAAAAAAATGAAAATAATAAAACAAATCCAAAAACATTTCTGTACCTATCAACTCGGAAGGAAAACTTGGTCAGTTTCATGTTGTAGTCAGAATTAACAGGATCATCTTCATCTATCCCCTTAGGGCCTTCAATAGGAACATCTTCCAGAATTTTTTCACAAAGTAGGTGTTCTGGGTGTTGCCTACATTTAAAAATAATAGGCACGGTCAAAAATCGAGATCAAGTCTAAACCTGTATTACTACTGCTCCAATTAAAAATTGGGAGGTGAGAGGTGGGTATGTCACAGAGAAGGAAGTGTACAGACAAGAAGTTTCCCTGAACAGGACTCCTTATCTCCATTACTTACATCAGAATGATAAAGTCAGCTTTAAGTGTTTAACCCATTTGTAACTATGTATGGTGATGGATGTTAACTAGATTTACTGTGTTGATCATTTTACCACATATGCATATATGGAGTCATTATATTGTACATCTGAAACTAATATGATGTTATATGTCAATTACATCTGAGTTTTTAAAAAGTTGACCCTTAAGGGCAGTTAGCTTTACAAAGATACAAGAAGATCTGCTGTCTACTATATTGCAGATGTTATGATAAAAACTTTACATAAATTATCTCATTTAAGCCTTTCAACAACCCTAAGAAATAATATACTCCCATTTTATAGATATAGAAACTAAGGCTCAGAGAAACAGTGGAGCTGAATTTGAACCAGGGCGGTGTGTCCATAAAGGTTTTTAAGCATTCATTATATCTACACCACAAAGATTTAAGCTGAGACAGGAGAAATGCATAAAAACTAGGAAGACAAAGATATGCATGTGGGAGAGTACATGCAAAGAGAGAGCTGTCGTCATGTTTGAGAAACGCAAAGGCGGCTAGGGTAGCTAAAGCATAGTGAAAGGGAAGCAAGGTGGTATGAGATGAAGCTGGAGAATTTGGCAGGACAGATGGTTCAGGGTTTATGGGTTACTAAGGATTTTTAGTTTTTATCTTGGGGAGGGTAAAAGGAAAGTAGATACGGGAAGTGACATGATCAGATGCAGAAGAGTAGCTGGGGGAAGAAAGGAAGGCATTTAAACCCTGAACACTTAGTTAAATTATTAACTATTAACCCTTTCAACAATTTGAAAGTAACATGTTAGATTTGTCAAGGAGATGATGAAAAGAAGTTAAAGGAAGCAGGGTGACAGTGCAACGAGATGATAGAGAAGGTCTATACCCTGTCCCCAGATGTTAATACCTGGCTCTACCTCTTATAAGATACAGATTTTAACATCACTCTGGTTATTCTACAGAAGATGGATTTGAGGGGATAAGAACACACATGGGAGGACCAATTACAAGGCTGTTAAGTGAGTTCAGATAAGTGATGACAGTGGCATGGATCAGTGATGACAGAGGAGTTAAGAAAGGTGGACAGATTCAAGAAACATTTATGAAGATAGAATGGCTAGGACCTGGTGATTAACTGGATGTGTATCTAATACCCAAGAAGCTGGAAATACAGAGAAGAGAGGAAATGGAAAATGACCCCTGAGGACAGAGCACACACTAGGATGGGTTTTCCTAGAAGGTAGGAAATCCCTCCATTGTAATAGGAGGAAAGACAGAGATGATGGGTGAAGAAAAGTGGGTTTGTAATATAATGTGAGAAACCAAAGGAGCTCCCATTATATGGATTCTATTCCTTTATAAAGCAGGAGGCAAAGTCACCCAAGAAGAGCTAGGGATAAAGAAATGAATTGAGGTTTGAGGAAAATGGAGGCTTAGAAATATTGTCATAAAAAATGGACTCAGGAAAAAAAATCATTGTAAAATTTCCAGGTATTATTGAGAGACCAGTTGAAGGTCGTGAATGTGAACTTACAATGGTATCAATTTTTCTTTGTGATTTTCATACAAGTGCTTAGTTGCTTGGGTGCAGAAACTCAGAAGGAAGGGTAAAAAAATAATTGTCAGAGCAAGTGCTACATAGGGCAGGAGCAAGAGCTCCGAGTGCATCCAAGAAAGTAACTGAAATACTGGGTCATAGAACCTATGCTGGAAAGAGAGGGAAGTCAAGACAGGAGGGGGCTGGAGAGCGAAAAGGTCCATGAACTGGAAATTCCAATGAGGTCAGATGACAGGAGAAGTGGGAGTACTTGAATGAATAAGCAAGCTGGAAAATTTGGGAAGTTGTGGTCAGTGAGTGAGATGTGTAGAACGGTGACTTGAAGGAGGAGCAGTTTTAAATGATGGCAAAGCCTAGGGTATGACTATGAGAGTGGACAGGTAAGATAAACTGGAAGAACAGTCATTGACAATGAACTTAAAGAAAAAAGCATGTGTTCGGGTTCTTGAGGAGCTTCCAAGCTCTATCAGAAACATGAAAAAATTAGGGAAATAATACAAGACTACACAATTAAGCGCTAATTGGTAGTTCGAAGAGGAAAAAATTATACAATGAGTATAAAATTACAAGAGGAAAAGATTTTTAGTAAGAAAAGGCTTCGTGAAATCAGTGGGTATCAAAGGATGAAGAGGACATGATAAAATGAAAAGGAGGGACTGACATTCTGTATCAGGGGAGAACTGGAAACATGAAGCAGGAAAGACAGAGAGACACAGATTTCAGAGCACTTTTACAAAATAAAACACGCAGTCAACTGCAAAGAAGTTACACTAATTAAAGAGCATTTATGTAAATAATTAATGAAAATCGATCACTCATTTAGCTGGACAGGGCAGATCCCTAAATTTAATGCAGGGAACAGAACTGTAGCTCTTCTTTGGCTGATGCTACATGATTGAGTTCAATGAAACTTGTTCAAAGAATGTCCCTGGTGCCCTCTTCAGAGTTCTCTCTGTGTCTCAAAGGAACATAACCCTACATTCAAGGATCAGACTGACTGAGTAGGCTTTTTTCCTCCTCCTGCCAAACTGTTTTTACTGATGATTAAGGGTAACTACACATACAGGTATGTTTTAGTCAGTAAAAACAGCCTACTGATGAACAAGCACACAATCTGAGAATATTGCTAATCAACCCTACAAAAGAAAGAAAGAAAAATTAGTGATGAGAAGCTCTGGTAGAATGTAAAGATGAATTTATCATTTTTTGGTGATCCAATAAGCAATAAAACCCATCAAAATGCATTCTAATTACATGGATTTGTTTATCCCATTCATATTAAGTTAGAACCAAAAATCCAAATGGTTCCGAATGGCCCTAAATGCTAAAAGTCCTAAATGTGGACTGGCCAACTTTTACATAACCAAGTTGCAATGTATAGGATACTGGGTGTGGGTGTATGAACATGCACACACACACACCCCTCTCAAACATTACAGAACCATAAGCAACTAGAATACTATCTGAATTGAAAAGCAGCATAAATAAGCACTGTTTTTACTAATATATTTAGACAGTCAAAAGTGTGAATTCTCCAAGGAAAACACCTGAGGAAATCCTCAGCTGAATGAAGTTAGCTTACTATACCTTGCCAAACTCCTTTAAGAGATAAGTAATCCCCAAAGAAGCCAGGACACTGAGCCACATAAGAATCCTATTACATGATAAATACCATTTCTCTTTTACTCTAATGTGAGGCAAGAGATGAATAAACAATGTATAATAGCCAATGACTTGCCCTGGCTGGTGAGGTTCAGTGGATTAAGTGCCAGCCTGGGAATTGAAAGGTCAGTGGTTTGATTCCCATTTAGAACACATGCCTGGGTTGCAGGCTGGGCCACCAGTTGGGGGTGTGCAAGAGGCAACCAACTAATGTTTCTCTCCCTCTCTTTCTCCCTCCCTTCCCCTCTGTCTAAAAATAAATAAATAAAATCTTAAAAAAAAAAAAGTCAATGGCTTTTAAAATTGTGCTGGATAACTTTTCCACTTATAGGATGACATAGGCCATATATAATGACATATATAAATCAAAATCAACATTTCGATATACATTCAGAAATAAAAAGGTAACCAGTGGTCATTTGCACACATTGTTACACAGGAACAACCTCACTATGTAGTAGCTAAAACATGACCTAAATGAATAGAAATAAACTAGTATAAAGAAAAAACTAATGAATACATTTTTTAACCTTTAATGGCTCAAATTATTTACTTCAAACTAGAGATTGCAGCAATCTACATACCTGAAATACAAATTTAAGTTAAGAGCAATTGCAGAGTTGGAGGAGCTGATAATCACTGCAACATCTAGGTCTTGAGACACTTTCAGTGAAGTAAAGGAAGAAGTCTTGGCTGGCTCCTGTTGCTGCTCATTACACATATCTTCTTGATGAAGTGCTAAATCCACATGAGCTACATGTGTACCATCCACAATGTCAAAAATGTCTTTGAGTTAAGAGTTAAAGAAAATGACAGTCTTGAGTATGCCTAACCATTTAAACCACAAGATGGACAGAGCCATAGACTTCGCTGCTCCAAACCTGTGGGTGCAATAACTGAAGGACACTGAGGCTGCCCCCATCATCGTACCAGATGACTATGAAGTTGGTGACCCAACACACAACCCAACAGAGTGTTCATTAAACAATACTTGCTGAATACCCACTCTGTTCCAGTCTCTGGGGACACTGGTAATATTTTCCACTAGTGTTCTACAATAATACTGTCCAAGAGAAATTGGCTAGCTAGAAATTAGTGCTGTGTTGGACAGCATAGTTCTATAACCTTGCAACAAAAATAAAGTTAATCCAATAATTTGATATTCTTACAAAATAAAAGTTTTAATATAGACTGATATATCTAAAATTTATATATATATAAATTTTGTAACATATATCTATACATATATTCCTTTAATTCAGAAATGAAAGTTCCAAAATCACATAACAGGTCATTTTTCAAGACTTTGAAATAATTTTGCTGATTACCAATGGATCTGCTAGAGAGGAAAAAAAGCAACAACACAAAAACCATAATATTTTCCAAAAAATAAATAAAAGTGGTTAGGCAAACCATATGATTCACTAATATGTTAGAATTATCATTCTATGAGGTGGATGTATCATACCATAAGCAGTCATCTAAATCTTTCCTGGAACAAGCATATTTGAATAAATGGGTAATGCAGAGCATACACAATTTAAAAAGAACACAAATAAGCTGGACAAGATAACTGTAACCATGCAAAACCATGCATACACTGGAAAATATCTGAATGGAATATGAATCAATGAAGTTATTCTAAGTTCATGAAGATCTTTTTCCCTGAAAAGTTCTACTGAAAAAGTAACCAAATACCTATACCCCAGTTCCTTAAAACTAAAAGCCTAAAAAGATTAATCTTTCTAGGTATTCTCCTCCCCTGAATATCAACATTTTTACCACCAAGGATACAGATCCAGCCTAAACTACTCAAAATGAAAAGAATTCCTCTGCAGAGCTGCGTGTCGATAATACTGTCCACTGACTGGGCAGGTAAGGGTAAAGTGAAATAGTTGAGTACTCTAATCTCAGCATCTTTTTCAGGAAACGTCATGTGTAGGATGATAAATTTGTTGATGAACAATAATGATGTGTTATTGTGAAATGACAGAATTCTCAAAGATAATAAGGAAATACCTATAAAACAAAATATAAGAAACTCATTGGTCACAATGTTACAATGGGTACATTTGATTTTGTAAATATAACAAAAACAGGTAAAACAAAAAAGAAACAGCACTTAACTAGATGAACTCTAGACAGTTATTATTTATACCCACCTAGGCAAGTGGTCATTGGAAGGTGGGTGAAGGGGATGAATAAAGATGGTCTACACTGTCTCTGTTCCTTCTGCTATGGCCAGTCTGACAGCACATCAGAAGAACATTCAGAAAGCCTTTTTACCCAGAGGACCCCACAAGGACAATCACAGACCTTTTTTAAAAAATGAAAAGGAAGGCCCTGGCTGGTGTAGCTCAGTGGATTGAGTGCTGGCCTGTGAACCAAAGTGTCACCAGTTCAATTCCCAGTTGGGCACACGCCTGGGTTGCGGGCCAGGTCCCCCCAGTGGGGGTGTGCAAGAGGCAACTACACATTGATGTTTCTCTCCCTTTCTCCCTCCCTTCCCCTCTAAAAATAAATATAAAATCTAAAAATAAATTTAAAAATTTTAAAAATGGTAAAGAAGGAAGCTTAAAATCAAGAGTGGCAAACACGCTACTGCCTTAAAAATAGAAGCCCGAGTGCCTTGGTTTCTGCTCCCTGAAGCCCTCAGAATGGGACATAGTCAATAGCTCCATAACCAGTCTAGATCAGCCGTATGCAATAGAAATATAATGTCAGCCACAAATGCAAACCACGTGTATTTAAAATTTTTTAATACTAGCTGCATTGAAAAGGTGAAACTAATTTTAATATATATTATTTACCTCATTATATCCAAATTATTTCAACATGTAATTAATACAAAAACCTATTAATGGAGAGATTTTACTTTTTTGTACTAAGTCTTCAAAATCTGGCATGTATTTGACACTTAAAGGACACCTTAATTCATATTAACCACATTGCAAGTGCTCAAGAACCCAGGTGGCTAGTATTGGATAAAGCAGATCTCCCATGATTTTAGGGATAGAAGAACCTTTCCTGAAATACACAGAATTACATAGTAATGTCACAAATTTAAACACACTAAAAGACCACCTGTAAATACTTACTGATATTTTGATCTTCAACAAGCTTTTGCAACATCTCCTCACTATAGCTATACAAAATGGTTCCATCACATCTTCCATCTTTCAAATTAAATTCATAGATGAGCAGTTCATAATTTTCACTAAGAGCAAGCAGCCTGGGCCTCTCTGTTGGTATGCTGCTGTTATGAGAATCCTCCCACACAAATCTAAGGAAAAAGCTTAGATTATTTTTTATAGTCTGTATCTGCAATAATATTCACCCACAATGGGGAGAGTGAAAGGGCAGAATGAATACAGTTCTTTAGTTCACCTGGTAGCATTAATTCTACATCAAATTAAAGACAATGGCCCTGGCTAGTGTGGCTCAGTGGATTGGGTGCCGGCCTGCAAACCAAAGGCTTGTTTGTTCAATACCCAGTCAGGGCACATGCCTGGGTTGTGAGCCAGGTCCCCAAGTTGGGGATGCATGAGAGGCAACCACACATTGATGTTTCCCTCTCTTTCTCCCTCCCTTTCTCTAAAAATAAATAAATAAAATCTTTAAAAAAAAGTTACTTAAAAAAACTTGAGAGAATGTAAACTGTTCTAGGACTTCCTGCCCCTTCCCCTTTCTATTTCTCCCCCCTTAGCCCTTTCACACCAATGCAAGAATATAAAAGTGGGTGGTAAAAAGGGTACATGGGGCAAGAAATGATGGCTGCTTTTATTTCTTCATCCTGAATACTGACTGTTGATATATTGAAAAGAACTGTCATAATTAGGGGCAAGTTTCAACAACCAAGTATGTATATAATTTTTTTGAGGAAGTGCTCACAATGAACAAAATAAGTTTTGGTAACTTAAATGCTTTCAAAAACTTTTAAAAAGAAAGTGATTATTTGTATTAACTGACCTTAGGACTCCAAAATGGTATGTTATAGTATAACTCTGTCCAGCAGAACTCTCACTGTGATGATGGAAGTGATCTATATATCAGCACTGTTCAACGCAGTAGCCAATGGACACATGTGGCTACTGAGCACTTGAAATGTGAGTAATGCAACTGAAGAAATGAATTTAAAATTTTAAGTCATGTGTGGCAAATGGCTACCATGCTGGACAGCACAGTTACAGAATTTTTACAGCGGTGTAATGTCAACATAACAACACTAGCTAACAAGGACGGAAAGAGACTAATGATGCTATAGCTTCAAGTTAAATAATCAAATTAAATTACATTAAAAAAAGGGGTCCCAATTCTGAAAACAATGCAATGGACTGAAATGAGGCTACCACACTGATAGTTTCATCTTTTTAAAAAAGTTTTTCTACAGAAGTAGTAAGTTTTAAATCTAGAAAAATTGGACTTGGTGCTATTATGTCCCTATTAGGGAAGATTAACACATTATGTATTTCTATCTTTGTGCCTAGACTAATGATTTTTTTCACTGACACCCAATTCCTGACTGTTCACACTGAAAATTCAGAAAACAACATACTTTTTTTTCTTAAACAACATATATTTACCACAGTTCTGGAGGCTACAAGTCTAAGATCAAGGCACCTACAGAGTGGCTTCTGGTGAGACAGCTCTTCCCAGCTAGCAGACAGCCACTTCCTTGCTCTGTCCTCACAAGGTTTTTACCCTGTGTGCTTGGAGAGAGAGAGAGATCTAGTATCTCTCCCTCTTATTAGGAAACCGGTGCTACAGAATTAGAAACGCACCCTTCTCACTTCATTTAACCTTAATTACTTCCTTAAGGGCTCTATCTCCAAATAGAGTCACATGGGTGGTTAAGGTTTCAATACACAAATTTTGGGGAACTCACACAGTGCATAAGACTTCCATACCACTGGAAGGCAGCCAGTTAAAAAGATGTCACCTCTTTCATACTGCCTCCTTAACAATATAAATGTTGAGTATGGAAAATGTTCAACAAATTAAGATACATTTAAAAGGCAGAATACTGTGACATCATTAACATCATTAGCACATGGACTGTATTATCACATGGAAAAACACAATTTTCAATGAAAATAACAAAATATAGAATGTAGAGTGATTTCAACAATATAAAAAGGACTACATATACTTAAAGAAAAGTAGGGTGTAAACCCCTGAACACTATAAACCTGTTGTTATTTTTACCCTATGAAGTATTTTAATTGAATTAAAATTCAATTCAATTCCAATTAAAAAGCTTTTTTTATCCACCCCCTCCTATTAATTGCATGCAGTAACTTAAGAATGACCCATTAACTCATGTGTGTATGTCTTACCTTCTGTTAAGTTCTCAAAAATCTAAAGCGTTCTACTTTTTACTCTGCAACCCTCTAATCGTAGGGTACTTAATACTGTTGAATAAGCCTACTTTCCCTAGTGAGAGTTTCCTCTTTCTAGCAACTAGAGATCAGGAACAAAGACAAACACAGTAGAGATTTTAAAGTATTCACTGATTTAACAAACGCATCTCTACTGTCAGACACTGTTATAGAGCCTGGAGATTCCAAGGTAAGGCACCTCTTGGCTACTCAGTCTTAAAGAGCTGATAGTTTCCAAAACGTTTTCTATTATAAAAAGAGCCCAGTCAGACTCAGAGGGCACTACCAAACTTGATGTAAAAACTAAGTCCTGGACCAAGGGTTACAAAAATGGAAAGTAAATATGACTGTAATTATAGGGGTTTTCCCCCTGCATTCCTAAATCACGCAAAACAGTAAGAACTGTCTTATTCAACTTTTAGGCATTCCTCCTAGATAACAGTAAGCGCGTAAGAAATATTTGTTGAGTGAATAAATGAATGTACCAGCTAGGCTCTCTGTCCTTGAAGAAGAATGGGAGGAAAGCCCATTTGTGAAGGAACTCGCTACGTTTCGGGGGCAAGAAAAAAGTATCAGGGTCATCCCAATTAAACATAATCCCCAGCTGATGTAACGATTTAACTGAAGGAAGAAAATGCGCAGGTGCACACTACAATGATGACTAATCGAACGTTGTTCATGAATAAAAGAATCAGCGTCTAAGCTGATGAGACCCATT
Source organism: Glossophaga mutica (assembly GCA_039655065.1). NCBI lineage: Eukaryota > Metazoa > Chordata > Mammalia > Chiroptera > Phyllostomidae > Glossophaga > Glossophaga mutica. The sequence continues at coordinate 61,507,394 of CM077303.1, read as the reverse complement.
CCAGGTTTTGCCGGCTCCACCCACCCGCGAACTAGGAAGCCAGGGTGTAGAAACGTACTAAAGCGCGAAAGGTTCCAAGAGGGAACTGGGCTAACCGCTGAAGCATTTTCCGTGGCTGACATCCCTCTTCCCCTACCGCCAGGCCTGAAAGGGGGCGTTGGGGCCAGCCGAGCTAGGGCTCCAGAACCCCCCGCCCCCCCACACTGCCCAGCCCTCCCGCAGCACTTACTGCCGGAAGGGGCCATCTAAGGAGCAGCCACCCCCGCCCCGGCCGCCTGGCGCCAAAGAAAGCACTTGAAGGCTGCCTGCAGCGGTCAGGCTCCCCAGAACCTCATGCTCTTTGTGCAACTGCGCCCAGGTTCCCAGCCGCCCCGTTGCCTCGGCGGGGACCGGCAGCAGCAACATAGGTAGAACCCGCTCCCGCTCTTCAGCGTAGCAGCTGCCGCCAGCGACAGCACTTCCGGGCCACTTCTCTGCCGCCATCTTTACCCGGGCAAATTTCTGGTCACCTGAGTCCAACTGCGTGGTAGGCATGCGCAGCGTAGCCAACCCTCTCGCCTCTTTCTGGTTTGCAGCTACAGCTCAGCTCTCTCTGCTGGATTACGTCCCTTGCTTATAGAGGCCAGCACCAACCACTCCATCAAAAACGCCTCTGCTGCATAGAATTCCATTGTGTAAATGTACCACAGTTTTTTGAACAGTCTGACAGTGTCCAAAGTGGGAGGGGAGGGAATTTCGGGGGAAAAGGGGAACGGTTTAGAGCAACAAGTATAAAGGACTCATGGACAAAAATTATGGGGGGTGGAAATGGGAGGAAGGTGGGGAGGGCTGGGGTGGTGGGCTGGGGCGGGGTAAAAGACAGAAAACTGTACAATATCAACAATTAAAAAATACTGATTAAAATAAATAAATAAATAAATAAATAAATAAAAACCAGAAAGACGCCTCTGCATTTGCCTCAAGCCCACTCTTCACTTAACTACTGGGAAGTTGTTGAGGGCCTAATTAGCAACTTAAGGCAGGCTGTAACAGCTTGCTCACTCCGTAGAAGTACCCTTTGCCGTCTAGTTATTGGGACCCAGTTCCTGCCTCATTTCATGGCTTTTCTTATTGTGCTATTATTATTAGTTTACAGGACCTGGGGTGGTGTAATGTCCTTAGTAGTGTGGACTGATAAATTATGAGGGAGCTGACCTGAGTGTTGAAATCAAATAATATATGTTGTAATTGGCAGAGGAAACGGGAAGAGGTGGAAGTGGTGGAATTCTTTTGTCATTACTACCCTTCTCGGGGGAAGTATGATGCAAGATTATTGGGAGGGAGGAAGAGCGAGGTAGAAAAAAGAGAAATCAAGGAAGAGGAGCAGGGGGGTGAGAAGGGGTGTGGCGTAGGCATTTTTGGAAAGGGCCCTAATAGACAGCAGTGCCTTTTAACAACACAGTCTTTTCCACAATCGGATGGGATCAAGGGGCTACCAAAATCAGCTCCGTTTGTGCTTTGACTCCAGTCCTCCTCTTCTAGGGCTCTGTGCCTGTAAAGTTCTTTTCTCCTGCATTGCTTTTTCTCCCTATATTAGGGTGCTTTCATTATCATGCAGACCTGCTATAATATGTGAAACCCATGGTCCTTATGACTTTGATTAAATTTAGTTTTAAATCTTGGCTTAGAAATCATATCTTTCTCTATATTACCCTCAGCCCTAGCTTTTTCCCTAGATCAGTGGTGTTAAACTCATTTTCACAGGGGGGGCCACATCAGCCTCGTGGTTGCCTTCAAAGGGCCGAATGTAATTTTAGGACTGTATAAATGTAATTATTCCTTAACTGTTAAGGAGTTGAAATTACATTCAGCCCTTTGAAGGCACTCACAAGGCTGATGTGGCCCCCGGTGAAAATGAGTTTGACACCCCTGCCCTAGATCATCAGCAAACCCTGATGCAGAAGATAGTAGCCCCAGACCTTATAGTCACACTGACCAGATCTCTGGCAGACAAAAGATAACATCTTGCTCCAAGTCGTGCTTCAGTTTTTGAGCCCTAAGGTGGAACAACCCCCTGCCTACTTTCCATGAGACCAGAGGGAGTCTGAAAAGACTTCAGAGCTGTCCTCAAGACCTGAAGAAATGGTTCATTACCCTTACCTCACCTTTGACTAATCAGTCGCCGTATGTAATCTGTGACAGGCCATCAAGGAGTTCCAGCTTTCAAACATTAGCTTCCCATTCTCCTGAATAATACCATTCATCAATAAAATAGCCACTATTTCTCCCCTGCAATTCTCAGTGTTTAGTGTTTAGCTCTGCTAGCACCCGGTGGATTCTTTCTGTTCTAAAACATGTTATTTAAAAAAAAATGACTTCCTTTAATCTATACCAATGGCTACCTACTGTCAAATTTCTGCTTCCCTTTTAGAAAATTCCAAGTTGCTTCTTCTTGTAGTTAGAAAAACTCCTCTCTTCACCTCAACCCAGGCTGCTTCAGCCAAATCAGGCTGCTATCTCCACCAAACTGTTCCTCAAGATTCATGATCTCTATATTGCTACAACCAGCCATCACCTATCATTCTTCAATCCTTTCTTTAAAGTACTTTTGTCACAGGTGGGCACAGGTAACCAGGTTCTTGGTGATTGCAGACGAAGAATTGAACCGAACATACAAAGAATTTATAGCAGAGAGAAAGCAGATTAAGTGATAGTACACTCCACAGAACGTGGGAGCAGGCCAGCTCTGAGCAAAGATTGACCTCAGGCTGGAGGGATTCTATTCTTATAGGGCAGAACTTTCCTGGCTAGTTTTGGTGGGCTTTTATTGTGCATGTACAAGTAATTATATTACTTTAAAGCTACTGTGCATGTGGTCTCCCATGATTTTCCTTGACCAGTCACTGGAGAAGGGGGTTGCACAATGTTAATTTATTATAATGCTATTATAATGAAGCAGGGGTCATGTAGCATCTTCTGCAAAGGTGCATTCATGATTCACCATGATTCAGTGCTTTTCCAGAAAGCAGGAAAAATTGGTTTTAGATACAGGGTCTCTATCCTGTATCAACGTCCTTTAGGGCACTTCTGGAGTTTCCTCCTTCCTATCTCCTGACTCACTTTTTTTTAAAGTATGTTTTATTGGTTATACTATTACAGTTGTCCCAGTTTTTCTCCCTTTGCCCCCCTCTGCCCAGTACCCCCCTACCCTCCAGCCATCCCCCACCTTAGTTCATGTCCATGGGTTCTGATTATAAGTGCTTTGGCTTCTCCATTTCCTGTACTATTCTTAACCTCTCCCGTCTATTTTGTACCTACCAATTATGCTTCTTGATCCCTGTACCTTTTCCCCCCATTCTCCTCCTTACCTTTCCCTGCTGATAACCCTCTATGTGATCTCCATATTTATGATTCTGTTCCTGTTCTGGTTGTTTGCTTAGTTTTTGTTTTTTAGATTCATTGTTGATAGTTGTGAGTTTGTTATTTTAATGTTCATAGTTTTGATCTTCTTTTTCTTAAATAAGTCCCTTTAACATTTCATATAACAAGGGCTTGGTGATAATGAACTCCTCTAGCTTTATCTTTTGTTCTTTTCAACTTTGGTAACTCCACTTCCCTAGTTTTCTACCTATTTCACTGATAACTCCTCCTCAGTGGGCTTTTCTTCTTACATAATCTCTCCCTCTCCATCTTTAAATAATATCTCTGTGCTGATAACTCCCATTTTGTGTCTTTAACCCTGACCATTTCCTTCAACTCCAGATTACTGTTTTACTGCCTACTTGTTATATCTACTTGGATTTCTAACAAGACTCAAATTTAAAGTGTCTAAATTTGACTTTTAACCCCTCACAAACCCATCTTTCTCATTTTCCCCACTTAAGTATGGAGCACCTCCATTCACTATACCTGAGAATTATCTTTGATTCTTAACCACCACTCTTATCCAGACCGTCAACTCTTTCTTACTTCCAAGACTTATTCCAAATCTCTGCTCTACTTTGTCACCACTGCTCAATTCTTGCCTGAGCTGCTGAAAAAAAGCCTCTGAACATTTTCCTGCCTTCTATTATTCCCTAACGATTTAGCAGTCAGAATAACCTAAAAATGAAATCATGTCATATTACTTCCCTGTTTAAAATTCTGATTTCACTACAGTTAAAAATTTAAATTAAAAAAAAATCACAGCTTACAGATCTATAGCCTTCCCACTTATCTGTGTACTTGAGCTACATTTTCTTTTCCTGAAACACACCAAGTTCATTCTCACTTTGGGGGCTTTGTGTTCAATAGTGCCTCCACATGAAATACTTTTCATTTCAGCTTAAATGTAACCTCTATTGAGGTTACAGGCCTTCCCAGGCCATTCTACTACAATCACTCATCACCCAGTTTCATTTTCACCATGGTATTGATCACCACTTGACATTTTGGGTCAGTCCCTGTCCAAACAGAATGTAACTTTCAGAAGAGCAGGGACTTTTCTTTGCTCCACACTGTTACCCTAACAACTAAGATGGTTCCTGGTTCATAAAAGGCACTCCAGAATTTGCTGACAAATGCATAATCTTGTCTGTGAAGTTAAACCAAACATTTCATATCCCAAAAGAGATATTTAAATTTAATTCTCTTTGCTCAGCTAGGGCTATTTTCTCTTTATTAAAAAAAAAAAAATGGCAACATTGAAGCAATTTCCAAGGTCATAGTTTTGTTAGACATAACAAGGCCTTGTCCCTTATATTAACAATATTCTTAGAGCATTCACATATAAGCAAATGGCTTTCATTATATATACATCCTAACTTACAAATAAGTTTCAACACATTATTATAATATCTCTAATTATACCTTACTATGTCATGCTTATTTAGGCATCAGGTTTTTGAAGAAAGCATAAGAAAATGTTTTAGGGGGGTCCTCCAGCATATCATAAAGCATAAGAAATGTCTTCAGACTCTTGGATCTCTGTAGACATAGCCCATACAGCTGGTGTCTGATGATCGAACTGTTCCCACATGTCCACATTCCAGAACAGTGAGATCAGTAGATCCAGGCAAGCCTACAAAGACAACAGGTGTTAAGTGCAAACGATTCCATTTTCTAAAGTATTATTGTGATTTAATCAATATCTGGCCTTGAATGGTATGGCTCAGGGGGTTGTGTGACATCCCACAAACCGAAAGTTTGCCGGTTCTATTCCCAGTTAGGGCGAATGACTGGGTTACAGGCCAGGGCCCTGGTTGGGGGCATGTGAGAGGCAACCAATCTATGTTTCTCTTCCTTTCTTTCTCCCTCCTTTTCCCTCTCTTTAACAATAAATAAAATCTTTTAAAAAATTAATATATGATTCTTTCTAGCAGATGGTCAATTCTGAGGACAGAGATGACCTCCATATTGTTTGTTTATAGTCTGGAATAGTTGATCCCATCTATATATATTTTGTTGTTGTTGATTGCTTCTTGGTGACTCCACTGTAGGCTAGATTACAGGAGGCACATGTGGTAGTCTTGGATGGAGGGGCTGTGTTTGATCCAGGCAGGACTTGTGATTCATCTCAGCATTGAATTCGGTGTTCATTGGCATTGCCTACTGATGTTATAGCTTCGTTGGAAAGAGGGATGTAGTAATGTTTCACCTCTCTTATACTAGGGCTGCTGTGTTCCTTAGTATCAGCTGTTTTCCACATTGTCTTTGCTGCTTACAGGGTCAATTCCTCTGTGGAAGTTTCTTCCACTGTCGCTTCTGTTCTTGAGATAATTAGGGATGATGGTTGGTTCACTGATTCCTGTACTCGTTTCAGTAGCAGTGCTGGAGGCCTATCAGACACTGCAGCTGTCAGTGTGCCTGTGTGCTATGGGCCTGCTGGTCAAGGGGACCTGTTTGGGGACTAATGTTTGGGCTGTTCTGCATTAATTCAGACATCTTGTGCTGCATTTGTTGATTCCATCAAATATTTCTTTATTTTTTTTTATTTGTCTTTAGAGGGGTAGGGGAGAGGGAGAGAGAGAGAAATATCAATGTATGGTTGCCTCTTGTGTGTCCCCTGCTGGGAACTGGCCTGTAACCCAGGCATGTGCCCTGACTGGGAATCGAACCGCAATCCTCTGGTTCGCAGGCCTGCGCTCAATCCACTGAGCTACACCAGCCAGGGCCCATCAAATATTTCTTGAATGAACAATTCAGTTTCTCAAATTAAGTCTTGCCCTCAAATAGCTTAGCATGATAAATGACCAAAGTACTTGGGAACTAATTAAGTTATTTAGCTAAAGAAACAGGCCATAAGCCCCTAATCTGAGGTAGACACGTTACTCCATAAATGCCAGAGTGTCTGTAACTACTTCTAAAAGAAAGCTTTCCTCCAGGCTCTTGGCTGAAAAGAAATAGAGAAGTGCCAGAACCTAGATTGGGCTCAAACAAGGGATTATGACCTTGTATCTGCCATAACTTACTGCATTGTAGCCTGTAGCTCCTGTACCAATTGTTTGTCCACATGACGACAGAACAGGGGAAGAAGGTTGCTGGGGAAGGATAAGGGTTCTGCCAGAGAGGCTGTAGGCATCTGAGCTATCTCCCAGGCGATTAGAATCACTATGTCTGTCCTGGTGGGCAGAGAGGAAGAAATATATCAAAGTATTTGTATTTATACAGGAAAGAGGCTCAAGGCCAAGATCATTATTGTACTTTATCACCAATATCACTTTCTATGCATGCAGCAATTAAGAGAACATTTGCACTTTTGATATATGCCAAGATACTGATTACTGCTTTACACATCTTCTCTCTTAATGTTCAGAACTCTAGGCGGCTAGTACTGTCATCCCTAGATTCCTCTTTTATAAATGAGGAAACAGGCTAAAGCAAAGCTAAGTAACATACCCAAAAGTTACAGTACTAATAAGTGACAGAGGCAAAATTCAAACCTAGGTCTGTTTGACTCCAAGGCGCTTGTCCCCTTCTAGTTGTAATGGGAACAAATACAATAAGGTAATATATATATAAAGCTTGTCCCATTAATTACTATGTTATACTGCCTCCCATGGAAAATAACACTCTAAGGGACTAAAGAGGGGGAGGGGAATAAAAGGCAGAGCAGCTACAACTCTGCTAGTATTCCCTTTCACCAACTTCTTTCCTGATGCTTGAGTACACCACTCAGGAAATAACTCATCTGGTCCAGCCTACACATCCCAGAGGTACTGAAATAATATTTACAGGCCATTATGATCTTACCAAGCTTTATGGTCACTGTTGGATTCCACTAGGGATGGATCCAGGGATACCAGCTGCTCCCCATGACTTAGCAGGGCATAGAGCAAAGATATTCCAAACTGCAAGTGATAAAGCATCCAGGGAAAATGAGTTCACCCTAAGCATTTGGTGCTTCCCTGGCTCTGTCTTCCTAACTATAACAGCAAGTTTACATGTACAAATCGAATCCAACATCCATAAAACTGTTAAATTTTATATTGGCTGGCCAAAGAACTCTCAGATCTTTCCAAGGGAATCACTGCTCTGAATTTTCCAAAAGATTCTTCCAGGGCAGGGGTCCCCAATCCTCAGGCTACAGACTGGTCTGTGGCCTGTTAGGAACCAGGCTGCACAGTAGCAGGTGAGCGGCAGGCAAGCAAGGCTTTATCTGTATTCATAGCCATTCCCCATTGCTGGCATTACAGCCTGAGCTCTGCCCCCTGTCAGAGCAGCAGTAGCATTAGATTCTCATAGAAGCGTGAACCCTACTGTGAGCTGCACATGTGCAGGGGATCTAGGTTCGTGCTTCTTATGAGAATCTAATGCCTGATGATCTGAAGTGGAGCTGAGGCGGTGATGCTAGCACTGGGGAGTGGCTGCACATACAGATTATTATTAGCGGAGAGGTTTGACTGCACAGAGACCTAATAAATCAACTGCCTGTAGATTCGTATCAAAACCCTATCAGTGAGTGGCAAGTGACAATTAAGCTGCATCTGGTAGCAGACTATAAAGCCATCCCCCTACCCACGTCCATGGAAAAATTGTCTATCATGAAACTTGTCCCTAGTGCCAAAAATGTTGGGAACCACTGTTCTAGGGAACTGACTAAATGCACACTCATGGGTCCTGTCCCCAGGAGTCAGGAATCAGAGGAGTAGGTCAGAAATGGACCCAGGAACCTGATGCAGGTAGTCTGTGGACTGCACTGTAAAAAGCACTGCTTTAGGTAAAGGTTTTCAGAAAGGGGTTCATAAGACAATCCACTGGCATATTAGAAGGTATCAGAACTTCACCTCTACAGTCTCATCCTTTAAAATGTCCTATTTTGCATTTATTATGTACCTAATATTAGTATAGTGTTATATATAAATGACTTACAAACACACATGGGTGATGTATCAGTTTTTTTTGTTTGTTTGTTTTTGTTTTTTTTTTACCAAAAGAGAAACAAAATAAAAAAACTTTGGTGACCTCTGCTCTAGAAGGCACATGAGCACCATCGTCAGAGAGCTTGTTAGAAAAGCGGATGCTTGGGCCCCACCCTGGGTCTATTAAATGAGACTCTCTGGCAGTGGGCCCAAGGAACTGGTGTTCAATAAGCTCTCCAGGTGATCTTAATGCTCACTAGAAGCTGATAAGCACTGCAGAGGATAAGCAGGAAAGATGAGGAGAGGAGGACATTCCCTCATTGATTCCATGTCAGTGATACCATCTGGAGGCCATCTATGGCGAGAGAAAAACCTCCCAGACATGTTACCTGATTCTGAAGCACCACAGTGACTGGCCGTTCTGAGGAGCCAGGTGGAAGCAGCATTAGTCCCTGAAGTCCTTGGAGTAGTTCATGGAAGGTCAAGTGACTGATGTATTTGCCCAGAGGTTTGAACAACATTTGTAGGACCTGCAAGAAGGTGAGTGCTTCTCTCAGACTCCTCTGCAACTTCACCTCCTCCTGTCTTGCACCTCCCCTCCGCTGATCCCTTTTCTCGCTGACCTGCCTTTGTAACCTGCCCAGTCGGGTTATTTACCACACCTATTACCACTAGTATCTCTTCATCCCCAATCCTGACACTTCAAATCCTACTAGTTCTAGGGTGCTTTCCCTAAGAAAAGTAGATATAGGGCTCAACTTTTGTCAGGAAGTTCTTATTTTCGCACCCTCCACAGCACACTCACACCTGTGCACCCAAGGCCTGTGTGTTTTCTTTTGTTCATTACACCCACTGATGATCAGCTGCTCCTACACTTCATTCTGTAACCCCTCACCTGAGGGTGGCAGGCTCGACACCCCTCACTGCCCAGCACCTTCTCTGGAATCTCTGGGGCTGGGACTGGAGGAGAAAACATCCCTAACCCATCCATGAAACCATCCTCTTCTCCACTTAATGCCACAGCACCTGATCAGCTGCGTCCCTCTTGATGAGGAGAGGCAGATGGTGGGTGATAACCAGAAGAAGGCTAACAGCCTGATCCTGGGGCAGGAAAGGGAGCAGCCGGGCCACTAGGGCTTTCCCCTTCCTCACAGAGAGCACCTGCAGGAAGCCATCTGCTGCCTCCCTGTGAGTGAGATAGGAGAATACTTTCAGGCTGTGCATAGATGAGAGGACAATATGCCGGAAAGGAGAGGCTGAAGCAAAGCCAATGTATTTGCTGGGCCAAGTGTGACTCTCCCATGCTCACTCCAGGTTGTTCTGCTCCTGGGTCTTTAAGGCCTGGAAGAGCTTCTCAACGTGGTTTCTCTGCTGCTCAGAGTAGCAGGGCTGTGCAGACCCATTCTTCTGGCCCTCTTCTATCTCTAGTAACTGAAGAAACATCTGAGAATTTGAGGGTGGGAAAAGAGGAAGAGGGGGTCAATTTGAGCAATATCCCATTTTCGAGGATACGTTAGGAATCATTCCTAAGGAGCTGATCTCACCTTTTCAATCCATGACAATACCCGAAGCCTCTGACTGTTGGCAGCCCCCATCTCCTAGAAGAAAGAGTCCCCAGCCATCAGCTGCAGTTCCACAGCAGCAGTCCAGGTCTTCAGTGAGCTAGAACTTGAGCTGGAAAAGCTAACACAAAGTCTGATTGCACTTATTCCTCCCATTTAGGTCACAAACTGAACTCAAGCATGAGGGTGCTCAAGACCTTGCTCCAAAACGGGGAGCAGAAAAAGATATCACTCCTACCGGCTCTGGAGTTCCATGGGGTACAGCATCAATAGCTCTGCGAGGGCTAAAACACGTTGACATGGCTACCTGGCCTAGGGAACCCTCAATTCGAACCACTGCATGAAAGAAGTCAGAATGGACATATTTACCTCCACTTTCCACCCTCTGTCCACCCAGATGGCTAGCCCAACCCAGCAGGTCAGCCTGCTCCTACCTGACTCGTAAGCCTCTGCCTTCTGAATATAAGGTGTTACCAGCTTGAGAGACTCAACCTTGTTCCTTCGTCCAAGAAGCTCTTCATCTGCCTCCTTCTTCTCTAGTTTCTGGTAATATTTCTGAGTCCATGGAATGTAAAAACATATACTCATCTTCTGAACTTAGAATTAAGGTGCTCCAGTGAAACTTCTTAACACACACTGTCCTATAGCATCCATTCCAGAAACCTTAAGCCCTATTGGCAATCAGTCTAAAGTATTTTAAACACCTTGGGCCTCATGCTACCTGTCCTGGGATTCCCATACTAAGGCCTTCAAGAGCTAGGTACTATTACCAGGTCTGATAAAAAAGCAGAGTATCTGCAACCTTCCTGCATTCCTTGTTCCCAAGTTATCCATTGCACGCCCCATACCCTCCACCTCCCCATTTTGGTAATGTGATTCTATCTGTGCTTCCCAAAGTCAGAGTTAGCTGGTGGCATGAAGATAGGAAGGAGGAGGAAATGAATCAAAATGTCTGCCATCATTTGTTCAATTGAACAAATCAAATCCCACTATTTCTAAGATCCCTGTGGTTTTGATGTAAAAAAGGTAAATAGATGAATGTTTATAACAAGACATTTCTAAAGACTCATAAATGTGTACAAAGGTAGAAAAGTCCATATTCCCAGGCTGAATAGGGGAAATTCATGGCAAAGGATGGAGACAAAACCTCAGAGTGTGTTTGGGGAATTATAAAGAATCCCACTGGGCTGAAGTGTAGGAGAACAGAGGGGTGAATGAGGTCAAAATGTCAACTTTAGAAATAAGGCCCCTATGAGCTGAAGAGAGGACCTGAGAGGGCCCATGGAGTCCAGGCCTTTTTTGACCCCTAGGTCAGAGGCTGGGAAGAATATATGGGGCTCACCTGGTAGTAATAGTCTTCCAGGTAGGGGTTCTCACTCTGCAGCTGAACCATTTGCACTTTTATCACCCAGTCCTTCTCTTTTCGGGTCATGAGTTTAGCATAGGGGTCTGGCTGCTGAGACCAAGGCTTCTTGGCTGGGGGACTTTAAGCCAGGAGGAGCATCCCTTTAGACCCACCCACCCCTGCCACAGTGAACTTCTCAAGGAGTGGTGAGCAGGGAGTGGAGCTGTCTGGGAAGGATGGAAGAGTGCAGAGGTGTGCAGTACTGTAGGACTCCAAATTGTGCAGGGACTTTGGGGAAATACCCAGCATGCAGAAGAGCTGCCCTCAACCCTGTTCCAGGTCTACTTTTTACCTTGGTGTTCGACTATGCTGCTGCAGCTGAAGGATCCGTTGGTGCTGGGGGTGGAGCTGGGTCAGATGACTGGGGAGACTTAGAAAGAAACTTAGCTGAAAGCGAGGTCTCAGCTCCTTACCTTTTCCACTCATTTAGCCTCTGGTAACCTCAGCTGGACATCTAAGGGAACTCTGTTTATGTGCCTCTCCAAAGTCAGCCACATGAAGCATCACAATCCTAGCTCAACAGGGCTCAAAGGCCCCTCCAAGATCTATTTTTCTGCAATTTGGCTGCAGGAAATCTTGACACAGTAGAAAATGATTTAGTCTGGTTGCCAGGAGTTCTGAGTCCTAATCTCAGTTCTGCATGCCCGCTAACGTTCAAGTAAGTTCTTTTAGTCTCCCTGGGCCTCCATTTCCTCATTTGTGAGGGAAAGTGGTTTGGACTCTACCTCAGACTTTCCTTACTAAGTTTCTGTATTTTCCTATGGCAGCTGGTAGAGTGGTCCCCACCCCTCTGCAGCCACTACCTCCTGAGACCTTCGAAGAAGAGCTCCAACTGTTGTGGATGCTGGGGTGCCTGGCACCCTGAACCAGTACCTGAACCTAGGGGTCCATGAGGTCGGTGAGCTGCAGAAGAGAGATGGGTCTGGTGAGAGCATTCGAGGTCCAAAGTGCCGCACTGGGGAGCTGGTGCTGGGAAGGGTAGGCTGGAAAGGAACTGGTAACAAGTAGTCCAGGGTCTAAGAGGAATAAGAGGTCTGTGAGGAGGGCATCTCCACCAATTCAAAGCTGCCCTTGCTGTTAAGTCCCTTTTCTGTCTCTACATTCTCATCTGCCTTTACCCTCAAGAACCTCACCAGACATTTTGCTGTCTTGGGGGAACTTCAGGCCGACTGTGAGGTCATCAGACTGTGGATCCTGTCCTTGTTCCCAGCAGGGTTTGTCACCTCCTAGGGAGCAGCTCTTCAGTCCACAACAATGTAGAGACATGTGTTTTCCCTACTGTCTGGTGAGCCAACATCTCTTGCTCTCCTCTCTATGATAGTCTTCTCTCAGGCTCTTGTGCCTTCAGTCACTGGGACAATGCTTAGCTGTCTCTTCTCTGACTCACCGCAAGGCCTCCTGAGACCTGCAGTTTCCTACTCTTCTCCCTGCAGTATTCCTGCAGTTCCTCTACCCCAGACCATGTTCTCATTATGCAGTTAATTGAAGGGCAAGTGCTCTTTCTAACTCTAAGCTCAGTGCTGCTTATTTGCTGAAAGGCAGGGAATTGGAAGTAGGAATCTAGTTTATCCTTTTTCATATGAACGGCTAGTTGTACTAATACACCTCCGTCATTTACCAGGCTTCCCTACATGAAAGGGCATCTCCCACTTTTCATTCCTACATTTCATTTTGGGTGCTTCATCTCCAAGATCAAGGTTAAGAGAAGACTGAACATAGTGGAAATAAGGAACACTTGGCATGCTTCTTCTCAGCAACCAGTCACTTTCTCTCACTATGGAGCCTGGAGCAACTCACCTGCCATAGAAACTGCAAGGAGGTAGGTGACATCCCCAGCATACCAGAGGCCTTGATTCCAGGAAAGCTGAGAAGACCTCTCTAGAATGAGAGGGAAGAAAACCTGGGTTCACATGAGCCTCTCTAGTGTCTTCTAAATTCTTCTGTGTCTAGGGGGGTGAGGGGCAGTAAGGACAACCATTTCCAATACCCATGACAGTGGCAGCCTGGTTCTCCCTCATAATCAAAGTCAACTGGGCCAGGCCCCTCTCCTTCCCTGAGGGGAAGCAAAACTAGTATCTCAGGAGCAGGTTGATCCGAGGCACTTCATTCCACATGGGAATCCTTGTCTCTCTCCACTGGCTGTGGAAAGCCAAGGGAATACATACCAGGAATGGACTGTTGAGGCACAGGGGCCCAGGGTCAAAGCACCAGGAGCAGGGCCAGCCCCTATGGGTGATGCACAGCCCTGATAGGATCTGGTTTTCAAGGTGAAGACAGCATCAGAAACTAAGTGGGTGACAGGAGGAAAGAGGTAACAAAGAGTCCCTACTCATGTTCAAGCCTGAAATAGAAAGTGTTAACCCAGAACCTATCTTAGAAAGGGGTGGAGAAGAGGACAGGGCTGTGAACAGCAGACAGTTCAGGACAACAGTCCCTCCAGCCCCTCCTGCCATGGTACCTGGGTGTTATGGACCACACTGAGGACAGCTGGATCCCCAAGATCTTCCTCCTCTTCATCTACTTCCTCCTTCAGGTTTGGGGCTTGATCTGGATCCAGGTCCTCTTCCTGCTCATTTTCTTCCTCCTCCTCCAGCTGGGAGGCAGGCCCCACCTCCTCTTCAGGAGCCAAGCAGCCACAGGACTTGCCTGGGCCTTGGTTTGAGTGGGGGCCTGAAAAAGAAGTAGAAGGGGGCTCAGGTGTGAGGAGTCTCATCCAGAGAGGCAGCTTCTCAGTAGCACTTCTATTCATGAGCCGTCACCAGCACCACCTTCTAACAAGTCCTCCTGTTCTAAGGGTTTAATAGCCTCCCTACCCCAGAGAGCCCCTACCTGTCCTCCACTAGAGCAAACAGAACCTGGCACGTGCCAGACACCTTTACTTTCTACATCCTCTCTTCAGTTACCTCATTAGATACCACCACGGGCTTCTCCATCTGCTCTCCTCCATGTAATAGCCACTTCTGGGCCTCTTTAATCAACCAAGTTCCAGCTGCCCGATTCACTGCAATTTAACCCTACTGTGTGCCAGATATTTCACGTGTATGTTCCTTTAACTGTCACAAAAACCATGCAAGCCTGTATTGATCATTTCACTATGCAGGTGAAAAATAGGGACCCAGAAAAGTGATTTCGGTCACCCAGCATAATATAGCTAGCAAGTAGAAGAGTTTAGAGTTATTCCCAATGATTCTGGACGTAGAAGCCCATGTCCATCACTGAACCAGAACAGCGAGTCTCTACATCCCCAGGCTTTTTATCCAGATACTGTGGCCCACTTAGTGATACCTTCAAGACATTTCATCTTTACAGGCTCCTGGATTTTCTCCATGGCTGTTTCCTCTGAGGAGAGAGAACTGTCAGCCTCTGGAATGTAAACCTGGGACAGGGGAGAGACCCAGAGGCACCCTCCTCCTCAGTAAGGATGGCATGGCACCCTAAACCATGGTCACCCCCCAGCAAGGTAGTCAGGGGAGCATGGCCCTTGGCTCTCAAACTGCCCTAAACCTCCACCCTGTGACCTCACCAGCCCAGCCAGCTCTAGACAGTTGTCCTGCAAAGGGACAGAACGGAGGGACAGGGCTAGGAGTTGGAGAAACACTCCCACACAAACACCACCAGCCTCCATCTGTGCACAGTGAGAGGGCTCCCAGCTACCTTGTTGCTGTCCTTTCCGCTTACTTTTGCCATGGTATCCTGGGCGAGCACCGCACCAGCTTGTTGCCCTCGATTTAAGAGTCCCAGCCACGCCCCTACTCTCCTGTTAAAGGGCCAGTATCCCCCCAAAATGGCAACTTGATTGACATATGAGAACATAATCTTATGAAAAAGAAAGTCCTTGAAAGGGCAAGAGAAATAAACTGCATTTTTAGCCATTCAAGTTTTGAGTACAGTTTATTGGGATCGATATTTGGGAGCAGATATTTAAAAAGGGTATCCCTGTGTTCTACACCCATCATAGGAACTTTGCAAGGTTATGTTCTCTTCAATCCCTACTTTCGTTCCATAAAAACTGGATAGGAAAATTGGTGGATCCTGGGGAGATTACCTAGCAACCAAGATCTCAGCGCCTCAGGGCAGTGCATTTGTGGATCCCTGCAGTCCACTTGGTGATGCTTGCCCTTCATTGTGTCCGTGAACTTAAGTCTGCTACCCAGTTCTAACTGATAAGGGAATCCTGTGAATTTAGAAGCCAGATCTTCAAGGTAAAAACATTTTTGCATGATTACACAATCTTGTATCTTCTTGGCTGCTGCAATGGAAAACTGGTTCAGAAGCTGAGGAATAAAAAGAAAAGCGAGAATAACAATAAAAACAAGCATATAACTACTACTGGTAGGCAAATCCAAGACCCCACCTGAGCTTCATCTAAGCTCCAAGTGATCCTGGCTGGGTTCCGTGCCCACATCTGTGCTCAGCTGAACCTCACATGACTTTGTAGACCTTTTGAATAAAAATAAAAGCAAAGCGAATTTTTCTACATCAGAAAGGCAAGTTAGGGCCCTATCATCCTGGTTATAGGACTATGATTCTTGATGCTTCTAAATAAAAATATTTGTTTCAAAAGTTTTGCTGTAGGTCCATATGGATGGGAAAATTTTTAAGTAGCTTGAAGTTATTGAAGAACTTTTCAAATATCTTAATTGGGTTCAGGCCTTTTGGTATCATTTTTCAGCTGTTTCTCTCCTGAACTTCCTAATAGTTTACTTTGGTATTATTAACAAAAGGGCTAAGTGGTGAATTTTAGTGTTCCTGAAGTGAGTTACTAGGTTGTTATAGAGACCATGTCTGAGGGAGAGCCACCTGCTGCATAAAAATTTTCATTCTAAAGGAACTTCTTGTATCAGCTGGTACCAAGCAGGTGAAAACAGGGCTTAATTTTCAAGATTATAGTCCTGTCTTGGCTCTTTGAAAGTTTACTTGTGACCTAGTGGGTTTTGTGAAAGTCCCCTACTTTTTCCTGAAGTCTCATGAAGTCTTAGATTGTCTAAACTTCTGACGCAGTTTAGCTGTGCTGAGTTTAAGCCAAACCTGTGCTAGGCTTGGTGTACAGTAACTGAATAAAGCAGATGCCACCCAGGGCCTCTTACAGCTTTGGGACAAGTATAGACAAGTAAACAGAATTGTTAGAGCAAAGATATATTAGAAATGTTTATGTTGGTGGGGAGGAGGCACAAGGGGTCTAAATGGTAATGGAAAAAATACAGTAAAGATAACATTTTTTTAAAAAAGAAAAGTTTACATTTGCTAAATAAAACACCTAAGGACAGTTCTTATATGGGAGATTTTTAATCCATCATTTCAGTTTCTTTAAGGGCTGTAGATCTATTCTGGTTTCAGTTTTTTCTTGAGGTTGTGTTGTTAAGTTATATAATCTTCCAGGAATGTGCCCCTTTCTTGTAAGTTCAAATTTATTGGCATAAAGTTGTTTATAGTACAAGAGTATTTTTAAAATTCATGCTTAAATCTGTACTTTGTCTCTCTTGTTATTTCTAACATTATTTATGTGTTGTACCCTCTTTTCTTCTTTCCCCCAGTTTGTCTATTTTATTGGTCTTTTTACGGATGATGCATAGTTTTCTATCGAAATACAACATTTTTTTCTTTTTTTAAATATATTTTATTGATTATGCTGTTAAAGTTGTCCCATGTCTCCCCCATCATTCCCCTCCACCCTGCACACCCCCTCCCACCCACATTCCCCTCCTTTAGTTCATGTCCATGTGTCACGAGTTCTTTAGCTTCTACATTTCCCACACTATTCTTGCCCTCCCCCTGTCTATTTTCTACCTACTGTCTATGCTACTTATTCTCTGTACCTTTCCCCGCTCTCTCTTCCTCCCACTCCCCTGTTGATAACCCTCCATGTGATCTCCATTTCTGTAGTTCTGTTCCTGTTCTAGTTGTTTGCTTTGTTTGCTTTTGTTTTAGGTGTGGTTGTTAATAGCTGTGAATTTGCTGTCATTTTACTGTCATATTTTTTATCTTCTTTTTCTTAGATAAGTCCTTTTAACATTTCATAGAAAAAGGGCTTGGTGATGATGAACTCCTTGAACTTGACCTTATCTGAGAAGCACTTTATCTTCCCTTCCATTCTCAATGAAAACTTTGCTGGATAGAGCAGTCTTGGATGTAGGTCCTTGACTTTCATGACTTGGAATACCTCTTCCCAGCCCCTTCTTGCCTGGAAGGTCTCTTTGGAGAAATCAGCTGACAGTCTGATGGGAACTCCTTTGTAGGTGACTGTCCCCTTATCTCTTGCTGCTTCTAGAATTCTCTCCTTCATTTGAATCTTGGCTAATGTAATGATGATGTGCCTTGGTGTGTTCCTCCTTGGGTCCAACTTCTTTGGGACTCTCTGAGCTTCCTGGACTTCCTGGTAGTCTATCTCCTTTGCCAGATTGGGGAAGTTCTCCTTTATTATTTGTTCAAATAAGTTTTCCACTTGTTGCTCTTCTTCTTCCCCTTCTGGAACCCCTATAATCCAGATGTTGGGACGTTTAAAGATGTCCTGGAAGTTCCTAAGCCTCTCCTGATCTTTTTGAATTCTTGTTTCTTCATTCTTTTCTGTTTGTTTGTTTCTTTCTTCCTTCTGGTCCACTCCATTGATTTGAGTTCCAGTTTTCCTCCCATCCATATTGGTTCCCTATGCATTTTCCTTCATTTCACTTAGTGTAACCTTCATTTTTTCATCTAATTTGTGAGCAAAGTCAACCAATTCTGTGAGCATCCTGATGACCAGTGCTTTGAACTGTGCATCTGATAGGTTGGCTATCTCTTGGTCGCTTAGATGAATTGGCTCTGGAGCTTTCATTTGTTCTCCCTTTTGAGCCATTTTTGTTTTTTGTTTTTGTTGTTGTTTTTTTTTTTTTTTTTGGTCTGGTTGTGGCTGTTACGTAGTGAGGGGTGGAGTCTTAGGTGTTCCCCAGGGCAGGGCAGCCCAGTCGCTGGGTAGTGATGCTGTATGTGGGGGTGGGGTCCAAGAGGGAACAATGGTGCTTGCTCCGCTCTCTCTTGGATTCCAGTCCCTTCCTCCACTTCCCCTTCACCTGGATTACCTGCGTGCGAATGTGGGACCGCCTAGTTAGCCAGCCGCCCTGCACGGCCTCACTGGGTCTGCACCATTGCCACCCTGTGCCCGGGGTCCACTACTTGTCGCCTGTGTGCCTGGGATCTGCCAGCTGCTACTGCCTGCGTGCCCAGATCCTCCAACCTCCACTTTTTCCTGCCGAGACTCTGCCCCTCTTACCGGTCTGGCTGAATGCTTGTTAGACTTCCATGCAGTTCAATTTTCTATCAGTTCTGAGTGTTTTCTTGTTTCTAAATCTTTGTTGTCCTTAATTTTCATTGTGCGAGGAGGCACAGTGTGTCCACCTATGCCTCCATCCTGGCCGGAAGTTGCATCTTATAGTCTGAATGTAGCTTTACATTTACATTGGTGAAATATTATGTTATTTATGTTACTAAATATTTTACCACATTTTTTGCTTCAAAATTTTTTCCCCTATTTTCCTCCTCTAAAACCTAGGTGCATCTTATGGTCTGAAAAATACAGTACTTCAATTTACAACTGGAGGAAACTGACATGCAGACACAGGCCTCCTCCCTTGATCTTCCAGGTTTACCTCTGCTAGTCGAACCTCTTTGTGTGGCTCCTATGCCCTGTAGCACTTCGGTCATGTCTCTCTCCTCTGTGTCTTCAGCCTCTCTATTTTTCCTCCTTTCTTCCTCTTATGGCATAACATAGATATATCAGGATGTGTTCACTGTTACAGACAAAATCCCTGTCTTGTTTTTGTTTCTTATTTTAACTGGTCCCTATTTGTCTCCTGCCCAACAAACCAAGCTTCTCCATTTCCTCAACTCATATCATTTCTTCAACTGCTGCTCCCTGGCTTTTGCATCCATCTTAATGGGGCACCAAGGGACAGACTGACATCATCCCACAAGCCCTTCGATTCTTCCTATGGACGACTGATAATTTTTCAACCTTACATTAGTACTCTGCAAATACACCATCATGACAAATCCCCTACTCTCACTTCTACTCAGATGCCACTACTGAATACTTCTTGAATTTAAAAAAAAAAATTGAAACTACCATTACCCATCATTCCTCAGAAACTATTCTCAATTACCAGTAATTTTCTAACTGTAAGTGCGAAGGACATATTTTAGTCCTTACCTTAAGCTGTTGAAGTCTCTACAGCCTTTGACACTGCTGATCACACCCTCTGTACATCTCTATTTCCCACAGCTTCCTGACAGTTCAGTCTCCTGCTTCTTTCTGTACTTCTTGGGTCATCTTTCTTTGGCCCCTTTCCTGCTTTCCTATTCCACTTGCCATGCTTCAAATATCCTATTCCTCATGACTCTTCTCTTGCCCCTCCACATTGAATATTCTTAATCTAAGGGTCCCTTGAAATTGATATGTATGTTTGTGTGATTTTTAACAGGCACATTTTTCTGGAAAGACAGAACTTTCATCACATTCTCAAAGAGAACAAGAATCCCTGAAAAGGTTAAATCTTCTGCAACTTGTTATTTCTGGACAATCTCATCCACTCATACTTTCCTACCACCTACATGCTGATGACATCCTTTAGTCAGAACTGACCCTTCCTAACTGAAAGCCCTTCAGTGGTTTTCATTTCCCGTTCTTTACAAAAGGTATAGGCCTTTTAAGATCTAACCGTGACTGCCTCTCTAGTTTCCTATCTTAAATTTCCCCTGCCTTCTAGTTTGGGTTTCAGAACTAGTGAACTGCTTTGATCTGCGTGGGGAGAGTGGGATTCCAATGGATCCCTCTCTCTGCCCTGGGGACCTCCTATCCTCCATCTGGGAGTTTTATTTAATTGTTGATTAAAGCTGCTTCCTGTCCCAGTTCTTTTCTGTCTTTCGTTTCAATGACATTAAACATATGTATCTTAGCAGAAGAACATTGCGTCACTCAAGCAAAATGAGTTTGCGAAGGAAGCGTTTATCTAATTGGAAGGTGGTTTCAGATTCTTTATTAAATTGACTTATTCTAATAATTTAAACATTCAAATTGGGGAAAACCTCAGCTCAGGCTTTACCTTCTTCAGGAAGCATTCTAAGACACCTTTCTCCCTTCCAGGCTCCTTGAGGTGCCCTTCTAATGTGCATTCGTTAATCCTTACATCTTTTTCTCATTAGATACTTATCACACTGAGTTGCAATTCTGTTTCTGTATTTGTCACCCCCACCTGAGAACAGAGATATTCTTATTCATCTTTGTGCCTCCAGCGGTTAACACAGTATCTGCATCAGAGTACTGTCTCAGTGAATATTAATTGAGCTGAACTGAAGTGAAAAATAATGATCTTTCCCCTCAGAAACTTCTTCAGATGGGGCTTCTCACCTGCAACCTGGCTGTGTCCTACTTCAGCGAACTCTCCACATCCTAAGAAACAGATCTTATGATACCTAAGTCAGAAATCATAAAAGATATATAGACTTAACTGAAAAAGTAAAACTTCTGTATTGAAGACATTTATGCCAAAGTAAATTCCTATGGAACAAAGATTTAAATATTAAAAAAATTAAACCTAAAAAATATTCAAAGAAAACATGTGAGGTTTTTGTTGTTTTTTTAATATGTGAAGTAGACAAGGTCCTTCCAATCATGAAGGGTGACAGACAAATTTACCTACATAAAAACGTAAGGCTTCTAAATGGCAAATAAATACATAAATAAATAAAGTCAAAAGAACTTTATTTTGATCTAGTAATCTTTTTTCTTTTTTAAATACTAAGTACTTTATTTGCATATTGTTGCCAGTGTATATGAAATAATCATCCTTGTGGACTAGAAATTCATAAAAACTCAGAGAGGAAGGTGTTCAGGACTGACAAAAGCAGAAGTCTGCATGGTGTGGCACATGTTACAGGGTAGGCTTCAAATTTAGCTCTCTGAATATTCACTGGTTCACGAACAGTAATTACAAGGTGTTTGTTAAATATTATAGATATTCACTATATGTTAGGAACGCTGTGAGGCTCTCTGTGCATGATCCCATTTCATTAGGTTTGTGGAGAATATTCTACTTTTTCTATAGCCATGGCCCCCACAACAGGGAATATTAAGAGGTCTAAAAATCCGTGAAAGAAATCCAGAAGATACTTGTTGTTCTCCTTGGGGAAGCACAATTCAACTCCCTTCGATTGAAAACAACGGGGGTTTCCAAGATCTGTCCCTTTCCCGAGGCATGGCTCACTTCCTCTTCTCACTGTTGCACTCAGAAGGCCGGAGGACTCAGCAGCCTTGTCAGGGCAGCACCTTTTCTTATGTGGCTGGGTGCAATTTAAATTCTAACTAAAATTACCCTGCCCTTTATCTTCTAAGAGTCACAAGCATGAATAACAATGGAATCAGGCCAGAGTTTGAATCCTGGTCTCTTATCTTCTGTTTTCCCTGTCCATAAAAATTAATGAGGTAACCCCTACCTCCTAGAGTTTATTAAAGGTATTCTTCCCTTGTTTGCTAGTTGGTTCATTCATTCACCCCTTCCATTCATTAATTCAGTTTACGGAATACCTATTACTGTCAGGCACCATTCTAGTGTGGTAGCTTTCTCAGTGAATGGGGCAAGGACAGGGGTCTGTAATCTCTAAAGCTCAAAGCAGTTACTGCTTTTACTATCAGTGGTAGTTTTCCCCACAAATCAGCAAAAACAAAGAAAATCGCCTACACAACACGGGAAGATACAGAGAAGAATTTCTTGACAAGGAGTTTTACAAAAAGAAACTTTTCCCTGAAGGAATTCCAGAAGCAAGAAGGTCCTCCTTCACTTCACTTAGTTCTCTGAGCTGTCCTCAGGAATCCTCGAGGTTCCTGGACTATTTTTCTTGCCCGCAAATCCAGAAACCTACAGTGTATTCCGGGTTGTAATTATTTATAGTAGTTCTTGAGTTCTGCCTGGCACCCTTCATCCTTTGTCCACGAGCTTAATCTTTCTGGGCTTCCATTTTTTTTCAAATGAAAACCACAGGTTCCACGTTCCTAACTGGTTCAGGCGTGGTAAGCAAATGACACAGCCATCTCTGGGGGCTGATTCGGAAATAGAGGGCGCTGGACAAAGGTGCGTCCAGGCTGAAGTTCCAGGATGGGCGGTCAGCGCCCCAAGCTTGGGGACGCACCCAAGATCAGAGGGCGCCCATTTACAAATAGCGAACCCACCCCGCCCAACCCATGCCTTAGGCATCACGAGGCCTTATAGGAAAATGAAACTGAAATGGAAATGTCCTTTTCTAACCTGATTCAGCACAGCCGGCTAGGAGACTGGTGACGGGCAGGGTTCTGATTGGTGGTGCACGCATGTAATATAAGCCGAGGCGCAGGCTCGGGAGACGGTAGCCGGAGGTTCCTCGCTCGTCGTGCGGGTGTTGCTCTGGCGGCGATGGCTCTCCCCGTGGTCTTGGTCCTGCTCGGACTGCTCTCTCTGTCTGGATTGGACGCCATCCAACGTGAGTGTCCCCTCCTCCCCGTTTCTCCGCTCACCCTTCCTCTCCCGGTCCCCCACCCTCTTTGGCACTCTCAACTCTGTAAGACCCGGGTTCCCCAAGTTCTCTTTCCCTGGCTAGAGGACTAGCCCCGGGCTGGGTCGGAGGATAGGGGAGTGGTGTGGGGTGCGATCCCAGGACGCCGCAAGCTTTTTTCTTCTTTCCCCGAGAGCCGGGCATGGGGGAGACCGCTGGCACGCCCTGGCCGAGTGGGTGTAGACAAAGTTTTGGGGTATTGATAAGTTCCAGAGAGACCGGGAGGGTTTCTCCTTCGCAGGACCTCTCGCTCTCCCGGACGCAGCTGAAAGGGAAAGAGAGTAGGTGGGTTCCACAAGCACGAAGCTGGGGACTGTGACTGGGTGGAGACAGACACTTGGGCTTTGGGGAAGTCACCCGAGGTGAGTCAGTCCACTGCAACTCTGCTGGGAACCGCAGGGCTTCGGGCTTCGTCCTAGCGCCCACCAGGTTCACCTGCCCCTTCGTATTTTCACATAAATATGGGATTAAATTTTGGCGGGGGATCAGCACGCAACGTGTGTAGAATCCTTTGAGGTGTTACAGAGCGCTTTCACATCATTAATTCACTTGTTCCCATTACATGTCGTTTTTAATAATCAATAAAGCTGCCTGTTTTTGACAACTCACAGTGTGCCAGGGACGCTGTGTACTTAAAAAAAAAAAAAAAAAAAAAAAAGCACGTCCTTTTCGTGTCCAGCCTTTTTTGGCATCTCTGGGCCACACTGGAAGAGCAAGAGTTGTTTTGGGCCACACATTAAATACAAGAACAGTAACAAAAGCAAAAAAAAAATCTCATAATGTTTTAAGTAAACTTATGATTTCCTGTTGGGCCACATTCACAGCCATCCTGGGCCAAGGGTTGGACACTCTTGAATGCAACTACGATGTAAACATGAAAGTTATCGGTATCTCACAGATGAGGAAACTGAGGCACCGAGATTTTAAGTAACTTAATCACACAGGGAATGTATGGCAGACAATGGCTTCTGACCAGAGCATTATGCTGGGGTGTTAGCCTTTGGGCTGTATGTAATCGCATGTTTTTCGGAACTGCCTCCTTTGGGTGAGATTGTCTGGAACAAACTGGGCAGCCATGTTGCCTTTTCTTTCCAGAGGGCTTCCTCTTTGGCTCCTTGCCTGGTACTTTCCAAGATGAGCGGAGCCTCTACTCTACTTTCAGTTTTGAGAAAGCCAAGGTTAATGGGTCAGAAAGGTTGTAAAACCAGTGATTAGATAATTAAAGTGGTTACTCAGACTGTCTGTTGGGGACACCAGGGACATTGAGCATGTTCCAAATACCCTGTGATATATCTTACTCTTTCATTTTTCCCTTCATAAAAGCCTTTGTGTAGCATGATCTTTTGATCGTGACAAAAAAGTATTTAATTTATAATTTATTTACAAAATAAATCATAATGTCTGTCATCACTATTATTATTTGCTGCTGACTATAGGAGCCTTTTGAAAAATAACAACCTGACATAAAAAAATCTTTAATTTGAAAATTTCCAGAGTAATATGTGCCTTACATAGATCATTTCTGGAAGAACCACAAGAAATAGGTTATGGTGATGGCCTCTGGGGGTCCATTGTCTGCCCTATCCCATGTATGAGTTTTGTTTGGTTCATTATGGGCATAAATTAATTTTTCAGATAAACTTGGGAAGCTAAAATAACTCTTCTAAAGTCATGGAGCCAATAAGTGAATGAGTCCAGATTCAAATCCAGGCCTGGTTGATATTGGTTCTCTTCTTAGAAGAGGATGTTTTTCATGACGTTTTCACAAAACCCTACCTGGTTCCCTCAGAAAAAGAATTCCAGGCCAGATGAACTTTGCTCTGACTCCTGTGTTATTTATTATATTCTAATTATCAGAAGCTCAAATATGAAGTGCATTCTGATTTATCTTCACTTTTAACTTTATGAAAAAATAAAATCAGGGCTTCATTGGGATCCCCAGTCCAGTTCCTGAGGACTTTTAATATTTCCTTTCCTGGTGACCTTTCCTTTGATGGTAGACTGTTTCTAGGCAGATGTGTATGGTCAGAGTAGCCTGGTACTCTTCCTCTTCCCCACCACCTTCTGGAACTGGAGGAGCATCCCTGTAGTAATCTTGTACCTTGAATGTGCATGTATTTTAAAGTGTATAAGTGAATTATATGTGTATATTAGTGTTAGCCTGTATATTTAGTAGCAATAAAACTTCTCTTCATTTTGGGTGAAAAATATAGAAATAAAGTTTATATTTTCTCCCTGAAGCCCCTAGGATGCATGAAGTCTAGTCATGCATCATGCCCTTTTGGAAACCACTGTTCTATAGCATTATGCAATATATTCCAAACATGGCTAGTTATAGGAATCATTTTAGGGTGCTGATTAAAATGCAAATCCCATTTTCATGCATTACTCTACTTGGTCGTAAAGGAGAGTATGTTCTCTCCCATTTGCCTGAGTCCTCACCCTCTCCTTTTGTTCTGATCCAGCCCAAGTCACTCATTTAAGCTATTTGCCATTTAAATCTTGTAGCTCATGAAATCAGGTACAAAATCAGATAGGGGTTTGGTATATAAACTCTGAGCAGGATGAAGAGTTTGTGTTTTGTAGGAACATACTTTGTGTTGACTCTCTTAGGAACCTGAGTAAGTAGGTAACAATAATGTCTGCCAATTACAGAGCAACTGCTGTGTGCTAGGCACTTTACCAGACACTTGATACATATTGAGAAGTCAGATGGGTGTTGATCTAGGCAGGAGCAGGAACCAAAAGGAAAGATGTAAACATAAGAAAAAAAACTGAAGCAGCTGACACAGGGTATGATAACATGAGTTTTTTTGATGTGGCTACAATGGCAGGGTGTGTGCAGTGAAAAATGAAGTTTGAAAAGTAGGTTACAGCCAAATTATGTAGACTTTTTAAAAAGTCAAATTTATTGGGTTGACATTGGTTCACAAAGCCATACAGGTTTCAAATGTACAGCTCTATGGGTCATGAGAAGCCATCAAAAGTTCTTGAAAGCCTCCACAGAAATGTTTTTGAAGATTTGGCACAATCTTCAGTGACAGAAGGTACTACTAGAAATCTGGTAGAAAAAGCCAAAAATGCATGTGTAGGGGAATTATAAGGTAGCCTTTTGGAAAAGTGGAAATGGAATTGGAAGAAATGGATGATCGAATTTAAATAGTTGGCACCTGGTCTAGCTTTAGACCAAAGTAATTCCAAGTGAAATACTCTGCATTTTCATTTGTCTTTCCCTGATGTTCCTCAGGTCCTCCGAAGATTCAAGTTTACTCGAGGCATCCAGTGGAACATGGAAAGCCGAATTTCCTAAACTGCTATGTATCTGGGTTCCATCCACCCCAGATTGAAATTGACTTGTTCAAGAATGGAAAGAGCATGAAAACAGAGCAGACAGACCTGTCTTTCAGCAAGGACTGGTCTTTCTATCTTCTGGTGCATGCAAATTTCACTCCCAGTGCAGAAGATGAGTACACCTGTGTTGTGAAACACGTTACCCTGAATGTGCCCAAGACAGTTAAGTGGGGTAAGTTTTCAAGTTCTTTTCTTAGTAGCTGGCCATTGTATCTGACATTAGCCACAGAACAAAGCTGCTTTGATATTTTTTTTTTAAATATGCATACTGGGATTGTCAGGAAATGTTGTTGAAGCTCTGATGAGTGGCACCTTCTGAGAGACCTCTGCACAGCATGGCCCAGGAAATGTTAGTTTTCCTGTGGCAAAAGCAAGGAGCAGCAATAACGCTTGCACAAATATACACTCATTCCCAATATTTCTTACCTACTGGCTTCCTTAGACTTTCCTGACAGCCTCATGGATACTTAGGACCAACATGCTTCTCAGGGAGGCACAGACCTTTGCAAGTCTTGCTCTCCTAGCACCCTGCAATCTGGACTCCTCCAGCACTCTCTGCCTGGGTTGATATCTGAGGCTAGTTGGCAGGTTTGGGTCCTGCTAATAGTTCTAAACAAGGTATTCATGGTCAAAGACAGCAGGCTATTTTGCTAGACATTTGTTAATATATAGTATTTTAAAATTAAGACTTACCATTTTCCTTTTTCTTTCCCCATTTTCTTTTTCATAGATCAGTATAACTAACCAGCATCATGGAGGTAAGTTTCTAAGAAAATGCTTTTTTTGTTGTTGTTTCATTATCCTGGGAACTATTTCTAGGCAGCTCTAATATGATAACCCTCAGTATATGGAGAACATTAATCAGGGTAGCATTTCAGCAGGCAGAGAAAATTCCTATGAGGCCACATTCCCTTTCCTGTGGGGTGGCATGAGGAAGGTGTGTGGCCCTACTTGTGGCTCTGCCAGCATCCCTGGCCCTCTAAAAGAAGTCAGAGGAGATGCTGGTGTGGTGTGACAGGACAGAGGCAGCTGGTTACCCATTCTCCTTGCAAGGGCTTGCTCTTTCTTCTGCCGTTTCCACATGGGGCATCTCTGGGCCTTCAAAAATGAACCATTCTCTTCTGTTACATAGCAGTTGCTATATTATTCAGTCAGAAGAGAGGAGTGACGTGGTTCTGAAGATGTCTCACTCCTTCAATATCTCATGAAGCCTTAGTGTATGGGCACTGTGTTTGCCTTCTAGAGGCTCCCCGTCCAATAGAGGAAATAGAAACAGATTGTTGTAATGCAATATAAAGATACTAAAATAGATGTATCTATGAGGAGCTCTAGCAGCATGAAAGAGGGAGGAATTGGACTTCTTTGCATCTTTGGATGGAATCCAGAGGTAGAAAATCCAGCTTTTCAATGAAACTCTGCACAGTGTGCCTTAGGTACTGAAAACCTATTCAGATCTCCTGTTATATTTTGGGGCATGGAGATTAATTCAAGAGAGCATCAGAGTAGCTGGGTGACCTGCCCAGAGTCACATAGTAACTAAAATGGTAGAGCCAGAATCTGAATTCTAATACCAGCATTCTTTTCTCTTAGGTTGTAGGAGAATCAATGGGATAAACTAATGGGAAATGCTCTTTGTAATGGGTCTGGAAAATTGTCTGCAGCTATTTCTTTTACAAATGGTGATGTACACAGCAAAAGTTAGACAAGTTAGGTGGTGCAAACTGTAATTCAAATAATATAAGCGTATTTACTAACAAGACTTCTTTTTTCTTTTTGTTTTCAGGTTTGAAGATGCTTCATTTGGACTGAACTAATTCCATATTGTGTTTTCTTTCTTTTTAATGCTTTTATGTTATTATGCTTTATGCAGACAAAATTAAGAAACAATACTGATGTTAATGCGAATACTATCTTTACAATTTTACTTTAGGGTCTCTGTCTCCTGAGTTGACCTATTTGGGCAGGGGGTTCCTGACAGCTTTGAGATGGGAAGGAGAGGAGGGAATTCAACATTAGCCTTATGAAAAAAAATTTATATAAAATTCACGTTTCCCTCAATCTGTGTTGCATGTATTTTGATATTTTTTCTTCACCATTAAAACAATGGTAAAACTTGATATGTTCAGTTTCTTATATATCTATCCCTCTCTTACCCTTTTGTTTTCAAACAGGGAAACAGTCTTCAAGTGTCACTTGAAAAAGAGTGTAAACCCCCGGTATATATACCAGGTATATTCACAGTGGAAGGGGCCTCAGTGATCTGCATTTTGCAGATAAAGAACAGGATCCGAGAGAAGTTAAAAGAGTTAGTCAGGGTGACATAGCAGTCTGTTGGAAGACCAGGCTTCCATCTTTAAGCCAGAGTTCTGTTCCCTGGGTCAAGGAATGTGTAGACTCAAAGAGGGAGCAGGAGTGTCTGGAAAATTTTATGTTTTAGCAAGCGGTAAACTGTGAATGAAAAATTAACTAGATTTTTAAATTTCAAGGCATAGTTTGTACATGATGACCCATTTTGTGCATTTGTTTATTTGACCAAGAGATTCAGTTAGCTAGTGTTAGATATTGACAAGATGAGTAAAACGTAACATTGCTGTCAAATTGCTCAGTTTAATAGAGTGGCAGACCTATACTCAAACGATTAAAATGACCCTGATAAAGAGTATAGCACAGGTAAGCCCAAAGAACTAGGTGATAGGAAAATGTGTTCAGGGAACAACAAAAAACTTTAGGAAGGTATTAGGGAAGCCATTGCTTGAGCTGAGACTTGGTGGGTAGTGGTTCTCCCTATTGATGAGTGGGGCCTGGAGTTTTCAGGCAGGGGGGCAAATTATGACAAGTATAGCGGTATGACAGGTGTGGATAATTCCAAATAGAACCAAGGTACCTGGGGGGAAAGATTCAGAATAACTTAGCTGAGAAGATTGAGGGGTGACTTAGATCAGTAATGTTACAGAACAGCACTTGGGGTTCTGCTGCCCACCACTGCCCTCTAAGCAAAAATTCTGGAGGCAAAGGTTTGGTGATAAAGGAAAGGAGTCTTTATTCAAAAGCAGTTACTTAAATCAAGTAACAACTATCAAGTCACAACTTTAATCACCTAAGCCTACCAATTAAAGCTAAACTCTACCACCTGAGTTCTACCTTTTCCCCTGTTTTTATTTTGTTTCTATAGGGTTAGTTTACAAACTAAAAACATAATATACAAAAGCTACACAATTTTTGAAGAATGGCAGGCTTCTGCCTCAGAGCCTATTCCCTCTAGAACACCCAAAGAATAAACCTGCCATCCTCTGCCAGGCCAGCCTGATCCTAGGCTGTGCCTGGAGTTCCTTCCCATCCAAAATGCCATCAATGGGAAAATGTGGGGGGCTGCAGCACGATTTTCCAGGCATCCTCCAGGAAGAAAAGCCTGAAAGAAAGCCTGAGAGAACCAGCTCGGGAGCCAGAGAGCCAGCCCTCTTTCTATTTCCATTGGCTCTAGAGGCATTCAGCTTCTCAGCCAATCCCGTCCTAGACGGCCCAGAGTTGCCCTGGCAAACTCCTCCTACAGCCCCTCCCTACTTCTCCCCACTGATCTGAGTTATCTTAATCAGATCTGTTTGTATCAATAACTCTTTATCCTGGATTCACATTAGAATCACTTGTGGAACTTACTAACAAATAGTAGCACTCAAAGTTAGTCTATTTAAAAACTCCAGCTCTCAGCTCCAATCCAGAGTGCTAAATTGCAGTCTCTAAGTAGGGAGCACAGCCAGACAACAGTATTATTATTATTTTTAATTAAGGCCTTATGTTTTTAGAGCAGTTTTAGGTTTGCAGCAAAATTTAGAGGAAGATGCAGAGATTTCCCATATATTCCCTACCCCTACCTATCACAGCCTCCCCCATTATCAACATCCCCAACCAGAGTGGCACATTTGTTACAACTGATGACACATCATTATCGCCAAAGTCATAGTTTACATTATGTTTCACTCTTGGTGTGTTGTATGTTCTATGGGTTTGGACAAATGAATAAATTGCATGTACCCATCATTATGATATTATACAGAGTATTATCAGTGACTAAACAACCTTTGTGCTCCCAATGTTCATTCCTCCTACCTGCTCCTCACCCCCAACAACTTGTGGCAACCCCGATCTTGTTACCATCATAATTTTGCCTTATCCAGGATGTCATAACTGGACTCATAGTATGTAGCCTTTTCAGATTGGCCTCTTTTACTTAGTAATCTGTATTCATGATTCATTCATGTCTTTTCATGACTTAATAGCACATTTCTTTTTAGCATTAAATAACATCCCGTTGTCTGGATATACCATAGGCTATTTGTCTATTAACTTAATGAAGAGAATACTGGTTCCAAATTTTGGCAATTATGAATAAAGCTGATACAAATATCATATACATATTTTTATATGGACATAAGTTTTCACAGTATTTTTAAAGTATATTTTATTGATTATGCTATTACAGTTGTCCCATTTTTTTTCTCCTCTTTATACCCTTCCACCCCGCCCCCCCCTCCCACCAGCATTCTCCCCACTTAGTTCATGTCCATAGGTCAAACATGTAAGTTCTTTGGCTTCTCCATTTCCTGTACTATGCTTAACCTCCCCCTGTCTATTTTGTACCTACCAATTATGCTTCTTATTCCTTGTACCTTTTCCCTCATTCTCCCCACTACCCCACCGTGCTGATAACTCTCTATGTGATCTCCATTTCTGTGATTTTGTTCCTGTTCTAGTTGCTTGGTTAGTTTGCTTTTGTTTAGGTTCAGTTGTCAACAGTTGTGATTTTGTTGTCATTTTACTGTTCATAGTTTTGATCTTCTTTTTCTTAGGTAAGTCCCTTTAACATTTCATATAATAAGGGCTTTGTGTGATGAACTCTTTTCACTTGGCCTTATTTGGGAAGCACTTTATCTGCCCTTCCATTCTAAATGATAGCTTTGCTGGATAGAGTAATCTTGGATATAGGTCCTGGTCTTTCATGACTTTGAATACTTCTTTCCAGCTCCTTCTTGCCTGTAAGGTTTCTTTTGAGAAATCAGCTGACAGTCTGATGGGAACTCCTTTGTAGGTAACAGTCTCCTTATCTTTAATCTTGGTTAATTTAATTATGATGTGCCTTGGTGTGTTCCTCCTTGGGTCCAACTTCTTAAGGACTCTCTGAGCTTCCTGGACTTCCTGGAAGTCTATTTCCTTCACCAGATTGGTGAAGTTTTTCTTCATTATTTTTTCAAATAAGTTTCAATTTCTTACTCTTCTGGCACCCCTGTGATTCAGATGTTGGAACATTTAAAGCTGTCCCAGATGTTCCTAAGCTTCTCATTTTTTTGAATTCTTGTTTCTTCATTCTGTTCTCATTGAATGTTTATATCTTCCTTCTGCTCCAAATCATTGATGTGAGTCCCAGTATCCTTCTCTTCACTCTTGGTTCCCTGTATATTTTCCTTTATTTTGCTTTGCATAGCCTTCACTTCTGCCTCTATTTTGTGCCTGTACTTGCTGGGGACCCTGGCCTAGGTGCCAGATGTGGGGGGGCTCCGCCCGCAGAGCCCCATCCCTCCGTCACGGATGAAAGTAAAAACTACCAAGACATCTTGTGCTTGGGGAGGAAAGGGGTCAAACTCTCAGAGGAGAATGACCCAGAGCCCCATCCTCACTAGGCTTTTATTGGGCTCCAATACACCGGAATACAAGTTTAACATGTCAAAGAAATCTGAGGGCTTAATCGGAGCCAGTGTTTGTCAGGAAGGGGGGTTGCCAGACTTTGGGAGACATGCTCATTTCCTCCTGGGACACTTGTCACCTCAGGAAGAGCACTCTTAGCAAAGCAGGTTTCACAGGACTTTAGAAATTCTTTCTTTTCTTTTTTTTTTTTAAATAAAATATTTATTTATTTATTTATTTATTTATTTATTTATTTATTTATTTATCTTTAGAGGGGAAGGGTAGGAGAGAGGGAGAAGGAGAGAAATATCAATGTACGGTTGCCTCTTATGTGTCCCATGCTGGGAACTGGCCTGCAACCCAGGCATGTGCCCTGACTGGGAATCGAACCTCGATCCTTCGGTTCACAGGCCCGCGCTCAATCCACTGAGCTACACCAGCCAGGGCTAGAAATTCTTTCTTATGCCAATCACCCAAGGAGCCGTTCTGGCCAGGACAGGGCTGCACCGCTCACCCCCACAGTTTCAGGCTTTAAGCCGATTAGGAAGCAGGAGACATCTCCCAGATGGAAATGAGGACTCGGGCTACGTCAGAATAGCCGGGGGGCGAGGGTCCATCACATCCTCTTTGCTGCAACCCCCCAGTCCTTCCATGAGGCCTTCCAAGTGGTCGCGTCTGGCTTAGGTTGCCCCTCCCATGAGGAGTCTTACCCGTCATTGACTGCCAACCAAGCTATAGGGCCAGAGATGGGTAAGGCAGAAGCAGTGCTCCTGCCAGGGAGATAAGCTTTGTCTCCTTAGTAGGTCACATCCTTGTGACAGAACAGACCCAGATGAAGTGGGTCCCTTGGGCTCTTACACAGCCCACCATGGGGTGAGGGTTACAACTCCTGAAACCAGGCTGAACGGTCCGCAACATGTACTCAATAATTTCTGTGAACATCCTGATTATCAGTGTTTTGAACTCTGCATCTTATAGGTTGGCTGTCTCCTCTTCACTTGAGGAGTTCTTTTTCTGTGGTTTTGATCAGTTCACAGTTCTTTTTCTGTGGTTTTGATCAGTTCTTTCATTTGGGCCTTTTTTTTTTTTTTTTTTTTTTGTCTCTGTTGCCTATTATGTAGTCAGGGGCAGAGCCTTAGGTATTCACCAGGGTGGGGTAACCCACTCTGCTGTGTTGTGGTGCTGTATGTGGGGGAGGAGTCTGAGAGGGAACAATGCTGCTTGCTCTGCTCTTGCCCTGCTTTCAGTCACTTCCTCTGTTACCCACAAGCAAGTTAGGCGCTCCTGGTGCTGATTCCCGGCATATTGAAGGCATATGTTTTGATGCAGGTTCTAGACGTTTAAGGATAACCTGAGAGGACCCCATATTTAAATGACTAAAGGAAATGACAGTGAGAAAAAGCTGTAAGAGGGGAGTGATGGCTTAATCCAGTTCACCAAGGTAAAGGGGAAAAAATGCATCTGGAAGGGAGAGTCAAACAACAACAACAACAACCCAGAAATGTGAGTTAGAATTCAGCAGTTTTAGCTTGAAACTGCTCTGTTGTCCCAGGGACCTCCAAGGAAAACATCAAAACTGTGATTATAACTTAGTGGTCTGTGTATAATATTCCTCAAGAATGGCACTCAACTCTTGGCAGCGGTGGCGGACATCCTGCTCATCCCCCCTTCAGAGCATTAGCGTTTTCCCATCTCTGGCGCTCTGAACTGAGGTGCCACTTCTGAACAAACTGTATTAACCTTTTTAGTCCCCGCCCCCATCTCTCTTAGCAGATAAACCCACGGGAAAAGTTTCAGAAATATATACAACAACCTCTTAATAACGTTTACTTCGGCCAAAGGGGCTACGATGGCAGGAGAAAGATAAAAGCAGACATTTAACAACATTATTCTGCATACTTCTGTGATTTGAAGTATTATAACTTTTATGTTCGTTATTCTTTAAAATAGGAAGTTTAGACAGAAAGGAAAATTTGGTAAACCCACCGCCTGGAGATGGTCACTTATCATGTTCATTTGGGTGTGTTCAGCTTCTCAGATTTTTATTTATTGTATGTGTAAAATTGTTTTTGTTATTATGTTTATTTAAAATATTTTAAAATAATTTTTATATATCATTTTTTCACCATCTCTAATGAAAACATGGCATAAATAGAAACAATAGAAAGTACTGGTGAATGTTTTTTCTAGTTTTTGTCAACCACCACTCTCCCAATCTTGTGGGCTGTTGCTTTTTACTTGCCTTTTATATACTGTAAATTCTTGAGGTAAAACTGAAGGTCTTTCTTTAATAAAATAAACATTTCATTTCTGATGTAGCCTTTAAGATTTTAGGGGCAAAAATTAGCCTTCTCTCTCCATGGACTCTGGGATTTTAGGGAAAAAAATGAAGACTAACATTGGGATCCTAGATATCTTAAAGTAATTCAAGTATCTGTGACTACCTTGACTGGAGACTTTATGGATTAAAAATTATTCTGATACTTTGGAGAGCTACAACATTAGTATCAAGCACTTACTATGCACTAAATTCTATACATCTTCTCTCATTAGTTGGATGCAGTTATTTGTCTTTGGTCTTCCACAACATAGATAATTACAAAGTCTATGAAAATGAAGAAATATTTATGTCTCTATAGCACTCAGGCTCAACTGTAGGCCAGAGTGATGCGACAGGCTTCCCCTCCCCCATGGGCCACTTCCTCTTTACTGTTTTCACTTAGAAAAACAGAGAGGACTCTTGCTGGCACACAAAACCATGGTGCTATTTAAAGTGGTTTCTATGTACTGGTAGCTGCAGCTGACTTCAAGTGTGCTTGCCATTTTCATTATTGAAAGAGTCAGTGAGTGTCTTAGGTCTAGTTCTTACAAAAGCAGACCTTGAGCCAAGGGTTTGGATGCAAGTCACTTACTGAGAAAGGGCTTTCAGGAGAAACCAATAAGGGAGTAGAGGGTGAAGAGTAGGAAATGGGTAGAAGCTAAGTGAGGGTGTGATTTCAGAAGTAGTCCCACACTCAGCCTGTTCCCATGGGGAACTCTAGAACAAAGAACAAATCTCCGAGTTTGTTCTGCCCCAAAGCAAAGGAGCTGGGTTTTCCCGACTGAGGCTACAGGCTATCCAGCAGTGTGAAGTGGTGTGAACCATAAAACTCCCGGGTACTTCCAGCTTACTTCAGTGTCCAAAAGTAATCTGCAGGACTAGGGATAATGTGCAGGTGCTGGTTGTTGGCAGCAAAATATGAAAAAGCTGGGGATGGGCTTGTAGAGTCGGGGCGGGGCACTGGTCTGCTACTATGAGTTTCCTGTTAACATCCTCTGCTAAGCCAAAAACACATGGCATCCCAAACTTCCATTAAAAGTTCAAAGTTTCTAAGGAGCTAGCATTGAAGTGTTAATGGCATTGAACTCGGACCTGAATTTGAATTCTAATCCCCCAAAAGGAATAGTAAAAGTCATATATTCCTGGCTTGACTCCTCATCACTATATCCATAAAATGGTATAATTATTCCTACATCATAAAGTTTGTTTATTTATTCACTTAATCATTTGTTCAACAAATATGGAATGTCTGTTCTCTGCAAGGCACAGTTCCAGTGATGTTCTGACAAGGGGAAAGTGATAAGAAGGGCACTGTAAAATATAAAGCTGTAGGTAACTGCTTTTACTTCCAGTGGTTCTTCATTTCCACAGCTTTCTAGAACATAAAATTATCTAAAACCACAGCAAAGAGATATAAGGGGAAATTTCTTGGCATTTAGTTGGTGAAAAACCAAACAAACAAACAAACAAAACCAACTGACCAAACAAAAAAAAAACTGTGGTGGATTTCCTTTCCCTAAAAAGCTTTAGGTTAAAGATGGTCCTCACTCTGTACAGTTCTTCCAAAGGTAAGTATATAACTTACAGAGCCTATACCTGTAACAGAGCTCTCCTCTAGCAGTCACGGGATTTCTGGAAATGGTTTTGCTCAAAGAATTTACCAAGTCTAATTTCAGGAGCTTCTAGTGTTGCCTTTGTCACAGTTCATCCTTTTTCAAATCTTTTGACCTTTCCTGGCCTCAGTTTCTTTATCAATAAAATGAAGAGTTCTTAACCACTAACTGCACAGTAAGCAAGTCACCTGTATATTAGACGTATCTGCTTTATGTCTAAAGATAGGGAGTCAGTATTCAAGGTCGGGCTTGGTAGACTGAGTTGGGCACAGTCCCCAGGACTCCAGTGTAGATCAGAGGTTTCAGCTCCAATGAGATCCAACACCTATGCCTCCTCTTTTTCCCAACACCTCCTTTTTATAAAAACTGTCTCATGATGCCCCCTTTACCAATTTGATTATGAAAGCCAAGCAATTTAGTACCTGAGTGTTCTAGCCTGGCTGCACTGTCCGATATATAGAAGTGCCCATATACTCACAGTGGTTCTGGATCTCTGAACTGAAAGTGGAAAAAATAAAATGGAAGAAAGAAAGAAAGAAAGAAAGAAAGAAAGAAAGAAAGAAAGAAAGAAAGAAAGAAAGAAAGAAAGAAAGAAAGAAAGAAAGAGCGGGCAACACTGTGTCCCAAAAAACTGTTTGCAAGGATAACAAGAAAGTAGATATTTATGACTATAGGACTGATGACCATGGGACTGAAAATTAAAAACATTTAAAATTAACATCACTATATTAGCTGCACCAATAGAAATGCCTTCCTTCTATTGATGTAATCATTCCTCTTCCCTTTCTCATCAATAACCATTGCTGTTGTCTCTTAATCTAACACTGTTTGGGTTTCTGCCTGAATCAGAGGCTACTGATTATTCTTTTATTCTATTTACTTATTTTATCTGAAATAAATGCTTGTTGCCTCTCACTACGAAAAGCCTTTTCTCTTTTTTAGGTTAGCAAGCCATAAATATACCGGAACAACTGCTATATCGACATATATGGACTTTACCTCCTTTCTTGTAGTTTCTGCCTCTGTCATTTGCATACTGGAACTAACCAAACTGTTAAGCTAGCCAGCAAGCCTCCATTTGCATTTTGTATTTTTTGCCTTTATGGATCCTGCCTTTCTTTGGTCTCTCCAGAGTGCAGTTTGAATTGCTATCTGAATTTGTGCCTCTTGTATTGCAGTCCTTTGCTCAAATAAATGCTTTTTGTTTTTTGTTACAGCCTAAACCATGACATTGAAGGCTGGTTGTGGTGTGATTCTCTGAAATGGTGAAATCTCTAGGTAAAATTTGAAAAACAAACAAAAAAAACCTCAAAAATACATCTTCGTTTGAGTTGCCTTGTACTTGCATCCCTGGAAAATTCTGTGTGTATGGGCCTAGCATAGTAGATGGTCAATAAATATTCAAGGAATAAATTTAAATAATTTAACAATAAAACATGTTTTTGCATGTGATTATAAAGCCCAGATTATAAGCAGGTTTTTCATACATTTTTTATATGTGTGTGTAAGTTGGGATTCCTGTCCCTCAGCCCCTAAGTACCTGTAGTGACCCCATTATTGGAACAACCCAAAAGAGCCCTATTAATTTACAAAACTTCTTTGAGAGACATACTGCCTTCATTGAGAACCACTTTTCTAGAGTGGGGAGTTGCTGATCTAATCACCAGAGCACGTGACTGGGTGGCTCTGTTGGTTGGAGGGAGCATCCTGTGCACCAAAAGGTTGCAGGGTTCCATCTTGCCAGGGCACATACCTAGGTTGTGGGGTCCATTCTGTAACTGATCTATGTTTCTCCCTCACCGCCCCGCCCCCTACCCCCAGCCTCCTCTCTCTAAAAATCAATAAGCATACCCTTGGGTGAGGATTAAAATAATAATAATAAATTTAATGACTAAGGGAAAAGGGAAAAAAAAAAAAAACAAACACAACAACCCCGCCCTTCCCGTTTCTCAGAAAGCATGACACTTTTGACAAACAGGAAACTAAGGACGGGAAATCCCTTTTCTAGCCTGGAACAGCACTTTTTGCCCAGAGACCAGTGACGAACCACGCCGGGCTAGGGATTTGATTGGGCTGTTGAAAAACAAAAAGCCATTAAAAAAAAAAAAAAAAAAACGGGGAAAACCCCAGGGCTTTCTGCTACCCAGTTGGTGGGAATAGGTACTGCGACTCCTCAGCTTGTCAGTTGGACTCTGTTTTTCGCTGGGCGTCACCGCCGGCCTGGATGCATTAGAGGTGTGTACCGCCTGCCGGGCTGTCCTCTCCTGCTTCCTTCTGTTCACTGGCTCTCCCTAGCTCTGTGACTCCGGTCAGCCTTCCCTGCCTAGTGAAGCCAGGCACCCTGGTTCAGCTCGGCCAGGCTGTTCGGACTGGACCGGGAAGCCGCGGAGATGCCCGAACGACGTGCACCACTCGGGCACACGCTTCCCGCTCCATTATGTCTGGATAGCTATCAGGGCACGGTGAAGCGGAGCAGGACATTGATGAGTAACTGGATGCGCGAGTCGGGTTTCGGGTGGGGGCACTGCTTTCTGGGCTGCCCAGCCTCATCCCGGATGGTGCGCTTTCCCTGGGCATCGCGAAGGGGGAGAGGCAGGCAGGTCTCGAAAGGCGAATTCGTAGTTAAGGGTGGTGTGAGGATCCGAAGCGAGGCAAGTGTCTGTGGAATCTAAGTACTGCTTCCGTTAAGTAGGTCAGCACACCTGGTGAAGCGCTGAGCATTGCACTCTCTTCTGGGCTCACCCCATTTTCCTCTGGAGTGCCAACCAGGTTCCAAGGCTCGTGTGTAAATCCGGATCGTGTCAGCTGTTTTGTGTAACATTTCTATGGCAGCGTATGTGTTTGTTTTGGCAAAAGCCTGATTGAGATATAGTTCACAAACCATATAACTCACCTATTTAAAGTATATAATTTAGTGGGTTTTAGTATATTCACAGTGTTCTATAATCACCACCTCAATTTTAGAACATTTACATCTCCCCCCAAAGAAACCTTGTACCCATTAGCAGTCACTCCCATTTCTCCCCATGGATTTGCCTATTATTGACATTTCATATAAATGTCACACAGCATGTGACCTTTGTGACTGGCTTGTCACAATATGAAGTTTTCAAAAGTCACCCATACTATAGCAAGTATCACCACTTTGTTCCTTTTTATTGCTGAATAATTCTCCATTGTATGGATATGCCACATTTTGTTTATCCATACATTTGGGTAGTTTCCACTTTACATTATCATGAATAATTTGAATGCTATTATCAATATTCATGTACAAGTTTTCCATGTGAACCTAAGTTTTCAATTCTGGGTATAAACATAGGAGTGGAATTGTTGGGTCATCTGGTAACTCTACGTTTAACCTTTTGAGGAACTGTCAAACTATTTTCCAAAGCTGTCGCATCATTTTACATTCCCACCATTTTACATTCCCACCAGTAGTGTATAAGAGTCCCAGCTTTTCTGTATCCTCCCCAACACTTACTATCTTTTTAAAAAGTATTTTGTTTATTTATTTTTAGAGAGAAGGGAAGGGAGGGAGAAAGAAAGAGAGAGAAACATCAATGTGTGGTTGCCTTTCACATACACCCAACTGGGGACCTGGTCCACAACCCAGGCAGGTGCCCTGACCAGGAATCAAACCAGCGACCCTTTTGTTTGCAGGCTGGCACTCTATCCATAGAACCACACCAGTCAGGGCTATTATCTTTTTTATTATTGCCATTCTAGTAGGTGTGAAATGGTATCTCATTATGGCCTTGATTTGCATTTTCTTAATGACTAATGATACATTATTTTAAAATCACAAAATAATTTATAGAATTTTTATAAAGTTTCGAGAACTTTAACCATCTAGGTCACATACCCAAAAGTCACAGAGTCTACTCAAATCAAGTCTCTCTGTGATGAATCCATCCCCTCTTTCCTAGAACAGAATTTGTGCTAAAACTCTTCAAAACGCCACTTGTTATCTCTGTTAGAAAGTGAAGCCAGGGCAAGATGAACCTTTACATGAACTAAACAATACATTTCTTATTTGCTATTAGAAACTCAAATATGGATAGAGCGTTTTGGCCTCTCCATTTTTACTTGGTAAAAAAGTGTTTCCTGGAATCCCTCATAATGGATCTTGAATGAAGTTGCGAACCTTTCTTGATGTTTATGATTGTGTACTTCTCTTCATGTAAGTGCCCCTCAGGCTTTCCTTCTCCCCCTACCATCAGGACATAGAATGAGGCTGGACACAAGGCTTAGGCTTTGTTTAAATGCATAACAAAAAAAATTTGACTATCAAAAAATTTGACTATCAAAAAAATTTGACTATGCATTTTTCTTTATATATCTAAACATTTTATACTACTACCAATCTTATTTTAAATATTACTAAAGCTTAACTTTTCTCTTATTTTTCAGTTAAAAATTCAGATTGAGTTGTCTTATAAGTGGCTCCTAGAAGATTCACTCCCCTCACCCCTAAGAGAACACAGCAATTGTGGAGGTGGAAACAGAACTGGAACCAAAATCAGTATTCAGATATACCCAAAAATCTGGATTCTAAATTCTTACGTGAATCAGAGAGTGACTGACCAACAGTTGTGAGACACTGAGGGCTTTAACAGTCACTGTAAATGTTAGCACAGGTCACTTATTGCTCTAAACACTGGATCCAAAAAGCATGATGAATGCAAGTACATGTGATAATAGCATGGTGAATTCCAGAGAAGCTGGAGAATTTTGTACAACTGGGGAAGAAGGCCCAACTCCTGTGATAATCTTGGGAGCAGAACTGATAGAACTTGGAGAAAGTGATGAAGTGGTAGATCTCACCTCTGAATCTCTAGAACCTGTAGTGATTGACTTAACTCACCATGATTCCGTTGTGATTACTGAGGAAAGGAGGAGGCCAAGTAGAAACAGGTCACTCCAAGGCCAAACTAGCATCTGTGCAGAGAGCAGTGAAAAGAAGGGGTTGATGAGGGACAGAGATGTAAATGTGACCAACAGTGCTCACCATAGTGCCCTGAAAAAAGAAACTTTAAGTTGCATACTGCCTGGCCATATTCAGTGCCAAATTTGTATGCATGGGTACTTGGAGATTGAAACGAGTAGACAACACATTCACTCTACAGAACGTGGCAACATCTTCTGTAGTCAGTGCCTCTGCACTTTTCATCAATGTACTAAAAATTGCTCGGTTTGTTTGAAAAAAATTAACTGCCATTAGTACCATCGCATTTACATATGATGTGTATTGTGCTGCTCAGGACAGACAAACCCCTTGACTGAATTCTTCCATGTCCTTGTCCAGAAACTATGGAATTTTGGCATCCAATGTTCTGAGCTCAAAAAGCCTGATTTTAAAAATTGCTCTCTGGCATGTAGGAAAAAACTTTTATTTTTCACAAACTATGAGACTGCTTTTTGATTCCTTTGGTTTCATGCTGCAGGGCTGAACTTTTGTTGTTATAGTGAATCAGAGAATGGTGGGTGTCCTCAAAGCAATTTTTCCTTTTTTTTTCTCATAGTAATCAATTTTTAACTGTCCACATGTGGGCATTTTGGATTATGTAAATAAGAGCAACATCCTAGAGATGGAGGAGCAAGTAGACAGAAAGTAGCCGGGAGACTGATGACTCTGCAAACCAGAGCCACAATACAAGTTTGGACTTTTATGTAAGATAAATAAACTTCATTCTTGTTTAAGCAACTGTTATACT
Organism: Glossophaga mutica; assembly: GCA_039655065.1. Lineage (NCBI taxonomy): Eukaryota > Metazoa > Chordata > Mammalia > Chiroptera > Phyllostomidae > Glossophaga > Glossophaga mutica. The sequence goes on along the minus strand of CM077303.1, from coordinate 61,465,876 downwards.
GGGTCTTGTTTACTTGTTTAGAGCAATGAAGCCTTTATTTTAATTAATGAGTAGCAGGGTGCTATCTCTGGGTTTCTCTGGATTTTCTGATTCCATTGGAGTGGAAGGAAGTCAGTCCTTTCTGGCCACCTGTCCAACCAACAGGATGGAGTGGGGCATTACCACAGCTATGTACCATGTCCTGCTGGGACTAGTGGCTTTCGAGGCCAGTGTGGGGAGTTGTCTAGGCACATTGGAACCTAGAGTTGTGGTTCTGTGTTCTCTCGCTTGCCAAACCAGAGAGGGGTTGCCTTCACCCTGGTTTTACAGGTATACCTGCCTTCTACCACACTGGTCTGCTGATCAACAAATTGGCATGCTTCTCTATACAAATACATTACTGTGTCACTATCCCAGCTGCTTCAGCACCCTGGCTGGATCACAGGCCTTGGGAAGACCTCCTCCTCTCTCCACCCCAAACACACATACTAGCTCTTTTTTCTTTTGCAGAGAATCACTTAGCACTGAATTCAGCTTGCACGTTAGAATTGGAGAGGCTGATTTCCATGGTGCTCATTCCTTTTCCTTCAGAATGAAATGTGCAGCGCAGCTTGTTCCCTACTTACAGTGGTTGTAGCAGTGTTGCTTTCTTCCATGGAGGCTGAGTCTTGCCAGTGGAGGAGTGCGGACCCCTGCGTCACGTCTGTCTACTCACTGCAGTCTCCGGAATGTGCTATACTCCAAACCTCAGTTGCTTGACTTGGCACAGAATATGCAGGAAAAATGTAGTCTATTCCGTTCTGTGGGTTCTTTTGTATGTTCTAAAATGAAATGAGGAAGAAAAAACATGAACATGAAAAATAATAGAAGAAAGTTCTAAGTGTTATCTTCTTACATTTCAACAGATCTTGTGTATCCCACTTTGGGAAAGTATCAATAGCTCTGTGACAGCACAGCGTATCACAAACTTGACTAATAATCAAAACACCTGAGGTGCCTACTAAGTACAGATTCTGCTCGTGCATGTATTGTCCATGTGATCTGGAAAAAGACCATACTCTCTCCAGTGTGCTAGTGCCCCTCAACTCTCCCTATTGTATTCTACCCAGCCCACTACATACTTACCGGCCAAGCTCATGTAGACATTTGAGATTCTGATATCTGAGTTAGGGGAATAAAATAGGATTCTGACTTTTAAAAATTAAGATAACTTTTACAGACAGAAAAATACACTGATGTTAAGTATATAACTAGATGAATTTGAACAAAAATATACACATTCATATGACCAACACCCGAATCAAAATAGAGAACAATTCCATCATTCCAGAAGTTCCCTGATGCCCACTTCTTGTTAATTCCCATCCCCCAGAAGCAACCACTGTACTGATTACTATCACCATAGATATGTTTGGGGACATTGACTTTTATTACTGCATGGTTTAGCTCAGCTTACCAGGGATGAAAATTTGATGGGGATTTGGTGTATAAGCTAAACTAAAGCTAGAAGAGAGGATCAAGGGTTTGCTTTAGTGGGAACATGACATACTCTCTTTTTTAAGAATTGAAGCAAGGAAATATTAATAATGATACCTGCTATTTTTGTAAGCAATAGCTATGTTTCAGGCACAGTACCAGGCAATTCACACATCATGGGAAATCAAGGTATACACCTAGGCAAGAGAAGGAACCCAAGAAAATGTAAGAACAGATGTTCAAGGGAGCTGCCATGGGGCACTTAACATAAATAATTTGGCAACTAGTGTACATGGTTGTGGGAAGAAGTGAGAACTAAAGCTAGAAGAGAAGATTAAGGCACATCATGAGTACAGCACTGTGTGTTATGTTATGGAATTTAGATTTTATTCTTTAGGTGCTAAGAAGTCATTAAAGGCTTGGGAGGAGAGCCCCCAGAGAAAGATAAGTGAAGGCTGAGATACCGTTTGAAAATTGGGGGAAAAATACGGAGGTGAAATTAGGAAGGAAAGATCCTGGTATTGATTTTCTTCTAAAAATAAAAGTGTATTTTATGAAGTATATTGAGGTATGCTGGTATTCTCCTGCCCTGGGGTGTCTAACAGTTACATGTTAGCACTGCCAACAGAGCTGCACAAGCCTTTGAGCTGTGGTAGCTCTTGAGAGAAGGTCACTGGTCTGAGGTGGCGATGATAACAGTCCAGGAGGACAGCTGTGGCAGTTTGGATTTAGCTTTCAGGTACCTTTTTAAAAAAGTGGAAGCTTCTTTGGTGGCAGTGGAAATGAGATTAAGTGAGGTGGACAATCAAATTTATCCACTTGATGCCTGAGCTAGCTTTAGGCCCAGTTAGTCCCCCAAAGAGATAATCTGGCAATTTTCATTGCCATTTCCTCATGTTCACTGAGAGGTTACAGCAGAGAATGAAAGCTAAATCAGGGTAGCATTTCATATGGAACTTTTTCTGTTCCCTTAGCTTTCAGCAGTCAAACAGGTCCTACACGGCATATTCCCTTTCTTGTGGAGTGACATGAAGAAGGCAGGTGGCCCCAGGTGTGGCTCTGCCAGCATTGCTCATCCTCTATATCTGAGAAGTAGAGTCTCCTTTTGCTGGTATAAAACTTCTGACCAGTGCCAAAATTCTGGTAAAACACAAATTGAAGACATTTTCTAGTGTATGCAAATGTTATAGAGGACATCAATTACTGTGGGAGAAGATCTTATATTTCACACTCAGTTTCTGCTGAGTTTTGTCAAACAGTTCAACTATATAGAAAGAAAAAAATACCTGCTCCCCCATAACAGATTAGTCAGTCTTACTAAGTAAAGATTGGAGTTCAATCTTAGGAAAAACCCTACATAAACAGATCTAAAACAGCTGGAATTGAAAGGAACTTCTAGAAATTACCCAACACCTTGACATTCAGTCTTTGGTTCAGAAGCCTGACAATCTGTTGGTATATTTTATCAAATTAACTTTTGGAATCAGCACCAGTGTGCAAAACCTCAAATTATAATATTTAATCTTTATTCGAAGGAGAGCAGAGGAGCTTGTCAGTGTGGTGTGACAGGAGAGAGGCAGTCAGATGCCCACATCACTTGGCTTCCCTGCTGAGAAGAAAGCGTTTAAAGCTACAACTTCTCACTTCTGTTTTGAACAAGCCCAAGCTACAGTAATAGCAGCTTCTCTGTTCTCCAATCAGAAGAGAGAAGGTGCAGTGCATTGCCTGGCACAGGCCATTTATTAATTCACTCACTCATCTGCTCATTTACCTGGTATTTATTAACTTTTGATAGTGTGGTAGGCTTGCGTAGTTAAAAAGATGAATAAGATAATCCTTTTCTCTAAGAAGCTACCAGTATAGTAGCCAAGAGATATGAAAACAAATAGTTATAACACAATGAAGGATGTAATGCAGTGTAATAAAAGCTATGATAAAAATATCTGCTAGATGCTGCATAAAAAACGCATAAAAGAGAAAATAACTGACTTCTCTAACATCTTTGGAGTCTAGAAGATGGAAAAGTGAACTTTTAATTTATATGCAGCTCTCTTGGAGTCCATGAAGGTCAACAGCTACTTATATCCCATTATATTTTAAGTCAGAAAGTTAATTTGAGGGAGCAGAAGTTTTGTAAACTATTTACTATACCAATGTTAGTAAAATGACATTGAGTTGGCCAAAAAGTCTGTTTAGTTTTTTCTGCAAAATAAAAGACACATTTTTCATTTTCACCAATAACTTTATTGAGTTGAGGATTTTGAGTGTGTTGGCTATCTCCTGCATGGTATAACATTGATTGTTCTCAGTTAATGTCTCAGTTGATTGCTATCAACTTAAACTGGTCTACCTGACCATGGAGCATCATTGTCCAGCAAGAAATCTTCAGCAAGAAACTTTGCGAACCACTTTTGACATGTTCAATCAGTCACAGCACCTTATCCACACCCTGCACAAATCTTTTTTTGTGTGTGTTTTAGTTGCATTTCTACCTTTCCTGAAATAATAAAGCATAACATGCCAAAAATGTTGCATATTTTCTTTCATCTTCAATATTAAAATGGCTACACAAAGATTCACCAATTTTGGTAATTTTTTTAAAAACGCATGCTGATATGATAGCTGTCACAATACAATCTAACCAAATTGTTTTGAATGAAGTTAAAGACAACTAAGTGCTGTTAGAGCCACCTTATGGAGAAAACCAAATGAACTTTTTAGCCAACTCAATAGCTCTTACCATTTATTGGGTTCTCACTATGTGCCAGGTACTGTTAAATACTTCCTTATGGCCTGAGTTTTTCTAGGCATTTGCTACTTTCTCAGACATAAGAGTAGGGGCTGTTTCAACGGAATGTGAGCTCTGAGAGGTGGAATATCTCTCTATTAAAGCCACTTAAATGGGGTCTCAATGTTGTGATGGGATCATGAGGGATGAGGTGGTGATTTCTCATGTGATAGGCTTACGGACAAATGATGATGATTTCCTCTTTTGTAGAGCCCCCTAGTGCAGAAATGGGACAATGTAAACCTTAAGATTAGACTGCCACCTCAAATTTAAATACGTTGTTTTCCCCCTCCTCTGCCCCCCCCCCAAAAAAAAAGGTGGGCAGGTAGGCCATGCCACTCAAGGTTTCTCTCTCTCTTAAGCTAATGACAATCAAAGCAACCGACAAACTGTCACGGAATCTGCCAGACCTCACTCTGGCTTTGCCTATTCTCCACAGCTCCTGAACTTTTCCTCCTTCTGTCATGCTGTGAACCCATCCTTAGCAAGCTACCACATCCTGGACTTCTGGTCTGCAGCCATCCTGAGCCTTTTGAGCTCTGGTTCAAGTGCCTGCTTCCGCCCTTGGTGGCCTGATGATAGAGCTTAATGGAGGTGAGTTACTCTTTTTCAACCTTGCTGGTTTTCTAGGTGTAATTTGGAAAACCCAATCAGAAGCAGGGTATGCATTTTAGAGCATGAAAGGAAATTCAGGGAACTATTTAACTGTGATAGCTTGTAGCATCTATACTGTATCCAGGCCTTGGAATAACCCAGAATTTAGATAAGGAGGTTGTAGAAAAGTAATGAAACCCACCATAAACTTAAAAAAATTAAATTAAATGTTATAAAAATTTACTTTCCTTTTAATATATTATCACTTTATTTTAGATTGAAAAAGATTATTATGTCCAACTTGGTTTGTTCATTATACTATCACATTTGATATTTTATATTTAAAGCAGAGTGGATTCTCAGAGGTTAAACATTTTTAATTGAGTTTCTTAAAGATTCATTCATAGCTAAAATAAAGGCAGTAATATTCTGAACTAATAGTTCTCTTGATAGAGAGCCAAGAGAAAATGTTTATTTACTATAAGAAAGCTAGAAAAACTCACTAAAATTCATCAACAAGAAATTTTGATACAAGTCCTTATATAATGAGTTATTTCCATCAGTTTCCACTTACTATAAAGTTTGATTTAGGTGTGTATTAATCATTAAGATCAGGTTCTAATTTCCTTGGTCACAGGACTTTTAGGTTTTCTCTTTCTCTTCTCTGTCCTTAACCACTGAAACAAAGTTATAAGTATTTTAAAAATAATTTCTAGAGAAAGAGTAATCACTGTTGCCTATTCCTACTGCCATTTTATTAAAGCAAAGTCAGTTAAAATACACACATTTCCATAATAAATAAAAATTTTGTGTAATAGTGAGCTTCCAATTATCTCACATCTTCAGGCAGGGTTTGGAAAGGAGTAAATTAAATGACATAAGATCTCTTTCAACTCTGAGAAGCTCCAATAAGTCAACAGACCATAATATTTCCTTCTCATGTGAAAATGGCAGGGCACGTGCAATATCGCTCTTGCATTTGAGCTGGCTGTGCCATGTGGCTTGTCCGCTATAAATGAATTGCATTTCTCTGCTCTTAAAGTTAATTTTTCAGAAAATCTGGCCATCAGAGTTTTCAAAATATTGCTTCGAAGGAATAAAAACTGAAAAGCAAAAAATGCCCTTAAATATGCAACAAATGTCCTTAAAAAGCAACAGGTTCCCTTAAATATTTTAGTATCCATGGTTTCAAAAGTTCACAATCTAAAACTTCTCAGAAAAACTCTGGGAAAAATTGTTTTTTTTGCAAGTTTCCATGGACTTAATTGCTCTCCTCCTTGCATTTTCTCTGCCCTATGAGAATGCACCAGTTTGGTGGAAAGAAGTGGATATGCTTTTTTAGAAGGTAATTCCTGCCAGCCAGAGGCTTTATAAGGATGAGTATCAATCCTTGACTTGATATTCCCTCCCTATGCCTTAAGATCAAGCTTTCACCAAGGGGCTGGCAGTGGGCGTGATTTCCTAAGATTTCTAGGTAGAGAAATTTCAGAACTTCCTTTGGTTTCCAATTCTGTTCTACCCTCTACAGCAGTGCAAGTTGTTCCAGCTATTTTGCCACACAAACATAATATATTTAATAAATTCAATTGCACAAAACATTGATTGGTTCCCCAATGACTCAGTGATTAGGATAATGGGTTTCTGAGCCAGATAAATAGTTCAAATCCAGCACTTAATTACTGAGTGACCCTGGCAAGTTACTTAACGTTTTTAAGCTTTAATTTCCTTAAAAATGGCTTATTACCCATCTCATAAGGGTGTTATGAGGATTTTTTGGTAGTCCTTTGGATTTATTTTCTGTGATAAAAAAGTATAGCCATAAATGTTTTTACATGGTCCTCTTAAAAATATCCTTTAAAATAACTTATGAAATGGCTTAATTCATGTCTCTTGATATCAGTATACATCGATGTCACTGTCAGCCTTGATTAATTGGTTGAAAATTTCAGGGCAGAAGAAGTAATTTATGAATAGCTCCCCAATCCCTGAGACTCATAATATTCACAGAAATATATTATACCTCCATCATAAATCTCTGGAAAGTAGATATGTCCCTTCATTATTAATATGGCAAGGAGCAGTGTCATAGAGGGTTATCTATGTAAACTGACTTCCATCCCTACAGAAATTTTCTGAAAATCACAGACATAAGTCAGGAATAAAGCAAGAAGGAAAATGACAGGTTTCTGGTCAAGATGGCGGTGTAGGTAAATGCAGTACTTGAATCCTCCCACAACCACATCAAAATTGCAACTAAACTGCAGAACAACTATCATTTAGAACTGTCTGAAATCTAACTAAAGTCCTACAACTAAGAATATAAAAAACGAGCCACATCGAGACTGGTAGGTGGGGAACAGATGCTAAATGGATTGGTCCCACATCCATGTGTGGTATATAAAAATCAGGAGGGATACCTTTGCTGCAGAGGTCCCCCAAACCTGCTCCAAGGAGTGAGGGATACCAGTCCCACACCAGGCAGCCCAGACCAGGGTTCTGGGACCAGGAAGAGAAGTCCCCACAACTTCTGGCTGTAAAAACCAGCAGGGATTGTGACTAAGTGAGACAAAGAGCTTCTGGAGTCCCAGGTGTTCTTCTTAAAGGACCCATATACAGACTTATGGAACTCACTCCCTCTGAGCTCCAATGTTAGGGCAGCAGCTCAAAGGGCACCAGGGACATATGAGGAGGACCTGAATTGTCTGGCATCAAGGTGAGGGCTAAAGGGGTGGTTTCCTCCCAGACAGAAGTGCTGGCAGAAGCTGTTATTCCTTTTCTGAGCCCTTTCTTCACAAAGCTGGATGGTGGTTGCCATATATTAGACTCCTTCAACCTGCTCACACTGTTAGCCCCACCTTGGTGATTCCCAAGGTGAGTCTCAGTTCATGCTTCAGACTTTCCTAAAAGCTCTCAAACAAGCAGTATTGACCAGAAAAAGTAGAAGCCATCTGCAGATTACTCTGTAGCTCAGTCTGGGAGGATCCAGGCAGAACAAAGGTAGCAGCTGACTTTGGCCTGCACCTCCTGGGAGGCTCCAGAGCTTGCACACTTGGCTGACAGCTTTAGACCATGTCAAAGCACCACCCAGTCACCTCCACAAGTGACACACTCAAGGGGCAGACAAATCAGGCACCAGAGCCCGGCTGAAGTAAGTCCTGCTCCATGGGGTGAGCCCCTGCACAGCTGATCCTCAATCATGTCCATAGCCAGTCTTTGCAACTGAATGGCCCGGGGGTAAATTACTCTCACTGATCTGCCAACAGCAATCAAGGCTCAACTACAACAGGAGGTTGTACAGAGCCTTCACTGGGTAGGGTAGGGGAATGTGCCTGGAGTGCTGAGTTCAGGTGAACAGAGAAGCTATGTCACTGGACCCTATAGGACACCTACTACATTAGGCCACTCGATCAAGCTCAGGACATTTAGAAGCTCTACCTAATACATAGAAACAAATAATAGGAGGCTGCCAAAATGAGGACACAAAGAAATATGTCCCAAATGAAAGAACAGAACAAACTCCAGAAAACAAATTAAATAAAATGGAGATAAGTAATCTAGTACATGTGGAGTTCAAAACACTGGTTATAAGGATGCTCAATGAAATTAGTGAGACCATTAATGGCATAAAAAAGGACATGGAAACCATAAAAAAGAACCAGTCAGAAATGAAAGATACACTGAAATGGAAAATAATTTATGGGGAATCAACAGTAGAGTAGATGAAGCTAAGGATCAAATCAGCAATTTGGAATACAAGGAATGAAGGATATACTAATTGAAATAAAGAACAATTTATAGGAAACCATCAGAAAAGTGAATGAAGCTGAGAATCAAATCAGTGATTTGGAATATAAGGAAGCAAAAAACATCCAGTCAGAAGAGCAAGAAGAAAAAAGAATCCAAAAAATAAGTATAGTTTAAGGAGCCTCCGGTACAAACTTATCAACATTCACATCATGGGGGTGCTGAAGGAGAAGAAAGAGAACAAGAAATTGGAAACCTATTTGAAAAAATAATGATACATACAGACTTCTGATTAAGATGGAGGCATAAGTAAACACACTTCACCTCCTCAAACAACTACAGAAAAAATTACAACCAGACCACAAAACAAATATCACCCAGAACTTTCAGAAAATTGAGCTGTATGGAAGTCGACGACCAAGGATTTAAAGAAACCACATTCATCCAGATGGACAGGAGGGGTGGTGACATGGAGGCAGGTGGAGACATGGAGGCAGGTGGAGAGGCACAGAGATGCAGTGTGGCATAGAGAGGCAGCGGGATGGGCTCTTTATTCACATATGGTAGATAAAAATCAGGAAGGATACCTTGGGAGCAATCGATCTGAGCTTCAGGCCAGATCACTTAGCCCAGGTTTCCTGCACCAGGAAGATAAGTCCCCATAACTTCTGGCTGTAAAAACCAGTGGGGGTTGGGGTGGCAGAAGAAACTGCCAGATTTTCAAGAGACTCCTCTTAATGGGCCCACACGGACTTAGGACTTACTCAGACCCACCCCCTCTGGGATTCAGCACCAGGGCCAACAGCTGGAAGGGCACTGGTAGCATACAGGGAGAAAGTGAAGTAACTGGAAACAGGAGTAGTGTTGGGAGACAACTTACCCCAGGACAAACCTCCAGAGGCCAGGCAGCAGCATTATCCCCTCTCTTAGTCATCCCCCCCACCCCACAGAGCCACACAGTGGTGAAACCACCCTGGCTATTACCTAAGGCTCCACCCCACAAAATTTATAGGTGCCTTTTCTACAGTAGGCCATGCTACTAAGACAGGAAGTCAAAGCAGCTCTATCTAACACACAGAAACACACACAGGGAGGCTGCCAAATTGAGGAGACTAAGAAATATGGCCCAAATGAAAGAACAGATCAAAGCTCCAGAAAAAGAGCTAAACGAAATGGAGATAACCAACGTATCAGATGCAGAGTTCAAAACACTGGTGATCATGATGCTCAAAGAACCCACTGAGTATGGCAACAGCATAAAAAAGACCCAGGCAGAAATAAAGGTTACATTAAGTGAAAAAAAGAAAAAACTACAGGGAACCAACAGTGGAAGGGATGAAGCCAAGAATCAAATCAATGATTTGGAACATAAGGAAGAAAAAGTATTCAATCAGAACAGCAAGAAGAAAAAAGAATTTAAAAAAATGAGGATAGTCTATGCAGCCTCTGGGACATCTCCAAATGTACCAACATCCAAATCATAGGGATGCCAGAAGGAGAAGAGGAAGAGCAAGAAATAGAAAACTTATTTGAAAAAATGAAAGAAAACTTCCCTAATTTTGTGAAGGAAATAGATATAGAAGTACAAGAAGCACAGACAGTCCAAAACAAGTTGGACCCAAAGAGGACCACATCAAGGCACATCATAATTAAAATGCTCAAAGTTAAAGATAAAAAGTTTTAAAAGCAGCAAGAGAAAAGCAGAGAGTCAGCTACAAAGGAGTTCCCGTAAGACTGTCAGCTGATTTCTCAAAAGAAACTTTGCAAGCAAGAAGGGATTGGCAAGAAATACTCAAAGTCATGAAAATCAGGGATTTATAGCCAAGATTGCTCTACCCGGCAAAGCTATCATTTATAATGGAAGAGCATATATAAAGTGCTTCCCAGACAAAATAAAGGTAAAGGAGTTGATCATCACCAAGCCATTATTACATGAAATGTTGAAGGGACTTATTTAAGAAAAAGAAGAAAATCAAAACTGTGAACATTTAAATGGCAACAAATCCACAACTATCAATAGCTGATTCTAAAAAACAAAGCAAGCAAACAACCAAAACAGGAACAGAATCATAGACATGGAGATCATTTGGAGGGTTATGAGCTGGGAGAGGGAAGGAGAAGAATGGGGGAAAACGTGCAGGGATTAAGAAGCATAAATTGGTATGTACAAAATAGACAGGGGGCTGTGGCAGGTGTGGCTCAGTGGATTGAGTGCCAGCCTGAGAACTGAAAGGTTGCTGGTTTGATTCCCAGTCGGGTCACATGCCTGGGTTGTGGGCCAGGTCTTCAGTTGGGGGTGTGTGAGAGGCAACCAATCAATGTATCTCTCACACATTGATGCTTTTCTCCCTTTCTTTCTCCCTTCCTTCCCCCTCTCTAAAAATAAATAAATAAAATCTTTTTTTAAAAACAAACAAAATAGACAGGGGGTTAAGAATAGTAGTAAGAAATGGAGAACCCAAAGAACTTATATTCAGGACCCATGGATATGAACGAAGGTTGGGGGGATGGATTGCTGGAAAGAATAGGGGTACCAGGCAGAGGGGGGCAAATGGGGGAAAACTGGGACAACTGTAATAGCATAATCAATAAAATATATTTAAAAATAATTACAGAAAACTTCCCTAACTTGGTGAAGAAATAGACGTACAAGTCCAGAAAGCACAGAGTCTCACATAAAATGGGCCCAAAGAGGCCTACACTAAGACACATCATAATTAAAATGCCAAAGGTTAAAGACAAAGGGAGAATCTTTTTTTATTCTTGTTTATTCTATTACAGTTGTCCCAATTTACCCCCTTTCCCATCCTCCACCCAGACCAACCATGGCTACCACGGTCAAACCCCACACTGTGTCCATGTCCATGTGTCATTGAAACATGTTCTTTTACTAGTCCTTTCCTCTTCTTTCCACCATTTCCCCATTCCCTCTTTCTTATGGCAGCTGTCAGGTTGTTCCCTGTTTCTATATCTCTGGTTCTGTTTTGCTTGTTAGTTTATTTCGTTCATTAGATTCCTCTTATAAGTGAGAACATATGGTATTTGTCTTTCACTGACTGGCTTATTTGCATAATAGTCTCCAGTTACATCCATGCTGCCACAAAGGATAGGAATTCCTTCTTTCTGCTGCATAGTATACCATTGTGTAAATTTACTGGTTTTTTAATCTGCTCATCTACTGATGGGCACTTAGGCTGTTTCCAGCACTTGGCTATTGTATATAGCACTATTATGAACACTGGAGTGCATAAGTTCTTTTGAATTGGTGTTTCATGATTCTTGGGGTATATTCCCAACAATGTATTTGCTGGGTCAAAAGGTGGTTATGTTTTTAATTCTTTGAGAAAATTCCATACTGTTTTCCACAGTGGCTGCACCAGTCTGTATTCCCACCAACAGTGCACTAGGGTTCCCTTTTTTCCACGTCCTTGCCAGCACTCGTTGTTTGCTGATTTATTAATGATAGACAGTCTGGCAGGCATGAGGCGATATCTTATTGTGGTTTTAATTTGCGGCTCTCTAATGGTTAGTGATGTTGACCATTTTTTCATATGTCTATGGGCCATCTGTATGTCCTCCTTATAGAAGTGTCTATTTAGGTCCTTTGGCCATTTTTAAAATTGGATTGTTTGTCTTCCTGGTGTTGAGCCATATGAGTTCTTTATATATCTTGTAGATTAAACCCTTGTCTGATGTACCATAGGCAAATACCTTCTCCCATACAGCTGGTTCCTTTTCACTTTGATGATGGTTTCTTTAGCCATGCAGAAGCTTTATAATTTGATGAAGTTGCATTTGTTTATATTTTCCTTGTCCTGGGAAATATATCAGCAAATATATTGCTATGTGTGATATCTGAAATTTTACTGCTTGTGTTTTCTGCTACAACTTTTATGGTATCACAACTTGTATTTAAGTCTTTTATCCACTTTGAGTTTATTCTGGTGCACGATATAAATTGGTGGTCTAGCTTCATTTTTTTGCATGTACTAATCCAGTTCTCTCAACATCATTTATTGAAGAGGCTATTTTTATTCCATTGTATGCTAGTGCCCCCTTTGTCAAATATTAATGACCATAGAGACATGAGTTTATTTCTGTCCATTGATCTATGAGTTCTCTATTCTGTCCATTGATCTATGTGTCTGTTCTTATGCCAGTACCAGACTGTTTTGATTACATTGGCCTTGTAGTATAATTTGATATCAAGTATTGTGATCCCTCCAATTTTTTTCTTCTTTCTCAAGATTGCTGTGGATACTTGGGGTATTTTTTTGTTCCATATAAATTTTTGTAGTATTTGTTCTAGATCTGTGTAATACATCATTGGTATTTTAATAGGAATTACATCTAATCTATAGATCATTTTGGGCAATACAGACATTTTAATGATATTAATTCTTCCAATACATGAACAAGGTATTATGATAATATATGTTTCCATTATTTGTATCTTCCTCAACTTCTGTCTTCAGCATTCTGTAGTATTCCAAGTACAGGTCTTTTACCTCCCTGGTTAAATTTATTCCTAGGTACTGTATTGGGATTTTTTTCCTAGGGTCTGTTTCTGATATTTCATTGTTGGTGTAGAAAAATGCCATTGATTTCTGAATATTGACTTTGTATCCCACTACTTTGCCAAATTCACTTATTAGATTAAGTAGTTTTTTAGTGGAGCCTGTAGGGTTTTCTATGTACACTATCATGTCCTCTGCAAACAATGACAGTTTATTTCTTCCATTTCAATTTGGATGGTTTTTATTTCCTCTTCTTGTCTGAATGCTGTGGCTAGAACCTCTAGTACTATGTTATTAAGAGTGGTGGATGTGGACACCCTTGTCTTGTTCTTGAACATAAGGGAAACACTTCTATTTTTTGCCTATTGAGTATGATATTGGCAGTAGGGTTTTAGTATATGGCCTTTATTATATTGAGGTATGCTCCCTCTCTTCCCACTTTGCTGAGTGTTTTTTTTATCATAAATTGGTGCTGGCTTTTATCAAATGCTTTTTCTGAATCTATTGATATGATCATGTGATTTTTGTCTTTCATTCTGTTTATGTGATGTATCCCATTTATTGATTTGCGAATATGGTACCATCCTTGCATCTCTGGGATAAATCCCACTTGATTCTGGTGTATGGTCTCTTTAATGTTTTCCTAGATCAGGACTGCCAATATTCTGTTGAGGGTTTTAGCAGCTATGTTCATCAGACATATTGGCCTATAATTTTCTTTCTTTGTTATGTCTTTACCTGGTTTTGTGATTAGGATAATACTGGTTTCATAAAAAGAGTTTGGGAGTCTTCCCTCTTTTTGAATTTTTTGGAATAGTTTGGGAAGAATAGGAGTTAGTGCTTCTTTGAATGTTTGGTAAAATTAGCCTGTGAAGCCATTTGGTCCAGGGCTTTTGTGTGTCGGTAGTTTTTTGATTACTGCTTCAGTTTTGCTAGTTGTTGTTGGCCTATTCAGGTTTTCTGCTTCTTCCCGATTCAGTTTTGGAATATTGTATGTTTCTAGAAATTTATCCATTTCACCCAGGTTGTCCAATTTCTAGGCATATAGTTGTTCATAGTAATTTCTTACAATCCTTTGTATTTGTGTGGTATCAGTTGTTACTTCTCCTCTTTCATTTCTGATTTTATTTACTTCATTCCTCTCTTTTTTTCTTGATGACTCTGGTTAATGGTTTGTCAGTTTTGTTTATCTTTCAAAAAAACAGCTCTTGGATTCATCAATCCTTTGAATGGTTTTATTTTTGTTTTTATTGTCCCTATGTCATTTAATTCTTCTCTGATCTGATTATTTCTTTCCTTCTGCTTGCTCTGGGCTTTGTTTGTTGTTGTTCCTCTAGTTCTTATAGATATAGGGTTGGTTGTTTATTTGAGATTTTTCTATCTTTTTTAGGTGGGCTTGTATTGCTGCAATCTTTCCTTTCAGGACTGCCTTTGCTTGTCCCATGGGCTTTGGGTTGTATGTTTATTTTCATTTGTTTCCAGCTACTTTTAAATTTATTCCTTGATATCATTGTTAACCCATTCAAGCCACTGTTATCTAAGAAGATGCTTGATATGATTTCAATTTTCTTGAACTTGTAAGGCTTGTTTTGTATCCCACCATGGTCTGTCATTGAGAATGTTCCATGTGTGTTTGAGAAAAATGTATATTTTGCTTCTAGGGGTGAAATGTTCTATAAATCTCAATTAAGTCTGTCTGATCTAGAGTATCACTCAATGCCACAATACTTTTATTAATTTTTTTGTTTGGAAAATCTATCCATTGTTGACAGTGGGGTGTTAAAATCCCCTACAATGACTGTATTGCTATCTATCTCTTTCTTAAAGTCCTCCAAGATTTTTTTTTTATATATATATATGCACCTATTTGGGTGCACATATATTTGTAAGAGTTATATCCTCTTGCTGGACTCTACCTTAAGTATTATGTAGTGACCTTCTTTGTCTCTTCTTATGGCCTATGTTTTGAAGTCTACTTTGTCTGATATAAGTATTACTATCCTAGCTTTTTTCCACATCCACTCGCATGGAATATTTTTTCTGTTCCCTAACTTTGAGCATGTGTATATCTTTTGTACTGATGTGGGTTTCTTGTAGACAGCATATATGTGGGTCATGTTTTCTTATCCATTCAGCTATCCTGTGTCTTTTGATTGGGACATTTAATCCATTTACATTCAAGGTTATTAATGATTGGTACTTATTCATTGCCATTTTTCCCTTTGTACCTATGTACTCCCCCTTTCTCTATTTCTTCTTCTTGTTAAAGTAGTCCCTTTAGCATCTCTTGCAATGCTGGCTAGGTGGAGATGTATTCTTTTAGTCTTCTTTTGTCTGGAAAGCTGACAAAGAGATCATCTTAAAAGCAGCAAGAGAAAAGCAATTGGTTACATACAAAGGAGCCCCCATAAGACTGACAGCTGATTTATCAAAAGAAACTTTTCAGGCTAGAAGGAATTGGCAAGAAATATTTGAAGTGATGAAGAGCAAGAACCTACAACCAAGATTATTCCATCCATAAAAACTATCATTTAGAATTGAAGGACAGATAAAGAGCTTCCCAGACAAGAAAAAGCTAAAAGAATACAACATCACCAAACCAGCACTAAACAAAACATTAAAGGGTCTTTTTAAGATGAAGAAGATAAAAAATACAAATAATAAAATGGCAAGAAATACATATATATCAACAATTGAATCTAAAAACAAAATAAACAAGTGGAAAAGAAAAAGAATCATACATACAGAGAATATTTTGGTGGTTGCCAGATGGGAGGGGGGTAGTGGCAATGTGTGAAAAACACGAAGGAATTAAGAAGTACAAATTGGTAGTTACAGAATAGCCACGGGGTTGTAAAGTACAGCATAGGAAACAGAGTAGCCAAAGAACAGATATACACGACTCCTGGACATGGAGCATGGTGTGAGGATTGCCTGAGGGAGCTGAGGAGAGAAGCTGAGTGGAGGGGGACAAAGGGAGAAATAATGGGACAACTGTAACAGCATAATCAATAAAACACAATTTAAGTGGAAAAAATAAGAGAACGTGCAGCATTTTAGATGAATTTTCAACCTCAAGGAACGGGGGTTAGAAAGGATAAACATAGAAATACTAAGTTAAACTACTGACTACCACAGTGCAAATTGGTAGTTTTTTTACAGTACATTTTAATTACAGAGGAAAAAAAATGTTCTTTGATTAACTATGAGTCAAATGTACTTTGACTATGAAGAAACAAAGATAATTTTCATAAAGTCATTAGCCAATTTGATTAAGTTAATGGTACTACTCATAAGAAAGACGAGTAGTAACTTATATTACTACTCATAAGAAATATGACTACTCATTACTGAAATAGAACTAATTGAGAATGGTACTTGATTTACTGTGGCTTCTTTTGCAAAAACCCATAACACCAGGATAACCATGAGGAAAACATCAGAGGAATCCAAATTGAGAGACATTCTCCAAATATCTGATTAGTACTCCTCAAAACTGTCAAGATCCTCAGAAACAAAGAATGTCTGAGAAACTGTTAGCTCAGAGGAGTTTAAGCAGACAAGACAATTACAAAATGTAATATGAGAGCTTGGATGGGATTCTGAAACAGGAAAAGGATATTGTGAAAAAACTAAGGAAATCCGAATAAAGTAAGGAGCTTAGTTAATTGAAAAAAAGAAAAGAAAATGACACAGGCCATTCTGCTGCAGTAGTGATCATGTGAAACACGTAATCTTTGTCCTTGCAGTTCTAGTGGAGGTTCTGTGCTACATCTGTGACAAAACTGCCAATGCACAAAAGTGACAAGCAAGTCAGCATGCTAAATGCCCTTACTCCACACCAAATAACCAACAGTAGTCTGATCCAGAAGACTTGTTTGCCATGAATTTTGGGCTTCATTCAGTAGGAAAGGATGGTCTGAACAAACATATACAATAATCCGATACCAAAGGTGAGTACAGCTCCACATATATGTACAGGGTGGGGCAAAAGTAGGTTTATAGTTGTGATTATGCAAAACACAGAGTTTATTCTTGTATTATTATTTATTACATTATTTCCATATGAACGATTGTAAAGCTACTTTTCCCCCATTTATACAATAACAAAGGTTGTTTTCTGGAAGTTTGCCACCTAGAAAAATCCTAAACAACTCAGCAGTCCAAGTACAAGGCTAGCTTTGTTTACTCTGATGATACAACTCCGTTCAGGATTCAGAGGATGAACTTGCTTATAACAAACATAAATGGTAGCATAAAACTACAGCAAAATTTAACATTGCCCCAAATAAGTATTTTTCTGGAGGTACCACTGATATAAGGCAAAGCAGGGTCAACACGATAGAGAGTTATGACAGTAATGTATGAAAATCTGAAAGGAGCAGCCATCTAAATTACAAGGGCAGAAGGAAGGAAACTTCCTTCTGAGGTCTTGCTGAAACCACTACATCTCAAATGAGTCTTTGTTACTTGTTAGTCTGATTTTATCTTCCGCAGTAAACTTTAAGTTTTGTGAGAGCAGGAAGCAACTGTTTTGTTCACCGTTATATTTCCAGCTCCTATTTTAAAGTTTACAAAGTATTAGTCTTCAGATCTGCCCAAATGTGCACCTTTTGTAAACCCTATGTTTTCTGATTTCTTTGATGATCATGAACTAGAACTGTAGTTATAATTTTTAAATTTCATGAATATTTAAATGTCACTGGTAATCAGATGAATTCCTTATGCTGTCTTCTCTAAGTGGTGACTGCTTGCTAGGATGAGCCACGACAGCTGTCTGCTGGGTGTGGAGCCCGTGGGCTGGACTGTTATGATGAGAAAATAATGTGCACATAAACCATTTTTTCCACAGTGAATTCTGAGTAAATCTTAGCTAATATGATTAAAATAATCTCTTGGTTTTTTTCCTAAAGGTTTTATTTATTTTCAGAGAGAGGGGAAGGGAGGGAGAAACTGAAGGAGAGAAACACTGATGGGAGAGAGAAACAACAGTTGGCTGCCTCTCACACACCCGCAACCAGGGACCTGGTCTGCACCCCAGGCGTGCGCCCTGACTGGGAATAGAGCCAGCAACCTTTTGGTTCACAGGCCAGCATTCAGTCCACTAAGCCACCCCATCCAGGCCTAATCTCTTGTTTTATAGCAGAAGACATATTCTTGAAAGTCAGGGCAGTTGGCAAAACCTCAAGCAGCAAGATGAATTGATCAAATAACAATCAATAATCAATAACATTAAGTATATATTTTCATATCATAAAATTCACCCTTCTAAAGTGTACAATTCAGTGATTTTTAGCATAGTCACAAAGTTGTACAACCATCATCACAATCTAATTCTAGATCGTTTCTATCACCTTCAAAAGAGATTCCAGCAGGGGAGAATGGAGCACAGTGACCAGACCAAGACCAGAGCAGATGGAGCAGAGCAGAAGAGAGCAGAGCAGAGCTGTCTAGCCAAAGAGGGGCCTGGCCCCAGGCCTTCCTCACAGCCATGCTGTTTCACAGTGTTACTGCTTCATAATTGAGCTGTAACACTATCTAGCTATTCCACAGCTGCACTGTATCACAATGGAGCTGTTTGTACCAAATAAAGTTTCTTTTCTCACTGCACATCCCCCGTCCCCCCAAAAAATCCTCTATACCCATCAGTAATCACTCCTCATTTCCCTCTTGCCCCAGCCTTGGCACCACTAATCTACTTTAAATGTATTTTTAAAAACCACATTCAATAAAGTTCCTAAATTGCTTCCTTTTCTAAAATTTACTGCATTCAGTAGGATTAAAAACTGGCTGTGCTAGGCAACACTTCTCTTAAGTCACCCTCGATTGGCCAGGTTCTCCCACAAGTTTTACCTTATACAGAATACATCTACTTTTAAAGTTTTTAAGACAGTCTGATAGGCTTAAAATGCAGTATATTTTGTTCTTGGATATTCCCTGATGGGCATATTTTTCTGAGTTTGATCTTCTAAGCTCTTTGATCTTCTAACATACCGAGAGGATGGAGAATAAACAGATTTATTTCTCTTTTCACTTCCATAGAATTGTCCGCTCAACCTAGCACAAAAAATGGAATAAATCTTTAAAAAAAAATCTTTTGTTATCTTCTGGTTAAATGAAACTTGAATGAATTGTTAATGTGTAAAATGATGGTAAATTAAAAATTTTCACTGCACAAAAAAATCATGGGAAATAAGACTATAAATATGAGTTTGCAACATGTTGTAGAGAATTCTGAATTCTATGGCCCTTTAAAATAAACCCACAAAAAGTTTGGTAGACTACTCAAAGCAACAGAAGATTTTGGAGGCAGAGGAGGATTAGCAATCATTGTTAACTGGACTTTACAACTGATTAGATGATGGGGAAAGGAGAACCACCAAAAATAACTCAGATTTCACAAATGGGATATTGGTGGTGTGATAATAAGGAAGTTGGGAGAAGGAACTGGTTTAGGGGGAAATATGAATTCTATTTCAGTACTGTTCCAGCTTGAAGGACCCAGTTGTGGGCTCAGAGATGTGGGCTCAGAGATACAGATTTGGGAATCACCTCTATAGAGGTTGTACATGAAATAATGGGAATGAATATCTCACTTGGTAAGAAGAGAGAATAGAGCTAGAAGAGAGGTGAAGACAGATCACAGGTGATGGTTTATACTTAAGAAAGTAAGAAGAGGAAGAGAAACCAGCCAAGGCAGAGGAGTGGTCAGAGGTAGAACTATGACAGTATTGCACCACAAGAACCAAAGTACTAACTCATGAAGTCAAAGAGAATGAAGATTTAGAGTAAGTCATTACATGAGTGGTAGCAAACTCCACAGCAAGGTTTAAGCAGTTTCTATCAAGTGGTGGGGTAGAGGATCTATTATAAGAGGAGAGATTCAGACAAATTACCTTAAGCAAAGAGGTAACCTTTGCTTAAGGTACTGTGAGGGCAAACATCCATTCTC
This sequence comes from Glossophaga mutica, assembly GCA_039655065.1. NCBI lineage: Eukaryota > Metazoa > Chordata > Mammalia > Chiroptera > Phyllostomidae > Glossophaga > Glossophaga mutica. The sequence continues at coordinate 61,445,826 of CM077303.1, read as the reverse complement.
CTAATTCATTTGTTGAGCCCCTAACTTTCAACTAATACATGGGGAAAGGAGGTGAAGGGAAGGATGCACAACAAAATACATTTCTTTGGTTGAGTACTCTTTCTTCTTTTGTCTTGGCTCTCTATTAAAGTTTAAATATGGTTGAAAGTAGTAATAAATGACGATGTTACAAAATGCTAAATTTATTGGGTCACTCTCGTAGAAAAGATTAGGGTGCTTTTACTTTGGCTGCACCAATTCTCAGCTTCTTTAGGAATGGAGTCCACTATCCTGGGGTGGACAGCTAGAAAGAGAACTCATTTTAGCTGTTTTTTTCCCTAAAGGTATCTTCCAAACCCTCCTCCAACATTGAACCAGACAACTGCACTGAAGTGAATGATTCGATCACATGGATACCCTCTAAAGTGCAGATACAAGATATTACTAAGGAGCTACACTGCCCACTGTGTAATGATTGGTTCCAGGATCCACTGATGCTAACCTGCGGCCACAACTTCTGCCAGGCCTGTATTCAAAACTTTTGGAAGCAGCAAGCAAAGGAAACATTCTGTCCTGAGTGTAAGATGATATGTCAATATAACAACTGTACATTCAACCTTGTACTGGATAAGCTGATAGATAAGATTAAGGAACTACACCTACTCAAGGGCTATCCACAGTGCCCAGAACACGGAGAGAACCTGAAACTGTTCAGTAAGCCAGAAGGGAAGCTGATCTGCTTTCAATGCAAAGATGCTCAGTTGTCTGTGGGGCAGTCTAAAGAGTACCTGCAGATCTCTGATGCCATCCATTTCTTTATGGTGGGTGAGCCCTGGGTCTTGAACAATACCTGAGGAAAGCTTTGGGAAAAATCTTTTGTAGAGCTTCTTATCTCTTTCCAGATGATTCATCTTTATTCAGATAATTATTAGAAAGCTCAGAATGCTCAGAAAATACAATATATCTTGCAGTGTTCTTTCTCTAGAGGTGCGAATATAGGAAAGTAGTGGAGGAGCTGTGGCCTACTCTTTCAATCAGTCAAATATTTACTGAAACCCTGACATGACAGTGCTGTACTAGACATCATGTAAACTATGAATGCAAAAGATATCGCTCTTGTTATGAGAGTTTTGAAATTCAGTCAAAATGAATAAAACAACAGAGGTAATATAATATAGTATACTACTGACAGCTAAATTTTGTCACTTTAGTAATTCACAAATGCTAGAATTTCAGAAAAGATGAGAGAAAACTGAAATATTCAAGGGGTGTATGGTGAAAGAAAGTTTGAACTGGGAAATCATTTGGATTTGGATAGGCAGAAGGAAGAAATGAGTATTTGAAGTGAGAACAATGTCAATAAAGGTACAGTGAGAGCAGTGTAACTAGAGTAGAAAACATAGTAGTGACATTTCTCAAACCCCTGTAGTTACTAAGAAGGTAAAAAAAAAAAAAACCTAAGTTTTTCTACTGCTTGTAATTTCCTTCAAAATTCTTGGAAGAGACAGAAACTATGACAGAGGGGAAAGGAAAGACTTTTGCGGCAGGAGCCGGATTTTTTTTTCCTGACATACTAGGGCTTTGAGGGAGATGCCCCCTATGGCCCTTCATCTCTCGGGTCAGTGTGGGTTGATTCTATGTGGTATTCTCAGGAGGAAATTATCATCTATAAAAGTCAACTGGAGGCAACCCTGAAGGAACTTCAGGCCCTGAGGAACATGCAGAAAGACGCTATTGCTGATTACAAGGTGAGGAGCAGGGTAGGGGGTAATGAGATAGAACTAGAATGTACCCCCCTTATAACTTCAGTTACTTGGGTAGAAGTGTGCCTATACATATATTATCAATGCACTGAGCTATAGAGACCTGGGCTATAGAATTAAAAAATGGACACAATAGGGTAGAAAGAAGTATAGCAGTAGAGTAGGTTCCCAATAGTTGAGCATCAGAGAGAACACACTCTCTCATATTAAGAGAGCACACTTAATATGCTGATCCTTTTGATGGTTCAGTTGCTGGGTGATTGTTGTGGGGTTGTGATTTATCTGGTCCTTCCTCTTGGTTATTGGCAAAATAAGAAATTTACCTATGGCAAATCAACTGAAGATAGCTATGTCCGAAGAAATACCTTTCTTTTCTTTGGGTTTATAACCAGTCTACCTCTGAAACAAGGTCTCTCAGATTGCTGGCTTTTACCATCTGATTTGATCTTGCCTAGCTTCCCCCTAACAAAGCAACACTATCAGCTATACTTTCACAGGAACTCTAGGACATTAGTGGTTAGAGACTTGGCAAACCTGGATTTGGGGGGCTAAATTGGGAGTTCTTTTTTTTATTTATTATTCTATGGAGGAGAGTATACTCTGGTGTTTGGCACCTGAAACAAGTTTTATATACAATGAGAGTAAGAATAGATGGAAATAATGATTCCTCTAAAGAATCTTGTTTCTGTTGCAAGAGTTCCTAATTCAGCTATTACAGTTAAAATTCACTCATTCAAAAAGTATTTATTGAGTGGGTCAGGCATTAGGCTAGACGCTATATTCCACTCAGTCGGGAGATGAATATTAATGAATAATACCACCAATAGCAATAAAATAACAACTGCGATAATTACTTTTAATTGAAATATAGGGTGCTATGAGAGCATATAAATGGAGAACCTAATCTAGACTGAGGCAGGGCTGTTTCCTGAAGAAGTCACCTATTAATAATTGAGAATTGAAGGGTAAGTAACTTAGCTAGGTGAACTAGTGAGGAGAAGATGTAGGACGTGTTCTGAAGAATGTTCTATAAAGAACAAAGAGCATATAGGAAAGTCCTGAGAGAGGAAGTCAGTTGTTATGTTAAACAGAGAGAAAGCCAATAAAACTGGATCCTGATGAAACTGAAGAGGCAGATGTGATCCCAAAGATGTAGGCCCTTGTAGATAACGTTAGAAATTTTGAACTTCATGCAGAGAATAATGAGAAGCCGTTAAAAGGTTTAAATAAGATATGATTTAATCTCATTTTGAAAATTTCAGTCTGATAGCTGTGCAGAGAATGAATTGAGAGAGACAATGACAATGATAATGGTCAGAAGGCCACTGCAGTGATCCCAGGGAATGGTGATGGTGGCTTGGTCTAGAGAGGCAGTAAAGACGGAAAGAAATAAACAGCTTCAGTATATGCTTTGGGGATAAAAATAACCTGGATGGGATGATTCATTAGATTTTAGAAATGAGTGTAGATGTCAAATAGACAGTTGGATATAGAAATCTGGGGCTTAGAAGTTGGACTAGGCTAGAAATAAGAAGTCAACAAATAGATGGTATTTAGGCTGTGGGAAAAGAGGATATCACTTGGAGAAAGAGTGTAGAATAAGAATGGAAAAGAGCCCAAGACAGAATATAAGTAACTCTAGAACCAACAAATAAGACTGAGAAACAGTGGTGAAACAGGTAAAAGGAAAACTGGAAAAGTGTGAGCTAGAGAAAAGAGAGTTAAGCCTATTTTAAAAGCAATGACAATGATGGACCATGGAATCAAAGCTGGATAAGAGGGGACATAAAGAGAGAAGCTGAAGGAATAGAAATGAAGGGGTGAATATACAGGTTTCAGCGAGACCCAATAATTGCAATAGGGGTACTTGAGTAAATGAGTATAAAAAGTTAATTTTGAAGATGGTGAATTTGCTGGAGAGGATAAAATCCTCAGTGTAATTAAGAGAATAGTAGATAAAGGTGGAAATCACTAAAAATGAGAATAAGGAACCAAGAAGGCAGAATATCAGATGGGTCACCCATGAGGATGTTGAGATCACCTAAGAGCTGCAAGTGTATCAGTCATCAATTTCAGTGCTTCAATCATTTCCCATCTCTTCTTTTATATTGTTCTGGCAGCAGGTGTGGCATTCCCCCAGTTCTGATCCGATTTCTCGATAAGGACATTTCTTTCCACCTCCCTATGGCCCTATCTAACAGCATCACTTAGTAGATATTGGTTTCCACTTTTGGGTAGGAGGGTATTATCATTTGTTCTAGAATGTTTAATTAACTCTAAAGTTCTATTTAATATGACATTGTTTATCACCTCAGTACTGTAATAAGAACCTGGAGGTTACTTTTGACTATTTCATCCTAAACTATTAAACTAGTTGAGAAGGATGGAGTTAAGTCTCCCCTTCCACCACAAAAGGGCTTCTTTTACTATGGTTGAATGTGGATACTCAGCAGCCATTTTAATGCATTTTCCTGTTATGGTATTTCCCAAGTTGTGTGAGTATTGGTGGTGTGGGCCCCCATCCCCGAGAGCTAGTCTCAGTAGTTACCATGGTGATGATCATGGAGGTTTCCAGGAAAACAAGCTACATCTGCAACAACACATCTCCTTGGAGTTTTTTAAGCTGCATCAGTTTCTGCAATGCAAAGAAACGGACATTTTAAATGAGCTCTGGGAAGAGGGGAAAGCCTTGAATGAGGAGATGGAACTGAATGTCAACCAGCTTCAAGAACAGTATGTTCTAGTCAAGGACATGTTGCTAAGCATCCAGGCACGGATGGAACAGCAGAACCCCTTCGACTTTCTCAAAGTAAGACTTCCTATCAACATGACTGTGGGTACACTACCAGGAGAAAGAGGGTGAGAAAGGAAGTAGAAGCAGCTTTTCCCCACTACCAGGAGAAAGAGGGTGCGGTGCGGTGCGGGGCGGGGGTTGGGGGACGACCTGCTGTAGTGCTTTGAAGATTCTCTGGGACAAAAGCAGGGGGCTACTTTTGCCTTACACTCAATATAAGGTTTTACTTTCATCCTCCTAGAAAAGAAGATAATAAAATGCCATTGATGACATTTGTATTAATGTTTTAATATTTCTCCATAAAGAACTTTGAAGCTTTATTTCTTAAAAAGAATGCTGTGACCTAAGCTGTATCTTTGGCTCTCAGCAATTATAAAGAGATCTGTTTAAAAAGCTGTTTGCCAATCTTTGCTAACTGAAGATTCACTCTAAAATGGCTTTGGTTGCCACCTCAACACTCAGCAGCTTAATCAGCCAGACCAAGAAACAGTGTTCTTGGGGTGAGAATACCTACTATGTTTTTCTCCTGAGACTATGTGCCAGTATAGGTAAATATAGCTTAATCTTAACTTCTTTCTTCTTCCATGTAAAAGAGAACTAGAAAATCAGAGCAAGATAAAAACAATTTATCTTGGATTAGATGAAGGATGTAGATCAGAAAGACACATGAAGGGTGAGAGGTGGCGATGGAATGGGGACAATCTGCACAGGATTCCAGTATTGATTAAATTCTAGTGGGGGCCAGTATCACCAAAGAAATTTCTGATGAACAGGCATCTAACTTTTCTATTTCTCTTTTCCTCTTCTAGGACATCACACCTTTCTTGGATAGGTAGGTGGTGTTTCCATATGATATTAGTACCCTACCTTCAGTCCCCAGAGGATGTCTAAAATAAATGATTTATGTCCCTTGCAGCTTGGAGCAAGGAATAAGGATGCTGACACCCAAAGAGCTTATCTCTAAAAAGCTGAACCCAGGCCTGTACAAAGGTCCCATCCAGTACATGATGTGGAGGGAAATGCAGTCCACTCTCTCTCCAGGTATCGGTGGATAGTAGCTATCGGTTCCTGAAGCTCCTAATGTATGTTTCATCTGTGGGACCACTTCTGTGGCCTTAATTAGTACTTCAGAGACTGGGACAGGGGAAGGTTCGAGTTTAGCAAAATAAGGCTAGTTGGTGTGACTGAATTTTTTCTGGTACGGTGACCTAAGAATTAATGGCTTTTTACTGGTAAATAGAGTCTGATACAAGAATTACCTCTTAGCCTATGATTTTGTTTCAATTGTTCTATACACTGTGACAATGAACATTTTATCCTGCTTTGCTAAATGAGTTACATAAATCCCTGGAGCTTTCCTGCCATGTAGGAGAAATGTGTTGTACATATTCTTTGAATGTAATAGGGTATTTATAAGTCTTGTGTTTGATGTTTATAATATAAAGTATAATGTCTTCGAAGATTATTTAGAGATCTACAGCACTTCAAAAGAAAACCAGGAATTTCAATAGGTGTGCCTAATATGAACACCAAGTTATTTTCATCCTGCAGATACCAAAGAACTGAGCAGGACAAATGAATACAAATGGCATTTCAAGAACATAAAGTTCTAAGTACAAATCTTTATAGAAATAAAAAAGTTCTAAATATAGTTTTTTATAGAATTCATATAGACTCATCATTATTAGTAGTAACTGACTTAATGAAAATCACAAATCTATCCCTGTTAACAATTTTTCCAGGTAATTGACATTTTAAAAATCAGCTTTACTCTGGTGTGATTAACATAGAAGAAACTCACTTTTAAAAAAATTTATTGAATTTATTGTGGTGACATTGGGTAATAAAATTATATGGTTTCAAGTGTACAATTCTATAATATATCATCTGTATACCGTATTGTGTGTTCACTACCCAAAGTCAAGTCTCCTTCCGTCACTATTTATTCCTACCTTTACCCTCTTCTATCTCCCCCCACCCCGCTGTCCCTCTTGTAATCATCATATTGGTGTCTGTGCCCATCAGTAGATGAGTGGATAAAAAATGCTGTGGTACATTTACACAATGAAATACTACTTAGCCATAAAAAAGAAGGAAATCTTACCTTTGCAAGAGCATGGAGGGTATTATGCTAAGTGAAATAGCCAGTCAGAGAAAAACAAATACTATATGATTTCTCACATGTAGAATCTAATGAACAAAATAAACAAACAAAATAGAAACAGACTCATAGATACAGAGAACAGACTGACAGCTGTCAGAAGGGAGGGATGTAGGGGAACTGGATGAAAAAGGTGAAGGGATTAAGTGAAAAAAAAAGAAACCTCATTGGCCTGGCTGGTGTGGCTCAGTGGACTGAGCACTGACCTGCAAACCAAAAGGTTGCTAGTTTGATTCCCAGTCAGGACACATGCCTGAGTTGTGGGCCAAGTCCCCAGTTGGGGGTGAGCAAGATACAAATCAGATAGGTATGATAGGTGTTTTAATGTCTTTGCAAATGTCTTTTAGTTTTCCCTTTCATCTTCACTAGTGGCCTATTATCTCTACTTCTTTATTTTATTTAAAAAATTTTTTTTACATGTTTGGTTTCTATAGGATTTTACAATATATATTTTACTTTCTCATACTATCTACCTGCAAGTAACAGCCCTTTGCATGTAGTGTAAAAAATTTACACTAGTATACTTTTCTATTCTTCATCCTTTGTCATACATTTTATTTCTACAAATTATAAACTCCATATATTTTTAAACAATTATCATTTAAATAAATTTTTTAAATGAAGAGATATCTTTTACATTCACATATTTACAATTTCTGGCACTCTTTATTTTTTATATAGATACAAATTTCCACCTGATATCATTTTTCTGTCTGCTTGAAGAGCTTCCATTAAATTTTTTATGGTTCAAGTATGCTTGTGAGGAATTACTTCAGCCTTTGTTTGTCTGAAGAAAATATTTATTTTACCTTATTTTTTGAAAGATTTTTTCCCCTGAATAGAACTCTGGGTTGGTGGATTTTTCAGTACTTTAAATATTACTCCATTGTTTTGTGACTTGCTTAGTTTCCAATGAGATGTCCATTATCGTTTTTATCCTTATTTTTCTGTATGCATTTTTTTTCTTAGACTACTTTTAGGATTTACTTTTTGTTACTTCTTTCTACTAATTTGATTATACTGGGTCTTGGCGTGATTTTCTTTATGTTCATTCCACTTGTGGTTCATTGAGCTTCTTCTTTTTTCTTTAAGATTTTATTTATTTTATTTTTAGGGAAAGCAAGGGAGAAAGAGAGGGAGAGAAACATCAATGTGTGGTTGCCTCTCACATGTCCCCAACTGGGGACCTGGCCTGCAACTCAGGCATGTGCCTTGATTGGGAATTGAACTGGCAACCCTTTGGTTTGCAGGCCGGCACTCAACCCACTGAGCCACACAAGCCAGGGTGAGCTTTTTGAATATATGGGTTTGTGGTAGTCATCACATTTGAAATAATGTTAGCTATTAGTTCTTCAAGTATTTTTCACCTATCCCCCTTTATTCTCTCCTTCTTGGACTCTAATTTTTATATGTTAGACTGCCTGATGTTGGTTCACCTGTCATTGATGCTCAGTAATTTTTGGCTTTTTTTACCCTCTGTACTTTATTTTGAATAGTTCACATTGCTATTCAAGTTCTCTCATCTTTTCTTCTGCACTGCTTAGTCTTTTGTTAATTCTTTTCAAGATGTTTTTCATTTCAGATACATTTCACTTCTAAAAGTTTCATTTGGGTCTTTGTATATCTCTCGTTTCTCTCCTCACCATGTTCATTTCATGCTTTCCTTTACATTCTCAAGCAAGTGGAAGATATTTATGGTAGGTGTTTTAATGCCTTTGCTAATTCCACCTTGTTATTTCTGCACATGTTTTTATTGCTTGATTTTTATCCTGACTATGGGTCATATTTTCCTGCTGCTTTGCATGACTAGTAATATTTTTCTTTTCTTTTCAAAAATAAAAGATTTTATTTATTTATTTATTTTAAATTTTATTTTAATTGTTGATCTTGTACAGTTTTCTGTCTTTTACTCCCACCCCAGCCCTCCCCACCTCCAATTTATTTATTTATTTTAGACAGAGGTTCCCCTGTCTAAAAGGGAACCTGAAGGAGCAAAACATCAATGTGTGGTTGTCTCTCGTGCGCCCCCTACTGGAAACGCACGAGACCTGGCCTGTAACACAGGCAAGCGCCCTAGACTGGGAATCATATTGGCAACCCTTTGGTTTGCAGGCCAGTGCTCAATCCACTGAGCCACATCAGACAGGGCTTTTTCTTTTTCTTTTTAACAAACTTATTTCTTAGAACATTTTTAGATTTCCTGAAAAATTGAGAAGATAGCATATAAAGTTCTTATAGACCTCATCCCCAGTTTCTCCTATTACTAATGCCATTTTATGTTTAGTGTGATTTATTTTTACAATTAATGAACTAATATTAATGTATTGTTATTTTTAATATATTATTAAATAACATCCATAGTTTCTTTAGGTTTCCTTTTTTTATCTAATGTCATTTTTCTGTTCCAGGATTCCATCTAAGATGCCACATCACATTTAGTTGTCATATTTCTTTAACTTCTTCTTGGTTGTGACAGTTTTTAGACTTTCCTTGATTTTTATGACTTCGACATTTTTTTTTTGACTTTGATATTTTTAAGGAGTGCTGGTCATGTACTTTGTAGAATGCCACATTATTGCAATTTGTCTGACATTTTCTCATAAGATCAAGGTTATAAGTTATTAAAAGGAAGGCAACATAGTTAAAAGTGCCATTTTCATCATATCATATCAAGCATATATACTGTGGACATGATTTATGACCATTGATGTTGGCTTTAATCACCTAGCTGAGGTAGTGTGTGCCAGGCTTCTCCACTATAATGTTACTCTTTCCCTCCACTTTCCATACTGCTCTCTTTGGAAGGAAGTTACTATGCAGAGCCCACAGTTAAAAAGTGGAGAGTTATGCTCCTTCTCCTTGAAAGTGGAATATCTACATAAATTATTTGAAATTCTTCTGCATGGGAGAGTTGTCTCTTCTGGCTGGTAATTTTTTGTTGGATGTGCAACATGATCAATTTTGCATTGATGTTTGCTGGATTTTGTTGTAATTTTAAGCCCCATTGGATTTAACTTTGGCATGCAATTAAGTTATTTAAAATAACTTTGTTCCATTTGATACTTTCTTTAAGCTTTATTGAGGCTTTCAAGCTTTGTTAAAGTGGTTGAACAGCAGCCTTTAAACTAGGGCTAATTTAGCCCACTTCCTAAAGTAACACCTTTCTGAGTACTCTGCCTGATGTTCCATCTATTGACATTTTTCCATTCTGGCTGGCAAGATTGAAAATTATCACCAGTCTTGTGTGAGCTCTAGAAATTGTTCAGCCTACTGCTTTCTAGATATTCTTTCTCTGGCACTAATAAATTTCACTGAAGATCAATACTCAGCCACAGTCTTGAGGGAATCGCTTTGTAGATGTTCAAAAGTCTGTGTGCAACTCCCTCCTTTGTGTTACTCTACTCTAGTCATCTTGGGATAATATTGTGTTTTTCTTCCTGTACTCTTTGCCCTGTCAAATCAAACTTTACTTATAGCAATCGTTTAAACCACAAATTGACTTTCTTTATTTTTTGTATAATTTCACATCTAAGAACATCAATTAGGATTCATTTTATATATGGCTATTTTACTAACAATGTAACTGTGATCAAACCCTGGTAAAATATACTTCATACTTCTTATTTCTAGGCCCTTGCTTATTCTGGATGTTCATACTCTCTCCTTCCCTGCCTTATAATAGAGACTGTTGCTTTAGGAAAGGAGCTGATATTTTCTTTTTGTGAATGGTCAGAGAGTAAATATTTTGGGCTATGTGGGCTGTATGGTCTTTCTCAAACTACTTCACTCTGCCATTGTAGTGAAAAAGCAACTACAGACAATATGTAAATGAATGGCCATTGATGTGTTCCAATAAAACTTTACTTACAAAACTGGCAGGCTGGCCTGCTGATTGTAGTTTTACCAATTCTAATTTAAAATATTTTAACATATTTCCTTTAGTTTTGTGTGTATCAGTTAAATATCACCAATGTTTACTCATTCATTCAATGCACTCTTAAAGAGAACCTACTATATGCTAAGCACTAAGTTGGGTTCCAATCACAAAAAATATAAGACACAGTTTCTGCTCCCAAAAGAGTAGAAGACAAACTTAGAGTCTGCTGTAGCTATCTAGGTGAAAAATTATTAAGATCTAAGCCAAAGGCATGGGAGGTACTAGAAAATGAAAAATAGATCCCAGAGAAGAATTCCAGGACCTGAAGTATACTGGACAGTAATTAGTGGTAAGGGATGAGGAAGGTGATGGCAAGGATGGAAATATAGGAGATACAGATTTTGGAGGGGATTGTTGAGTTCAATTGTGGCCATGTTGTATGGAAGAACCTACAGGATAACTAAGTGAATATATTCCAATAGGTACTATTCCAGTTTAAACTTAAGAGAGAGGCCAGGGCTGGAATAAGTATAGTGTCAGGTAGCTGAAGCTATTGATGTAAATGAGATTTTATGTAAATGAGATTATATGCCCAGTCAGGTATACACCCAACTGGGAATCGAACTAGTGACCCTTTGGTTCAAAGGCCAACACTCAATCCACTGAGCCACACTAGCCAGGACTAAAACTAGGAAAATGTTAAAATACTTATTCATTTAAAAATAATAATGAACCTATCGTATGTGAACATAATGTAAAACTATGAAAAGAGATCTATACTTTTCAAAACAACAACAAAAAAATGAGTGGCATTGTTTTATAATTTTTGCTAATCTCATTACTGTGCAACTTAATAAATGACATAAGGATTCTAAAAATAAAGAGAGCAAGGAGGAAGTGGTGGAATAGAGGTTTTGTTATTTTTAAATCTATTTTATTGATTATGCTATTACAGTTGTCCCATTCCCCCCTTCATTCCCCTCCACCCTGCACACCCCCGCCCACCCACATTCCCCCCCTTTAGTTCATGTCCATGTGTCATAAGTTCTTTAGCTTCTACATTTCCCACACTATTCTTGCCGTCCCCCTGTCTATTTTCTACCCACTGTCTATGCTGCTTATTCTCTGTACCTTTTCCCCCTCTCTCCTCCTCCCACCCCCCTGTTGATAACCCTCTATGTGATCTCCCTTTCTGTTCCTGTTCTAGTTGTTTGCTTAGTTTGCTTTTGTTTTGGGTGTGGTTCTTAATAGCTGTGAGTTTGCTGTCTTTTCACTGTCATATTTTTTATCTTCTTTTTCTTAGATAAGTCCCTTTAACATTTCATAGAATAAGGACTTGGTGATGATGAACTCCTTTAACTTGACCTTATCTGAGAAGCACTTTATCTTCCCTTCCATTCTAAATGACAGCTTTGCTGGATAGAGCAATCTTGGATGGAGGTCCTTGACTTTCATGACTTGGAATACTTCTTTCCAGCCCCTTCTTGCCTGTAAGGTATCTTTGGAGAAATCAGCTGACAGTCTGATGGGAACTCCTTTGTAGGTGACTGTCCCCTTATCCCTTGCTGCTTCTAGAATTCTCTGCTTCATTTGAATCTTGGCTAATGTAACTACGATGTACCTTGGTGTGTTCCTCCTTGGGTCCAAGTTCTTTGGGACTCTCTGAGCTTCCTGGACTTCCTGGTAGTCTATCTCCTTTGCCAGATTGGGGAAATTCTCCTTTATTATTTGTTCAAATAAGTTTTCCACTTGTTGTTGTTCTTCTTCCCCTTCTGGTACCCCTATAATTCAGATGTTGGGACGTTTAAAGATGTCCTGGAAGTTCCTAAGCCTCTCCTGATCTTTTTGAATTCTTGTTTCTTCATTCTTTTCTGTTTGTTTGTTTCTTTCTTCCTTCTGGTCCACTCCATTGATTTGAGTCCCAGTTTTCCTCCCATCTGTATTGGTTCCCTTTGCATTTTCCTTCATTTCATTTATTGTAGCTTTCATTTGTTCATCTAATTTGTGAGCAAAATCAACGAATTCTGTGAGCATCCTGATGACCAGTGCTTTGAACTGTGCATCTGATAGGTTGGCTATCTCTTGGTTGCTTAGATGAATTGGTTCTAGAGCTTTGATCTGTTCTCCTATTTGAGCCATTTTTTGTTTTTTTTTTTGGTCTGGTTGCAGCTGTTACCTACAAGGGGTGGAGCCTTAGGTGTTCCCAAGGGCGGGGCAGCCAAGTCACGCTGTGTGACGCTGTGTGTGGGGGTGGGGTCTGAGAGGGAACAATGGCGCTTGCTCAGCTCTGCATCGGATTCCAGTCCCTTCCGCCACTTCCCCTTCACCTGGATTATCTGCACTCAAATGTGGGACTGCTTGGTCAGCCAGCCACCTTGCGTGGCCTCATTGGGTCTGCCCATTGCCACCCCATGCCTGGGGTCCACTAGCTGCCGCCTCTGCACCTGGGATCTGCCAGCTCCTGCTGCCTGCATGCCTGGGTCTGCCAACCTCCACTTTTTCCTGCTGCAATTCCGCCCCTCTTACCGGTCTGGATGAATGGTTGTCGGACTTCCATACAGTTCAATTTTCTATCAGTTCTGAGTGTTTTCTTGTTTCTAAATCTTTGTTGTCCTTAATTTTGGCTGTGCAAAGAGGCACAGTGTGTCCACCTATACCTCCATCTTGGCCTGAAGTCCCCTATGTCCCAGAATAAAGGTTTGCAGATGGAGTTGAAGGTTTGAAATTGCTGTTGTGAGGAACTGGAGATGATTTGATTTGGTAAATATAGGAATTCTGGGCAGTGCTGATGGTCAAATATGAAGTGGAAATAATGAATCTGTTGCAGTATCTGTATATATAATTTTGTGATTTTTCTTCCTGCAGTGGTAACAAATTGGATGTGAATTTGAATAACTGGGTAGATACAGAGTCAGAAAGTTGCATGACAGGTGCTGCAGAAAATAAAATAAAAGTGTTGAAATTACTGACAACAAAACCGCCAATGCTAAGCTATTTGGGAAACTATTTTAGGCCATGAAGTAGGTAGCTTAGGATAATAAAGAGAAACCAGGAACTAGATTAATGAAGTCAAGCAATGGTCGTACGGAGAAATGAGAGTGAGAAAGCTCAAAAAATAAGACAATGGGATATCTGAGTTTAAGATTTTAGAGAATGAATAGTTCCTGATGACTATGAGGTCCAGACTGTGGTCATTGACATGGACAGCTGAAAAGGAGTCAAAAGTCATTAACAGTGAAGACAAGGACCCACAAGAATATAAAAGTAGCTATATATCCAAAGATAGTGAAATTATTTGAGATGGTGAGCTGGAATTGGGGTAGAGAAGTAAAGCTAACCCAAATGAAGGGAGTATAACAGGAACTTTGTACATTATAGCGTGAAACAGAGACAGAGAGTAATATGAAATTGAATGGCAAACGTCTTAAAAGAAAAGTGATTTCTTTACATAAGGATGAGGAGTAGAGTAGGGGTCTGGAAGTGGCAGTGGTGGCCATTGAATCTCTGACATTTGAATTTAGAAAATAGTCTTTTGAACTTTCAAAAGCTATGTTTCTGGAGGAAGAACCAGTCAGGTTTTTGTTAGAGTAAGGAAGTAGTGAGAGAATTATGTAAACTGAAGATTCAGGAGAGTTCATTAGGAGCGTGGTTAGCCCCAAAGGTCAGGGTGAAAAGGGTTTGGTGAGAGCAGGAGAATGCATGAAGGCAGAGGAAGTAAAAAACACAATAATGGGGACAAGAGCACGTTAGAGGATAAATCATTGGAAGAGTCTATATTCTGGGTTTGGGCTAAAGATACTAGGAATATGAGGCATAGTGGAATTAGTTGGTGCTACGGTTTCAGTCAGCACTTTAACTGAAGTTCACTTATTTATTTAACAAATAGTTACTTGAACACCTAAGAACAGTTTCAAATTTTGAAGATATATGAAAAAACAAAACAGATGAAGTCCCCGCTTACCCACCCAACTTTAAGCTATCCAACGTTTGCATATAGGGGTGCTAGAAGAAGAGAAAGAACAAGAAATTGGAAATCTATTTGAAAAAATAGTGAAAGAAAATTTTCCTAATTTGGTAAAGGAAATAGATGTACAAGTCCAGGAAGCAGAGAGAATCCTAAACAAGATGATTGCAAAGGGGTCCACTCCAAGACGCATTGTAATTAAAATGCCAAAGGTTAAAGATAGAGAATCTTAAAAGCTGCAAGAGGATAGAAGTTAGTTACCTACAGGGGAGTTCCCATAAGGCTGTCAGCTGATTTCTCAAAAGAAACCTTGTAGGCGAGGAATTGGCAAGAAATATTCAAATTCATGAAAAGCAAGGACCTACATTTAGCCCTACCCAGCAAAGCTACCATTTAGAATCAAAGGACAAATAAAGAGCTTCCCAGACAAGAACTAACTCCTTTAGTTCATCATCACCAAACCATTATTATAGGAAATGTTAAAGGGACTTAGTTAAGAAGATCAAAACTAGGAACAGTAAAATGGCAAAAAATACATATCTAGCAATTGAATCTAAAAAACAGACTAAGCAAACAGGAACGGAGATAAAATCATGGATACGGAGAACATTTTGGTGGTTGCCAGATGGGAGGTGGCTGGGGGAGAATTAGTGAAGAGGTAAGGGGATTAAGAAGTGCAAATAGGTAGTTACAGAATAGCCACAAGGATGTAAACTACAGTATAGGAAATGCAGTGGCCAAAGAATTTATATGCATGACCCATGGACATGAAATGGTCAGGGGATTGATGGCCTGAGGGACTAGGGAGTGCTGGGTGGAGGGGGCAAAGAGGGGAAAATTGGGACAACTATAATAGCATAATCAATAAAATATAATTTAAAAAAGAAAAAGAAACAGCCAAAAAGCAAAGTGGTTAGATCAAAGTAAATGAGGGCAATGTGGTATCAGATGAGGTCAGGCAGGTGGGTAAACCATGTAGGTCTTGTTTGCTCTGTAAGGAGTCTGCATTTTATCTTGGGTGATGAAAAGCTCATTCATGTTACAGGCAGAATATTTTGCTCATTCATGTTACAGGCAGAATATTTTGCAGATAGGCAAGAGTGTAAATGGAACAGATAAAAAGTTATTGCAGTAGCTCCAGGCCAGTGGTATTTTTGAAGTTATCTTTCTATACATTCTTAGTAGGCTCAGAATACATTTTAAAGATGTAGCTGACAGGACTTACTGTTGGATTGAATACTGCATGAGAAGAAAAGAGAGGACACAATGCTGACTCCTAGGAAATATTCAGAGCCAGTGCAGACTGACCTAGCTGGTGTCAGAAGCCTGGCGATAAGAGCAGACTGGGGCTTTAACTAGATTGGTAGGAAGTCTTTATAACTCCAGAGAAGTCCTAGCTCTCACACTGGAAAGAGTAACAACCCAAGGTGGATGGGGATATGTGAAGGAGAGAAGATTCAGCCTGTATGGAGAAATTCAGGATTCTTCAAAGTCTCTTGTTTAAAAAAGAAATCCTTCGGATAATGGTAAAGACTAAGGCTTTTCTGGGAAGAGAAAGCTGGACTGGACTGATCTAACAAGGATAAATAAATCTATTAGCAACAAATATACATATATGTGCACCTCTGTCCATGATGTGAACATACATATTTTTTGTCCCTTTTATCAAATTTTGTGCCAATGTTCAATTACCTCACACATAGAATTCGTGTCATCTTTTTGCTGGTATGCTTCCAACCTCTCTTTATTTGGAAATTCTTTTTTATACTGCTGCCCATTTATTTGTCTAAACCAATGCTTATTAAAGTACCTGTGATTAAACTTACACATCATTTTCAAATATAAATAAAACTAGTGTAATGAAGGAGTAGTTTTTAAAATATCAACGTGGCGTGGACTGAAATATTTGTAGAATAAAATGTAAATTACTTGAAGAAGTGGAATTAAAAAACAAAGGTTACAAAGTGCAAGCCCAGTTTTTTAAATTATGAGATACAATGACATAAAATTACTCTCTCAGATTGCTAAGAATGTTTCTAAGAGCTAACTCTTGATTTCAGTACCATCTCGTTCCAGACTGGTAACCACACAGTTAGTGGACCACATTTTAATTAGCAGTGGCATTAACCATTCTAGATTTCAAAAGTCTCATGATCTAGTAAACCAAATATAAACTCCTCATCATTGTCCTCTGAACGTTGCATCATTTTTAAATGATTTTATATATTTATTTTTAGAGAGAAGAGAAAGGAGGGTGAAAGAGAGGGAGAGAAACATCAATGTGTGGTTGCCTCTCATGTGCCCCCTGCTGGGACCTGGCCCACAACCCAGGCATATGCCCTGACTGGGAATTGAACTGGCAACCCTTTGGTTCCCAGGCTGGCGCTCAATCCACTGAGCCACACCAGTCAGAGAAGCTATTGTTTTTAATCCATTCCTTTTTTGCCTCTGTTTACCTAAAGCATCCTGAATACATCTCAGAGATGTTATATCAAAACTGAAATAGTTACTGTCTTAAAAAGCTTTTCTAGGAAAAACTTATCTAGTCATTACCTCTTTAGCATTTGTGTATTATTTGTATTGTTTTCTTTATTAGAGAATTGCTTCAGAGTACAGTGTGATTTTTACCACAAATATAAAAATGTCTAGAATATAGCCACAAAGGTACCAAAGTAATAAAGACTATATGTAAGTAATTACTTGCCTAAGAGTATATGTGCATGGGGAGATAAATTACTGGTGTTTATGTAAATACTGCCTTTTACTACAGAAAATTGCATTCACACCTTTTCTCCCATGCCCTGCTTTCTCTTATTTTCTTACTAGGCTTATCTCCATTAACTCTGGACCCTAAAACAGCGCACCCAAATTTGTTGCTCTCCAAAGACCGAACCAGTGTGTGGCATGATGACTTTAAGCAGGTAATGCCTGATGATCCAGAGAGATTTGACTCAAGTGTGGCTGTGCTGGGCTCAAAAGGCTTCACATCTGGAAAATGGTACTGGGAGGTAGAAGTAGCAAAGAAGACAAAGTGGACAGTTGGAGTTGTCCGAGAATCCATCATTAGAAAAGGTAGCTGTCCTCTAACTCCCGAGCAAGGATTCTGGCTTTTAAGACTAAGGAACCAAAATGATCTAAAGGCTCTGGATTTGCCTTCTTGCAGTATGAAACTGACTGACAACCTCAACAAGGTGGGCATATATCTAGATTATGAAGGAGGGCAGGTGTCCTTCTACAATGCTAAAACCATGACACACATTTACACATTCAGTAGCACTTTCATGGAGAAACTTTATCCCTACTTTTGCCCTTGCCTTAATGATGGTGGGCAGAATAAACAACCATTGCAAATCTTACATCCACAGTAATTAGTCATACTATTGTGTAAATTCAGAGAATTATTAAAGAGGTATTGAAATAGTTTCCCAATCTCACTGGTTTCTCTCCCCAATTTATGGGGAACTGGAATAATGAAAAGAGGATTCACAAATTGAATTGCATTCTCAGTTTCCTAAGTGGATTTTACTGGAGTCTTTCCCTCCCTTCCTTCCTCCCTTCCTTCCTCCCTTCCTTCCTTCCTTCCTTCCTTCCTTCCTTCCTCTCTCTCTCTACTTATAGAAGAAAAATTAGTTTTTATTTATTTAATTTTTTTGTTTTTTTGAAGTGTACTTTAATGATTATGCTATTAATCATTAGTTTTAATGATTATGCTATTAATTATTAGCTATTAATCAAATAATTAGTTTTCCCAGTTTTTCTCCCTTTGCACCCTTCTGCCTGGTATACCCATTCCCTCTAGCCACCCCCTCCCCCCTTAGTTCATGTCTGTGTGTTGTACATATAAGTTCTTTGGCTTCTCCATTTCCTATACTATTCTTAATGTCCCCCTGTCTATTTTGTACCTACCAATTATGCTTCTTAATCCCTGTACCTTTTCCATCATGAAGTTGTCCCAGAGGCCACTTACACTCACACTCCTTGTTTTTTGTTTTTTTAATTCTTTTTTCTTCTTGTTCTGATTGGTTGTTTTTTGCTTCCTTATGTTCCAAATCATTGATTTGATTCTTGGCTTCATCCACTCTATTGTTGTTTCCCTGTAAATTGTTCTTTATTTCAATTAGTGTGTCCTTCATTTCTGACTGGATCTTTTTTATGGTGCCGAGGTCCTCACTAAGTTCCTTGAACATCCTGATAAACAGTGTTTTGAACTCTGCATCTGATAGATTGCTTATCTCCATTTCATTTAGCTCTTTTTCTGGAGCTTTGATCTGTTCTTTCATTTGGGCCATATTTCTTTGTCTCCTCATTCTGACAGCCTCCCTATATTTGTTTCTGTGTGTTAGGTAGAGCTGCTCTGACTCCGTGTCTTGGTAGTGTGGCCTAATGTAGTAGGTGTCCTGTAGAGTCCAGTGGCACCACCTTCCCTATCACCCAAGCTGGTTTCTTGAGGTGTGCCCTTCGTGTGGGCTGAGTACACCCCCCTCTTGTAGTTGAGCTGTGGTTGCTGTTGGCATACGCTATACAGGGGCAGAATAATGGTGCTCTGACATGGTCTGTAGCTGTCCACTGGGTGTGCTGGCACTGAGGTTTCCCAGGTGGTGCAGGTCAAAGTCAGCCCCCACTCATGTTTTGCCAGGGGCCACCCTGCCAGAGATATAAAGCAATCTGAGATGGCTGATACTTGTACTGGGATTGGAGATTCCTAGGCAAAGCCAAGCTGTGAATCTAAGCAGGCTGCTGCTAGTGCTGGGCCTGGGGCTCAGGGAAGCCAGCTGTTGGTTATTTGAGAGGATTTGGAAGTTGTGCAGCCTGAGCCAAGACCAGCCATTCATATGGAAAAACAGCTTGGGGGGGCCTGTAGGTTGGGTGGGGCAGTCTCTGAGGATCTCCAAGGTGGGCCAAACAGTGTTAGCTAGGTTGATGGAGTCTCATATATGGCACCAGCTTGTGGGCTCTGTGGCTCCAAGGGGAGGGTTTAGAAAAGGGACAATGGCCTCTGCTTGCCTTGACGCCAGTCACTTCAGTTTTCCCCCTATTCCACTGGTGCCTTTTAAGCTGTTACCCTGGTGCTGGAGCTCAGAGGGAGGGAGTCTGAGTAGGGAGTCTGAACCCATGTGTGGGTTCTTTAAGAGGGACTGCTTGGGGCTTCCACAGTTTCTTCCACTGACTCAATTCCTGCTGGTTTTTGCAGCCAAAAGTTGTGGGGACTTATCTTCCTGACACTGGAACCCTAGGCTGGTGGGACTAGTTTGGGATTTGGACTCCTTGTTCTTGAGATATCCCTCCTGAATTTTTATCCACCCACATGGGTGAGGGACCAGCCTATTCTGAATCTATACCCCTCCTACCTGTCTGGACAGATGTAGTTTCTTTAATTCCGTGGTTGTCAGACTTCCACTCAACTCAGTTTGTGGTGGTTTTGAGTGATGGTTGTTCTATATTTTGTAATTTTGATGTGGTTGTGACAAGAGATGAGCCATGTCTGCTTATGCTGTCATCTAGACCAGAAGTCATTTTCAGTATTTTTCATCTTGTCCTCTCCAATATACTCATCCTCCAGCTTGTTCCTTCTTTCTAACTCTAAAGTACTTAGCATCATTGATCTCAGCAGTACCATTGATGAACCATCCCTATTTTATTTCCTTGAAAGTCCTATAAAACTGGGCTTCATGCTCTATATTTGACAGTTTTTTTGGGGGGGTGGTGGAGAACGGGGGTGGTGGATGAATGAGTGTTTAGTACCTGCAGCACTGGCCATCTAAAATTACAATTATCACAGCTCTTTGACAGAGTAAACCTCCTATCTGTCATAGTGGGAAGGATGCACACATATTACAGATAATAATCATGCATCATTGGCATATATAATATACATACATTTATAGCTGCTGATTTGGGTAAGTAGCCATGACATAATTAGAGCTACATGTAAGAAATTACTTTTTTTAATGAATTCACTTCAATCAAAATGTAATGAGGACTTGTTTTATGCCTGGAATGTTGTAAGATGTTTTAAAGGATGCAAAAGAAGCATAAAAAAAAAAGATTGCTCCAGAAAGGTTTAAAAGAAATTTGGACCTCATCCAAATCCAATTAAAGCAAAATCTCCAGCAGGTAGGACCAGGCATTCATAGTTTCTAAAAGCTCTCATGTGATTCTAACATGCCACTGCTAGGTCAGAGAACCACTGAACTAAAGAAACCTATTTTCTTTAAAATTTTTTTAAAAATGTAAACATACAGAAAAATTGCACATTTTTATAATAAACTCCCATGTATTCTTCACCTAGGTTTACCAGTTATTAATGTTTTCCCACATTTTCTTAGTTTCCCTCCCACCTACCCCATATGATTTTGTGTATGTATATAATTGTTACTAATGTTATTTTGCTGAACCATCTTAGATTAAGTTGCAGGCATTATAATTCTTATCCCTAAATACTTCAGCAAGTATCTCCCAAGAGCCAAGATATTCTCTATACAATCACTCTCAAATTTAGAAAATTTAACATTGACACGATACTACTTACTAATATTCAGTCCATATTCAATAAGTAAATATTTCTAATGGTGGAGTTTTAGGAACTGTGGTAAAGAATTTCAAGTAGAATGACAAAGAGTTTGGAGGATAGAAGAGTGCTTAGTTGCTTCTTCTTCAGTGATATGCATAGTTCTAGCTAAATGATATTTAAAATCTGTCCTTGGGGACAGACAAATGTTACAGAGATCAGAGAAAGGAGAGGTCAATATTCACCAGAATAAGAGAAGAAAATGATAATGAAAAGTTGTGACTAAATTGGATAGTATGAAATGAGTAAAAATGAATAAAAATTCTAATCTGAATTTAGAGAATATGTTTCTTAAAAGTGAATTATTGTGGTGATGTTTGTATAGCTATGTAAATATACTGGAAATTAGTGAACTATACACTTATAATAGGCAGATTTTACAGGTTGTGAATTATACCACAATAAAGCTTTTTTTTAAAAAAGGAAAAGAAAAAAATTAAGGTTTTGTTCAGATCACCAGGAGAAAAAGGACAGACCACAAGTGTACATATATTTTCCACTTCTATAGGTGTCTGCCTTAATACTTTCTCTCACATACTACCTCTGCTCTCCAGCACGTGCTTTAACATTTAGATGTCACAAATTTATTTTCCCAAGTAACTAGTTATTCTATACTGAAGAATTAAAAAAAACCCTCTACTTAGAACTTAGATTATAATCAAAGACAGGAATCCTTCTAATGAATATGAATCATAAAACTCCAATATGGGACCTCCCTGCTAGATATAGACTCTAAATGGTATTCACTAAGAAGCATGACTGGGGCTATCACACATTGTTTTTATCTCGGGCTATGGGAGATGAGGCTGATAGTAACAAAACCTCCTTGTGTGAAGTAGAAGGAGCCCCAGTGTGTTAGAATTCACTGAGGTGATAACCCTATAAAGAGAATGCCTTGCACTCTTTCTTAACTGGACTTTTAGAGTAACAGTTGTATAACATAGCTGAAATACAGGAAGAAAAAAAAGAGTAAAACTGAATTACTAGGTATTTTCAGGGAAAGAGATGCTTTTAATAAATTAATTTTTCAGATCAGTAAACATAGTTTATTTAAGGCCAAATATTTTATTAATCCCTTTAGAAAAAGTCCTCTTAAGTTGACATACTTTCTTGATTATTTTTATAACATTTTTATTTTTTAAATATTTTAACTATTTATTTTTAGAGAGGGGGAGGGAGAGAGAAGGGAGGGAGAAAAATATCAATGTGTGGTTGTCTCTCACATGCTCCCTACCAGGGACCTGGCCCGCAACCCAGGCATGTGCCCTAGACTGGGAATCAAACCAGCGACCCTTTGGTTCACAGGCTGGCACTCAGTCCACTGAGCCACACCAGCCAGGGTTACTTTCTTGATTATTTTTAAAAAATTAAATTGTAAAATATATACAGAAGACTGTATGGAATATATATTTACAGTTTAGATTATACTTCAAAAACAAGCTCTCATTGATTAACCATCTAGCTTTTTAGACCAGTATCAAAATTGTTGAGGACCCCTGTGTACCTTTCTTAGCCCTGAGGTAATCACTAATCTACATTTTGTATCTGGCTTTTTCCTTTTAGAAAATAATTCATAGGTCTTTTTCAACAAATGTACTGTTCAGTTTTTTTCTATAAGACATATGTAAGCATAGTTTCACTACCTGTTTTTTGAACTTTAAATGAGTGGAATCATGTTGTATGTTTTCCTCAGTTATTTAAAAGTTTAAAATTATGTTGTGTTCCATTGTGTGAAAATAAAACAATTTAAATATCCAAACTACTGGTTTTTTTTTTTTCACTTTTGTTTTTTGGTTGTTGCTATTGCTTTAACAACAATGTTGCCATAAACATTTTATATATATATATAAAAACAGGAGCAAGAGTTTCTCCAGGTATATACCTAATAAATGCTGGGACATACTGTATGCAATCCTGCAAGTTAGTAATGCTGAATTATTGGTCAAAGTGATTATGCCAATTTACATCCTCACAAGCAGTGGGAGTGCCCATTAATCTGTCTTTGCCAATTAAATTTTTACTATTAAAGAGTGTACATAATACTATCTTATTGTAGGGTTTTTGGTGGTTGTTGTTTTTGTGTTTCCCTAATTATCACTGTGATTGAGCATGTTTTCATAAAAGTTTGTTGGCCATTTGAGTTCCCTCTTCTATGAAATGCTTCCTCAGGTTTTTTTTACCATTTTTCTATTGGGTTGTTTGTCTTGTTCTGATCCATATGGTCATTTACAGGTTCTGGACACCAATCCTTTATTAGTTA
The DNA here is from genome assembly GCA_039655065.1 of Glossophaga mutica. Taxonomy (NCBI): domain Eukaryota; kingdom Metazoa; phylum Chordata; class Mammalia; order Chiroptera; family Phyllostomidae; genus Glossophaga; species Glossophaga mutica. The sequence continues at coordinate 61,422,460 of CM077303.1, read as the reverse complement.
TTTGCTCTGCACATATTTTCTCCGACTGATTAATACTTCTGTCTCATTTAAAAGACCCTTCTCTACTCAGAGGCCAAAGAGATAGTCTCCTGTGTTTTATTCATAGGTTTTAAAGCTTTGCATTACATGTTTAAATGATTACTGGTTTAATCAACCAGAAAGTAGCAAGTACATTTGCATGCACCTAACATCATAATTTCAATATATATAAAGCAAAAATTAACAAGAAGAAATTAATAAACCACAAGTAGTTTTAGCATGCTTCTCTCAGTAATTGATAGAAGAATCAGACAATATGATTAACAAACTTGAACCAATGAAGACATATGTAGAACACTGCACCCAATACCTCAGAACATCCAGCAGTAGAACATTCTTTAAACACACAACACTGACCATATACTTCAGCCATAAGGAGAATTTCAGCCAACTTTAAAGGATTATTGTCACACAGGCCATATTCTTTGATCTTAATACATTTGAAAATCCAGAAATCAACCAAGGTAACTAAATAATACCATGTTCTTGCAAATTTTAAAGTATTTTAACCCATGGATCAAACAACTCACATTGGAAATCCAAAAATATTTTAAATTGAATAATTAAAAAATGACATCTTGCCCTGGCCAGGTGGCCCAGTTGTTTGGAGTGTCATCCCACCCACCTAAACTATGAGGATTCACTTTCTGGTCAGGGCACATACCTAGGTTGTCAGTTTGATTCCTAGTTGGGGTGCAAAAAGGAGACAACTGATCAATGTCTCTCTCTCACACTGATATTTCTCTCTTATTTCCTCTCTCTCTAAAATCAATAAGCATGTCCTTGGGTGAGGATTAAACAAAAAATGACATCTCGAAAACTTTGGTACACAATTCAATAGAAATTTATAGACTTATACGCACATTTTAGAAGAACAAAGGATGGAAATCAGTCATCTCTTTCAAGACACTAGAAAATTAACAGCAGTTTAAAAATAAGGAAATTTTAAGAGCAGAAATTAATGATATAAAAAAGAAATATAGGAGAGTATCTATGAAGTCAGAAGTTTCTTCTTTGAAAAGACTAATAAAATTGGCAGACCTTTGGCAAAGCTAAGAAATAAAAAAAGCAACAAATATCTAATATTGAAAATGAAAAAGGTGCCATTACTACAGAGCCTTGCAGACATTAAAAGTTTTTAGGAACAATTTTATATCAGTATTTTTGAACTTTTAGATTAAATGGGCCCAACTCTAGGGAATATAACTTATCAAAACTGATCTAAGGAAGAGGCTAGGTATTGTAAAAGAAAAACATAATTTTGAGACAAATGGAAACTTGAACATGTGATATTTGACTATATTAAAAAAAATATTTTTTTAAGTGCAATAATGGTATTGTGGTTATATTTTTTTAAAAGTTCAATTAATTAAGGACACATGGACAAAATCAAGGGGGAGGGTGGAAGCAAGGGAGGGAGGGGTGCAGAGAAAATACAGACAACTGTAATTGAACAACGATAAAATAAAATAATTTAAAATTTTTAAAAAATTCCAATTAAGCACTGGCCTGGTAGCTCAGTTGGGTAGAATGTTGTCCCCATATGTCAAGATTGCAGGTTTGATCCCTGGTCAGGGCACATACAAGAATTAACCAATGCCCTGGCTGGTGTGGCTCAGTGTATTGAGTGTCAGCCTGAAAACCAAAGGGTCATTGGTTAGGTCCCCAGTTAAGGCACATGCCTGGGTTTCAGGCCAGGTCCCCAGTAGCCGGTGTGTGAGAGGCAACTACATATTGATGTTTCTCTCCCTCTCTTCCCTCCTCCCTTCTCCTTTCTCTAAAAATAAATAAATAAAATCTTTTTAAAAAATGAATCAACCGATGAACATATAAGTAAGAGGAACAACAAATCGATGTTTCTGTCCTTTCCTCTCTCTCTAAAATCAATTTGAAAATGTCCAGTTAAAACATTTATAGGTGAAATGATAAAATTAGTTTTGCTTCAAAATAATAATTGATGCTACAATTCCACTTCTGGGTATTTAAGCAACTCGAAAAGACATATGCATCTCTATGTTCGTCCAGCATTATCTCCAATAGCCAAGATAAGTGTTTGTGGAAATTATGAATGGATAAAGATGTGAGGTATATATATATATGATGGCATTTTATTACTCAGTCATAAAAAATACTGAAATGTTGTCATTTGAAACAACCTGCATGGTCCTGGAGGGCATCATGCTAAGTAAATCAGACAGAGAAGACAAATATTGTATGATTTTACTTACACATGGAATCTAAAAACAAAACAAAACAAATGAACAAATAGCATAAAACAAACAGGCTCATAGATACAGAGAGCAAACTGGTGGTTGCCAGAGGAAGGCAGCAGGTGGAGAGGTAGAGGGTTGGGGCGGTGGCGGGGGGGGGGGGGGTGGGCGGGGAAGCACAAGCAAAGGAGATTAAGAAGTACCAATTTCTAGTTAAAAAATAAATAAAACACAGAGATTATAACAAACAGCACAGAGAATAGCCAATAGTTCTGTAATAACTTCGTATGGCGACAGAAGATAACTAGACCTGCGGGGTAATCACACTGTAATGTACATAAATATCAAATCATTATATAAACTAATATAATATCGTGTCAATTCACTCCATTTAAAAATATTTGATGTTACAGAACCTGTGCCCATGCCTGTACAACATAGCATAATAATTCTGTCAATACTTAGGGTTTAAAACTCACAAGCAAGACTACTGACCCCTCCTCACCATTGGACAAGAAGCCAAGAGTCCTCTCCACAATCCTATGAGTTGGTCAACTCAGTCTGGTAGTACTAGGACCCTTCTTCCTCTTGCCTCACGTTTTTCCCGCCCATTATCCTGACAACCAATCATCGAGCTTGGCTTCAGACCTGAGACCAATCAGCGATCTCTGCCACAGCCCCTTCGCTCACCTCGGAGTCTGCCAGACAGCGCCATGTTTCAAGGACAGCGGGGTTGGTTCTGCCGCAGCGTCAGCCAGGACCTGAGGCAATTCTGGGGTAGGAAGCTGGGTGGAAGGGGTGGGTTAGGTGGTGAGGGTAGCACACCTCCCCACTCTTGTGCCTTGGCCCGAATGTTCTTGCTAGCTTACTCTTTGCTCTTGCCTCCACAGTGGCCGAAGGAGGGACGATCAGTAATGTGAGGGCCGCTGACTTCTTGTTCAGCTGTGATGCTTCCCACCCAGACACGCTGAGGTACCTGAAGGCCACCTGGCAGTGCCTCTCGCATCCTGAAGAGCCAGGAGCTGGAGGTGGAAATTGAAGTCCACTCATAAATAGGGATGATCAGAACAGACTGGAAACGAGCAAGTTTTCAGTCTTAGATGTGGGGATAAAAATAGATAAACTTTCTTTTCTCCTTTCTGCCACACTAGCATGGCCCCCTACCTGGTCCCCCACTCAATTCTCCAGTTCCAACGTGTTCAGCTGTCTCTCCTCATTCCGAAGGCTCCTCCTATTCAATACGTTTAAACCACATTCCTGATCACCTCTCAGACCGGCACCAGGTCCTGCATTCTCAAGCTTAAAACCTTCGTAGTTTCTTTTGAATAACAACCTCCATTAATCAGTCAGTGACCAAACACCATGGATTGTACTCCTGTAAATGTTCTTAGCACTCGCTGTCATTACCTTAGTACACAGCCTAATTACCTCTTGCCCGGATTATCACGGTATTTTTCTGAGAAGGCGCTCAGCCTTCAACCTGTCCATCTGTGATCCTCCTGCATGTTGCTGTCTGATTATGTTTACGAAGCAGAAGCCTAATCACTGTCCTGGTTGTCCTGCTTCTCCACCCTGTACTCCCAGTCTCCTGGTTGCCTACAGATAATTCTCCCAACTTCCATTCATTTATTTTTGAAAGGTTGAACATATTATTGTTTATTTCATAACCTAAAACATTTCCTTTCTTTCTCCTAGAGTATATCAGAGCCTCGATTACACAGACGATAACGCTACAGTTTTTCATGCCTACTATCTCTCTGCAGTAGCTAATGCTGAAGTTAAAAATTCGGTGGTTTTAGGTCATTTTCTTCTTCCTCCTGCATGCCTGCAAGAAGGTTAGCAAAGATCATGCACCCAATCCCTGTTAGACAGCCAAATCCAGCTAAGTCACCCAACTATACTGATCTAAGTGGAAAAGCATGGCCTTTGGATCAGATTGTTTTGGGTCTATATTCTAGTTTTATTTGTTTATCCTTCATTCACGTATTCACTCACTGAAATCTTACTGTGTGCCAGGTTTCAACCTAGGTGCTGGGGATTCCATGGTGAATAACACACATGTAGATCTTGTCCTCATAGTGTTCCCTGGCTGGGAGCCAACACTTCCTACTTCTGTGACCTTTAGCAACTTCTTTCTAGTTGTTTTGAGGATAAAATGAGATAATCTAAGTAGTCTGATATGTGAGCATTCAATAAGATGTTCTTTGCTAGTTTTGAATCTTTTCATTATATTTCAGAACAATTTTTTCTGTTCTCTGATATTTAAAGATTTATGATGATGATAAATCCACATATTACTATTGTTCTTTATACTTTTGAGAGTACTTTCACATTAATTATTTCAGCAATGCTGTGAACTAAAGAGCAAGAAAATAAACTTCTTTTGAAATTTGTTCTTTTAGTTTTCCCTGATTGGAACACACTTTTTTATCCTGTTCTGTTCAAATCCTACCTACCTTGTGTGGGCTAACTCTAAATATCCCATTTTTGTAGGTCTTGCATTATCACCCAATTCTTGATGTGTATGTGTCCATCCATAGCAAGACAGATGGAAGCTAGTACAAATTCTTTGTGAGCAAAGTGTTAAAAAAAAAAAAACTTAAAAAAGATTTCTATAGAAAAATTTCAAAAACCCCAAAGATTGGGTTCCTTTCATAGTTAATGTCCTGATAGGACCTAGTTATAACAATAAATTGCTCTAAGTGGTTATATAAGTAAATGAATTAATAACTCCTGTCTTTGGGTCTAGCATCTTACATTAAAATGTATTTAAATTTTTTAAAACTGTCAGAAATGAAAACATGCTCTTTTAAAAAATGAAAACAATACATTATTATCCACCTAGACCAGTATTGTCTAGTAGAAGTATGAAGATGTAAATGTGAGCTATATATTAATTTTAAATTTTCTGGTATCCATATTAAAAAGAATAAAAAGTAAAATTAATTTTGAGAATATATTTTATTTAACCTAACACATCTAAAGTATTTTGATATGAAATAAATATAATGATTATTGATACTTTACATTCTTTTGTTTTACACTAAATCTTTGAAATTCAGTATTTATTTTATGCTTACAGCACATCTTGGTTTGAACTAGTGGCACATGTCAATAAGGTACCCACATGTAGCTAGTCTAGTGGCTACTACTAACTGGGGTGTCCAACCTTTTGGCATCTCTGGGCCATACTGGAAGAAGAAGAGTTGTATTGAGCCACACATTAAATATATAAGTACTAATGAAAACTGATGAGCAACACAAAGGTTTTAAGTAAGTTTACGATTTTGTGTTGGGCTACATTCATAGCCATCCTGGGTCGCATGTGACCCACAGGCCACAGGCTGGACACCCCTGAAGGAATGTTACCTTTTTGTGCTTGAATGGGCTACTGTGAAAACTTTTGAGATCTTTGAGTTAGGATGATTACATGGTCCTTTGACATACTGAGCACTATAGAATTTCTGCATTACCACGCCCAGTAGACATGCTTCTACTCTTTTTTTAGCAGAGTAAATTACTGAATTCTTAAGGACCTCTATTCTACAAATTCAGGAATTTTATAGCTCTTATTTTGATTGGACAATTGCCTTCTTTCTTAATGCTTGGCCTAAAGACACATATGTAATGAAGATGTATATTCCAGCAAAAAAAGTTTACTTCAGTGATTCTCACAATGCATTGGAATCATCTGGAAAATTTGTTAGAAATGGAAATTCCTAAGCTCATTCAATAAGAATCTACATTTTAAACAAGTATCTTAGGTGATTTTGATACAAGTGGAATAATGCTAGCTTAGAAATGTCAAACTCCTAGTAAAATTTAGAAAATTTTACGTTTACTTTTCTAAAAATAGTATTGGATTTGTTTTCCCTACCACAGAAATAAGAAGAAAAATTGGTAACTTTATTTGGGAACAAGACCAACATTTTCTGACAGAAAAGGTAAGAGTAAAATAAGATACTTAATAAGAATCTACGGTTTCCAAAATTTTTGAAAGCAATGTAATTTTAAGAATGTTTACCTGTGACATGTTAGCACCAATGATCCAGATTAAGGAATTTAAAGGCCATGCTTTTATTGTACAATATCTGATTTGACATTGGTTTTATACTAGTAATTAGTAATATTGAAATATTTTGTATGAATAAAATTACTCATATAACTTGAAAATTTGCTTCTCTCAGTAATACTAAGGGAGTAATAGTTGTACAGCATATATTAGTTCTTTACTGCCAGTGTAGATTCTGAATGATTAATTACTGCGTTGAGCCATTTGTTAAATGTTTTGAATAACACCCCTCAATAAATGTGTATAATACTAAATACATTTTGCCATCCTACTTCAAATTTGCCTGTACTTTTTGACTTTAGTAGCCAAATTTGGGATACTTTGAACATAAAAAATAATGATGACAGTAACGGATTATAAAACATCCATGATTCTACAGTGATACTTTAAAGCCTAAAGAAAAAAAGGAAGAACAGAGGGAAGGAAGAGAGGAAGGAAGGCAGGAAGGAGTAATGAAAGGAAGGAAGAGGTGGGGTAAGAGAAATTTTCCTTACAGAATAGCAGCTGGTAAATACACAAAGAATGATGGAATAGAAAAATCTCCATTTTACCACTCCCAATAAAATAATTGATTTAGGCAAGTGTCATTAATGGATTTTAAAACTATGATCTTAAATGATCACCCCATAGATTACCTATTATAAAGATAAGCCATGTCACGGGGTGGCAACTGTGCAGACCCAGTGAGGCCGCACAAGGCGGCTGGCTGACCAGGTGACCTCACATTCACGCGTGCAGATAATCCAGGCGAAGGGGAAGCGGTGGAGGGGACCGGAATCCAGGAGAGAGAGGAGCAGGCGCCATTGTTCCCTCTCGGACCCTGCCCCCACATACAGCATCACAACTGGACTGCCCCGCCCTGGGGAAACACCAAAGACTCCGCCCTTCACTACGTAACAGCAGAGACCAGACCAAAAACAAAACCAAAAAAAAACCACCAAAAATGGCTCAAACTGGAGAACAAATGAAAGCTCCAGAGCCAATTCCTCTAAGCGACAAAGAAATAGCTAACCTATCAGATGCACAGTTCAAAGCCCTGGTGATCAGGATGCTCACAGAATTGGTTGATTTTGCTCACAAATTAGATGAAAAAATGCAGGCTACAATACGTGAAATGAAGGAAGATGCATGGGGAACCAATCGAGCTGGGAGGAAAACTGGGACTCAAATCAATGGAGTGGACCAGAAGGAAGAAAGAAACAACCAAAAAGAAAACAAGGAAGAAACAAGAATTCAAAAAAATGAGGAGAGGCTTAGGAACCTCTGGGACATCTTTAAACATCCCAACATCCGAATTATAGGGATTCCAGAAGGGGAAGAAGAAGAGCAACAAGTGGAAAACTTATTTGAACAAATAATAAAGGAGAACTTCCCCAATCTGGCAAAGGAGATAGACTACCAGGAAGTCCAGGAAGCTCAGAGAGTCCCAAAGAACTTGGACCCAAGGAGGAACACACCAAGGCACATCATAATTACATTAGCCAAGATTAAAATGAAGCAGAGAATTCTAGAAGCTGCAAGGGATAAGGGGACAGTTACCTACAAAGGAGTTCCCATCAGACTGTCAGCTGATTTCTCCAAAGATACCTTGCAGGCAAGAAGGAGCAGGAAAGAAGAATTCCAAGTCATGAAAGGCAAGGACCTACTACATCCAAGATTGCTCTATCCAGTGAAGCTGTCATTTAGAATGGAAGGGAAGATAAAGTGCTTCTCAGATAAGGTCAAGTTAAAGGAGTTCATCATCACCAAGTCCTTATTCTATGAAATGTTAAAGGGACTTATCTAAGAAAAAGAAGATAAAAAATATGACAGTGAAAAGACAGCAAACTCACAGCTATTAACAACCACACCTAAAACAAAAGCAAACAACTAGAACAGGAACAGAACCACAGAAATGGAGATCACATGGAGGGTTATCAACAGGGGGGTGGGAGGAGGAGAGAGGGGGAAAAGGTACAGAGAATAAGCAGCATAGACGGTGGGTAGAAAATAGACAGGGGGAGGGCAAGAATAGTGTGGGAAATGTAGAAGCTAAAGAACTTATGACACATGGACATGAACTAAAGGGGGGGAATGTGGGTGGGAGGGGGTGTGCAGGGTGGAGGGGAATGAAGGGGGGAAATGGGACAACTGTAATAGCGTAATCAATAAAATATATGAAAAAAAGAGATAAGCCACGTACCTTTAGACTGGAGAGATCTATCAGACACTACCTTAACCAACTAATAAAATTTAGCATCACCAATACTGAAACAACCTCTCATTATGTTCAACTTGATATAATATAATGAAAAGTTCAGAATATTATGTATGTAATGTTCAAAATGCTTAAGCTGAATCTAATTATGAATATACAAGTGCTTCTAGAACATTGGAAATATCACAAAATAACTAGCTGGCTAGGCTCTTTAAAACAATGTCATTTTTAAAAAAGGCAGGAAGACTCTTTTAGATTAAGAGACATAACTAAATGTGATGTATAAACTTTGATTGGATTCTAGATTTTTTTTTAAAGGATTAAAAAGCCCTGGCTGGTGTGGCTCGGTTGGTTTGAGCATCATCCCATAATCAAAAAGTTGAGAGTTTGATTCCTGGTCAGGTCACATACCTAGGTTGCTGGTTTGATCTCTGGCCTGGGAATTTATGAAACTGGGTCCAGACCATGTGGGAGGCAAGCAATCGATGCTTCTCTCTCACATCAATGTTTCTCTCTCTCCCTTCCTCTCTCGAAAAGGAATGAAAAAATGTCCTCAGGTGAGGATAAAAAAGCCATTTTGGGAACAACTGGGAAATTGTAAATATGGACTGTATACTAGGTGATATTGAATTAACGTTAATTTTCTTAATTGTGATAGTGGTATTATAAAGATAAAAATATTTTTAAGAATGTGCATGCTAAATATTAAGGAGTAAAATATCATAATATCTGCAAATACTTTCAAGTGGTCCAGAAAAAATAAAAATTGATAGAGAGAAGGAATGCAGGGTGGTAAAAACGTTAACATTTTGTGAATCTAAGTGAAAGATGTATAGTACTTACAGTATTATTTTTAACTTTTGGTAAATTTAAATTTTTTCAAAATAAAAAGGGAGAAAGTCTTTATAATATAATATATCTAAAACCAAACAATTTAGTTACACATTTTGTACTCCTTTTATTAATTTATATTTTCTTTTCAAAGTATCAATATCTGAAAATACTAGTTCTTGTATTTTCTTTGTCTATGTTGTACAAAGGACCTAAATATTTAATCCTTAACTTGTCACAGTGCTTCCAGGGACATGAAGAGTGAATAGAATGGTTATTATTTGGCAGTAATTATTGAGTGTACCAGAACTCTAGAGCTAAAAAGTCCTTAAAGATTGTTAATTTAATCATTCAGTTTTAGAAATGAGAAAACTGAGGTAAAGAGAAGTAAATATTTCTCTAGGTTCACATAGTCAAATATTATTAGCATAGTGAAACAAAATTTTCTCAGCTCCAACCCAGTCCAGTGTTTTTTCTACTAAAGTTTAGTAGAACATGCCTGCTATACTATTGACTGGAGACTATTGGCACTAGAAATTGTCTGATTATATAATAAAGGATTTTGTTAATTCTTTCAAAATATTGATTGATATTGAATATCAGCCAATTATAATGTAATTATAATATATATAACTAGAAGGTACTTCACTGAATGGCAACAAGGGCAAATCTGGAAAGTAATTTGGAGGAACATTATTATTATTCAAAGTGGATTTGTGACCTAAATATAGAAATTTCCTAATGGCATACTAAGTAAATATAGTAGGTGATAGCTACCAGTATCTGAGTTACTTTCACGTAATCTTTTTGGAAAAGCTTAGTATACACTTAGTCCTTTTGTAACTTCATAGCTAAATACTTCACTTCGATTTTGAAAGGGAAAATTTATTCAGCTTCATATTTTTGATTTGTAGCTCACAGGCAACCTAGGAATCTTCAATTAAAAAATTTTAAGATAGTTTAATGACATTTTTTGTTTTCCCATATTTAAAAAAATACAAAGTTAATATGATGACATTATAGAAAATTTTAAAAATTGAAAAAGAATAAAATTGGTCAAAAGTTTTACTATCTATTACAACCACAGCTGATATTTTAAAAATTCTGTTCTTTCTTTATGCATTTCTAAAAATAAAGAGTTTAATTATGTGTGCATGTACAAAATTTTAAGTTTTTCCCACCAAACTAGATTGAATGTATATAAGTATATAAATATGTTTATGACTGTTAATATATATTGCCAACATACTCTTTTATTAAGAAATTATTGATTGGATCATTGGTGTGCTGATTTTTAAAAAATAGATTTTATTTATTTTCAGAGAGAGGGGGAGGCAGAGATAAAGAGAGGAAGAGAAACATTGATCAGTTCCCTCTCACACACCCCCAACTGGGGCAACCCAAGCATGTGCCCTCACCGGGAATTGAACCTACAACCTGTCAGTTCCCAGGTGGGTGCTCAATCCACTTAGCCACACCAGCTGGGCAGTGTGCTGATTTTTAAAAATGTGATTTCTCTTGCTATCCACAGCATGATGAAGTAACACCAAATGAAATAAACGCTCTTAAGGAAAGCAGTGAACTAGCCACAGATCACAAAACAGAATTATCCAAAAGGTATTGAATTCGGATACTTCAGTGATATTCAATTCAATGTAGACATCTTTGAGCATTGACTATGTACTTATCTCGTTTAATTTTCAGTCTTTTTATGAGATTGTATTATCATTATCATAGAAAAAGAGATTTAGGATTACATAGATGGTAATTTGCCCAAAGTCTTCTATTAAGTGAGGGGAAGCAAGATTTGAACTGGGTCAGTCAAATTCTAGAGCCCATGCATTTAACTACTCTGCTAGACTAACCTTGCAGAAAAGAAACTAGAATTTTATCTATACTATGATTACTATCACATTAAAAAATATTTTAATAAGAAGAAACTATATTAAATATTAGCAATAATTTTATTAGGATTGGAAGTTCTGAGTGATTTATCCCTCTCTTTTCAAAATTGTTTGCAGTGTGATTACTTTGGTTTAAGAAATTTGTTAGGGCCAGTCTATGAGAATCTTCCTTGTTGCAGGCTTATTTGTTACCTAGTCCTAATTTCATATTTTCTAGTTCAGTGGTCTGAAATATTCATAGGGAACATTGGTCCTATGAAAGTCTGGTGTTTGGCTACTGAAGTAAAAGTGAGCAATAGTAGTTGCCTTTCTTCAATATAAATATGATACGTTTAATTGATATAGTTTTTTCCATTTTAAGTTTTTCTCCCATAATCTTTCTGACACTTTTAATACCTGTTATTTTGGCTTGTTACTATTTGATGTAAGCTGTTATCTGACTTAACATAAAGTTCTGTGTTCAATTATATTTAGTAAACCACTACTTCGTAGTCCTGTGACTTCTAGATATTCTACCACTTAAGTTTGAGATTCCATATGTTAGATCTTTTGGGTCTCTATGTGTACCATTCTTATGAATTTATTTGTTATGCATTTTGAGATAAGGAACTGGTAAGGAGAGGAAGAAAAATAAGAATATAAGAGATGAGACCATGAAGGTATTCTTAAGGGATGGATAGAAGAGAGAACAGTTATCCTAAGTGACCTTGTAAGAGACAGGTAGAAAATAGAAATAAAAAATGACTCCCAGTGACTCACTTGACTAGGAAAGATATAAGATATAATCTTTATTTAAGAAACAGTTGTCCTGCAAAGCACAGAAGCCATAAAAGAAAAGATTGGTAAATGTGACTACAAAAAATATTTTAAACTTGTACATGGCAATAAAAGTACTATAAACCAAGTCAAAAGAAAAATATACACTGGGAAAAACATTTGAAAAAGGCTAGTTTCTTTAATATACAAAGAGGGTTTACAAATCTGGGGAAATCTCTACAATCCAATAGTAACAGAATTAGACAAAGGATATTAACAGACACCTTCAGTGGGTGTGGGCCTAGAGCCTTTTCTTTGTGAAACCACCAGAGGGTGCAGTACAAACACACATAAAATACACTTTGAACTTTTGAGGCATTTAATTTCGTTGGCCTACTACTAGTATTGAACACTAGATGGTGATCTAGTTATTGAGTACTTGTTAAATTACAGGACTTGGAAGCTCAGCATTTCACAATAATTCATTTAATTTTCACAACCTTATAAGGTAGATAAATCTTATATAAATCTTATCTACCTTATAAGATAGATAAATAATATTAGCCCCATTTTACAATTGAGGAAACAAGTTAGAGAGCAAAATAATTCGCCCAATATTATTTAAGTAATGAAGCTGAATTTAAAACCAAGGCTAGCTAGCTGATTCAGAGTTCAAACTCTTAATCACTATGCTGTTTCCCTTCCTAATATGTTCCGAAAATCTATAGAAAGTTGCATGGATTTTTGTTTATTTTTCTTGTTTTTCATTATAGTAATTTTATTATTATGAATATAATGCATGCAATTTGTCAAAATAGAAAATACAAAAAAGAATAAAGAAAATTTAAATTACCATAAACAATCTCACTATTTAGAGATAATCGCCATCAACATTAGTACATTTCTTGCTAGTTTTATACAAGTACACGCATTAAATAAAGTTTATATCGATTGCGTATATAGTCTGTCTCTTGATTTTCCGTTTAGTGTTTTATGGGCAGTTCCTCATTTTGAAAAGCCTTATTTGGTATTATGATTTGTAATGGTTGTATATGGTATTTTGGAGATTATTATGCTAAGAGAAATAAGCCAGTCAGAGAAAGACAAATACTATGTGATCTCACTTGTATGTGGATTCTAATGAGCAAAATAAACTGATGAACAAAATAGAACCAGAGGCATGGATACATGGAACAGACTGACAGACCTCAGAAAGGAGAGAGATGGGCGGTGGGGCTGAATAGAAGAAGGTGAAGAGATTAGCCAAAGAATGTATATGAAAGCACAGACAGTAGTGTGGTGAAGGCTGGGGTGGGCAGGGGCTGGGTGGGTGTGGGCAAAGGGATCAGGGGATATGGGAGACATTTGTAATAGTGTCAATAATAATAAAAAGTTTTAAATTATTTACAAGTTTTTTCTCTTATGGCACCTTCATCAAAATCTTTTAAAAAATAAATCTCACCGGCCAAGAGGGAGGCGTAGGTGGACACACTGTGCCTCCTCACACAACCAAAATTAAGGACAACAAAAATTTAGAAACAAGAAAACAATCTCAACTGATAGAAAATTGAACTGTACGGAAGTCCAACAACCATTCATCCAGACCAGTAAGAGGGGTGGAGCAGTGGCAGGAAAAAGTGGAGGTGCGGACCCGGGCCCACAGGCAGCAGTGGCTGGCATATCCCAGGTGTGCAGGTGGTGGCTAGCAGACCCAAGGCACACAGGTGGCAGCTACGGACCCCAGGCATGGGGTAGCAATGGTGCAGATCCAGTGAGGCCACACAGGGTGGCTGACTGACTAGGTGGTCCCACATTCGCACACAGATAATCCAGGCGAAGGGGAAGCAGTGGAAGGGAGTGGAATCCAAGAGAGAGCAGAGCAAGCACCATTGTTCCCTCTTGGACCCCGCCCCCACATACAGCGTCACTACCCAGCAACTGGGCTGCCCTGCCCTGGGGAACACCTAAGGTCCACCCCTCACTACATAACAGTGGTGACCAGACAAAACAAGCAAGCAAACAAACAAACAAACAAAAACCAAAATGGCTCAAACAGGAGAACAGATCAAAGTCCCAGAGCCAATTCATCTAAGCAACAAAGAGACAGCCAACCTATCAGATGCACAATTCAAAGCCCTGGTGATCAGGATGCTCAGAATTGGTTGATTTTGCTCACAAATTAGATGAAAAAACGAAGGCTACAATACGTGAAATGAAGGCAAAGTCACAGGGAACTAATAGAGATGGGAGGAAAACTGGGACTCAAATCAATGGAGTGGACCAGAAGGAAGAAAAAAACAAACAAACAGAGAAGAATGAAGAAACAAGAATTCAAAAAAAAGAGGAGAGGCTTAGGAACTTCCAGGACATCTTTAAACATCCCAACATCCGAATTATAGGGATTCCAGAAGGGGAAGAAGAAGAGCAACAACTGGAAAACTTATTTGAACAAATAATAAAGGAGAACTTCCCCAATCTGGCAAAAGAGATAGACTACCAGGAAGTCCAGGAAGCTCAGAGAGTCCCAAAGAACTTGGACCCAAGGAGGAACACACCAAGGCACATCATAATTACATTAGCCAAGATTAAAATGAAGCAGAGAATTCTAGAAGCAGCAAGGGATAAGGGGACAGTCACCTACAAAGGAGTTCCCATCAGACTGCCAGCTGATTTCTCCAAAGAGACCTTCCAGGCAAGAAGGGGCTGGAAAGAAGTATTTGAAGTCTTGAAAGGCAGGGACCTACATCCAAAATTGCTCTATCCAGCAAAGGTGTCATTTAGAATGGAAGGGAAGATAAAGTGCTTCTCAGATAAGGTCAAGTTCAAAGAGTTCATCATCACCAAGCCCTTATTCTATGAAATGTTAAAGGGACTTATCTAAGAAAAAGAAGATAAAAAATATGACAGTGAAAAGACAGCAAACTCACAGCTGTTAACAACCACACCTAAAACAAAAGCAAACAACTAGAACAGGAACAGAACCACAGAAATGGAGATCATATGGAGGGTTATCAACAGGGGAGTGGAGGAGGAGAGAGGGGGAAAAGGTACAGGGAATAAGCAGCATAGATGGTGGGTAGAAAATAGACAGGGGGAGGGCAAGAATAGTGTGGGAAATGTAGAAGCTAAAGAACTTATGACACATGGACATGAACTAAAGGGGGGGAATGTGGGTGGGAAGGCGTGTGCAGGGTGGAGGGGAATGATGGGGCAGAAATGGGACAACTGTAATAGCATAATCAATAAAATATACTAAAATGCAAAAATTAATCTCTACTTTTAAAGATAATTTTCTTAACGTAATTTACAGTATAATAAGATATGAATATTTTTAAAGGCCATGATGCCTACTGTTAGTTGCTTCCCACAAAAGTACAAATTTAAATTACCACGAGTGTTGGTCTCACTACATCCTCATCATTATATTGTCTTAATAAGCCTTATACTAATTTAATAGATGAAAATGCCATCTTGTTTTAATTTGTATTTTTCTTTGATTACTAATAGGCTTGAATTTTTTGGAATTTATTAGAATTTTATATTTTATATTAAAATTTTTGTGGCATTTCTGGTTCCTATTCTTTCTCCATTTTCTATTGGGGGGTCTTACTGTTTTTCTTATCAACTTATCTGACATCTTTGTATAATAACTATATTGTATTTTTGTCAGTTTGTCACATTATATCCTGAGTTTGTTCTCTGGTTTATACTTCTTCAGAAATACAAGTTTTAAATTTTTACATCATTTAATTAATCACTTCTCCTTTATAATTCCTCTTATTGCCTTTACCTTAAGAAAAGTCCTTTCCCATTCAGAGATCAAATAGGTTTTTAATTATGTAGATATTTATTTTGGTATAAAATAATAGGTGAAGGTCTAAATTTATTTTTGTTTTGCAAATAAGAAATTTCCACCAGTTTTTTGAAAAATAAATCTATTTCAACTGATGTGTGATTTCCCTTTGTCATATGTTGTTTTTATGTATATGGAGATCTGTATACCTAAAAGACTGTTTCATTCCACTAACTGTGAATCTATTTTTATATCAGTACAGTATTCTTTTAAGTTAGATAATTTTATTTCAGTATTTTAATACATTAAAGGTAAGTCCCAAATTCCCTTTCCTTAACGCTTCATGCCTACTTGATATTTTTCTATTTTCAAATTTTAATTACTTTTAATAGGTAACATATGCACATGGTTCAAAATTCAAGATATACAAAGGAGGATACTATGAAATTAATTAGCAAGCCACTTTCCTTCCAGAGGCAATCTATATTATCAGTTTCTTATATGCATATACTAGCAAACTTATATAAATATTCTTTAATTTCTCCTTTTCTGCACAAAAGTAATACACTGCATTTCATTCATTTGTGATGCAACAGTGCCACTGTGTTTTAATTACTTATAATATGATTTAATATCTAGAACTAGTTCCTCCTCCTTATACTTTTTCAAGTTTTCTTAACTATTTTTTCTAAATTTGTCCATCTGATTTTTACAACCACTTTGTTCATATTTTTTAAAAAATACCTGTTGTTAACTTTTAGTGACATTAACAAAATTTTATAGATTAACTTAGGGACAATATTTTTGAGGCCAAATCTTCCTATTTGAGAAAAGTAGTGCTCTTTTCTTCCATTCGTTCATGTTTTCTTTTGTGTCTCCTAAGGAACATTTTCATATTTTCTTTATATAAATCATGTACTTCTTTTAAGATTATTCCTAGGTATGTTTTTCATTCTATTACAAATTTAGTCGTGCCTCCTATTAGAACTTCTTACATGTTGTTCAGGTGAATTTTAGAATTATTTTTTTATCTTAAGCTCAAAAATCTTTTTGAGACTTTATTGAGAATTGTGTTAAACTTCAATTTCAGAAGAATTTCTGTCTTTATAAATTTTAATAGTCTTATCCAGGAGAATGCTTTTGGTTTTCCTTTATTTTTGTCTTCTATATCTCAGCAAAGTTTTTTATTTTTCTACCCATGAAATCATAAATTTCTTATTATGGTTGTTCCTAAATTTTAATGTATTTCATTGCTATTGTAGATTTCTTCCACTTTATTTTGTATTAGTTATTGCTGTTATACAGGAAAGTTATTGATTTGGATGTATTTGTTTTATATTGACCCACTTGGAGTCTAAGATTCAGCTGATTCTCTTAGCTTTTCAGGGTGACCAGTCACATCATTTGTTAATAATGAAAGTATTGCTTCTTCTGTCTCACTAAATAGCTCTTCTGTTTCTTTTTCTCCCCTTCGCCATCTCCTGTTGCTTGGCCAGAAATTTTAGAGTCATGATAAATAATAAAAAAATGATAATGTTATCCTTGTTTAATCCCCAGTGTTCTGGGGCACCACTATTTTGCTTTATTTTATATTATTTATTTTTTATTTTGCTTCTAACTGAGCTATAGTTAGTTTCTTTTAGAAGAGTTTAGAGGAAATCTTGTTCTAAACAAATTTAAAATAAATCCGGTATTATCACTCAGTATAATTTTAGATTTTTAGGAAAATAATAAATTTAAGGATGATCCAGTTTTTATTATGAAGTTTTTAAATTGTCATACAATTGTTTAGTTTTACATATAATCTAAATATAGTAAGCATTGTTATTTGGTGCAGTTAGAAAATAGGATATTTTAGTTGGAAACTGCTTAGCTCTTTAAAAAGTATAATGTAATTAATTATACTATACAATCACACTCAGAATAATTTAAGTTTTTTTCTTTTTAACTCAGAAGTCACTTCAGAATCTTACTGTAACTCTTGATTCTCCCAGACATCATTTTTATTTTAAAATATAGAAGGACTAGGTAATAGAGTTCCAATTACTTGAACACTGAATAACAGAAAGTGCTGTGATTGCCCTGGCTAGGTGGCTAAGTTGGTTGGAGTGTTGTCCTGGACACCCAAAGGCTATGGGTTCAATCCCTAGTCAGGACACATACCTAGGTTGCAGGTTCAATCCCTGGTCAGAGTGTCTACCAGAGGATGTTTCTGTCTCAGTGCTGTTTCTCTCTCCCCCTTCCTCTCTCTCTTTAAAATCAAATTAAAAAATGCTATGATTATTTAAAATAGAGCCTACTATGCTCTTCTTTTGGCATATTTAACATTGCATATTTTATCTACTTTTAAAATATTGTTAAGTCACTGTGCATTCAAGAATACTGAGTAAAAGACTTAGGCATCTATATAACTCAATAAATACTTGTTTCGTGAAGTGGCTAAGAGAATAAAAAATATCTACATGGGCCTTTATATTACCTAGACACACAAAAGGAGTTGTTAACACTTAACATTTTTACCCAATTAAGGCTCAAATCTGATCAAAGAGCAATTTGATTACTATGTATATTGCTTGGAATAATTTCTCACTTGTAAAACAAGTCCAAAAATAAATATAAATATTGCTTGGAATAATTTCTCACTTGTAAAACAAGTCCAAAAATAAATATAAATGTAATTTTCTGTATGTTTGAATTTACAGCACACAAAAGGATTTTATAAGGACTCCAATTGTAGAAAAGCAGATGTACTTTCCTCTTCAGAATTATCCAGTGAACAACATGGTAACAGGTAATTTAAAATAAAATTTAGAGTAAACTCAAGCAGGGAAGAAACAAGGGAATATTTTATACAATAAAGCTGCTATTGTACTAGCTTAGCAGTAGAACCCCCTCTATTATACATGCTAATAGAGAAGATTTGCACATTAAATACATTAAGTTGCAGAACTGACCAAAAGAGAGCCCCATATTTTCTGTGTTAAAGTGCTAGTCTATAGGTAGGGTGAAGACATGTCCCAGTTTACACAGACATTCCCATTTATGCCTATTGTCTTAGTATTAGTTTTTACTCTCTAGTGTCCCAGTTTAGAAGAAAAATTGTATGGACAGCCCTCATCACAGTTTCCTCTGAGAATCTGATGAAACATAGGTCGCTTTCCCTAGTACACACACACACACACACACACACACACACACACACTTACCAACTTTACGTATAATTTAAAAAGGCTCATATACGCCTAGAAGATCATTCATGGATCATTCAAGTGTCCACGGACTCCGTATTTGGGTTTCATAGTGCTGGACAGAAAAGACAGCTAACTGAAGCTGACATTGAGAGGATGGAACCAAAGAAGCAGTTGAATAGTGGCCACTGGGATTTGGATAGTGCTAAACGAGGTGGATATTTGAATACTTGATCTGGGTAGTATTCAGTGAGCCACTGGTAATTTTAAAAATAGAGTTTTAAAAAAATTGTTTTCAGAACAGCAATTTCAAAAGTATGGGTTTTTGAAATTTTACTTAAAACATTTATATATTTATTTTTCCCTTTATTTAGCAGTGTCAAAACTATCTCCACAATAATCTTCAAAACTGCTACAATAAACCATTTCAGATCCATAAATGTTCTAGCCTTCTTATACTTACAGGAATATTTTTATTATTGTAGTTGTTATTACTATAGCCATTATTTTTAAAATTTCTATCCTCACACACATCTTTAGAAACTTCATACAGTATATATATGCAATTAACTAGACATTAATATTTTCTGCACTAGTTTATTTTACACAGGAAATAGCCATTAGGCAAATATTATGAACCATAGGGTAATAGGTGTTATCACTAATGTAATAATAGTGCTTCCAGGTATTTTCTGAGATAAATCACTATGATTAAAATATCTTTAAAAATAGTACTAACCAATTTTATATGATTGAATTAATGGTTAATTTATTAACTGTGAATTTATTATTTATTATTAGAAACAACCAAACTATATGCATAGATAACATGTTAATGGTGGTGGTGTCCTAAATTCAATAGTTCACCCTGGCTGGTGTGGCTCAGTGGATTGAGTGCTGACTCGCATACCAAAAGGTTGCCAGTTTGATTCCCAGTCAGGGCATATGCTTGGATTGCAAGCAAGGTCACCAGTTGGGGACATGCAAGAGGCAACCTATCGATGTGCACAGGTTTCTCTCCTTTTCTTTCTCCTTCCCACCTCTCTCTAACAATAAATAAGTAAATAAATAAATAAATGGAAAACACTAAATTTAATTGTTTTTTTCATACAGGATTTACTTTTAAATTAAGTTTCGCTTTCAATATAAACCACAAATACTTATGTTACATATTAAATGTAATCATTGAGCCCTGGCTAGTGTGGCTTAGTGGATCGAATGCCAGCCTGCAAACTAAAAGATCGCTGGTGGCATTCCCAGTCTGAGCACATACCTGGGTTGTGGGCCAGGTCCCCTGTAGAGGGCGTGTGAGAGACAACACATGTTGATGTTTCTTTCTCTCTCTCTTTCTCCCTTCCCTTCTCTCTCTAAAAATAAATAAATAAAATATTTAAAAACAATAAATGTTATCATTTAGATAAAAAAATTGCTATGAAGTTATATTGCTTAAAATGGTTGAGTCCATAAGTAAGTTCTCCCTATTCTAGGTGTTCTTTCTGCTACTCATATCTATTTCAGATTATTTATGACATCAAAATTACTCATACCAATAACCTTTGTTGACTAAGCAATAATATCAATTTTCCCATTAATTTTTTTATTAAAAATATTATCTCAGGCACTCTCCCTCTTGGGAGCACACCCATGCCTTTCCCTGCTCCCTCTTCTTTCTCCACAGGCATGCATCTCCTAAACTCTAAGGGTGCCCCTGAGACTTGCAACAAGGAGATCAATGGGCAGTGGCAGCTTGTCCTGAACCTGTCTCCAAGATCTTGTTTTCTCTGACTTTCTAGAGAGCTAAAGCAGCCCAGCGCATGCTCTCCTGTTGCTTCTTCTTTCCTAAGCCTTTCCTAAGCTTTTCCCCACTTTTAGTAAATGTATTCTCAAAATTAAAAAATATATATATTATCTTAATGTTAGTGAAACCGAAAAATACACCAGCGTTTGGGCTGCCTGTCACTGCCAAACCCAATAAACAAGGACAGTGATTGAATCTTTATGGGTGATTTATTCAGATGGCTGGTGATCAGAGAAGATGGCAGGTTCATACCCTAACCGACCATCTTCCTTTTTCTTTCAAGGAGGAGGTTTTTACAGCAGGGAATAAACAAGGTGTGGTGACGGGTTTTGAAATTCAGGGAGGGTCAGGTAGAAGAAACTGCAACATTCCTGTCCTGGGTGGTTAGCTGTTCCCAGGGGCAGGTGGTTGTTTACCCCTCCCTGAAACACAATGGCCTGGATGCCTCCACTTGTCCCCAGGCGGTAATCTTTAGCAGTGCCCCAGGAGGTCTGCTATTTTCCCAGGAGCCAGGGTGGGCCTTATCTCTAGTTTCTTAAACAAAAGTTTTAACATATATATTAGTTGCTAGGCTTATAACTATTTACCTTAAACTAAAATTTTTCAACTCTTAAGTGCCCTATCATTAGCAGTGTGGGAAAATGTTTCTTACTGTATTAGGAAAGATGAAGTGTTTGCGCCATTAGTAGCTAGTTGTATAGTTCTGGGTGATTATACTCTAAGCCAGACGCACACTTTCCTTTTTTTTTTTTTTTTTTTTTTTGGTCTAGATACTTTAATGTTCCATCCCAACCCTGACATCACACTCTTAAAAGTCAAAATGGTAATTAAGTACCTATATTTTAAAAGGAGTTAGAAGGTTGGGGGTAGCAGGTAAGGGGTTAAGAAGGGTGTTCCTTGATAATTATCAAGTGTCATGAAGAATTTTCTCACTGGTATTATTTCTTCTTTTATATGAAATGTAAGAGATTTTAGCTCTAAAAAACCAAATACACTGAAAATCAGATAGTATGATGTGATTTCAAATATATACATTTTTTTTTATTTTGTAGACTATATATCTATTGATGCCATGAAGAAATTTCTTGGGGAGCTACATGACTTTATTCCTGGAAGTTCAGGATATTTGGCATACCATGTTCAAAATGAAATTAATTTGTCTTCTATTAAAAATAAGTTGAAGAGGAAATGTTAAGTTAAATTATCCTTATGTTTGGGCATTTATTTTTTATAAAATATTATCAAAGATGTGCATAATTTTAAATTCTCCCATTGGGACACAGTTGTGGGAAAATGGGGATGATTTCTTGTTCTTCCTCAAAAATATGTCTTTAGGAAATTCAGAATCATTTTTCTCTGTATTTTGACATTTGGGCTGGATTTTTTCCCCAGCTTCTAACACATGTCTACAAATTCTGAGTGTACAGTTGTTACGGAGTAATCGTCATCGAAACATGCGATAAGAAGTCTCAATCTCTCTTTGTCTCTCTCTGTCTCTGTCTCTCCCTCTGATCCTCTTTTGGCTTTAACATTCTATTATACATATTTTTCTAGGTTCAACGATGTGAATGTAAAATGTATGATAATGTATGATTCTGGTTATCTTATTTTGATTAAAACTTAGAATGCTATAGTTGAATTCTGAATTACTGTTTCTGACTTGAAAATATGAAGTAAAACATTTTAATAACTCAGACTTCGTGTGTGGACAATTTCTGATAGTGTAGCAGAAGTGATTTGTTGGGAACCACCCTGCCTGGTTTCAGAAGCGATAATCCCCATGGCTAAGGCTGAGTAAAGGACCTTGGGACCATAAGCCACTAAGGAGACAAAGGTTATCTCCCAAAGTTTATGTCCCCCAGTCCCAGCAGGGGACACATGAGAGGCAACTGCACATTGATATTTCTCTCCCTCTCCCTCTCTCCTACCCTTCCCCTCTAAATATAAATAAATAAATAAATAAAAATCTTAAAAGACCACTATTGGCAGTTCAGGTTTTAAAAATAATTATGCACTATTTATAAAAGACATTTAAATGTAAGAATGTTGAAATGTTGATATATATATATATATATTTTGTATACAGATGCGGACACTGCCCTCAGTGTCTGCATCATTATGGATGAAATAAGGTATACACATGGACTACGGAGTCCAGTGGAGGAAAAAGGACAGCATGGCTTTTCTCTCAAGGGGAGCAAAAGCCTACGGCCTCCACCATGACTGCCTTTATTAGGTTTCTGGTCACATTACATGATGGTCCTCATTTACTACACACAGGTTCGCTATAGATGGTTACCTTTTACAGACAACAAAGGAGCCAATGCAGCTAATCACATCACAGAAGAAGGACATTAGCAAATGAAAAGGGAAAAGTGGTTGAGCCAGTTACACTCCATACTGGGGAGTTTTAGCATGGATTTTAGGAAGTTACAGGAAGCACTTGCTATCTCAATTCTATTGAGATTCAAGGTGAGGGAGTTTTAGCAATTCAGGGTGAGGGAGTTTCAGCAAAAGCAAGACTCAAAGTGGCTTAGGCACATTGCAAACCTGATTTCCCACGAGAGAACCTATCTGTGGGTGTGGGTCCTGTGCATCTCCAAGTGGGAGCTAGGCCCACGCCGCATAGAAGGGTCTCCCACAGTATACATATATACACATATGTATCTAATATATAATGTAAGGATCTTGAAATATTGGAAGTAAAAGAATGGAAAAGCCTATAACATGCAAACACTAACCAAAAGAAATCTGATGTAATTATATAATATCAGAAAAAGTAAACTTTAAAGTAAAAGCATTACTAGAAATAAGGAGGAATACTTGGCAATGATAAAAGGTTATCTCCCCCAGGAAGATACATAATACAATTCTGAATAACTTAGCCTCAAAATATGTAAATTGAAAGTTTACAGAACTAAACTAGGAGAACTAGGCAAATATAAAATCGTATTGAGAAATTTTCAATATACTTATCTCAGTAATTTACAGAAAACAAAACAAATCATTAAGGGTATGGATTTGGACATATTGATACAAACTAAGGAAGTTGACTTAATTGACATATGTGGAACATCCCACTCAACAATTACAGTTGTTAATGGAACATTGAAACAAAACAATGTTCTACATAATTATTGCTACATTACAAATTAACCTTAGATATAGAACTCAAAGTCGTAGTTTATTATCTCTCGGGGTCCTGTGGTCCATAGCTCAGATAGGCAGTTTTCACCTAAGCTCTCCTATGTGAGTGCAGTCTCCACTAGACTACATATCCAAGATGGCAACATTAGTCACATGTCCTGGCACCTTGGTGCTCCTTGGCCTCTTTTTCTCAAGATATTTCATCCTCTAGGGTCTTTCCACATGGTTTATGTCTTTCACAGCATAGTGGTCTCAGAGCAGTCACACTTCTTACATGGTGGCCGCCTTCTAAGAAGCTAGAGGCAAAAGCTATTGGGCCAGCTACTTTCTCTCGGTTAGTTATAAGGCTGCCCACATTCAAGGGGATGGAAACATAGACTTCTCCACCCCTCTGCCTTGATGTGCAAGTGGCAAAATCACTGAGCAAAAGATCATGTGGCATTGGAAATACTGTTGTGGCCATTTTGGAAAATGTAACCTTTTACAGACTTTAGAAAATATCATCTGCTGTAAACCATACATTGCACCATAAAGCAAGTCTCAAAATTTCAAAGAATTGAAATATTTGAAGCATGTTCTCTTACCAAAGTGCAATTAAGCAAGAAATCAGTAGAAAATAATAACTAGAAACATTCTCATGTCTGAATATTGAAAATGTATACTTACAAATAACCCATGTAAAAAAATAAATCACAATGGACATGAGAAAATATTTTAAACTAAATGGCAATAAAACACAAACATTGTGGGGTGCAGCCAATGCCACGCTTTAGGAAACTGTGTAGTCTTACACACTTGCTTTAGACAAGAACAAAGGCTAAACATCAATGAGCTAAGTATCCATCTAAAAAAATTAGAAAAAAAATCACCAAAAATATCCCCAAAGAGAATAGAAGAAAGGAAATAATATAGATAAGAGGAGAAATTAATGAAACAGGAAACAAACTCAGATAGGAACAACAAATCAAGAAATTGTTTCTTTGAAAAGACTAATAAAGTTGATACATTTTTGGCAAGACCGTCAAGAAAAAGAGAAGTATATACAACCGGTATCAGAAATGAAAAGAGGAATACATCTCAGATCCTATAGACATTAATTAATGAGATTATAAGACATAATTTGACCAAATTGATTGTAATAATTTTGAAGATCTAAGTGCACTATCTAAATTTCTAGGAAATATATTTTACTGAAACTGACACAAATAAGAAGAAATCCGAATAGTTTTATGATAAAAATAATAAATTTATGATATAAAAAAACTTTCAATAGCATTATGATCTTGTAACCTGTTGCCCATCTGAAAGATAAAGATAGTATGAAAGGTAGTGTCATAGGTAACACTTCAAGGAGTAAGTTAATGCCTGTAAAAGCGCTTTGCACAGGGCCTAGCAGTTGTCACATGCTAAGTGGCCATAAGAATCTCCTTTACAGACTTGGTGTGTCATTGAGTGCAAAAACACATGTTCTTCAGGTATTCTTGTATGCATGCTCGGAAAGGTGAAAGTGTAACAGAGTGGCCAGGCCAAATCGCTGGGGAACAGAGGGGTGACCCCAGAAGTGACACCAGAACCAGCACCTCCCCACAGAAGGGCAGGGAGAAACGCTAAAGTGACAGATTGAAAAGCAGCAGCAGGAGTCTGCCTTCTCCGAAGGGAGATTGCCCGAGATCACTGTAAACTGAGGCAATTGCAAACGAGGCAGCTTGCATTGCTCCTGCAACTGAGCAACATCTGAGCAGCACAGCTGGCACGAGGAAGGGCAGAGAAGCAGAGCCGCAGTCCCCAGAGAGACCCCTGAGAGGGGTGGGGAAGCGTGGAAGGTAGCCTGGGATCAAAACCGGAGCTGGGGCACGCTTCCATATTCCCAGGGAAAGCAAACAATTACCGCAGCTTGTGACCCAGTGGGAGGGGCTTGCATTGCGACTGTGCTGTGCTGAAAAGCTCAAAACATGTGTATGGCGGAGGTCAGCAAGCTGCAGTAGAGTTCAGGTGTCTCACCCCAGGCCAAGATGTTTGTGCGCCCTTGTGCATGGCTAGGAACTCTGCCCCCTGACCAACATAGCAGCTGGAAGAGGGGCAAAGACAAACGTGGCCGACATTAGCGCACCTTGATTGAAAAACTGGACACTTCCACAGTGCATGGGATTCTGGGAGGGGCTTTAAAACAGAACGTGGGCAAAAGCCTCTCTTTCTCTTGCCTTACACCCCAGGCTGGGGAGCGCTTGGGGCTTAGGCCTCACACAGTCAGGAGCCAGCTCCCGGGGCAGAGTCTTATGCTGGGTTGTGCCTCCACAGGTGCCAGCCCTTGGGACACTGTGCAACACTCCACACAGGTCCTGGACTGAGAGCAGTGCATGGAGGCTGGGAGCAGCACAGAGAGGCTGAGCTGGGAAAGTTCCTTGGCCTCAAGGGCACAGGTAGCCTCAGGCTTCCTGGCTTTATGGGTGGAGCTTCCCCTGCATGACCATCTGAAGTGATGTAGCAGCACACCCCAGACCCCAGCTAGCAGGAGAGAAAGAGAGCTGTGCCAGGTGAGACGGGGAGAGCCTGGAGTGGAAGAGATAGAGACCCATTCAAGTAACAACCTTGGGCTATAGATAAGCAATAATGGTGAACTTCTGGGCATGGATTTGGACTTCAGTCATTCTGGAAACAAGGGAATTTCTGTGCTTTGTGGCAGAGGTTAACTCATAACAGGGATGCTTCCACCCCCCTCAAATTGTGTACCCTGTTAATAAAAACCCCTTCTCTTTGCCACAAATCTTTGTGTTATTCTTTTACATGGTGGAATGAAGTCATACTCCAGGCTGCCCAGTTAGAAAAGGGCCTGGTCTGTCTTTTTTCTAAAGTAAAAGTACTCTAAAATTTAAAAATAAAACTGAAAGTAAATCACTCTCATCTTTAAATCAATTCTCTCTGCTTTCCTTTTGTACACCTGCCCCAATGCATTTTGGAATTTTTCCCACCGCTATGGGTGCAACTATTGTATGTGTACAGAACTACCTACAAACCTCCAGGCATGAATCCTGATTTAGTGGCTTGGAAAAGACTACTTGTAAGGTAGACTCCAACCCAGTCAATTGCTGTTTCCATTCTCCTTCCACTTCGCCACCCAGGGTTAATTTCCCAGACTGGTGTCTGATTCCCTGTTGTAACTGTTCCTGTGTTCTCTGGGGTATGCAGTACAGGCCAGCCATAGTATCACCCACCTCTCCGTGAAATGTAATGTTCTTTCTGGTTTACCTAATCTCTTATCCTTTCTCTCTCACTCTGGGGCTTTGCTCAAATCTGGTTGCATAACATTCTTTAGGAGATTTCTTCTTCCTTGACCCAAGGGCTTTTCATTCCTCTAGTCCCTGCCTCTGCTGCTATGAATACCACACAGACCTACCTCACTCGCTCCTGCTCCTGGGATTCCTAACTTTGCTTTAGCGAGCTCTTCTTTGGCATTGCCTTCTTAAACAAGAGTACCTGCCAGCTCTGGAGCCCTCACCCCTTTATGGGTTTTGTTCCTCTGCTACCCTGTTGTGATTTCTTCCACCCTGCTCTTATCTTTGGAGTCAGTTTCATTTCCTTGCCCTAGTTGGTCTCTTCACCACACCCCCTCTGTATCGTGTTTCTTCCTCGTTTGTCATATTTTTTAAAGCTATTTCTTCCCCTCCCTCCATTCCCACCTGCCCCACTTTCAAGCATCATCTCAAAGGATAAGTCTGAATGAAGCTTCTTTTGCAAGCCCCCTTTCATACTCCTCTTCCCACAGGACTCTTCATTCCATTTAGAACACTCAACTTACTCAACTCAAAATTATACTTACTTGTGTCCTGGCCAGGTGGCTCATTTGAAGCGTCGTCCTGTACACTAAAAGCTGGTGGGCTTGATTCCCCTCAGGGCACATACCTAGGTCATGGGTTCGGTCCCCAGTCAGATTTATACAGGAGGTGATTGATTGATATTTCTTTCTCACACTGATGTTTCTCTTTCTCTCTCTCTCTCCCTCTCCCTTCCGCTCTCTCTAAAATCAATAAAAAACATATCTTCAGATGAGGATTAAAAATTTTTTAAATATAATTACTCGTGTATACTTATCAAAGGCCCCTACTAGATATGTAGGGACTTGAAGGCAAGGATATTTCTTATTCATCTTTGCAGCTGCCACAGCACCCTGCACAGTACCTGGAACATGGCAGTTGTTCAGAACTATTTGTTGAATTCATGAGCATAAGATTTCAGAGGATAAAGGCAAGTATTTCCCTCGGTTTCTAGGCAGGGACCAACAGTGTCCTGATTAGTTTCACTGTTTATCAGGAAATGAGTTGTATGGACATGGAGGTGCCAGATGAAACAAAGGATTCCATAATACATGTTCATCAATCCTGTAAGTGTTGTCTCCATTCATTCATTTATTCATTCAACAAACATTTATTGATGGCTAAGTGCTAAAACTACTGCAAAGAGAGATAATAGGGAGTGGGACAAAAACCATTAGGGCATTAGTAATCTAGTTTGGGAGTTTGAAATACAAACAACTGACTGTATAGCAAAGAGAAACAGATGCTATAATTCAGTACAGACCAAATTCTCTGAAAGCACTAGTCCTTGATTTCAGGAGGGGAAAGAAGAGGGATATTAGAATAGATGAGGAGGGTTCAGAAGAAGAGAAACTTTGTTTTTTTTCCAGTGGACTCATACATCAGCATGACAACAAGGCTCCTGAACTTTTCTGGCCCACCACTCAAATCCCTGCACCTGGTAGAAGTGAGAGGTAGAGTGGGAAGGAGGAGGCAGGTCAAGTTACTCCAGACCCATGCTGTCTAATCTAACCACCAGACAGATTTAGCTATGGGTGCTTGAAATATGGCTAGTCTGAACTGCGATGTACATAGAATAAAATATGCACTGGGTCTTGAAGACTTAGTACACAAAAATTGTTTTTATATAGATACTTGTTAAAAATAATATTTTGGATATATTGAGTTGAATAAATATATTGTTAAAATTAATTTCACCTGTTTCTTTTCACTTTTTTGATCTATTTGACAATTTAAAATTAGATATAGGGCTTATGTCACATATATTTCCAGTAGACAGCTGTGTTTTAAAGGGTGTTCCTCAGGTTGAGGGATCCTAGAAAATTCGGACAATACTGGAGGGAAACAGAAAGACTTTATACTGAACCAGAACCCTGGCCAGGTAGTATGTACCAGCCTTGACCTGTATCCAAACTCCCAGGTACTTCAGTCATCACTTGGATCTGGGCTGGGGCAAAGTCAAGTCACAGACAGAAATCTTGGTTATTTCCTTTCTGCATTTCCCTGTGACTCTGGCCACAGGGACAAATGTGACAGGGAGTTGGTTTGTTTTCTGTGTTGCTTTCAAGCAACTTCCTTGAAGACATAAACACCTGAATGGTGAAGACAGAGGCTGGTTGAGTTTTCCATAGTAATAACTAGGCTTTTGATCATAAATCTGTACACTGTTTGGGGTGGGGGGAGGCCTTATAATATTCAATTTTTGACTGATCTTTAAAACTTAGATGATGTGTATTAATAAAATAAAACCTGGAACATGTGAGAATAACAAAGCTTCATCCCCCAATAACACAGTATAGCTGTCCATTTTGGGTGCTGGGTTCCTAACTACACTACTCTACCCACTGCCCTTACCCTTTGGCTATAATCTCTCACAACACTCTGTCTAATGCTCTCAGAATTTGCCCATTCATCAAAACCTTTGACATTCACCTTCAGGCTTGACTCCTGATATTCCCTTTGCCAGGAATATTCTGCATCCCTTATGCTCCACTGTTTCATGACCCATTTAAAAATTAAACAAAACCATCATGTGGATTCTTTTTCCTTTGATGATCCCATGATCAAGTGGGATTTATCACTGGATGCAAGGATGGTGAAATCTGTGCAAATCAATAAATGTGATACACCTCATTAATAGACAAGAAAAAGCATTTGACAAAATTCAACATTCCTTTATGATAAAAATACTCAATAAATTGGGTATAGAAGACATGTGTGTTACTCAGCCATGAGAAAAAAGAAAATCCTGTCATTTGCAACAACTTGGACCTTGAAGGCATAATTCTAAGTGAAATAAGTCAAATAGAAAAGGACAAATACTGTATGACTTCACTTATATGTGAAATCTAAAAACATTGAAGTCATAGAACAGAGTGGTTGCCAGGGGCTGAGGGATGGGAGAAATGGGAAGATGACAGCAAAGGGTACAAACTTTCAGTTATAAAATGAATAAGTTCT
The DNA here is from genome assembly GCA_039655065.1 of Glossophaga mutica. Lineage (NCBI taxonomy): Eukaryota > Metazoa > Chordata > Mammalia > Chiroptera > Phyllostomidae > Glossophaga > Glossophaga mutica. Next base: position 61,392,253 of record CM077303.1, on the reverse strand, counting down.
GAGGATCTAATGTACAGCACATTGACTGTAACTAACAATACTGTATTGTGTATTTGAAAGTTGTGATGAGAGTAGAGCTTAATGTTCTCCCATAAAAACAACAAAATGATAATTATGTGAGCTGAGGGATATGTTAACTAACTTTATTGTGGTAAACATCTTACAATATATACATGTATCAAATAATCACATTGTATACCTTAAACATACACAATGTTATATGTCAATTATGTCTCAATGAAGCTGGAAACAACAATGCACATTTATTCTCTTATGGTTCTGGAGATCAGATATCTAAAATCTGTTGCAGTGGGCTAAAATTAAGGTGTCTGCAAGGCCACGTTCCCTCCCAAGCATATAGAAAAGAATGTTTCCTTGAGTTTTTCAGCATCTAGTCCTGCATTCTTTGGTGGCACCTTTTTCTACCTCCGCAGCCAGCAGTGTAGCATCTTGCTTCGGTCATCACATTGCCTTGTTCTGTAGTAAAATTTCTACCTGCCTCCTGCTTATAAGGACACTTATGATTATATTTAGGATCCACCAAATTATTCTAGAATAATTTCCCCATCTCAAGATCCTTAACTTAATTACATCTGCAAAGTCCCTTTGGTAAAATTCATAAGTTGCAGGGCTTAGCACCTGGATACCTTTGGGACCATTATTTAGGCTGCCACATTGGCTAAAGTAAATGCTTAAGAAACGTTGATTATTATTATTACTGTGCTCAGCACTTCATATCTATTATCTCATGTAATCTTCACTACAACCCTATGAGGTAGAAAGTGTATTTATCCCTATCTTACAGAGAAAATGTTTGAGAGCTTGAGTAGTTGTCTAAAATCAGATGGTAAATAAAGTCTGTCTCAATACACTAACTCCAGAGCCCATGGTCTTAGCCTCTGTCACAGGCTGGCTTTGGGGAGCACAACTATTATTCTCCTTGCAGTAACAGGAAGCTCCATTTTACTTCTCTGTTTGAGTCATTTGAGTTGATGCATGTTTTCTTGGGGAGAGGAGGTCCTTCTCCACAGAGTGTCATCTCTTTCAGGACAGGGAGTATGTCATGCTTTTTCCCTTAGAGTTTGGTGCTCTGTACATTCTGACAACAAATCAATGTTGTTGATTTAACTGTCAAAGCTAGAAACCATAAAGATAATTAAGTGCAAACAACATTGATCAAACAAAACAAAATCACTCCCATATTTTGCCAACACTTAGAGGCTGATATAGTGAAAGAGGTGAATTGAATGAAGAAAAATAAAGGTGATGAAAGTGTGCAATCTTGGTACTGCCTTGCTGGGAAATAATGAAACATGATAAAAGAGAAGAAAGAAAGAAAAAGGAAGGAAGGAAGGAAGGAAGGTTAAAACTAGGCAAGTAAGGAGTTTGATTAATATAAGATTTTCTTTAAAATATGAGAAAGAACAAGAAGGGGCCACATAAATATTAATCCATCACCTAATGAGCCTGTTTTTCTTCAGAATGGGTAAGTGCTAATATTTGGTAAGTCTGAGAAATCATCATCACATCCTTGTCTTTGTTGAATTATGTAGCAGCTACTCCAAAATCCTGAATCATCAAAGCCTCATTTTCCCTCCTTATTGCCACATAACCTGACTACATTGAGATGGGAGGAAAAGATGGAAACTACAATGAATAACCAAGTATCCTCACTAGCATCTTCAAAGCACTAGAAGAAGTGAGATGGTCAATGTCCTGGGCTGAGGGCTTTTAGATTTTCACCCATACTGCACTGAGGAAATTGAATGAACCTACTATTAGTTTATCATTGCCTCCCCTTCCTGTGAACAAATCTGTGCGGAAGCAAAATGTCACTAGAAGGTTGCCCAGTGAGCAGGAAACCAGAGGGTAGGAGAAGGGGGTTCAGGATGGCTCCAACAGCTGATGACACCCTACTTTGATGGCTTGATGCCTCCACATTTGTAATGGGGATGTCCCCATTGTGAAGACTAGCTCCTCATGTCCTTAGATCAAAGAACTGTCTTCCCAGGATGATTTTGGAAACTAGATATCCCTTCTGCTAGCACATTTTTAATTTCCACATTATTGTGCAATTGATTAGGGTTAAACCTAATCTAATTTAGTCCAGTCCAGTCTATATTTTCTTGAGATATACCCATGCAACTTTAATTTGGTCTCAGTGTTCCTTAGATGCATCTATTTCACATTCACAATAATCCCTTTGGCTGTGTCATTTCTATTGGTGTGTCCGATATCATCCCTTTTATTTGGATCTTATTTATTTTATTCTGTGAGAATACTTTGGGGTGTCAGCCTAAAATATTGCCTGTATAAATACTGTCTCATTAATTCCACAAATGAACATGAAAGAGTAGCTAGTGTTATTCTCACTTTAAAGCTGAAAAGTTGACATTAATGCTTGTCTGGACTTCTCCCCAGTCATATAGCTGGTAAATTATAGAATTGTGATTTCATAATTTCTAAGTTCCTCCTCTTCCTACATGATACTATGAAAAATGAAGCTTTCAAACTGACATTTCAATTGGGAAATTACTATTATGATTCCTGGTGATGATATCTTATGTCATGTATAACAGAGGCTCAAACCTGACTGTATAACAAATCACATTGTTGACTTTTTTAAACCACACATGCTTTTAGTGTGTTACTACAATTAGATTTGCTAACATTTTGTTTAGGATTTTTACATCTATATTGATGAAAGAGATTAGCTTGCGATTTTCCTTTCTTTGTCTTTTTTTCTATGATTATCCTTTCTTGTAACATCCTTGTCTGCTTTGGGTATTATGGTTATCCTGACCTCATAAAACAGGTTAGCAAATGTTCCCTTTTTTTATTGCTTCGTGTTTAGAAGATATCTGTACTATCTTTGCCATTTGTTCTTTACAGAGGTTTTCTTTTTGGCCTGATAAATGGTCAATTTTTGTGAATTATTCGTAGATACTTAAAAGAAAGTTTATTCTCTTTTTAGAATTCCAAGTTTTATCTATGTTATTAATTATGCAATTTAGAACTTCTGTATTGTTAAGGCTCCTACTACAGTAGTCTCTCCTTATCTGCAGTTTCACTTTCTGAAGTTTTAGTTACCCATAGTCAACTGTGGTCCAAAAATATTAAAAGAAAAACTCCAGAAATGAACGATTCATATGTTTAACATTTTTCATCATTCTGAGTAGCATGATAAAATCTCTCGCTGTCCCACCTGGGACAACATCCTGTTGCCCAGCATATCCATGCTGCATATGATACCTGACCATTAGGTAGTAGCTGTCTCAGTTATCACATTGACTGTCCCAGTATGCAGTGCTTGTGTTCAACTAACCCTTAAGGTAGTCTAATGCTATGTCACAAATGCTAATGTCACCTCACTTCATTTCACCACATAGGTACTGTATCATCTCACATCAGTACAAGAACAAGGATGGGTAGAGTGTAATACTTTGAGAGAGAGAAACCACATTCACATAACTTTCATTACAGAATATTGGTATAATTGTTCTATTTTAGTATTAGTTATTGTTGTTAATCTCTTACTGAGCCTAATTTATAAATTAAACTTTATCGTAAGTGTGTGATATGGACTCCAACCAGTGGTGCCCACAGTGTTGTGGATTCAACAAACAAATTCACATGGACTTCAGAAGTCCTGTGGAGAAAAGGGGATGGCATGGCCACTCTCTGAGTGAGCGAGTGCCCCAACCCTTGCCTGGACAGGCTTTTATTGCTTTTCTGGGAGCATTACCTCAAGGAAGGTCTTCCTTCATCATTGTTGGGCAGTAATGATCAAACAATAGATAACATTCAAAGAACTATGAGGGCTTATTCTGAGTCAGAGTCAGATAGCTAAAGGGCCATAAAACTTTGGGAAACAAACTCATTTCATGCTTGGACCCTTATCAGAAAATTGAGGACATTCTTAGCAAAGCAGGTTTCACAGGATTTTACGCATTCTTTCTTAGGTCTGATTGCCCTGGGGAACTGCCCATTCCTGCCTAGGGCTGCACCTCCCTCCAGCATTGTTTCAGGCTTAAGTCAGGCAGCGGAAGTAAGGCAGCCAAGAGACTGGGAGACTTCTTGAGACAGAATGAGGACTCAAGTTATGTCAAAGCTGAGAGGTGAGGGCCCGTCACCCCCTTTTTCTATAGCTCCCCAAGTCCTTCCCTGCGGGCCCCTTCATGACTGTGCCTGTCTTAGGTCATCCTTCCTTTGAGGAGTCTTACCTGTCATTGGCTAACCAGTCATCCACCTGGGGCCAAACAGGGTGAAGTAAAAGGGGGCAGAGGTGACACCCCAGCCAAAAAGATAAGCTTTGTCTCCTTAGTGGCTCCAAGGTCTCTTTACTCAGACTTAGCCATAGAAGGGTTACAGCTTTTGAAACCAGGCAGGGCGCTTCCCAACATCTCCCCCTTTTTTGTTTGTGAACACAACTGTAGTTGTTAAGCCTGTGAAACCTATTATTTGCTGTTCCCAAATGTGATCTCGAGAAAACAACCTCCATATACATTGTAAAGCACAAATAAGGAGAAAGACAAGCAGGTACCCAAAGGCTGCTAGGACCCAAACCCGTAAATTCAGTCCATTCAGTCCAAACCAGTTCTTAGGGTTCAGTTATTATAGATTATCGTGGAGGGTCTGGAACACTTTCTTGCTGTGGACCGTTCAGCCTGGTTTCAGGAGTTGTGACCCTCACCCCATGGTGGGCTGTGTAAGAGCCCAAGGGACCCACTTCATCTGGGTCTGTTCTGTCACAAGGACGTGACCTACTAAGGAGACAAAGCTTATTTCCCTGGCAGGAGCGCTGCTTCTGCCTCATCCATCTCTGGCCCCATTGCTTGGTTGGCAGTCAATGATGGGTAAGACTCCTCATGGGAGGGGCAACCTAAACCAGACACAACCACTTGGGAGGCCTCATGGAAGGACTCGGGGGGTTGCAGCAAAGAGGATGTGATGGACCCTCCCCCCTCCCCCCCCCCCCCCCGGCTATTCTAACATAGCCCGAGTCCTCATTTCCATCTGGGAGATGTCTCCTGCTTCCTAATTGCCTTAAAGCCTGAAACTGTGGGGGTGAGCGGTGCAGCCCTGCGCTGGCCAGGACTGCTCCTAAAGTCCTATGAAACCTGCTTTGCTAAAAGTGCTCTTTCTTAAGTGATAAGTGTCCCAGGAGGAAATGAGTATGTCTCCCAAAGTTTGGCAACCCCCTTTCCTGACAAACACTGGCTCGGATTAAGCCCTCAGATTTCTTTGACATGTTAAACCTGTATTCTGTATACCTGTGTATACCTGTGTATTTGAGCCCAATAAAAGCCTAGTGAGGATGGGGCTCTGGGTCATTCTCCTCTGAGAGTTTGACCCCTTTCCTCCCCAAGCAGAAGATGTCTTGGTAGTTTTTATTTTCATCCGTGACGGAGGGATGGGGCTCTGTGGGCGGAGCCCCCCCACATCTGGTGCTCAGGACAGGGGCCCCCACACTTTCTGTTCAGTAAGGCATTTGATATCACTGAGCTGCTGGTGGAGCTCAAGCTGGAGCTGAGCAATCTGTCCTCTGAGATTGGTAGAGAACATGCCCTGCAGGCGATGATAAATATCTGCCCAGGACTGTTGACTGGAATTCCACTTCAGGGGGGTGACACACAGCTTAGAGAAGTCTGGATCAGGAGAGTCCAACGGAATGGAGGTGGGTCAAGGGTGGGATAACCATGATATGGCTTCACCCTCTCTGCTGGCAGCTCCAAAGGTCCTTCTGGAGAGTAAACACAAGCATACCCCCTTCCCCAAGTTAATAGCTCAGGTGTGTAGGAACAACATAGTATATACAGGGTTTGGTACTATCTGTGGTTTCAAGCATTCACTGGGGGTGTTGGTACATATTCCCCATGCATTAGGAGGGACTGCTATACTGTGCTTCCTTTTTATTTTTTGTATATATTGTGGTTTTATGTTTTAATAAATATTCATGTTGATGCTATGCTGATTGGTGCATAGATATTCATAACTTGGTAAATTCATTGTAAACTGCATTCTTTGTCACTGTAAATGACTATTCTTTGTCACCTTCAGCACTTGTTTGTCCTGGTGTTAACCTTGCCTGACCTGATATTAAAATTATACTCCCTGATTTCTTCTTGTTTGCAATTGTGAAGATTTCTGAATTTTTTTGGGGGGGGCCCCTTGTATACAGCATCTGGTTGAATTTTACTTTATGATTCAATCTGAATTCTTTTAATAGATTAGTTCTGTCCATTTATATTTATCAAATTGGCATATATTTAGTCTTGTTCTCTTAGATTATTTTTATGATGCTGCAGTACTGTGATTTATAAAAAGTGTATATTTGGTTTTCCATCAAAACCGTTGGAAGTGCCTGATGTCAAGAGTGAAAAAAGATGTCTTTTGCTATGTTAACGAGGTGACATTTAGAAAGCACCTAAGGATGAGAGTTGGTTGCCAGAACTAACCATGTGATTACAGGGTTGGAATTTTTGGTTCCACTCCTCTACTTCCTCACCTATGATCTCTGGACAGGGGAGAGAACCCAGAGAGTGAATAAATTGCCAATACTCAGTGATTTAACCGACCATGCCTAGGTAATGAAGCCTTCATAATAACCCAGAATGATGGTTCAGAGAGCTTTTGGATTGGTGAACACATGGAGGTGCTGGGTAAGTGGGGTGCCCAGACAGGGCATGGAAACTCCATATGCTTTCTCACATACCTTGCCCTATGCATTTCTTCCATCTGGGTGTTCCTCATTTTTATCTTTTTACAATAAATTGGTGATCTAGTAAGCAACATGTTTCTCTGAGTTCTGTGAGCTGTTTTAGCAAATTAATTGAACCCAAGACAGGGGTGTGGGAACCTCTGATTTACAGCCCAAAGGTCAAAAGTACAGGTAACAACCATGACTTGTGATTGGCATTCTGAGTTGGAGAGGGTCGTTGGAACTTCTGATCTAGAGCCAGTTGGTCAGAAGCACAGGTAAGAGCCTGGGCTTGTGGCTGGCATCTGAGTATGTGTGTGTGTGTGTGTGTGTGTGTGTGTGTGTGTGTGTGTAGGGGGGGCGGTCTTATAGGAATGAACTCTTAATCTGTGTAATCTGCTGCTATCTCTGGGTAGATAGTGTCAGAACTGAGTTGAACACCCTATTGGTGTTTGAGAGTTGTTTGTTAGTGTGTGGGGAGCTCCCCTTACCCCCTGGTTGGAATTGGGTCAGGAAACTAATTTAGATGACTTTTATTTCTTTATAGATTCTTTTAAAACTTTGAAAATGTGATACTGTTATAGAACCCCACCAATGCTGTTCTGGAACAGCTGTGGGGTTTGATTGTCCGCCGCCAAGAAACGTGACTTCCGTTGTAACAGTTTGGTGAAAAAAGAAAGGGGTTATTTATTTAAAGGTTATACAGATTTAGAATGATGGCAGATTTCTGCTGTTACGTCCTACTCCCTTTAAAAACACCCAAAAGCACACAGTCCTGCCTCCCTTTGCCAAACCAGGCCGGTTTCAGAATACAGAGCTACCATCTTTCAGAGAAGCAGAAGTGTGCAGCTCAGCATTCTTGGTCACGGTTTAGCTCCAAGCATCTCTGATGAATCCATGTGGCTGCTCAGGTCCCGCACCGCTCCATTGGCTCTGCTGCTGTCTTCTCCAGGCAGACTTCCAGGCCGACCTCAAGTCAGATTTACTGACTTTCACACCTCCTAGCAGACCTCCTCTCTTACCGAAGACCTCCTGGCTCTCTTTCCCTAAGCTTCAGTCTGCCCTCATTTAAATGTTTGGCCAGGAACTTCCTGTGTAGCCTTATGTCTGGCCCTTCCCATGGTGTGTTAGTGTCCACCATTTTTGTCAGTTCCCCAGGGTCTTTTACCCTCTTTTGGCTGCCATCTTTTTTTTTTTTAAATATATTTTATTGATTATGCTATTACAGTTGTCCCGTTTCTCCCCCATCATTCCCCCCACCCTGCACACCCTCTCCCACCCACATTCCCCCCTTTAGTTCATGTCCATGTGTCATAAGTTCTTTAGCTTCTACATTTCCCATACTATTCTTCCCCTGCCCCTGTCTATTTTCTACCCACTATCTATGCTACTCATTCTCTGTACCTTCCCCCCCCTCCTCCTCCCACGTGGCTGCCATCTTTAGTCAATGCAAAAGTTCCCAGTGACACAAGGGCATCCACCCTCGCCTGTAGTGCAGGCACTATTAAGAGCTCCGACCACACCCTCCCCTCTCCCGCTTGCCTGTCATGAGTCACTGCACACTCTCAGAGTCCTGTACACAATCTGCCCTGGGTAGCAGCCCTCTTCCCTTCAGGGAGGCACAGCTATTATTAACTTGCCATTGTTATGTGATGTATCTTAAATCCTGAAGACAGGATTGTTGGGGTTCCCCTATTTTCAGAGAACCCACACTCTGAACCTCATTACAGTAATAAGTATTTTTTTCTGAAAAAAAAATCAGCCTATATTTTTGTTTTAGTGGGTGTCTTTATAACTTATACACCTAATCTTCATTTTGTAGGCATTATTTTATCAACATACTAATATGAACAAATAATGAAATTAGTACATTTTTTTCTTTGCCTTCTCTTGCACTCTATAGCCCTTCTTTTGTGCTGTAGTTTTCTCATTCATCACTTGGTCGGCTAAGTTCATCTTCTAATAGTTTCTTCAAGGAAGGCTCATAGAAACAATACTTCTTGAGTTCTTGCATGTTCAAAAATGTTTTACTGTGCCTTCTTATAAAAGTAAATATATTATTGAATTTTCCTTCTAATTTATTTGTAGAAAAGTTGCAAGTACAATACAAAAAAACTGAGTTTCCTAATCCTTGTCAGCAAGATCTTAGAAACCAAGAAATTAACATTAATATATAATATATATTACTATCAGTTAATCCTTGGACCCCATTCAAGTTTTATCAATTGCTCTAATAATGTCCTTTATAGCAAATGGGTTCAATTCAGGATCATGTGCCACCTTTTGTTATCGTTTGCTTAGTTTCCTTTAGCTGAAACATTTCCTCAGGTTTTCTTTGACACAATGACATTGACATGTTTAAAGACCACACACCAGTTATTGCAGGATGTCTCTCAATTTGAGCCTAGTGTGTTCTCGTGATTAGAATCAGCTTATGCATTTTTTTTGCATGGTTATTTCAGTAGTAATGCTGTTTTCTTTCCATTGCATCCTATCAAACGGTACATGATTTGCACACTGATCCACGCTGATCATATTAACTTTGTTCATTTGATTAAGGTGGTATATGCAGGATTTCTTTGCTATAAAGTTACCCTTTTTCCCTGTGTAACTAATATTTTGTGGGGCAGTGCTTTGGATTATGTAACGACTCATTCTTTGTCATACTTTTAATTAATTAATTGGTTAATTTTTATCAGTTCAGTCTTGTGGCTTCCTATTTTATTCAATGGGTTATAATCTGTTACTATCATTTTTTTTTTTTATGTTCAAACCACCTTTGGTTTAGCCAGTAGGTCTCCTCAAACCGGCTTCTGTGTCCTTTCATGTGTGCCATCATTCTCGGAACAATTCCTCATGTTCTGATACGATAAGATTTACTAGGTTCATCTTGTACTTTTCATGTCCCAGACCCTACATGAAGCTATTTCCTTAAGGAACCGTAGTTCCTTTCAGTGGAGAATAGTATTCAGGAACCAAGATTTGGCCCCAACCAGTGTGGCTCAATTGGTTGAGTACTGTCCCACAAAGCAAAATGTCACCATTTCAGTACCCGGTCTGGGCACATGCCTGGTTTGTGGCCCAGTCCCTGGTTGGGGCACATGAGGGAGGCAATCAAATGATGTTTCCCTCACACATCGATGTTTCTCTCCCTTTCTTCCCCTCTCTCTAAAAATAAATAAATAAAATCTTTAAAAAAAACAACAACAAAGAAACCAAGATTTGGGTGCTAGATATGCTCTTTGCCATTAGATATCACTGTTCCCAAGCTCTTCCAGTAGACAGAGCTATGGAGTGTATGTGAACACACATACAGATATTTATATCTATATTCATTTCTATGGTCTTTCTACACTGCAACTGTGAGTTTACACTGATCTGTTCAATTTTATGTGAGACCACACAGGCTTCATTCTTTTTTTTCCTCCTTTCATATTTATGCCTCCCTTTTCCAACCATGAGAAACCTTGGTCCCGTCATTCTTGATATATTTACTTATTTTATCAGTGCCCTGTATGTGTCAATCTCCCATTGCTATGGCTGCCTCACCTGTGCAAATGCTGTCCCCAGCCTACCCGGGCTCCTACAACCCACACTGGCCCTTCCCTGTGGTTATCCCATCAGCATACTGAGTCTTCCTCACTTCACACTGAGCTGTCTGCCTCTGTGTGGACTCCTCCTCACCCTTCTAGGGCTTTGACACCCATGTTACTACCACTGGCCTGTGAGGATGCTCTTTTCATCCCACTAGGTTCCCACACCTGTGTTGCCTCCCCCCAACCATGTTGGTCCCCCCCCCCGCCCCACAACCGCCACCCTAGGTATACAGGACCTCCACATTGGATTTCCCCTTCAGTTTTATGGCAAACTGTTCTATCACAAGTTCTGTTTGTTCCTTAGCAATATAAACCTGATGAATACTCTTTGTTTGCATTTCATTTCCTCTTCTTTTCTATTTGTTTTCCTGTATCAAGTTTGTATAGTTCCTATTCTGGTCCTTTACTCATAACTAATTTCTGAGTGAGGTAAATTATTTTCCTGGACCAGCTATTTGTAGACATGACATGAAGGGAAGAGAGCAGAATGAGTTCTAGGCCAACAAGACTTTCCCCTATAACCCAGGTTGTCTATAACAGCTCTTTTAGCTCCTGTTTCTTCCAGCCACGAAGATAGGCATCTGTTGGGCTGTTCATGACACAGCTTACCTACTCCTCCCCACTGCTTCCAGCAAGTAAGGCTTGTCAATAGGATTTCTTTTTCTACCCTATCTGATTCTCAGTACCAAACCAGTTCTGGGAGCCTCCAGCACCAAGGAATCTCCCTGTTCTTGCTGCAAAAATAAACTTTGTACCTCAGAGTGAACTCTTCACCTTGGAGAAATGTAATTTTCCAGCATTTCCCCTATGATCTTTAGCCACAGACATTCTCACTGTATTTCTTCTTGCATTCCTGTATTTCCAAGAATATGAAACACCAGGAGACCTGTGTACACCCCGCGGTTTGGTCACTTTACTCATTGTAGCCCTGCCACACCACTGACTTTTAATGATGGTCCCTACCCACTCCCTCTAGGACTCCTTCAGCCTGGAGCACACACACTTTCTCTCCCTTGCCTCACTGTTGTGACTACCCAAAACTGGACAACTTATACATCACTTTTTGAGGGGCAACCTTCTCTTGCTTTCAAGCTGGACTAGTTTCCCCTGTTATACAATTTCATGGTAACCTTACCTTTTTCTTCATAGCCCTTATCATAATTATGGTTGAATTATTACTTTTGTGATTATCTATTTGATGGCTTTCCCTCCCTGAAGTGGAGATTGTGTTTGTCTTATTTAATAGCTTGTATGTGGCATGCCAAAGATGCTTTGCTGAATGACTAGATGAATGATCTCAACCCAATATGTCTCCATCTCATACCTTCATACCCAAACTCCTTTCCATGATCACCAGTGACCTTCTTGTTGCTCAATCCACTAGATACTTTTTAGATTTCACAACATGAATTCAGGTGATTTTGAGAGTACATTTATTAAAGCTGGAGTCAGTTTGTTCATTAGATTCCACATTTGAGTGAAATCATATGGCATTTATCTTTTTCTAACTGGCTTCTTTCACTTAATATAACACTCTCTAGGTCCATCCATGCTGTTGCAAAGGGTAAAATTTTCTTTTTTGTGGCCTAGTCGTATTCTGTTGTATAAATATATCGTAATTGCTTTATCAACTCATCTACTGATGGACACCTGGGCTGCTTCCAAATTTTGGCTATTGTAAATAATGCTGCACTGAATATAGGGGTGCTTATATTTTCAAATTAGTGTTTCAGGTTTCTTTGGATAAATTCCCAGAAGTGGATTCGCTGGGTCATAAAGCAGTTGTATTTTTAATTTTTTGAGGTAACTCAATTCTGCTTTCCAAAGTGGCTACAGAAATCTACATTCCCACCAACAATGCAAGAGTTCCCCTTTCTCTACATCCTTGTCATCACTTGTTGTTTGTCAATTTATTGATGCTAGCCATTCTGACAGGTGTGAGGTGATAGCTCATTGTGGTTTTAATTTGCATTTCTCTGATGATTAGTGATGTTGAATATCTTTTCATGTGTCTATTAGCCATCTGTATGTCTTTTTTTGAGAAGAGTCTATCCAGGCCTTTTGCCCATTTTTTTAATTGGATTGTTTGGGGTTTTTTTTTGTTTTTTTTTGGTATTGAGTTTTATAAGTTCTTTACTAGCAAAATAGAAACAGACTCATAGATAGAGAGCAGACTGACAGCTCTGGGTCAGGAGAGTTTAGAGGGTAGTGGGCTTGAGTTAAAAAAAAAAGGGACTCATGGACATGGACAACTGTGTGGTGATTTGCAGTGGCGGGGAGAGGGTGGGTGGAGGTGAAAGAGTGTATAAGGAGTATAAATGGTAATGGAAAAATACAATGAAAATAAATGAAAAAAAAAAAAGCTGGAGACACTGAAACAAAGGAAGGGCTTAGGGTAGAAGAAGCAGCAGGAGACAGTGTAGGCAGTGCTCTGCTTTGGCTCCCTAGAAACATTATAGGGAAGAAGTGAGCCATGGCAGGGCAGCTGTTAGTTCACTAAAAAGTCAGAGAAAACGAGTGCTGGGAGACAGGTTCAGTGGGTAAGCCCAGGATGAGCTAGCTGCCATGGCCCCTTGCTCTCCTGGTTGCAAGTCTCATAGAGAGAAAATTTAGGAGAGAAAAGTAAAGATGCATACCTGAGAGGGAAGGGAGGCATGCTCCACAGAGAGCTCTTGCTAGGTCTTTGTCATGAAGGTTCTTACTTGTTTTCTTTTTTTTTTTTTTTTTAAAGAATTTATTTATTTATCTTTAGAGGGGAAGGGTAGGAGAGAGGGAGAGGGAGAGGGAGAGGGAGAGAAACATCAATGTACGGTTGCCTCTCGTGTGTCCCCTGCCGGGAACTGGCCTGCAACCCAGGCATGTGCCCTGACTGGGAATCGAACCCCGATCCTCTGGTTCGCAGGCCCGCGCTCAATCCACTGAGCTACACCAGCCAGGGCTCTTACTTGTTTTCTAAAGGCAGGAATTTTAGGGGAGGTCTTAGGGAAGAATCTCAATAGAATGTTCATCAGCTTTATGCTGATGCACCAAAATGAGATTTATTCCACTGACTTCACCGGTCCTTGGGTGTGGTTGGGACAAGTGGAGCTAAGTTCAGTTCCGTTATCTATCTCCCCAAGTAGAGTGATTTAAGCCATTTATACACTGGTTGCTGGAGAAGTGAAACCCACTTACTCTGAAGTGTCCTTGGTTGGGAAGATAGGATTTTGTGATTTACTAAATGTCTGTAAACTGCTTGTCCCTTTAACTATCTGTCTTAGTTTCCTTATTTCACTTGTCCTGACTTATTAACCTATCTCACATCAGTAATCAATAGTTGGCTGCTTCTTTTTTAAAATGCTGACTTTTCCTTTTCCTATTATGGCTTCACTTGACTCTCAGCATCCTTTGCTGGTCCCTTTCCTTTTCCTGGCCCCTCAATATTAGATGCTGAGAGCTCAGACATGGGCTGTCTGTTTTTCATTCTACAATCCCTCCCTAAATCATCTCATTTTCTCTTATTTCTTTAAATACAGTCTACATACCAATGATTTCTAAATCCAGACTTTTCAAGCCTAGACTTTCCCAGACTCTTATATTAAATATTTCCTTGGGTTGTTTCACCTACCTTATAGGCATCTCAAAGTTGGCCTTTCCAAAACTACTTCTCTTCCCTCAGTGCTACCTATATCAGATAATAGCATCTCATCCATCCAGTTTATCAAGTCAGAAATCTGGGAATCAGGCCAAGATGGAGGCATAGGTGGACACACTGTGCCTCCTCTCACAACCAAAATTAAGGACAACAAATATTTAGAAACAAGAAAACAACCAGAACTGATAGAAAATTGAACTGTACGGAAGTCCAACAACCATTCATTCAGACCAGTAAGAGAGGTAGAGTTGTGGCAGGAAAAAGTGGAAGTGCGGACCCGGGAACACAGGCAACAGTGGCTGGCAGTTCCCAGGTGCACAGGCGGCAGCTGGCAGACCCCGGGCATGGGGTGGCAACTGTGCAGACCCAGTGAGGCTGCACAAGGCGGCTGGCTGACCAGGTGGTCCCACATTCCCGCGCACAGACAATCCAGCTGAAGGGGAAGCGGCAGAAGGGACTAGAATCCAGGAGAGAGCGGAGCAGGCACCATTGTTCCCTCTCAGACCCCGTCCCCACCTATAGCATCACAACCCAGCGACTGGGCTGCCCGGCACAGGGGAACACCTAAGGTCCACCCCTCATACTTAACAGCCGTGACCAGACCAAAACCAAAACAAAACAAAAAAACCCACCAAAAATGGCTCAAACTGGAGAACAAATGAAAGCCCTAGAGATAGGGCTTTCTCTACGCCGTGAAGAGATAGCCAACCTATCAGATGCACAGTTCAAAGCCCTGGTGATCAGGATGCTCACAGAATTGGTTGATTTTGCTCACAAATTAGATGGAAAAAATGCAGGCTACAATACATGAAATGAAGGAAGGTGCATGGGGAACCAATAACGATGGGAGGAAAACTGGGACTCAAATCAATGGAGTGGACCAGAAGGAAGAAAGAAACAACCAAACAGAAAACAAGAAAGAAACAAGAATTCAAAAAAATGAGGAGAGGCTCAGGAACCTCTGGGACATCTTTAAACATCCCAATCCCCGAATTATAGGTGTACCAGAAGGGGAAGAAGAAGAGCAACAAGTGGAATATTTATTTGAACAAATAATAAAGGGGAACTTCCCCAATCTGGCAAAGGAAATAGACTTCCATGAAGTCCAGGAAGCTCAGAGAGTCCCAAAGAAGTTGGACCCAAGGAAGAACACACCAAGGCACATCATAATTACATTAGCCAAGATTCAAATGAAGGAGAGAATTCTAGAAGCAGCAAGAGATAAGGGGACAGTCACCTCCAAAGGAGTTCCCATCAGGCTGTCAGCTGATTTCTCCAAAGAGACCTGCCAGGCAAGAAGGGGCTGGAAAGAAGTATTTGAAGTCTTGAAAGGCAGGGACCTACATCCAAAATTGCTCTATCCAGCAAAGGTGTCATTTAGAATGGAAGGGCAGATAAAGCGCTTCTCAGATAAGGTCAAGTTCAAGGAGTTCATCATCACCAAGCCCTTATTCTATGGAATGTTAAAGGGACTTATCTAAGAAAAAGAAGATCAAAAATATGACAGTGAAAAGACAGCAAACTCACAGCTATTAACAACCACACCTAAAACAAAAGCAAACTAAGCCAACAGCTAGAACAGGAACAGAACCACAGAAATGGAGATCACGTGGAGGGTTAGCAACAGGGGAGTGGGAAGAGGAGAGAGGGGGAAAAGGTACAGGGAATAAGTAGCATAGACAGTGGGTAGAAAATAGACAGGGGGAGGGCAAGAATAGTGTGGGAAATGTAGAAGCTAAAGAACTTATGACACATGGACATGAACTTAAGGGGGGGAATGTGGGTGAGAGGGGATGTGCAGGGTGGAGGGGAATGATGAGGGGAATGATGGGGGAGAAATGGGACAACTGTAATAGCATAATCAATAAAATATATTAAAAAATAAAATAAAATATAAAAAATTTAAAAAAATAAAAAAATTTAAAAAAGAAATCTGGGAATCAACATTTCCACTATCTTCTCCTCAACTGCTATAGGCCAATCCCTTACAAAGTCCCATGGAAACTCCCTTCAGAATAAATCTTGGATCTTTCCACTTCATTGTTTTCACTTCCATGGTTTATCTATGTCCAAGTCACCATACTTAGCTGATATGTAGTCATAACCTTCAACTGGTCCCATTGCTTCTATTCTCTGTGTTAGCAGCCCAGCTACTACTACCACCATGGACCTCTCTTCCCTGGGTAGTTCTAGACTAAAATTTCTGCCTTCTGAGTCCCTTTTCCTAACCCTTCATAACCCTTTCTTGAGATTTGTTAATGGGAGGTATATTATTAGTTCCTTAGGGAAGTGCACTAATCTCATCCATTGCATAAGGATTTTACTAGTTTAACTCTCATTGAAAACCTTATTTCTAAGGTTTGCAAGAAATCTCATGTGTTTTTTTGTTTTGTTTTGTTTTTATTTCTTTTATTGTTGTTATTGTAAATACCCAGGTTTGGGTAATTGAATAGTTGATGACCTAATGGAGAAATCTGGAAATAGAGATTTTACAATTGTTCTGACCTTTGGAACACTAAGGCCTTCTGGCACTCTAATTTTTCTTGTTAGTACATTGTAGTAATCCAGAGTTGAAGTAACCCAGCATCTGTGACAAAATGTTCTCTAGGCTAACATCTCCCTTCTTTTAGATATGTGACCCCAGAAGATATGCATCTCTTAAATTAATTTCTAAATTCCAAATAAGTTTTCACAGCAGAAATGTATCAACAACTTGTTGAAGTTGTATGCAGTGAGAGAGTGCCGCAAAGTTCTGTGCTGTTTGCAAAAGTCAGGCAGGGACCCAGAGAAGCTGTGCCAAGTGGGCCACCAGCAAAAGCAATGCCAGCATTTTAGCCCTTATTCAGTAAAATGCTTAGAAAAATCTGCTCCTCCCACCGCCCCCCCCCCCCCCCGTGAATGCTGGTCTCTGTTAGGAAATTATGTAGAAATGTCACAACAAATTGTTTAAATAGTATAATAACAACTTACTTTTTTATCTGAAAAATGTCAGTTTCTTGAGAATCCTGTCAACTCACCCTTTTAGCTTTTCTATAAAGGACCCTAGCCATAGGATATATTTCTAAATTTGTCTCCTGTCTTTTCAAATCTCTTTGTCCCTTCAAAACAGTTTCAAAGTATTATTACTCAGGAGAAAATAAATAACTACTCCAAGTGTGACTGTTGTGTCATTGTTTTAATGACTTTTGCTTTGGTTCTGGTACTCTGTTGTCTTAATTTAAAAGTCAAAAAGTGTCTACTTCATGCCCTGGCTGGTGTAGCTCAGTGGATTGAGTTCTGGCCTTCAGATCGAAAGGTCACAGATTTGATTCCCAGTCAGGGCACATGCCTGGGTTATGGGCCAGGTCCCCAGTTGGGGGCATGTGAGAGGCAACCATCAATGTTTCTTTCCTTCTCTTTCCCACCCCCTACTCTCTAAAAATAAATTTTTAAAAAAAGTGTCTACTTCAAGTGGCCCTCAGCTGTCAAGCAATTCTGCTATTGAACAGAAAAAGCTTACCCACTTGGTGCTAGCAGAACCAAACACTTAAACACTGAAAACTGCACTGGGGAAAGATGGGCTATTTTATTACAATGGTGTCACCCAGGAGAATGGGTAACTAACCCTCAAAAGCCCAAACTCCCTGATGGCATGTAGGTTATAGATTAATTATATAGGGCAAAATCACAAGACGATATGGATTATGGATTCGTGCTGGGAATTGACCGATAAAGGTGAGATAAGGGTAAAAGCTCATTTTTTTAGGTCTTGATTACAGCTCTGATGTCTGTTCTGGTGTCCCTTGGTCTGGTCTCATGGGAAAGTAGCCAGGGGATAGTTCTACCTTAGGGCTCAGGAGCTAAAACGTAACTTAGGCCAGGATATAATCTTTAGTCTGCCAAAGGTCCCAGACTTGTAATCATTAGTCAGTCCTGGCTACTGTATTCTGATGCCTCAGGGTTGCTTATTATCCTGGGGAAAGACCGGGTCTCTGAGGAATATTCCTGGAGTTTTCTCCATCTTCAGCTTCACCTGCTGAAAAGACATGCTTGGGATACTGTATGGAAACCCCACAAGGCAAGGAGGGAAAGGTGAGATTTTTGTGTTTTATTGAGAATTTTTATGAGTTTATTTGAGCAAACTGACAACATGTGCTAGAAGTAAGATCTCAAATGCTCCTGAACGGTGAGTTTCAAATTCAGGTACGTGAGCGAAGGCAGGCAAGCCCTACTTAGTCATCTCTCCCAGCAAGGCCTGCTTAGGAGCTGAGTGCAGGAGCTGCTGGAAGAGCCAGCCAAGCCCAGCCGAGCTTTGTGGGAGGTCTCTCAAAGCAAAGCACAGAACGGACTCTGTAAATGTCCATTGACTTGTCACACCTTATAACACTACCCCATCCACACATTTTTTTGGTCATTATTGAGGTTCTAGAACTTGATCCACATTCACCATCAAATATTTTTTGACCTCCTACACTGTACAGAACATTTTACCAGGTTCTATTTAAGAAATGAAACCTTGACTTCAGTGGGCTTCCAGTGCATTGGAGAAGGGACTGAAAGTACAGGCTGTGTACCATATGTAGGGCTTGCAGGAAGTGCCACATGGAGTCATCTTCAAGGGCTAGGGAATTCTCCTGGAGGAGGTAAAAGGATCTGGCAGAGTGAAAAAAAGGCTACATGGGTTGAAATTGTGAGCACTGTTCTCAAACAAGGTAGGGTCCTTTGTGGACTTAGCCTTGTCCAGTGGATAGCTCTCTCCCGTTAGAGTAAACCTTCACTGTTTCTAAGGGGAGAGAGGCTTGAAGGACGAATTTAGACAGAAATCCTGCTATCATAAGAAGCAGAGTTGGTTAAGGGAAGAAGGCTCACAGCCCTGGTTAGGTAGCTCAGTTGGTCAGAGCATCATCCTGATAGGGGTTGTGGTTCCATCTCAAGGCAGGGCACATATAAGAAAGCAACTGAGGAATGCACACATAACTGGAACAACAAATCGATGCTTCTCTCTCCCTTCCTCTCTCTGTCTCTGTCTCTCTCTCTCTCAAATCAATCAATAAATTTTTAAAAAGAGACCAAAAGATTCCATTTCACAGCTTCTTTACATTAATGCACCAATTAGTTCATTCACTCAGAGTGCCTACTCGTGCCAGGCACTTTGCTGGATGCGGGGGACACAGGGCCAACATGGACTTTGCATCCTCTTGGTGCCTGTTCCTCAAAATGTAGGCGGTGGCAGCTTTCAAGGCAGCAATGTTTGACTGGATGTGAGACGGCTCAAGGCTGCGGACAGGCTTTTTCTCTCCCAACCGCCCACTGGCTTCAGAGCCCTAGGGCTCTCTCTCTCTAGTGTGGGAGCCGGACAGCCCCGCCCCTCCCCGCAAGCCCCGCCCAGGCTGTCAGGGACAAGGCAGACCCGCCCCTGGCCACGCGCTAGCGCCGCTGGGCCCAAGTCTGGCCTTCAGCCCTTTACCCGGGACCCTCGACCCGTCAGCCACCAGAACCTCCACGCGTCCTGCAGACTGCAGCTTCAACCCGGGAGGCAAGAGCGACATGGCGGCGACTAAGACCGAGAACCTCTCCCTGGTGGTGCACGGACCCGGGGACCTGCGCCTGGTAAAACGGGAAGGGGGGTGGGGAACCTCGCCCTATCCTGCCCCACTGGCTTCAGAGCCCAGCCTCGGGCCAGCTCGCCAATTCCAGCCCTACACCGGCCCTGCACCTTGCGGGTCCTGGCCACTCAGATCCCGGATGGTTACCATGTTGGGGGGAGGGGGGCGGTTGGCGGTTGGCGGTTGGCGGTTGGCGGTAGACATTTGGTGCTAAGATGCTAAAGGATTCTTGTCGCATGCCTCGGAACCTAGCCCAGGGCTGGCACGTGGCTGGAGCCCTGGTAGGTAGCAAAATGACACCTGCCTCCTCCCTCCTTTGCCAGCTAGTCCGCCTCTGTCATTGCCCTTTTCAGAAGACTTACCAGGCAGGCTGCTTGACTTAGGACATGTCCTAAATTTCTCCCCTGGGCGGACAGTGCAGGGCAGAAAGGAGGGCCAGAGGGACATTAAAAAGCTGTAGAGCTCATATGTAATTTCTCTTGCTTGGGGCTGATATAACCTCCTTTGCAGGATTATTATGATCAGGAGAGTACTCAGCACTTCGCAGGTACTCACTTCCTTCCCCCTTTTCTTCCAGCACAGGCCTCCATCACCAGGACTCCTGGTGTTCGCTGTGCCTTTGCCGGACTTCTGGATCTTAAGAGCCTCTGTCTACAAAGCTCCTTTCCTCCTTACCTCCCTTAGTCTGCATCTGGTTCACCTTCTAGTCTTTTTCCGTTCTGATCCCTCTCTATTGCCCCTTTAAGAGCATTATGTATATGTCTCCTCTGCCCAGACCCTGCCTCTGTTCTCTGGCTCTTGAGGCCAAAGTTTTGGGAGCTGCAGAGTTAGCCTTGGGATAGTGCCAGGGATCCCTTGACAAAGTCCATCTCAGATGGGCCTGGGATGGTGGTGGGTATGTAGGATGAGTGCCGTCTATCTCTGCCACTCCCTAGCACCTCTTTTCCCTGCAAAGAGAACATATATCACCAGGATCTAGATTGGAGACTCCCAGGAGATTACCCAGGTTTTCAGTTTTTGACTATTTGAGAATCTGTGGTCTCTCTCCCTACAGAATGCAACAATTTCAGACTTCCTATAAGCCCCTCCATAGATTCTCCAGAGGTCTGTAGACCCCAGACTAAGAACTCCTGCCTTGAGCCAACTCTGTTTCCTCAGTTGAAGTTCCATCCCCAAAGTGACATAGAGCCCAGACAAGAACTCAGAGGCTTAGAGTCCCATTCTGGTGCTTTCTTCATTCATTGGAGAGCCTCCACTCAAGGTCCTGAATTAAAATAACACTATTAGTGTTCACTGCTACCAATGCCAGATGGTATTATGAGGAAGGAAAAGTAGTACAGCTCTACACAGCTTACAGAGTAATCTCAAACTCAGTCCTTTATTCCACAAACATATACTAGATGAGAGTCTGCCTTCCATGTACCATGCACAGGCTGGGTGCCCAGAGAAAAAGAGGAGGAGGCCACAGCCTCTAACCCCAAACTGTTCTAGGGAGACAGAGAGTTGAAGTAAACAACAAAACAGTGTGAGGACTTCGGCAGTCACAGAGTAAAGGCCTCCAGGGAGGGGCCCTTGGCCCAGGGAGAAGGCCCTAGAGATGAATACTGCTTGAGCTGACTCTTAAAGGTGTCAATGTTAAGAAATGTCCAAATGACATATGCCAGGGAACAAGATCTAAAGTATTGCCAAGAATAACAGTTTTGCAGTTGTTAAATTCATTTTAAATTAGGAGGGTAACAAAGGAAGACTACGAGAAGATGGGAGGAAGAAAGGTAGGATCGGATTAGAGGATAGTTAATGAGATTTTGTGCTTTCTTGAGGCTGGTCTCCTTTAGAAAGGAGGGGTCTGAAAGGGGGTATTTCAGAAAGGCAGAAAACTGTACTTGAACAACAATAAAAAAATTAAAATAAAAAATAATAAAAAATAAAAGGGAGTATTTCCAAGGTGTGTTAATTTAGGTGCATAGAAACAATGGACAGGGCTTGCTTAAGGCAAAGATAAGCCTTTTACTAAATAAGTTATGAACCTGGGATGTGACTGTTCACCATGACCTGTCCAGTTAGGAATTTAGGATCACATCACCCTGTGAGGTCACTTTTCAAAGAAGTCCTTTTTCATTTATAATTTCCCCTTTTGGTCATAAATCAGTCTGAAGGATGCATTGATGACTGACCTTTTGGTCTGATAATGTGGTCTCCCAGAGCTAAGAAGGCTTGTTCCTAGCAAATCTCAGTACCTACGTCATCTTATTGACCATTGGGCATGGGGCAATACCGTAACCATGGGATGAGTTGGGGTGGAATTTTCCCAAGAAGGGAAGGGCAGGTCTATGGAGGGCAGTCAGTCTTATGGCCTTCATTGGGAAACAGCACTCTGGATTATTGCTGTCCTCTGAACCATTAGGATCCAAGTTTTGCCTCCTGTCTCATTTTTCTGTATCTAGCATCTAGTATAACATTTACATAAGCCATGAGAAGAGTAATTAAGTTATTTTACACATGTTCAGTAAACAGCTGGAGTACAGAAAAATCCAAATAATAAGTGTAACTATTTGTATGACTAATATCATTAGCAAATAGTTAAGGACAAGTAATTCCGAGTTCAATACCAATCCATAGTTATGCAGGCGTTGTTGATGTCTTGGGATGGCTGCCTACCTCTGATGTCAGCAGTTTCTCATTCTAGGGTCACCTTTGATGTCTGTTGTAGGCAGAGTCAAGTGTCAGAGACAGAGGTAGATGTCCATTTGTGGTTAGGCCCCTGATAAGATCCCTTCCAATGAAGTCAGAGAGTTTCTTTTATTTGGTGTCTTTTCTAAAAAACAATATCTAAAGTCTTCGTCTCCTGAGAGCTTGCTGTGAAAGGAAGCAGTTCCAGACTTTGTGTTTTCTTGAAGTGACTTTATTGAACATTAACAATAGTGTAAGGTGTCTTTCAATAATGTCAACTCATAAGTTCCCTCATCAAAGTCCAGCTTAGATGCATTTGATGTAGGAAGGAATGCAAAGACTGAAAAATGGGAAGCCAGGGAGAAGGGAAGAACCAAGTGGCCCTCTTAGGTTTCCCATAGCTCCAACTATTCGTTTTTTTAATCACTTATCCTCTAGAAACACTTCGTAGACATCAAAGTCAATTATTAACATGGACTTATTTTTGTAAAACCCAGATGAAATAAAGACATGTCTGTTTTATTTAAACCAACAAAGTTAGCTGGCTTTTAGTTATTAAGGATTAATCTTAGATCATGTGAACTTGAAAAGCATGAGTTAGTTTCTATATTTATGAGAATTTTAGAATACCCCATCCTTACAAAAACTTCACACACTTTGTGGATGTTACAGTAATGTCAAAATGCTATAAACATTTCGAAATGCTCCTGTCAGTTCAGGTACATATTGCATTACATATCAGTAATAGTTTGGCCATGCTGAGTACACTTTACCTCCCTTATTCCTGATAGCCAGCTCTACCAGATTTTAGTCACAAGCATCTGGATAAAGAGAACAGGAACAGCATAGTCCCCATGTCCAAGTTGCTGAATACCACAGGAATTATCTATAGGATATATCTACAGGCATTGATGCACACCTGAATGTTTATCATCAGCTGTGTGTGGAGAGAACAAGTTAGAGGGAAAATAATAATTTTAGGATGATGGGTTGATGTTTAGTTATAAAGAGCAGAGAAAATAATGTTCCAGGATCAAGTTTAAACATTAATGAATTCCATGAAGACATGAGTTTTTGCTCTTTCAGGAACTGTACTATGCCCTAGGTCAAAAGAATTACTTTGAACCTGTAACAATCTTTTAAAAACTAAGATAATTCTTTTTTTTTAATTTTTTTTCTTTTTTTTAGATTTTATTTATTTATCTTCAGAGGGGAAGGAAAGGAGAGAGGGAGAGAAACATCAATGTGCGGTTGCCTCTTGTATGTCCTCTGCCGGGAACTGGCCTGGCAACCCAGGCATGTGCCCTGACTGGGAATCGAACCGCGATCCTTCGGTTCGCAGGCCCGCGCTCAATCCACTGAGCTACACCAGCCAGGGCTAAAAACTAAGATAATTCTGTATCTGTAACATAACACATTTAAAATGTCCCCTTTCTTGCATATACGCTTTACTGTTAACATTTCTGGTTGAGAAGAAGAAGACTGTAGAAAGATGGGTCCTCAAATACTTACAGCCCCAGTGGTCCTGGGCGTCATGTCTCTCCCTGTTCTCCCTGGTCAGTTCTGCCACCGGCTGATGGAGCTAGCAGCTTCTATATGATCAAATTCATAGGTTTTAAGGAGCATTAACTCCGATTGGGGAAATGCAGGCTAATTAACCTTTAATAGCTGAGCTCTACTTAACAGTCAGAGGCAGTTGATACTGCAAATAGAATTTAAAACTCCTTCAGAAAAAAGGGAAAACTGGGTAGTAGCAAATAGCCCAAAGAAATATCTTCCTTCCCTTTCTATTAACTGTTTCAGCTTTGAAACAAACCCCAAAACAGATAAACAACAGGAAATTAAATCCAGCAAATACTGCTATGGAAGGGCAGTGCCTTTGTCTGCAAAAGCTAAAATTTTCCTCTTTTTAGAGAAAAAAGAATCATCTAGTAAATTCATGTATGGTTGTGTTCATATGTTTTTAATTTGGAGGAAATTTTAAGTTTATTTATCATAACTGAGAATTAAACAATCCTTTACCCATTCTGAATGGATTCAATTCTAAGTTCTGGGAAAGCTCAAAGGAGTCACCTTCCCAGCCTGGTGAGGAGAGGGAAGGCATCTTGCAGGCTTTGCTTCAGTCTGTGTTCATGATTCAAGTTCATGAGTCTAACCCCGATTCACCTTTTGGACAGCCCCACCTGGATGTCCCCAGACACCACAATCCTAGCACATCCAACCCTAAATCTCCCCCAATTTCCACAGTATTTAGAAAGTCATTCCAGATGCCTCTTTCCCCTCACTTCCCACTGCATGTAGGATCTTGAAGGAGAGGGATCAGCCAGTAGTGAAATAGTTCCCCTGGATATAAACAAGTGAGTGCAGGGTGGGTTTGAGAATTCAGGAGGCTTGGAGCCGGGCAGCCTGTGCTGGAGATGGTTGAGAGGACTTTGGGAGAGTGTCTGACCCTTCTACTTTGACCTTGTTTGCCAGGACCTATGCCAAGAACAAAGCCTCATGACACAATGACCAACTGGGAAAACTTTGGACTGCCCTCCCACCCTCAAAACACCTTTCAGGCACTCAAGGGAGGGAAAATTGAGGAGAAGGGGAAGCAAAAATAGGGTCTCCTGTTCTGCTCTCCTTAAGTGTGAAGGGCAGCCAGCCAACTGGCTGACAGGGGACCTGGCAGGTGGGAGAAGGTGGGCTGTAAAGACATAAGGCAGGGATGACCACCTTCTCTGAGCCCTGCCTGCTGTCCCTCACTGTAAGGTAGCGGGTGTGGCTTTACATTCATCTACAATTGACACAGTGAAGCCTGTAACATTGCTGGAATCCTACTTCACTTCTATATTCCATCCTTTAAAGAAGCAGTTAAGTTCTCTTAATATTGACGTGAAAACAAGAGAAGTACAACTTTTCTCCAAAACAATAAAAAGTTTACCCTTTGAAAAGGAAAAGAACAAGGTTGTCCAAAGCTGTTTCAACCATACTGTGAGCTAATTATCAGAAAAGAACTTTGATTTTCTTTTGTAATAAGAGCTAACTTACTCTGAGCCAGGTACTCTCTGTATGAGTATCTTCATTAAACAGAGGAGGGAATTGAAGGCACTAGAGGTTATGTAATTCCCCCCCCCGCCCCCCCCGCCGAGGTCACACAGCTGTTGGAGAGGAGCCTGGCTTTGTGCATGGACAAATGCTCCTAGGATCTGAATCCTTCGCCACTGCACCACTCAGGCTGGCTGGCAGAGGGAAAAGGCATCTGTCCCTGATTTCTCCTCAAGTTGAGGCCAGTGCTACGGCCCATACCAGATGTACTTGAGGGTGTGAACTCAGATGTGCAGGTAGAAGTAGTGGAAAGGGGGCCATTAAGATATATTTAGAAATATTTTTAGGCTAATTTGAGAAAATATATTTAGGAAAGGCAAGATAACATTTAGGATGCTAGAAGCACGTGAGATGATTCCATGTTCCCACAGTTCTTCCTGATTTACATGATTTATTCAGAGTTAGGGAGGGGAGACCTCCAGGAGATAGAAGGAGAATATGTATTTAAACTATTTATGACAACATGAAAAAATGCTAGAAAACTGACATAACTACAATAAAGAGCAGTTACTCAACTCTTACCTCCTTGTTACTATCACACACAGATAAGGAATCCCCTTTAGGATTCCTTATGCCTGCTTGGGCTGTGGGGATGAAAGTGGATGTTCCAGAACTCAGAGGAGCTAAGAAACTTTGATAAATGAGAAACAGGATAAATGAAAGATATCACCAGTGAAATGTGAGGCAGAAAAGGTGGTTAAGTAAACAGGATTGTAGCCAACATCACCAACAAAAAGCAAGGTTTTTTTAGTAACCATGCTGTGATAACTTTCTAAAAACATTGTGAGCTCCACAGCTGTGCTTAGGCATATATTAATAAACTTAAGGGCTGATCTCAACATGGTCTTGTGCTCATGTGGCATGCCTCCTGCAGAGAAGGGAATCAGGAGCCAAACTGAGTTGTGAGGGTGATTGGTGTTAGCAAGAAAGAGGACAACAAAGAAAATGGGGAGAGGTATTTAAATTCTCCATAAAGTATTTTCTGCTACTAAGGAAAAACCAGGCTATGGGACAACACCCTCTAGTGTCTAGGAAAGCCACTGCAGCCTTAGTTCTGTGGTAAGGTCAAAGCTGATCCCACCCGTCAACTCCAACAAATATTTACAGTAGTAATTCCTAGTGCCACCCAGTGCCTATTTAATGTGCCCATCAGTTGCTGTAAGTTGGAATCTTACTCCCTCTCCACTCTCAAGCAGGGTCTTCAGACCTGGCATGGTTGGAGGCAAACTATAAGTAGTATGCTGTGGAATTCTCTCAGTGACTGGGAAATTACCTTCTAGTGCCTTTAGGGGGCAGGGTGGGGTGTTATTCTGCCTGTTTTAACCTACAGCTTAAAAATTTTAAATCTCACGCACAGTATAACAGAAACATAACTACATAGTAGTCCCTGATGTTGCATAATGTCAGATGTGGGACCAGCAACTTTTTTTTCCCCTAGCAACTTCTTTGAAAAAGATTTCGCTGATAGTCAGCTATCCTGAGTTACCCATTCCTAAATGGATTCCGATTCCCTACCCGCTTCTCTCCCTGCGTGCCTCCCATCTTCCTTCCAGATGTAGCCAGTTTAAATTATTAAGAGATGAAAAATTGCCTTGAGTCCCTCTGCCCATATCAGGCTGCTTTGGATGTAGCTCATTATCTTGTTAGCTAAATAGCTCCAGTGTTGTTCATTGCTACCCATGAAAGCATCTTGGGGAGGCTTTCAGGAGGAGGCAGACTTTGAGTGGTATCTCCTCCCAGAGTGCTCTGTGTGGGGGGCCCAGCTCTGATCTTCTCATCACCCAATTGACAGCTCCTTGTATCATCCCTGAAGGAGAAAAGGCATATTCCACCTTGGGGGTGCAGTGGGATGCACTGAGGTAGGCTTGGGAATCAGACACAAGTGGGTTTAGCCCTGATTTATCCACTCTCTGGCAGTATGACCTTGACCAAGTTATTGTACTTCCCAGCCTCAGGTATCTCATCTGCAAACTGTGGGCTATGGAAGACCATGTGCCATGATGCGTATAAAGCCCAGAACACTGCCTGGCACATAGTAGGTGCTATGAACATTTCATATCCCTTCCTCTTCTAGGCTACCTTCAAAGAATTAATAAAATAAACACTTGGATTTGACCACTCAGTCTTTCCTCATCACCAGGAATTTCCTAGCCAGTTGGCATTGAGGGAAAACAATAATATTCTTGTAATATTATAAATATTTATAACTCAGATTGCTCTTTGAACCTATAAGAGTTTAAAATACAGGTCCCACATATGCTGGGCGGAGGGGGCTCTAAAATTCCACATAGGATGTTTTGAAAGAGAGGACCAAAGCCTTGATGGAGAGGGGAAAGCACAGCCTCACACTTCCAACCTCTGCAGCTGCTAGAAGCACCCTGACCTTTCCCAGTCCAAGGTTTCCAGATCAAACAAATCTGTATCTAACAATGTGTGTTTTCAGGAGAGAAGGCTCTGTCAGCGAAGGCATATGTAGGGAAGCAGCCCAAACACCCTTTCTGGCTGAGGATGTGCAGAGCAAATTTTTTCTGAGCCTGGGGCAAAGTGCACAGTTGAGGGGCTGGAGGCTGGGGACAGCATTGTTCAGTGTGGCCCCTCGGGCATCCACCCAGCAACAGCTTAGCCTGTGCCTGTGTTAATTTTAAGACATATTTTAATGGAACTCCACTTTAATTTTTAAAAATTGAAAATGTTCATAAGGTAAATTTATTATGCATGCTAAATGATTTTTCTATTTTGTTTCCTTTAGGAGAACTATCCTATCCCTGAACCAGGCCCAAATGGTAAGTCCTTGGGATACTCAACTTCTGTTTTCTTGTTTCCCCTGGAGACACATGTGCATCACTCCCACACCCCTCTTCTGCTACAGTTCATACTTCTGCCTCCATGAAAAACTATGCTTTTGTTAGGCTTTCCACTTAGTCCATTGTCCACAGACTCCACTGGGCTGCTACATGCACTACAAGGAATAGTGGTAGGATGAGAATTGTTACCATATCTGACTGCTGCCTTGTCCTAAAGAATTTTTGGCATAAAATGTCCTCAATTTACCAAAAGTAGAATTGCTCTTCTTTTGATTTTAGGTTACTCTATCCACTATAAGCCACTGTTTGGGTGCCTGAACCCAAATTTTGAAAAGGAGTGAGTCTAAAGAATGTAATATTTTGGTTAGAAACGGGAGTGTCTTGCCAGGAAGACCAAGACCTTCCATGCAGTGAGGACGGCAGGAGGTAGGAGTCCTGCCCCACTGCCCCAGTCAACTGGGTGCAGACAGTGGGTGTGCTCACTGGGGCAGGGTTCCTGTCACCTTTGCTCTACTCCTGGCCTCTCACTGGGTGAGCCAGCCGCTGAGCTGACACACACATTTCCTGGGTGGTGTCTGTACCTGGAGTGGTCATGCCACCCTATTGGTTAAGGCAGATCCCTGCTGACAGTTTTCTAATCCCTCCCATCCCTGGAGTCCTACGTCAGGATCTGCAGGACCCTGAAGTGAGGCTGGGAGCCAGGGGCAGAGTGTCTACAGATAGCTTGTCTCACACCCTGTCAGTCAGGCCCCCTTCCTGTCCCTGATAAACTGGAATGAGCTGCCCCTACTGGTGGCTTCCAGTGAACATCAGACTGAAGGTAGCTTTCCTGGAGCCTCCAAAGCCTTGCTACACAAAGGTCAGTTGAGTTACTGATTTATAGTGATAAGACTACAAACGAGAGCTGTTTCTATTAGTATTTAGCAACTAATGTATATTTAGGACTTCAGTGGTTTCACCAAGATACCATTTTTAGAGCAGTGAAAGACAGCTCACTGTGTCCTGAAAAGTTGGTGTTGATTCTGGAGGTGGCCAATCAAGGTCTATCTTGGACTCAAAAGATCCTGGTACTGCTTTTCTACGTGTCATCTGGGCTAGGCTATGGCACCCATAGCCTATGGTCAGTTGCTAGATGTTGCTTGCACCTTGCTGTCCTTGAATTGGAAGGGGAAACAATGATACATTTCAGCTGGAGTTTTAGCAAGTCGAATTTAACCTCTTATTACAAACTGGTAACTTCAAGAGAGGAAACTCTGGGATAATTTTCTTAACTCAAATGACCTTTCCCTATCTTGGATTTCAGAATTCACTATGTCATTTCTTACTATGTTCACCAAAACCAAAGATGGAGAAAATTCTACAGAGTCACACCTGGTGGATCGCCCATGGTTTGTGTCAAGGACGGTGTAAGACACCTGAATGCATAGCACGGTTTCGGGTGTCTTTGTTTTTCTCAGGAAGATACTTGTAACATGGCCATCTTGGTCGGACTGGGCCAGTAATCCTTTAGGACTTATTTCAGCAAAGGGGCTCAGTGGCATCATTATCTCAAACTTGGAAAACTGACAACAACAACACCACCAAATGCCACTATATTCAAACCTGTGAAGGTTGGAATGCCAGTTGAAATATGTGAGTGGTTTGGATTGACACTGCACTTTTAAAATAACAGGCATGACACACAGCCTGACAGCTCACAAGGTATTTCCAAGCCTAGACTGCCAGCCTCCCTTTCATGAGTAGGAATCAAGCATAGGATATTAACAGTTACATATCAGAAAACAGTTTTTTTCTCTTATGTGGTTGATGCATTTCTTCCTACTAATAATATCTTGTTTATGTTGTGTGTTAAGTCAGAGTTCTTCAGAGAAACAGAACTGAGATTTATTATATAGATTTATGTGTGTGTATGTGTGTGTGTGTGTAATACATGTATGTGGAGGGCAGGGAGAGATTATTTTTAGAAATTGGTCACATGATTTTGGGAGCCGGCAAGTCTGAAATTTGTAGGGCTGACCAGCTATATGGAAATTTGGATAAAAGCTGATGTTACAGTTGTGAGAAGTACTTAAGATTTATTCTCTTAGCAATTTTCAAGTATACAACACAGGACTATTAATTGTAGTCACCATGCTGTACATGGGATGCTCATGACTTTAAAACTGGAAGTTTGTACCTTTTGACCCTCTGCACCCATTTCATCCATCCCCCACGCCCTGCCTCTGGCAACCACCAATCCATTCTCTGTATCTGTGAGCTTGGTTTTTTGTTGTTGTTGTTGTTGCTTCTGTTTTTTTTTAGATTCCACATATAAGTGAGATCACACAGTATTTGTCTTTCTCTGTCTGACTTGTTGCACTTAGCATAACAGACCTCTAGATCCATCCATGTTGTAAAAGTTCCTTCATTTTTCATAGCTGAGTAATATTCTGTTGTGTATATATACTACATTATCTTTATCCATTTATCTATTGATGGACATTTAGGTTGTTTTCATGTCTTAAATATTAATCACACCTGAAAAATACCTTCACGGCACCATCTAGCGATTAACCAAACAACTGGGCACATAGTCAAGTTGGCACATAGAATTAACCCTCACATGCAGTTCTTTTGCTCTGTGGGAGCTTTTTTGCCTTGCAAGACTCAATTGGGGTTGCTGTTTAGCTTGTTTTCCTCTGTGGTCTAAATTGTGTACCTGGCCTTTGAAACCAAGCCCTCTCTTTCGTCTGGAGAAGAATCGCCAAGGTGGCTCAGGGTGATACAGGGGTAGATTCCTCCCTCACTTGTGTCTCCTTCTCCTTTTCCTTATCAGAGGTGCTGCTGAAGATGCATTCCGTTGGAATCTGTGGCTCGGATGTCCACTACTGGCAACACGGTCGGATTGGGGGTTTTGTTGTGAAAAAGCCAATGGTGCTGGGCCATGAAGCTGCAGGAACAGTCATAAAAGTGGGATCTTTGGTAACACACCTACAACCAGGTCAGCAAAGCCCTTCAGCTAATGGATAGGTTTATTCATTCAACATCAATATTTGTGTGGGCTTTCTTGGAGCTGGCTCTCTGTTGAATGCTGAGGATGCAACAGTCCACAAGACAGCCTTGGGCCCGAAACACGTGAATCTTACCTTCCACAGTGGGAGACAGAACTGGGACGCACAGGCCGTTACTTAATTACAATTGTGGTGAGGGCAGCAGAGAAGAATACAGGGTGCAATTGGTGTGTTCTACTCAGACCCCTGGCTTGTCTGAGGAGGGGACAATTAAGCCAACATCTGCAGACAAGTAAGAAATAGCCAGCAATAGGAGTGGGGGGAATGTTCCAGGCCCAGGAACCACAATCTGCTTCCACATACTAAGAACCATGGCCTTTGATGCGGTCTTTGGTTCTATTGGATGGCTAGGAAATAACAGATATGTTTCTAGATTTGCTTCATTCCCTCAGAGGGAGGAATTCTCAGCCGTGCAAGACTGTGTGATATGTTCCCCAACACAGTGAATGAAATCCAAGCTGTCCTGGCATAGTTAGCCTTTGGTTTTAACCTTCCTTTGCTTATGAGACTACTGTACAGCATGGAGATGATGTCAAATTATTTGGAGGAAGGAGGAGGTTGGTAGGCTCTCTGAGCCCAGTTGTGTGGGGAGGGATCGATCAGCTCTGAAGAAGCTAGATGTGTGTCTCATTTAGGAATGTTAAGTCAGGCCCTCCATCAGCAGGCAAGTTGGGAAAGCCGCTGAGGTTTTGCAGGGTTCTTCTGAAGTGGAAGGTTCATAGCTTCCAACAGCCACAGACTGGTTATTACCTGTGAGAGGAGGTCTCTAAATATATGTTATAACAGGGAGTGGGGTTCTCTACATTTAAGTTATAACAGGCATAGTTATGACTTAACTATGGGCCCAGCCTGAGCCAGGTGCTTTGAGGGATATAGAAAATGAAGACAATAAGATCCTTGGACACTTCGATCTAGTTGGGGACAACAGATATTGGGACATATATACATATATATACCAACAATTAGAGAACAAAATCATAGGGTGAAACCGGTAAAGAATAGGCTCTAGATGTTTAAGGAAAGGACATTTGTCATGGGCAGAGGTGTGTAAAATAGGTTTATGGAGGAAACAGGTGTTTGAGCTAGACATTTAACAATAATAATTATAAGAAAAAGGCAGATAACATTTATTGCTTTACTATTGTTAGTCTCCATGTTAAATACTTACACATAAAGTTACTTACTTTGTTCTTGAAACAACTCTACAAGCTACGCATTATTCTCCTCATTAATGCATGAAGAATGTGAAGCGTGGCAATTGCCCAGGGTCACACACTAGTTAGTATTAGAGCTACAGGGTGCCTGCCTTGGTCTTTCTGACTCTGGAGCAAGTGGTCAGAACCATTGAACTGCCCAGCATGTGGAGACTTGAAAGGTTTTGTATTTGAGTTAGTCAAGAGATCAGAAGCTGATATTCCAGTTCAGAGGAACAGAGTAATAAAATTACAGAGGTGGGAGTTATATATCTGGGTTGTTACTAAGTCTATGCCACTCGGAACAGAGATTCTGTCTTGGGGAGGTAGTGGAAATGATAAAACTGCATAATCTGTACACAAAGAATCTTTCTTTAAAAAGCACCATACAGTGGCCCTGGTAGGGTAGCTCAATCGGTTGAGCGTTGTCCCAATACACAACATTGTACGTTCGATCCTGGGTCAGGGCACATAAAAATCAACCAATGAATGCATGGATAAGTGGAAAAACAAATTGATGTTTCTTTCTCTCTCTCTCTAAAACCAATCAATAAAAAAAGCACCATACAACTGAGTTATTACAATATTATTATTATGATATAATAATAATTAGAAGACAAAACTGAGTAAGATAAACTCCACCTAATTATGGAGGATCTTGAAGGTGCAGCTGAAGAATTCATTGTCAATTCTAGAAGCGGCAGAGACAGTCAGAGGGATAGTGGTCACAGGGATCTTTGTGGGTTCTTTATGTTTTTAATACAAAATTTTATTTAAGTGTTTCATTTGCTAACTTTGACTTAAAGCTCTAATCAACTAATCTAGAAAGAAGAAAACCACTCATTGAGTAGTTCTTGTTATATTCATTTATAAAATTTAAACAAATATTAAAGAATCAATAAACCTAAGATATGGAAGAATTCCTAATTTACATATAATCTGGCCATCTATTTTATAGAATAAATTTCTTCTACAATAATATCAGCTCAGATAATTATAATAATGACAAACATAATAAAAACAGTTGATGCCTCCATGTGTTACTACTACTACTACTATGCTATCACCATTATTTTTTTTTTCAAATTAGAAAGTTTATTTAGAAAGTCACAGGGGTTGCAGAAATGAGCCGTGGAAGAAATGGGTTCAGGAAACAAGTTACAGAGGAAAAGAAGGGCCCTGGGAGCTTAGGAGAGAGACAGGTAAAGGTCACAAGCCTGGGTGATTGGGGGGTAAAAGAGGGGGTGGGGAAAGGCACTTTGGGGCTCCCAGGAGGGAGAGCCACCTCCCTGGCACTATATTAATGAGCATACCAGGACTCCACACTCTTCTGTGGGTACTTTTAACACAAAACACATAAAAAATAGCCTAATGTGTCTCTGCCTAGTAAAAGGCAGACTTCCCAGGGTTCTTCTCTGGCTGCTAACAGCACATTTCTCAGGCTCAGGAGGGTCCTAATGCCATCAGAACACCCCCCTGGGGGTTGGGGTGGAGACTGACTGGGAAGAAACACAAAGGAATGGAATTTCCGAGATAGTGGTAATGTTCTGTGTGTTGACAGGGGTTTGCACCACACAGGTGAATGCATCTATCAAAATTCATCTAGTGATCCACTTATTATTTGTGCATTTCATCAATAACAAAATTTTACCTTAAAAATGAATCATAAACAAGTATTAAACTCTACTTGATGCTATGCTGGTGAAGTATTTAAGGGTGAACTGTACTAATCAACCTTTCAAGTGCATCAGAAAAGAAGGTGGATTGATGGATAGAAGAGAGGCGGATAGTTGGGATGTATAGATGAATACGTAGTGAAGTGAATGTTGCTAAATGTTAATTAAATCTAGGGGAGGGATAGCTGGGTGTTCATGGCACAGTTTTTTCAACTGTGCTATATATTTGAAAATTTTCCTAGTAAGGAGAGAGAAGAGAAATTCTAAGGCTGGGTTTCTAAGCAGACCCAGTGAGAGACAGTAGAAGTACAATAGAACTGGCTGTTCACAAGCCTGAACGTTACTCTCTGCCATGCCAGAGCAGAGGCCTCTGTGGGTCATCTGCCTGAACCGTTCTACCAACCAGGACTCAGTGGTATTGTCTAAACACAGCCAGTCTGTATGGCTTTTGTAAAGGCCTTGCCCATTGTTTTCAAAACAAGTAAAGAAAAAAAAGGTCTGCAAACTCCACATACTAGTTACCTCTTATGCAGCAGTTTGAGATGAGAAGTGGAGCTGGCTTGCCTTAGAGATGGGACTAGTTGCATGTTTTCCAAGCTGGGAGGCGGCTGTGGGAGGGGCCCGTTGGTTTGGTCCATGAGTTGGTAAAAGGGCAGGCCAAACCAGTCTGTGGAGAAGTGTGCCGCTCATTCTCTCCCAGAGCGTGAGTCTGTGCTTCATCTGTGTTTCCTCTGGAAGCACGGATGCGCTGCGTTTGCTTAGGATAGCCTGGGTTCCCAGAGAGGAGGAGGGCTGGTTTGGCCAGGTTCCCTTGCTGGTATCTATCTGCTCACTAGCCTGTGCCCCTTCACAGCATTTCTGTGCCTCCCCGTGTTTTCCTCTCAGGTGATCGTGTTGCCATTGAGCCTGGTGCTCCCCGAGAAAATGATGAATTCTGCAAGGCTGGCCGATACAACCTGTCACCGTCCATCTTCTTCTGTGCCACGCCCCCAGATGACGGGAACCTCTGCCGGTTCTATAAGCACAACGCCAACTTCTGCTACAAGTTAGTGCCCAGCCCAGCTTTGCCCCATGGGACCTTTTCCCACTTTTTGTTTGATGTTCTTTTTTCTAGTTTCCTTCAGTAACTTTGTTCTTTTTAGCTCATAATTCCAGACATGAGGCATTCCCACCGTGGGCGTGCCTTTCTTGGGGGATGAGGGAGGGTAGCCTGAGCAGGGCTGAGATGAACTCACAGTGCTTGGTTTCAGTTTTTCACACTAACCTTCCCTCACCGAGAACAGCAATAGAAAGTTGTTGCTAAAGGGCCTCACTCCTTTTCAGCCATCCTGGTGAAAATTTGTGGTTCAACTTCCTTTATTGGTTTCCATGGCACCTACAGGAAAGAAAACTTTGTAACAGCAATGACCTTAACGATAACAACAAACAATAACAGCAACAATGGGGGTTTACTGAGGAGGCCAGGAGCCAGCGTAGGACAGTGGGACCCTGCATCCACTCCTTCCTAGCGAGTAACTTTGCGGAGAGAACTGAACCTTCCTTTATTTCAGTCTTATTTAATCACCAGATGATTGAATAAGGCAATGTATGTAAAGTCACAATTACTATGACTGCGTGCCTGGCTTGGTGCTAGTAAGTGCTTTGCATGCCTTGTCTTATTTTACCTCCATAAATAATGATGAGGTGGGCACCAGTGGTTCAGTTTTGTGCAAGGGTTAGCAAAAGCAGGAGGAGGCTAAGAGACCCGAGCACAGAGCAGAGCCAGGAGTCAAGTATGATTCTCGAGCTCTTGTCCTGTGCTTACTTCACAACCCCAATGTTCCAAATGGTTTTGGAGTGAGAAGCTGTGTCTGGCAGAAGCAAGGTGCTGCACCTTCTACATGGCCCCCAGTCCATGGAGCTCTGGGTGCTGATTTTCCTTCTGATTCCTCCCACCCTGGTGGGCCTCCAGCGGTGGCTCTGTCAGCCAGGATGGGGCCTGTCCGATGCAGGCCAGGAGCTAATCGCAGGGCCAGTCTGACAGATCCGAGTTTTCTAGTGCCCATTGGAAGCCTTGAGAGGAATCACAGGCTGGAGACCTCATTTAAGTCAACACCACCCAAAGCTGCTCGAGGAAAAAAACAAGTTGTGTGCTCAGAGTTCACCTTTTAGCAAGGGGTTCCTGAACCAGCCCACCTTTTCTGGGCCTTTTCCAACTCAAGGCACCAAACAAGGTTTCCGTGGAAGGCAGAAGAACAAAGTGGAAGCGCCTGACACTTGAACACTGGTTTCTGCCATTTACCAACCGTGCAACCTTAAGCAACTTTGTTGCCTTGACATCCTTGCCTGTAAAATGGAGATGATAATAGGACCGATGTGATAAAATGCATAGAATTACTGACAAGATTCAATGAGAAAGGCATATCAAGTACTCAGCAGGAGTCCTGGTGCATAGGAGGTGCTCAATAAATGGGGCCACTGTGCTGGAGCTGTGGCCTTGAGTCTGGGGGATAGTACAGTGTTAACCCTGAGAGAGAGCCTTGGACTTTGTGAGGGGTGGTTTGTAGGGAGTGGTGGGGGGAAGTGTTCTGGCTGGCAATGGTCATGGGAGGACTGAGGGGGACCTCTAGGGGCAGGCCACCCCCTCCCCTCCGCTCCTCCCAGGTACCTTCTGTCTGTGTCCCTAGGCCAGCCCTGGGCCTAAGCCCTCTGCTCTACTTTGTCTTTGTGAGGACTTTTTCACTATGAGTCTCTTTATTTGTTTACTTTACTTAACATTGTAGAGGAAAAGGGGGGGAGGGGAAACTACCAATCTCTTTATTTTTCTTCCCAGCTTATTTTTGTTCTGTCTTCCTCCTTGGCTTCTCAATAATTCTTTAACACTTTTGCCTGTTCCCTGAACCCTATTGTGAAAACCACCAAGGTGCCTTGTCATTCTGTGATGTTTATAAAGTCATGGAAGATTAGGGCTAGGAAGACAGTCTTTTCATCGCCTCTCCCTCAACCCCCAGTGAACGAGGCTGGGGAAGAACCACCCAGTAGCTCTCCCAAGGTCAGTGGTAAAGGGGCTGGGCCCCAGGACTCTGCCTGTCCCCTCTTGGTGCTTCTGCCTCCACGCTGCTGTTGGCTCTGGCTGCATATGTGATAAGGCCTGTGTGACCTGCCTAGTCAGTAGAATAATCTCCCAGATAACAACCCTTTCTTAGCACAATCCCTTTTGGTGTTCTCATTCCAAGTCAGACTGAAGGGGAGAGAAGCACAGAGTTCCTGACCAAAAGCCGCCCTCAGCTTAGAGCCAATGCAAGCTTAGGGGAGGCCCACATGGGAAGGGGCAGATGTGTCTGAGAGGGTGTGGTTGGGAGGTCTGTGGGAGTTTGGGAGTCTTCATTATTTAATTTCAAACTTTTGAAAAGAGATTTTATTTGTTTATTTTTGGAGGGGGGAGGGAAGGAGAAAGAGAGGGAGATAAATATCAATGTACAAGAGATACATCAACGGGTTGCCTCTCACATGCCTGTGACCTTTGGTTTGCAGGCCGCTGCTCAATCCACTAAGCTGCACTAGCCAGGGCTCAAACTTTTTTTTCATATAGAGAAAGGGTGATGAAAGCAATCAGAGCAGGAGGTGGACTGGAGTGGGGGAAATGATGTGAGAGAAGCAGAGGGAAAGGGTGAAGGAAGGGTGGTGAGGCAGGCCTCCTGTAGGCCTTGTTACTTATTTTGGGGGGATTGTGAACAGTGACAGAAGGGTCATAGGGATGAGTACAAGGTTTGGCTGCCCCCCTTATTTCTTTTTGGAACCTGAGGAGGTTTGGGGGCACTAGATAAATACTGGAGAGTTAAGAACTAGCAGAAATTAGATGTTAACTACACAGCTGCTTGTACCAAGAGGCAGCAGATGTGGTACTGGGCAAGGATGTGGAATCAGGAGACCCGGGCTCGCATCTTGCTTTTCCACTCACGAGCATTTTAACCTTGGGTGAGTCTCAAAATGTCCTTGAGCCGCAGTTTCCTCCTCTGTAGAATAAAGGTAAAAATAAAGCCTGCTCTTCCCACCTGACAAGGTCATGGTGAGGATTAAATGAGATAATGGGTGAGAAAGCTCTCTAATCTGTAAAGCCTTATACAAATGTTTGCTGTCATCATCAGTAGGATTGTAAAAAGGATCAAGATACCCTACTTGGAAGTGAAAACCAAGAACCCAGTGGTGAAGGTGACGCAGCATTTTATCAGCTGTGTTCAAACAGGCCCTGTCCCCATCCTAGCCAGTCCTGGGGCAGCCAGGCAGCTGCTGCCATCAGATGTGGTTCTTCTGGAACATGTAACGGGGGAGGCCATGAACAGAGTGATGCCAGCTTCCAAATCACTGTTTTGCAAAGTTGCTGATAGTTGGGATCCTTTGCTAAAGTGAAACCAGAAAGTCTATTAGTTTGAGAAAAAAGATGAGATGGTTGGAATGTGACTTCTGTAGATATCTGGTTTCAAATTCAAATCCTTTGAGTCCCTCACTAGTTTTGAAACTTGAGACCAAGTTATTTAATCCTCCAAGCTTCGGTTTCCTCATCTGTAGAATAGGGATAACAGTGCCTAGCGCAGAGCTGTTTTGAGGATTGATATGAGTGAATTTATGTAAATTGCTTAGGATATTGCCCAGCACATAAATAAATGCTCAACAAATATTAGCTACTGCTGTTATTGTCAACCCAGAAGGAATAACTGAATGAGTTGAATGACTGCCTCCCCAGGCTTCCTGACAATGTCACCTTTGAGGAAGGGGCCCTGATTGAGCCGCTGTCTGTGGGGATCCACGCCTGCCAGCGAGCTGGAGTCACCCTGGGAAAGAAGGTCCTTGTGTGTGGAGCTGGTAAGAAACAGATAACATCCTGGTATACGAATTCATTAAAGGGGGATGTGGGGTCCCCCCTGCCCATCTCAAAGACCGAAATTGGTCCTAATAAAACCGGAAAAGACACTGGGGTTTGGGTTGCTTGTCACTACCAAACCCAATAAACGAAAACAGAGATTGAATTTTTATGGGCGCTTTATTCAGATGGCCCGTGATCTGAGAAGACGGCAGGTTCATACCCTAAAAGACCATCTTCCCTTTTCTTTCCAGGCCAAGGTTTTTACAGCAGGGAATAAACAAGGTGTGGTGAGGGGTTTTGAAATTCAGGGAGGGTCAGGTAGAAGAAACTGCAACATTCCTGTCCTGGGCGGTTAGCTGTTCCCAGGGGCAGGTGACTGTTAACCCTCCCTGAATGCCTCCACTTGTCCCCAGGAGGTAATCTTTAGCAGTGCCCCAGGAGGTCTGCTATTTTCCCAGGAGAGCTGGGGTGGCCTTATCTATCTGTAATTTCTGAAACAAAAGCTTTAACATACACATTACTTGGTTGGCTTATAATTTTTTTACCTTAAACTAAAATTTTCAAACTCTTAAGTCCTCTATCACTAGAATCTTTCTGGGTAGGAGAGGATTACAGTGTCCCATTTCCTCAGTGACCAACACTTTGCTAGATAAACTAATATCTACAGAAATGATATTATTTCCTAGGCAACATAACCCTCTTTTTCATTTAAAGAATGCAACTTGGGATTATTTTCCAACCCTTGATGGGAAACTAGGGAAATATTGTTGATAGTAAAGGGAAGAGCAGCTTTTGGAACTTCTGAATCATATCAGAGAAGTGGCCTTCTGGTCCATCCAGGAGTGAGGTCGGTCCTGCTCACCACCAGCGAGAGGAGTGGAGTCCAGCCCACCTTGAGCCAGCCCTCTGCCAGCCCGCACTGGGAAGCTGCCTTCTCTCCTCCACCTGAATGAGCCCTAGCAGCCTCAGACTGAATCATTCTAGGTTTCTAACTGTTGGTGACTCAGACGGCATGCTTATACTCCTTGTGAGTGTGATCTGGTGTTGCTCATACACTTGGGTGTTTTTTGTTTTTTGTATAGTTGACATATAACAATTAGTTTCAGGTGTACAACATAATTATTGGATATTTGTATATTCAGATGACGCATGAGCAATGCTGGAGTTAGGAACATCCACCTCCGGCACAGTCAAAAATCTGCTTTTGACTCTCCCCAAAGCTTTACTAATAGCCTATTATTGACTAGAAAACTCATTAATAACAAACAATTGATTAACACATATTTTGTGTATTATATATTATATACTGTACTCTTACAATACAGTGAACTAGAGAGAAGAAAATTTATCAAGAAAATCATGAGGAAGAGAAAATACATTTGCAGTACTGTATGTGTTTATTGGAAAAAAATCTGCGTATAAGTGGGCCTGCATGGTTCAAACCCCTCTTGCTCAAAGGTCAACTATTGCAAAATGACCACCACAATAAGTCTAGTTAACACGTATCACTATACATAGTTACAAAGTTTCTTTTTCTTGGGATGAGAACTTTTAAGATTTACTCTCTTAACAACTTTCAAATATGCAAGATGATATTATTGCTATAGTTGTCATGCTGTGCATTACATCCACAGGACTTATTTACAACTGCGAGTTTGTACATTTTGACCCCCTTTACCCAGTTCACTCACTCCCTATCCACGTCCTCCGGCAACCAACCTGTTCTCTGTTTCTACGAGCTGGGTTTTTTTTTTTTTGTTGTTGTTGTTGTTTGTTTTAGATTCCAAGTATAAGTGAAATCATATGGTGTTTGTCTTTGTCTGACTTATTTTACTTAGCATAATGTTCTCAGAGTCCATCCATGTTGTCACAAAAAGCAAGATTTTCTTTCTTTTATGGCTGAATAACATTTTATTCTACGTATGTACTGCATCTTCTTTATATATTCATCCATCAGTGGACATTTAAGTTGTTTCAGTATCTTGGCTATTGTAAATAATGCTGCAGTGAACATGGGGGTACATATATCTTTTTCAGTTAGTGTTTTAATTTTCTTCAGATAAATACTCAGAAGTGGAATTGCTGGATCATTTGATAGTTGTGTTTTAAATTTTTTGATGAACCTTCATTACTGGGGATACCCGAGTTAGGGGGCTCCTCTCTTCAGTTCTTATCTCATTCACAAGAGATGAATTCAGGTGAGAGACAACATGTATAGTGGAAATGAGATAGTAGGTTTGTTTATGAAATGCACTTGAGCACGAAACTGCAAGCAGGCACCCAGCTAGTCTGAGTGCCCTGCCTCTTGGGGTTTTATGCTAGTAGCCAGTCTCCAGGCTCCCCCTCCTCCTCCCTTCTCCAGACCTTGGGATTAACATACAGTTTCAAAGGCTTTTTTTACCCAGATAGTGGGAAGGATACGCCCAGAATTTTAAAGGCTCCCCTCTTCCTGCACTTATTATTATCTTTCTTGTGATCACGTGGCAATCTGACCTGACCAGGCTCAGGACTGCTGAATTAATGTGTCAGGCACTTCTCCCCCTCTCCCTTCCTGCCTTGGTTTGCTGTCTATTCTGCCTAACACGTTCATCCTGTTTTCCATAGTGCCTGCACCAATTTACATTCCCACCAATAGTGTTTGAAGGTTCCCTTTTCTCCACATCTTTTTTAAATATATTTTATTGATTATGCTATTACAGTTGTCCCATCATTCCCCTCCACCCTGCACACCCCCTCCCACCCACATTCCCCCCTTTAGTTCATGTCCATGTGTCATAAATTCTTTAGCTTCTACATTTCCCACACTATTCTTGCCCTCCCCCTGTCTATTTTCTACCCACCATCTATGCTATGTATTCTCTGTACCTTTTCCCCCTCTCTCCTCCTCCCACACCCCTGTTGCTAACCCTCCATATGATCTCCATTTTTGTGGTTCTGTTCCTGTTCTAGCTGTTTGCTTAGTTTGCTTTTGTTTTAGGTGTGGTTCTTAATAGCTGTGAGTTTGCTGTCTTTTCACTGTCATATTTTTGATCTTCTTTTTCTTAGATAAGTCCCTTTAACATTTCATATAATAAGAGCTTGGTGATGATGAACTCCTTGAACTTGACCTTATCTGAGAAGCGCTTTATCTGCCCTTCCATTCTAAATGACAGCTTTGCTGGATAGAGCAATTTGGGATGTAGGTCCCTGCTTTTCAAGATTTCAAGTATTTCTTTCCAGCCCCTTCTTGCCTGTAAGGTCTCTTTTGAGAAATCAGCTGACAGTCTGATGGGAACTCCTTTGGAGGTGACTGTCCCCTTATCCCTTGCTGCTTCTAGAATTCTCTCCTTCATTTGAATCTTGGCTAATGTAATTATGATGTGCCTTGGTGTGTTCCTCCTTGGGTCCAACTTCTTTGGGACTCTCTGAGCTTCCTGGACATCCTGGTAGTCTATTTCCTTTGCCAGATTGGGGAAGTTCTCCTTTATTATTTGTTCAAATACATTTTCCACTTGTTGCTCTTCCTCTTCCCCTTCTGGTACCCCTATAATTCGGATGTTGGGACGCTTAACAATGTCCCGGAGGTTCCTAAGCCTCTTCTCATTTTTTTGAATTCTTGTTTCTTCATTGTTTTCTGTTTGGTTGTTAGTTTCTTCCTTCTGGTCCACTCCATTGATTTGAGTCCCAGTTTTCCTCCCATCTTTATTGGTTCCCCATGCGTCTTCCTTCATTTCACGTACTGTAGCCTGCATTTTTTCATCCAATTTGTGAGCAAAATCAACCAATTCGGTGACCATTTTGATGACCAGTGCTTTGAACTGTGCATCTCATAGGTTGGCTATCTCTTCACAGCTTAGAGGAATTGGCTCTAGAGCTTTCATTTGTTCTCCGGTTTGAGCAATTTTTTGGTGGGTTTTCTTGTTTTGTTTTGGTTTGGTTTTAGTCTGGTCACGGCTATTATGTAGTGAGGGGTGGAGCCTTAGGTGTTCCTCAGGGCGGGGCAGCCCAGTCGCTGGGTTGTGATGCTGTATGTGGGGCCGGGGTCTGAGAGGGAACAATGGCACCTGCTCTACTCTCTCCTGGATTCAGTCCCTTCCGCCACTTCCCCTCTGCCTGGACTGTCTGTGTGCGTGAATGTGGGACCACCTGGTC
Source organism: Glossophaga mutica (assembly GCA_039655065.1). Classification (NCBI taxonomy): domain Eukaryota; kingdom Metazoa; phylum Chordata; class Mammalia; order Chiroptera; family Phyllostomidae; genus Glossophaga; species Glossophaga mutica. The sequence continues at coordinate 61,349,281 of CM077303.1, read as the reverse complement.
AGCCAGCCGCCTTGCGCAGCCTCACTAGGTCCGCATAGTTACCCCGTGCCCGGGGTCTGCCAGCTGCTGCCTGTGGGCCCGGGGACCTCCAGCCGCCACCTGTGCACCTGGGAACTGCCAGCTGCTGCTGCCTGCGTGCCCAGGTCCGCACCTCCACTTTTTCCTGCCGAGACTCCGCCCCTCTTACTGGTCTGGATGAATGGTTGTTGGACTTCCATACAGTTCAATTTTCTATCAGTTCTGGTTGTTTTATTGTTTCTAAATATTTGTTGTCCTTAATTTTGGTTGTAAGAGGAGGCACAGTGTGTCCGCCTATGCCTCCATCTTGGCTGGAAGTCTCTCCACATCTTCTTAACACTTGCTATTACTTATCTTTGATAATAGCCATTCTAACAGGTATAGATGATATCTCATTGTGGTTTTGCTTTGCATTTCCCTGATAATTAGTGATGTTAAACACCTTTTCTATGTACCTGTTGGCCAACTGTTTGTCTTCTTTGGAAAAATGTCTATTCAGATCCTCTGCCCATTTTTTAAATTGAATATTATTATTATTATTTTGCTATTGAGTTGTACAAGTTCTTTATATATTTTGGATGTTGACCTCTTAATAGATATATGATTTGCAAATATTTTCTCCTATTTGATAGGTGCCTTTTCATTTTGTTGATGGTTTCCTTTGCTGTGCAGAAACTTTTTAGTTTGATGTCATCCCACCTATTTATCTTTGCTTTTATTGCCTTTGCTTTTGGTGTCAAATCCAAAAAAGTCTTTGTTAAGACCAGTGTCAAGGAGCCTACTGCCTGTGTTTTCTTCTAGGAGTTTTATAGTTTCGGGTCTTATATTCAAGACTTTAATCCATTTTGAGTTAATCCTCGTACTCTCTTTTAAAATTGATTTGAGAGCAAGGGAGAGGAAGGGAGAGAGAGAGAGAAACATTGATTTGTTGTTTTACTCATTGATGGTTGGTTGCTTCTTGCATGTGCTCTGACCAGGGATCGAACCCACAACCTTGGTGTATTGTGATGACTCTAACCAACTGAGATATGCATCCAGGGCAATCCTTACACACTTTTGTAACTGACTTTCCTTTTGGCAGAGCCAAATAAGTGACCACAGGTCTTCCTAAGTGGGTCGATGGGTACAGAACAGACTTGTCTCAGTGAACCAGCAGACTCTCGAATTCAGTAACAGATTTTTTTTTTTAATCAACATAAATAATACCTTTTTGTCGTGGAAAGAAAGATAAATCATACACACCACATGTGCACACACAGAAACACCCATAGCCCATCAGCCCGAGAGAATCATGGTTAACATTTTGGTATAGAACCTTTCTTTTCTCTATTTCTTTTTATTTTTTTAATGAGATCATGTTGAATATATTTCATTTTTTAACCTACTCTTTTAAAAAAAATCAATATGTTGTGAACATATTTTTCTCATGACAGTAGAGAACAGAGTTAGGACATAATTTCTAATAACTGTGTGGTATCCCACAGTAGTTGGGACTTAACTAGTCCCTTTGTTGGTCATTTTAGGTATTTTCCATTGTTTTGCTTTCTAGGGGAACTCACATAATTGTTTTCAAGGGGAGTGTTCAAAAAAGAAAAACCCCACAGATTTTCTGCATAGCCTTGTTTTGTGGGTGTGCTTTTTGTATTAAAACCACATGTCACCTAGTAGGTAGATACTGCAGGGAAGCAGGTGTTTTCCAGGTTGGTTCCTAGTCACCTGAACATCCTGGGGATGCCTGAGCAGCTGCCTCAACCCAGAGAGCCAGCTCATGTCAGGACGGTCCAGGGTGGTTCTCAGAGAGTACCTAGAAACAATGTCTCTCCTTGGGGAGGTGTGATGGGTTCGAAGAAGTAAAGGTCAAAGAAAGAACAAGAAAATGTATCCAGATCTGAGATCACTCCTCTGATGAAACGTTTTCTTGAGCCCTCTGGTTCTTTGACATTATCCTCAAGCAACACCCAAGAGTAAATGGGAAATGTACAGCTCTGTCTTAGGAGAGAATCAACCCAGCACAATGAACAAATTTTATGTAGAAAACAATTTCTCATGCTTTCAACAAACAGTGGTTAAGTTCTCACTATGTGTCAGTCTCTGGGATAGATGCTAGAGGTACACAAAATGGCCTGGACAGGGGGAAGAACTGATGTTTCATTTTTCACAAACATCTCCCATTTCCTGCTTTATTCAGGGCCAATTGGACTGGTCAGTTTGCTCGTGGCCAAGGCAATGGGTGCAGCTCAAGTGGTGGTGACTGGTAAAGTTTTTTTTTCCTTTTTAATCTCCTTGAGGTGGGGAACAGCTGGGCTCATAGTTTAAGGCAGTGGCATAGGATCTATTTCCTTCAGGGTACTTTAGTTCTAAAAGAGGTTCCTCCCCAGGGGGTGACTAAATCAAGGCTCAGGAGGAGATTTCTGTGAAGCTACTGGGAGAGGGTGGCTGCTTGCAGAGAAGAGGACCTGGCTCTCTCTGTGTGGACCTGAGATGCTCATACTGCCTGCTCAGTCCTAGCAGGAGGGTCAGCCCTTGGTTCATTTGTCTAAGCTCAGGAGACAGAGGGTGTGTGTGTGTGTGTGTGTGTGTGTGTGTGTGTGTGTGTGTGACATTAATGTAAGGTATGTTTGTAAGAGGATGTTTGTGTACAAGGTATGTGGTATGGGTGAGAAATGGGAGTGTTTACACGTGAGGTGAGGTTAGCTAACAGCATGTGTGGCTGTGTGTGTGGAGCGGTGTGGTATGTGTGGCAGCATGTAGAGTATCAAAGAGTGTGTGTATGTACAGAAGGCATCTGTGTGAAGACACCTGTGTGTGTGTGTGTAAGGTATCCACCAGTGCGGATATGTGTGAAATGAGGTTATCTGTGAGAATGTGTGGGGGTGAATGTGTAGAGTTGTGTGGTATGCGGGTGTGTGTGGATGAATCAGGGAGTGGGAATACAGAAGGGTGTTATGTGCGAGGCAAAGCTATCAGAGAGAGTGTGTGTGTACAGAAGGTATCTGTGAAAGTGTGAATGTATTGAAAAGAAGGTGTCTTTGAGAGCATGTGTAGATGTGTGTACGGGAGTGTGGGAAGGTATAGAGAGGACATGTGCTGGGCTCTGCCACACCACCCACTACACCAGAGCTGTGTTGCCATCAGAACCTGCACCACCATTGTTATTTTCTCCCTAACCCTTCATCCAGTTTCTTAAACCTTTCTTCAACTTTAGATCTGTCTGCCCCTCGGTTGTCTAAAGCCAAGGAAGCTGGGGCCAACTTTGTCCTCCAGATCTCCAAGGAGAGCCCTCAGGAAATCGCCAGTAAAGTGGAAGGCCTCCTGGGGTGCAAGCCAGAATGCACCATCGAGTGCACTGGGGCGGAGACTGCCATCCAGGCAGGCATCTATGTGAGTAGGATGAGGGCAGCTGGAACTGATGGGCAGCTCCGGGGAAGCAGGGTAGGGTAGTAAACTGAGCAGAACTCAGTGGTCCTGGGATCAAGCTTTGCCAGTGACTTGCTCTGGGGCCCCGCCCCAGCAAAATTCAGTGATCTCTTTGGATCTTTGTTTTCTTATCTCTCTCCTAGAAGTAGGGGCACTTGCCTAACAATCTCATTGGGTCGTTGTGAGGTTTAAACACAGTAACGGGTGTACGGATGTATGTAGTCCTTGAAAGATAAGTGACCCACACCTTTAGGAAATGGTTGCTATCAAGATCAATCATACCTGTGATTGTAAGAGTTGTGCTTTTGATAAAAGGATCAACAGGAGGAACAAGGAACCATGATTAAGTTAAGTGTGGAAATTCCCTCCTGTGTTTTATTGAGGAAAAAGTGACAGCCACAAATTCAGTTAGTCACAAAGGTGAGGTGATGTTTCAGTCAGTTGGCTACTGTTGTCCTCTTCCAGAATTAGGAACAGAGAAGCTGTCAATACCTGATTTACCCCTCATGGACCCACCAGTAACTTGTGAAAAGTTGGCAGGGAGGTGGAGAGGGGAAGTGACATTGACAGATCAAAGTATAAGGAAAAGAGGGGAGAAAGGATGTGCTCCAGGTTCTGAGCCTGGTGCTTCGTAAATGTGATGCTCAATCTGCACAGTAGCCAGGAGATCAGTCCCACATTTGACAATGAGAGTCCCAGTGACTTGCCTTTAGCACACTGCTCCAATGCCTGCACTTCTCCTACTCTGTCCACTGCTAAGGAGAGGAAGGGAGGCAGGAATGGGGCCAGTGGGCAACCGTGCTAGGGTGGGAGGGACGGGGCTGGGGAGAGAAGTGGTGACAGCTGCCACCACTGGGCACTCCTGCCCTGCCTTCCAGACTGCTTCCCCAGGGCAGTTTGGGCTTCCTCCTTCCTTCTGAGTCACAGCTGGGTCATGTACAAGGTCATGAACTTCACCCCATGCAAGATGTTCTGGGGTAAGCTGATCCCTTGACTTGTGTGGCATGGCCCTCCAGCCTGGCACCCTGGCAGAGCTGCCCAGTCCTCCTACCAAGACACCCATGGCATAAGTGGTGGGAGGAGGAAGAAACAGGTGCCCCCCTCACGACAGATCAAAGAGTAACCAAAGCTCAGAGGGCAATGGGCATGGTCAGTCAGTCCATGACGTGTCTTGGGCACCTGTATGCCTGGCTTTGTGTCAGAAACCTCGAGGGCTATGATAATGAGTAAGGTATGTCTGTTGTCTTCAAGTTGCTGGCAGGTCAGTGACCCTATTCACAGAGAGCAGTAAAAGGCATAGCTTCTCCATGTGAGGCCTTCCTTCCTCTTTTCTCCTGCCTGGAAAGCATCTGGAAACAGCTGGCATCTCCAGCTTTAATGGTGGGGGCCCAATTTTCAGGCTATCTCAGGTGGGCATGGAGGTAAATGTGACCCAAGGGCCTCACCAGGCCTGAGGCCCTTGTCTCTCCTGAGTGTAGAGTGGAGCCATCATGCATGACAGGCACTGTAGAATGCTATAGGCCAACCCATCAGCCGGCAGGTTAGGCAGAGGCACCTTATATGGACATGCCGATAGTCATTTTCCTGCCAGATCATGACTAGATAGTGTTCCTGAGAAGTGGTAACTGCTTTGGGTAGAACTGATGTCACCTCCTTGGTGCAGGGGTTACACCCACCAAACAATGGGCAGGTAGTCCAAGCATTCCTTTGTCTGTGGTCAGCAAACTGTCAGTTTGACAGTGTTCCTCCTTCTCGCCAGGTAGAGAGGAGATGCTGATGGTGAAATAGTTTTCCTGGAAAATTTCTCAGTTGAGTTTTCTGTGGCATACTCACGACTTTGACCTCTCCCCATCCACACAGACATTTCCAGTGGAGACAGCAACGTTTTCCAGTTATGAGATACCCTTCCCCTTACTGACAGAGTTGATTGTATCACAGGTGGTTCACAGGCCAAACAATGAGCCTACCCTCCAGGGTCCCACAGCTCAAAAGTCTGATGCCAGAGGCCCCCCACCATGCTGCAGCCTCTCTCCATGGTGTGTCCTTCCCCTCAGAGAAAGGGGTTGGAATGAATTGTCCATTTTTGTGTCTCACAATGTCAAACACAGTGATCCACCAAAATCTCTGGCACAGGCACAACACCTGAGAGTTATGTGAAAGTAATCAGGACAAACTTCACTCTCTGGCCAGCTCCAGGAGGGAACTGGTAAGATAGATAGATGTTCAAGGAAGAGAAAATCCATTATGAATAATACTATTGGGATGGATATCTCTGGAACAAAGATATTTCTAAATGCCATCTTGCAGGTATAAGGCATTTTTTAAAATCACAAAATTCCAGTAGCCCTCCCCTTTTGTATAGTGCTTAGTAGTTTTCTCACCAAGAGGGTGGTTCCTTAGAAGTTGGGCAAAACTCCTGTCTTGTGGGATGGGCACTCTGGAGGAGGAACAGGTGCTGAGATGAGGGAGTGGCTGAAGCCAACATCTGGTGTGAATTAGTATAGCTTTGAAAGGTGTTTGGGGGCTGCTGAAAATCAGTCTTGTTTGTAGGGAATATTCTCACTGAGGTCTGGAGAACCTTGGCTATTTGGTAGGATGCAGACAGTGGAAGACACTTCCACTGTGCCCTGTCCTCCAATGGTGAAGTATATTATTTCAGGATCTTTAAAGAAGATAACATCTACTCTGCTGCTCTGTTGAGTTTGGTTGCCATGATGAAGAATTTGGTGGTATAGAAAGTATCACTCCCTGGAATCTTTGGATACTCACCTGATGTAATCGGAAGATACTTGTGTGATGGCAGCGTTACTGTGAGAGGGAAGTCTGCATTTTTTTATCCCCCGGTTTTTCTTATTCTACCTCTTCAGGCAACTTGTTCTGGTGGGATCCTGGTGCTGGTAGGACTGGGTTCCGAGATGATCAATGTGCCCCTAATGCATGCAGTCTCTCGAGAAGTGGACATCAGGGGTGTGTTTCGATACTGCAACACGTGAGTATGTTGTGGGTGAGTGGGGTGGCGAGTGACAGCAAGACCAGGGCCGACCTCTGGGACCAAGAGTCTCTGCCTGTTTATTAATGAGGAGCTGTCCCTGGCCACATGGATAGCCATGAGATATGATAGGAGTCCAAAGAGAGAATGCAGGGAAGACAGAGGCAAGGAGGGAGGATTTTGAAGCCTACTCTTCTTGGATGTCTGCCACTCCTATCTGAGGCCCTCTCTTTCCATTTACTTAAGTGGCCAGATAGCCATTTTCCCCCTTCAAAGGGAAGAAGGAGAGAAAGGACAACAGGAAGAACTCAAGTCCCTTGGCTCCCCAGTCCAGAGCCCTGGGCCCACCCTGGAAAGTGAGAAGGTCTTAACTCACCACAGTGCACATTCTGAGGTTCCACCCACTCCCCTCAGCCAGTTTTCTGGTCAACTCTCAAGCTGAGCTGCTAAGGGGTGAAATTGGATTATCCTGGCCTGCCTCACAGAGGCTTGTCTGCCTTTTCACAGTGGCCTCCGTAGGCCTTAGGCCTTAGGCCTTAGGCTTTCAGACCAAAAAAGGCTTCATGGAAGACATGGCACAGGAGCCCGGGGGCATGTGGGAACAGGCTCCGTACTCTCAAGTTACAAGTCACAAGATCATTTCTACTACTGTTGGTCTGTAGAGTTGGCCTGGCAGAACCACAGTGCTGTAAATAAATACAGCCAAGGTGATGCTGTGCTTGATACTTTGGGGGGCCTGGCTCTTCCCTCCTGGAGAATGAATGTAAGTAACCCTTGTGATCTTTTACAGATGGCCAGTGGCGATTTCAATGCTTGCATCCAAGTCTGTGAATGTAAAGTCCTTAGTGACCCACAGGTTTCCTCTGGAGAAAGCTCTGGAGGCCTTTGAAACATCCAAAAAGGGACTGGGGTTGAAAGTCATGATCAAGTGCGACCCCAGCAACCAAGATCCCTGATGTTAATTGGGCTCTGCCCTCATTCCCACCCTCTCAGCATCTCAGGGCTAAATAGCCAGGCGAGGGTGGGCTTTAAGGCAGAAGTTTCTTTTAACTAGTAAGATTAATTAAAATGATTCATTATAAGCAGAGAGCCTTACACAGATGAGTTTGGTGTGCCTTAAAAACACAAGTAGGGATAGTTTGGGGGAACTTGTAGCCACATTGACCTGTCCATGCTGAGCAAAGTTCGGCGAGTGGAGCAGAGCTTCTCGGCAGGCAGGTGCTGGGAACTCCCCTTCTTCCTGGAGTGCCTGAGTTGAATAAGGGATGAAATACGTTGAGTTCCTGGTTCCACTTTTGACTGTGGCCAGGCCAGGTGGGGGGTGGGGGCTGAGTTATGAAGAGACAACTTTATCAAGAAGATTTAACTGGCCCAGAAACTGATTTTCATGAAAATCTGTAGCTCAGAGTCTGGAATGAGGGGCTGTCAGCTATTTTAGTTGAGAACACAATGTTTCTAGACGTGGGTGTTACTTGGTTTGATGACAAGAGGAGAATAAGACACTGACCTTCCTGGTCTAGAGTAATTATAAAACCAAAAACAGCCAAACAAATAAAATCAGAATCCCTCATGAGGTCAAACCAGCTTGCATTCCCCAAATGTAGAAACAGTCAGGGCACTTCTCAACACTACTTGAAGAATGCTTTTTTCAACCCCTGAGAATTCTGTGTAATTTACTTTGCACCCTTCTAACACCCCCTACCCCACCCTTCCTTCCACTGTTCAGGGGCAGCCACTGCAGGCTTCTTTGTCACTAGGCAAGCCGGAGACACTTACCTAAGGACAGGCATGGGGAGTCCTCATGGGAGACCTTAAATTATATCATGCCTTTGATTAGGCCAGGGGTGTTTGGTTGGTGCACCACAGGAATAGCATCCCCTTCTAGGCTCAAATTCAGGCATGGTTATTATATAATGCCATGTAATTCTGGTAACCCTAAACAGAAAACCTTTCCCCTTCTCATAGCCAGTTAAGACTCTTGGTATCTTTCTGTCTGAGTGGTATGTCTAAAATGGTGCCTGTATTTTAATTTTACTGTGTAAGAGTTGGGTCCAATCACATTATATCCATTTGTGACTTTAAGATTATTAGTCAAGAATGAGGATGTAGTAGCTGTAACATAAGCGGGGCTGCAGGCTTTAACCCCCTCGCTACAGCGTAGGGCAGAGGGTGGCTCTGAAGAGGTGCTTGTGACTCGGGGAGGCTGTGACCAGTGCCTGGAATTCCTCAAACTGCTTTGGGTAATAAATTCTGCTTGTAGTGCCTGGCTGCTGTCATGATTTGTGCCTCTGTTTAGGGAGGAATGGACTTAGGTTTACTGTTTCACAAAGGGAAAAAAAGATCCAGGATTTTTGAAAGTGACACACTTTATGCATCGAATGTAATTTCATTGACTGTTGGAAATTTATATTAATGATCTTTAATCCTCACAGCAAGCCAAATACATGATTTCACAGCTAAGGAAATAGAGAAACCAGGAAATTTGCTCGAGGTTACACACTATTCTCATGTCATCTCTGGAGGAGGGTAGAATCTTAAGACTTCTGTCTACACACAACACATGCACTCAGCAGCCACATTGCCCACTGAACTCACTTCTCTTGAGCCCTGTTATGCTCCAGGGCCAGACTTGCCAGCTGCCTTCTCTCAAAACTCTTCTTCCGGCTCAGTGGTGCTCAAAGTCCTGCCACCACTAAGCTTCTCATGTGGAAAGAGAAAAGTTTCTAGATGGAAGGCATCCAATAGAAATGCCCCTGAAGGAGGTGGACTCACTGTGTTAAACCCACAAGTAGCCACTTTTCCTCTGATTGTGATTGGGTGGAGGGAGGCGGCCACTGAACCTGAAAGGGACTTAGCTGCAGAGGGGCCCCTGGAAAGGTAGAACTACCAAGGATAAATACATGTGTCACTTATTATACAATGGTGGTTGGGCTGGATCAATGTCTTGGAGCCTCAATTTCCCGGTCTGTTAAATGGGATTCATGATGCCTGCCATTTGGGTAATTTGGAAGAGTTAACATGCTGGTTGAAACCAGTAGTTCAGGGAATAGCTGCCATTTCCAAATACCCCTAGAAGCTCTCAAGCTACTGTGATGTTTTGTAGCTTCCCAAGCAGGGGCACAGAGGGTGACAGGAGAGGAGGTGGTGTGGGTGGGCCAAGTCAGTCCTTGGGGTGGTGAGAAGGCACCAGCTGGTATTCCCAAGCTGTTCCCGGGCTCCCTTGCCTCTGCACCCTCTGAAAGGTGCTGCAGGAAACCCAAGAATCCATTCCTCCCAGCACCATTAAGTGCTCAATAAATATTAAATAACTAGTCAGCCCCGGAACTAAGAGTATAAATTCCCCACAAACTTCCCAAACTTGGGTGGCTGAGCCAGCCTCTGTGTACTCTGTCACAGGTGCCTGACACCTGGTTCACTTTATGTCAACACTGGGGGCTCCACCCAGCTGGCACTCCCAGCCCTGGGTAGGGTGTGAAGGCAGAGAGCTGGGAAAAAGGTCCTTGCAGGTAAACTAGAGTGTGGAAGGGGCAGGCTGCCCTACCGTCACCAAAGGAGAAAGGGGACTTGGCTCTAGCAGCTTCTACTTGCCATCCACCTTTGCTACAACAGATGCTACATGAAGTCACCTCTGGTCTCCCAACCCCTGGATCTCAGGCCATGTCAGCCCTACTCCTGTGTAGCACAGACTTGTCTCTTCCTTCCTGCCTCCTAGTTTGCTCCCGTTGGGAAAGAAAAGGGGGTCAATGGGGAAGCTGGTCGGCCCAGAGGTTAGGAGTTGGGAGGCAGATAGGATTATTGGTTATTTACCTATTATTGGGTTTTTTACCTAGGCTTCAAGTACAAAAGCCAAACAGGGCCCACATCTGTTGGTAGCAGGCAGGTCTCCACCATCCCTGTTCTTCTCCCCTCACCAAGGTCCTCCAGGGCTCAGGGAAGAACAGGATGGAGAAAGAGGCAGCAATGAATCAGCTTGGCTAGGAGTTCATTGCTGGAGGGAAGTGCCTTCAGGGCAGCATCAGATGTTCTCTGGCACAGCCACTGCTTTATTGGAGCTGCATGGCCATGCTCCTACAGCCTCTGCTCCTCAACTCCAGCTTCCCTCTCCCCTTAAAGCCCTGACTGAGTCAGACATTGAGGTCCTTCCCTGGGCTCCCCAGACGGAGGCATGGGGTATGTGGATGAGATCATTCACTGGACCTTACCCTCCATAAGAGCTTCTTGGGGATTGTTGGGGTGGGAAGAAGCCTCTGGTCTTGGACTCATGAGGCCCATGAGGCACAAATGTGAAGGATTTGACATTAGGATTCCCAGGTTCTAACTAATCCTGGGCCCACCACCAACTGACTGTGATTTGCCAGGTCACTTCAGTCTGAACCTTGTTTTATTCTCCCTTAATAGCAGGGTTTGGCTAAATCAGAGATTTTTCAATGGGTGTGCCACAAGAATTCTTAAAACATGCAATACCTGACTATTCAGTCAGGGGCACTGACCTCTTTTCCTAGATTGTTAAAAAAAAAAACAAAACAAAAAAAAAACAAACAGTCAACACAACAATAGATGTCTGGTGTGAATGAATCGAAATTATACCTAATTTTTTTGTCAGATCAGCAAAAAATATAATTTTGTATTCTGGCCAAAATGGGGGCATAGGTAGACACACTGTGCCTCCTCACACAACCAAAAGGACAACAATTTAAAAACAGAAACAAGCAGAACTTACAGAAAATTGAACTGTACGGAAGTCGGACAACCAAGGAGTTACAGAAGACACATTCATCGAGACCAGTAGGAGGGGCAGAGACCAGCAGCTGGGGTGAAAATGACTTGCGGCAAGGTGGCCACTGGCAGACCCAGCGAGGTGGTGGCTGGTCGAGTGGGTGGTCCCACATTTGCATGTGGATAAACTGGGAGGAACAACTGGGGAGCAAAAGAGACCATGCAACCCAGGGCTCCAGCTCAGGGAAATAAAGCCTCAAACCACTGACTGGGAACACCTGTGGGGGTTGAGGCAGCAGTGGGAGAAACTACCAGCCGCACAGGAGAGTTTGCTGGAGAGACCCACAGCGTCCTAGAATGTACACAAACCCACCCACTCAGGAATCAGCACCAGAAGGGTCCCCTTTGCTTTTGGGAAGTGGGGGAAGTGACTGAAATCTGGCAGAGAGCGGAGCAAGCGCCATCATTCACTCTCGGATCCCTCCCCCACATACAGGGTCACAACACAGTGATGTGGGTTGCCCGCCCTGATGAACACCTAAGGCTCTGTCCTGTACTATGTAACAGGCACCTTGAGACAAAAAAAAAAAATAAAATAAAATAAAAATAAAAAAATGGCCCAAATGAAAGAACAGATCAAAGCTCCAGAAAAAATACAACTAAGTGACAAAGAGATAGTCAACCTATCAGATACACAGTTCAAAACACTGGTAATCAGGATGCTCACAGAATTGGTTGAATTTGGTTGACAATTAGATGAAAAAATGAAGGCTATGCTAAGTGAAATAAAGGAAAATGTACAGGGAACCAATAGTGATGGAAAGGAAACTGGGACTCAAATCAACAGTGTGGGTCAGAAGGAAGAAAGAAACATCCAACCAGAAAAGAATGAAGAAACAAGAATTCAGAAAATTGAGGAGAGGCTTAGGAACCTCCAGGACATCTTTACACGTTCCAAGATCTGAATTATAGGGGTACCAGAAGGAGAAGAGGAAGAGCAACAAGTGGAAAAATTGTCTGAACAAACAAATAAAGGAAAACTTCCCCAAACTGGCAAAGGAAATAGAGTACCAGGATGTCCAGGAAGCTCAGAGAGTCCCAAAGAAGTTGGACCCAAGGAAGAACACACCAAGGCACATCATAATTACATTAGCCAAGATTCAAATGAAGGAGAGAATTCTAGAAGCAGCAAAAGATAAGGGGACAGTCACCTACAAAGGAGTTCCCATCAGACAGCCAGCTGATTTCTCAAAAGAGACCTTCCAGGCAAGAAGGGGCTGGAAAGAAATATTCCAGGTCATGAAAGGCAAGGACCTACATCCAAAATTGCTCTATCCAGCAAAGGTGTCATTTAGAATGGAAGGGCAGATAAAGTGCTTCTCAGATAAGGTCAAGTTAAAGGAGTTCATCATCACCAAGCCCTTATTCTATGGAATGTTAAAGGGACTTATCTAAGAAAAAGAAGATAAAAAATATGACAGTGAAAAGACAGCAAACTCACAGCTATTAACAACCACACCTAAAACAAAAGCAAACTAAGCCAACAGCTAGAACAGGAACAGAACCACAGAAATGGAGATCACATGGAGGGTTATCAACAGGGAAGTGGGAGGGGGAAAAGGGGGGGAAGGTACAGAGAATAAGTAGCATGGATGGTAGGTAGAAAATAGACAGGGGGAGGGCAAGAATAGTATAGGAAATCTAGAAGCCAAAGAATTTGTATGTATGACCCATGGACACAAACTAAAGGGGAGGAATGTGGGTGGGAGGGGGTGTGCAGGGCAGAGTGGAGTGAAGGGGAGAAAATGGGACAAGTGTAATAGCATAATCAATAAAATATATTTAAATTATATATATAGTTTATATATATAAATATATATATAATTAAATATATAAATACATAATTAAATATATATAAATATATATATTTAAATATATATATGTAATTTTGATACTGAATGCAGGTCCAGCTGCTGCCGTTACTGAGGCCAATACTCGAGAAGCAAGTGCTGTTGTAAAGAAAAGTGGTTATTTTCAGATTCGAGCCATCTAGAAGATGGGGGACTGAGGCCTCAAAGCCCACCTCTCCCTCAGTGGAGGCAGAGGTTTTCATAAGGAGGGAAGAGGGAACAGAACAAAGAGATCAAGGGAGGGGATTGAAAAGTTGTCTACATGCAGACAAGCGCAATCCTTTCTGATAAGGGAACTGATGGTCTTGTGCACCTCGTCCTGGTTTAGTCATCCTGACTCCACATCACCCTGGCTCCATATCATCCTGGTTTTACTATTGAAAGTCAGCAAATCTCCTGGAGCTTGGATGACTGAAGGTCAGAGTCTGTATCTTTTATAGTTCCTAGGATTCTCATACAGACATGCTATCTATCTACAAGCCACATACTAGTCAGAGTCAGTACTTAACAGAAACAATATCAAAAGAATGATGGGGTGAGTTACAGTTTCCCACCATTACAATTTCCCACTGTTACATTTTCTGGTGTCCTGCAGAATTTTACCAATTAGTTTGTGTGTGCCATGAGATGAAAAAGGTTGAAAATTGTTGGGCTAGATGATCTTAAGTTCTTGGGGACTGAGGACTTCTTTGTGTGGTGTCTCTCAGGATTGAGGTGTGAGGGGCCTTCTTGGGTTTTGGTTCCAATCCAAATGTGTGTGTGAAGGGGTAGCCTGAGAGGGCAAGGGCAGCCTATGGAAACACCTGTGTCCTGGGCATCACCTTGTTCTGCTCCTTAGCCTCAGTTTCTAGGTGTGGTTCTGAGGGGTTCTGCACATCCCAGAGCTGGGCCTGGGAGGTCTGGTCTTATCACTAACTTCCCTGCTGGGAGGCACTGCCTGGCCTCTCTGTGCTCCACATAGGACTGGAGGCAGAGGCACAGCCTGGCTGGGTGGGGTGGGGCAGCAGCTCATCCATAGTGAGGAGGAAGCGGTGGGAAGAAGGTGGGCCTGTTCTGGGTTCAGTACCACTGAGACATGGTGTGAGTGCAGCTCCCGTGAGACCAGCTTCAGGCTTCAGGTGGGTGGTGCTGAAGCCCTGTGGGTCCTGAGGTGAACTCACAGGCTCGGTGTGCACTGAACCACCAGCCACCAGCTTCTCCCACTAGCCTGCCTGAGCTCCTCCTCCACAGCAGGAATCCCAAGAGGCGCCCCAGGTTGAGACTGCCAGCACTGATGACATCAAGGATCGATAATTCTGAAGAACTTCCAGGGAAATTGTTATCAATAAGCAGATTAAAGGATGGCACCTCTGGACAGTTATCTCTGAGACAGTGAATGAGGAAAAAGATAAGCGAAGAAAGAACTAATAGTGTATTCAGGGTGAAGGTGAAGAAGCTGACTCACTGGGGCCTTTGGAGACTGGGGCTACTAGTTCTAGGGAGCAGCTGGGATCTCAGCACAGGGACAGGCAGGCCTCACTAGAGCTCCCCTGGGCCTACTCCAGACTTGGCTTCCCCTGGTACCACCTACAAAAGTCCCACATCTTGCCACCCACCTGAAACTGGAACTTGAGGAATACCGATTGCCCTGTTCACTGGTCCCCTAAAGCCATGATGCCTTTTCCCAGAATAGGACTCCAGAGACAGTTTAGCTTCTAAAAGGAAGACAGACATTGCTGGGGTGGTTGGCTGTGACAGAATTTCTGTCATCCAATACATGTCTAATCATGGGCCACACTAGAGGAAAAGCAATTCTGCATTTGAAAGTGGTGATAAAAGGAAGAAGCCAATGGGATGTTTGGGTTCCCTCTAGTAAGAAAGAGGTAGGTACACATTAGGCTACTCTATTTCCTTATGACCTTGAGCAACTCAAATTCTTCAAGCCTCGGGTCCCTCGTCCTTTAAGTGGGAAAAAATAATACTTACCTCAGGGTTGTCATAGGAACCGAATGAAGCAATTTTGAAGTGTTTAGAATGGTGAATGGCACCTTGATTGTGCTTAATGAGTGCTTGTGCCCCTGCCCCTCCCTCATCTAACCTTATCTCTTCACCTGGTAAATAAGCATGGTGGATGATCCCTAAGACTTTTCCAGCTCTGAGCCTGGAGTCTGCAGAGGTGCTTGAAAGTATGTGAGAACTTCCCAGGGTGGTAGAAAAGACCTCAGCCCAGCCATGACCCAGCATCCCCTACTCTTCTGTAAACCTGTCAGGCAAGGAATATGGCACTAAAAGTAGACCTGGAGGCCAGGCAGGAAGGAGGAGTGAGAATCAGGTAACTGCACTCAAAAGCTGCCTCTTACCTGCCCACCCGGCTCTGCTGCTATGACCACCCAGAGGAGCCTCTGTGCCTAGGGGCCCTGAGGGTAGGGACTCTCTCAGGCAATGGCCATGCCTCACACCTACATTATGGAAGTATTTTTCACTGGCTGGTGCAGCACCTGGCACACACTGAAGGAGCTCTGGAAATGCCTGTAGCTTGATAGGCAGCCAGAACTCATTTTTAACTCTGAGCCATTGCCATCCCTACAGTTAGCCTGAGCTAATCCCAGAGTGGACAGGCATCCTCAGCATGACTTATTGTGTAGAAGGGGGAACCAAGCCCCAGGGACCAGGAGGGATATGTCCAGAGACCACAGCGAGAGGAGGCTCGCCTAGGCCTAGATCCCCCTACCCCAGAGCCCCATCAGAGAGAGCTGAGGATCCAAATAAGATGGAGCAACCAAGCTAAGTCTCCCTGAGGGACAAGGAGTGGGACCAGCTGCTCCCTCCAGTCCTCTTTGGCTTTAAAAGAGATTGTGGGAGACTGTGTGGTGTGGTAAGAATAACACTGGACCAGAAGCACAGTCCTGAGTTCTGGGCTTAGCCCTACACTAATTTTAGGAGAATTTAGGCATCTGTCATGGGGTCAGTAAAACCTCTCTCAGTATCATTGTCATCTATGAGACAGGATACTAAGCTGTTGTGAAAAAGAATGAGGGAATAATTATAACAGCTAACCCCAAGTGCCTATTATGAGCCAGAAACTTTTCTGAGAATGCCAGATACCTTAACTGATTTCACCCCGCAATAATTCTAGGGATTAATATCATTCCCCCATTTTAAATCTGAGAAAACTGAAGTACAGAGATTAAATAATTTGCCCCAGATTCCCACCACCCCCCTCTCACACACATACATACATACATATGTTCAGATATGTATGGGGCGAAATGTCTAGAAAGATAAACACCAAGCTGTTAATAGTAGTTAACTCTGGAGAAGAAGATTTTGGGATTTTGTGTTGTTTGGGAACAAGGAACAGGAGTACTTTTATTTTTTTTTGCTGTATAAATTTATGTACTGATCGAAAAAAATTTTTAACTATGATCATATATCACTTTTGGAATTTAAGAAAATGACTAAAGATATCACAACTCACTGTGACTTTCAGACCCAAATGCAAAAGAGCAAAACTGGTGGCCAGACTCCCAAGGTGGAGGATCCTCCATTTCCAGAAAGCCTTTGGCTGCAGCCAATTCCCAGGAGCAAGGAGAGGACGGGACCAGCTACTTCCAAATAATTACAACCCCAGCCCCTAACCCTAGCAGACCCCTGGGCAGCCTGGCCAGGGTGGTCTGTTACATCTTGGGCCCAAAAGTTACTCATAAGGCCTGAAGGATTGTGGGGTGAAACTGTTGGTTCTGCAAAGTCAGCTGTTGGCATGCTTCAGCCATGAGGCTGTATTCTTGCACTATCTTTTGCCCTTTTTAATTAGCTATTTGATGACAAGCTGAGCGCTCACAGCGAAGGAAATCCCTTGGCACCTCCCTTTAGTTCTTGCATGCCTGTATCTTTGGTCTTAGTTATGTTTCTGAACTCCATGACACTGAGTTTTATTCTTGGGTAGAAGTGATGATCCTTCCCTTTTCAGAGGAATTAAGTTGGTACTCATGAACGGATGCCATTATGTTATCTGTGCTTTCTTTATCCTTAAGGCTTGCCTTGGTTAGTTCCTTTTTTTTTGCTTCTTCCATCCCTACCCCCCACCTTGTGATTTCTGTGAAAGACTTTCTGTTTTCTGGGTCCTTTTTCTTTTTTATATTTTATTTATTTATTTTTAGAGAGAGGGGAAGGAAGGGAGAAAGAGAGGGAGAGAAACATCAATGTGTGGTTGCCTCTCACACACCCACAACGGGGGGCCTGGCCTGCAACCCAGGCATGTGCCCCGATTGGGAATCAAACTGACGACCTTTTGGTCTGCAGGCCAACACTCAATCCACTGAGCCACACCAGCCAGGGCTGGGTTCTTTTAAATTAGGTCAGAAGAGAACATTAACTCACCATTCTAGATTAAAAATTTTTTTATTTATTGTTTTATTGTTTTTGTTTTGTTTTATCTTTCCAATTATAGGAAAAAGTTATTTAGAAAGTTACAGGGGTAGTAGGAGTGAGCAGGCTGGTCTGCGTAGGCTCAGGAAACAAGTTACAGAAGCAGAAGAAGGCCTCTTGGCACTGGGAGAGGACAGGTGAAGGTGATGCACCTGGGGGATGAAAAGGGGGCCTGGAAAAGCACAGGGGTACCCCTGAGAGGAAGAGCGGGCCCATCTTTCTAGTTTTTTAAACTGGTTTTTACACCCTGGCTGGGTACTCAGTTGGTTAGAGCTTCTTCTCAATGCACCAAGGTTGTGGGTTTGGTCCACTAGTCAGGGTACATACAGGAAACAATAAAAATTTATATTTCTCTCTCTTTTTCCTTTCTCTCTCTAATCAGTAATAAAATAAGAAAAAAAAAATCCTTTTAAACTGGTTTTCCCGGTAAGAACGTGTAACACTATTTTTTAGCATTCCTGCTCATTTCTATGAACAATAATGTCATATTTTAATCTTGCTTTAGAGAAGGGTAGATTTAAGTGTTCTCTCCCCATCCCATTCTCCCCCCGCCCCCCAGCCTTATTCAGTCTTGGTATTATATCGCTGTCTAAAAAACCCTGTCAAATATTTACTCTGCTAGTAGTTCTCACAATATCTTATCTCATGCACTCTCTAATTAGACTTCCTGCTATTAGATGTGACTTTTTCAGATCACTTCTCTTTGTTCATGTCCCCATGGTTTCTAATTATTACTTCTACATCTGATGATCTCTGTTGATGAGTTCTTTCTGGGCTTCCATTTTTTGAAATTTTCTCCCAAAGGTGAAAATCAATTGGGATCCTTACCTTAAGTTGCTAATTCCCTTTTCTTCAGGTCGTGAGGCCTTTCCTTTAGGTATTTCTTTTTTCCCAGTGTTGAGAAGTGAGGTTCAAAAATGTTTTATTCTAGCTTCTTTAAAAAATCCTTTCCAAGAGTCCCCTTGAAACTGGAAAAGTCAGCATTCATGTTGCCTGTCACTATCAGAAACAGTAAGTGAAGACAAGGACTGAGTCTTCATGGGCGCTTTATTCAGATGCCGGTGATCTGAGAAGATGGCGGGTTGTGTACCCTAAAAGACCATCTTACACTTCATCTCAAGATGACCTTTTTATAAGGAGAAGAAAAGTGCAGGTAAGGGGTTTGAAATTCAGGGAAAGTTTAATCAGATAAAAGCTGCTGTCCAGAAATTTTCCTAGCATCCTTTCATCTGTTGACCAGTGATTCTTTTTTTTATACAGACATTTTTTAAAAGATTTTATTTATTTATTTTTAGAGAAAGGGGAAGGGAGGGAGCAGGAGAGGGAGAGACATATCTATGTGAAAGAGGAACATCAATCAGTTGCCTCTTAGTACATGCCCCTACTGGAGACCAAACCTGCAACCTAGGCATGTGCCCTGATTGGGAATCGAACTGGCAACATTTTGCTTCTTAGGAGGATGCCCAACCAACTGAGCCACACCGGTCAGAGTGACTGGTGATTCTTTGTCTGAGTCCTGGGCAGCAGATGTCTCTCTCTGGAACACAATGGCTCAGATACCATTTTGATTGCTTGCAGCCCTCCTGGGGCACAATGGTCAAACTGTTTGTGGGTCCCCTGGAGTCAGGGTGGGTCCGGTTATAAGTCCCAGTTACTGGAACAACAGATTTTTACATGCATTAATTACTAAGCTTATTAACTATAACTTAAAACTAAAAGTTTTCCAACTCTTGAGTTCCCCACCATCCTAACAAGTTACCAAGTATTGCATCTACATTTATGTGGTCTTATTTCTCTCATCTCTTAATTTACAGAGCTGGCACATAGATGTACAGAAAAGTGTCATGGAGGGCCATATTGCTCTGAGCTTTACAACATTATGTCATTTCACCTTCACATTTGGCAGGAAATTGAGACTCAGGGCAGCGATGGAACCTGAATGCAAATAACTGACACATGGGGTTTTGATCTCCAAAGACTGTTTTCCCCTAACCACAGTGATGCTGCATTTTCTTTGTGATATTCTTGGTCACTGCATGGCCATTGTAACTTGTTATTTTCCTTGTTTAGTTGCTAAGCTGATTAACTTGTTGTTTAATTTGGCTGTATTTGGGCTTTCTATGCTAGTATTCTTGGCATTCCTGATTATTGGCTCTCCTCTACAGTGGAGATGTAACTCAGCTGAGAAACAAATGTCCCTACCCCAAACCCCATTTTCCTAGAAATCTCCATTGTCAATCATTTGTACCATATTCTTGCAGACACATACGCACTATGTATAATTACACACATAGGTTTAATTTTACAAAAGTGGAATCGCATCCTAGTTATATATATTTCCACATCAATACATGTGGATCATATGTATCCTTTCCAATGCTAACTTTATTCCATACACGGATGTACTATATATCACTGCATGTCCTTTCTCATTCTCCTGATAGTGGGTGTTCAGGTTTCTTCCAAATGTTGCTATTCTGAACACAATTAATTCCCTTGTGCACATGTCTTTTCATATAAATACATAAAATATTTTGGTAGGATTCTTAGAAATAGGGTTTCCATGCTGAAGGATATTACCACAATTTTTTTGTCTTTTTATTATTACAATTTTTAAGTATCATCCATAGTCTCCCTTAGGGGGGCAAACGTATTTCCTCTTTTTTCTATTTTTCACTATAAATACTGTTTAATCAATTGGATATTTGCAACTCTTTAACACTTCTCCCATTGTTTCTTCCTTCTTCAAGTTCCTTTTAACCACCTTTTCCCTTTTGGTGGTGAGACATTGACTTTTTAAAAAATAAGCATGCATTCTATTCCAGGAACCATTCATAGAAATGGATACAAGAAACACAGCATTCACGTTTCATTGAGGGTAGTGACAGGGCGGAAAGAGATGATAAACATGACCCTTGCAAGTTCAGATGTTACATAAAGTAAAATAAGCAGGATAACGTGTTACAGGATGTTCCCGTTTTCTACTGCTGCACAAAAAATCAACCCACATGTAGTGGGTTAAAACAGAAATATTGAATTTAAAAAATTTTTTGAGCAGTCGACGATACGATAATTTTGATTTAACAACAATCACTGTAACACAGCAACTTTGAATTTGTCTGTGCTGGCGGCCAGTCCTGGAGTATATGGAGTGGGCAAATGTCGGTTTACAGTTGTAATACAAATAAGTGATACAACAATAAATAAATAATAACACAAGACTAAACTCTGTTTTACATACTCACAACTGTAAACCTACTTTTGGTAAACCTGCCAGCCCTTGTATGTAATTATAATTTTAAATTATCTCCATTTTTATGATTATGAAAGTAATATATACTTGTTATTCAAAAATCACCCAAATGTGAAGATAAAAAATGAAAGTCACTCTTAGTTCTATTCCACCTCCAAGGATAAGCACTGTTAGCAATTTATAAATAAATATTTCATAGTCACCATCAAAGCGCAGCTACAATTTGTTTTCTCTTATTATGTAATGTAATTTGTTCACCAGATACCCGGTGAGAGTCTGCTCTGTGCCCAGCACTGTCCTAGGCAGTGGATTAATGACAGTGAACAGCAAAGGCACAAGTCCTACCCTCTAGGGGCTCATGTGTAACAGAAGAGGACACTGAACCAGCACTGTAATTGCAAAGTGTGACAAGGTACTACACTTTCTCCCCAAAGCCAGGCTGATTTTCCACTCCTGGAAAGCTGGGAGTGTGTCTTGCATTCCTTTTGGGTCCGATGTACCAACTATGATCTATATTCACAGCAGTTGCTCAAGAAATAACATTTGAATAATTAACAATGGGAAACAGATAATGAAAACATTTGATTGCTTCTTGCTCATCTTCTCTTTCTATACCTTTAGAGGCACCAGGATGAAAAGAGTAAGCAGAGATTCTGAGATCTCATGGGACTTGGGTTCAAATCTATATTTTCCCTGTTACTAGCTGGATGCATACGGGTAATTTGCTCCCTGAGCCTCAGTTGCTTCCTCTGTAAAATAGGGGCAAGCCAATACACCTCTCCAAAGAGTTATAGTGAAGATTAAATGAGGCAATTTGTATAAATGTGGCATTGGGTCTAATATATATAAACCCTGACATGTTATTTCCTTTACTCTAGCCAATTGAAACCCAGATAAGGGGCAGACGTAGCTCTTTCCCTAATATAGGCATTCCCTTCATTTGGGTCAATGAGGAAATTAAAGCCCAGAGAACTCAGGTAACTTCCCTAAGGCCACACAACAATTTTAGTGGTAGGGCTGGAAACAGAACCCAGGTTTCCATTCTAGCATCCAGTGCATTTTGGTAGCTGCTCCCAGAATCTTTTTACCAGCATCTCACTCTCAGAAAAGAGAGTACTTTAGTGTTATAGTTCATCTGAGGCTGCTCTCCAAGGAGGATAAAGATTCCTATGAAGTCAGCTGGAAAGTTTCCCAGGACCTTCACAGCTTCCTGGAATCTGGGTGGGGATCCTATAAGCTCCTTAGCCAAGGTCCGATCCAGGCACGGCCATGATAGTGTGCCTTTCGGAAAACCTGGGGGTTTGGTGTTCCATTAGAGAGTAGGGTAGGCCTCCTCCTCCTTTTTTTTTTTTGGGGGGAGCTAGATGGTGAGGGGGAGATTGGTGATCATCAGAGAACAGATCTGAACTAGAAACAAGTCACTTAATATCAAGCCCCAAATACTCTCAACTCCTTAGAATATGGAGATCTGCCATCCAGAGCCTCAACTTCTCTAGTGATAGTAATAATAATAACAATATTACTAAATGCCAAGCACAGCTGAGGGCTCTCCATACATTATCTTGGCCTGAACACTTGCAACCTGCTTTAGAAGATAAAGTAATAGTTAAGGGCACGGTCTCTTGTTAAAATTTTCTGGTGTCAGCCCTGGCCAGCTAGCTTCTTTGGTTAGTGCATCATCCTTATCCCAGGTCAGGGCACATACAGGAAGCAACCAGTGAATGCACAAATAGGTGGAACAACAAATCGATGTTTCTCTCTCTCCTTTTCCCTCTAAATTAAAAAAAAAAAAACCCAACTTTAAACTTTCTGGTGTCAAATAGAGTCCTCTCACATTCTGGTAACTCTGGGCAAGTTGTTTAAGTCTCTTGTACTACAGCTTCTGTGATATTGCAATATACAATAAGAAATATATATTTGTTCTTTATCCCCAATTCATGGTTCTGGAATAGAGATCCCAAAAGCCTTGGAATTTCCTGTGATGACAGCAACAGTGGTATCTTGTTATATTAATGAGGTGACTTTTGGATCCCACCCAAGTGTGGGGACTCATTGCCAGGAGAACCAACCTGTGATTAGAGGTTTGGAATTTTCAGCCTTCACTGGTGTAGCTCAGTGGATTGAGAATGGGCCTGTGAATCAAAGGGTCACTGGTTCAAGTCCCAGTCTAGAGTACATGCCTGGGTTGTGAGACATGTCCCCAGTAGGGGGTGCGTGAGAGGCAACCACACATTGGTATTTCTCTCCCTCTCTTTCTCCCTCCCTTCTCCACTCTTTAAAAATACATTTTAAAAAAATCTTTAAAAAAAAAAGAATTTTGGAACTTTCAGTTTCATCCCCTACTCCCAGTCTCTGACTGATGGGAATATGAAAGGGGCTGAAGATTGAGTTCAGTAGCCAATGGCCAATGACTTAATCAATCATGACTATGTAATGGAGCCTCCATAAAAACCCAGGAGGACAACTCATTGGCCATTTTTATTAGAGAGCTTCCACATTGGTTAATCAGAATGATTCTACCTGCCACTGCTGGCCCAAGCTCCATGAAGACAAGAGCTCATTTATTGGGGATCTGGCTCTATGTATCTCTTCATTTGGCTATTCATATATATTTTTAATATCCTTTGTAATAAATCAGTAATCTAGTGAGTAAATGGGTTTTCCTGAGTTCCGTGAGCCACTCTAGCAAATTAAAGGAACCCAAGGAACAGGTAGTGGGAACCTGTGATTTATAGCCAGTCAGTTGGAAACATAGGTAACAACCTGGACTTGAGACTTGTATCAACTTGGAGGGTGGTCTTCTGGAGCTGAGCCCTTAACCTGTAAAATCTGATTCCTATCTCTGGGTAGATAGTGTCATAATGAGTTGATGCTTGTTGGTGTGGAGAAGCCTCCACACATGGATTGGTTGTGGAAACCCTTTTCAGCTTCCTTATCTGTAAAATGAGGAGAAAGGGTAACACTTACCTCATAGGTTTTTCTAAAAACTGAGTTAATACATCTAAAGCACTTACAATAGCACTGGACACACAGCAAGCCTTGTGTGCATTAGTTGTTGTAATCTTACAGTCACCCTCCTGGGGCCTTCCCCTAACCTTATCTAAAGGGCCCTCCTTCATCACTCACTAGCAGATTGCATATTCTATTTTATTACCTACGAGGCTCCTTATCATGACCTAGAATTACCTTCTTACTTACCTGTTTCTTGTCTGTTTGCTCTAACATGTAAGTTCATAGGAGCTGGGCCTGTGCTTAGGACATAATAGACACTCAGCACATATTTGTTGCATTGAACTGAATTATGGTATTGGATTTTCCCAAATTCTATGAAGCAGATTCTCATGTCACCCCATTTTATGGAAAAGCAAACAGGCACCAAGAGTTTCCTTTGTCTGTTCAAGGTCACTCAACTGGAACTCAAACCCAATTTGAAGCAATAGCCCTTACTTTTAACTACTATGCTAAATTGGCTCCTTTTACTCAAAAATTCTTAGCAAGTAGGTGGGAAGATTGCCACATCTTGTCAGTTTTCTTCCTTCTCATTTGGGACAGAGCTGAGTCTGAAAAGTTGGAAAAAGAAGCAAAAATCTAGCCTTTATTCCTTTCTTACAGAGCTCAGCCTCAGCACCTCCCTGTCCTCTTCCACATCTTTCCCACCCACCCACCAAAGAAGTCCTATCCAACCTCATCTTCTCCATCCCCAATTCCCTCACCATCCAGTCCCATCTGATTCCTTCTCCCTGTTCCATTCTCATCCTCTTCTCTATCTCTGTGTAGCAGGGCTTGGGTTGGGCTTTGTTCCTGGGCCTGAGACCAGTATCTATGCCCTGGGATAGAGAAAACTTGTTTTCTTTTACACTGTCCAAATTTTTAAAATCACATGAATTTCCTCTGAATTGTTTTTCCTCAGTCCTATTTCACAGAAATATTTTGTGGAAATATTTTCCACAGAATCTAACTAACATTTTCCCTAACCCGCTTGTGCAATGATCTAATTTTCTCAACCCAAAAGCATGTTGGCTTGTGGATGCCTGATCCCGCCTTCCAATCCACTTCCTAGGAAGAGTTAGTCACAAAGGCCTAAGAAGAGTGGGGCCCGTTGAGGGTTCTGGCGATTGCCCAGACTGAAGACACTTTTACTCTCTCTGTAAGTACTTAACTTTTATCCCAGCAATGAGTGGGAATCTGAGGAAGGTTAGACAGAGCAGCCCAAGAGCATGAATAAATGCCTCCATTTAGAACCTGGTTAGAGTGTGGAGTTAGGACTGAGGCCAGGCAAGCTAAGTGCCACCTCAGGCTACTCAAAATCATGATGGCACCTCCCTCTGTCCAACTGGATGTGCACTTGGCATTGTCTGGCATCTGGGCAAAAGTGATCAGGGAGTCTTTAAGAGACCCTCACTCAAGTGCTAGCAGGGCAGAGGGTAGGATTGAGTAGAGAGTGTTACAGATAATCATGACAGCCATGTTGACAACATACTCTAGTCTAGCAAGGAGAGATGAATTAGGATGGGACAGATGAGAATTTTGAGTGGTCTTTAGAAGGAATAAGGAAGGCACTGATGGGCCAGATTTGGGCCCCTTTTTTTTCTCTTCTGGTGCTTTAAATTCCCACTTTTAGGTTTTAAGTTCACCAAACATGAGCCTATGAAACCCTGGGCTCCCACTACCCCAATAAAGACAACCCTAGGCTCCCCTCTCTCTTACCCATGACCTCACCGTGTGGCCCCAGGTGTGCCATGTAACTCCCAGGACCTGCAAGTACTGAACCCTCTCTCTTTCAAAGTTTCCTGATGGTTATTGTTGAGGGCATCTCACAGTCACAATAAGAACCCCGAGGACTGGTCCAGCCACTACATTGGTTATCAATAAGCTGCAATTGGCATACAACACCTGTATTTTCCCATCTGTATAATTTCTTGAGCCAGTATCATTAACTGGCTTCCTAAGACCCACACAGACAACTTAATAGTTGAGGAAACGGACTCAGAGAAGGTAAGATATTTTTCTTTGTAGCTACGTAAGGGTAAAATCGACACTAAGGTCCAGGTAGGTCTCTTAGATCCTGATTCAACACCCTTCCGGTTCTGTCAGAGATTCCTTTATTTTTTTTTAAGGATTGTATTTATTTATTTTTACAAAGGGGGAAAGGAGGGAGAAAGAAAGGGAGAGAAACATCAATGTGTAAGAGATGCATTGATCAATTGCCCCTTGCATGCCCCCAACTGGGGGCCTGGCCCAAAACTCAGGCACGTGTCCTGACTGGGAAATGAACCAGCGACCTTTTGGTTCATGGGCCAGCACTCAATCCACTGAGCCATACCAGCCAAGGAAGATCCTTTAATGTAAAGGGCTTAGAGCCAAAGGCATGTGGCCTGTCAGAAGAGGTAGGGTAGGACAATGAGGAGAGGGTCCAGGGGCCTGGGGAAGAGATGTAGAGATAGCCTGAAACTCCCTGCCACAAGGTCCTATTGGCTGTAGAACTCCATGACTCAGCAATTTCACTCCTAGATATAGTCTGTCCAGAAGGTATCCAGCCATGTAATATGAAAAATAGAGACATGTGTTGAAGCAGATACAAAATACAAGAAACATTGTACGTAGGACAATGACACCTCAGTCCCCTTCAAAGTAGGTACATTGGAACCTCACACAGTTCTCCCAGTCACCATCAGCTGCCCTGTCAGATTTTCCTGAATGTCATCAACAGTCTGAAATCTCTTCCCTTTCAAAGGTGATTTTAGTTTTGGGAAAAGCCAGAAGTTGCAGATCACCAAATCTGGGCTCTAGGGTGACTGAGTCACCTGGGTGATTTGATGTTTCACCAAAAAACTCTGCATGAGATGTGATGCATGAGTGGGTACATTGTGGCGATGACGCTGCCAATCACCAGTTGCCCATAGCTGTGTCCTTTCCAATAATCTGAATAGTTTCCATGGAGGAATGTTCAAGCTTAACGCAAAATTTGATACAGATTCAACTGGAATGCTCAGTCATTTTGAATATGATGGCCACACAGTACACATGCTCACCCTACTGGTGTCTACCACCCCCACTGACTAGTACACTGAAGTTGTCATTGTTCACACATGTGCATTCCAGCCCACTCTCCTTGGCTGTCAGTTTACATAGATGTCATGCAAACCATTCTCATTATACTAACAATGTTTGGACTTTTCCTGGGCAGGCCTCATAAAGACCCAAGAGGAATGAGTGCCAGGGTCCAGCCTCAGTGGGTCTCAGGGTCCCCGAAGGATGAACGGCTCGGTGAATGAACAAATGGAGTCAGACACTTGGTGGAGTGCCGGAGGACAGCCAGAGCTCTTGGATCCGACTGGCTCACTAGTTGAAATTTTTCTTTATTTTTATAGGGAATGGTTACACATTGTCAGGGGGAACAGATGCAGGGTGTGATCATCAAGGCGGAAAAAATCAATACAGAAGTAATCAGAAAAAGTACAGTACATTTCAGATACATTTCAGATACTAATCATGCTAAGTAAAAAAGTTATTTTGACCAAGAGGATTATCAATCCGATAGCCAATGAAGCTATTCAAACACAAACTTCCAGATGTCTATTAGTAACTAGATGTTTATTAAAGTTTTATGGATTGGTCTAAGTTAAAAGGGTACAAGGGGTGATTTATAAGATATATAAAAATTAGCTTTTATTCTTTGAGGCTTGATTGTTCCAAATTGAATAATAGGTTTTCTGCCTACATCCTAGGGAGTGATTCTTTATATTTTTTCTATGTTCTATGATTATTGTTTTTAATTAAAACTCCTTGCTTCTTTACCCACCTGGTCCCATTAATAAACATTCCCGTCCAAGGTATGGGAGGGGTAGTGGCTCTAATAAATCTTGAGCTTTTAAGTGGTAACTCCTAGCAACAGCTTCTTCCAGCGTTCTGGCAGCTGGTCTGCCCATAGTTTAATTCTGTCCCTAACTTTCCAGGTGGGGGAAGTAGGCAGCATCAGGGTTGGTAAAGACTTCTGTTTTGTGGTCAACAAGTCATTCTGTGAAAAATCATAGGAACCATGCAATCTTTTAGTAACAAAATACCAGTATTCAAAATTCCACCACCAGCTATTAGCAAAAGCACACATGTAGGGAGAGATAGACAGGAAATTCAGCCATAGTCGCCTCTGCCGTGCAGATGCGTCTCATCCGTCCTGACCGTGTCAAGGATCGGCTGTTGGTCAGCTCCCAACAAATGAGTGCATCATTTCCACCAAAAGACGGATACAAGAATGTAGACAGCAGCTTTATTCCTAATTTTGAAAAACTAAAAACAATCCAAACGTCCGTCACCAGACATTTGGGTAAACAAACTGTGGTACATCTCTAGAATGGAATACAACTCAGCAATAAAAATGAACAAACTACTAATATATACAATATGGATGAATCACAAAAACATTGTGTTGTGTGAAAGAAGCCAGTCTCAAAAGAGTACATTCAGTATAAGTAAAACTAATCTGGAGAAGTCACAGCAGTGGTTGCTTCTAGGGGTTGGGGACGACTGAATGGAAGGGCTACAGGGGAGGATTCTGGGATGATGCAGTCATCCAGAATTACCAATGTACAGGTAACACACGTACATGGTGACTTTAAGATTTATACACTTTGCTGTATGTAAATTATACCTAAATTAAAAAAAAAATTACAGCTAAGGTTTTAGGGAAAACCCAGTTGAAAAAGGAAAAGGAAGGGTCTTAAAGAGCTAAAATTGTAGGTGACTTCTATGTAAGGTGACCGACTGATTTTGTAAGGTGGCTCCCCGATTTGCCTGGAAGTAAGGGGTTTCCAAGGGTAAAAGACTTTTGGTGCTAAAACTGGGAGAGTCCTGGGTAAATCAAAACAGCTGTTACCCAGCTGCTGTGGAAGTGGGGAACTGAGAAGGAGTTTTAGATGTTTGGCCCACAGGCTGGACTCCCTTGCTCCCAGAATCCCAAGGCTATTCCAGTGGTTCAGAGAGGGGTTGCTGAGAGGTCAGGACAGTGGGCATTGCTGCGTGACACCAGGAATATCACGGCTGGGGAGATATCTTTGTTTCTCTGGATTCCTGAGCCTCAGGGAGCAGAAAAGGCTGGAGATGGAGGGGGAGGGAAAAGGCCTCAGAGACTGAATTGAGGCACTTGGGCTGGCCAGGTTCTAAGCATCACAGCTGAACTGGGCTCTCAGGGTGTTCTCATTCAGCACTGTTTTCACATCTCCACCCCATCCTCACTCAAATTCCCAGGCCAAGAAAATACCAAAACAAATACATCAAGTTTGTGGAAGAAAATCAGACTTGAGGAACTATGAGAGGAAAAAGCTATTGTTTCTCTTCGCCTCCATAGCTGTCATGCAGCAGGGACTGTTTTCTTCCCACTGGGTCTGCCACAACCTGAGGTGGCTTGAGTTGGAGGGGTCTCCTCTACCTTCTCAGAGCATGGGGCATAAGGAGTAATAAAGCAAAGGCTCTTCCAGCTCTCCAGCTGAGGCCAGAGGTGGATTCTGACAAATTTCCAGAAGGGCTGTGCACAGACGGGGTGCAGGCACCAGGGAGGGCGGGCTCAGAAGTTCTCGTAGTGGTGTGTGAAGTGGGCCTGGTCCTGTCTGTTGATGAGCTGACAGGCCTTCTCTACATTCTTGGTCATTCCTGGAGGGCCACAGCTGAAAACCCCAATCTTTCGTACCTGTCAAGTGTATCAGGGAAGAGTGGTTGCAGAGAGGACAGGCCTGCCAGCTTGAGAGGCTCCCTTCCCAGGAGGAAGCTGTTTCTCAAGCCTGGCTGGAATGACCAGAGCATCAACCCCAGACCCCGACGAGGAGACTTGAGCTAAGGGTGGGAAGGTATGTGGGGATTGAAGCCTTCCTCTGACACTTGACCTTATCCTGCGGCCAGGTTGGAGGGTTCTCCATTCAATATAGAGCCACAGGGGGCTTGAAGGTCAGAGTCCCATTATGGGTATGGGTGGGACTGACCTGTGGGTGAACCTCCTGAAGGGAGTTGAAGAAGAGCTCAAAGGGGGGGCGACCAAAGTGGGTGATGGAGCGCAGGCCCGTGAACAGACTCCGGTTGAGCACCTTCTGGAAGTGCCGCTCACAGATGTACTGGTGGGGAACAGATGGAGGAGGAAGTCAGAGCCGGGCAGAGCCAGGATCAGCTCCTAGCCCAGACGGAGACCCGCCCATCTGGCCTGGCTGGCACTGACGCACCAGCATGGTGGTCCTGAGGTCGAACTTCTCAGCCAGCTGGGTGATGTAGATGTGCACGGACACCAGGTCCTGGCAGTCATTCTCCTCCACCTCCCGGATGATGTCAGCCAGCCACTCGAACTGCCGCTGGGTCCGAGTCACCCAGATGAAGTAGATCTGAAGGCAGGGTTGGAGCTTAGGACTCAGGTCAAAGCTCTTCCACCCCAGATGCCTTCACCTGAGAGGCTGGGAAGCCCCAGACCACCCACAGACACTGAACCTCTGTCAGGACCCACAAGATTGATCCAAGGCTTCTAACTGACAGATCCAGGCAGAGGCCCTTCTCGCTGTACTTCCTACCCTCCCTCCACACATTTGGCATCTGGAAAACGGTATAAATGGCCCTGGCAGACCTAGGGATTGTAAGCCAGCAGCTTTTTCTAATGCTAATCTATTGTGATATGGAAACACAATTAGTACATCTATTCCCATTCCTTTGAAGAATGGGAGAGAGACACTCACCTTTTTACAGAGCATTTGGCTGCCCATGGATGACTTGAAGACCAGGTCTTTGAGGATAGATGCAAAGGGGGTGACCCCAATGCCTCCTCCCACCAGCACTGACACCTCAAACTTATGCCACTCCTGGTGGCCCTCTCCAAATGGTCCATCAAGGTATAGCTGCCAACAGAAGGGGGGATGAAATGAGCCTGGCCCTGCCCCAGCTCTGAGGCTAGAAATGATGTAAGGGGGCAAGCAGAAGAAAAATGCAAGCATATCCTCGCCTCTTCTAAGGCACCCAGCTCTCTCCCTGCCTGGGTTTGGGGTGTCTGGTGCTTCTGATCCCAATGTGGGGGAGGGCAGGGAAATGTCTGCCAATGCCAGAGCCCAAAAATGTTTTCCCATGATGGGCACCTTTGGGTATCTGGCACAGCCATCTGGCGAGGGTGAGTAGATCTCCCTGAGGCGCGTGGTCCAGGGCCCCGCTGCCCGGATGTGCAGGCTGAGCGTGTCCTCATGGGGAGCCGAAGTCAGTGTGAAGGGGTGGTACTCGGTGGTCCCCAGAGCCAAGCAGGCAATCCGCACCCACTGTCCTGACTTGTACTCAAAGCCTTGGGGCCGCTGGAACTGCAAGTAGGTCACTCCTGGGGGGTCCATGAGGGGCAGAGAAGGGCAGGGATCAGACGGCTTGCTTCTGGTACCTGGTACTGGCAGGTACCCTGTCCTCTCCACATGTCTGAGGCACAGGGAACAGTCCCATGGTCTGAACAAGTGGGGCTCCTGGGGCTGGGAGTTGGAGAATCCCCTCTGCTATATCCTGGGTAACCTGAGAGCTGGGCTTCTCTGCTCCTCTGTTTCAGCCCCTCTTCTCCTCCCCAGTCTCTCTTCCCACAAAGGGCCCAGGTCTGATACAAGCCCTACTGGGTGAGAGGACATAGGGTTCCCCACGGACCGTTTCAGTGTTTGCCAAACCTCCACTGTTATAGCCATACTGCCACACCTCCTACACTGTCATTTATGTATTTTTCTTTAAATAGACTTACTTTTTCAATTTGATATACCTTGACAAGAAGGGTTAGGTCACTAAGGAAAGTGGAAAACCAGTATCATGTACTCTAAATAGAAGGCACTGTGTTTTATCAAATTTTTGCTGGACACTCCTGTGGCCTGACAGCTGAGGCTCAGGCCTGTTCTCTCTTTGTTGCACTTGCAAAAGGCATAATAACACCATGCTGATACTTTGTTCTTAAGTCATCTTAATTGAAATAAAATTAAAATGAAATTAATTTTCTTACTATGTGAGTCCTAAAGGTTGGATGGTCCCTGGACACCTAAAATCATCTCCACCACCCTCTACAGTGACGCGAATCCTGACTTTAGCCAGCACTGACTCAACAGCAGACTCTCGAAATCAGGCCATTTGCCTATCTCTGAAACGGGGTTGTTTGCAGAAAGGGGTGAGAGAGGGCATATGGCTCCCTGCCCTGAAGCCAGGCCAAACATGTGGGGGAGTCTTTCTTGTCCTTAAATCCCTTAGTCTGCACTTTCAGCTGCCTCATTATTTCTCACTGTTTGCAGATCCCCGGCCCCGCTCCCCACCCACCGAGGGGGCCCTCCCAGCCCCCAGGGCTGCATTTGCATCAGGAAAGCTGCAGGGGGCTCACAGAGGCTCCCAGAAGCCATGATGGGGGTCAGGAGGCCTGGAAGCTATCTCCCCACATCCCCTAAGTCGACTTCCAGTGCTCGCCACCCAGAGTCAGGCCAGGCCTGATACCTGAAGGCAGCAGCTCTGCCTTCACCACGCTGATCTCCACTTTCTTCCGGCTCAGGCTCACCAGCTTGTCCCCTCCATAGATTAGTGCTGGGACCAGGAAGTAGATGTGGAAACGGGGAAGCTGGATCAGGCCAAAGCTGCCGTGGATGATGAGCTGGAGACACGGCCAGTTAGTATAGCTCAGGCCCAGCCAGGCCCCCTCCCTGCTTGCCCCTTGCCCAGACAATTTCTGCTTGGGCTCTGGACCCAGGCTAGGTAAATGGGGATGGCATGAGCTTTAGAGACTGGGGTCTCGGAGCTCAGGGTCTCAGTTTGAGACCTTGGGTCCAATTCAGCCTGCTTCTCTAGCCATCATGAGTGTTCACCCCACCCCATGGCTGGGCCCTGCCCAGAGAAATCTCTCACCAGGATGTAGAGCAGAATGTAGAGGTGGTGGGTCAGCCAGAAGCCCCGGAAGCTACGGCGCCGGAAGTGATGGGAAGCGAAGACGTACATGATGGCCAGGACCAGAAGCAGAAGCACCCCTGTCATACCTGGGGGTATGGAGCACAGGGACAGAGAACAGTCTCAGGGCCTCATCCTGGCCTGAGAATACAACAGAATAGTCCCCCCATTCTGCTCTCCTTCCCTGACCAGCCTCATCCCTCCTTGGCCCCCAGGACAGCTTGCCTAAAGGGGCTGCAGCTGGGGCTTGTCCTAGAGGCTAGAAAGGGACCATTATATACAAGTGTGTGTTCATGGAAAGATGAAAACAAAAGCAGAAGTCTTTAGACAGAACCCCCCGAAGCCCTCACACAGCCCCACTCCCTACCTGGGACTGTCTGGAAGAACCACCAGTAGAACTTCTGGGGAAAGTGGGACCTGTGGGACAAAGGCACATGGAACCTCTGGCTGGGGCAGAAGGTCCTCCATCACTTTCATAGCGTGATTCTGTTCCTGTCAGCCCTGACCGCCCGGATTACTGGGCCCCCACCCAGAGGGCCAGCCATCCCATCCTGAGGTCCTGAGGAGCATGGATCTAGTTTCACACAGTTCAGCCTCTGCTCTCTCAACAATTCCTCCTCCTGTGCTGTCCTGAACTCTCCTAATGTGGCTGATTTTTGCCTCCTCCAGTGCTTGATTCATGTTCTATAAACTCCAGGAGGGCAGGGGTATGTGTTTTGCTCATTGCCCTATCTCTATGCTCAAACAATGATAGGCACATAGTAAAAAGCCCAGTAAGTATTTGCTGAGTGATTGCATGTATCTTGGCATCTTTACTCTCTGGCTCCTGTGTGGACACATAAAACATTTGCCCACTGAATGGATGGTAGGCTGAAATCTGTGTTAGGTACATGTGGGAAAGAGTCCCCAACTTTACCTCCCAAACTCCTGGCCAATCATGGCCAGCTTCCTTCCTGAGAGCAAGGAATGCACCTCTCAGTGTCCCCAAGGAGGTTGGCCTCTCACCCTCACTCAGTGAGGGAGTGAAGCATCTAGGACCATCTATTTCTTTTGTATTATACCCTTAGGCCTGCCCAGGTGGCCCTAGGGGACCCTCCTCAGAACTGACCCATCATTCACAAAGACGTTGGGGAAGAGGCAGGTCAGCAGGCTGAGGGGGCTGACCGAGAAGATGTAGACATTGACTGCATGGCCAGCACTGTGCAGAACTGAAAGAGACAGACTGTTAGAAACCCCATCCAGGGCTGACTCTACATCCAACCCCAAGGGAGGGAGAGAGGAGGAACAGCCAGGGGAAAAAATGGAAGTAAAAGTAGCTCCAGACACCTCACTATTTCCCCTACAGCTAGCCCCAGGGGGCTGCAGCAATGAGGAGATTGCCTGGGAGCCACATACTGGCCAGGATAACAGCAGCCATGGCGATCCAGCGATGGAAGTCCACGGCGGCGTCGAAGGGCACGTAGCGGTTGAGAAAGGTCTCTCGCAGGAAGGTGATGAGGTTGCGGCACATGGTGAGCAGGATGTAGGAGAACATGAAGGAGATGCTGGCGGCCGTGCCCCGAGACAGGATGATGCCCACGAAGGTGGTCTCCGTGATGCCCGAAGATGGTGAGGCGAAGGAGTAGTCTGAGGACAGAGTGCAATGCTGAGGAGCGGGAACAGCAACCAGAGGGCTTCCCCTCACCCTTTCCACTGCCCGAAACCTGGAACTCATACAGTAGGCACGCTCTGCAAACAGGCCAGCACAGATGGCTGAAAAGACCGCAATGCACATGATATGCCGCAGGTAATTCTCCACGAAGCGCTTGTACTGCTGCAGCTTCTGGGCCAGGAAGCCCTGTTGCATCTTCTCCTGCAACGCCTCTGTGTACAACCTTGGAGAGGGCACCACTACCCTGCAGCAGTGGGGGGCAGGGTAGCTGTAAGATCAAGGTACCCTGGCTTCCCCTAAACACCACCCCGTGAAGGAGACCTGATGGCTTCGTGGGGGCCAGGATGGACCACAATAGAGAAAGGGAAAAGCATTTGGGGGTCAGACTCCCAATCCCCCAAACCTTTACCTCTGATCTTTATTTGTTCCATCCACCCCCTCTTCTATCTCCCACTATTCTACTTCATCTTCCTCCTGTCTGTTCTGGCCTTCCCTCTTTCTGCTCCCTGTACAGGCCTCACTGCTGCGCCCAAAGCCGGCAGGAGCCAGGAGACTCCTTCCTGCCATCTTCGTTTTGCATCTGAGTGCCAGACTCTAGCCCCAAGATTAGGATGTTGATCATTTGATTGTACAGCCCTCCAGTCAGGTTTGGTACAAATGGTATAAGACTCAGTATGGTCCCTGGTGTGTTGAGGTAGTGTGGGCAGGGCCCAGAGACCCTGATATCTCTCCAGTGTCTCCTGGCCTCAGGGGTCTAGGAAATACTCACTTTTTGCCAAATCTCTTTCTCAGCCCAGGGCCTCCCAGCTCTGGGGCTTCTGAGGCAGGAAGCCCCACTTCCTGGGGGCAAGAACTGAGAAAAGGTAAACAGGTCTCATTCTCCCCTTGTCTTTGCAGCCAGGGGAAGAACTGCGAGGTCAGAGCTTTGGGTGGAGTGGGGTAGGGTAGGGGTGAGTCCTAGGATCCATCCCTGCCCACACAACCAGCCTATAAAACTGGTCAGAGAGGAGCTGACAGAAAGCAAGGTGGAATGAATAAATATGATCTAGTCATCTATTTGATAGGATGATTCTGTCCTGCAGTGGCCAGGAGAGAGCCAGGCTCCTGAGCAGCATGGGGTGCGGGAGGCAGCTTGAATTTGTGCTAGGACTGGCCATGCACTAGGAGCTACTTTCAGAGGTCAATGTCTGACCCTAGGGTCAAATTCAACCAGCCCTACTTCTTTCATTTCTCCACAGGGGACTTGGCTAAAGGGATTTCCCAATGCCTCATTCCTTCTCACCGTTTCCCAGAAGTCCGAGAGATGAATGAGACTCGAGAGCTGATGTTTGGTTTAAAGATGTCTGAAACACCTGGAGAGGAGAACAAGTGGCTAGGCTTCCCCATAAGGGCGGTAGGGTGGGGTGGATAGGGAGACTATCCCTCCATCATGACCATCACCACTGCCCACTGCCCTCTGGGAAGGCTGCCATGGTGCTTGCCAGTGACTTGGTCATGTCCCCATCTCCTGCTCCAGCTTTGTTCCCCTCACTCCCCATACTGAGTACCCGCTGCACACAGGGCAGTCACCACTAGACAGTGTGACAATCCTGTGCAATTAGAAAAAGGAATCCCCTCCAGGTACATGCCTGGGCCCTGCAGATTCTTTGTGTAAAAAGTAATGCCTTTTCCTCTGGGTAGACAAGTCATGACCTATGCACATGACTTGGTGAGCAGCATGTAGCCTGGATTTCATCTCACTCTTGAACCCTCAGTGCGTTGCTTTGTGCAGTGCCAAATCACACAGCTGCATGTGGCACCCTTGATTACACATTCCAGGCTCTGTGCTATGCACAAGGGCTAAGAGAGCAATGAAATCTGGGTCCTATGCTCCAGGAACTCTCATTGTGAGGGTACACCCTCCCTTGACTCTGACCATTCCTTACATACTCACACACCTCCACCTCCACCTCTGACACAGAGCTGTGTACGGCGGAGCTCGCTGTCGTGGTCCCGCAGCATGAAGTGGAAGTCCTCCCACGTCAGCTCCTCCTTGTCCTGGAAGCCCGACTCCCGGAACATGGACTCTACCACCTCAGCCAGCTGGGCCTTGGACAGGCAGTTGTTGGAGATCTCAATGAAGGACCTAAAGGATGACCGGAGACAGAGCAGCTTGTCACCCAGTGAGGTCAGGCTCAGGCAGATGCTGGATGAGGCGGGCCCTGGATGATCTCATGCTGCTACCAGTGACATGGAAAATAATACTCAGAAGGTGTTCATCCAGGCTGCACCTGACACTAAGCTGGGTGGGGTGCCCACAGGCTCAAAAGGCAGAACAAAACTAAAAGTAGCCTTGACCAATTAAAGATAGCAGCCCTCCAACTGGGGGTGGGGGGCACCTACACCTGGGATGAATGTCCACTTAGTGTAGGGACGTGTCCAGGTATGCCATGGCCTCCTTGCATGGCAGGCTTTCTGCCCACTCTGCTGTGTTGAAGCCTCCCACACCTCAGGCTCTCGCTGAGTTCCCATTTTTGCAGTCCAGTCGGTGCACAGACTGCTGGGAGAGGGAATATAGCTGCAATGGCTGCTGCTTCTTTATGCCAAAACCCCAGGGCGTGGGCAGGAGTGTTTCCACACCAGTCTGACAGTGCCTGTAGTGGCAGCAGCAGTGGCCATACTCTCCTCCTAGGCTGTGTCTTGTGATGAAACAAACTAACCATGCAAGTTTGTGTGAGTCCAGAAGAAAAAGACCTTCCCCCATGCGACAGAGCAAGCACTGCCATCACATTACAAAAACAAAACCAAACCCAGCACACACATCACCCCACTGAGATGGAGCAAGATCCACACACTGAGTATAGGATGAGAAGGTGGGAGCTCACCCCTTGAGGGCAGGGACCCACTGTACATTCCCTGGGCCTGCAATGGCATACCCAGTGAGGCTCAGTCTTCAATCAGCTGGCTTCACCCTAGCCCTCCGAGAAGCCCATGTCCAGTTGTGGCATCTGGACTGTGAGAAGGATGTGACAGTGAAGGGGAATGCAGAAGTCAATGGAAAGGTTTAAAGAAGCAGAAAGTTAAAAGGATCTGGTTTGTTGTATGCATTCTGTTCGTTATTTGTTCATTTAGTTCATCTTATTCAGTTAACTATGTATTGAATGCCCGTTATGTGCCCATCACAGTGTGGAGGAGGTACATTCAGCAGGAAACAACAAAAGATGTGAACCCTGTCCTCAAGGAGCTAAGGGGACTATGTTACTGGAACATTATCTTCAGGAATAAGAAGTCTCCAAACTGATTTTTATCAGGACACTACAATCTGAAATGGCTTAAGAAGCGGTAAGAGAGAAGCATTGGAAAACTGAGGAACTTACTGTGTTTCTCCTCTTTCCTGTTGTGGTGATTAATATTGGAAGGGTGACCGAGGTTGTCCACTCTCCACCCACCCATCATTTCACTGTGTAAAGCAGTGTTTGGCATGCTGTGGACTTCGCAAAAGTCCAAAGGCATCCAAAGGGGTTAGTGGACTTTTGTTAGTGGTCATATTGGTGTTGGTTGTGGCTTTGTTGTTGTTGTTTCAATAGGGAGGGAGAATTTTCCGGCTAGTGTTGAGAGTGCAGATGTAGACCCTCCTGGAGGCAGGGATCTAGCCAGGTCAACTTTTGAAGCTGGCTGCTCTGAGAGTCTAGGACACACTGAGGGCCAGCTCTCTGTGCAGATCATCTCCTTGCCTATTCTCTTCTGACCTGACTTGTTTTCCTGTTTAAAACACCAGGAAGTCTCAGGACTGGAAGGGCCCAGCCCATACCGCATCATGGTGAAGAATTCCTCCTTGGAGAGAAAACCATTTCCATCAAGGTCATACATGGTGAACATCAGCCGGGACTTGTCTTCTGGGGAGCCTGGGAAGAGAAAGGGGTATGAAGATCACCTGTCTGCTGAAATAAACCTAGCTCCTGGGATGGCCCAAGACCTCCTACCTTTCATGAAGACCACCAGGATGTCCAGGAACTCCCGAAAGGACAGGTAGCCATTGCCATCTTTATCGGCCAGAGAGAACATGGACTCCACAAACATGTCCTGGGGCTTGAGGCCCAGAGACTCAGCAAACTCAGCCCTGCTCAGCTCACATGTCAGAGCCTCTCGCACCTTCTGTGACGAGTCCAGGGGCAGGGCCCCTGCATCTCTCTGGTCTATGTCCAGCACCTGTGCCAGGGAAGCAGCACGGGGAGGGAGAGAAAGAAGTGAGGCCTGGCTGTATACAGTTCAGGGACCCTCACATCTCTCCAAAGTCCAGCTCAGAAAGGGTAAGCCCTGGTGCCCCCTACGAGTCCTCGGATATACTTCTGACTTGGGCCTCTGCTCTCCAGTAAAGGGGGATGACTCAAACCTCTGACATTCAGCTCATTTTTCTCCCTGGACTCAACATCCAGGAACTTTATACAATAGGCATGGTGCTGGGTCTGTAGAGAGCAGAGATTGGGAGCAGGGAGGGGTGAAGTTTGGGAACGCAAAGTGAGAGAGCCTATACTGCAGACAGAAGATGTAGCAGACACAGTGCACAGGCAGGAAGAGGCTAGGATTATGTTCTCTTGCCAATTCAGATGGGCTGCCATGTGATTGATGTGATCTCTGCAAATTGTGCAAAGATCTTAAAAGTCATGTACATATAACAACCATTTGTTAAAGGCCTACAATTTACAGTTGAGTCCTCACTTAACAATCAATAGATTCTGTGACTTTAAGCAAAACAGTGTGTAACAAAACCAATTTTACCATAGGCTCATTGATACAAACTTGAGTTAAGTTCCTATTTCATCCACTTTGGAGTGCATCAGAATCGCCTGGTGGCTCATGGGCCCCAACCCCAGAGTTCCTGAATCACTAGGTCTAGAGTGGAGGCATGGGTGGGGGTGGCGCGGGGGCGGGGGGGGGGAGCTGCTGAGGACTTGAGTTTTTGTTTTGTTTTGTTTTGTTTTGTTTTTTTACAGGATTTGCATTTTTAACATTCCCAGATGAGGCTACTGCTGTTGGTCTAGGGGCCATACTTCGAGAACCACTGATGTAGACTGTCTCACTGAATCCTCACAACAACCCGAAGAAATGGATCCTATTTCAATACACTGTTTTGTAGATGAGGAAACTGACATACAGAGTGGAGATGATGTGATTTGCCTAAGGTCACACAGATAGTGAGTGGCAAAGCTAGGATTCAACCAAGGCTATAAGGCCAAGGTTCCCTCCAGCCCTGGTTTGGTCCTATCTCCAAAAGGCACAGCCATGGCACCTGGGCAAAAAGGTGTCTGAAGAAGACCTCCAGGATGCAGCCCCGCTGCTGCTTGGTCACAGCCTTCCTGAACAGCTCATTCTCGTCCATCTCAGCCACGTTGAGGCCTAGAGCCCAGTGCACACTGAAGTCTCGCAGATGCTGCACAAACGTGCCTCGCTCCTCCTCGGAGTTAAACAGCAGCACCTGGATGGGAGGAAGGCTGAGTCAATGCTCAGAGCTCCAGTTTCTGGTTCAGCCTCCCTTCAAAGAACCTTAGGTTGGGGTAGAAGGAAAAAGCTGTCTCCATCCATCCAGGTTGGGGACAAGGTGAGTGGCCCAAGAGGGTCAAAAGGAGGGTCAGGTTGAGTCTGGGGACCTCTGAAAGGAGAGTCTCTCCCATCATCAACCTTCACAGGTGAGCTCTGTAGCTAAGAAGAGGGTAACCTGAGAGGACTCTCTGTGAGAGTAAAGGCAGGATGGGCCGTACCAGGTCATACTCCTTGGGGATCTTGAGCAGCAGGGTGCGGCTTCCACGGTTGCTGGACAGAATGAGGTTGATCTGCTGCGGGGGCTGCAACTGAACAGTGCGCAGCACAGAGAGACGCCTATCCAAAACCTGCAGATGCCTGTCTGGGAGCAGCTGAATGGTGATGGGGTAGCTCCTTTCCTGAGGGCCTGGCCACTCCATCGCTGTGAAGGAGATAATTGGGCAGAGCAGTTCAGGATAGGTTCCCAGGCCGCTGCCCTCAGGCCAATTCCACCCTACCAGTCTGAGTAGGCATGCCAAAAGCTGGCTCATCCCCACATCTATAACCTGGTTCTTTCTTCCAGCACCACTGCCCATCTGTCCCTACCTCCTCGCCTTCTCAGCTCCATCTCACCTGGTACTCCATCTTTGGTTGCCTCCTTCTTCACACTCTCTTTACCTTTCTTTTGTAACTTCTTGAGTTCTCGGCTCCGGAAATAGGCCACCACTCCAGAGATAAGCAGACTCACTAAAGGGGATCAGAAGGAGCCAGTGGGTAGGGAAGTCCCTCACCTGAAGCTTCACTGAGGCTTGGCTGTTGCCCCTCCCTTCCCAAGGCCCACTGTGTCTGGCTTCAATTGTACCAAGGATCTAGCCCTGCAAGCCAACAGTTAATGAGGGGCAGGGACAGTCTGTGGAAACGGGGGAGACAGGAGAAGAGAGATGGGAGGGAAAAGGGCCCACCTAGTGGAAGACAGCAGAGAGCCACAATGGTGATACCAAAACCAGGACCACTGCCCTTGAAGTAGTTAACCACAGTCACGGGCATACAGGGTGGCAAGCTGTCAGTTGTG
This sequence comes from Glossophaga mutica, assembly GCA_039655065.1. NCBI lineage: Eukaryota > Metazoa > Chordata > Mammalia > Chiroptera > Phyllostomidae > Glossophaga > Glossophaga mutica. The sequence goes on along the minus strand of CM077303.1, from coordinate 61,308,445 downwards.
AGCTGCTGCGGCTGAGGGCAGGGCGCACCTGAGAGAGAGGGCACAAAAAATCTCAAAGCCTGAGTATCCTACTCCTTCCCTCTTTCCTGTAAAGAAGCAGTTACAGTTACCCTCCTTTCTCCCTGGAACATGTTCCCCTGAAAAGTCCCCTTCCGTATTTCTCAGCACCCACCGCAGCTTGACCACAGGGTGCAGCCTGCAAACCAGTCCGGTTCCTATTGAGGGAGGCAGCCTAACGTAGACCTCCCAGACTGACACAGGAGGGGCTGCCTGGTGCCTGACTCCCTGAACAGCACCAAGTAATCACCCAAACGTTGTTCCTTTCTCTGGAAGCATTTCTTGTGTTCTCCCAGGCCACCCACCTTCATGCCAGAAAAAGACATTGGGCTGCAGGGCACTGGAGTCCACGCTGGTGACAGCCACCAGCACGTCGCGCAGAGTGGTGTTTCTGATCTCTGCAATTTCCTCCTTGGAGAACAGCCTAAGTTGGAGGAAGCCAAGAATTGTTAGGATGGGAAAGGGTTTCAGGCCTTCAGCAACCTCAGACCCAGGGACCTAGATAGGGAAAGAGACCCAGAAGGGCTGGGGCGAGGGGAAGGCCGACTGGAAATCAAGGCTTACAGGCAGAGGGCCTGAGCCCAGGCCAAGGTGCAGTCTGAGGCGAGGTGGGGGCCCAGGCAGGCCTTACCCATTCTTGGTGTTCTCAAACCAGTAACGGTCACCGTCCCGCAGCCGCACAAACTGGTCAAGGACAATGGTGCTGAAGAGGGGCCCGGGGTTCCCATGGCTCTCCAGGAGCCCCCCAGGGAGCAGCTCCAGCAGGGACAGGTCCTGGTTGTACAGGGCGGCCGTGGCCTCCAGCACCTGGGGCACCACAGGAGGTGGTGAGTGTGTGTGTCTGTTGCCCCACCCCTCAAGCACAGGACCCCATTAGCTACTTGGCTAGCTGCTCGGGCCTGAGGAAGTCTCCTTTTCCTAGACAGCACCCTTGGTTGGTGGCAAATATTGTGGGAAGACCAGTGTGTCCCTGCTCATGGTGAGACCACTGTCAGATCCCTAAGGACCACATCTTGTGACCATCACTACTCAGACTGCCTGGCCCCGATGATTAGCAGCTTCAGAGTCACCTAACTGATGGGGGTGGGACCTTGCAGGAATAGAGCAACGGCACCTACTCTGGGAGCCACCCTGCAGGAATGGTACGATGTAATGGTGAAGAACATACTCTGGAATCAGGTGGCTGAATTTAAATCCTGCCTCTATGGCTGACTTAACAACTATGTCACTGGAAAGATGGGGATAATGGTATCTACCCTACAACATTCCCGACGTAGATTAAATGAGCTACATGTGCAAAGAACTTAGAACAGTAGGGCCACAGGAAAGTTTTAACTGCTATTGTTATCATCATTACTATTCCTGACCTGTGGGTCCACATTGGGGTTGAGGTCACTCCAGTTCTTCGGGGTCTTTAACCCCAAGGCCAGTAGAGCTTGGTTATAGCTGGGCAGCCCCATATCCCGGCCACGTTGGATGCTGCTGGCCACATAGTCTGTGTGGGAGAACTTGCCAGAGCCAGGCCAGTAATCTAACAAGGGGAGAAGACTAGGCTATAGGTTCAGTTGCTTCAACTCTTCTTTGCCCAAGAGCCTTGAATCGGGCTATTGGCACTAACTCCCAACTGCTCTTGCCCCCATCCCCAGCTCTTGTCTACACATGACCTGTATCCACATCAACCTTGCCTTGGTGTGGGGTCAATGTCATCATGTATGATCGTGGGCAATTTTTGTGGCAAAACTCTTCCCCTAAGACTCAAGACTATTTTAGTTACCACGCAGGAAACTCCCTGGCCTTTACTTCCTTAACCTCAAGACAGAACTGGGTGAAATCCTCTAGAGACCTAAGCACCAAAGAGATTGTGGTGCAACCCCTTCCCTCTTACTCAGACATAGGTAATTTAGAATGAAAACAACACTAAACTGTGAGTTGAAAGAAATTTTCAAAGCCTGTTTTCTTCTAATGGCTATTTGCAGTGTATGTATCTGTGTTCCTGCATTGTAGGTAGCCTAGGTCTGCCTGTTGATTAACTCAGAAGAATCCCCAGGCAGCCCAGCCTCTGGGCCCCCATCCCTTCTGGCTCCAGAGCTCACCCCTCAAATCTTCAACCACTATCCTGTCCTCCAGCTCTGAAATCTGGGAGGCCATTCCCAGCAGCAACTGACTCACTGCCTGGGCACTGTTCAAGTCGGGGTTCTGGAAGCAAACAACATACTCGGTCAAAGTAGACTTTCAGGTCTCTTCCCAAAGCCCAGTCCCTCTCATCTGGGACCACTGCAGTACCTCAGGACAAAGGTCCCTTGGCCAGTCTCAGACTCTCTTGAGCTGTTGTCCCCAGATAATTTTTCTGATCACTCTACCCTTCATCTCCCACCGCCCTGGAACAGCAACAGTTCCAGCAAGAACTGGAATTGTTGCTTTTCCCAGCCTGTGTGATGAGACTGACTTTGACTCACCTTCCCCTGACCCTGAACCCAAGCTGACCTGACGAAGCCAGTAGCTGTTGCAAACTCTGACAGCTGGGGAGCTGCCAAAACCCTTGTTCACGATCTTCTGGAAATGACAGCTGGTATTTCTGAAGTGGGGAATCAAGAATTAGTAAGGGAATTCAAGGAGGAAGTAAGGTGAGGGACTCAGAGGGGGTTGGCCAGGACTGAGGGATGGCCCCTAAACTTCCTTGAACAGAACAGGGATCTGGCAATGTGTGTGGGTTAAAGGTAGAGGCTGCTTTTCCCCACACAAGGTGGAAAGGGAAGAGGGGAAGAGGGTGACCCAGTTGCTGAACATATCCAGTTCTCAGCAACTGAAGTTCAGCCATTAGGAGGAGTTGGGAGATTCCTCTACTAAGACTGAACCTCCTACCTCAGGGTGCTGTTTCAGGACCCCAAATTCTGCTTCCTCCATGACACTGTGGAGGCAGATAAAAGGCTCCAGGAACCCCAGAGTCTCTGATTTGCCACCTCCACCAGTGCTGTGCTTCATCTCCCACCACAAGCTCCTCCCTCACCTCATGTAGACGCCAGGGGGCACCATGGTGGAGAAGAACTGTTCAGAGGCCACCAGGAACTCTGGAGAGATGCTGGGGTCCAGGAAAGGGCGGTACCCTGCCCCAAGGGAGTAACAGGAGAATAAGCTCCTTACCCATCCCCTCTCCTCCCACAACAAGCACCCACCTGTCTTTCCCACTATGGATCCAAACCACCACCTCCCCTCAGCCCAGGGGCCCCCAGTGCCCTCACCTGTATATTCTGGGGCCGTTTGCTGCAGGAAGCTGGGCAGCCACTCATACAGAGCAATGTTCTGAGGGTCGAGAAAGAGGAGAGGGAAGGCCAGTGCTCCAGCTGCCAGGCCAGGGGGCATGTGAGCCCAAGGAAGCCTTGAGTGGGAGAGGATGACCAGGCAGGGGCAGTCGTGGGAAAGGCAGGCGACTCAAACAGGAGAGATGCTGAGGCCGCCCCCCCCCCACACACACACACGGAGCAGGGGACTTCAGGGGGTGGGGCAGCTCAATTTCTCGCCTAAGTGACACTTTGTCTCCTTGTCATTTCAGGGTCTATTCCTGGACATTAGCTCTCTGGGGAGGGGTGGACTCCCGGAAAAGGGTGTTTCTGGGTGGGGGATGTCCAAGGATGGAGGGCTCTGCAGGGAAGCAGAGTGTCCTGTGGACCAGGAGATGAGGTTGGGGAGGGCAGGGCAGTGGCACTGACCTGGTAAGTGGCGATGACCCTCTTGCGCGCGTGCTGGAACAGCTCCTCGTCGCCCCAGTGCGGGTGCTCCCCAGCCAGCTTCTGTGCGATCAGATTGTGGTAGCGGAACCAGAGCAGGCCCAGCGCCTGCAGGAAGGGCTCGCGGTTCCCTCGCTCCGCCCCGAAGGCTGCATCCGACGTGGGGACACAGGGGAGGACATGAGCGGCTGTGTGACCCAGGGGAGCGCCACCTCGCAGACCCCAGTCGGTCCTCCAGCCAGCCGCGGATGCTCCAACCCGCCCGCGCCCCTGCCGGGCCCCGCGGCCTCACCGTACAGCCCCTGGGGCCCGCGCTGTCCCGTGGCGGGCTCGGGCGCGGTCCACATGAGCAGGGGGGCCTGCGCCTCCCGGGGGAAGGCGGGGTCGGGGCCGGACGCCAGTCGTCCCCCGGAGAAGCTCCGCAGCGCGTCGCTCCACGAGTGCGAGGAGCCATAGATGGCGCTGCCGTCCAGCCAGCCCGTCACCTGGTTGATCTGCGAGGGCGCAGGACAGGTGAGCCGGGGCTGGGTAGTCCAGTAGTCCAGGCGGGTAAGGCAGGGCCAGGGCCAGGCGGGTGTCTGCGGCTGGGGGTGGGGGCCTCTCCCCACCGACGCCCGCAGACCCTGAGCCCAGAGCCCCGCCGCCTGCCTCGTCTCACCAGGTCCCGGGGGTTGCTGGGGCTCTGTCCGGTCTTGGGGTCCCAGCGGCTCCTCTGGAAGGGCAGCACCACGTCCCCGCGCCGGTCCGGGTCGAACACGGGGTCTCCGGGCGGGATGTGGATGTTGAGGAATTCGGCGGGGCAGCCGGGTCTCTCTATGCTCACCAGGTCTGAGAGCACGTGGTAGCCTGAAGGCGAGGGGTGCAAACTGGTGAGAATCGCCGCTTCCTATGGCCAGGTTTCTCAAGAGCAGAAAGACAGAGAGAGGTTCGAGTGCAGATTCCGAAGCCAGCTTTGCGGCTTTTTTTTTTCCCCTAATCTGCAAAGTTGTTATGAGAATCAGTATAATTAATATAAGGACGACTCCACATCCGTCTCCATCTCCTAACAGATCCTTGCACCTACCGCCCCCCCCCCCTTTTCAGGGAAAAGAGAGTAAATCATATCGGGAAGAGAGCGGTGGCAGGGGACTCAGATCCTAAGAGCAATAATAGGGGTCCGGTGGCACTCCTGGGTTTCGAGTAAGGGGGTAAAAAAAAATTAATGGGCGAAATAGCCCTGAATCTACAGGCCAGATCACTCCGAGGTGAAACAGTGCTCAGCCTGCTGCTTGGTTGGTGGAGGAGACGCTTAGGAGTCTCAGATGGGTCTCCTGTGCGCTTGCACAGGGGCTTCAGGGGTCAACAGCAGCGTCTCCCCGCTTTCTCTCACCAAAGAAGACCCCCAGCACGGTGCGGTTGTGGCGGGATGCCAGCCCGGCTCTGCCCCGCGTGGCGGCATTGCTGAGTTGGCGGGGGTTGGGTAGCAGAGGCTCTTTCAGAGCTTGATACACTCCGTCCGCGTAATTGGCTGGTACGACGCGTTGCAGTCGACAGCCTGCAAGAAGCAGGAGGGAGATGGGCTGCGTTAGAGCCCTTGGTCCCCAAAGAGCCCACAAACCTTGCTCTACGCCTCCTTCACTCCTCCACTCCCAGTGACGAGACCCCCTTTCCCCAGTCTTCTGGTCCCAGGAGTGCAGAGGAGTTCGAGGCGCAGGCAGCCAAGAGGCTGGCGGTGCGCCCTCTCCTTTTCTCCGTCCCTGGACGCACCTGCGGCGCCGCGATCGTGGTGCCTCAGGTTGTTGAACCAGCCGTCATAGCGCTGCACTTCCCAGGGCAGAGTGAGTGCTTCCCGGCCGCCTGTGAGTCAGACAGTGGTCCCCTCAGTGCTAGCCTCCCTGGGACTCCCAGGGTGCCCGAGGGCCTCAGTCTGTGCTTTTCCCAATCGTCGAGCGTCCCCAAACCATCCAACTGGCTGCTGTACCTGAGGGGCGTGGAGGCTGCGCTGAGAGTTTCCCATCCCGCTGAGCCAAACGGCAATCTGACCTGATCTTCCAGCCTTAGGGATCCACTTTACTGCAATTCTCCCTTCCCTCATTCTCATGGGGTACTAAGTGACTTCCCCAAGCTGGGGATGCCAGATACTTACCTGCTGTATCCAGGGAACCAGTCAGGAGAGCTCCCAGGAGCACCAGTGCCTCTGGTCTTGCACAGAGCATGCTGAGCCTGCAGCCTGGGGGATAGGAGGTGGTTTGTGAGGGACAAAAAGCTGGTGTTCCCAATGCCTACGGCTGGCACAGAGGGAGGAGGCACCAGCTGTTTTCACCTCTGGCCTCTGGGCTCGCCCTCCAGCTGAGAAGGCAGTGCTCTTCTCATTTGCATATCGACCTTGGCCTCTAATTTGCATGATCTCTTCCCACAATGACTGGCTTGCCAGGTCTGGACATCATTGCTGGGCACGCTGCCCAGGCTGCTATAAAAGAGATCTGGGTCCCACACGGCTTCCAAAAGCTGAGCGACCTGCAGAGCCTCGAAGGTAACTGCTCACACACAGTGAGAAATAATTCCACTCTCCCGCCTCCCTGACTCCTCCTAGACCAATCCAGAGAGCTTGAGGGCAGCCAGCTGCTGCGCTTCTTCAGAGGTGAGCCGCTGGGCTCAGACTTGGCCAGCCCATTGGATTGTGCCCTAGCACGCAGGGTTGGGGGTGAAGAGAAGTGGGTCCTGGGCTCCGACGCCACAGGTGCTCTATCCCTTCTCAAGCAGGGTCGGCTCCCAGCTTGCCCGCCCGCTGATCAAAGTGCAGCGCTCCTCAGTGTTACAGCATGACTCTCTGGGATGGCGAGCTGTCTTTCTATCCCCAGCCCCGGCATGCCACCGGCATCAGCGTCCCTCTGCTCATTGTCATTGTGGTGTTCTCGGCCTTGGCTGTCAGCTTCTTGCTCATCTTGCCCGGGATTCGTGGCCACTCGGTAAGCGGGGTTAGCAGCTCAGGTCTGGGGATGGAGAGTGTCGTGAATGGACGGCTTGTCACTGAAGGATAGGGAATAGTCAGATGAGCATAGGTAGAGCAGACCCAGAAGTCCAGTGTAGGAAGCACCCTTTCCCAAGGACAGGGAGGAGTCCGGTTCAAGACATCCTAGAGACTGACTCAGCTGGAATCATTCAGGAGGCTACCACAGAGAGTGGGTACCTGGTACAGTAGTCCTGGGGCTGATTCTAGCTTTCATATCCTGCTGGGACCCCCACCTCTCCCCAGACTGCAGTGCCACTCCCACCCAGTCCCCCAAAGATCGTTATCTTTGGGCCAAGAGGACAGAAGCTAGCAGCCCAGACTGCTGTGTTTCAACTGTGTGCTGGGTTAAGAGGCAGGTATATAGGTGTCCCCATCCTAAAGACTCAGATGCTTTGACACAGGATTCAGAGCTGTAGCAGACTGAATACTTTCCCTTAGATTCCCCCCTCTCCCAGAACCTAAGTTGCCTGTTTTCAAGTCTAGAGGGACCTCTCCTCTCAGAACCTTGGTTTCCTGAGAAACTGATGCATCTAGGAATATGTGAGAGGCTGTCTTTCCACCTCCTGTACTTGGCCACCAAACCAGGGCCTCCATCTCTTGAGGGAGGTGACCTCTGCCTGCTTAGCACTTCTGGAATCACTGAGCCTTACCATAGCAGTGATCTGAGCAGGAGGTGGAACATAAGTGGGGGAATGAAGGTTGTGGGAGAATACCAGGCAGCGCAAGATAGTCCAGTTGCAGGTGGACTGGAAAATGGGGTTGGAGAGGCACAAGCTCACGGCCAGAAAACATCAGAAACGCTAGTGTCTCAGAGGGTCTTGCAGGAAAAGCAAACCTGACTTCAGCCTCAAAATGCCAGGAATGTAACTGGGAAGAGGGTGTGGGTCAAGAGCAGGCAGTTACAGGAGCACTAAATATCCAGGTGGCATGGGGTCGAGGGAGGTCTTGGGGACTCTGGTTGAGCAATACCCAGACCTGACCTGGTGTCTGTTCCTGCAGCGCTGGTTCTGGTTGGTGAGAGTTCTCCTCAGTCTATTCATAGGCGCAGAAATCGTGGGTAAGTGTGCGGTGCATTAGATGGGGAGAAGACCTGGGGTGAGGAAGGAGGCTGTCAGAGGGCACCTGGGATTGGTTTCCATCTCCCTTCCTCCATTCTCCAGCTCTTTCTAGTGCCCCCTCTTCTCTCCCTACCACGTATATATACCACATTGGACCCCTAGACCTCTGCCTCCATTTCTCTTCAGTGTCCCACCTTCCATCACCACCCTCCCAATTCTATCTTTTCAATCGTTTCCCTAACTACCCTCCACCTTGTGCCTCTTCCCCACAGCCGTGCACTTCAGTGCAGAATGGTCAGTGGGTAGAGTGAGCACCAACACATCCTACAAAGCCTTCAGTGCAGCCCGTGTCCGAGCCCAAGTCGGTCTGCACGTGGGCCTAGAGGGAATCAATATTACACTCACAGGTGAGGAAACTGGGGCGAAGTGAACTTCTGGAATGGGCAGACCCTGGCGTGGGGGGAGCGCGGCAGGAGCAGCTGCAGGAACTCTCAGACCCCACAGGTTCAAACAGCTTTCGGTTCTCATGAATTTGTGTTTTCCCCAACCGCTGCCAAGCCCGTTTCTCTAGAGCCTTCATTTTAATATCCGAATCCGCTTAGTTGCCTGGTCCGGTGCTGCGCGCAGCCGGATGACCCCGCCCTCCGCCGCCCCCCCCCCCCCCGCAGGGATCCCAGTACAGCAGCTGAACGAGACCATCGACTACAACGAGCAGTTCAGGTGGCGTCTGGGAGAGAACTATGCCGAGGAGTACACGGAGGCGCTGGAGAAAGGGCTGCCTGATCCAGTTCTCTACTTGGCGGAGAAGTTCACTCCGAGCAGCCCTTGCGGGCTCTACCGCCAGTACCGCCTGGCGGGACACTACGCTTCAGCCACACTGTGGTGAGCGCTGCAGGGAAGGCACTGTGTGTGTGTGTGTGTCCCCGCGCGCGCCGGAGGATGGGAGCTGCGGTTACAGCCCAATATACTCGGGAGAATATGACAGCCCTTCGGGTCAGAAGGTCATGAGATCCACAGAAACCCTCGGAATCCCGAAAGACTCGGTCACGGCTGGGAACCGGCTACGCCCTTTGGTGGTTGCCCCTGCACTTCCGCCACCCCAGCCCCGCGCTCATTCTGGGGTAGGGACTTCCAGGAAGCGAGGCTGTGAAGGCCTGGGTGGGCCGGGAGAAGCCGGCTCACAGCGCGGCTGGTCTCCCCGCAGGGTGGCGTTCTGCCTCTGGCTCCTCTCCAACGCGCTGCTCTCCATGCCGGTCCCGCTCTACGGAGGCCTGGCGCTCCTGGCCACCGGCGCCTTCTCGCTCTTCTCCGTCTTCTCCTTCGCCTCCATCTCCCGGGTGCCGCTCTGCCCTCTCCGCTTCGGTTCCTCTGCGCTCAGCAGTCACTACGGTGCCGCCTTTTGGGTCACGCTGGCTACCGGTGAGGACCAAGCGATGGGCCCAGGGAGGCTGGGGATAGGGACGGCACCTATACCGGTGCACGCTTTCCAGTTTACAAAGTGAGCTCACCTATTTTACCAATTTGCCCCTCTCGATAGTTTGTAGAGGCAGGCACCATTATGCCCTTCTTACAGAAGAGTTCATCTTGACCAGTTAGCACAGGAACCCTTGTATCTTGTAATCCGTATTAAGGGTCTATTCTGCCTGTGAGTGTGCGGGGGTGAGGCGGGGGTGGGGTGGCGAATGTGAGGGGTAGCCTCCAATATCTGCAAGGGGCAGTCCGACTTCTGTTGCCGAGCCCTGACTGCCCTCTTTTCTTGCGTCCGCGGCGCCGCAGGTGTTCTGTGCCTCTTCCTTGGAGGGGCCGTGGTGAGCCTCCACTACGCTCGTCCCAGCGCTCTTCGAACCTTCTTAGACCAAAGCGTCCAGAACTGCGATAACCAAGCAAGAGGGGCCTCGCCTCTCAACTTCAGCAACCCTGTACGCAAGCAGTTCGAGGCCTCGGACTTAATAATCAGTACTAACCTATGAAGGGATCTCAACCTTGGACTCCTCCTCCGCCTCGCTCCCTGGAGAGCTCAGGGAGAGGCTGTGCGCTGCAGGAGCCCAGGGAAAGGTGGGCGGCCTCAGACGTGCGCCGAGCACCCTGGAGTCTCCCACGGTGAGCTGTAAATAAATTTTCTTCCTTTTGTTTTTTAAATTTTTTTCTCCGTTAATTTCCGTGGCTTCTCAAGGCTCTTGGGGAACATGCGTCCTCGGGAGACTTCTCTAGGCTGGTGGTAGCCATACGGCATTCTCTTTCTCTGTCTTGTCCGGAACCGGGATTCTCTGTCTGGAGAATCCAGAGTAACTCAAGAAAAGCTCTGGGAGAGGAGCGCCCTCTATTGAGCCCAGAGGGGAACCGACCGGAGCCCGCAGCTTCCCGAGCCGCCCCAGGTGGATTGAATGGCAGGGCGTAGCTACCAGGCAGCTCACCCTCCCACTGACCCACCCAGGGTGATCCTCCTCTGCCGGACCGGCTAAGTGAGCTAGGAAGGAATGGCATTTGGAGTTGATTCACTACGGGATGGTGTCTGAGGCCCAAGGTAGATGTCAGCAAGCCATAAAAATGTAAATCCTGGGCTTTTTCTTTAAGGTCCTTTGGCAAGTTCTACAATTTTACTTGGCAAATTTGAGAACTGAAGCTCAAAGAGAACATGGCACAGTTCGTTAATATTAGACCTGGGGTAAGAAATTTGGTTTCTTCTTCCTCCAAGTGCTGTTTTGCCTTGTACCAAGAGGTCACACAAGCTGAGGAAGTAAAGGAAGAACAAAGGGGACCCAGGAAAAAGGAAAACAGGAAGTGTATGGAATCAGAGGGAACACAGAATCATGCTGTAACCGGCTACACACACACACACACACACACACACACACACACACCATTATGTGGGTGAAGCTGGGTTTCAGTAAGTGGCAAAGAGGCAAAGCATCAAAGAAAAGCAGAGTTGCTTGTGGAAACATTTGGTCATACCATGTGATGAGGTTTATGGTCAGCCCCAACATCTGTTCAGCAACTTTAGGTATTTTGTTTTGTTTTATTTGTTTAACATTGATAGGTAGAGTTTCCTTTTTCTACTCCACCTCCAGACCGGGGCTGGAGGACTAAAACATTCAGTCCTGTGGGCAGCTCTGGTGGTTTTATGGGACTCAAAAGAGGTCTGGAGCCAGACTGGAAATCGGGGTGGCCACCTGGTAGAGGAAGCTTATAGGGCACAGTCAGGTACTCTGAGGTGCTCCTCCGTGTTGCACACCTCGGAGGAAGCCTCTGACAGAGGAATGTCCTGGGGCACAGGACTCTCAGCCGTGGACCTATATCGAGGGCTTAGGAGTCCCCCTTCCTCAGGATTCCACTCCAGCCTAGGGTTCTCCCCCGCACTCTGATTGAAGAAAGCCTTCAGTCTATGGGGCTGCATCCTGTGGGCCACCGCCATGACCAGGCCCAGCAGCACACAAAGCAGTCCTGGAAATGAGGCAATAGGTATCTTGCTTAGTGATGGTGACACCCTCCTGAGGACCATTTCTTCTAAGAGCATCAGAACAACTCTAAGGGAGTCCTGGCATTCCTGCTTCAAGGCAACGGACCGAGAAAGGTGGTTGTGAGTTTTGGACACTAAGCCCAATGCTCCTTCAATTATATCCCAGGGGGGAGAGAGAGAGAGAGAGAGAGAGAGAGAGAGAGAGAGAGAGAGAGAGAGAGAACAAACGAACCTGTAAACAGAAAAACCCTTAGGGAAGGGCAGAGCACAAAGCATGGGAAAGGGCATGAGGAACAGACACATCGGGACAGGAGAGGACATTAAAACTGCAGGATGCTTTAATACTATGAGAGGCAGGGACAGGGAAGGGTTCTAGCGATGGAGGACACAGAGAAAAGTGTTTAGGAGAAGTGGGAGGGGAACATGGGATTGGAAGATATGGGAAAGAGTTGGGTAAAAAGTGAGTTAGCAGATGAGGGACATGACAGAAAGAGAGAAGACCCAGGGGAGTAGGCATACACAAGGAGACAGGGGAAGTGGAACTGGGGAGCGAAATCTGAGAGATGAGGGGTACAAGAGAGACAAGCTATAAACAAGGGAAAGCCATCCTGGCACCCAGGCCCTCAGCCCCACCAACATGATGGTCCCTGACCCTCCCTCCCCGGCCCTGAGCTCTCCAGTGCTGTCCTTAGGGCTGAGCCTCACCTGTGGTCAGTGTAATCCAGAAGGCAGGCCCATGGTGAATGTGCAGTATAGCAGTGCCCAGGCGCAGAGGACAGGGTGGGGTGAGTGACGTGGCCATGGAGAAGAAGAGTAGTCCCAACAGCTGGAAGATGCCTGTCGCCAGCAGCATGTGGCTCCCATAGACCAGCACAGGCATGGACAGCATCACGTTGGCCAGCAGCCAGCAGAGGAATGCCACCCTGGAGAGCCAAGACCCAGTGAAGGCTGGCCCAGGCACCTCTACCTGGAGGGCCCCAGGTGGAGGCTCAGGGACCCAAGGACACCCCAAAGACGTGAGGTAGGGATTTTTGCCTTGGGCTTCCCCCAAAAAGTACTGTTGTGACTGGTGCCAGCCTGTCCTACCGGGATCTCCACATGAGTGGAGAGATGGCTAGAAACCCTGTTCTGGGGTCTGGGCTAACAGGGCCTCCATCCCACTCTCACCACAGAAGGGCCGAAGTGTAGTGTCCCGCCAGGCGGTACTGGCCATGCAGGCCACATGGGCTGGTTGGGGTGAACTTCTCAGCCAGGTAGAGCACAGGGTCTGGCAGTCCCTTCTCCAGCGCTCTTGCATACTCCTCAGCATAGTTCTTGCCTAGGTGCCAGGTAAACTCCTCATTGTAACTGATGGTCTCATTCAGCTGCTGCACTGGGGTCCCTGAGAAATGCGGCAGCTGTGCTCAGCAGGGACCCAAGGCATTTGTCTGGGTAAGGGGCTCACCACGGTGGGTAGAGGGAGAGGAGCTGGTCTCAATGGAGAGAAAGTAGCTTCCAAGGCCTAGGAATTCCCTCTCCTACCATCCCTCTAACCCATGTGGTCACTGTTTAGATCACACCAAACTAGATCCCAAAGACACGGAGCAGAGCTATCCTCTCTGTCACCAGTAAGAGCTCTTCCTCACCTGTGAGTGTGATGTTGACTCCTCCCAGCCCAACCTGGAGCCCAACATCAGCGTTGATCCACTGGGAACTGAAGGCCTTGTAAGATGTGTTGGTGCTGGCCTGGCCCACAGACCACTCAGTACTGAAATTCACAGCTGGGTTGGGGAGTTGGACATATGGGAACTTAGAGAGTGCTGGGCATTGCTGGGTGGGAGTCAGAGGGAAAGCTAAAAGGGGGCCATGTCTGTTTTGCTCATAATTGTATATCCATTAACTAGCCTAGGGTCTGGCATATGGTTGGTTTGCCAAAAATGGGAAGAATAAATGATTTCCCTTGGTCATATTCCTCTTATCCCTTCCCTTCCTTCCTCTTCCCACTTAGGGAGAGCCACTCAAGCAGCCTGGGGAAGAAAACATTAAAGTAATAATATGCTAGGCAAACACAGCTTCAACTTAGAGACTTTCCACCTTTCCTATTTGCCTAATTCTGAAAGCAGAGCAAGCAGTCCTCCCCCATTTCCTTCCTCCAGTCTCCAAAGGTCCTCTCCCCATTCATTTTAACCTGCTTTCCTCTAAATAAAAATGTTAGGAAAGTTGGGGAGATGTACCCAGGATGGTTTCCTAGGGCCCGCACCTCTCTTGGCAAGGGTAAAAGTGAAGGGATAAGGCTACAATGAGGGAGGCATGTGGGCAGGATCTGGAAGCCCACCCTGAAGCAGAGGCTGCTGTGGGGAAACAAGGAAGGGCCAGCTAGGCTCCTGAGGGAACCAGATGGGGTGGAGGCACTGCCCAAGACAGCTGAGCTTCACACTCACCCAGGATCACAGCTCCGATGAATAAGCTGGTCACCACCCGCAGTAGCCAGAACAGCCTCTGAGCCATAACAGTGTAGGTGGGTTTAGGAAGGAGCACCCTCCTCCCAAGCCCCCCCTTCCTCTTTCCAGGTTTGGGTCATTCGGTCAATTGAGATCAGAGTGCCTGGCATATAATAGGTGCTCAATAACCATCTGTGGACTCAATGAGTAGGGGAGCTCTCTGCTGGAGGTGAAGTGTTGCTTTCTCAGGACTGACGCCTCTTTCCTGAGTCTGGTTTTAGTGAGAGAATCTGGCCCCTTCACTTCAAAGCCAAGGTCTCTCTGGGGCTGGGGTCTCCAGGGCTGGGTTTGTTTCTTACCATTTTGCCCCGAATGCCAGGCAGGATGATGATGAAAGTGACAAGTGCAGTCAGAAAGATGATGATGATGACGGCCAGGGCGGTGTCCATTGGGAAGGTTGGCTTGGGGCCAGGATAGAATGGGAATGTGTGTCCAAAAGCAGCCATTTTGGTGGAGTTGTGCAGGGAAGGTGGATGCTGTATAACAATAACAGGTGTTTATTGAGTGCCCTCTGTGCCGGGCACTGTTCTTGGTGCTGGAGATACATCCCAGAATAAACCGGATCAGGCCCCTCTTCTCTGGAGCTCACCAGATTCCACTGTCACTGCCAACCCACTGCTCCTCGGCCATCCACCTGCCCGTGCTTTGGCTGCAAGAGAAGGAGGGTCTTGGCAATCAGTCTCCATTGCCCTGTGCCCCCTTCCTAACCTGTAGGCTTCTTGAATCAGTGCCACCACTACACTTGAGGCTTCTCTGCTTCCTTTGGTACTGTCTTAAGAAATATAATTCTTTTTTTTTTATCTCCCTCAGGCCTCCAGCACAAGCAGACAGAACATAAAAAGAGCTATATTGCCCTGGCTGGTGTAGCTCAGTGGATTGAGCGCAGGCCTGCAAACCGAAGGATCAAGGTTCGATTCCCAGTCAGGGCACATGCCTGGGTTGCCAGGCCAGTTCCCGGCAGGGGACATACAAGAGGCAACCGCACATTGATGTTTCTCTCCCTCTCTCCTTCCCTTCCTCTCTAAAGATAAATAAATAAAATCTAAAAGGAAAAAAAAAGTACTTAAAAAAATCTTAAAAAAAAAAAGAGCTATATTTAATATCAAGTGAAAGCATATGGGTGAAAGATGGTATAGATTGGAAAAACATTGGCTTTCCTCCTCAGTCCCCAAAGGAACACAGGCCAGACAGCTCTGCTAAGTATATAGCACATTTCCAGACCTTGAACTGCCCACACTGGTCTGTCCAGCTTTCTCAAGCACCCGGCTCCTGCTCTGACAACTCCAGAACAATGGAGCTAAACTGAGTTCACCTCAATAAGCACTGAAGGAGCACCTGCCCTCCACCAAGCACAGCACTGGGGCCAGTTGTCCTTCTGCTGCATGCATCATCAACCGCAGCCTTCTCCTTGATTTAGATTCCCAGGCCTCATTTCAGTTCAAACACTGGCTCAGTGGTTCTCTGCCTGTCCCCTGATCTCATAGCTAGATTGTTGACTCTAGTTTGTTCCTTCACAAACAGGATACTTGGAAATGGTATCAGAATTTGTGTCTTGTTAAATACAGGCAGAATGGATTACAAGACATGCTATTATTTTTAGAAAGGAAGCAAGTAAGCAAGCAAGCTACAAATTAAACCATGGCAGCCATTCTGGGTAGGAGACACCTCAATTTCAAAGATGTAAAAATGTGAGAAAAAAAAAAAACATGCATCTTACAATCAATGATCCCAGCTCTGCTCATTTCCCTGAGTGTGATCTACACTGGGGCCTGAGTTTGCCCAGGAGGCTCCATAATTTATACCCTGACCAGGTAGTGTCTTGTTAAGTGATATAGTGAAAGAATAAGCTCCAGAGTTAAGTAGCTCTGTTTTTGATTTCCACCTCTGTCTCTTGTAAAGAGTTTAATTAAAAAACGGGAATCATAATAATGTTTACATCACAGGGTCGTTGTGAGTATAAAATGAGACTGTGTATGTAAGGTGCTAAGAATAGTACCTGGAACAGAATAATATCAATAAATGGAAGCTACCAGATTGGGAAGGAGGGGAGCATTTTATTACTCTGTTTATCTCCAATCCTTCTTGGAGAGAACTGGGCTGGAATCACTTCTGGGTCTGGGTCCAGTTCTTCAGCGACTAATATAACATTGGGAAGACAAATGACACAAAACCTGGTCCTTGGTTTCCTTACCTGCAGTTGGATGTGATGATCTTTGGGTCCCTTCTTGTTCTAAATACTGTGATTCTCCTAACAAAACATGGTAGCCCCCAGCCATTCCCTTTCCTTCTGGGCTGGCCATCCCCTCGTGCTCTCTCTTAGGGTATCACAACATCGCAGAGAGACAGGCAGTTTTAACTTTTAATCCTATCTTTTGGGTGAGTCACATAACCTCTACATCCCAGTTTTAATATGAAATTTTGCTTTTTTTCTGAACTTGTCAGCTCTCCCACCTCAGAGAAGTGAGCAGCCCCTTTTCTTCTGGGCTCTGACAGCAGTCCTGCCTGCCTTCACCACCACCTTTCTCCTCGATTATCCCTGTGCAACTTTGCAGCTTCTCCTCTGCAGGCTCCTTCTTTCAAGGCTAGGCTTAAGTGTCTCCCATCTTAAAAACACAAAGAATGAAGACTCTCTCCCTTGACCTTCTGGGCCCCGTCCAGATGGCCCCAGCTACCATCTTCTGCCATTCTCTTCCTTTTACAGCCAGGCATTTGGGAAGCATAGTCTGCGTTGGTATTGTCACTGCCTGATCTCTTGAACTCATGGCAATCTGGCTTTTCCCCAGCCCAAATTTCTCCATTAGGTCACCAAGTGCTGAATCCAAAGGGAAGTTTCCACTTTCATCCTCGTTGACCTTTCTGTAGTATTTGACACTGTGGACCATTCCCTCTTTCTTCAAATATTTCCTCCTTGGACATTTATGACACCATGTTCTCCTGAATCTCCTGCCTTTGGCCTTCTTGTTAGGGGCCCCTGTGCTAGTTCTTTCCCCCTCGTAAATGTTTATGTTCTCTAGGATTCTGTCTTCACTCTCTTATTTAGCACTCTTCCTGATTCCCTGGGCAAGCACACCCATTCCCATAGCGTATGATTCTCAAATCTATGTCTCCACATGGACCTCCTATCTGGGCTCCAAACACAAAAGGGTTCATTACCCTACAGGCTTTTCACTTGGATGTTCCATGGATGCTTCAAGTTTAACAGGTCCCAAACTGAACTCACTGTCTCTACTCTGCTTTTGATTGATTTTTTTTTTGTCTCTTTGTTGGCATCACCATCCCATCAATCAAATAAGCCAGGGACTTGGAAGATCTCCTTAAACATTCCTTGAAACCATCCATGCATTTCCTTCCCTACTGCATCTGCCCTAATCCAGACTTATCCTGACTTGCCTGGTGTCAGAACAATTTTTCTAACAAGCAAATATAATTTTTTTTTATCTGGGTAAAATCTAATCTTCTCACCATTACATAGAAAGTCCTTTGTGATCTGGTCCCACCTACCCTTCCATCTTCACCTGTCAGCCAGCCTAATCTCTAGTCACACTGAACTACCAGCCCGTCCCTGAATCTGACATGCTCTTTGAGGCTTTCATGCTTTTGTACATGCTATTTTCTCTGCCTGGAATGCTTTTACCTTCTTGGCCAACTCCTTTCCTGGCAAACCCTTCAAATCTCAGTCTGTGTTAACTCCTCCGTGAAGTTTCCTCTGACACCATCTGGTCTGTGTGGACGTTTCCACCTTTAATGTTCTGATTGCATTTGGAACATACCTCCCTGATCCCAATAATCACTTACAGTCTAAATGTTTGAACATCTCTCTCCTCATTAGCTTCCGATCTCCTTAGGGGCAGGGACTTTGTCTTTCTATCTTTGCATTTCCTCATAGGTATACTAATCAGCCTGTGGATCAAATGACCATAGGAATGCGTTCCTCTCCTTGCAGTAGCATCTTCTGTTTGGAACACAAGAGGGAGCTGTGCTCCCGCATCGCCCCATACTATCCTTGCATTCAACGTTAACTTACCACCAATATTGGGCTGAGGACAGGGAAGGAAGGGATTTGACCAACCCTGTCAATTTTTAATGCTTTTACAAAATTTTCAGAAAGTCTCTTCAAATAGTTGGATTCTCCAAAGCATGAATGTTCGTGTTCAGTTGAATTTGAAACATACATTTTAACTCTAGCTGAAGATGAGTAAGAATTTGTGGATTCAATTATTTTGTAAAATATGTGATAGTGATATTTATTTTAAAGCAGATAGACTGAAGCCATTACAATTTTGATGAAATGTTATGCTTTTAAAGGATATAAAGTGTAGAACATCTTGGTTAGTATAGATAAAGCAAGTTTGCTAACAGTAAGAATACATGTTACATTATGGAACTTTAAAAACAAATATTTGCAACATAAGCAAATAATAATAATGCAATGTATTTTGATCAGGGTCACATGTTAGCATTATTCCTGCATTTATTTGAAAGGGAATATATAAAATATTTTACAAGAATGGCTCATTTCTATTAACACAGTGCTTCAAAGAAACACTAATGAAAGGCCTTCTGTATCTTAGGTACAGAAGAACAATATTAACTTATTTCCAATTCTCCAAAATATTTATTTATATACTAAAGCAAAAATACAGTGGTGAATGAAATTTGCCTTGATTAATTTCTTCGTGTTCAATTTAATGAATTACATCCTCCTTAATCTACATGACCCAGTTTAAAGTTAATTTTTCATGACCCTGATCTTAATTTGATTTTAATTATTAAGCTAACAGGCCTCCTGTATGAAGAGACAGGACTAACATGAAAAGCTCCTACATCTAGCAATTCTCCTTTTCCTACAAAGCTTAGCATTTCCCATAGACGTCCTCCTCCCTAGTTTGCCCAGGAGGTTCTAAGTGTAGAATTGCTTCCTATCTGATAAAAATCTTATGTCAGTCTTCACTTGACCCACATTTCCCTGGGCTTATCACCATGATTGGTATATATGCACAATGTATATTTGTATTAATAAGCACAAGATACAATCAGACATACACTATAAGTTCATATAAACAGAAACACAGGCACCAGAAGGGAGTTCTCAGCAACACAGACATCTAGACATGAAAACCCTGCCCCAGAGGCCCCTGTGACAACACTGGGGCAGTTCTCACTGGGGCAGGCCAGTCCTCACACATTGGGGTCCTCCTTTATCACCTGACCTGGAGAGGTGAGGAACATCCTTTCCCCTTCTGAAGTCCCTTACAATACTGAAGCATTTCCCATACTTGGTTGTATCCCAGACACGGTTATCCAATCCCCCCCACCATAGGATGAAGTGGGTTACTATGTATGTATGAGGGTTGAGCAAGAAGGAGTTCCGTTCTTTAAGAAAATTTGTCCTGGTACAAGCAAGAGTCTTTAGCATCCAAAATTCTTATGCACTTTCTTATGGCTCTGTGGTCTCTCTATAGCTTGACAGGAATTTCTTCCTGAAGTCTCCTGTCTGCTTCTCCCATCTCTGGAACCTACAGAGTAAGGACTATTAATTCTCTACAAAGGCAGGTGGGTCACATGCCTGGAGTTAGCAGGAGCTCTGATTGGTGATACACAGTTACCAGAATGTGATTGATTGATGGTTTGTTTCTCTGGTTGGGGTTGACCCCATTAAAAGTTTACAGCCCTGGCTGGCTAAAGAAACTGTCAGAAACTCCTGTCCCAGCCTCTCCTCTTCAAGGACGTGTGTGGGCATGTGCATATGTACTGTTGCACTAAAGGAAAAATTCAGTGGAAAATCAGAACAAGATCTGAAAAGCAGGTTGAGACAAGAATCCCCAGTAAGGGCCGAGGTAGGTAAGGATCCCAGAGGTGTTGAACCATACAAACCAATCTATCCAGACTCCAGATAAGGTTTCCGTGTCTGTAAGCCTTGTGGCGTTTACGGCCTTACAAGGTTTTCCTTGCCTCCTCTTAATTTCTTACCAAGCTTTCTCTTTGAAGATCTGATTTTGATCGGGGTGGACACAAGTGCGCCCCTAGGGGCCAGGACGAGGGCGGCACTTCAAGGTCCCCTCCAAAACCCACCCGGACCTCATTGACCCCAACGGCCATATCCCCGCCACTCACATGGGATCAGGGTTGCCTACCTTCTCCTCTTTCCAATAAGCCGTGAGTGGCAACTCGCGCAGCTGGCCTCCTCCTTATGGAACCTCACACACGATGCTCTCGCGGGTGGAATCAGAGAGGAACACGGTCTGGACGTTGTGTCACCAAAGCCCGAACCCTTTCCCTTTCAGTCGGTGGACCTCCTTTCCATCCTCCACTCTTCCCATTCACTTAAGGACCAGGCTGTGACCGGACAAATGGGGTCTGCGATGTTTCTCCGCCTCCCACTCTAAGTTACCCTCAATCTTCTCAGACTGCACCCCGGACCCCGCGGCGCTCCTCCACACCAGCCTGGCACAAAGACCGGACGTGTGCCGGTGCACTTCGAAGCCCTCCTCCCTCCGACCTTTCCTTCTCCTCCTCCCATGCCCAGCACCCCAGACCTCTCCAGCGCAAACCTAACGATGCAGTGCAGTCCGCGGTGCGGGCGGGGTGCGGACACAGTGAGACCTTGGAGATCTCACGGTGAAGCCTGCGGCGGGTGTGGTTGGCGCAGACTCCAACAAGGTCTGAAGACCGGTGCCTTGCTTGGACGCCTGGCCAGGTCTTCGGATGTTGATGGATCCTATCGGTCTTAGAGCCCAGAACCAACGGTATGGAGAGAATTTGGGGACCGCCCCCTGTCCCTCTGCACGCTCTCCCTCTTTCTCCCTCTCCCAGCCCCAGCAGACCCGTAGAAGCGGACTTGCCCTGTTCGCCGTCCACCTGGCAGAACTAGCCGAGCCCTAAGTCACGGACAGGGCATTCCCTCCACCTGAGTCCCGCAAGCACGTGGCGTCTCACCTTGCGCGCCCAGGTCCCCTTAGAGCACCTCACCAGGTCCCCCGAGCTCAGGTTTCTATCCCGCCCCACTCCGCCCCGCCCCGCCGTAGAACTGGGGCGCGCCATCTCCTCCGCACTCCCCAGCCCCGCCCGACTCTGCGCTGAGCGGGCGAGGGAACCGGACGCGAGCGGGCGTCGTGGGCCCAACTTCGAGCCAGGCGGGAGTCAAGCTGCAGTCCTTGCTCAGGTGACACCGCAGCCACAGGTCAGATCCCGGAGGGCTTCTCTGGGCCAGTGGATCTGGGCGCTCGGACGGGGGTTGGGTGGGGGCAGCTCCAGCGGCAGGGCTGCGTCAGAGCGCGCCGCAGCTCCACATTTTTGAGAGAAGGGGAATCTAGCCTGACCCTCTTGGGCCTCCGTCCTCCGCCTGAGGCTACAGTGGGCCCAGTTAGGGCCCATCCTCTACCCTACCAAGATTTTGGGAGACTGGATGCTTTAGTTTCTGGGTGTTGGGTGGCCTGGTTTGCTTGGGCTTAGGGGAATCTCTCCGGAGCTCCTCCTGGCACCAGCGCATGATGCCAGGAAGGGGATTTGGGGCCTTTAGAAACCATGCTTTCCTCTTCAGCCCTCCCTAGGGACCAAGTTGGAACTCCTAGGGCCTTGACTCATCTTTTCCCCACCACACTAGGACTTCATGGCTGGAAAAATTGCCATGCGGGTCAACGACGAACGAGGCAGGCCTGTACTCTCTCCTTGGTTCTGCCATTGACTGGGGCTTTACTGCCCTTTCCTGAGGTTTACTGCCTTCCTTTCAAGGTTGCTGAGAAGTTACTTAACCGATGTTGCTCTGTAAATCATGTGGCTGCCCACCCACAAGGAGCTGTTATTAAGCAAGTCCATCTTCTTCAGGTTCTCCCCATGGCCTGGCCTGAAGGCCCACTACATGCCTTTATGGGTTTGATGGTACACTGATGCCAGGCACCAAAAATCCAGAAGCCAGAGTGGTAGGGAGGAAGCAGCAGGACATCCTAGATCATGCAAGGACCACTGTGGCCACTTCGGCATGTCCAGCCTTATGGCTTCAACCACCCAGAACCCTACTCTTCACAAACTATCAAAGGCCGGCCTCTGGACAGTCTTTGGGCTGGAATGAGTAGAACACTAAGCTTCTGAGTTATGACACGGCCTACGTTTGTTTATTCATTTAACGGGAGATGGCCAGTGGGGATGAGGTTACCCTCTGGGTTCCCTCCTGTGAAACTAGACAACCCATCCAGAAGCCCAGAGGGTTTGTCTAGAGATGAGGCTTTGCATGAGTTCCCCCTTCCTCCACGAGATAGTTCCCCAGCCCCAATCCACCCCCAGGCTCCACTTTGCCTTTGGGAGGTCTTCACTGGCCTTGAGCTCCCCTGTGCCACTCAGAAGTCACACACTGAGTTCCCTGCTGTCCTGTTTCCCGGTTGTCCCTGGGTGATTTATTGGCCTAGGGAGAGAGAGCAGGAAGTCAGCATTGAACACAGGAATTCCTGAGTCCACTCAGAGGACTCAAACTCCAACCCACCCTCTCTATATCACATTTCCATAATACCTGCCACTTTCTAATCTCACATTTGATTCCAGCAACCATGCTAGAAGGTAGACAGTTCAGACATGTTTACTTTCATAGCTGGAAAAGGAAACCAAGGTCCAGACCCAATGAATGACCTGAGATCCACACAGTGCTCTGGCAGCAGCACCATATCCAGGGTCCTGGCCTACAAGCAAGGCTCTGTTCAGGGAACACACTCTGCAGTAGGCTGGGTCAGAACAACGTTCTCCAATTAATCTGAGGCAGTAAAGTCCTGGAAGGTGGGGATTGCCATGTTTGTTCACCACTTACTCTCCAGCGCCCACTACATAGTGAGAGCTCATTAAGTGCTTGTTGAATAAATGGAAGATTCTTGGGAGGGAAGGAGTCTCCTGCTCTTTGCTACCCCTTGGCCCATGCCTTGATTCACAGGGACCTTGATTCAGATGTCCTGGCCTGACTTTCCTCCACTGCTGGGGCTCATTCTCTCTGTGCTCTATCTTTTTTAGGGTCTCCATTTTAAGGTATTCTCCATTTTCACCATGGGCTTCAGCCTGGCTCTGGCATGGACTGTCCTGGTTGGGCCATGGATGGTTACAGGTGAGTACAGATTAGGGGAGAACTATGGTCAGGAGCAGAGGAACCCAGCATCTTCTGGGTTTTCCCAAGGACAGAAGTTGTATCACATTCATCTCTATCCCTGCTCCGTAGGTAAAACAGTAGCCTGCACACAGCTAGGTGTTCCTTTCTAGCTTGCTGACTAGATGGATGGGTAATGGAATAAAATGTTTCCCCAAATCAGCACTTCCTATTCCATTACTTATAGTCTGGGGTCCTTTCGTCTCTCCCCTATTTTCTCTCTTCCTAAAATAAGGATCCCTGATCCCAAATAAGAAAAGATTGATTAGACACAAGAAAATAAAGGATCTTGGGGTCAGATTGGACTGAAAGCTCACTTCCCCAAAGGGAAGCCACCAATGTTTTAAAACAATATGATTAAAAAAAAAAATCAATCTACAGGAGTTTCATCTGGTTACCTTCAGCTTTGGACAGTCCATTACTAGAATCTGAGGCCATTCCCTGTAGTCTGAGTCTCTGAGGAGGGAAATGGACTTAAGGTGCCACAAGTTTGCTTACAAAGAACAAGTTCCTGATCATCAGGAGACGAAAGAACAGGGAGCAAGGAAAATCTGTGGAATGATCTGTCCTGGCTCGAGGCAGAGGGTGCTGAGACGGCCCCTGCAGCTTCTCTTTTGCCAAAGCTGCTCCCATTCTCATTCCTTCCAGCCGTCCCTGTGCTTTGGCCTTAGATTTTCCTGTTCTCTTGCATCTTATTCTCAAGAGGCATTTTCCCTCACCCTTCCCCTACAGCCCCCACCCTGTGTTCTGCCACCAGTTCATCTTGTTTTGTTTTATTTTTTAAACTTTATTTATCCATTTTTAGAGAAAGGAGAATGGAGGGGGCATGAGAGGGAGAAAAACATCGATGTGAGAGAGAGACACAGTTTGTTGCCTCTCAGGGTGCATGCCTCAACTAGGATGGTTCTACAACCTGGGCATGTGCCGTGACTGGGAATTGAACCAGCAACCTTTCAGTCTGTGGGACTTTGCCCAACCAACTGAGCCACACTGGTCAGGGCCAGTTCATCTTATTTTAGAGATCACATGTATGTAGGTGCCCTATTTCTGCCCCCAGTCTAGATCCTTAGTTGGGTTTTGTAGCAGTGGGAAATTTTCCCCTTCTTCCCTTCTAGGTTCTTTCGCTGATCTAATAATTAAATTGACATGGGACAGATTAACAGGAGAAAAACAAATTGAATTTCATGAATATGAGAGCACCATAAAAACTGGAGACCTAAGAGCAAATGCGGTAGTTGAGGCTTCTTTGCTGATCCTAAGCTGAGGAATGGGATAGGGGCCTGGGGCTTCAAAGGGGAGGAGGGAAATTCACAGGACCATGAAAAGAGCAGATGTTTGGTTAGATGTTTGCCCTGCATACATACAGATAAAAAGTTATCTCTAGTATCAGCCCTCTTCCTGAGCCAGGCCCCTTGTCTAATTTTTTTTTAGGTGGTTAAGGGAAAGGTAGTTTTTTTTCTTGAGTACTATGTCTTGATTGCCTTCAGCTCAAAATGATCCTCATGTCAAAGTGACATATTTTGGGGTCACTTATTCTGCTGTCCTCAATTCTTTACTCAAATATAAGGGCCTGAGTCATTTTCCCTCTCTGACCTCCTGGTGTGTGTGTGCGCGTGCGTGCTAGGTATGGAGCAGGAGGGTCATTCTGAGATCCTGTCCTTCACCTAAGCGGGGATACAATCAGAGGAATGGGTCTCTCTTTGGCTGGTGAAAGTCCTCTTCTTTGCTGTGTTCTCTGAGGTGAGGACAGAGGGAGGTTCAACCTTGTAGCCTCCTAGTTTGGGGAAAGAAATCTGGTTGGTCATCTGATCTACTGACCAGAAGGACCGCTGCTATATTTCTGACTTTGGATCCTTTCCTCTGCCACCATTACCTGAGTTTTTCCCTCAACAGCTGAGTGCTCCCTCCCAAGTCCTAGTTTTTTTGGAATACAGTAAGGTCAAGAGGAAGAATATATGGGGGACATGATGCCCCCAAAGAGGGGAAGGGGTGGGGTTATCCACATGACTATTAGTCCCTGATCCCACCGAAGAAACTGGGGAAAAGACCAATACCAGAACCCCAGTGGCCCACATCCTTTCCCTGGGCTCTGCTCAGCAGGAGGGGGCCAAGCCTCTCTCCATACTGCCCCTGCCTTGAGATGGATCACAGAATCACACGTCCTTCCCTGGGTGAAAGAGTGGCTGGCTTTTATGGAGTGGCTGGCTCTTGCTCTGTATGATGTCTTAAGGCTTGGAATGGCTTCTGTCCTGCTGGGTCCCCAAGGGAGCTGAGGTGTGAAGGCAATGGAAATCTCCTGAACCCCCTTCCCCATTGCCGCCCTTCTTCTGCTTCCTTGTCCTCTCTGAGGCCATTTGTCAGGACACTGAACCTGTCTACCTCGCTGCAGTCCTTTAGTGCTCCCTGCCATTGCTCTGCTCATCACCCCCACCAACAGCTTAAAGATTGGTCTTGAATTTGGACATCACTTTGCTCTGATTATCTCCCTCTGTACCCTACTTCCCACATTTGTGCTGGGTATCTACTCTCTGCCGATCCAACTACCAGGCTCACAGGATGTATATCCTACAGGCCTACCCATCCTCTCTTGTACTGACTTGCCCATCCACCCCTTCCTCCATTCTCACATAGGAGCTCAGAACCCCATTTCATGGGAGGTACAGCGATTTGATGGGTGGTACAACAACCTCATGGAGCACAGATGGGGCAGCAAAGGTAGGTGAGAACCAAGTGGATACAGAGCCCCAGGGTCAGGGTGGTACCCACTGCTAAGGGGCAAGGACTGGCAGGCACCAGCAAAGGCTCATCCATTCCTAAGGTTTTACCATTGGTGATATGGAGGAAGCCTGGGAGGAGGAGGTCAAGAAGCCCCCCTGAGGACTGGTCCTTGTTCCTACCCTTCCCATCCCAGGATATCGGCTGCAGCGCCTGGTCCCAGCCACCTATGCAGATGGTGTGCACCAGCCCTTGGGAGAACCCTACCTGCCCAACCCCCGAGACCTCAGCAACACTGCCATGAGGGGCCCTGCAGGGCAGGCCTCCCTGCAAAACCGCACGGTGCTGGGAGTCTTCTTTGGTAAGCGCCTCAACCTGTAGTGGAGGGAGGCCAGTGGGGTCAGCTAGACACCTCTGTGTCTGAGGGGAGACTCAGGAAGTGAGGGAAAGAAGTGCTGGAGGGTCAGAGAGACAGGGGAGAGAGATGGAGGCACAGGTGATGGGGTGGGCTAGGGGTGGGACCAGAGGAAGAAACTCTGGCCAGAGGAGGTATAAATGTGCCCCAGGCTGAGCTGTTGATGGGGCTGGGGGTTGAAGCAGGAACATGAAAATAATCTGGTAGGGACTCGGGATGCTGTTCTCACTTGGCCTCTGTGGCTCCCAGGACAGGCGCAGGGCAGGGTTCTTACCTTGGTGGGAGGCCTAGGGGGGTGTCAAAATGGGGGTGTTAGGACCCTCTGACTCCAATGACTGGTCTATTGTGTTGGCTCCCAGGAGGAATGCCAGGCTCCTGCTGGCAATTCAGGTGCCCCCTTGCTTCCCAGTGTCCACCGTGCCATTGAAGCTAGCAGGTCGCCTGGGCAGGCTGCTCCCAGCAGCTTGTTGGAGCCCATGCTCCAGTCTGAATGCCTAGGCACACTCACTGGGCACCGCCCAGTTACCCAGGAGAAGGCCAAACTGGCAATGAAAACAATTTGGACCAGGATGTAACAAAGTATTTTGGAAACTATGGGCAAGGTCAAGGCAGGGACTTGCCCATAATGGCTGTTGAGTCTTTTGAAGCTTGGGGCTGGGGATGGGGAGGCTAAATACCTGAAGAAACGTTTTAAATATTTGAAGAAAGGAAGAAAGGAGAGTGGCCTTAGCTGGCCCTAGCATGCCTGCCCCCATTGCTGGCAGGCTACCACGTGCTCTCAGACCTGGTGAGCATGGAGAGACCCTGCTGTCCTGTGGAATTCCTCAACATCCACATCCCGCCCGGAGACCCCGTGTTCGACCCGGACCGGCGCGGGGACGTGGTGCTGCCCTTCCAGAGGAGCCGCTGGGACCCCAAGACCGGACAGAGCCCCAGCAACCCCCGGGACCTGGTGAGACGAGGCAGGCGGCGGGGCTCTGGGCTCAGGGTCTGCGGGCGTCGGTGGGGAGAGGCCCCCACCCCCAGCCGCAGACACCCGCCTGGCCCTGGCCCTGCCTTACCCGCCTGGACTACTGGACTACCCAGCCCCGGCTCACCTGTCCTGCGCCCTCGCAGATCAACCAGGTGACGGGCTGGCTGGACGGCAGCGCCATCTATGGCTCCTCGCACTCGTGGAGCGACTCGCTGCGGAGCTTCTCCGGGGGACGACTGGCGTCCGGCCCCGACCCCGCCTTCCCCCGGGAGGCGCAGGCCCCCCTGCTCATGTGGACCGCGCCCGAGCCCGCCACGGGACAGCGCGGGCCCCAGGGGCTGTACGGTGAGGCCGCGGGGCCCGGCAGGGGCGCGGGCGGGTTGGAGCGTCCGCGGCTGGCTGGAGGACCGACTGGGGTCTGCGAGGTGGCGCTCCCCTGGGTCACACAGCCGCTCATGTCCTCCCCTGTGTCCCCACGTCGGATGCAGCCTTCGGGGCGGAGCGAGGGAACCGCGAGCCCTTCCTGCAGGCGCTGGGCCTGCTCTGGTTCCGCTACCACAATCTGATCGCACAGAAGCTGGCTGGGGAGCACCCGCACTGGGGCGACGAGGAGCTGTTCCAGCACGCGCGCAAGAGGGTCATCGCCACTTACCAGGTCAGTGCCACTGCCCTGCCCTCCCCAACCTCATCTCCTGGTCCACAGGACACTCTGCTTCCCTGCAGAGCCCTCCATCCTTGGACATCCCCCACCCAGAAACACCCTTTTCCGGGAGTCCACCCCTCCCCATAGAGCTAATGTCCAGGAATAGACCCTGAAATGACAAGGAGACAAAGTGTCACTTAGGCGAGAAATTGAGCTGCCCCACCCCCTGAAGTCCCCTGCTCCGTGGGGGGGGGGGGGGGCGGCCTCAGCATCTCTCCTGTTTGAGTCGCCTGCCTTTCCCACGACTGCCCCTGCCTGGTCATCCTCTCCCACTCAAGGCTTCCTTGGGCTCACATGCCCCCTGGCCTGGCAGCTGGAGCACTGGCCTTCCTTCTCCTCTTTCTCGACCCTCAGAACATTGCTCTGTATGAGTGGCTGCCCAGCTTCCTGCAGCAAACGGCCCCAGAATATACAGGTGAGGGCACTGGGGGCCCCTGGGCTGAGGGGAGGTGGTGGTTTGGATCCATAGTGGGAAAGACAGGTGGGTGCTTGTTGTGGGAGGAGAGGGGATGGGTAAGGAGCTTATTCTCCTGTTACTCCCTTGGGGCAGGGTACCGCCCTTTCCTGGACCCCAGCATCTCTCCAGAGTTCCTGGTGGCCTCTGAACAGTTCTTCTCCACCATGGTGCCCCCTGGCGTCTACATGAGGTGAGGGAGGGTTCAAGAGTGTGTTGGGAAATGTGAGGGGCAATGGGGCTGTGCGTGTGTGTTTGTGTGTGTGTGGGTGGGGGGAGTTGTAGGGGGTGTTGTCAATTGAGAAAATTGCCCTCAGGAATCTTCAGAACAGGATTATCAATCTGTAGTCATGCTCATTCCCCCAGGGAACAGTGAATATGGAGGGGAAGAATAAAAACAATTGTTT
Source organism: Glossophaga mutica (assembly GCA_039655065.1). NCBI lineage: Eukaryota > Metazoa > Chordata > Mammalia > Chiroptera > Phyllostomidae > Glossophaga > Glossophaga mutica. The sequence goes on along the minus strand of CM077303.1, from coordinate 61,279,888 downwards.
AAAAAGACATATCATTGTGGTTTTTAAACACCTTTATGTCGATTTTCCTGCACCCGGTGTGGATATCAATCCCCCAGTTTAAGACAGGCTAATCAAGGCTCAGAGGGTGAGTCACAAAGCCTGTTGGTTGGAAGTTCAGGGCTGGACACTGCCCTGGGGGCACTTTTAGCTGTAAACACAGGACCTGGCACTTATAAACCTTTTTGGAGCAATTATAATAAAAATGTGTGAGAGCTGAAGAAAATACTGGTTCCAAAATAATGAAAAGGAGCTTTAAACTAAAAATATACATTTAAGTAAAGGTATACAAAGCAAAATATATCAGCATACCTTTTACAATTGCATTATACTTTAAAACAATTCATAGATTGGATTTTCTTACTCTGGAACAATTTCTGATAAGCCTGGTGATAGCCAAGGAATTGTAGCAATTGAGTTATCCATAGACAAGTAATTTCAAAAGAACTGTTAAATATTCTTTCAAAATATATGTGTATATGTGGAAAGAGAACACACAAGAGAGCATGTGCAAGCTCTATGGACGCATTTTTCGATGTTTGGTCTGATGTGAGATGAGGGACCACCCCAAAATCAGGGCCTACCTTGACCACATACCACTCAGGAAAGCAAGGCCTAGAAGAACAGAGCTGACGCCTGACGTTAGTACCCCGGGGTCTCAGTCAGCACTCCCCTACTCCTTGCATTTCAGAAATTCCAGCTGCCACTTTCAGAAGATCGTCAATCGGAATTCAAGTGTCTCCAGAGCTATCCGAGTCTGTAACAGTTACTGGAGCCGAAAGGTCAGGGCTGGGAACATGTATGTGGGTAGGTGTACGTGTGTTGTATGTGCTTATGTGCAAGTGTGCGTGCATATTAGGGTGTGTGGTGAAGGTGGGCAGTAGGCAGCCAGCTGGGATGGGCTGGGGTGGAGGAGGCATCTCCCCTACCAGTGTCATGGTCAAAAGTCAACCCTCTGCGCTTACCTCAGGGCTGTGTGAGAGGCAGTGGGACCCGTGTAAGTGTGGCTCTACATTCATTGCTTCCTCCTAGGTTTCTCTTCTCCCTTAACAGCTCTGTGGGCCTTGGAGTACCCCACCATCACAGCCCCCAAGGAAACTTCCTAGTTAGACACACCCAGGGCAGCATGTGAATGTATTTTTGTGGGTTGGGGGCAAGGAGGAAGGAGGGATTCTGAGAGATTACCAGGGATAGTCTGTCCATCCAAACCAGGTCAGTGTGGGTCAAGAGCACTGATTGTTAATTTAAAGCAAACTCAGATTTTTTGTGTAGAGTGTTCACAAGAGAGGAAGGGAGGAGGGAGGACAAGAGAGTAGAGGAGGACGTAGGATCAGAGTCATGGACCTGAGTTGAAAGAGACCTCAGTGTTCTCCTAATCCCTTTCTATTATTTCATTAATTTTATTTATTGTTTTATTAGTTTCTAATGCCCTTTTTAGTCAGAAGAGGACACTGGGTTCAGAGAGGTCTTAACGACTTTCCCATAATCACAGAGCTGGTCAGTAAACAGAACAAGGACCAAGACCTAGACCTTCTAGTGTCTTTGTCAACCATATTCTCAAGTCTCCTAAAATAGAAGAAATAAAGGTTTTGGTTCCTTGTGCTTAAGGAGACCCATATCCCAACAGCATGGGCTTTGAATGGGGACATCACTCACCCTGAGTGGGGAATCAACTTGTGGAAGAAGAATGAACCACCAGTCTGGGAGTGAACAGCAGGACTGGGTAGGGGACTACCGGGTGGAGGGAGCCTGGCTGCCCAACCTCTGGCCCCATTAGCCACACCCCTCTCCTCTCCTCACTCCTATAGCACCCCAGCCTACAAAGAGCCGAAGATGTAGATGCACTGCTGCTGGGCATGGCCTCCCAGATTGCTGAGCGAGAGGACCATGTGGTGGTCGAAGATGTGCGAGGTGAGGCCAAGCCTGACCCTATAGGCTGTATACTCCTGGCCCCAGGGAAAATGTTCAGGTGGAGCTCCAGAGCCAGGCAGGGAGGGCTACCAGGGCTGGGAGCTGGCACTGTCTCACTGCTGAGAGAGCTTCTGACCTGATGGCCACAGCTCCCTCTGTATGGCTCAAGTCCCCCTGGGCTGGTTGGAGCGTGGGACATGGGCTGGAGGAGTTCTGGTACGGCTGAGCTTCCTCAGGCTTTTTGCTATCGCATTCACAGATTTCTGGCCTGGGCCACTGAAGTTTTCCCGCACAGACCACTTGGCCAGCTGCCTGCAGCGGGGCCGGGACCTGGGTCTGCCCTCTTACACCAAGGCCAGGGCAGCGCTGGGCCTGCCTCCTATTACCAGATGGCAGGACATCAACCCTGCACTCTCCCAGAGTGATGGCACTGTGAGGAGGGCCGGGACCCAGAGGGCGGGGTGGGAGCATCAGGGCACACTGACTGGAGACACAGAAGAGGGGCAGCGAGACCCAAGCACCAGAGGCAAGCATCTGGCAAAAGGGGCAGGGCTCACCCAGGTTGCTTTTCCCAGTATCACACACCAGGATGGAGGTTACCAGACCAGCAGGATTTGGCTTTAGACTCTGTGACTGTGCAGATCCAGCAAATGTTTATTGAGCATCTGTTGCATGGCAAGCAGTTATTTTATTTGCTCTCCCCAACAATTCCCTGAGTCGGTATAGAAGGCCTTTGGCTCGGGAACAAGCCGTACTTGTGTGCACTGCTGTTCAAGCTGCCTTTGGGGAGTCAGCCCTGCACCCTGCGTGAGTAGCATTGCCTGCCAGCCAGCAGACCAGTTTTACCTGCCTTACCATCTTGGCACAGCAGTGTTTCTACAATTGTATGATAATTTTGTTGCCTTTGCCCCTACTATTTTATAAAATCATTGGAAAGCGGAGAATTGAAAGGCTGGTAAGGAAGGGATATGTGCACGGGGCTTGTAAACTTTGTAAAATCGGTATAAAGATAGGAATTACCAGGTATACCCATAGTGGCAGATCTTTCATTTCAATTGTGCCTTGTTGGGATTAAGCCAGTCAAGTGCTTGTTTACGTACATTGTGAAGAAAAGAACTCAAGTAAAGATCAAGTAGAATATGCTGCTCATATATTGTTGAAGCCTGTTTTTAAAAGGCAATATACTTGTGGAGATTTGATTTTTTAGACATACTTTTTTAGATCTAAAGAATAGAGACCTCTTCTAACACATCATTCTGCCATTCATCATCACTGATTTTGGTCCTTCAACTTTTACACTTGTTCAAGAATAAGTTACATAGGAGACTGGCTGCCTGTTTTATTCCAACTTTATCAAATAGGCAGCTGAATCTGTGAGAGCATTCCCATAATGAGTTAACTTATGTAAAGCACTCAGCAGTGCCTGGGGCATAATAAGTGAATTATCGTTACTGTCATTTATTATTATTATTATCATCCCTGAGGCTGATCCCTGGGAGCCACCTCTTTGAGTGAGCGGTCCAGGTCCTTATACTCACTCCTATGCCTTCCTGGCCCCAGGTGCTGGAGGCCACGGCCGCCCTGTACAACCAGGACCTGTCCCTGCTGGAGCTGCTCCCTGGGGGGCTCCTGGAGAGCCATGGGAACCCCGGGCCCCTCTTCAGCACCATTGTCCTTGACCAGTTTGTGCGGCTGCGGGACGGTGACCGTTACTGGTTTGAGAACACCAGGAATGGGTAAGGCCTGCCTGGGCCCCCACCTCGCCTCAGACTGCACCTTGGCCTGGGCTCAGGCCCTCTGCCTGTAAGCAGCTGCCATGGGCCCTTGATTTCCAGTCGGCCTTCCCCTCACCCCAGCCCCTCTGGGTCTCTTTCCTTATCTGGGTTCCTGAGCCTGGGGCATGCATCTCTGTCCCCCTCTGGGAACTACCCACCTTTGCCCACCCCCAGGCTGTTCTCTGAGGAAGAGATCGCAGAGATCAGAAACACTTCCTTATGGGACGTGCTGGTGGCCGTCACCAAGGTGGACCCCAGTGCCCTGCAGCCCAATGTCTTTTTCTGGCATGCAGGTGAGTGGACAGGGGGTACTTGCAGGGGTTTGAGGTCTGACATCTCCTTCCTCCTCAGCTGAGGGTGTGGTTCAGTGAAGCTGGACAGTACACTCCAAGGAGGGGAGTGAGCTCTGGTTCTGTCCTTGGGAACTTTGGATCCGGGCATGGAGGTTGCCATGCACAGCTGTGTGGGTTTCCCTCTGCACAACTGCAGGAGGGGCCCAAGTGATGGCAAGGCTGAGATTCAGAGAGACCTGGTGTGGGGACTCACATTCAGCCAGGATGGGGCTGGGCATGGTGGAACATTAGGAGGGCTGAGTGTAGTGTGGAAATCCCAACACCACAACGGTGACGAGGGAAGGGGTGTGTGTGTGTGTGTGTGTGTGTGTGTAGCTGAGGTTCATTTTAGACCCTACTTGTTACCCAAGTAGGCAAATGCCATATTATTGGTACAATGGCAGGGACAATGGCAGAGACAAACAGCCCCCTCCCCTCTGACCCAGAGTCACTCCCAACTCCCTGCTTTCGCTACTCTAACCTTTTCGGTGATTCTGTGCCTGAGTCTGTGGCCCAGCACCCCAACCCCTCAGGACTCCACCTTTCTCTGTTTCCCCAGGAGACCCCTGCCCGCAGCCAGGACAACTTAGCACCGAGGGCCTGCCAACCTGTGTTCCTCCACTCATGAGGGACTATTTCAAGGGCAGTGGATTTGGCTTCGGGGTCACCATCGGGACCCTCTGCTGCTTCCCCCTGGGTAAAAGTGATGGGCAGGGTGGGGCTGGGTGAGAGATGCAAGCTGAGGGGTGGGGTTGGTTCCATCTATGGCAGCAACCGTGCAGAGTATTGTTCCTCTGGACAGAGGGTGAAAACATCAGAGCAGGAGGGGCATGAGAAGTGTCCGACCTGCACATAAGTTGGCACCAGGAAGAATTCACTCTCTCCACTGTTCTCCTGGGATCCCCTCAGGGCCCAGATTGGTCAGGCACCACAGGGAATTCACAATCCTCAGCTATCTGAAAGAGCCTGGGCCTGGCAAACAGTCATAGGCAAATCCCTGTTGGAGAACCAAGGCTGGGACGTAGTTGCTGGGCCAAAGGCTTCATTCAAATTTAGTCTGGCATGGATGTGTCTGGGCTGAGCAGCAGCCAGGCAGAGTGGGTCCAGTCTCTGGCTGGGAAGGGACCTGAATGCTCAAAGCAGGGGAGGAGGCTGCACAGGCATCTGAGGTGCTACTCAAAGTTCCCCATAGGATGCAAAGCAGCTCTCTTCTCCACGAAGGGAGCTTCTCAATTTGAGGATGAATAGAACTGGGACTTGGGGAAAGCAGGGTCTTGCCAAGGAAAGGAGTCTGGCAGAGGAGCCACTGACCTCCCCAGACCCCTGCCTTCCTCTGAACATCCCACTGCCCCTGCCCTCCCAGTGAGCCTGCTTGTTGCCTGGATTGTTGCCCGGCTCCGGAGGAGAAATTTCAAGAGGCTCCAGAGCCAGGACCGCCAGAGCATCAAGTCTGAGAAGTTTGCAGAGGGCATGGAAGGTAAGCCTGGGGATGGCGGGGTGGTTGTAGAGAGGACACAGCTCAGATTGTCAACCCCTGACTCCACCTCAGCAGCCTCGGGAAAAGGCCTCCTTTTTCTAGGCCTCCTGCCAGCCAGGGCATTGGGTAGAAATTGGACCTAGAATCCTCCCACCTCCATAGCTCCTCCCGATGGCCCCAAATATAGAGAATGTGATAGACTCATGCAGAGGAGTCACAGGCCTGAGACTGCATTTCACAGAGTTACCGTGACTCACAAATCCCCCAAAACTGCTGCTTTGTGCATTTCACACTGGAATTTCAGGCAACAGAGAAGTAATTAATGAAGGTCTAGGGTCAGACTGACTGAGGCTTGGAATCTTGGTTCCGCCAGTTGGGCCTCAGGCAGATTTTTTGATTTCTCTAAGTGTATTTTTCCTTATATGTAAAATAGGAATAACAATAGCACTTACGTCATAGATTTATGAAGATTAAATGAACTCATTCATGCAAAGTACTTGGCACAGTGTCGAGCACATCATAACCACTCAGGAAATGGTAGTCATTCTTCTCATGGGCTAGAGGCACAGCAGGACTGTCGGGGACGGGATGACCCTCAATAGCCAAGAAGAGGCAAGGAGGTGAGGAGGGCTTGCTCTAACTCCAGTTCTCAGCTGGCCTCCTTCCTTCGGATGTGCTTGGGGCAGGTCAGGCCCAGAGGGCCCCGGCCGACCCAGCTCTGTCTCTCCCCAGCGTTGGAATGGCAGGGCCACAAGGACCCCTGCCGGCCTGTGCTGGTGCACCTGCAGCCTGGGCAGATCCGAGTGGTGGACGGCAGGCTCTCTCTACTCCGTGTCATCCAGCTGAGGCCTCTGCAGCAGATCAGCCTCATCCTGTCCAACAACCGCGGATGCCGCACCCTGCTGCTCAAAATCCCCAAGGAGTATGACCTGGTATGGCCCAGCTGACTCCTGTTCTCCTTGTCCACAGCCACAGACAGCCAAGTGGAGGGAAGGAGCACTGGGCCAGACAGGGTTTCTGGCTTCTGGTTACTGGTAGTACCGCATAGAGAGATAAACTGAAGCGTATTTGTCCTGCTCCTTGATTTCCACAGCCCCCTGTTCCTCTTGCAGGCACAGTCTGCCCCCTCCCTTTCTAAGGACACTATGGCAGGTCCTAGTTGGGATTCCTTGGAAGAAGCTGGAGCTCCTCTGTGTCCCCTGATTTCAAGCTGTAGTGATTCATTAAAGATTTTTGGAGGGGAGCTCAATCAAAGGCTAATCTTCAGCTCTGACTGGCTCATGGTCCCTTCAGTCCTCTGCCTTCCCCTTCTCCAGTATGGAATAGAGAGGAAAGAATGGCTTTATATATGTATGTGACTTTGAATGCTACCTCTGCACTTATAAGAAAACCTTTTAACCCCACTGAGCCCAGGAAATAACAGTATCTTTTTTGCAAGGGGTCTCTTTCCAGTGACACCCCAGCAAAATTTATGTAAAGCTCCTGGACCCAAGAAGTCCTGACAAATGATTGCTCTCCCTTCTGCTGCCTCCGTAGGTGCTGCTGTTTAACCTGGAGGAAGAGCGGCAGGCACTCGTGGAAAACCTCCGGGCGGCTCTGAAGGAGAGTGGGCTGAGCTTCCAGGAGTGGGAGCTGCGGGAGCAGGAGCTGATGAGGGCAGCTGTGACACGCCAGCAGCGGAGCCACCTCCTGGAAACCTTCTTCAGGCACCTTTTCTCGCAGGTGTGTACATGGGATCAGCTCCGTCCTTGTGCATCTGCCTGTGGTGGTGCCCTTACTGGGCAAGGCCATGTGGTGACTCCCAGGGAAGTCAGAAACCCTGAAATCACAGCTAAGAATCAATTCTCCTGTGATTTTGGCCAAGTCACCCGACCTTACTGTAAGGAGATGCTTCTTCCCCCATCCCAACCCCACCCGAACCCATGAGACTCCAGAGAGGGGTTCCCTAGGAAGGGGCCTATGGGCCTGTGTCAGTCTCTCTCCTCAGGCTTGCCCAGTTCTCTGCCCTCCCTTGTGTCGGGGCTCTGCCCGCAGAGCCCCATCCGTCCAGCGCAGATGAAAATAAAACTACTAAGACATGATCTGCTCGGGGAGGAGAGGTGGCCAATCTCTCAAAGGAGAAGGACCAAGAGCCCCTTCCTCAATGGTTTTTATTAGGTTCATAATACACAGGAATACAGGTAAAGTTCATCAATCAATGTCAGGCGGCAAGAATCAAACAATAGATAACATTTCAAAGAACTCTGAGGGTTTAATTGAGTCAGGGTCTGTCAGCTAAGGGATTACAAAACTTTGGGAGACAAACTCATTTCCTTCTTGGACCCTTATCATATAAATGAGAGTGCTCTTAGCAAAGCAGGTTTCATAGGATTTTACGAATTCTTTCTTATGCCCGATCACCTGGGGAGCTGCTCTAGCCAGCACAGGGCTACACCGCCCTGCGTCATAGTTTCAGGCCTAAGTGGATCAGATCCAGGAAGCCAGAGATAAGGAAAACTTCTCCCAGACCAATAGAGGACTCAGGCTATGTCAGAGTAGCCCAGGAGCGAGGGTCCACCAGCCCCTCTTTGCTGCAGCCCCGCCCCCTCAGTCCTTCCTTGAGGGCCTTCCAAGTGGTTGTGCCTGGCTTAGGTGACCCCTCCCTTGAGGGATTCTTACCCGTCATTGGCTAACCGATCAAGCTTTGGGGCCAGTTATGGATGAAGCAGAAGCAGCACTCCTGCTAGGGAAATAAGCTTTTTCTCCATAGCGGCTTACAGTCCGAAGGTCGCTCACTCAGCCTTAGCCATGGGGTGCAGTTACAACTCCTGAAACCAGGCAGAACGGTTCCCAACACTCCCTTAGAAGCTGCAGAAACCTAGGGTGAGACAAGCTATGTCGGGCAGTGAGAACCCTTTATCACCCCTCCTTAGGGGAGTGCAGTTGCCAGAGGCCTCCAGGGGGTGTCAGTGCCCACCTTGCAGACTTAAAGAGGGAAATGAGATCTGAAGAGAACTGCAAGGATTTGAGTCTGGGAGCAGGACCCTGGAGAGTAGATGCTTGGGAGATAAACCATAAAACAGCATGGGTGCCCATTGAAGGAGTTTATCATCCCACTGGGAAGATGGGATGCGCACAGAAAGGAAAATAACTGGCAAAGAAAGACAGCTATAAATGTGACCAAAGAAAGAAGTGGTCTGGGAGTCCAGAAAGGCTAGTGAGGCTTCAGGCAGCTGTAAAGTCATGGTGGCAATGAGATCTGACATGTACTCAAAGTTGGAACAGTGTTGGCTCAGGAGAAAGGAGCAGAAAGGACCGAGCAGAGGTGCCTGGTAGAAGGGCAGAAATCAATGTTTGAGGAGAAGGAGCAGGGGGCTTGGCTAGCTGGGGAGAGGATGCACGAGGGAAGTTACCATCTAATGGTCATTTACTGTGTGCACATGACTATTTCGTTTACTCCTCAAACAAGTTGAACTCGAGTGTGTACTAGAATGGAGGGTCCTCCAACTGGGGTGGCTCATTGCCAGGGCCTGGGCAGGACCTGGGCACCTCCACTCGGTTCAGGATCTGCCAGGACTATGAAAGAGGACTCTCTCTGCTGGGACGTGAGGGTGTGCTACCATTTCCTGAGGGTAGCTGCCAACCCCTTCTGTCTGCACAGTGCTTTCAGCTTTCAAATATTTTTCATACAGCCTCTCTTGCTGCTTCTCACCATAACCCTGTGAGATGAATAGGGCAGGTGAGGAAATGAAGGCTACTGAAGAGATTTGCCTGAGGCCACACAGTGAAACAGTGGCACAGTTGGGACATGAACCTGGGTCTCTTGCTTCCAGGCGCTCTCCACTAAAACACCTTGTTTCAAGCAACAAGGTTTACTTCATGAAACCACAGCCAGACTTGAAGTAGGGGCTTCCAGGTGACAGAAGGGAAAGACAGGGGCTGTGGTTTGCAGCTTGCTTGCTTCACTCGCTGCCTCCTTATGCTGGGATAGCCCCGTGGGTGGGCTGAAGATGGCCCATGATGAGAATTCCCCTTCCCGAACCCAACTTTTTCTCAGCCCAGCTGAGACTTTTTCTCAGTCAAAACTCTGGATGAAAGAGCAACCCGCTCAAGCTACCATTGACGTAGGGTCAGCTGACTCTGAGGCTATAGCGGTGACTCAGGAACTCCAAAGGGAGAGCTGTTACCTGGCCTGGAAAGGACTAGCAAAGGGAAAGCTATAAGCAAGCAAGGCCACACCTCTCTCAGGCTGCCTCCTTTCCCTCTGTGCCTCTGCTTTGCTCTGTGTCTGTGTCTCTGAGCACTTGGAAGAATAGGGTGGTCCACAGCTTCTGAGTTTTCTTGTGCTCAGGTCAAGACAGACCTAGGACCTCTCAGTCCCAATTCCAGGCCCCCTGCTTGGCTCAATGGTGCATCCCTGGTGCAGTCAGCTAATGCACAGGGCCAGGGTCTGTGGAATAAATGGCCACAGGGACCCCCCGCAGGGCTTATGGGATAGTGCGTAGGGGAGAGGGTGCTGGGCAGACACCTTACAAGGTGACTCCTACAAGCCTCAGCTGGCCTTTAAGTCCAAGGAATTTTTGTTTCCTTCTTTCCCTCCCTGTGCTGCTGCCCAAGTGCAGGTGCTGGACATCAACCAGGCGGACGCTGGGACCCTGCCCCTGGACTCGTCTCAGAAGGTGCGAGAGGCTCTGACATGTGAGCTGAGCAGGGCTGAGTTTGCTGAGTCTCTGGGCCTCAAGCCGCAGGACATGTTTGTGGAGTCCATGTTCTCTTTGGCGGACAAAGATGGCAACGGCTACCTGTCCTTTCGGGAGTTCCTGGACATCCTGGTGGTCTTCATGAAAGGTAGTTCAGGAGGGAGTAATTGCCCAGATGGGAGAAGATGGAAGGGGCTGGAGACTGAGGCTGGAGTGTAGCTGACCTGTTGGAGATGGGGAAGCCCTGGGGCCAGGTCTCTAGTCAAGGCAGACATCTGGAAGTACCCAGGTAGGGTCAGGAGGCAGAACAGCCCCTCACTGTGTCCAGCAGTGGGTCACCCTAGTGTATGGCTCCTTCTGGCCAGCCTTGGGTTTAGGCAGGTGGTCTGGGCCTCTCACAGGGTCCTCCTTCTCCCAGGCTCCCCTGAGGAGAAGTCTCGCCTCATGTTTCGCATGTACGACTTTGATGGGAATGGTCTCATTTCCAAGGACGAGTTCATCAGGATGCTGAGGTTGGTCCAATGGGACAGTCAGGAGAGTGGGCCAGAGAAGGGACTGGCAGGGGAAAGAGGTGGGACAGGAAGGGGGAAGCAGGAGGATAAAGAGCAGGGGCCTCCTCCTTCTCACCCATGTAGCCACAGACTATTGTAGTTAAGAAATAACTTAGGATCTGGTCAGTCAGGGTCCTTCCATGTGGGCTTTGAAGCGCCAGTGAGATGGCCAGCGGGCCCTGTGTCTAGGCCCCAGGACCCTTGTCAGGGCCTGATGGTTCCCATCCCCCAACCCCCAGGTCCTTCATCGAGATCTCCAACAACTGCCTGTCCAAGGCCCAGCTGGCTCAGGTGGTCGAGTCCATGTTCCGGGAGTCGGGCTTCCAGGACAAGGAGGAGCTGACATGGGAAGACTTCCACTTCATGCTGCGGGACCACGACAGCGAGCTCCGCTTCACGCAGCTCTGCGTCAGAGGTGAGAGAGCCCAGAGGCAGGGCTGACATCCATCAGGCACAGCAAACCCCATACACAGGGCCCACATACTTTGGGAGTCCATGAAAATATTTTCATTTCTTTTAAAATCAGAAGAAAAGAATGAATAGAGTAATAATAAATATGTAATAATGTATTCAGCCTGGATTATATTCTTTACACCAATAGAATTATAATACATAATTTTTAATTTTTTTTTAATGGAGGAAGTGTCCCAAGAAGGCAACAGTGCCTGGGGCCCACAAAAGTTGTCATGCTGAACTGCTGGTGGGGAGTGGGGTGGCGGTCAGGACAGGGTGGGGGACGGCAGCTGGAATTCCTCTTTCTTGACAGAGACCCCTGTTCCTGGAGCCCAGTACTGGGAGGGAACAGTATCTTCTCATTACAGCCCTCCCCCAGCCATGCCCATCTCATCTGGGGTGTCGGGTGGTGGCGGGTGTTTTGGTTTTGTTTGCCACTTTATCCCCTGGAGTAGTGCTCAGTAAATGTTTGCTAAGTGCATGAAGACCCACTTCTATTGTCTCTCCTCCTATTTCCTGCCCTACCTGTGTCTGACTCAGGTGGGTGGGGGCTAGAATCAGGGTGAGGAGTGGGCAGAGAACAAGCAGAGGGATTGCCTATGGCCTGCTCTGAGCTGTTACGGTGTCTTCACAGCCTATGATTCTCACTGGGGCATGTTGAAACCTAACCCAGCCCATCCCAGGATTATGAGAAGCTGGAGGAGTTGAGCAGTCCAGATGGGGAAGAGGGGCAAGTTAGACAAGGCACAGCTGCCTGTTGGTCAGGGCTTCCCCTGTCCAGGGTGGGAGGGGAGTTGGTAGTGGACGGACCCACCACGCCTGATTCTGCAGCTTTTCACCTTTCCCAGGCAGCCAGGCGCAGCAGGCACCCAGGCCTGAGAGCAGAGCAGGGGCAGGGGCCTGAAGGGAGCCCAGGCCTCAGTCCCAGGGATCCAGCCCCTGGGGTGGAGGAAAGCTGAGGCTTGGAAAAGAAGGATCAAGTAGAGGGTTGCGATAAGTACTATTTTATTTGGCTTTTAATTGTTGGGCTTAGTTGTTTCCTCCAAATTTTATTTTAAAACACTTTTAAACCTACAGAATAGGTCCAAGAATAGTATGAGGAGCATCCCTTTCCCCCTTACCTACTTCAGCTTAACCTCTTTTGGCCTCTGGCCTGTGGACCAGGGTGATCTTCAGGAAGTGACCTGCAGATTCCCAGCTCCTGTGAAAAGCTGGATTTGCTGCTCACTCCAGCCCTGCTCCAAGTACTCAGCCCAGAGAGGGAATAATGGGCGGCTCCTGGAAGGTGTCCCCCCCCTCCCCCCACAACATTTACTTATAAACATTTTCAAACACAGAAAAGTGGAGAAAATTTTTTAGTGATCTCCCATATACATACCGCCTAGATTCCACATTTACCTCCTGGGAGATTTTAAGCTGGAGGGTCATTAGCAGGGTTTTGTGGCAGGAAAATCTTAGCAGGCAGGTTGCATACAGTTCCTGAACTCTACCCCATGAGCCTGATTCTGGTCCCAGGAGTGAGACTGAAGGTAGACACACACTCAGGGGAGCCTGCCTGGCCAGCGTTGCTCACTAGTGGCTGGGTCTTCTCCCTGCTCACTAGTGGCTGGGTCTAGCTCCCACTGGGGGCACAGGCTGAGCCAGGGGCACCCAGAGGCAAAGTACTGGCCAGAGACCCTCTATAGTGTCCATACATTTGAGCCTGGTCCTCCTGAGGCTCTGAGCCCTGAGCAGCTTCCTAGCCCGCCTCTGCATTTTGCAGGGGTGGAGGTGCCTGCAGTTATCAAGGACCTCTGCCGGCGGGCCTCCTACATCAGCCAGGAGAAGCTCTGGTGAGCCCGCATCTGGGAATGTTGGAGGGAGGGCCGGGATCAGGTAGTTGCCTTTTCTCTCCCTGGAGTGACTGGGGTCACAGCCCACACCAGCCCACATTAAACCTTTGCACAAATTAGAAAAGGCACTTCTTACTCTCTGCAGACACAGGCCTGCACTCACCTGCAGCCTGGGTCAGATGCCTTTACAAAGGGCACAGCTATATGTGACAGCCTTGGCAGGGACCACCCCCCCCCATTGGACTCATCATCTAGGTCTCTGTGGGGGTCCTGCTGTCCCCAAGCTGGCAGCTTTGACCCTTCCTCAGTGGAGTGGGTCTGGAGGCAGACCAAGGGCAATAGGGCACCAAGTGACTTCAGTAACCAAGGTCCCATCTCCCGCATTTCTGTCCTAGTCCCTCTCCCAGAGTGAGTGCTCGCTGTTCCCACAGCGTTGTCAAGGAGGAGCTGACACCACAGAGACTGCAGTGCCCCGTGGACACAGATCCTCCCCAGGAGATCCGACGGAGGTTTGGCAAGAAGTACGCCTGTTCCTCCCCCTAAGCCCAGGCAGGGTGTTTATCCATCCTTTCAGCGTGCATACATTGATTACTTGGTGCCAGGCACTGTGCTAAGCACTGCCTCAGAACATCACACTCTGATGGGATAGCCTGGTACACTGAAAAATACAATGTCCCACTGATGAATGGTATCATAGTGGTAAGAGCAAGGGGCTTTAGAGCTCAAGGCAATGCTCCTCTCTGCCTGGGAGGTGAAGGAAGGCTTCCTGGAGGAGGTATCCTTTGAGCCTCCGGTAAAGGGTGAGAACAAAGTCGTGGGAGTTAGGAGCTACAGACTGGGAGGGGAGAGGTGTGTCTGAGTGTGAGTGAGGACTGGGGTAGATGAAATGCATCCCTTGGGATGGACTGACCCAGTGACCACTTGTGATGTAGTTTGCCTACATTGACAGCTCGCTTGAGTATGCTATAGCCTTTGGGCTCTCAACCATGCTTGGCTTGAGTAACTGACCCCCCTTTCTTCCCTCTGGGGAGCTGGACTGCACTATAGCTGGGTCCTTACCTAAGAGCCAAAACTTCCTGTCTCCCAGGGTAACGTTGTTTCAGCCCCTGCTGTTCACTGAGGCTCACCGAGAGAAATTTCAACGAAGCCGTCTTCACCAGACCGTGCAGCAGTTCAAGCGCTTCATCGAGAACTACCGGCGCCACATCGGTTGCGTGGCCGTGTTCTATGCCATCGCTGCAGGCCTTTTCTTGGAAAGGGCTTACTGTAAGTGACAGCCAGGGGCCTGTGGACAGGACCTGGAAAAACCGATAACCTTGAGGGCGGGGCATACTTGAGTGACAGCTGCGGGAAGGACAGTGCAGGGCAGTCTGTGAGTGACAGACAGCGGCGGAGTGAGGCCCGCACTTGGTGCCAGCTGTGGGGGCAGGGCCTGCTGTGGGTGCTTGGGCCGGTTTGAATGGAGACTTCGGGAGGCGACCGTGAGTGGTGGCTGGCCAGGGCCTGCAGTTGACCTCCCTCAGTGGCGCTCTGTCCTGTGCACGGCACTCCCCTTACCGCCTGGGCCCCTCTGCAGACTATACCTTCACCTCGCCACCCTCCGGCATCACCGAGACCACCTTCGTGGGCATCATCCTGTCACGGGGCACAGCCGCCAGCATCTCCTTCATGTTCTCCTACATCCTGCTCACCATGTGCCGCAACCTCATCACCTTCCTGCGAGAGACCTTTCTCAACCGCTACGTGCCCTTCGACGCCGCCGTGGACTTCCATCGCCTCATTGCCTCCACTGCCATCATCCTCACAGGCAGGCCTTGGGTGTCCCCGGGATCCTCCGTGTCCTCCTGCCCCGCACTGGCTTCCTCTCCTCTGAGAATCCCCTCCTCTCTACTTGCACTTAACTGGAGTGTAAGTCTTGGATGTCCTTCTCATAAGGATGGAGGTGGACCCAGCAATGGTGTGAAGGAAGCCCAGGAGCCCCTCATTGCCTCACCGGTGCCTCTTGCCACTCCCCAGCTGACTAGTTACTAACACCCTAGAATGAGTGCACACAGTGTGTGGTCTTATAATTTTTATGTTTTAAAACATATTTCTGTAAGAGAGACCAAAAAAGTAAATTTCTAATATAATTTGGACTCACATGGTTGTGTTCACGGACATGGGGAGAAACAAAGTTGATCAGAGATCAGAAATCCAAGTCCCTAGGGTCCTTCTTCAGGCCCCAACTCTGGCTGGCTGGAGTTCTACACCTTGGGCTGCATGGGTTGAACACCCCCACCCAGCTGTCCCCAGGCTCACCGCCCCCTGCCTGGTCTTCCTTAGTTTTACACACTGCAGGCCACGTGGTGAATGTGTACCTGTTCTCCATCAGCCCACTCAGCATCCTCTCCTGCCTCTTCCCTGGCCTCTTCCATGACGATGGGTGAGTACTGAGGCGGGGTGGGGAGGGTGTATTATTTATGGGTGGAAAGAATCGGCCCTGGCTGGTGTTGCTCAGTGGATTGAGTGCTGGCCTACAAACCAAAGAGTTGCCAGTTTGATTCCCAGTCAGGGCACAGGCCTGGGTTGCAGGCCAGGTCCTTAGTTGGGGGTGCGTGAGAGGCAACCACACATTGATGTTTCTCTCTCTCTCTTTCTCCCTCCCTCCCCCTCTCTAAAAATAAATACATAAAATCTTCAAAAAAAAAAGAAAGAATCAGAGGGTGTCATCTTCCAGGTTATAGGACAAGGACAGACAATGACCGGCCTGAGCCCCCAACCCCAAATCAGCAGAAAGGGAGACTGGTGGTTGGGTTGGGGTGCCTCATCTGGGGGGTCCTTTCTGGAAGACCCAGACGTCTCCTCTGAGGATCCTTCCTTGCGTTCCCTTCCCCACAGGTCTGAGTTCCCCCAGAAGTATTACTGGTGGTTCTTCCAGACTGTGCCAGGTGAGAGCCCTTCCTGCTCTGTGAATTTCTGGGCCTGGCTCTGAGCTCCAGGTTCTGGGCTCTCATGGTGAGTCAGGCTGTGCCTTCTGGCCCTGAGGACTCTCCCAGGCAGTAGGAGATGGCTTTCCAGTGCTTATATCAGGAGCTTGACTGGGCTCCCACCCCAACTCTGAACTAGCTCCTACTCTGTGGAGTGGGAGTCGTCCCCCTCCACTCTCCAACACACATACCTACCGTGCTGGTGGCTCTGAGAAATACCATGCCCCACCTGCATAGGGGAGGGACCGGGCTCTTTGTCAAGCTAGGTAGACCCCCCCACCCCTTTTAGTCTATCTTGACAAGAACTATTTAGGGGTATATTCCTGACTCCCCATAATCACCCATTTTAGGGCTATTAGCTGTGCATCTATTCAAACACTTCTTGAACGTATTTATGTTTTCAGTCTGTTCCCTCCTCGGGGTAACGCATTTTCCACGCTCACTCCTCTGTGAAACAGTGCGAGTTTAAAAATTTTTTATTTTTTAATCCTAAAACGATCTGCTTTGAACTTCAGAGACTGCTTGCTAATTCCTGCACGCTGGGATTTAGAGGATAAGGCTGTGTTTACGCTCTTCTCTACGTTCTGTACTTTACAGGCTTTGGTTAGATCCCTTTCTTAACCTCCGCGTTTCCGTACTTCAAGGCTCTAATCTTCCTAATTTCTGACTCTCTCCTCCTTGATCATTGGAGGGGCCATTCTCTGGCTCCTGCACTCCCACCCTGACACCATATCGCCCTCCTATGTAGCCCAGGCCTGGGTTTCCCTGTGAGGAGGGTCCTCCCATGAATTCAGGGCTCAACCCAAGGGAGCTCTGTGCTGTGGCGGCGAAGCAGAGTGCTGCAGGGATGTGGGCCAAACCTTGACTCCATGAGGAAAGGGCCTGCAATGTCCAGAGTCTGACCCAGAGGGCTCAGAGTAGATGCACTGTGCATTCATTCATTCAGTGTGCATTTATATAAGGCCTACAGTGTGCCAGGCCCTACACTAGGCACTAGAATTCAGTGGTGAATTAGCCTACCCTGGTCCCTGTGAATGTGAGAGTCAGGAGGTGATGGACATAAAACAATGACACAGGTGCTTGAAAAATACCATGACAAGGTCTGTGAAGGATGAGTAGGGTCTGTTGAAGTGAAAGGTACCGTGATCGATGGTGTGAGGGGAGAGGAGCAGAAGGAGATGCTAGGGCTTTCCCTACCCACTCCTAGGACAGTGGGGTAGAAAAGCGATACAGACCTTTGGCAGGCTCAGAAGAGCCCTACTCCTTTGCCCTTCGCCCTTTGTTCATTTTGCAGGCCTCACGGGGGTCATAATGCTCCTGGTCCTGGCCATCATGTACGTCTTCGCCTCCCACCACTTCCGGCGCTGCAGCTTCAGGGGCTTCTGGCTGACCCACCACCTCTACATCTTGCTCTACATCCTGGTGAGCCAGGCCAGTGGGTCTGGGCAAGATATTCTGAAGGAGGCAGTGAGGGCTGAGACATCAGTTCTCCATCCTCTTAGTTATTTCAAGTATCCTCTTCATTTGTCACTTAAAAGATGGAGATGATAGTACGGGACTCTCGAGTAGACTGACCCCAATATGCAGCACTTGGAAGATGGACTTGCTGGCCTGGGGGGTTTGCAGTAGCGGCTCTACCAGGCTGATCTGCATTCCTTGCAGACACCCCCACATGGTTTCTGCTCAGTCAGTCTTTCTCTGAGTGGCTGGTTTGAGCTCCTGGGTGGACTGCCTACATTCAAGGGAGCATCACTCTTTTTAAGGGAAACTTATTTTAATTGAGTTTTGTTGCTTTTGTTCTGATCCTGTTTTCTGGGATGTTAGCCATCCCAACCAGTTAATTGCCATCTACAAAGTTAATAACCTTGCTCAAAATGTCTTCACTTGAACTATTGATAAAATGGATTTTTAAGACTCTATCCATCCCTTTTCCTTCTTCTTCATCTGGGCCTCTACCTGCCTTCCTTCACATTCCCTCCCTTCTCCTGTCCTTCCTTGGGTTTGTCACCAGCCACTTCAGCTTGTTGGTTTCAGAGCTGACTGTGGTCTGTGCCCCTGTGTCATGGTTCTGCTTGGCATGCTTTCCTCGAAGACATAGGCAGCTCCCCGAAGGGCACCCTGAGGGCCCCTGTGTCCCCTCCAGCTAATTTGTTCCTTCCTCTCCACCTTCTCAGGAATGTGTGAAGCTCTAACATCCTAGGTTATTGTGTTAGTGGTGGAGGTGACGTTCTTGTTTCTGGTGTAAAAGCAGCTTCTTTGAACTAATGGGAGACCCAGATGAGAATTAGTTAGACTGGCTTCCTAAGACCAAGACCCCTTTCTGATTTTTCTCTGGTTTGGGGGGATCACTGGAGTTCAGAGCCACCCTTCCTGCCAGCAGGGAAGTCAGCAGCTCAGAAAGGTGCAGGGCCCTCTGCTGGGCAGTCCTAGCCCTGGCATGTTGAAAGTGTCTCCCTTGGGGGTAGATCAGGGGCCAAAACACCTGCTTCCTTCTCATCTGTCACAGGTGTGGCCACTTGATCTCAGGCAAAAAGAAATGTTACATGTAAAGGACTCAGTGTGGAGCAGACCTTCGGAAAGCTGTCCAGGCTCCTTATCCAGGCTGGAGAGGGCAGGGCGAGCAGCACCAAAGCTGAGTTGGCAGGCTGCTCACCCAGCCCCTCAGCCAACCATGAGTCTGCAGCAGCTTCGTGGTTTAAAAGTAGAGCCAACACCAAACAGGATGTGTAAACATGATGTCACCCTGACATTGTTCTCAGCCTGATTGGATGCTCAGAAAGCCTTGGGGGTGGGCGTGGGCTCAGGCTCCACAGTGAAAGAGGAACTTGGGGAACCAGAGCCAGTTCAGAGGAGAGCACAGAGAGGTTTGAGTATGTCCTGTGGGAAAGGCTCCAGTATTCAGGAATACTTGCCTGGGGGAAAGGAGAGATGAATGAGCGACCAGAGTTCAGTTTAATGCTTCTGTGTTGAGAGTCTCTGTCCCAGCTCTGTGCTGAGCCTGCAGAGGAAGGGGAGACTAAGCTCTACCCTCCCGAATTTAGGATTCACCACAGAGATAAATGCCATGCATGGAAATGATCAAAATAAGCAGACAATACAGGATTAATAGCTGAGCTGAGTGTTCCAAAAAGTAACTTACAGGAGCTCATTGAAGGGAATTTCATTTGGGCCAAACTGGTTAGGGAAGACTTCGGGGAGAAGATGGGACTTGGGCCAAGCCTTAAGGAGAGATAAGCTAAGGTTTGGTAGTACAGAATAGAAGCTGAAGAGCATCCCAGGTGGAAGAAAGGGCATGAGTGCAGGTGTGGAGGTGTGAACAATGATGGAATATTCAGGGCACAGAAGAGACAGGCATGGCTGTGGGTGGCCATGGGCATTAGGTGGTGGTGGGACATGGTGGAGCTATGTGAGTTGTGCTGAAGCGTAGGGGCTGTGGCTCAGCTGAGAGGCCACACCACATGGGAGAGCGTAGAAAGGCAGGAGCAGAAGGTGAGGAAATCAGGCTTGGGCAATACACAGGGTTGGGAGTGGAGAAGGAATGGAGTCAGCGCAGGAGGTGGGAAGTGAGTGGCTTGAGGGGAGGGAGACCCAGGAGAACATCGTTGCAGAAGTGTCAAGGTGGGGTGGTTGCTGTGCCACAGAGTGCCAAGGGTGGGAACAAGAGTCTGAAAGGAGACGTCAGGGTTTGGCCATTCATGAGCCCTTGGTGAGCAGATCCTGAGAAGAGATGGAGGGGGAGCCAGACCGACCAGACTCAGGGGCAAGCAAGTGGGAAGAATGGGGCCGGTAGTGTCTGATCAGCTTCTTGCAGAAAGGACTAGAGCTGGACAATACCTGGCAGTTATTTTGGGGAAAAAGGAGACTGGTTAGGTGTTCTTAGACCCCAAAGGGAGAGGATAAATTGGGGAAATTCCCTTCACTGACTCAACAGTTATTGAGTGCCTACCATGTCCCAAGCAGAAACTGCTAGGAGCTGAGAGTATAGTGGCAAACACGATGGATACGGTACCTGCTCCAGCAGTCCCCTGGGGAAAACAACAGTACTCATGGCAATGAGTGAAGAAACAAAATTATTGTGGATGGCAAGTGCTTTGAAGGGAGCTAACAGGGAGCTGTGACAGTGAGGAGTGGGGGAAGGCCTGAGGAGGTGGTGTTTCTGCTGAGACCTGAAAAGTGAAATGGAGATAATTATGGGAAGAACCAGGGGAAGGGCATTCCCAGCAGAGGGAACAGAAGGTGCAAAAGTCCAGAAGCAGAGTGGACTTGCCGTGTTTGAAAAACAGGAAGAAGAAAAAGTTGGCAGCCAGGGATCAGAGCATCACAAGGGCTTGTGGTGCAATGGGAAGGCCACTAAGGCTTTTTAAGCAGAGATGACATGATGAAACAAACTTTAAAAAGTCACATTGGCTATCTTGAAGAGAATTGATCACAGTGGGGCAACCCAGTGGAGAACCAGTCAGGAGGCTACTGCATGAGTGCAGGGGAATGTCCACGTGGCTTGGTCTGGAACGGTGTCAGAGAGATGAACGTAGTCTCATTCATCTGGATGCTTTGGAGGAGAGTGTTGGGAGTAGTTAGGTTTTGGAACCTGGAAGGAGCATGGCACATGGCGAGGTGGGGTATTGGATGTGTCAGTGGGGGAAGGATACAGGGGCCTAAGTCCCGAGCTGGCCTCAGATGCTGTTGTGGGTGTGGCTGGGTCTGAGCTGCATTCTTCACTCTATACAGCTCATCATCCACGGCAGCTTCGCTCTGATCCAGATGCCCCGTTTCCACATTTTCTTCCTGGTCCCAGCACTAATCTATGGGGCAGACAAGCTGGTGAGCCTGAGCCGGAAGAAGGTAGAGATCAGCGTGGTGAAGGCGGAGCTACTGCCTTCAGGTACAAGCCTAGAGGCTGCCAGGGGACCAGCTTTGTGGTCCTGAGGAAGCAGAGCAGAGCCTGGACATTGTGGTCTGCTAGCCTGGCCCAGTGGAGTTGGCAGGGGCCTTGGGGTGGAAGGGATGAGGGAGCTGGTGGGAGCAGCTCTTTGCCAGGGGACCTGAGCCTCTCTCACAACAGGGAGGAGGAGCCCAGGTCAGGCTGTCCCTGGCCCTGCTGACCACCAGCCCCTCCCTAGGGCAGACATGGCCTGAGGGCAGTAATGACTTCTGATGGGCGGAGGTCCCCTAAGGTATTCCAGAAGCAGAGCTGAGAATGCAGCTTGGGGAACTCTCTGGAGACCACATTGTTGCAGGCTCAGGACAGCAGCCCCCCTGCCCACCTCCCCTCTGTAGGAGTGACCCACCTGCAGTTCCAGCGGCCCCAAGGCTTTGAGTACAAGTCAGGACAGTGGGTGCGGATTGCCTGCTTGGCTCTGGGGACCACCGAGTACCACCCCTTCACACTGACTTCGGCTCCCCATGAGGACACGCTCAGCCTGCACATCCGGGCAGCGGGGCCCTGGACCACGCGCCTCAGGGAGATCTACTCACCCTCACCAGATGGCTGTGCCAGATACCCAAAGGTGCCCAGACCCAGGCCAGATATGCCACATGCTCCCTTCCCCTTAGCAGGCCTTGACCCTGCAGCATCAGCCACCCCATTGTCTTCCTCCCTTCCCCCACCCAAGGCTGGCTGTTCCAGAAAAAGCCAGTTTCCCTCTTCCCCCTCACTCTACAAACCTACCTGTCTTATCTTGCCTCTCATTTCTGGCTTCAGACTATGATAGTAGCAGAGAGCTTAACTCAAACCCACCCCCCTCCCTGCAGCTGTATCTTGATGGACCATTTGGAGAGGGCCACCAGGAATGGCATAAGTTTGAGGTGTCAGTGCTGGTCGGAGGGGGCATTGGGGTCACCCCCTTTGCCTCCATTCTCAAAGACCTGGTCTTCAAGTCATCAGTCAGCTACCAAGTGTTCTGTAAGAAGGTAAGTGCCCCGTCCTCTGGCCAGCCCATGTCCCCTGCTCCCTATCACTGGGTCCATCTGGGTCTGTCTCTCCTGCCTCTGTTCGTCCTCTCCCTAGTTTGGGCAAGGCCAAGCTGGCCTGGCCCAGGGGTGTGGGACTGGGGGTGGTCAAGATACACCCTGATCCTAAATCAAAGAGTTAGTTTGCTAACGTCCCCAGGTTCCTTCCCTCAGTTATGAAGCACCCCACATAGCGTTTGCTTCTGGGAATCACCCCAGGCAGGGTTGCAGAGGGGTGAAGAAACCCATTCCCTCTGACAGGGGAGACTAGCACTTGAGGCATTGTCAGCTGGGAGAAGGAAGGGCACGCTTGGGTGGGGCTAGGGGTGGGACACAAGTGAAACTGGCTGTGCTTTTGGGAGAAAGCGCAGAGGTGGTGGTAGGCAGAGCTGAAGGGCATGGCTGGCTCCAAACACAGCCCAGGTCCTCAGGCCCCCTCCACACCAGGCTCCTTCGCCCCAGCCTGAACCTGGTGGCAGGCCCCTGCTTGTCTCTCTAGGCCTGAAGGGTGAGTCAGGAGCACAAGAATGGAACAGGCAGAGGCCCAGCCCGTATGCTGTTAGCATTCAGAGGGTGACAGACAGTTCCTGCTCCTCTGTCCAAGCCAGCTCAGCCTGCTCCTGCTTCTTAACCCAGACAATCCCACTTCTCCCCATCAGAAGCTAGAGATGGGTCCTTCAAGGGAAGCTTCCATCCCTGTGGTCTCTCTTTGAGTCCATTCCCATCTCCTCCAGGCAGCCAGCTGGGTCTTCCCTGAGGATGTTCTATGACAAGCCCCTTAGTGGGATCCTTTCCCTCTGGGCTAGGGTTGGTTGGGAGCCTCGCAGTCTAAGGAGGGCCCACTGGAGAGGGTGGCAGGACAGGATCAGTATGAAAAAGCTGCTTCCACCCCATCAGACCTTGAGGTGCCCCAGGCTGCCACTCACTTGTACCTCTCTATGCCCTGGGGCAACTCCACTCCTGTCCCAGAGCCTGGCCCTGTGGCCCCATACACTCTATTGCCCCAGGATGTCTGGGAAGAGGCACAAACTGGCCAGAAGGGTTCATTTGGTGTGTAAGTCCCTGGGATATGGGGAGCCTGAGCTGAGCTGAGTCCTAAGCTCCAACCCTGCCCCCAGATCTACTTCATCTGGGTGACTCGGACCCAGCGGCAGTTCGAGTGGCTGGCTGACATCATCCGGGAGGTGGAGGAGAATGACTGCCAGGACCTGGTGTCCGTGCACATCTACATCACCCAGCTGGCTGAGAAGTTCGACCTCAGGACCACCATGCTGGTGCGTCAGTGCCAGCCAGGCCAGATGGGCGGGTCTCCGTCTGGGCTAGGAGCTGATCCTGGCTCTGCCCGGCTCTGACTTCCTCCTCCATCTGTTCCCCACCAGTACATCTGTGAGCGGCACTTCCAGAAGGTGCTCAACCGGAGTCTGTTCACGGGCCTGCGCTCCATCACCCACTTTGGTCGTCCCCCCTTTGAGCCTTTCTTCAACTCCCTTCAGGAGGTTCACCCACAGGTCAGTCCCCACCCCATATCCAGGTTCTCTTCACTTTATCATCTGGGATTTGAGCAAAGCCCAAATTGACTGCTGATGAGAACCCATCATCCCCTGGGAAGTTGGTGGGGTAGTGAATTCA
This sequence comes from Glossophaga mutica, assembly GCA_039655065.1. Classification (NCBI taxonomy): domain Eukaryota; kingdom Metazoa; phylum Chordata; class Mammalia; order Chiroptera; family Phyllostomidae; genus Glossophaga; species Glossophaga mutica. Next base: position 61,256,316 of record CM077303.1, on the reverse strand, counting down.
GAAAGAAGTGGGGGTCACCCTGAGGGTTTAAGCGGGGAGGCAGTTGACGGGAACTTGCCACTTCTGAAGCCATGATGTCTTGTTTGAAAGGAGGAGCTCAGTGATTGAGTTAGTTCCCACCACAAACTCAGAGCTACCCTAATCACTAATACTGAGCCAGGCCTCACACTGGGCTAATCTTCATCATGAACAATGGGCACGCCACTGCTGTCATAAACACTGGCTTAGCCCTTAATGAGATACTAAGCTATACCACAACTTGAACATTGATTAACCCAGCCCCTATCGGAAATTCGGACCTTGCTTGCACTTGAAGCTGCCAAATGCCTTGAAAAGGGTAGAGGCTGGACCCACAGAGAGCAGGTTTACCAAAACTGAGCTAGATTTAGAAATAGAGCTGGCCCTCACCATGGATGGCAGAAGCAAACCTTCATCAGGAACATGGAATGAGTCCTCATCAAGGACCCTTCATGGCTTTAACATGGACAGTGAGAGAGCCCTCCCTCTGAACACCGAGCTAGCCTTCACTTCTTCCTCCCCCAACAGGTCCGGAAGATAGGAGTGTTTAGCTGTGGCCCCCCTGGCATGACGAAGAATGTTGAAAAGGCCTGTCAGCTCATCAACAGGCAGGACCGAACTCATTTCTCCCACCATTATGAGAACTTCTAGGCCTCCTGCCAAGGGGCTTCAACCCCCCCACTGCTCAACTGGGCAGGGGTTTGGGTCATCACCTCCTCTCACCTCTGAACTTCCTGTTTCTGGCTCTTTCAGCCTTCTCCCCATTCCCTCCTCCTGACCTTGGTCCGGGTGGCCATGGCCAGTCACCTTATGTAGATTCAGGGACCCCCCAGGCTCATAATGTCCCAGCCTGGAGAAGTGGGAGGCACTATCTGGAGCTGACTAGAGGTTGGGAGCTATTATTGTTTGGGAGCAAAGTGACATTTATTCTTCTGAGCTAAGAAAAAATTCAAAAGACAAGCTGACAAGCAGTGTGTGTGTGTGTGTGCGCGCGCGTGTGCAGGAAGCTGTGAGCCTAAGGATGAAGTGGGAGCACAGATGCTGGCATCTAAGAACCCCTCCCCTGAATCCTTCCCCTCCTCTGGGCTCCCCACTGTCAAAAGGGCTGGCAAATGACTTGAAAAGGGTAGAGGCTGGCTCCATAGAGAGCAATTTACAGGAACACCCATGTAACAGCACAATTGGTCTTCTCTTCCAAGTTCTTAAACAGGTGCTGTAGTCAGAACTTGGCCCAATGTCTCTCTATGTAGTGCTCTTCAGCCCTTCTCCTTGTTCCATAGTCTCCTTTATAAATAAACCACTTTTCTGCATTCTGGTTTTCTTTATTTTGCCCCAGGATGGGGTAGGTTCTGACAGAACAAGTCAGTCAACGAGCCAGTTAACTCAGGCTGATGCATTCTCTGAGCTTGATAAGTATCCACTGAATAAAGGAACCCACCCAGCTAGAGACCCCTTTCCTGGCTCAGGGCCACTCTTCCAGACAGAGGGCCTGAGTGGCTAGTGTGAGGCTTCTGAAGCCTGATGAGGAGGTGGAGAGAAGGTGTGAAAGGTTGCAGAGAAGGTAGGCTGTGCACAAGGGTGTGGGTGTGGGGCCAGGGTTGGGGGTTTCGAGAGATGGCAGTAGCCTACAGGGAGGCAGAGTTGGCCTGGCCTGCTCCATGACCTGTTACTCTCAGCTCTTCTAGTGAGATGACAGCAAGTTGATGAACACATCTGTTTTTGGAACTGTTTTTGCATCTGCAAAATGGATGCCCTCCAAGTCCACTTAAAGATAGGCCTCTCTGAAGGCATTTCTGAAGCAGTGCCCAATTTAAAGTTATTCAACTGTCCCCACAGAATCCTTACATTTGTCAGATCGCATATCCTCAATTTCAATAAATTAACTAGATTAAATAATCCATAATCCTATGATTCACACCACACTTGAGAACTGCAGATTTAGGTTCTGGAGGAGGCCCTCAGATGCTCTCCTAAGGCAGTTGTCCATGAGGGGCAGGATGTGTGTATTCAGCCCGTTGGGGTGTTTTTGTTCAGCCTGCAGCTGAGAGCAGGAGGGCAGGCCTGGAGTGGCTTGACAGCAGCTCCGCCTGGCGGCCCAGTGGGTATTCCCAGGGCTGGGCCCACAGGCCTCAGCGAATTGCAGCTACGGGCGCAGACAGGGGTGCCACCCTGGCCACAGGCGGGTGAGGCCCCACGCCCGAGGTTAGGGGCACGGCCAGCAGAGGGCACGAGCCGACGGCCTTGCCAGCCTCATCCGCGAGCCTCAGCCACAGGCGGGAGCCGGATTCGGACCCAGGCCCACAGGCTGTGGGTCCCCAGGGGCCGAATCCATCTTTCAGGGAATGAGGGAGGCGCGGCAGGCTCCTGATTCCTCTGGAAAGGGAACGCAGTGGGCTGTGCCAGCTTTCCCAGCTCCTCGGGCGGGGCTTCCGCGTGGCAGGGCCATCCCATTCCCCGCGCCTGGCGCGGTGCCTCTTTGTCTCTCTGCGGCTCCCCTCCTCCCAGACAAATGGCTGTAGGCAGGAAATTGGACGCGCTCCTAGGTAGCCACGCTCGTTGGCGCGGCGGGGAGGGGGCGCCGCGAGGCCTGGCGGTTCCAGGCACCCGCCCCCAGCAGGGGCGGGGCTGCTGGGGGGATATTTTGACATCTTGTCAAAGGAAGGAACTTGATGCTTCGAAAGCGCTTTTCACAGCCGGGCTGTGTCTGCTCCAGAGCTGATTTATAAACAGATCTGTGCTCGCTTTGCTGCTCCTCACCCCGTCAGCCCGGGGGTGCGCAGCTGGAGGCGCGGACACAGTTCTGCCTGGCAGTACTGGGTTTATTTATTGCCTCTTGCCGGGCGCCGGGGTGGCCTGGGGCCCGCAGAAGTTCCCTCAGGCCCCGGCCCTTCCCCGCCTCTCCCTGCCCCAACGCCATCCCCATCCCAGGGGTCGGCGGTGTCCCCAAGCTCTACACCAGACTCTGGACTGAGCCCCGCTGGTGGATTGGGGATGGAGGCCAAGAGATGGTCAGGGCACCCCACGTTCCGTTCCACCCTGCACTGACCCAGGGAGTAGAGGCTGGTGGGGAAGGGGGTCGCCACCTCTGCCCCAGAGGTGGAAAGGCTCCTCTGGAGCTGCCGATCTTGAACTCTAAAGGATACTCGCGGTTCTGAAGCCCCCTTCCTCCAACGGGCTATCCTTTCTCTCCAGGGATTTCTCTCCTCAGTTCGGCACCACCTCTTACTCCAAGGCCTCAGTAGCCCTTTCCCCTTTAGAATAAATTAAGGAATTTCCAGCTTCCACTCCAACCCAGGGAGAGGGGAAGAAAGGCTTGGGAGATCATGACCCCGGGAAAGACCACAGCCTGTAGCCAGGGGATGGGCACAGGACTGGATCCATATCTGTCACAGTGCCCAGGCCTCACATCTACAGAGTCCGGATGGCCACGGGGTAGAGCAGGGACATGTGCTCAGCCCCCTTAATGGGCAGCTTGCGGCTGGCGTAGTGGTGCACAATTTCAGGGACACTGCTGAATGGCGGGCTGTTCTGGCCCAGCACGTACTTGTCTTCCTTGGTCCGAGACAGCTTCATATGCATGAAGCCCTGACTGCTCCTGGGAAGAGAAAAGGAGACCCTGGTGAGGGGGAGCCCTCTCCATTCCCCCTCCCCTCCTCCATCCTGGCAGCAAATGTCTTGTTCCAGACCAGCAGAGAGTGGCAGTGACTAGGGAAGGTGGAGGTCAGTCCAGAGAGCAAGGGGGGCGGGGGAGGTGGAGAGGGTTTTGTGAGTAGGTAACAGTAGGTATTAGCTTTGTGTTAAGAGCACTGGGTGTGCCAAGAATGTATGTCTAGTGAGTGTACAGGGTGTGTGCAGGTGGCAACTGGAGGAACCAACACTTCCCACCCCCACCCCAAACCCTGGTATCCAGGCACTCCTGCCTTCCAGCCTATGTGGCCCAGACCAGTTCACCTTCCCCCTCTCTGAGCAGTGAGGGAGGACACCAGTGAGGCGCTCCTGGTCACTCCTTCAGAGACATGACACCCTTGGCAGGACAGTGCTGGACAGATGTGATAACAAGAGAATCTTGTGTGGGGCACTCTCTTGCAGATGCTAGAGGTGGGAGCAAGCTGCTCTCCAAATCTGGGGATAGTCAGCCACCTTGTCCTGGGGACACCCCTTCACCCTGCTGCTGACTGGGCCTTGGGCCAAGCCCCCAGCTTGCTCATCCAGCCCTTTAGCCTGGGCCGACATCGATGAGGATGCAGCCCCATTCCCTTTCTCAGCAAGGACATGCTCCATTGCCTCTCCCATCTCCCAGCCACAGGCCAAAAGGGTGGAAACCAGCATTAGTGGCTGGCCCTGCCCACAAGACAAGGACCCCCTACTCAGGGCTCTGGCTATCTCCCAGACATCTGGGCACTGTCGGCCTTAGAGAGTGTGGAGGTGGTGCCCAAGCAAGAATGATGTTTGTCCGAACTACCACAGGCATGGGTGGCCAGGCCTCAGGCCTGAAACTCACCCACAGGCTTAAATGGTCAGCGCCGCTTGGGGGAGCCCTGCTAACCAGAACCTACCTGAGGACAAGGACAGGGCTCAGAAGGTGTGGGAGGTGGGACTGGTGAGGAGGCTGACTCATGGTGAGGCCCCCACTCCTGAGAGGCGAAGCTGGCAAACCTCCTCACTTGCTTCCCCTGCCTGGGCACAAAGAGGGCTCTGACGGAAACCATTTCACTAGGCCTGCCAGTGAGAGAGCTGGGAGAGTGGGATGACTGACGAGGGGAAAGGGACGGGAGGAAAACACAGGCCCTTAACTCCATCCTTCCCTCCCTTCCCGAGTACAGTGCCCTATAGAGCCTGCTGGGGGCCCCAGTCCTGGGTGTGTGCATCAGGGTGTGGGGCCGTCCTTCATCTGTAGCTCTGAGATAACCACTGAGGCTGACAATGACCACACAGGTCCCTGGAGAAAGGAGTCAAGGGCCTCAGGAAAATGCACAGTGCCTGGGGACTGTAGAGAGGGGAGATAGTAAGTGATCCCCTCCCCGTCTGCCCTATGCCAAGACCCAGACCCAAGGCTGTGGGCAGCAGCAGCATGGGCCCTGCCTTCCCTTGGCCCCTCGCAGTTTGGGGACAGCCCCGTCCCTGCAGTCCACTTGGGAAAATCACCTCTCCTAAAAACTGTCCCTCTTTAAAGGACAGATCTGGCCAAAAAGAGCAACAAGCAGCCAGAGACCAAAGTTGGAAACTGAGAGCTCAGCCTCCATTTGGATAACTGACCTCCTAAGACAAAGTCCCAAGGGTCCATTAGGACGCAGCAGAACCCTTGCCAGACCCTCAGGGAGCCTGGGTGGGACTAGTGGGCCGCAGGGCCAGGGCTGGCTTGACTTTTGGAGGAAGCTGTTTAATTACCAGTGAAAGCCCTTCCATTACACAGAGAAGAGAAACCATAATTGTATTTCCCAGAAGCCATTTATATGCAAACGAGGCTCTGCCAGACTGCTGGTGGCGGCTGATCAGCCTGGGCTGGAGCCTGGCGTCCAGGCCTGTTCCCCTCTTTACTCCCCAGGCTAAGGCAGGGCTGTGTTCTGCTGTGCTCTGCTCAGGGAGCCAGACCCCTGCAGTCTCCCCTGGCTTCAGACTGTTCCAGACTAGATGGAGGCTAGAGCTGTGCAATGGAACAGATGGAACAGTGTGGTTATTAGGGTCAGATTGAGCTGAGTTCAAATACTCTTTGGGAACTTTGTTAGCTGGTAGCCTTGGCAAGTCACGTACCTCTTTGAATCTACTTTTTTGTTTATAAAAAGAGATTGATCTTGCAGGATGGTAGTTGTTTAGAGAAGGTATATATGCTACTTGGCACATAGTAGATGCTCTAGGAACCTTTATAATTTTTAAAGCAATACACATTCCTGAAGTTATATAAATCACATTTTTGACAAACAAATTTTCTCCTAATGCTCCTATGATTTAATGATAATTCAGACTCCCAGAGTATGAGAGCTGGAAGAAACCTAAGAGGTAACCATGAACACATTTGCAGACAGAGAAACAAGGCCCAGAGAGATTAAGGGATTTACCTACTGTCATATAGCTAGTTTTATTAAACCCGAGAATAAAACCCAGGTTGTGACTATAGTCTGGCATTTTTTTTCATCAACTTTTGGTGAAGCTGAATAATATCTTCAAATGTGTCTGTGTAGCAGTCCCAAAGTTCCATATATTGGTTTTGTTTGAAGTGGGGGTATATTTGTACTCTACTGCCCCCAGGAAATGTGGTAGGAAGTGGTACAGATGCCCCAGGAGTGCTGTGGGGAAGCGAATGGACACACCTCTTTGAAAGGCTGCCCTGTGGGGTGCGGGGTCTACCAGGTGGAGCTCCTGGGTGTCAAGGAGAGGGCTTGCTATCCTGCCAGGAGAGCCTGGAAGGCCGATGCTGGCCTGTGTGTATCTGCTCCCGGGGAGGAAGGCTGATGGGAAGGGAGGGCCCTCCCTGCCTCTCCAACAGTTCCAGGGTCCTTTAAAGATCAGTTGTCAATCACCAGTAGCCAGGCCTCCTGCCCACTTCTTCAGAGTGAAGAACAGCTTTGTGCCCACTGCCCTGCCCTCCTCCCAGGACCCAGCCTCCACCTCACCCTACAGATCCTTTCAGGCAAAAGGCCCTATCTCCTTGCCTGTGCTTCTAGAATAGCTCGGGCTTCCCTGAATAATGATGATGACAATAATTTATTGAGCACTCAGCACCATGCTAAGTGCTTCCCATACATTATTTCATTTAATCCGTCCCTAGAAGGTAGATACTATTATTCCCTCACTTTGTAAGTAAGGAAACATTGTGAGTGAGAGGACCCCAGGCCACACAGGTAATAAGTGACAGAACCCTTCTGAGCTAGACACTAGCTCAACTATTTCCCCCCAAGAAACTCTGAGCTCTTTGAGCAGGGGCTGAGAGCTCAGACCACTCCAGGGCCTCAGGGCCTGTCCCCAAGTTGGCAAATGTCCTTGAGAGATGGGGTTCTCCCCAGCGTGGTCGGGTATGGGGGGAATACTGGAGTCTCCTCCTGTCCTGATGGCTGTCCTCCCGCTGATTATCCTGGGTGCCATCTTGACAGGCTAATCCTACTAAAGCTGTCAACCTGCCCCACTCACTTGAGGGACAGGGAGAAGTCATTCTTGCTGGTCTCACTGTTGCGCACCAGGTAGCTGGCCTCTTTGCACAGCCGGAGCAGGTTCTCGGCATCTGTTCGGCTGATGGCCCCGTGGTACCAGCTGAGGATGAGAGAGAGGAAGGGGGCCATTTCTGCTGGGTCCCTAGCTGACCATGCCCACCCATTCTGGGTGCCCCTTGCAGGCAAGCCAGTGCTAGGGGTGGAAAGGAGGGAGAGAGTCCCCAGCTGGACACAGACACTCACACCTGGTTTTCCAGAGGCAGCGCTGGGTCTGTCCACTCCCCAAGGGGGCTGCTGGGCTCCATGCTTAGGGGCTTGGGGGACTTGGGGTTCCCTGCAGAGAGTCGGGGAGGTAGACGCCCCTTTTCCTCCCGGCTGGGTGACAGGCAGCTCTTCTCAGATCCTTCAAACTGGGCTGTGGGAACATACCAGTCACAGACTCTGAGGACCCTAGAGGTAGAGCCCTACAGAAAACCAGTGCCCCACCCCCATTTCCTGCCAAAAGGGGTCAAAGGCTTGTTCTGGAAGGGCTGGACATGCTCATGGGCCCGACTGGTTCTGGGAACCAAATGCTGGGTCCATTCCCCAGGCGGGGGCAGGGGTGGAGGTGGTGTGGGGCTCAGCCCTCCTGCCCTACAGAGGGCCTGCCAATCCCCACACTGTGGGAAGAGAGGGGAGAGGAGCAACAAGAGAAACCACTTAAGTTTCTCCCTCTGGAGCAGCTGACTGCCTTCCCCTATTCCATCCTCCTCAGGGTGGCTTCAGTGCTGATAATATTGTTTCTTTCTCCTCCTCAGAGTTCATTACTGTTCTCCAAATCACCCTGCCAAGCCATTCTGTAGAAATGACTTATTGATCTGAGAACAATTATCCGATTCCCCTTGGTGCCACCCTGACAGGCTAATTCTACCCAAAGCCGCCAGCTGGTCCACCCCTCCCCCATCCCAAGGTTGCTGCCCTCAGGCTACCCTCCCCCACCACCCCCAAGACCAGTGGAGATGGCTCTGCCTTTCAAGACCTCCCATCGCTAAGCCTGCATGAGGGACTGCCGAAAGCCAGAGGGCCACATGGGCATAGACACACATGTGCAGGTGACAGAGACCCTCCTTCATGCTGTATTTATGAAATACCCCCTCACACTCAGGCACAAATGTGCAAACAGGTGTTCAGGCCTGTGGGCACATGCATACACACACACACACGCACACACACACACACACACACCCTTGGCTGTGCATTCTGGGTAAGATTGAACATAGATGAAGTGTTTAGTGCCTTCTCTCTCCCCATTTGGACTATTTTTTCTCCTTGCAAGCACTTTGAAGCCCTTATTGTCTTTCAGACACCAGATGCGAGGATCAGCTCCTTTCCTCTCAGGAGTTAGACACTTCCTGTGCTAGCCCATATTACCCCAACCTCAGGAGTTAGTTGCATTGCTGGAGGCTCTGGTCAGTGATTTGGAATACTGGGTTTTTTTTGGCATGGTGGGGAAAATATTGGAAGGGATCTCCCTGAGGAGACACCTTTGGGGGCAGAGGGGGAATGTGTTCTCTGTCCATTCCTTCTTCTTCCAGGAAGAGAGAGATCCTTCCTGGGTTCTCCAAACCCTATCCCACTTCAGCTCTTCCAACCCAAGCCCACAGGGCCTGAGGGGTGAGAGGACACGTCACCCTGACCAGAAGCCCCCACAGAACCCACCGCTGCTGTCCTCCAGGCTGGGCTCGGGGAGGGGTGAGGCTGGACCGGAGATGTCCCTGTCCCCATCAGGCAGGGAGGGGCTGCTGTCCAGCTGTCCCACCGGTGGAGGCCAAGGTAGGTCTTTGATGACCTTAATGTCAACTGGAGCCAGTAGCAGCAGGGAGAAGGGAGACAGACAGGAACAGGAACAGGGACAGAGACAGAGACAGAGAGAGGCAGAAGTTGAGACACCAAAATCCAGAGCCAGGACACAGGACAGCCTAGAAAGGAGGATCAGAGTAGAGGCAGGGGTGGCTTCTGAAAGGGGAATAAGACCCTCGGCAGGCTGGGCAGAGCCACTGACCACAATGGGCTGGTGGCAATGGGTGGGAGGCTCAGGGGGAAAACTGCAGGATGCAGGGTCACCCTGTAGGTCCCCTTCATTTGACCTCTCAAAAGCCTCCAGGGACCAGAGGGACCAGGAAAGGAGGAAAAGAGGGACAAGGAGCTGCCCATGCCTCCCAGCACCACACCCAGGTTTCCTCAGCCTCCCAGCACCCCCAACCTTGTCTCCCTTCCTCCTTTGCCCACACCCTAAATCCCGAGCCCTGACAATCAGGAGAGTGATGCCACTGGTGGCTCCAGGACTGCTAACGAGGTTTCCTAATGACGAGCATAGATTTTCCCATTAACCAATCCAAACAGTATTGATTCTCCAAGGAGACTTCTGGAGATAAATGGTCCATCCTCAGTGGTGCATGCTTTACAGGGAACAAATTAGAAGCCTGTGGTTTCTCAGTCTGGTTGCCAGGGTGGGGAAGACAGCGTAAAGAGCTGCATCCAGCTCCAAGAAGAGCCTCTTGCCCAAGGGGGACTGTGGGGACATGGGAATGGGAATGAAGTCTAATGGCACTTAAACCCTTTATGTTCTCACTGAATCAAGGATCCAGGAGCTAAAGCTGTGTTTGTACTTCAGGCTCTTGTTCCCCCTCACTCAAACCGCTCACACACACCTCTCTATGTTGGACGCCTGGCCTGGGACTGCCAACGAGGTGCTCGCTACAGAAGAGACCTATCCTCAGTCAGTAAAGACAATTTCTCACAGCATTCTTCTCCACTGGTCCCTGCTTCTCAGAAATCCCTCTGGGAGCAGGCCCCCCTGGTCTGGCATGGCCTACCACTGGAAGACACAGCCCTCTAACTCAGGGCTGGTATCTCTAAAGGTTACACAGGCAGCTGTTTGCATTGTCTAGAGTGTTAGATGCCTTCCTTTGTTAGGTGCAAGTATTTAACATATGCCACAAGTTTTATCATTTTGTTTGGAATTCCTTTATTTTTAAATATACCCAATCCCCCAAAAGATGGAAGTGGTCCAAGCCTGTTGGCCTCCTAGAGGTGACGATGCAGGGAGACACCTTCATCCTTCTCTCGTGCCCATTCCCTGACCCTGCACATAGCACTGCATCCACTGCCAGCTCACAGCTCTCTGTGGTGCAGACTCAACTACACTCCCCGCCTGGGCCTTCCCTGGTCCCAGTGCTCTGCTCCTTCCATACCCCTGAGCCTAAAAAGCTGCTCAGAGGCCCCAGCAGACCTGCCATCTCTACCCAGGACTCACCAGCAAAGGCCTTGGAAATTCGTTCCTTCTTCCACTCCCAGGGTTGGTCATACTCCTCAGGGGGCCTCTCATCATCCTCAGGCAGGCGGGACTCCCGGGGCCAGGGGGCCCCCTCACCCTCTGGGGTGGCCCCCTCCTCCTCTGGCTCATAGGGTGTGTCATACAGAGGCAGGGGCTGAGCTGCAGTCTCCTTGGAGCCCCGGATCTCTGCCAGGGCAAGGCGGGAAGGGAGGTGAGAGCAGCCCTGGCTGCCTGGCTCCGCTCCTCCAGATGTGCTCCTCTACGAGTCAGGCCTCCTTCAGAGGAGATGCTGCTGGCTCTGGGGCACACATCCCAGGTTCCTCAAAACACCTGTGGGGTTCCAAAAGCAGGGACCCAACAGAGGCAGGAGCAGAGAGGCACCAGAGTGAAAGACAGGGGGAAGGTCCTGTAATGGTCAGCAAGGGCTGGGGAGCTGAGGCTTACACATTTAGGAAACCAAGGCAGGGTCCTCTCCTAGTCCATCTCCTCCTTGCTACCCAACTGCATGTATTACCTGTGTCCCAAGGGATGCCATTTTGCAATCTGAAAAGCCTTCTTTGTTGTTCAGACACTGCTGACCTCCCCGTCCTTGAAACCGTCCCCTTTGACAAGTCATTTTCACAGACTGTCCTCCCCTCTGATCATCCCATTTGGTCTCTTTCCCTGGATCCTCCCTTGGTCTCTGGTTCCCAAGGCCATGCTTATTCATTTCTTCAGGTCCTCCCTCCGTGCACTACTTGCCTAGTCTCACGGAACCCTTTGCATCTATATGCTTCCAACTGCCGTAAAGATGTTTCACTCTGATGTTTCAAACTCACCACTTTCTCGAAAAGCTCTTCTAGTCTGTTCTGTGATTTTCTTTTTAGGATTTCTGACCCCAGTGAAACTACGATAAAAGCCGTGGAGCTCCCCAGGAAAATGTGCAAATATTCTCATCAATTCCAGGGCACTCATGCACCTCCCAGGAGGCCACACCCCTCTGTTGTAAATACAGTAGCCACCCTCTCACTTTCTCCATTTCTGCTCACTGCACTGCTCTCCTTGGTCCCGGCCTTCCTTCATTCTCGGAGGCCCATCTGTTTATTGCAAATGCCTGATGAGTCTCCCTCTCTTCTCTCCACATCTGGATTACTGCTAGGGTGAACCTCCATTCTCCGGGCTCCTGTTTCATGAGATTCATGGAATAACACTCCTGACTACTCTGCCCCCTCACCCACCTCTCCTAAGGAGGGAGAAAAGCTTATCTGATCTGCCTTCTTATAGAGAGAGAACATTCTGGTTCTTTCTCTTCTTGCCCCTGTGCAGGGCCCTACAGCTGTGCTACACTGCCCAAGCCTGAGTGGGCAAGTTTAATTCTGTGGTGAAGTATTAAGCCCATTGTGGTGACATAGCTAAGTAATGTTCTCCAATCACCTTTATCAGTAATAATGCTGACACTGTAATCTCCATCTTTCTGTTTCCTTGATCTTATTTCTCAATTATTTCCAAGCTCCAGAGGGGAAGAAAGGGGTGTTAATTATTGGTTCCTTAAAGCCTCAGTAATTTCCACAATAGCCTGCTAACTCATCTTTCTAATGCCCAGTTCTTCTAGTCTGTTCTGTACACCAAAGCCTCTGTAATCCCCTTAAAATGCCATATTTGTCCTATTTCTTTCTTGCTCAAGAATCCATAATGGTTCCCCTCCCCTTTTGGAGCAAGTCCAAACACCTCATTCCAGCCTTCAAGGCCTTCCACTGCCCCTCCCGGCCTCTCTCATTTAGCTTCCCCTGTATGCCCGGCACTAAGATTAGCGGCCCCAAACAAATCCTCCTTTCATACCACCCTAGGACCTCGGCTTAGACCGACTCACCTGTGTTCTCCTCTCTGATCCCCCTGCCCGCCATGTGGTCTTTCCCTGGATCTTTTCTCAGTCTCCGTCCCCAGGGCAAGGTCTTACTCATTTCTTCCTGCCCTCACTCCTTAAACGACTTGCCAAATATCATGGAACCCTCTGATTCTGCATTTCTAGTCATGTGTTTCCAGATGCCATGAAGAGGTTTCACTTTGACATCACATTGTTTCAAACTCACCACCTTCCCTAAAGCTAGTGAGTCTCTTTTGGGGAGCAATGACCGCCCCCCCCCCCCCCCCGCCAGCCCACACTACTATCTTGCCCTTCCAGATGACCCCAAATGCTTCCATCTGTCTGACCTTCAGTTGTGCAGCCTTCTCTACCAACTCAGGTCTCAGGCACCACAAATCATGGCTCCTTCTCCAAAGTGATTGTCTTGAAAGCAGTGCTCACCTTTCCCCAGGACCTAGCAAAGGCATTCTCCGTATTTTCTAAAGACCAAGGAATCAGTTCTTAGACTCCAGAGCTTGTTTCGCAGATATTCAAGCCTCAGGGGACGATCCCCCACCCCCGCAACCCTCTCCCTGACTCTATTACTTACCGGCCATCATCTTTTGGGCCTCATAGGGCTCCATATAGCCATCATTTTCTGGGACCTTCTCTGGGGCTCCTGAAGCTCCTACTGGGCCGTCACCAGTCTCCTGGACATCAAATGGGTCTGCATAGTCTTCTAGGATTGCCAACTATGGGGAGAGAGCAGGCTTTAGACATATGACAGATAGCTCTGTGTCTCCCCTGGTACTCTGTCCACAGGAGCAAGAGTCCTGGACAGCCCACCTTAGACCCAAAGCCCCAGGTACCCAAGTGAAGAATCCGAGCTTAGGTGAGGACAAGCTCTGATACTTCCTTCACAGTTCTCTCCCACTAGATTGTTGAATAATGGTACTTTCTTTTCTGTTAATTTTGTGCCTCTGGGCCATCTCCTAGGCTAAATGGCCAGGACGAGGCTCTGGGCCCTAAGGCCTGCCTCAGTCAGGGTCCAGGCAGGGCAAGAGCTTGCACCAGGTGGTTCCACAGAGGCATTAATTCAGAGAACTGGTTATAGCCGTGTTGGAAAAGTTCAAACACTGAGCAGGGCACCGCGGGCAACTTGGAGATCAGCTTGGTCCATGCCTACCAGAGTGCTACCAGATGCTGAACAAAAATGTATGTGCTGACCATCAAGAACAGAAGACTGAGTCTCACTTTACGCACAGTTCTGTGGTTTATCTGCATAACACCTATCACATCATCCTGTGGGTATTATCCTCATTTTAAGGAAATAGCAAAGCAGGTAGAGAACAGCATGCCCAAGACCATGCTGCATAAATGGAGGAACCAGGATTGGAACCTGTGCCCTTTGAACCTGTGCAGACAAAATCAGTCTGCCAACCTGCCACCAGTGGGCATCTTGGCTGTCCCAGGAGAAAGACAACCTTAGGACAGACACAAGGAAAGCCAGGATTTGGACTCCGCTGAAGTCCTCCGGGCTCCTGGAGGACAGAAACAGGAAAGGCCTGGCCCTGGCCCTCCACATCCCACTTTTTCCCACACAGTGGCTCACAGCCTCCCCTCTGTGCCTGCTCCCAGTCAAGGCAGAGGGAACCACAAGCTGCAAACCCTGCAGAGGAGTTCAAGGTGCTTAGGGCGGGGTGCAGCTGAGGACAATAGAGCCTTTCTCCAAGCTGGGCACAGGCTCCTGGGGGGCAGGGAGGGGAGGACTGGCTGAGGTAGAGACAGAGCCCAGCCCACCTGGGGCTGCCAGCCCCTCAGGGGAGCACTGCAAGTGGGTTGACAGGCATTGACAAAAGGTGGCTCTGGGGCCAGCAGCACGGGGAGGGGCCATTCCTGCCTCTCCTCCATTCTTGGTCTAGGCTTTGGTTCTCGGCCAAGATCCCACAGATCAGGACTGTAGGAGCCAGTTGGGCTGGGAGGCTGTAGGGGTCACCTCCCTGCTGTGGGTTTGAAGATTGGGGAGCCCTAGCAGAGATGGAAAGGGGATCCATGAACATGCCATCTTCATGTTCTTAGACTGCTGCATGCCCCTCCAGGGTTTCTGAAGCACGCCCCAGAGGCTCCTACCATCTCATCCGTCAGTTCTTCAGCTCCCTACTTATTCCACTTTGTTCTAGTCAAGCCACCCAGCTCCTTTCCTCCCTCAGATCTCTGCCTGCTTCTGAGAAGACTGGCACCACCATATAATCCACTAGCCTGGAGCTCTTCAGCATTTTTGTCTCTCCAGCTCCAATAAGTACCTGGCTCCCAGTAGGAATTAGAAAGATGTTTCTATTGGATCACTGCCTATCTCCCTTGGAGCCCACCACCCCTCATCCTCCTTCCTTGGAGTTAAGAACAGAAATCCACTCACCCCCTCCCTCTCCAGGCTGCTTCCTCCCAGGCCAGCTGGCAAGGCCCCCAACTGGCCCCACCCACTTGACCAAGGGGGCTCTGGAGCCAGCCCGCTGGGTATCCAGCCCAGCTGGCACCCAGCCTCACACTCACACATGGCAGCTACTCAACAGTGACTGAATCAACGGACAGGCTATCCTTAAACCTTGCAATGGCTCTCCGGTGGCTACAAGAAAAAGTCCATAGTTAAAGAGATTTAAAGATTCTACTTTCCTTTTTGGTTTCCCTTCACCCATCTCAAATCACTTTGTTACCTGAAAACTCTGCTTTCTTTCCCACCTCAAAAGTTTTCCCTCTGCCTGGATCAGATTCTTTCTTTCCTTAGAAAAAAAGCCTTTCCATTCTTTCCCTGGGTCTGGTTAGATGCCTCTGAGATGAGTTATGACATGTACAGTAAATACGTGTTTTATTATCTGTTTTCCTGCAGACTGTGAGCTTCCTGAGGGCAGGAACCATGTTTACTTCTAAATTCCCAGGGCCTAAAAGTGCTCAGTAAATCAGTTCACATAAAACAGGAAGATGGATGAAGGAGTACATTTTCTGGTTCATTCGGAAGAGGGAGGAAGTGTAAATTTGGGTGAGGTAGGGGGTCAGACAAGGGGATTGAGACTCTGGAAGCTGCTCAGTGAACTGAAGCAACCCTCCCCAACTCCACAGAGACCCCCAGCCCTTCCCTCACTACGCCTGGTCAGAGCCCCATGCAGCACCCTTCCCACTGGAGTCCTGGGCCAGTGCCCAGAGCTATGACTCCTCCCAGTCCAGTGTGGGCTTCCCTAGCGCCAGCCCTTGGTGCCTGTGGGCGCCCAGGTGGCAGCTCTACGGGCAGCTCAATGGCTCCTCTGTTCCACTCCTGGCTCCACACCCTGTTCCAGGAAGCCCAGCCTGCCCACCCTGGACTGGGGTGCCCAGAGGAGCCGCCCAGGGAGCTGGGGGTCGGAAACAGCAGCGGAGACACCTGCTGGGAAGCCAGGCAGGACGGGCACCTGCCCTGGACACAAAGGATCCCTGTCATAGGCCCGGCCTGCTTTCCCAGAGGCTTCTGGGTCTCACAAGAAGGCACAACTGCTCAGTGGGGGAAGCTGCTCCTGACACCTCTGCCCTATCACAATTCATTTCGTGTATGGACTCTTCACTGGACTCTAATGTGCTCACCGTTGTACAGTGTGCCCATCAGAGCCTGGCACACAGTGGGTGCTCAGTGCACATTTCCTGGAGGCTCAACAGGCCTCCTTCTCTTCCCAGACCCACAGACTCTCAGATCACCATTCATCTGAACTCTGACCAACCAGTAGCAGCTGTAGGGGCAGGACTGACATTGGAATGGGGACCAAGGCCTCTGGCTCAAGGGCAGATGAGAGAAACTAGCAGGGAAGGCACTAAGACCAGGGCTGATATTGAGGCAACCCTCTGGTGGAGTTACAACTCTGTTAAAATGCTGAACTATTTCTGAACTAGTATGTAAGTAGCTGCTGCTCAGAGGACCCCCTTGTCCCCATACCTCTTGCCAACCAGAACCCCCTCCCTTCTATCATCGAGCAGGGTATACCTCCAGGAGCTGGCTCCTGCGCCTGTTCCAACCAGGCAGTGCCCCTCCTGAAGCAGCTGTCAGGCTTTGACTCTCCTTCCTGCCCAAGCCTCTCCTGAGGTAGCGGCAGGCCCACCATCTGGTTCGACCTTCCACTCTGCAGCTGGGCCCTGCTGGGAGTCCCTGACCTCCGCCCCCCATGGGGCTTGTGCATCCAGGGGGAGCAAGGGGAGAGACATCATAGGATTTGGCTCTGCATGGTCCCCAGAGTCTACTACTACCCCCCTTCTCCATTTCTTTAGTTTACGTTTAATGTCTGGACACCTCTATTTTTTTAATTTGTAAAATGGGGATAGTATAATACCTACCTCAGAGGATTGGGAAGAGGACAATGAATGTAAAAGTCCTTGGCCCAGAAGGCTACTCCAGAGTCAGTGATCAACAAATGCTAGCCCTGATGATGACCTCTTATATTCAGGCAATATTCAGGCATTAAAGCCCCAGAGGTTAGGAACTTGTTTATGGTGTGCAGCTCGTAGCAGCAGAAATAAGATTGGGACCCAGGTCTGCTGCCTCTCAGCGCCTTGCCACAAATTTTCCAGAAAATTGGGAAATGTAGCAACAAATACACGTTAGCATGTTAAAGTCTCTGAGAAGTTCTGTAGCAAACAGAGCAGTCTAATTTTGTTTAACTGAGCATTTGTCTGAAGTATTTAATCATGAAATCCTTTTCAACTGAAAGTTTGTCAGTTTGGGGAATGGTATACTACTTACCTCCCCTGAGATCAAACTTTTTCACCCTCTGTTCCCACTTTTTCTTTCTTTCTTTCTTTCTTTCTTTCTTTCTTTCTTTCTTTCTTTCTTTCTTTCTTTCTTTTTTGTTTGTTTCCCACTTATTGGAATGCCTGTCCCAATTTTATCTGCCAGGGAAATTCCTTCACATGAAACAAATTTGTTATTATCCTTTCTAATTACAAAGCAATGTCATGCTTGTAAAACATTCCAACATCACAGACATGCAATCAACACCACCAACCTTTTTAAGACCGTTATAAGGTGTGTCTGTGGCTACATCAAGATTGGGTGGCAACAGAAACAAAGAAGGAGCTCCTACCCTTTGCGACAGCATGGATGGAACTAGAAAGCATCATGCTAAGCGAAATAAGCCAGGCGGTGAAAGACAAATACCATATGATCTCACCTTTAACAGGAACCTAATCAACAAAACAAACAAACAAGCATAATATAACCAAAGACACTGAAATTGAGAACAGGCTGACAGTCACCAGAGGGGAGAGGGGAGGGATTCTCAGGGGAAAAGGGGAAGGGTGTAGAGCAACAAGTATAAAGGACACATGAACAAAAACAACCGGGGGTGGAAATGGGAGGGAGGTGGGGAGGGCTGGGGCGGTGGGCTGGGATGGGAGTAAAAGACAGAAAACTGTACAAGAACAACAATTAAAATAAAAATTAAAAAAAAAAAAAAGATTGGGTGGCAAGTGCTGGCCTCTATCATTCAGAAACTGGTGAACTCAGCCCAGAACACACTCCTCACTCCTTCTCCGAGTCTCCTTCCCCTTGTTCATTAGCAAATGCTAGTGAATACCTCTGCTCTGCAGGGCTCCTCTCCCAAAGAGCAAGGGTCCCCTAGCATGGCGCTGGCAGGCAGTCTGGAGGCAGGCTGCCTGGCTGTCAACCTAGGCTCTCCTACTCACTAGCTGTGAAATCAACATTCCTGTGCTTTTGTCTCCCTGTATATGACCTGGGGGTAATAACTGAATTTTCCTCATAGGGCTGTTGTAAGGATCAATTGGCCTAACACATGTCAGCCTCTTCAAAACAGTACCAGACACACGGTAAGTGCTCCGCCATCATATTATTAAACATGAAAAGACCAAATTCCTGGGTCCTACAGGAGCTCACAGTGACAGACACAGAACAAGTTCCAAAGACTGAAGCATCTTGAGGTGTCGTGAAGCCCCACATCTGGGACCCAGGCTCTGGAGACACCATAGGCTCCCTGCACGTAGGGGTTGGGTCTTGCCTCTGCTGTCACATTGGTTCTGTGATAAGGGCAACTGGAGTGGGCAGCACGTACCCCCTCCAAGCCCAGGCCACAACTGGCTGCTCCCATTCCCATTCATGGTCCATAGGGTCCCAGCTATTCCCGACTCCCAATGGACAGAATGCCAGGGCTGAAGTGTCACCGAGTCACTGGCCAAGCCAACAAGCCAAAGATGTCTTCCAGAGGGACTGAGTGCTGCAGTGTGAGGAGGTGGCACTGGGTGGAGTGGACAGGCCTGCCATACAATCCCACAGACCTTAGGCCTCGGCCCTCCCCAAAGCACCAACAGCACCACAGATGGCCAGCTCAGGCCGCAAAGGGTTAAGAGGTCTAACCAGTCCACAAAAGTCCCAGCTCTGGACCCTTCTCTTCTCCCTCTACTTCCACTGGAGGTTATGTGCTCGATAAACAGATCTGCAGACTCTGTGGAAATCATAACAAGGAAAATTAACGCAAACGAGCAAACTCAGAAAAGTCAAGGACCAGATCTTCTGAGTGGTGAGTCCCTTTCAGCGCCTAAGTGTCACTTCATGTGTCACTGAATGATACATAAACACTCAGTGAACACTGGGTAAGGAAGGCCCCTACCCCTCCTTCTAACCCCAGGGCAAGCATGTCTTGTTTGATTTCAGACACCCTAATATCTCCTTCGGTTTACTGTATATACTCTTCCTACCTGTCTGTTCACTCATTCTGAATTCGGGGCTGCAGGATCTAAGCCCATGTGGATACCATCTATGAGGTACATCTTTTTTTTTTTTTTTTTTTAAGTTCTTAATATTTTGAGCCCTGTGAACCCCTGTGAGAATCTGAGAGCTGTGAGCCTTTTCCCAGAAAAAAATGCTCATGTACCCAAATATCTGCATAATTTGTGGAGGTTCATGAGCCCCAGAAACACCTCCATGAGCTAAGAACAAGAGCCCTAGTTTCGCATCATACAGGGTGCCTGGCTTATTGTTCCCATCTCTCTCTCTCTCTCTCTCTCTCTCTCTCTCTCTCTCTCTCTCTCTCACACACACACTCACACACACACATCTTGGCATGATGGAGGCAAAGGACACTGCGCAGATGGCCACAAACAGCTCAAAGCTTCATCCAATCAGGGGCCCTTTCCCATCCCCATCCCCCTTTCCTACACCAGGTTTTTCCTATTGAAAAGGTCTGAGAAAAGGGAGCAAAGCAAGGGAAGGCCTAGGTCTCTAACCCTCTGTCAGAGCACGGCCTGGAGGCCAGAAAGGGCTCAACACCCTGAAGGAGCCTTTCCTGTGACCAGATGGCAAGTCCCTGCCTTCCCATCCTGTGAGGGCGGGGCTCCTGCTGCTCCCACACCTGCCTTGCCAGGCCTGCCCAGATGGCCACCCTTGCACCCCTGCCAACTGCAGCAGTGGGCCTCAGGGTGGGCCAACAGCCAGAGTGCTGCATGGGGAGAAGGCTAATGGTCCTGAGTCCCCTGGGCCTCTCAGGGTCCTGTCTAAGTCCCCAATATCTCCTACCCCACAGTCACTAAGCTCATTTCCCCTCAGTCTCTCTGGCTCATCACAGAAGCATTTCCATCCATTTCATCAAACCTTACAACCCAGCCCCTTTCAGAGGGTCCTGTCCCCCACCCCCCAGCACCAGTCACTGGGTTGCAGGAGAAGGAGAGAAATTGACTAGCCCAAGGCACATCCTGGTCCTCAATCCACACCTCACCTCAGGAAGTGACCCAAAAGCCAAGAGGACCTGCAGGGCTTAGAGTAGGGAGAGAGCAACCACACAGAACAGAAAAACCAGCTCGGCACTGCCTCAAAGGCCGGAGCCAGGCCAGCTCGCTGTCCAGGGGCAGCACCCCTGTGTGAGCTCTGCAGGCATATGCTGACAGTTGGATTTAGGGTAAGTGGCTCAGGTAGCTTGTCTGCACTCTTCCTAAGGGAAGCCTCTGGGGTCCCCCAAACTCTGCTGTGAAAGGGTGGAGCTGCTCTCTCTGAATGGTGGGAGGCCCCATGTCAGGGCCTGTGAAAACAGCATCTCTGTCCCTGAGCCATCCTGGATGGCATCCTGGGTCCCTCTCATCATACCCAGTGAAGAAACCACAGATTGTGTGGCTCCCAGGAGATACTGCTGGATCTTGTTCCTGTCCCTGCAGCTGACAAAGGAGTCAGATACCTCATGGCCCCCAAGGTCTGAACGGCCCACGGATCACAGAGCTGATCCAGGGTGAGGTATGGACACCTCAGTGAGAGGAGGCTGTAGGTCTATGCATGGTTGTGTGGGCACAGCCCCTTCACTGTGGGATTTTTGTGGGGAAATATATAAGGGGACTCTCTGACCCTTGGGTCACCCTGGCAATGGACAGTCACCATTCAGGATAAAGTTATGCACCCTCTTTATGCCAAGCATTGTGTCAATCACTTGGAAGACACAGACACGAGGAAAACATGGTCCTTGTCCGGAGGAGCCCCCAGCTTAGTGAGTAGTCTAAGAGGAAGAGGGCCAGGAGCAGCTCAGGCCCACACACCAACAGGCTGTGGGCAGGGAGGAGGAGATTAACTGGTCAATAGTAAGAACAAGGTCTAGTGCTCCCTCTGTTTTACTGCCACCACTGACATCACATCACCCAAGAGTAGGGGACAATTAGGAAAAAAGAGGACTAAGGACATGTGAAGAAAGCAAAGCCTCCTTCTGGGACTAAGGGTCCTAACCCAGGATGGGCAGCCTTGCCCCATGGCAGGAACGAGGGGGAAAATAATTCACATTCCTAAGGCTCCTGCTCTGACCCTGACATAACTCTCTCATTCAGGAAATCAGGCAGGATGGTACTCTCTTGGCTGAAAGCCTCAACCCTGGAGCCAGTGGATTTGGACAGCAACTTTGCTTTCCAATCCAATAAAGTTGAGGAAACGGGAATAAACCCCAGAACTGAGCTCCCAGGGGTGAGTAAAGAGGGACAACAGAGCCAGAGCAGCCTGGAGCATCATAGGACTTAAGGCTAGAGGGTCCTGGGGATGGCTTTCAGCTGTCAAGGAGGGATAGGCCAAACTGAGGTTGAGCAGGGAGTGGCTTCTCCACCAGGGCTCTCTAAGGCACAGCGGGTGTTCTCAGGACAGTGAATGCTGGGTTCTCCTCTCTATCCCAAGCCTGCAGATCCATGAAAGGCTCTAGCCACCCTCAGAATAAACCAAGGGAGAGGGGGGCCAAGAGGAGAAGAGGAGTGGTTTCAGCTGCTTGGCCCCTTCTGGGCAACAAGTTCTAAGCACTGACTGTCCCCGCTCCTAAGGGGGCAAGGGAAGAAGTGCAGTAGTGGGTCTGCCTGAACCTCAGTGGTCAGCATCCTTAGCACAGAGCTGCATACTCCTTGTTCTGGCTTCCTGAGAACAACCGTCCACCCGGCTCCAGTCGGACTGGGTGAGGCAAAGGCCAGCTCTTGCCGTGTCCACAGGGAGAAACCCCAGCCTTCACCTCCTTCCTGTGGCTTCAGCACCTGAAAGGATGCTTGGGCTCCCAGAGGAGGAGTGGAGCTTTGTGCTGTTCTGCCCTGGGGGGAGGGGTCAGAGATCAAAGGGCAGTGAGCTGCTGCTCCCAGGGGGCAGAAAGGCCATAAAAAGCGGGGTGGGGTGGAGGACTCAAATCCCGTTAGAAAGAGGCTGACTGATTAGGCTCCAGGGGGCCGCGATGCAGAGTCCAGGAGGGCAGAGTCCCGGAGGGGGAGGGTCACCAAGTCCTGGGACGATAATAGGGGATACAAGCAGAGTTTGGGGCACACGTCCCAGATTAGTAGGTCGAGAATCTGAACAAAGGTGGATGAAGACTCCAAGTCCCGGGGTCAGGGACTAAGATCGTGTCCGTCAGAAACTGTGACACCGAGGGGCCCAGCCCAGGTCAGGCCACCTTTGTCCCACTCAAAAGCCCTAGACCACCAACCACCTCTCCCCTTGGTCACCCCCTCCCGTCAAGGCACTTACCCTGTCGCCGCTGGCTGGGGTTCCAGAGATCCGTTCCTCGGGCGGGGGCGCTGGGGGACCCGGGGTCTCGACCCGAATAAGGCGGTGCGGGGGCGAGCCGTGGCGCGGGGGCGGCGTGGGGCCGGGAACCGCCGGGGTGGCCAGGGCAGCGGAGCCAGACGGACCCCCGGAGTAGGGGTCTTCGAAGTCACGCTCCCTTTGCAGCCGGTAGGCAGCCAGGATGTCCGGGGGTGGTGCGGGGGGTGCGGCGGGAGAGGGTATAGGGGGGCGATAGTCCGGCTCCGGGGGAGCCGGTTTGCCCCCACCTCCGCCGCCGCCCCCGCCACGGAAGCCCAGGTGCTCCCGGAGCCACTTGGCTACTCCGCCACTGCCGCCCCCCCCTGGGCCGGCTCCGGTACCCCCAGCGCCCCGGCGCGACCCACCCGGGCCGCTCCCCGCGCTCCCCTGAGCCCGCGGCCCCGGGCCGGAGCCCGCCGGAGGGGCTCCGCTCAGTAGCATGGGGCCAGCCAGACTGAGCTAAGGGGAGCGTTGTGGTCGCGCGGGGGGCGGGGGCGGGGGCGGAGCTCCGCTGGGCGACGGGAGGGGGCGGGGCTCCTCTGTAACAAGGGAGGGGCGGGGTTCCGCTCCCTCACAGGGCTGACCTCCGCTGGCCCCAGCGGAGCAGCGGGGCGCGGATTTCCAGAGGTGTGGACTCAAGAGAAGCAAAGCGCGCGACCCTAGGACAGGGGATGCGATTCCCGGGCTAAGGATGAATCTGTGAATCCTCCACGTGTCTCCACGCGTGCCCCTGTGGGGGCGCACCTGTCCGCATCAGTTCTCCCTCCCCAGCTTCCAGCTGGTGCGCGACGCCAAGAGGGGAGCCCTCCGGCGCCTTCCACCACTCCCATACCCTCTCCCAAGGCCCACTAACTGAGAAATAATATCCTAGGAGGAAAAGCTAGGAAGGGCGAGAAAAGGAGCTGTTCCTAAGATGTGTCTGTAACTACCCCCTCCCTCGTGGGAGACCTACCTCCTCCCATCCAACTGTTCGCACCGCACAAACTCGAGCCCACGTTGCTTCCCGAACCAGACAGACACACATTCCATCCCAATCAACTTCCTAGAGGCGCGCCCTTCCCACGCGCAAACAGCCCCCGCATAAACGCCTTTTATTCACAGGAGCACCCGCTTCGAGCAGGCCCACAGGGCCCTGATCGCAGTGCGTGCGCACGCAGAAATCACTTTAATTCACGTCCCAGGTTTCATTGTCAATCAAGTTAGTGACAGAATAGAAACAGACAAGTCAATAAATCAAGTCTAGAAACAGTTTCATTGTTGTCTATCACAAATCTCTTATCCTGAGGTTCGGATGCTGAAAGGATAGTAGGCATTTTTGTCTTAGAAGTAAAGCCAATTTCTCCCTAGAACTGTTGTAGCCCTGAAGCAGAAGCCAACATTTGCTTTTGGCTCTGCTAGGAAGGTAGCAGCTTCACCTCATCATCGCCCCCTGGGCACTACCTCCGTGTCTCTCTCACTCAGGCTCACATCTACCTTGTGAGGGAGCAAAGAACGAAGGGGGCTCACAGCTGGGGGAGTAGAGAGTGAAGGGATGGCAAAAATGAGAACCCCCCAGGATTACCAGGGCCCCGGGTCTCAAAATATTTGAGTTTCTGCTTAACGCATATTCTAGTTGGTGTTATAGGACAGTGCTTCTCAAACTTGAACATGCATGTGAATCTCCCAGGTAACTTGTTCCACTGCAGTTTCTGGTTCCACCTAGCTGGGTAGGGTCCCAGGCTCTAGTTCTAATAGGCTCCCAGCTGATACAGATGCTGCTGGTTCCCCCATCACACTTTGATTAGCAGGGCTGTAGGACATACTGAAATAGCTAATATTCCACCTGGCTTCAAGAGGGAAAATAGCATGTGCACATTGTAAAAATAGACCTAAGCTGGGTAGGATTTGGACAGGTGAAGCAAAGGAGTGAAAGAAAGGGCACTCCAAGCTAGGTCAGCATGAACTGAGTAAAGGCATTGAGATGGGAACCAGAATGCCATAAAGAAGGGGAGGACCCATAGCAGGGAAGAGTAGGAAATAAAATTAGGGGAGGAGAGGATATCATAAAGGTAGAGTTTAAATGATAATTAAAATGCTGTAATACCTTGTGTGCACCATGTACTTAATCTTGTTTTAAATTATCTGTTAATGCAGTTAGTTTCTTCTCCCATCCAAGTGGACTCCTGGGAGCAGGCATTATTGAGAGCCTCATGGGGCCAGGTAGCTTGCTAGGATCCAAAGATATGGAGGTGAGGCTGTCACAGCAAGGGTCCTCTGAGGCTTGGGTGGAGTTGGCCAGATCCAAAGTCTTGCATGTTAAGCATCACTGGGAAATAATATACTGGGAGGAAAAGCTAGGGAAGACAAGAAAAGGAGCTTCCGTAGGGAGCAAGGTGTTCCCATCAATTAGTGCAGAGCATGTCATGTGGCAAGAGCTTAACAAATGTTGAAATGAATGAAGATTATTTATCTTGTTTTTATTTTATAGAGCTATACTTGTGGTATACACAATTTTGTTTTTATTTTTTAATTTAATATTGCATAATTTCCCCATTTTGTCATGTTTTATTTTCTTCCAACTCCTTTTTCAAAAAATTTCAAACCTACAAAAAAGCTCAAAGAAAGCACAGTGGAAATCTGTATACCCTTCACCTAGATTCACTAGTTTTTAACATTTTGCCATACTGGCTCTATACCTTTTTCTTTTTTTCTTAAGCATTTGATAGCAAGTTGAAAATATCATGACACTTCACTTCTAAACACTTCAGCAGCCATTTCCTAAGAATAAGAAATTCTTCTACAGGGTCATAAAACCATTATCACAATACAGTCTATCTACAGTCTATGCTGAAATTTGTCTATGCCCCCCCAAAATGTCATATATATTTTTAATTCAGGATTTAATCAAGATTACCCCATTGCATTTGTTTCAGTTTCTTTAGTCTCTTTTAATCTTAAACAGTTCCCCATTGAATTGTTGCTAGTTTGTTGTTCATGGCGTTGATAGTTTTGAAGTGTCGGAGGCAGTCGTCATGTAGAATGTCCCACATTCTGGATTTTCCCATAGCTTCCTCATGATTAGATTCAGGGTAAACATTTTTCAAAAGACTTTCTAGCTGGGGGTGGAGGATTATAAGGGGACTAAATGTTAATGGAAAAAAATACAATAAACATTAAATTTAAAAATTCAAAAAATTAAGAGACTTTCCAGTTTTGAAAAGACCGCTACATAGGGGACGTTGCAGGCCTCCCAACGTGTGTCTCACTGGGAGGCCGATAGTGCACATTTGTGTTGTTATTAGTGATGCTAATCTTGATGTCTTGGTTAAGTTGGATTTCATCAAATCTCTCAACTTTGCAACTTAAAGTAAGCTCTGGTTGTGATTTCCTAAGACCTTTTCACTATTTGCTTCCAAAAGTGTTTTACCCAGTGGTTTTAACTTTCATGATGATCTATGCTTGCATTTGTTATTCTACAGGGGATTGCAAAATGCTGACTGTCTAATTCTGTCATTTCTTCTGCATTTATTATCTGGAGTTCTTCTATTGAGAGTTCCTCCTTCTCCTCTTCGTCTTCTTCCTCCTTCTTTCTTTCTCTCTCTCTCTCCCCATGGTCTCAAAAATTCTTTTTTTTTAAAAAATCAATATGATATAAGCCATTACCATCAATATTGTTTTTGATGCTCAAATTGCCCCAAATTTGTCCAATAGGAGCCCTTTCAGAAGGCTTCTGTGTCTTTTTGACTTGGTCCCATCAATCTTTAAGCACTTACTTGCTTTCTTACACAAAATATTTCACACTCAACTTGTACTTCCCCTGCTGCACACCTGTAAACAGTCATTTTGTTAAGGAAATCTTTCTCTTTTTAGTTGGAAATAATATGAAAAGTTGATTTAATACTTTTAAAGTGGCTATTTAATATACCACCAAATGGTCATCAGCACTTTTATTTGTTGAGTGTTTAGGCTATTTCCACTCTCTTTTCTAAGTTATTCTGTAATAAACATCTTTATGCAGATAACGTTTCCAAATTTAGGATTATTTTCTTTGGCAAGATTCCCAAAAGTGGAATTATTGGGGCAAAGAGTATATATATCTTTTCTGACCCTTGATACATATTGTCCAGTTGTTCTCATGGAAAGTTTTTAAAGTCATCAATGACTTCTAAGTATCAAAGCTAATAATTTTGATTCATTCCTCTTTTTCTTTTGCAGCACCTGAGTTTGCTGACCTCCTTTGTGCTTAAAATCTTCTCCCAAACGTTCCTTAAAATGACAGTGTTCTGGTTCTCCTCATTTCTCTCAGGCCACGTCCTGTCTTCCTCCATTAACCTCCTACATTTGTGTATGATCCAAGGCCTAGTCCTTACCTCTCACTTTTCTTACTGGGTATTGACTGAATGGGGTGTCCTCACTTTTGTTTGTGCCTAACTTTGGATGCTCAGTACTGTCTTGAGCTCTGATCCCTTCTGGGTTTTGCCTTCCTCTAAGTCTGGTCTTTGCCTTGCCTTGGGCACATTTTGGTCCACAACCTTGAGAGGATTAATATACCCTAGTACACTCATATGCAGTCTGTTCTTTGAGATTCTGGATGTAGATGGAGCTTCATTTGGGCCAAGTTTTCTATTTGTCCGATATAAAAATAACATGGTTCTGTGTTGAAAGAATACAACTGAAGATGCAGTCAAAAAGCAAACTGAGCAACTTCATTCATTTATGGACTCCATAAGAAACCTCTGTTCAAATATTTATGGAGAAGATGTATGCTTGGAACACAAACATAGTAGAATTTGGTTCTGCCTTCAGTGAACTTGAATTTTCTAACTTCAGTGGTTTGTGACTTATGTTGGATCCTGACAATAAGATTGGTGAGAGATGGAAGTAGAGAATCTCCAAATTTAACGAGTTCCTCTTTCCAGTTCTAAACCCAGGATGCTTTCCTGCACTTCCAACCTGAAATCAAAATAGAGCTGCTTCCCAACAGAGGGTAGGCTCCCATCCAAAGGTTTTTATGGGCACAGTAATGAATCACTTTCCGCACTCTTACCAATGCAAACATCTCCTACCCTCTCCAGCCAGGAGCCAGGGCTTGGGGAGTAAAAGGACAAGATCAGGGTGGGTGGTGATTCCTTCCAGGTATGTGTACTATTTTTCCGTGTAAAGGGAGACTGCCTACCAGAGCAAATCTGTCGCATCAAGTTCTGACTTCTGGAAGAGAAGGGAAGAGGTCATTTGTATTTTGCAAGAAGCAAGGGGGAATATATTCGCATACATACATACGTATTTAAGTGTTTATACAAAGACTGTCATGGAAAGATATACCTGAAATTGGCAATAATTGGTGAATATGGTGAAGAATGAGGAGGATTACTTTTCACTGGACTTGTGCACATGCACTCTCTCTTTAAAAATGAACAATTCCGTTTTTAAAAAATGCATGAAAAGGAAAAATATAGCAAGGTCACGGAGTGAGAGGGGCGCTATTTTGTTGAGGAGAATGATTTAGACGCCAATTTTCGAACCGTTTGATATGGAGCTGAAGCGTTAAATGTGAATTACTGAAGGTAGTGATCTTAGAGGTCTCTCAGCATTCAAGGTAGAGAGATACAGTGGCTTATTTCAAGAAGAGTTATGGTATTTATAAAACATTATCAACTGGGGAGAAGAAAAGGAAAATGCAAACATCAACTGGGAAAAAGGGTTGAGAAGTAAAATGCAAGCTCCTTGCCGTGTCATTGTTCCCACAATGCCGTGACTCGGATTCGAACCGAGGTTGCTGCGGCCACAACGCAGAGTACTAACCACTATACGATCACGGCGAGCTACCGGAGCCCTGGGACTAAGCCCTTTTTAGTATCCTTTTCAGTAGTCATACGCTTTCCCAGTTTTCACGTCACTGAACGGCCCACCTATGGGGCGGGGTTCCAGGCTCAGGCCAAGTCTGAGAATGCGCAGGCGCATTGCACTCTCGCCAGTTGCTAACCTTCTTTACTGCTTTGATCCTTTAGCCTCCGATTCAGTGATAATGCAGTGGGGAAGGGTGGGTTCCAAGTGAGTGAAGCGGGAATTTAGAGATGACTATTTGGGCACCAGGTACGGGACTGGCCGGAAATCAGAGTGTTCATAAGCTTTAACTCCCATTCCTTGAAGGACACCCATCTTCTGTGCTCGCGAGATCCTTCAAGGGACTCCGAGCCTGCAGGGGCCCTCCTCAGGGGTTCTCTTCCTCGTAGATCCACCCCCAGAACTAACACAACGCCGCCTCTGCGGAGGAGGTGGACACCCCCACAACCCGGTTGGCTACGTAGAAGGGACTCAAAGCATCACACCCTGCGGTTCTCCTCCCTCCAACACCCACTTCCTTGCAGCTTCTCCTTTCCCGAAGGCCCTGATTGCCCCCCTCCGCAGTGCTCCCGCCGCACTCTGTGCCCACCTCTGTTGTGCCCCTGGGCGGTAGCAGGGCCTAGGCTGGGTTTTTCTTGTCTATCAGTGCTCCCACCCCCACGGCGCCTAGAACCAGGCCGAGTCCAGAGTAGGCGGTGGCTTTTTGCTAAACTGAGAACGCACCACTGGTTCTGAAAAGTGAAGCCACGAACCAGTCTCATTCATCTCTTCAGTGTCATTTGCTGTAATCAACCATCCCCCTACACACACACACACACACACACACACACACGCGCGGGCGCGCGCCCTACGGAATCGCTAGAAAGATCTTGCTAAACACGAATTGAAACGTTTGACCGCTCCACCATTCACTCCCATACTCCAGACTGCAAGAAATTTGTCTGCCTTTTCCAGTTCATCTCTTGCTCTCCATCAGAGTCGTTTTCCATTTCCCTAATTACTTGTATTCATTCACTCAACAGGTCCTTGAGAAGCGCCTTGTCAGGCGAGGGCCTTTGGGCATCTTGGGATGGAGAAGAGAGAAAATTCACAAAGAGGAATTACGATATATCTTTAAGCCTTTACACAAGAAATTATCCTGGCTGATGATAGATTTTCTTTGTGCCTTCAAGAGCTGTTTCACAGGTCACCTGCTCTGCGAAGCCTTCTCTATTATTGGGAATCCGTTTCCAGCGCTGCCATGGAAATTCTTACAGACCTGTGACAAAATAGCCTTGTGAGTGCTTTGTGCTTGCCTACAAGAACAATAACACGCCTAGAGCCGGAGTAACTGGAAGCTTATAAATGTCGTAAGCCCAATTTGGGCAGAGCTGGAGAAAACGTTTTGCACTGTCACAAGGGAATTGGAATCCATTTTCTGAAAGTGATAAAAAAAACCCTCGCGAAAAACGGAGGAGAACTTCAAAAACCGAGCCCCTTGCCGTGCTATTGCTTTTACAATGCCGTGACTCGGATTCGAACCGAGGTTGCTGCGGCCACAACGCAGAGTACTAACCACTATACGATCACGGCGAGCTACCGGGGACTCGGAAGTAGAATCCTTCTTCTTAGATCTTGTGTGTTAAATACCCCGCCCCCCCGCGACGTGTCACTGATTTGTCACGGTTTGTTCCCGCCTAGTCCCAGACTCGCCGTTTTCTGAGCAGAAGCTGGAGCGTTTGTCTCCTTGCTTTCCTGTTTCAGTCCCGACTTGCTCGCGGACGGGATTCCTCCGCTTCACTTCCAAGGAGGCTGCGCTGGGTCTTCCCTTTTCCGGCGGCATAAAGGAAGTTGTGCGGGGGAGTCGGAACTGATTTTCCTTCTTGTAGAATTTAAGAGACAGCCCCATTCCGAACCATAATCTGTTCAGATGGCGTGAGCGCTGGGGCAAGGTGGATGTGAGAGGGATCTAGGGCCATCGTTTGGTCGACTCTGGGGTCTCACATCCCTATAGGCTACGTCGGCCTGGTCTCACTGGAGTCCTTTAAGTTTGCAAAGCACTTCCATGTCTTTTCTTTTATGGTCCCTCGGGGCGACCTGCGGAGACTTTGGCTGGCTTGGGAGTTCACGGTGCCCGTACTCTGCTTCAGGGTCAGTACGAAGGCCAGTGGAACCTGATCGGCACTGTCAACTTGGGAAGAATGGTGACCCTATACAAGAGGACAGTATCTGGCCAGGAGTGACTCGCGGTGTCCCGGTAGCTTGCCGTGATCGTATAGTGGTTAGTACTCTGCGTTGTGGCCGCAGCAACCTCGGTTCGAATCCGAGTCACGGCATTGTGGGAACAATGGCGCGGCAAGGGCACCCTTTTTAGGTGCCACATTCTTCTCTGTGATTGTTCCGTGTCTGCTACCTGACTTTAGGCCAGAGCAAGTCGAAATTATACAATGGTAAAAGATAAAAGAAGTACCACTTGGATTTGGCTCTCAGGTGGCTGACAGCAGCTGTATCACCCTCAAGGAGGAAATCAGGTAGGATTCAGTGAAGACTGAACCTCTCCAGCTGCTTCCAGAGGACTTGGGGGTGTGTGCAAGGGAAGTCAGGAAGCATTCCTGGGAAGATGGACATTGCAGTGGGTTGTGTCCCCTTTACATACAATCCACCAGCAGAGACTTACTGAATGGCGTGTTAAGAGCAAGACACAATTGAGGACTGTAATTCCCAGGTCTCCCTACTGTCAGTTTCCTAAGTTTGATGAGTTTAAAGCCATGCAATGGGACAGTTCAGATCGCGAGACAACAGAAGGTGAACCAAAGAAACTGCCAGATTTAAGGGATACACGCGCACACACACACACACACACACACACACATATATGAATATGAAATTAACATCACATGCAAAAATAAAACTGGCCAATAGAAATGTGACAACTTTCATGCCTCTGACCACTCACTGAGTAACTACACTGAAGGTTTTTAAATCTACAGGCTGGAATAAGGTGTCAGGGTGGGAAGCAAGAAAAGGCTTTGGTTCTTAAGCCTGGAGCCCTGCCACCATCCATCCTCCCAGTCCTTTCCTGCAGCTGCTTCAACACTGAGCAGTGAGCTGTTCCCAGATTCTGTTAGTCTCCCCCTAACAGTATTACAAGTAAAAACAGTCAACCAAGAAAATAAAAACCACTAACATACTCTATCTGAGGTAACCCACTCTAGTCATTCACATTCATCCAAGGCAACTGAAGTATATCCCGAGGGCAGGAATACTCTAAAGAAAGCTAAACAGAAAGTTCCTGGTTGTAGGAAGAATAACAGACGGGGAAGGTGTTCTCCTGCACTTCTGACTGCTGGCCTTCTTGGCAGGTATAGCTATCTTGGAGATGGGTGCACACAGCTCTCATAATTTTATAGCATCTTTTTCTGAGGTTACTGACTTGATTCCTCTTGCTCTAACTTTAGATAATGATTTGACTGCCCATGTAGATGTTCTTACAGGGAAGAGCATTGTTCTCAACATATGTTAAGAACAGTTGTTCTTTTTTTTTTATTTTTTTATTTTTTTAATATATTTTATTGATTATGCTATTACAGTTGTCCCATTTCTCCCCCATCATTCCCCCCACCCTGCACACCCTCTCCCACCCACATTCCCCCCTTTAGTTCATGTCCATGTGTCATAAGTTCTTTAGCTTCTACATTTCCCATACTATTATTCTTGCCCTCCCCCTGTCTATTTTCTACCCACTATCTATGCTACTCATTCTCTGTACCCTTTCCCCCTCTCTCCTCCTCCCACGCCCCTGTTGCTAACCCTCCATGGGATCTCCATTTCTGTGGTTCTGTTCCTGTTCTAGCTGTTTGCTTAGTTTGCTTTTGTTTTAGGTGTGGTTCTGCATAGCTGTGAGTTTGCTGTCTTTTCACTGTCATATTTTTTATCTTCTTTTTTTTAGGTAAGTACCTTTAACATTTCATATAATAAGGGCTTGGTAATGATGAACTCCTTTAACTTGACCTTATCTGAGAAGCGCTTTATCTGCCCTTCCATTCTAAATGACAGCTTTGCTGGATAGAGCAATTTGGGATGTAGGTCCCTGCTTTTCAAGATTTCAAATATTTCTTTCCAGCCCCTTCTTGCCTGGAAGGTCTCTTTTGAGAAATCAGCTGACAGTCTGATGGGAACTCCTTTGTAGGTGACTGTCCCCTTATCCCTTGCTGCTTCTAGAATTCTCTGCTTCATTTTAATCTTGGCTAATGTAATTACGATGTGCCTTGGTGTGTTCCTCCTTGGGTCCAACTTCTTTGGAACTCTCTGAGCTTCCTGGACGTCCTGGTAGTCTATTTCCTTTGCCAGATTGGGGAAGTTCTCCTTTATTATTTGTTCAAATAAGTTTTCTACTTGTTGCTCTTCTTCTTCCCCTTCTGGTACCCCTATAATTCGGATGTTGGGACGCTTAACAATGTCCCGGAGGTTCCTAAGCCTCTCCTCATTTTTTTGAATTGTTTCTTCCTCTTTTTCTGTTTGGTTGTTAGTTTCTTCCTTCTGGTCCACTCCATTGATTTGAGTCCCAGTTTTCCTTCCATCTCTATCGGTTCCCCATGTGTTTTCCTTCATTTCACGTATTGTAGCCTGCATTTTTTCATCTAATTTGTGAGCAAAATCAACCAATTCTGTGAGCATTTTGATAACCAGTGCTTTGAACTGTGCATCTGATAGGTTGGCTATCTCTTCGTTGCTTAGAGGAATTGACTCTGGGGTTTTCATTTTTTCTCCGGTTTGAGCCATTTTTGGTGGGTTTTTTTTTTGTTTGTTTGTTTGTTTTGGTTTGGTTTTAGTCTGGTTGCGGCTATTACGTAGTGAGGGGTGGAGCCTTAGGTGTTCCTCAGGGAGGGGCAGCCCAGTCGCTGGGTTGTGATGCTTTAGGTGGGGGCGGGGTCCGAGAGGGAACAATGGCGCCTGCTCCGCTCTCTCCTGGATTCAGTCCCTTCCGCCACTTCCCCTCTGCCTGGACCATCTGCGCGAGCGAATGTGGGACCACCTGGTCAGCCAGCGCCTTGTGCGGCCTCACTGGGTCTGCACAGTTGCCCCCCTGTGCCCGGGGTCCGCCAGCTCCTGCCAATGGGCCCGAGGACCGCCAGCCACTGCCCGTGCACCTGGGAACTGCCAGCTGCTGCTTCCTGTGTGCCTGGGTCCGCACCTCCACTTTTTCCTGCCGCAACTCCGCCCCTCTTACCGGTCTGGATGAATGGTTGTTGGACTTCTTTACAGTTCAATTTTCTGTCAGTTCGGGTTGTTTTCTTGTTTCTAAATATTTGTTGTCCTTAATTTTGGTTGTGAGAGGAGGCACAGTGTGTCCGCCTACGCCTCCATCTTGGCCGGAAGTCCAGAACAGTTGTTCTTAACTGTTGTTCTTGTTCTTGTTGTTCAAGAAGAACAAGATAGTGTTCTCATCAGTTGTTCTTGTCTTTGTTTTTTTTTTTTTTTATTTAGAGTCTTAAGAATTTGGTTGGTATGATTCATTTCCCTTGAGTCTCCTTCTGTCTGGGTGCACTGACAAAATGGAGTTTCTGGGCTGGTGAAAGGGAGAGCTACAGATCCTGACTTTGGATGACCTCCTCTGCTGCTCTGGGACACCCTCTCTAAGCAGTCAGACAACAACCTCTCCCCTTGACCTCTTGCTTTACACCCACCTTTTGTAGTTTCTGATTCTGGGATTGTGTCCTTTCCCCCACTCCTTCCAACTTGAAATGTAAGCTGTTCTTTAGGTCTCAGCACTAGGAAAGGGGCAGGCAAACCTTCAAAGGGCAAACCCATCTAGGGAGGAGGCCGCAGCCCTGGACTTCCACTAGGAGGCGCTGCATTCCAGAAAGTGGATGTGGAATGCTGAAGCTGGAAGCTCTTGTCCTGCACCTGTGGCCCACAGGCCCACAGCCTAGGCCAAGAGATGTGTGATTTTAGGTTCCCAAGAAGGACTCCCTGGCCTCCAGATTTTATTTATTCAACAAAGTTTAAGGAGCCAGGCACTGATCTAGGCACTGGGGAATTAATCCTGAACAAGACAAAGCCTACCTCCCTGACTTGCTCACTGATTCTTAAAAGCCCTTAACAGGGCACATGAACTTCCTGACTTTGTTCCCACTGAGGCAGCCAGTCTCAGATCCTTTCCTGAGGACAGATTTTGATCAGGCCAGAGAAAAGAAGCCAGAGAATGGAGAAAAGGGAAAAGAAAGAACGGGGTTTTAGCTCCAAAGACTCTTTGCTGGCTTCCCATTTACCTGTGCTGTCCTGCTTCAGTCTGTCATGTCTCAGGCATAACCACTTCTCTCCCAGGTTGGACCCAGATGGGTTTCCCATCTGACCCAGGTTGGACCCCATTTCCCTCTCCTACTCTCAAAAAGATGACATGGACAGTGATTTCCTTGGAAAGGATGGGATTGGGGCTGCTTCTGGAGGTGGAAGGGAGAGGAGCGAAGCCAAGAGATAGCAGCAACTACTCACTCCCTTCTGTTTTTCTTACAGGCCATAGAGTCAGCAGACCTTCCACCTGGAAAAGTTCTTGAGAACTGTAGCCTGCGGACTGAATCATAGGCGGAGTTTGTAGGCTTCAAAGCTGGTGCCAACCTAGAGGCCCTTCCCTATTATTAGAGCTATCTTAATTCATTTTAGTAGAACACAAAATTACACTTATCTTCATTGCAACAATGCTTGCAGAAAAACATTTTTCAGGAACTGAGAGTACCTTCCTGAGAACATATGAACTGAGAGGCTGAATCAGTCCCCCTTCAACTGTGCAATGTCCCATCAGCACCCTCTGTGGCATTAGGGGAACCAGGGGACAAGTTTGATACCTACCACTGGGGGTTTGTGACTACTTGATAAAATACCCAACTGTCTGGATTCATATCTAAGATTTCCACTTAACAGTTGTTGGGCAAGTTGCTTAACTTCTGTAAGCACCACCTTTTGTAAAATACTGGCTTAACAAAGCAGTAACTACCTCCTAGGGGGTTGGGAGATTTCAGTGAAATAATGCATGAAAGGCCCTTGGCTCAGAGTTTTGCACCAAGTAAAGCTCTTCATAAAGGTTACCTAATCTTATTACTATTAATTGAATTTGTTGATGATCATGCTAGGACATGGTTTCTGCGAGCATTTTCTCCTTCTCCCTGCAGGCCTTTGTCACATATTAACGAGGCCATCCAGTGCTCTGACACAGAGCTTGGCAAAACCTCATCAATATCTAGGCAAGGCCCATAGTGCCTGGGCACCAAGTTCAAGTGGGGCCTTCCAGGCAGGCGGCATTCCTTGCTGTGGCATGGAGTGTTTTTCTTCTACCAAAATATGGCTCCTCAGAGAGCTTTTCTTTGCCTGGCATTTCTTGCTTATATTCTATAGTGTTCCTTAAAAAATATCTAACATTTTTTAAGGGCTATCATGTGTTGTGGCACTTTTTAAAGGTCAGGGATATTTGGAAAATTAATTCTTTAAAACCCTAAGTTACCTTAAATGGGAAAATGTAGCATTTAATTTAGCTATAAAATTCTTAAGGCATAATATAGTTTTTGGACTGAATGTTATACTCATGTGACAAAAGGATTATTTCCCCGTTTATGGTCAATATATTTGCCTCTAATACCCCAATAATTTATTATGTAATAAATAACTTACTGAATGCAATCTATATAATTTATTATATGCCATAGAGCTGAACATCTATTTTCCTAAGAAAATGCACCTTATCATCCTGTGCATTTTGTTAATTACAAAGAGATCTTCTTTTGACCAAGAATTTAAACCTAGGGCATAAAATAGGGGAAAAGGAGCTCCCTAATTTTTCTTTATAAGAAAGTCAATGTTGCAGATATAATGTTCACTTCCTTTAAGGGAACAATGGCTCTTGACAAGAAGAAAAGTGGTTTGACAAAGAACTATCTGCTCCAAATTTGTTTTAAAAACCCAGACAAACAGACTTAATAGCAGAATTCAACTCCTGCATCAAATATATGGGGAGATGTTTATAGTGATATTTACAAGGAAATCTGTAAACTGATGAGTGGAATATCCTTGAGCCTTGTGTCAGTAAACAAAAAAATGAATGTTGTGCTTTCAAAAGTATATATTTCACTTGGTTAGAAACAAAGTCAATACCATATGATATCACCTTTAACAGGAATCTAATCAATAAAACAAACAAACAAGCAAAATATAACCAAAGACACTGAAATAGAAAACAGGCTGACAGTCACCAGAGGGAAGAGCAGAGGGAATTTTAGGGGAAAAGGGGAAGGGTTTGCAGGAACAAGTATAAAGGACACATGGACAAAAACCACAGGGGGTGGAAATGGGAGGGAGGTGGGGAGGGCTGGGGCGGTGGGCTGGGATGGGAGTAAAAGACAGAAAACTGTACTTGAACAACAATTAAAATAAAAAAACTGATTTTAGCATAAAAAAAGAAACAAAGTCAAATTTCTGAAAGATTTCTCTTTAATGGGCAGAACTGTACACACTGAAGTAAAATAAAAGCTGTGCTGTGGTAGTTGCCTATTGCTATGGGCCATATGTGTGCATCACCCCCTCACCTTCCTCCCACCCCCCACACACCCAAATGTTGGACCCCTAACCCCCACTGTGTTGGTACTTGGAGATGAGGCCTTTGGGAGGTAATTAGGTTAGATGAGGTCATGAGAGTGGGGCCCTTCTAGTGGCATTAGTGCCCTTCTAAGAAGAAAGACCAGAGAGCTTGCTTGCTGTTTCTGCCATGTGTGGACACAGCAAGAAGGAGCCCATCTACAAGCCAGGGAGAGAACTCTCACTAGAGCCCAACTGTGCTGCACCCTGATCTTGGACTTCCAACCTACAGAACTGTGAGCAGTAAATTGAAATTTCTGTTGTTTAAGCCACTCACTCTCTGGCATTTTGTTACGACAGCCTGAGCTGACTAATACACCAATAACCGCTCCAAACCATGTTTCTTTTTTAATGACAAATGTTTTCACATGGACTAGTATTTGCTTTGAAACCATCCAATGACCTGGGTGCCCTTCGTTCTGGCTTTGAGGTCACCTTTTGAACCCGGGGACAGATTTGGCTCCCCCAGTTTGGATCTCTGTCCTTGTACCTTAAACATGGCCTGGTGCTTTCTATCTGGCTCTCTCATCCCAAATCTAAGCCAAGCCCAGTCTCTCGTCCCCCTCCTCAGGGTAACCCCCAGCTGAAGGGTCAAATGATCAGTCACATATCAGGAACCATCAAAGTACAATAACACATAAGAAATATGGCACGATAGACCAAACATCAAACCTAAATTTACAGATAGAGAAAGAAGGGAGAGCAGCAGAGAGAAGAGAGGAAAGAGAGAACATTCATTGAACATCTCTATGTGCCAGGCACTGAGCCAAAGACTTTTACTTAAATTAAATAAATTATTTGTTTCATTTAATTCCACAACCCTGTGAAGATGCCACTGTTATCACCCTTTCACCTGCTAAACAGTTTGTCTAAAGGTTTTGCCTTAGGCGGTAAATGTGAGACTGGGGGTGGGGGACAGACAATAGTTTTGTGGGGCTAGAGAGGACATGGTTGTTGTGTGAGTGGCTCTAGATGTTAGGAGGGAAAAGGAAGGAAAGCTAGATTTCACCCTGACATCCAGGTTCACTCTCATGTATCTAGGCTCTTCCTACTGCCCCAGGCTGGGTTGGCTCATTGTTGACTCTGTAATGCAGGGAAGAGAGTGTCACCATTCTGAGGCTGCAATGTCTCATATTGAATATGGGGAAATACACGCTGTTACTTGTCATACCATTTCAGAGGTTTATTGGCAGGATCTGGTATGTTGACCTACAGGAATGAAATTCATGTAGGGGAAGAAAAGCCATACAGATTCAATTCAACACCTTGTTATAGTTGCTATTCCAAGGAGGTTTTAATCTAGCTAAGGGGACTTGACGTAAACCACATGATAACGATCTACCCGTGACTGCAGTGTTAGTCACTTGAATGATCCCAAGTCCTCTGGCCTGCTGGGATCCACTCCTCCCCATACTTATATTTAATGTATATAATATATTATATTTAAATAAAATATTATATTTAAATAAAATTGTCTTGAACCCACCCATCTTCCATAGAATGAAAATAATCACCATCATTCTCAATATTTCTGAAAATTCTTGGGGCCTCTCTCCTGGTTGTCTCTGGCTCTGTTTGCACACTTTGGCTGACTTCTCTAACTTGGCTGCAAGGGATGTCTAGCTATATATCTATATCTATATCTATATCTATATCTATATCATCTATATCTATATCATCTATATCTATATCTATATCATCTATATCTATATCATCTATATCTATATCTATATCATCTATATCTATATCTCTAATGTATATCATCTCACTGGCCCTGCTCCCTAGCATCCCTGAACAACACTAGCTTCCTGAATTCCCCACATACTACTAACACCAAGATTTACATGCAGCAGATCTTACTGAAAACTCGAGGAAAGGAGGGTGAAATTGAAGTCTAGGACAGAAAATGTTAACTGTCCTTTTCTTTAATTGCCTCTTGGCCTTTCACCTCTGAAAAGATCTCACTATTCTGGTCTTTACTAGGAGCCCCAGTGACCACCATATTGCTCCATTTCTTTCCCTTCTCCTTCCCTTTTCTACTTGCTCCTCCTAAGATGCTCCAATAATTCCTGCTCTATTACTTATGCAGGAGAAGATAGCCACAGCCTAGTGAATGCTTACTTTGCACCAGGCACCACGCTAAGTGTTGTATACTCCTCAAGTAACTGACATTCTCACTTTCCATTGCTCCAGATATTGGGGCTCATACCTAGGAGTTTTAATTTTTTTCAACAAATAATTTTTTCATAATTTCTGTGTGATAGTGGCTGGGGTCTCTGCTGTAATGGAGCTTCATACTCAAAATCCAATCAAGATCATTTGCAGAAAAAAAAAACCCAAACCAACCCCAAAAATGACTTCCAGCCAAGACAGAGGTATAGGTAGATACACTTTGCCTCCTTGCAGAACCAAGAGAAGGACAACAACAAATTTAAAAGCAAAAAAAAAAAAAAAAAATCCGACCAGAACTGTCAGAAAATTGAACTGTGTGGAAGTCCGAACAGCCAAGGAGTTAAAGAAACACTCATCCAGACCTGTAGAAGGGGCAGAGACAGGCAGCTGCCAGGGCAAAGAGCACACCAGGCAAGGTGGAGGCTAGAGGACTGGGTGGGGTAGGTGGTGGCTTGCGGTCCCACATTTGTGTGCAGATAAACTGGGAGGAACAACTGGGGAGTGAGACACATTGTGTAACCCAGGGTTCCAGCCAGGGGAAATAAAGCCTCAAAACCTCTGACTGAAAAAATCTATGGAGATTGCTGCAGTGGGAGAAACTCCCAGCCTCACAGGAGAGTTCATTGGAGAGACCCACAGCGTCCTAGAATATGCAAAAAACCACCCATATGGGAATCAGCACCAGAAGGGCCGAATTTGCTGTGGGTAGTGGGGGAAGTGGCTAAAAGCCAGCTGAGAGCTGAGAAGCAGCATTGCTCCATCTTGGACCCCTCCCCCACATACAGAGCCACAACAGTGATGTGGGTTCCCCTGCCCTGGTAAATACCTAAGGCTGTGCCCCTTACTACGTAACAGGGGTGCTGAAATAAAGAAATATGGCCCAAATGGAAGAACAGGTCAAAACTCCAGAAAAAAGCCCTGGCTGGTGGAGCTCAGTGGATTGAGCACTGGCCTGTGTACCAATGCTCCAGAAAAAGAACTAAGTGATGATCTATCAGATGCCTATCAGACAGCCAACCTATCAGATGCAGCGTTCAAAACACTGGTAATCAGAATGCTCACAGAAATGGTTGACTATAGTTGCAAAATAGAGGAAAAAGTGAAGGCTATGCAAAGTGAAATAAGGGAAAATATGCAGGGAATCAACAGTGGAGGGAAGGAAACCAGGAATCAGATCAATGACTTAGAGCAGAAGGAAGAAAAAACATTCAACCAGAACAGAATGAAGAAACAATAATTTAAAAAATGAGGAGAGGCTCAGGAACCTCTGGTACTACTTTAAACGTTCCAACATCCAAATCATAGGGGTGCCAGAAGGAGAAGAGGAAGAGCAAGAAATTGAAAAGTTATTTGAACAAATAATAAAGGAGAATTCCCCAATCTGGCAAAGGAAATAGACTTCCAGGAAGTCCAGGAAGCTCAGAGAGTCCCAAAGAAGTTGGACCCAAGGAGAAACATACCAAGGCACATCATAATTACATTACCCAAGGTTAAAATTAAGGAGATAATCTTAAAAGCAGCAAGAGAAAAAGAGAGAGTTACCTACAAAGGAGTTCCCATAAGACTATCAGCTGATTTCTCAAAAGAAACCTTACAGGCAAGAAGGGACTGGCAAGAAGTATTCCAAGTCATAAAAGGCAAAGACCTACATCCAAGACTACTCTATCCAACAAAGCTATCATTTAGAATGGAAGGGCAGATAAAATGCTCCCCAGATAAGGTCAAGTTCAAGGAGTTCATCATCACCAAGCCCTTATTATATGAAATGTTAAAGGGACTTGTCTAAGAAAAAGAAGTTGACCAAAACTATGAACAGTAAAATGACAACGAACTCACAACTATCAACAATTGAACCTAAAACAAAAACAAACTAAGCAAACAACTAGAATCAGGAACAGAATCACAGAAATGGAGATCACATGGAGGGTGATCAGCGGGGAGGGAGGCAGGGAGAGACTGGGAGAACAGGTACAGGGAATAAGCATAAACGGTAGGTACAAAACAGACAGGGGGATGTTAAGAATAGTATGGGAAATGGAGAAGCCAAAGAACTTGTATTTATGACCCATGGGCATGAACTAAGGGGAGGAATATAGGTGGGAGGGGGTGCTCAGGGCGTAGGGGAATAAAGGGGAGAAAAAAATGGGACAACTGCAATAGCACAATCGATAAAATATACTTAAAAGGAAAACCACCCCGGTTGGTGTGGCTCAGTGGATTGAGTGCTAGCCTATGAACTGAAAGGTCATGGGTTCTATTCCCATGTCAGGGCACATGCCTGGATTACCAGCCAGACCCCCAGCTGAGGGCAAGGGAAAGGCATCTGGTCGATGTTTCTTTTACACACATTGATGTTCATCTCCCTTTCTTTCTCCCTACCTTCTCCTCTAAAAATAAGTAAATAAAATCTTTTAAAAAAACTCCACAATTCTCAAAGAAGAATAATGCTGCCACTTATATACAAAAGTGTTTTTCCTCCAG
Organism: Glossophaga mutica; assembly: GCA_039655065.1. Taxonomy (NCBI): domain Eukaryota; kingdom Metazoa; phylum Chordata; class Mammalia; order Chiroptera; family Phyllostomidae; genus Glossophaga; species Glossophaga mutica. The sequence continues at coordinate 61,214,890 of CM077303.1, read as the reverse complement.
ACTATAATATGAGAACATTTTGACAAACAGCAATATCAGAGAAAAATATAAAAGGTGCCAAATGATTGACACACAGGTAGCTCAGGCAAAAGAAGAGGACAGTGAGTTCACTGGATGCTGAAATGGAGTCCAAAGGCTTTCAGAAAAAGAGAAAGTCACCTGAGCTGGATCTTACAGGATGAGTGTCATGAGAACAGGAAGAGGGGAAGGAGGTGTAGGAGGCTGGGCCAGGACAAAAAGTAGAGAGCTGGGGTTGAGAGCAAGGGCTCTGGGCTCAGGCATAGTTCTGTCATTTGCTCACTTTGGTATTTGGCAAATTGCTTCATCTCTCTAAGTCTGAGTTTCCTCATCTAGAAAACTGGGATAGCAACAGTATCTTCCTCAAGGGTACGTGGTCAGGATTAAATGAGAATATGCGTGAGATGCATTTCAGTAACTGAAATACGGTAAGTGAACAATATAGCTTTAAAAAAGCAAAGGATCTGTATTAGGAACTTTACACTTTAGCTATTAAATTTTTTGGTGCACCTTACCATTTATACAAATGTTTTTTCCTTTCACTTTTGTTGTAATTTAATCATTTGGGAATGAGGTCACTGTGCCCATGGAGTCTCTGACTCCAAATCTTTCCAATCCTGCCTCGAAAGTAAAAAACCCAGGAGAGATAAACCCTGAAATGCTTAATAACAAATAGGATTACTTCTTATCACTTATTCCCAAAAGAAGAGTAGACTTTCATCAATGGAATAAGGTTAGAGCATCACGGGGGAGGGTCAGGATTGGGGCACCAACACCACCTGTCTTAGACTTTGTCCACCTAACAATTTAGCCATGGAAAATCATTAGCCAACTCTAAATCAATGAGCCATACTAGAGGTCAGGCTTTTCTAATTAGAATCCAAGTCAAAAGGCTCCCAAGAAGTTCAGGAAATAGAGAATAAAGATTCTAATACACAGTATGACTAATGGTGGGAGGTGGCTGTTGACACAAAGTCTCTAGTGGATTCTCCACAGGCCTCATCCATTCCCATCACAAAGCCAAGACAGCTCACCCACCTGCTCCCTGACATGTAGGCCAGTAGCACGGTCAGCCTCCATCACCAGCTCTGCTCTGCAAGGAGGAAGCAGCCCCCACAGTGGTCCTGGAGCCTATTTTCCTAGAGCTCTATCACAGCTTTCGCAGGAGGAGCGCTGCAGAGTTAAGCGGAGGAAGATGTTGGAAATGGAGAGGAAGGTCTCTGAAGCAGAGACAGAGAAAAGAGAGGGAGGGAGGTGGAGTCAGAGAGACAGAAATTAAAAGAGGGATGTAAAAGCAGAGGGCAGAAAAAAAGATAGAAATCCCTAATGGCAGGGCAGACAGGTTATAAATCCTTAGGAGTCACCGTACTCTCACTCTGTTTTTTGTGGTCAGATAACATTTCTTTGATCTTTCCACTAGGGATTTTTAGAAACTCTTTGCTGAAAAAGCAGGTTGTCTAGCACATGGTCCCTGAATTGGCCAAGCACAGTGCTGTAGTATGGATGGGTATTCATTATCCACCTTCTCTATTTCCACACCCTTCACATGATCAGTGTCTCATTACTCTAAAAGGAATCTGAGTTGGGCCAGAGCTAAAGAGAAAAATACCTTAAGGTTCTTTAAAAAAAAAGAAAAAGATTTTATTTATTTATTTTTAGAGGGGAAGGGAGGGAGAGAGAGAGGGAGAGAACCATCAACGTGCATCTCATGTGCCCCCTGTTGGGGACCTGGCCCACAACCCAAACATGTGCCCTAAAGGACCTTAAAGTTCTGGAAGGCAAAGTTGAAAAAGCATCAGGATTCCATGAGAAGTGGAAAATGTTTCTTAAAATAAACTATAAATGGGCACCTAAGACATTATAAAAATAATGGGGTTCTTGGAAAACACTTATTATCACCACCCCTTTAAACCATTTTAATTGCCCCCAGTATTTCAAATGGCTTGGTATTCAGGGTCAACTCTATTCAACTCTATTCAAATGTGAGATTTGAAGAAATGTGTATTTAAATTCTTCCTTTTGCGTTCTACTCCATTAATGTCTTTTTTTCCTCCTTCACAAGCTCTTCCTTGCAGGAACTTCCCTTCTGGTGAGCAGGAACGAAGGTCTTAGCTCTAACTAGCTCTAACACAAACTCTATACCTAGCCATAATACATGCTTAACTCCAACTCACGGCCAAGTGAGGGAAAGTGCCAATGGGAGGGGGTGAAAGAAAGAGACAAGTGAATATAAGGATTGCTTTACCCAGGGAAGGAGGTGGCATCTGAGAAGATAACAGAAAATTCTTGTTTAGAACATATTGGTGCTGGGACATCAGTGGGTCATCTAAAAGGAAACGACCTTCAGGTTTCTGGGAAGATAGGAGTGTGGGAGGAGACTTCTCAGGGCCAGGGTTAGAGAAAGGGATTGGATATCGTCTCCATAAAGTAGAGGTGTATGATAGGCTGCTGGGTTCAATGAGGGCCTGAGTACGTGGCCAGCAGAGCACAGAGTCCTTATGCCATGCCCACCAGGTCATTGCCTGCGGCTTGACTTACGATACTTACAATCAGGGCACTTACTATGGTTAACCAGAACAAGTTAAAGGTCCATTTTTGCTCTAAAAATCTATATGACTCTGCAAGATTAACCTGCTCCACACCCCTAGATAACAGCTATTTTATGACCTGGCTGGCGCCAAGGCAAGATGAAATTGAGCAAGGGAGGAACAAGTGGGCCTCCAACTACTTCTCCTTGGTGCATTGATCTCTTTAGCGATCTTCTCGGAAGAAAGATAACTTCCTAAACTGTGTTCTTGTTTAGCCAGATAACGAGATAATCCATCCAACATTAGCTCAGCCACTGATGAAAAAGTTGGATTTTCACTTTGTTGGTTCTCTGCCTTTCCTCTTAAAACAGTTTCCTTTGGGCATTTCCCCTAGTTAGAGAGAACAAAGTCCTCAACTCTAGCATAAGCACTCTACCTAGCTTTATCACATGCTTAGCTTCATTTTAAACAAATTTTCAGTATTTTCTCCAGAGGTAGCTAAACGACATTAGCTGCATTAATGCTGGTGGACCTAACCAGTATTAAAGCATTCCCAAAGCTCAAGAAGGGGTCACATGTGGAAGTGTGTCAGGGGTGTCAGAAAGATCCAGGTGTTCAAAGCCATCTAGGTCCTTCCCTTAGAGCAGGTCTTCTGTCTTAGATAATGGATTTTAGACCATATGTGTGTATATATGAGTATATGCTTCATTTGTACTTCATAGATTTTGATGGTTTGATTTTCATTCAATTAAAATGTTTTCTATTTTCCCTTATAACTTCTTTGACTTATGGGCTACTTACGAGTATTTTTTAATTTCCAAATATTTGGGGCCTTTCATGATGATTCCTAGCTTAATATTTTTATCGTCTTAGAGTACATTTTGTACAATTTCAACTATTTTAAATATTCTAAGGGTTTGGGTTTTTTTTTTTTGGCCCAGAACATGATCTATCTTGGTGAATGTTCTGTATATACCTAGTCAATGCATATTCTGCTCTTGGTGGGTGAAATGTTTCAGAAATGCCAGTTAGGTCAAGTAAATTAATAATGTTGTTTAGGTCTTGTATTTCCTCATGTATTTTCTGCCTGCCTGTCCTATCAATTACTGAGAGAAGAGTATTAAACTCTCTAATTACAATTACGTATTTGTCTATTTCTCCTTTCAATTTTGTTGGCTTTTGCCTTATATCCTTTGAAGCTACATTATTCAATCCAGATACATTCGGGATTGTTGAACATTTTTGGTGAATTTACTCTTTTCCATTAATGTAGCATTTTTCTTTATCTCTAGCAATATTTTTTTTTTCCGAAGCCTACTTTTTCTGATATTAATATGGATACTCCAGGGTGGGGTTTTTTTTTTTGTTTGTTTGTTTTCTGGTGTTTTCATGAAATCTTGTTTTTCATCCTTCTACTTTCATTTTATGTTTTTATATTTAAAATGAGTTCCTTAAAGACAGCATACAATTGGGTCTTGCTTGTATTTTTTTCTTTTTTTTAATATATATTTTATTGATTATGCTATTACAGTTGTCCCATTTCTCCCCCATCATTCCCCCCACCCTGCACACCCTCTCCCACCCACATTCCCCCCTTTAGTTCATGTCCATGTGTCATAAGTTCTTTAGCTTCTACATTTCCCATACTATTCTTCCCCTGCCCCTGTCTATTTTCTACCCACTATCTATGCTACTCATTCTCTGTACCTTTTTCCCCCTCTCCTCCTACGCCCCTGTTGCTAACCCTCCATATGATCTCCATTTCTGTGGTTCTGTTCCTGTTCTAGCTGTTTGCTTAGTTTGCTTTTGTTTTAGGTGTGGTTCTTAATACCTGTGAGTTTGCTGTCTTTTCACTGTCATATTTTTGATCTTCTTTTTCTTAGATAAGTCCCTTTAACATTTCATATAATAAGAGCTTGGTGATGATGAACTCCTTGAACTTGACCTTATCTGAGAAGCGCTGTATCTGCCCTTCCATTCTAAATGACAGCTTTGCTGGATAGAGCAATTTTGGATGTAGGTCCCTGCTTTTCAAGATCTCAAATATTTCTTTCCAGCCCCTTCTTGCCTGGAAGGTCTCTTTTGAAAAATCAGCTGACAGTCTGATGGGAACTCCTTTGTAGGTGACTTTCCCCTTATCCCTTGCTGCTTCTAGGATTCTCTGCTTCATTTTAATCTTGGCTAATGTAATTACGATGTGCCTTAGTGTGTTCCTCCTTGGGTCCAACTTCTTTGGGACTCTCTGAGCTTCCTGGACGTCCTGGTAGTCTATTTCCTTTGCCAGATTGGGGAATTTCTCCTTTATTATTTGTTCAAATAAGTTTTCTACTTGTTGCTCTTCTTCCCCTTCTGGGACCCCTATAATTCGGATGTTGGGACGTTTAACGATGTCCTGGAGGTTCCTAAGCCTCTCCTCATTTTTTTGAATTCTTGTTTCTTCCTTGTTTTCTGTTTGATTGTTAGTTTCTTCCTTCTGGTCCACTCCATTGATTTGAGTCTCAGTTTTCCTTCCATCTTTATCGGTTCCCCATGCATCTTCCTTCATTTCATGTATTGTAGCCTGCATTTTTTCATCTAATTTGTGAGCAAAATCCACCAATTCTGTGAGCATTTTGATGACCAGTGCTTTGAACTGTGCATCTGATAGGTTGGCTATCTCTTCATGGCTTAGAGGAATTGACTCTGGGGTTTTCATTTTTTCTCCGGTTTGAGTCATTGTTGGTGGGTTTTTTTTGTTTTGTTTTGTTTTGTTTTGTTTTGTTTTGGTTTTAGTCTGGTCGTGGCTATTACGTAGTGAGGGGTGGAGCCTTAGGTATCCCTCAGGGCGGGGCAGCCCAGTCGCTGGGTTGTGACACTGTATGTGGGGGTGGAGTCCGAGAGGGAAGAATGGCGCCTGTTCCGCTCTCTCCTGGACTCCGGTCCCTTCCGCTGCTTCCCCTTCACCTGGATTATCTGCGCACACGCGCGTGCTGTTACGTAGTGAGGGGTGGAGCCTCAGGCGCTCCCCAGTGCGGGGCAGCCCAGTCGCTGGGTTGTGACGCTGTATGTGAGGGCGGAGTCTGAGAGGGAACAATGGTGCCTGCTCCGCTCTCTCCTGGATTCAGTCCCTTCCGCCACTTCCCCTCTTCCTGGACCGTCTGTGCGTGCGAATGTGGGACCGCCTGGTCATCCAGCCGCCTTGTGCGGCCTCACTGGGTCTGCACAGTTGCCCCCCTGTGCCCGGGGTCCGCCAGCTGCCCCCTGTGGGCCTGAGGACTGCCAGCCACCGCCTGTGCACCTGGGAACTGCCAGCCGCTGCTGCTTGCGTTCCTGGGTGGCACCTCCACTTTTTCCTACCGCGACTCCGCCCCTCTTACCGGTCTGGATGAATGGTTGTTGGACTTCCGTACAGTTTAATTTTCCATAAGTTCTGGTTGTTTTCTTGTTTCTAAATATTTGTTGTCCTTAATTTTGGTTGTGAGAGGAGGCACAGTGTGTCCGCCTATGCCTCCATCTTGGCCGGAAGTCCCCTTGCTTGTATTTTTTAAATCCAACTCAGCAATCTCTATATTTTTTGATGTGTTTAGACTGTTTATATTTAATGTAATTATTGATGTAGTTTGATTAAAATCTACCATCTCACTAGGTCTTTTCTGTTTGTTTCGTTTGTTTATTTTTCTGCCTTCTTTTGGATTAATTGATTACTTTTATTTAATTTCCATAATTGGCTAATTATTTAACCTCTAAAGTTTTTTAGTGATTGCCATAGGATTTGCAATTTACATCATTAAAGATCAGATTCTATGTCTAAATAATATCACAGAGCTTCATACATAGTAAGAAGACTTTACAACAGTATACTCTGCATTTATTCCTTTGACTTTTGGATTGATTTTCAGATATTAAACCATCCTCGTATCTCTGAAATAAATCACACTTAATCATGGTGGATGATCCTTTTAACGTATTGTTGAATTTGGTTTGCTAATATTTTGTTGAGAAGTTTTGCATCTATGTTCATCAGAGATATTGGCCTGTAATCTTGTTTGTGTTGTCCTTGCCTGGTTTTGATATCAGGATAATGTTGAGGGCCCCCCTCAAGCTCATACATGAGTTTGGAAGGCATGGGCTCTTGAAGAGATAGTCCTTAGTTCACCCTCAGCCCTCCAGGTCTCGTGCACGTCAGCCCAGCTGTTCCTCAAGGCCAGATGTTTGCAGCCTTGTCTCTCAGGTGCTGGTCTTAAAGGTTGGGGTGCCCAATGTGGAGCACAAACCCTTCATTCCTGAGGGAGAATCTTCAGGTTTTGAGTTTTTTTTTCCTGATGGTAAGTTGCCATGCCAGGGGGTGGGTGGGGTTGGGAGTGAGATTTATGATGGGATTGTGTCTCAGCTTCCACGTGTTTTCCCTCCTGTTTGCCTAATGTGAAGGGATTGCCCCACCAGTTTTTAGGGGTTTTTTTTCCAGATGAAGTTGTTCCACATATAGCTATAGATTCAGTGTCTCTGTGGTAGGAAATGAGTTCAGGTTCTTCCTTTGTCACCATCTTGAATCGGAACCCCTTTTAGTGCTGAATTTTAATTTCTAGAATGTGCATTTACTTTTTTATAATTTTAATTGTCTTTTCAAAAATATCTTTTTATCTATTTTGTCCACCTTTCCTCCTATTTTTTGAAAAAATTATTGTGTTTATTTTAAATTCCTTGATATTTCCAATATCTGAGTCATTTATGAATTTATTTCTCTTATCTGTTTTTTCTCATGGTTGTGGTCATTTGGTCTTATTTTTAAAAGATGCCTTGCAATTTTAAATTAGATGCTGGGCATTATAACTATAAATCTGTGGCGGCTCTGGAGATGTTCCCTATACTTGAAGAGTGTTAGCATTTCTTTTATTAGGAGTGTCAGATAGAAATGGATCAACTTAATCTTGTTGAGACTTTGCTTTATGTCTGTTATTTTGCTTTATGTTTCCTCTAGAGCATAGATTTTATTGCTAAGGTATGTCTCTTATTATTGGGTTATGGCCCTTTTAGGGTCTGAGTAGAAAGCCTGATGCGTTTATGAAGGCCTATAGCCAGTGGGGCTTGAAATGAACACTTACCCTCTCCAGCACCACGCAGCTGCTGCATTTTTCCCCCCTGAGTTTCTTGGGGTATTGTTCTGAACATATGCAACTTTTAAGTTGGCCAATGATTTCAAAACATGGTTACAGGTTTTTCCCTATTTTTGGTTCTCTCTCTCTCTCTCTTTTTTTAATGATTTTTCTCTCAAATTGCAGCCATTTAGGGTGCCCCAAAATTCCATCCTCTCTCTCTTCAATCTCATAAGACTTCTTGGGTATCGTTTCTCTGCATTGTGATTTGAAAAATAAAATGTCCTCAGAAAAAGAGCTGGTATAAAGGCAGAACTCAACTGTGCTTTCCTTCTATCAAAGATTATAGACCCTCAATCCCTTTGTCCCTTGGTCACTCTGAAATGCTTTCAAACTGTTGGTTTGTATATTTCATGTAGGCTTTTTTGTTGTTTTCAACAGGAGGGCTAAAGACAAGCTACTGCAATAAGACCAATGGTGGTGGTATTGCCTGCTTCTCTCTAGTTTTGCCTGCTTCTACTAGTAATCAAGGGACAGGTTAAAGCAGGGGGGTAAAATCTTATATTATTTATACTCTACTTATTTCCCAGGTGGGTTTGTGGTAGGCCATTTACTTTCTCTGGGGGTAAACCCCAGGCGCTGTAGCTTCCATGGCAAAAGAGCACAGCTAGCCTCTAATCCTGGCTCTACCCTACCTAGTTGTATGACTTCAGACAAATTGTTTCTCTTTTTGAGTCTAGTTTTCTTTGTACCTAATGTAGGATTAGCAGCTGACTTGCTTACAAGAATTTTATGAGGATAAACAGTGAAAGTAAAGAAAAATCTTTTGAAAGACTGTCAAAGGCTGCAGAAACAGAGGCATCTCTTATTTAATTTTCACCCCACAGTCCATAAGTAGCACAAAACTGGGAATGAGGATCCCAAGATCTGCATTTGGCTTAGTCACTAACTAACTGTTGACTTTGGGTAAATCACTTCATTCTTCCTGATCTGTAATTTGAGAGAGCTTATCAAACTATAGTTAATAAGACAAAAAGAAAACACTGAAGCAATGAAGCACAAGTCTGTTTGTAAACCCACAGTTAATTGAAGGAAGGTACCTGCCAGATCAATTCTCTTCCTCTTGGCAGTTGGGTTATGTCAATAATACCTGCATTTAAAGGAAACGTGGGTCCCTTGGACAAGTGAGATGAGTGCTGTAGCCTGCACTTAGAAGATGAACATGGATTGTCATGCCTTCTACAGGAAAAGGAAGAGGGAAGAGGGAGGGTGAGAGAAGACAGAGATGTGCTCTGGCATGCCGGATATCATTATGTTTATGCCTGCTCCCAGAACTGGCGATCATCTAAGGTAAAAATAAAACCCAGAGATTAAGTGTGAGTTAGGATGAGTAAAATAGACTTCACAGCCACAATGAAATGACAGTCAGACATCATTGAGTATCCTGCCAGTGGGGGTTGTGTTCACCTTAGGGCAGCCCAGACTTCCTGTGAGGAGTTGCTACTCTTTGATTCTTGAAACCTAGAGCTAGGCAGAGTGGAGAGTGACTGAAAGGGTAAGTTCTGAGCCTCACAGAAAGGTGCAGCACTGCTGGCCCACACCCTCTGTTCTAAGACTCCCGTCAGAAACTGGCAAAAAGAGACCTTGTAGGGTGATTAATTGATTTTGATGTATTGGTTGGAAACTTCATCTACTTGATAGCAAATGTCTAGATAATAAGCTTAACATTGAATGATTCAGGTATTTTGAAATAATCATATTTTTGCCATAATGTAAACATAAATTTATTGAATTCCCTTCTTCCTCTGTAGTCTGTTAACAGCTCCTGCAGTGTTTAGCAGCTGTGTGTATTTTCTTTCTTGCTAAAAATAATATTTTAACTCCCCCCCCAAAATATCAGACTGAAAAATGTCTGTAAATTTCCTGAATTATTACAACAATAGTCCATAGCTATAAGATCATATGCTGTTTTTCAAATTCTTTTTCTATATTAAATTACATAATTTTCATAATTTTTCATAATGATCTTATGAGATAGCATTAAGCAGTTAGGTAGGGCAGACATGACAGAATTGGGCCCAGAAAAGTGAAATGAGTTGCTCTTTGTTGCAGAATATAACACGCATTTACCCTGCAGGGCTTTTATGGATGTGTGTGTGTATGTATTTCACTTATTTAACAACTATTTGTTGATTGCCTAATATCATGGCAGGCCTTGAGGCTGGGGATACAGTGGTGAACAAGACAGCCTGTGCTTGAGGAGATCACAGTCTAATGGGAGACATGGAAACGTTCAGAGAACCACGTCTCCTGTAGAGGTCCCAAGACTTAGGACCTGTCTGCAGAGGGATAAAGAAGAAAGCTACGGTGAAGAGGGTGGCCTTGTAACAGACACCTGAAGGAGGTGTAGGAATTTATTGGGCAGATAAATAGGGCAGTGTGTTCGAGTCAGAAAGAACAACATCCACACGCTCGCACAGGCGCAAGGGAACAATGTGTCTTTAGGGCACAACAGGCAGCTAAGCATTGCTGGAGGGTAGTAGTAGGCAGAAACTAGATCATTTTGAACAGTTTGGAAGAATCCTCTTTCCCCTTCCATACACTGTCTCGGTACCCCATCAATCACCAAGTCTTATAGACTTGTTTCCTTCTATGCAACTTTGCTATGCAACTTCGCTACTGCTTTGGTTAGAGCCCCATCATGTTTTTGCCTACACTACTGTTTGCCTACACTACACTACTGTTTTTGCCTCCTGGCCCGTGTCCCATCCTCAATGTGCATCCTTCCAATCTGCCCTCCTGCCTCCCCATTTGGTTCTGAATAAGCCCAAATTTTGAGCCTGGCTTACAGAGGCCCCCTCCTCTCGTACCTGACTGCATCCCCAGACTTATTTCTGGATAGTCTGCCCTCATTCCACTCACATTTTCCCCCTTCATTCCTTAACTAATTTCTTACTTCATTTTGTCCTTTCTCAATTCCTCAAAAATTCCTCTCCATTCTTTAGCGAATTGTTGCAGCTCCTTAGAGGGCTCCTTAGGGAAGGCCACACCTCTGTGCCTTTGTTTAAGTCTCTCTCTCTCTCTCTCTCTCTCTCTCTCTCTCTCTCTCTCTCGGCTGGCATATCTTCTCCCTTCTCCCTCATTGATCCTCTACTTACCCTTCAAGACTTTCCAGACTCAGGGCAAATGTTACTGACTTCTCGAACCTTTCTGACACATCTGTGTTCCCTTAATGGTCTTTAAGTTCCTTCTAGCTGAGACAATGTCTCATTCATCCTTGTGTCTTCAGCACCCAATACAGTGCCTGGGTGGTAATGAGTACTCAATAAATATTTGTTGAATGGATTAATACAAGACTTCCTAGAAATCATTTGGCATTGAATCTTGTATAGCCCTACTTTCTGGTTTCCTTCCCCCCACTAGTTATTGTCTTTCCCATACAAAAAGCTAAGTTTTCTGAAGGCAGAAACCTTTCTCTTACTTTCTTTTACATGCTCCCCAGTGCCTAGTCCAGTGCTGGCCAATGCTTCTGCTCATATGCCTGTTAGGAATTTCTGCAGATTTCTTACATCTGACCCTGCAAATCAGTGAAAATGAATGACTGTTTAACTTGAGAGCTGCGCACAGAGGAGGGCCCAAGACAGAAGAGCCAATCACAGGAAAGCCAGTTCCACCCTGTCCTTTCAGAGTCTATCCCTGTGACTGACCCCAACTCTGCCTGTACTTACAGGAAGAAGGATTAAATCCTGAGGGAACTAGGAACTTTTGGGGCTGAATTTTTCTTTCCATCCTTTACTGAGGAGACAGAAGGAACCCTTCAAGCTGGTGTAAGAAAGGGTGTTTGGGGAGGGCAGTAATCTGTTTACCAAATTTCTTAATTGATCATATTTAGACCAAATTTAGGTTGTTCTCTGCCTGTATAGGAAGTTCCTATTTTACACAACAAAAATCTGTTTGTGTGTGTTTAATGAAATTATATTTAAATGCTTGAAGAGATTGCATACTGAAAAAAACAATTCCATGGGGAAGGAAATTTTCTGCAAAGAAACACCTCAGAATGAGTTTATAAATTTGAATGTTTGTCTATTAGGATTGCTTAGAGTTAAACTCAAATGTTGCTTTAGTTTCTTGATTCTCTCATTTTGTTTTAAGACTTTATTTGGGATAATTAACACTCATGCTGACTGTCCTAAGTGTAGGTTTCTTTTATTTAACTAATGAGGAGCTCTCTTAAGATCCTCCAAAACCAATTTTGTGCTGCAAGAGAGTCAGGAACTCGAAAGCCTGTTAATCTTTGTTTTCTCAGCAATATGTTGGGGTCTGGGGCCTCCCCAGCACTCTGCCCCCCTTTCTGCTTTCTTCTTACGTGGCACAGCTCACAGGGCTCTGCCAGGCTGACAGGAGTGGTAGCCCTCTGAGTCTTCCTTCACAGGACCTGGTAGTGTCCTTTTCAGTCTAAGCCCTGGGGGCCTGGTTCAACCACCGATTCATTTCGATTCCTCCTGCCCTTTATTTCTCTTCTCCTTAATAACTCTTCTTTACCTATTCAGAATAGGACATGGAAGTCTATATTTCATTATTTATTATATTAAGATTTTGCTTCCAATATTCCCAATTTTCAGTTCTTAAAGAAATCAACTAAACCTCCAGACATTTTTAGCTTTGTTTTTCCTGTGAGTAACTAGCCCTAAACATTCTCCCTAGCCCAACATTACAGACTGACCAGCCTTTCAGCCTTGCCCCTGAATTTGTTTTTCAGTTGGGGAGAACAGGAGATGGAGGAAACAAATGGAAGAGAGGCCACTGCTCTGTCCACAGTGGGGACTGGCATAGAGAGTCCAGAGCTGGAGCCCAGGGTAATCCACCGGTTTAGTTTCTGTGGAGCTTTGTGGTCGGCTGCATGGCCTCGTGTAGGGTCTTTGGCTGCTCACAATCCCCATCAACCCTGGCAAGGCCCTATGACTGACCGCACCTCTACCTGTGCTTACAGGAAGGATTAAGTCCTGAGGAAACCAGCAGGACTGAAGAACAAGGACCAAACCTTGGGGATGTGCTCGGGCTCTCCATGCACCAGAGGTACAGGTGTTCTGGAATGGGTTCAGTTAGGACCTGAGGACGTTAAATGTGGCCAGTGGACTCAGAAGAGGTCAAAATTGCCCCATTGTCAGGGAGCTCATGGTCTTATTGTGATGCTGAGACTCACAGCCACCTGGTGTTACCATATGCACATCTATATTTATATGTAATTGTTATATAATCTTTGTGCTGTAAGTAATGGGAGGTGGTCAGACTGACAACAGAGATAATGACGATGAGAATAACAGCTACCATTTATTGAGTACTCACTATTGTGCAGAATGCCTTATGTAATTAATTTCATTTTCACAGCAATGCATGGGTACTAATTTTATTCCCTATGTTTTCTTTTTTTAAAAATATATTTTATTGATTATGCTATTACAGTTGTCCCTTTTCTCCCCCATCATTCCCCTTCACCCTGCACACCCTCTCCCACCCACATTCCCCCCTTTAGTTCATGTCCATGTGTCATAAGTTCATTAGCTTCCACATTTCCCACACTATTCCTGCCCTCCCCCTGTCTATTTTCTACCCACCGCCTATGCTGCTTATTCTCTGTACCTTTTCCCCCTCTCTCCTCCTCCCACACCCCTGTTGCTAACACTCCATATGATCTCCATTTCTGTGGTTCTGTTCCTGTTCTAGCTGTTTGCTTAGTTTGCTTTTGTTTTAGGTGTGGTTCTTAATAGCTGCAAGTTTGCTGTCTTTTCGCTGTCATATTTTTGATCTTCTTTTTCTTAGATAAGTCCCTTTAACAGTTCATATAATAAGGGCTTGGTGATGATGAACTCCTTAAACTTGACCTTATCTGAGAAGCGCTGTATCTGCCCTTCCATTCTAAATGACAGCTTTGCTGGATAGAGCAATTTGGGATGTAGGTCACTGCTTTTCAGGTTTTCAAATATTTCTTTCCAGCCCCTTCTTGCCTGGAAGGTCTCTTTTGAGAAATCAGCTGACAGTCTGATGGGAACTCCTTTGTAGGTGACTGTCCCCTTATCCCTTGCTGCTTCTAGAATTCTCTCCTTCATTTTAACCTTGGCTAATGTAGTTACGATGTGCCTTGATGTGTTCCTCCTTGGGTCCAACTTCTTTGGGACTCTGTGAGCTTCCTGGATGTCCTGGTAGTCTATTTCCTTTGTCAGATTGGGGAATTTCTCCTTTATTATTTGTTCAAATAAGTTTTCCACCTGTTGCTTTTCTTCTTCCCCTTCTGGGACACCTATAATTCGAATGTTGGGACATTTAACGATGTCCCGGAGGTTTCTAAGCCTCTCCTCATTTTTTTGAATTCTTGTTTCTTCCTCGTTTTCTGTTTGGTTGTTAGTTTCTTCCTTCTGGTCCACTCCATTGATTTGAGTCGCAGTTTTCTTCCCATCTCTGTTGGTTCCCCATGCGTCTTCCTTCATTTCATGTATTGTAGCCTGCATTTTTTCATCTAATTTGTGAGCAAAATCAACCAATTCTGTGAGCATCTTGATGACCAGTGCTTTGAACTGTGCATCTGATAGGTTGGCTATTTCTTCACGGCTTAGAGGAATTGGCTCTGGGGCTTTCATTTGCTCTCCGGTTTGAGCCATTTTTGGTTGTTTTTTGTTTTGTTTTGTTTTGGTTTTGGTCTGGTCGCGGCTATTATGTAGTGAGGGGTGGAGCCTCAGGCACTCCCCAGTGCGGGGCAGCCCAGTCGCTGGGTTGTGACGCTGTCTGTGGGGGCGGGGTCTGAGAGGGAACAATGGCGCCTGCTCCGCTCTCTCCTGGATTCAGTCCCTTCCGCCACTTCCCCTTTGCCTGGACTGTCTGCGCGTGGGAATGTGGGACCACCTGGTCAGCCAGCCACCTTGCTCGGCCTCACTGGGTCTGCACAGTTGCCCCCCTGTGCCCCGGGTCCGCCAGCCGCCGCCTATGGGCCCGGGGACCTCCAGCCGCCGCCTGTGCACCTGGGAACTGCCAGCCGCTGCTGCCTGCGTGCCCAGGTCCGCACCTCCACTTTTTCCTGCCTCAACTCCACCCCTCTTACCGGTCTGGATGAATGGTTGTTGGACTTCCGTACAGTTCAATTTTCTATCAGTTCTGGTTGTTTTCTTGTTTCTAAATATTTGTTGTCCTTAATTTTGGTTGTGAGAGGAGGCACAGTGTGTCTGCCTATGCCTCCATCTTGGCCGGAAGTCCCTATGTTTTCAATTAGAAAACGGAAGCTTAGAAATGAACTTAGCCATATCATTGAAAGAAAAAAAAAGCTCTTCAGGAATACTCAGATTTGGGGATGGGGAGAAAAACAGTCAGATTAAAAAGAAGGCAGAGAGGGCCCATCATGAGGGATAATGTAAAAAAGTACCATCTTGAAAGTCAAAAGAGAAGGAAGTGTTAAGAATGAAGGCATAGTTCATAATGCTGTCTGAAACAGAGGTCAAGGAAGGAGAAGTGAGAAAAATCTTTGAATTTGATCGTGGGTTTGGTTTCAGAAGTAATGTCTAAGACATTCGTTTGGGGAAAATGAGTCAGATGAAAGCCATGCTGCATGGTGTGGAAACAGTCTAGATATTTATAAAAACGTGCAGAAGTCGTACATTGAGAAGCTTAGATGAGGCTATTGACTAGTTTCTAAAGCTAATATGATCCAGAGAAGCTCCCAAACAAATGTTTATTTTTGTGTGTTTTTTTAATTTATTTTAAAGAATTAACAGAGAAAATGAGCTTAAAAAATTTAAAATTCTATTTTCTTCTCCAGAAATTCACTTCTGTATACAAATTGATATATATCAACATGGGCATGTGGGGATAAATTAGAGAAGTTAAATCCCAAGACACTTTTATAGTAAAATAGACAAAATTTAGTGATTAACTAAAGGCCAACCATTTTCAGTACGTACACTCAGACCTGTTTTTATCCTAACTCCTGTTCTTGATTCCTCAGAAAATCCTTAATCTGATCCTGCAATGCAAACTGTTTTTAGCTTCTCTTTTTTGTGTGTAACTATCTGAATTTAGCCATGTATACATATATAGTCATATCGTATCTTATCCATTCATCCACTGATGGGCACTTGATTGTTTCCCTGTCTTGGCTATCGTGAATAATGTTGAAATAAGCATGGGAGTGCATACATCTCACCGACATTTTGTTTTCATTTCTTGTGGGTCCTATGGGTATATACCCAGAAGTGAAATTGTTGGATCATATGGGATCTATTTTTAATTTGCTGAAGAACCTCCATATTGTTTTCCACAGTGGCTGAACCAATTTACATTCTCACCAAGAGAGTACAAAGGTTTCCCTTTTCTCCACATCTTTGCCAACACAAGTCTTATCTCATGTATTTTTAAAAAATATATTTTATTGATTATGCTATTACAGTTGTCCCATTTCTCCCCCATCATTCCCCTCCACCCTGCACACCCCCTTCCACCCACGTTCCTCCCCTTTAGTTCATGTCCATGTGTCATAAGTTCTTTAGCTTCTACATTTCCCACACTATCCTTGCCCTCCCCCTGTGTATTTTCTACCCACTATCTATGCTACTTATTCTCTGTACCTTTTCCCCCTCTCTCCTCCTCCCACTCCCCTGTTGCTAGCCCTCCATGGGATCTCCATTTCTGTGGTTCTGTTCCTGTTCTAGTTGTTTGCTTAGTTTGCTTTTGTTTTAGGTATGGTTGTTAATATCCGTGAATTTGCTGTCTTTTTACTGTCATATTTTTTATCTTCTTTTCTTAGGTAAGTCCCTTTAACATTTCATAGAATAAGAGCTTGGTGATGATGAACTCCTTTAACTTGATCTTATCTGAGAAGCACTGTATCTGCCCTTCCATTCTAAATGACAGCTTTGCTGGCTAGAGCAATTTGGGATGTAGGTCCCTGCTTTTCAAGATTTCAAATATTTCTTTCCAGCCCCTTCTTGCCTGGAAGGTCTCTTTTGAGAAATCAGCTGACAGTCTGATGGGAACTCCTTTGTAGGTGACTGTCCCCTTATCCCTTGCTGCTTCTAGAATTCTCTCCTTCATTTGAATCTTGGCTAATGTAATTACGATGTGCCTTGGTGTGTTCCTCCTTGGGTCCAACTTCTTTGGGACTCTGTGAGCTTCCTGGATGTCCTGGTAGTCTATTTCCTTTACCAGATTGGGGAAATTCTCCTTTATTATTTATTCAAATAAGTTTTCCACCTGTTGCTCTTCTTCTTCCCCTTCTGGTACCCCTATAATTCGGATGTTGGGACATTTAAAGATGTCCTGGAAGTTCCTAAGCCTCTCCTCATCTTTTTGAATTTTTGTTTCTTCATTTTTTTCTGTTTGGTTGTTTTTTTCTTCCATCTGGTCCACTCCATTGATTTGAGTCCCAGTTTTCCTCCCATCTCTATTGGTTCCCTGTGCGTTTTCCTTCATTTCACTTATTATAGCCTTTATTTGTTCATCTAATTTGTGAGCAAAATCAACTAATTCTGTGAGCATCCTGATCACCAGGGCTTTGAACTGTGCATCTGATAGGTTGGCTGTCTCTTTGTTGCTTAGATGAATTGGCTCTGGGGCTTTGATCTGTTCTCCCGTTTGAGCCATTTTTGGTTTGTTTGTTTGTTTGTTTGTTTGTTTTTTGGTCTGGTAACAGCTGTTACATAGTTAGGGGCAGAGCATTAGGTGTTCCCCAGGGTGGGGCAGCCCAGTCGCTGGGTAGTGACGTTGTATGTGGGGGCGGGGTCCAAAAGGGAACAATGGTGCTGGCTCCACTCTCTCTCGGATCCCAGTTCCTTCCGTGGCTTCCCCTTTGCCTGGATTATCTGTGTGCAAATGTGGGACCACCTGGTCAGCCAGCCGCCTTGCATGGCCTCACTGGGTCTGCACCATTGCCACCCTATGCCTGGGGTCTGCTAGCCACTGCCTGTGCATCTGGGGTCTGCTAGCTGCCGCCTGCATGCCTGGGAACTGCCAGTCGCTGCTGCCTGCGTGCCCAGGTCTGCACCTCCACTTTTTCCTGCCACGACTCCACCCCTCTTACCGGTCTGGATGAATGGTTGTTGGACTTCCGTACAGTTCAATTTTCTATCAGTTCAGGTTGTTTTCTTGTTTCTAAATCTTTGTTGTCTTTAATTTTCGTTGTGCAAGGAGGCACAGTGTGTCCACCTACGCCTCCACCTGGGCCAGAAGTCTCATGTCTTCTCAATGATAGTTATTCTGACAGGTGTGAGGTGATAGCTCATTGTGGTTTGTCTTTGCATTTCTCTGATGATTACTGATAGTGAGCATCTTTTCATGTACCTGTTGGCCATTTGGATATCTTTTTTGGAAAAAGGTCTGTTTGGTGCCTCTGCCCATTTTTTAATAGGATGGTTTGTTTTTTCTTATTGAGTTGTATGAATTCTTTATATGTTTTTGAAGCTGGGATGACAGTGAAGAGCTCAGATTCTGAAGTGGGACTGCCTGAGTTTATTGTCTTTACTCCTTACAGCTTCCATTCCCTTAGGAAAGTTACTTAACCTCTGTTTTCCAGTTTTTACATCTATAAAACGGGAATGATAATAATGAACAACCTTAAGAATTCTTAGGAGGAGTCAATGAATTACTATTGGTAAAGTTCTTAGAAAGTGCTCAGCACATAAAGAGCACTACATAAATGCTTGTTAAGTCAAACTTCAATACTTCAATAGTCTTACCTGTTGAGCATCTGCTCTCAGGCCCTGACCACCCAGGGATTCTTGATGTTTTCCTCCCTGTCTGTCAATGCATATCTGATGGGCTATTCAGAGTTATGGGTTTGTGTGGTGTTTGGGAAGGTATGGTCAAAGCTGCCTCTTAGAAGAAAAAGCCCTTTTCTGAATCTGGAAGCTGAGCAATGCCTTGTCCCTAGGAAACAGGAAAGGGTCCCAGGAGTCTCTCCCTGATGTGACCAGTGTCTACCTCTGTGGTAGGAGATTACCGAGAATATTGCCCGTCTAGGCCGGGTAGGGTTATTCTGACCTACTCCCCATTGGCACGGTTCCATCTGGCCTTTCTGGCATTGCCAGAACACTACCTAATGTCCCCTGGCTGAATAGTTTTCCTTATTGATTAAGAGAAAATTCTTCCTCAGGCCAGGTAATCTAAGTTCTGGAATTGGTATAAATGAGAGGGAGTAAGTTTTGTGTCTTAATTTTTGGGTTTTCCTCAGGAGGAGCCTACAACCTTTCACCAGGGCGAGATGTTTCTGCAAAACACATGCCAGCTTGCTCAAGAAGATTCTGCTGTACCTGTTGTGTTTAGGTAAAGTGTTGAGAATTCCTGGAAGTGAGAGATGTAATTGTTTTAGAAAACTGACCTTGTGTCAAGACATTTCTAGGTGGGATGCAACTTTATTCACAAACTGATCCAAAGGGTTGTTTGATGTATAGATCTTAATACTGGCTTTGTAGTTGAACTACATTTACTAAGTTGCATTTCCAGTATATTTAAAATCTGAGCAGAAATTATCATTCAAAATTGTTTGATAGACTTAAATATTTTATGGAATCTGGGTTTGTCTCTATTTTGCTGTCTTGATTCAATGCAGGGCATGGTTTTTGCACTCTTTACAAGAGAATCTTATAGTATACATAACTTATTTGCTGGTTTGCTAGTAAAACCAACAATATAAAATATTATTTTAAATATAGTAAACCTCTATTTAAAATATACTGTGATACTGTCAGTGATATATAGGACTTTGGCATCAATATTAGAGGCAGCTGGTATGATGAGAACAAAAATTTTATTTGGGGTTCAGTCAAGGAGCCATGGGGTAAGGACTGTATGGCTGTACATGAAGTCCTCATTTAACATTGTCAATAAGTTCTGTCGCTTTAAATGGAATGCAGTATAATGAACCAATTTTACTAGAGGCTAATTGATGTAAATAAGAGTTAAGTTCCTATGGCATCTCATCCACATTATAATGAAAGACATCCTTAGACAACTTGCTATGCCTCCTAGTAGTAGCCTTGTTTATGTAGTTTTGCTCAAGAGGAAAGATGAAAATGACTGGGATTATAAAGTTTTAGGAAAGATGACTTTTGGAGTATCTAATGGTGGATCCTGATCAAATCTACTTCAAGGGAAAAAAAATTTTATCAGAGTAAATTCAAGGGGGTTCGTTAAAGACAAGTGAAAACATGTAACATTCAAACTAAGTTGATCACTCCTTGGGTATCCTCAAGAAGGAAACAGCCACCTAGCCTGGCCTTGAGAACTGCAGCTCAGTTGGGGGCTGAACGGCAATGTAGCTGGAGGGTTTTTCTTGCTTTAAGTCCCAGACATTCACGACTAGAGCTTCATTTGCCTCTGGCGAGCTCAAACTTGCTCATCCTTTCTCTGCACCTTCTCCTTTTAGCTTATGCAGCCTACTTCCTGGCAGCCTGCATCTTGGATTTCCAGAGGGCACTGGCCTTAATTGTCCTCACCTGTTTGGTGCTCTTGGTCCTGGTTCACCACTTTCTGAAACCATTCTTTGGTAAAAAATTAACAAGATTTTTGAAGCCATTTGAAAACACCTGTCTGAAGCGTTGGATGAAATGGTGAGTTAAGAGAAGAATCTCAATACTCCTGGCCCCCAAACTCATCCCAAACTGTCGTTCCTGGGCTATTTCTCAGACCCTCACCTATGCTTTTCAAAATCAATGCTTGGAGAGCAAATAGCAACAGGCCTCTGAGTACTGGACTTCATTTTCTTGTAGCCTCACGTATCAATCAACATTGCTAGGGGGTAAGATGGGTTAAGTTTCAGAAAAGAGTTTCAATCTGTTTATTGTCAGGGTCTGCGACAGAAATAAGAAAACTGTACTCCTCTGCAATGAAGTAATCAAAACAAAGAGGCTTACAGCTGCATGAAGCTATCAAGTTGATTTGATGGTCGTTTTAATTCTCGTCTCCCAGACTTTCTGCACCCGTTGGTGTCTTTGACAATTCCTTAGAGTATAACCAGCAAACTTCCTGTTCAGTGAGTACTAAACTGGATCCTACAGCGGCCACAGCTCATCAAACTAGCTGTATAGCATGCACATGTCCTTTGATCACAGGTCTGGAGTGACAGATTAACTTTCAGACACTATAGAGTTACTCTTTTCTGCCTGTTCTCCAACAGATGCAAAGAAAATAGGTGTTAAGAATGTTCGCAACAGCAATTATTTGGAGAAATGCATGAGACCATAACCTCAATTTTGGATCATTGATTTATTTGGCACTGAGGAGACAAAGCTAAAATGACACAATTTATTAGCAAGGCAGATTCTGGAAGCCAGATTTTATTCACCTTAAATGAGAAGAGCTCACAGCAAGAACAGCTCCAAAATTCAACCCTGATTTACAGTGCATTTTCTCATTGTTGTTCCTGAGGCATCTCAATGGACAATGTGTTCTTTTTGTTTTGCTTTCATTTCATGTGCGTTCTCCTTCCTAATTTTTTAAAAATGATTTCACACTCAGACATGAGAAATCCAGTCTCTGTATTTATCAAGCATGTTTGGTACATTGAGGGACTGTAAGACTATAGGGGTTAATTTGTGGCTTAGTCTTTACTCTTGCCCTTGGAGTGGTTGGAAATCGGGTGAGGATTCTTGGGGACCATGCATACATTTCCTCCTTTTAAAAATATTTTGGTTATTCATTAGTACCAGCTTAAAGAATGAGTCTTTATTTCACATCTTACTGACGTGGAAGCTTGAGGAAGGGAGGCCATGTGATTTGCATCTTCACCTTGGACTCTTTAAACTTAATTCTGTGAGTAAGAGAACTGAAGAGAGAGCTGCTAGATAGGAAACCACCAGATGAATGTTTCTCAAGATAGGTCTCTATGTCTAATCTACTGAGTTATTTCACTTACCCTTGGGGTTAACTTCTATTTTTTAGAGGTAAGATTATTTGTTATTCTTATTGAGTTGATGACATGATACTGGCATTCTCTCTTCAGGGTGTTCACTGGAGTCTGCCTGGTTGGCCTTATCCTGTGGCTGGCCCTAGACACAGCCCAAAGGCCAGAGCAGCTGACATCCTTGGCAGGAATCTTTTTGATCATCCTCATCCTCTTTGCTTGCTCCAAACACCACTGTGCAGTGAGTTTGGGGGGTGCAGGGTGGGCCAAGGGCCGTGTATTACTTATTACAAAGGACATGTGTCAGATATTGATTACAAAGGTAAAACTAAGTTCTTTACAATCTCTGGAATTTGCTTTTTTGATGCTTTTACTCCTAAGAGAAGTTTTAAAGTTCTCGAAGGACCTAGACCACTTATTTTCATACAATAAATCATAATCCATTAGTGAGCCTTGATATGAAATTTGTGGATCTAGGCCAGTGTAAAAAGACAAAGGAAAAAAAAGGATAGAAAGAAAATAGAATACAACAGGGAATCAGATTGCATTGTGCATAGTAATATTGAAGTATTGGGTTTGATGCTTTTACTTGTATGTATGTGCATGTGCCATCTAATCTGTAGACAGTTTTATAAATCACATGAACATATGTGGGTCTTTACTTATTACTGCCTTGTTTCCTCCTGTTCCCCACTCCATCTTACCCCATGTTTCCCGATAACATCCTGGGTTAGTTTCACCCTCAGTACATGCACCCATGTTTAAAACTCCAACCAGATAATGGACAAGTAGGATTTAGAACTTACATTGAGATAAAGTGCTTCTCAGATAAGGTCAAGTTCAAGGAGTTCATCATCACCAAGCCCTTATTCTATGAAATGTTAAAGGGACTTATCTAAGAAAAAGAAGATCAAAAATATGACAGTGAAAAGACAGCAAACTCACAGCTATCAAGAACCACACCTAAAACAAAAGCAAACTAAGCCATCAGCTAGAACAGGAACAGAACCACAGAAATGGAGATCATATGGAGGGTTAGCAACAGGGGCGTGGGAGGAGGAGAGAGGGGGAAAAGGTACAGAGAATAAATAGCATAGACAGTGGGTAGAAAATAGACAGGGGGAGGGCAAGAATAGTGTGG
Source organism: Glossophaga mutica (assembly GCA_039655065.1). NCBI lineage: Eukaryota > Metazoa > Chordata > Mammalia > Chiroptera > Phyllostomidae > Glossophaga > Glossophaga mutica. The sequence continues at coordinate 61,192,252 of CM077303.1, read as the reverse complement.
GAAATGTAGAAGCTAAAGAACTTATGACACATGGACATGAACTAAAGGGGAGAATGTGGGTGGGAGAGGGTGTGCAGGGTGAAGGGGAGTGAAGGGGGAGAAATGGGACAACTGTAATAGCATAATCAATGAATATATTAAAAAAAAGAAATAATGTTCTTGTTGGTCCTAGGTGTCCTGGAGGGCAGTGCTTTGGGGCCTGGGTCTTCAGTTTGTCTTAGGGATCTTGATCATCAGAACTGATCCTGGATTTAACGCATTTCAATGGCTGGGAGACCAGATTCAGGTATGAGAAGTCGAATGAGAGGGCTCTGCTCTTTTAGAACCCTAGAGAAAGGAGATTTGGGGGTAGCCTGCAGAGATTGGACTATGTCTTGATGATGATGGTGGCAGATCTCGTGGGAAAGGAAAGAGTATCCTGGGGTACCACTTATCATATGAATAAAGAGAACTGAACTGCTGAGTCCTCTGTCATTCAGTAAGCAGCTCTTGGGGATATGGCCTGCCCCCAGGTTGTCAAAGGGGTCCAACTTCAGAAATAGAAGTAGGACCTAATCATGCATGAGACTGATCACATATTCCTCCATATCCTCCCTGGCTTCACTCTTGTTCACTCTCTCTCTCTCTCCTTACAGATTTTCCTGAACTACACTGTGGCTGGCTCCAGTTTTGTCTTTGGGGATATGCTGGTCAAAGATGTCTTTGCTTTTCAGGTCATATCTGTTTTGTAGGCAGGAATGAAGGTCACTGTGGGGAAAGGGGTAAAGCAGAGGATGCAAATGTATGTCCAAGAGATCAGCCAGTCTCTATACTGGTTTGAGCCTAAGAAGAGGATTTGATCCCACCAGCAGAAGGAACAGCACCAGTCTCTTGTCTTTTGATCATTTCCATACTGAAACTGGAAGGAAATAGGAGTAGGGAAGAAGGGCTTGGAAAAATATCTCCTGTGGCTTGGTACTAATGGGATAATAGATATATGATACATTTAAAATTTATTCCTGAAGTAGCTTGTGTTGAAGTATCCACTGAGTATCTACACTGTATGAGCTGCTCTTGGGAGGCTGAGAGCTTAAGTTAGAGTCTGAAAGGCAGTTTGTTCATGGCACACACATTCACACAGCTGTCCTCCCTCACTGGTGAGGGGTGCATTTCAAGACCCCCAGTGGGGGGATGCCTGAAACCACAGGTAGCACCAGACCCTATGTATACTGTTTTTTCCCCATATATGTACCTACATACCTTTGATTAACTTTAATTTAGAAATTAGGCAATTTCACAGATAGAAGATTCATTCTTACCATAGATCTTAGCAACCTTAGCACATATTTTTTTCCTTATTAAGTTGAGAATGTTCACTTTTTCTCTTAAAGAAAGCACTTTACAGGTTGTCTTTGGCATATTCTAATTGCCAGCATCACAACTCTTGTGCTTTGGGGCCACTGAGTAAACAAGGGTGACCAGAACATGCGCTGAGACACTGTGATGGTCTTCCTGACAACCTAGATGGCTGCTAAGTGACTAACGGGCTGGCGGGGAGTGTGTAGACTAGACAAAGGGATTGTGTAGACTAGACAAAGGGATTGTTCCTGTCCCAAGCAGGACAGAGCAGGACAGCATGAGAGTCCATCACACTATTCATAATGGCACACAATTTAAAATCTATGAATTGTTTACTTTACATATTTTTCTAACCATGGTTGACCGTAACTGATACCATGGAAAGTGGAGCTGTCCACAAGAGGGACCACTGTAATATCTCATTAGTTGCCTGTCATTGTCTTTACAGTCCTTACCGATAATCATTTTCTTTGGATGTGTGATGTCCATTCTCTACTACCTGGGCCTTGTGCAGTGGGTAGTTCAGAAGGTGAGTCATTCTCCTACACCACTCAGGAGGTGGGCCTTCATCTTGTGACCTGTCAAGAAGCATGAAAATGACACTTAATTTGGAAAAATGCTCCTGTGTAGGATCTAGATGTTAGAACCAATGTAAAAAGGCAAACTTTCAAGCATACTTGACTTCAGATGGTCAGGCCCAGGCTCTAGGCTGGCTGAGGGGCAGAGCAGGAAGAGAAAATGGGCTGGACAGCCATTTCATACTGACTTTTAATCTACATGTTCTGGAAGCTAAGACTCCTGAGTTCTGGTCCAGGCTCTGTTGGCAACTTGCTCTGTGGCTTTGGGCTTGTAACTCCACTTCTCTAGGTTTTAGTTTCCTTACCGGCAAAATGGGCGTGGGGGATTTGCTGGGTACTCTCCAAGATTCCTGCTAATGTTAATGGTTTATGCTTTGTATCCCTGTAGATCGCCTGGTTTTTGCAAATCACCATGGGCACCACCGCCACAGAGACACTGGCTGTGGCAGGAAACATCTTTGTGGGTATGGTAAGTACCCTGAGGCCTTCTGCTCTTTTCTTTATTTTTTAAAAGATTTTATTTACTAATTTTTAGAAAGAGGGGAGGGGTGGGAGAAAGACAGGGAGAGAAACATCAATGTGTGGTTGCCTCTTGTGCACCTCCTACTGGGGACCTGGCTCACAACCCAGACATGTGCCTTCACTGGGAATCGAACCAGGGACCCTTTGGTTTGCAGGCTGGTGCTCAATCCACTAAGCCACACAAGCCAGGACTGCTCTTGTTCCCTGAGGAACAAATAGTGTGGAGGAAAACAGGTTGAGAAAAGTGTTTTCCTTCTGAAAAGTCAAATAAATGAACTGCATGGGAAGCCAGTCAGTGATGAAACAAAACTTCGATGTTCAAAGGAAATTCAGTTCATTGCTTTTACCCTTCATGTGTAAGAATACTTAGATGAGCCTACTTAGTTTGGACATCCTTAACAACCAATGCAACTTAAAAAAAATTTTTTTTAAAATTGATTTGAGAAAGCGAGCGAGAGAGATTGAGCTTTATTGTTGTTCAACTTATGTATGCACTCATTGGTTGATACTTGTATGTATCCTGACTGGAGATTGAACCCACATCCTTGGCATGTTGGGATGATACTCTAACCAACTAAGCTACTTGGCCAGGGCCAATCCAATGACTTAACACAGGAATTTAGGGAAACATCCTGGTCCAAATTTAATCTGCCTTCAGTGTCTACGAAGGATATTTGCTCTATGTTCTTGTTTCTCCTGTGATCCTTGTTTTCTAGGGTCTCTAAGGAGCTAATAGCTTGCCTTGCTCAGCGCTAAAACCAAGGCTCTTTCTCATAATACATTGTTTGATACATTTATATGGAATAGGTGTTCCGCATGTGCTATTGACTGATTAGTTCAATGATAGGGACAATGGCTTGTCAAATTGAAAAGGAGTTAGTATTGAGGTCTTCCTCTCTCAAGGCCTTAGTTGGATTAACTGTTTCTGAAATGTTTTCTGAGTACTTCTGCGCACTCCCATCATAGCATTCCACATTTTACTGAAATTATCCATAATCAGCTTAGTGTTTAGTGCTAGACTATAAGCTCCTAAGAGTAAAACTCTGCCTTATTTATATTAATATCCTTAGTACAAGACTAGGCACATAATTGTCACTCATTAAATGACATTCTCTTAGGTTGATGCTAAATACAGTTTACAGAGTTGGATCTTCATAATTTCATAGAATTTTCACAAACATTTCTTTTGATTCTTTCATCAACATTGGGCTTTAATAATCTATTTTGCATTTCATTTAATGAGTACTTTTTGAGCAATTAATTTGTACTCAGGAAGTGCACTATACTTCATATGGTCATTCATTAAGTACATCAGGTCCTCGAAGAATGTCTGGACAAAAAGTATTTCATTCGTCCCTCCACACCTGGCTTATTTCACTTAGCATAATGCTCTCCAGTTCCATCTGTGCTGTCACAAAGGGTAGGAGCTCCTTTTTTCTCTCTGCTGCATAGTATTTTGTTTATGATCTCACCTTTAACGGAACATAATCAACAAAAGAAAAGAGCACACAAAATATAACCAGAGACACTGAAATTAAGAACAATCTGACAATAACCAGAGGGGAGGAGGGAGAGGACAATTCGGGGAAGGGTTTTTAGGAACTACTGTAAGAAACAGGTGGACAAAACCAAGGGGGAGAGAGGTAGGTTTGGCTGGGGTTGGAGGGAGTGATGGGGGGAAAATGCAGACAACTATAATTAAACAACAATAAAATAATTTTAAAAAGTATTTCATTTAACTTTGTTTTCTTATAAAGTTGATGAAATGTCAGAGGACCTTAACTCTTGTTTATATCAATTAGTTTATGGTAAAACTGGCTTTATTATACATTTTTTGCTTGAAGTTGCAGAACCTATCAAAGTTAAGTGAAGAATTATTGTGTATGATTTTAGACATGGAGAACATACCAAAAAATATATACCATTTCCCTCCCATAGCATTTTAAAATCTAAATAGATGAGACAAACAGGTATGAAAACAGATGAGAACAATGTCAGTTGGGGTATGATAAGGTGCCAGAGAGAGTGAGGCAGACACTGGGAGGGCCTAAAAGCGGCTCTTTGTGCTGGAAAGGCACTCACACTAGAGGGATGTGTCCCTGGGGCGGGGGTGGCCATTTTGGGGCGGGGAGTCACACGCTCTCGAATCTGACTCGCTTCTCCTTCTTCCCAGACAGAGGCACCTCTGCTCATCCGTCCGTATCTTGCAGACATGACACTCTCCGAAATCCACGCAGTGATGACTGGTGGGTTTGCCACCATCTCAGGCACTGTGTTGGGAGCCTTCATATCCTTTGGGGTAGGCATAGTCTGATCACTCCTGGGTGAACCCACGTCTGGGTTCTGCAGATGCTGATTCCTAAGTCTGCCCTTACAGATTGAAGCATCATCCTTGATTTCTGCATCTGTGATGGCTGCCCCTTCTGCTCTCGCCTTGTCAAAGTTGGTATATCCAGAAGTGGAGGAATCCAAGTTTAAGAATAAGGAGGGTGTAAAATTATCCCGTGGGTAAGTCCATTAATTGGGGAGATGGTGAGGTCACATGCAGACTCAAGGGTAGTGCTGTGATGGCAGAGGCTTCAAGTCTCCTGGAGAAGGAATAATCTGATACCATATCCCCTCTTGTCTACCTCTGCCTCTAGCTAATCCTGCTGATTTTGTTTGTTTGTTTCACCCTCCACCTGCCTGTCTTCTGCATACCAGTATCCTCTGTCCTTGGTGTCAGTGCAATTTTATGGCAATCAAATCTGATAGTGCTTCAGTGTACTTTCTACCAAAAGGGTCACTAAGGAACCCCATCACCTCTCAAGCTGGCCTGGCACCCTCTCCTGCACTCCTTCACAGAGGGAAAGTGGGATTTCTTTTCTGTGAGGGGCTGAGACTAATCCAGATACCATATCCTTCTCCTATGCCCAACAATCACAGGAAAGAGAAGAACATTCTAGAGGCCGCCAGCAATGGAGCCACAGATGCCATAAGCCTTGCTGCTAATGTAGCAGCCAACCTGATTGCCTTTTTGGCAGTGTTGGCCTTCATTAATGCCACCCTCTCCTGGCTAGGGGAATTGGTAGACATACAAGGGCTCACTTTTCAGGTAAAGAATTACATTTGTTGGGCTGTCCCATTAGAGTGTGTTTAAGTAGTCCTTGAAATGTGCATGCCCTTCTGACCCACAGTGAACTAAGAGAGAGCATGGATAGAAGGGTGGAAGAGACTGAGTTAAGTCTCCAGAGAAAGTCCTTGTGTCTTGACCTGTGTTATTTGTTCTTTCTTTTCCCGGGGTATCTCTTTCTTTTCACCTAGGTGGTTTGCTCCTACATCCTAAGGCCCATGGTTTTCATGATGGGTGTAGAGTGGGCAGATTGTCCAATGGTGGCTGAGATGGTGGGGATCAAGTTCTTCACAAATGAGTTTGTAGCCTACCAGCAACTATCTCAATACAAGAACAAACGTCTCTCTGGAGTGGAAGAGTGGATCGGCGGCAAGAAGCAGTGGATTTCTGTAGGTGACAATCCAGAAAAGCATAAATTGTCTGTGGGCAGACAGAAAGTGCTACACCAAAGTTTCTTTCCCACCCATGGATCCCTTTCCAGTGTCCCAGCCTAACCACAAAGCCAGCATAACACCATGCTTAGCTCCAGGGCCCCAGCTGCCCTGAGGTCTGTGTGCTATTCCTCTCCTGCACTCTGACCCAACTTCTATCTATAAGGGACTTGTTGGGGCTTTACAGTTGAGGCAGTCCAAAGTGGACACTATTTTTGATGGCCTAAGATCCCCTTCTTCATTTATAAGTTTAAATTGCTATAAATTGATCTCCTTTTCTCTCTTCCTCTCTCTCTTCCCTCTCAATCATCCTCATTCCTAGGCCTTCTTCTTATTCATGGGCTTCAACAAGAAGAGTGTTAGGCAAAGATGCCCATAATGGTTTCCATATCCTTATTCCTGTGATAACTCAGAAAATGATTATTTTCTGAGCATCTTTTCCATGTGCCTTAGGGTAGTGTGGACAAGGTTGGAGGTTCCATGTTCTTTGGAACTTCTATCATGATTATGTGACTGCATATATGGAACTGCATTTGTTTACTTATTTATTTTTGTTTTGCCTAGGTGAGAGCTGAAATCATTACAACATTTTCACTCTGTGGATTTGCCAATCTTAGTTCCATAGGAATCACACTGGGAGGCTTGAGTGAGTTCATTCATTTTTTCAACTACGCTATAAGTCAGCCGGATCCCAGCTTTGGTAGTAGGCAGTCCTGGTGCTCCAGTACAAGTTGAGACCAGATAGAGAAGCTGATGTGAAATAAGCCCTCTCAGGCACAGTTAATTTGGAGTTAAGGCAACCATGGTACCTGGGTGTGCATGCAGCCCAGACTGGGTTTACCATCTTGATTTCTGTTACTCTTTCTCCTTTCAATTGGAGGCCCAAAAGACCTATTTTATTTTTATTTTCCTTTTGAGGAAGATAATGATATTACTTTTACTTTGCCATTAAACGGGCATAGTGCATATATAAGTAAAGATATTTTGTTTTTTATTCAGTAGTGAAGGTACTTACTGAAATTAGGCTGCTCACCAGTTGTTTTCACACAAATTGCACAAGGAACCAAGAGACAAATAAAATCATCAGACACATAAGACAGACACATAGTAAGAGCAAGTGGTGTCAAGTGTTAGACTAAAAGCTACAAATCACCAGGTGTGGGAGAAGTGAGTATCTGAAGCAGACACAGATATATTTGATTGCTGAAGATATTGCTGAATGTGGGTGATGACTGGATGAAAAAATATGAGAAAGTGGAGTTGTCCTTGAGGGCAGGGGCAGGGAAAATGACTGGCAGATTTGAAGAGTTTGGAAGATCCAAGTTAGAAATACAGTATAAGAAATACAGCTCAGTGTGTCCATTTATTGTTACTCATATTCTGTGGTAGAATCATTCAGTTGATTTATTTGGTAGCTGATTGAACAATTTAAAGGTGAAACAATTTCCTTGTGGTTTAATTTTCCCCTTTGTTAAATATCTGTACTGTTCTAGTTCTGATGTCCTATCAATGTCTGATTGTGAGATTGTGTCTAGCAGTGGGATGACTAAGGCTTAGATGAATGTTGCTGTCCTTATCCCTCTGGCTCAAAACAGTCCATCTAATTCTGGTTCCAGATCTCAACTAGGGAACACCCAGGCATGTGTGCCTGTCTAGAGAAAACCAGAGCTTTGCTTGACCCAGATACTTGGGAGAGTTCTTAGAACCACTGAGGTTAGGGTCAGACAAACATTCCTTGACCTGAGGAACATCTGAGTTAGTGAACCCTCAGGACTAATGTATACACATTCTTCTTAGGGTACTGTTGGCCAGTCTCTGGTCTTTAAAAAAAGAGCCTTTTTTTAGTGGTTAAAAAAAAAAAAGCTATTCATCTGCATTTGTTCTCATGCATTCTTCAGTAGGGGCTCATGGGAAATCCTGATTGGCTGATGAGAAAGAGATCAAGTTACTTTGTTTTGTTGTCCGCAGCATCAATGGTACCCCACCGGAAGAGTGACTTGTCCAAGGTTGTGGTCAGTGCCCTCTTCACAGGAGCCTGTGTATCCCTTATCAGTGCCTGTGTGGCAGGTAGGTAACTCAGCTTAGTCTCTTGGCAGAAATCCCATACCTAGATCCTGATAAGATCTCTTTCAGAATATCGATTTAACCATCCATCTCACAGATGGATAGAAAAGGCACCCAATCTACAATGTTCTCAGTTTACACCCAAATTATTAAGAGCCTTCAGGAACATGTATGAATCTTCCCCTTAGTATCTCTGTCTCCTTTATCCAGGAATCCTCTATGTTCCCAGAGGAGCTGAAACTGACTGTGTCTCCTTCCTAAACACAAGTTTCACCAATCGCACCTACGAGACCTACGTGTGCTGCAGACAGCTCTTTCAGAGGTGAGTGAGCATTAGCATCCCAGCCTCCTCCTCTTATATGCCATCCTCCACACAGGAATCTTCTGGGCACCAGGAGAAATAAGGTCTGAGAGTAATCATGGGAATGCTGAATAGAGTTTAAGAAGGAAGATGGTTATTTGTGGTGGTCTAGATTTATGTTCTTTTCTCTTCCCTTAGTATTTATTATCTCTAGCATAGACAAGTGACAGATTTTATCTGTATTGGTGGGACACTGAGAAGTGGAAGGGCAGGGGAAGAAGAAAGGACATGTGATTTCCCTGACAAAAAGTTACTGTATTTATTGTGACTGGAATATCGTAGGTGAAGACTGGGTAGTGCTCCTAAGTGGCTAAAAAATTGTGGTTTTCTTCAGACAGAAATGATGACTAAAAGAGGATAAAGCTGAATTGATAAAATCATAATGCATTCATATAAGGTAAAAATGAATCTGTTTAGCAATTTCTGGGATATTATACCAGTAGTTTTCTGGTTCCTCATGTAAGAAGCATGAAGGCCACCACTCCATTCTAACAAGTTAAAAACTAAACAATCTGAAAAAGCAATAATTGGTAGATTCATATGAGAGGTGAGGACCCAGGGCAAACCACTGCCCCCACTATTGGACAGACAGATGGATACAGGGAGTCATGATTACTGGAACAGAAACTTGTGAGTGGAAACCACAGCAGAAACCTATGCAGGGGTAGGAAAACCTGAAACTGTAATTGCTGGAGGCATAGTGAGAACAAGTCTGAATGTTTAAAAACTCAGGTGTGGGGCAGTCATGGGGGGCACACCACACATTTGTGAGTTTTACCTCCAGGAGATAAACCAGGTTCAAAATAATTCCTTTTCCCCTTCCCTTGTGCTTCTGGCTGGGTGAGGGGAAAAAGGGAACCATTTTAAAATACACCATAATGCATTGAGTTGTTTTTTTTGTTTTGTTTTGTTTTTTGTGGACCTGTGTTTTTGCTTATTTTAGGTAAGTACCAGGAGTAGAAATGCTGGGTGCTGAAGTAGATAAATGTATGATGAAACGTATGCCATTGGAAAGTTTTTCTGTACAGCAGTAGAACTGCATGGTCAAATAGGTTCACTTTATCAGGTGTTCCATTTGAGTCTTAGTTTTCTATGAGTTCTCTTCTCTTTTTGACTTTAAGTTTTCAATTGCAGATGGCATGCAAAATTATATTACTTTCAGGTGTACGACCCAGTGGTTAGACATTATATAACTTCTAAGAGATCATCCTGATAAATCTCACACCCATCTGACACCATACAATTATAACAGTATTGTCTATATTCCCTATGCTGTATTTTACATCCCTATAACTACATATTCGTACTTCTTAATCTCTTTACGTTTTTCACCCATAACCCCAACACCCTCCCATATGGCAGCTGTCAAAATGTTTTCTTACCTAAGATTCTGTTTCTTTTCTGCTTGTTTTTTTGTTTTTAGATTCAATCATCGATAGACATGTATTTATTGCCATTTTGTTACTCATATTTTTATCTTTTCTTCTTAAAAAGACCCTTTAACATCTTCTATAACACTTGTTTGGTGGTGATGAACTCATTTAGTTTTTTCTTGTCTGGGAAGCTCTTTTTTTGGCCTTCGATTCTAAATGATAGCTTTGTGGCATAGAGTAATCTTGATTTTAGGTCTTTGCTTTTCACAACTTTAAATATTTCTTACCAATCCCTTCTGGGCCTACAAAATTTCTGTTGAGAAATTAGCTACTGTCTTATGGGAGCTCCCTCCTAAGTAACTAACTGCTTTTCTCTTGCTGCTTTTAAGATTCTCTCTTTGTCTTTAACCTTTTGCATTTTAATTATGATGTGTCTTCGTGTGGGTATTTTTTGAGTTCTTCTTGTTTGGGACTCTCTGTGCTTCACCAGGTTAGGGAAGTTTTTTGTCATTATTTTTTCATATAGGTATTCAATTCCTGGCTCTCTCACTTCTTCTGGCAACCCCATGATGCAAATGTTGGTACACTTAAAGTTGTCCTAAAGACTTTTTATGCTATCCTCATTTTTTTGGATTCTTTTTTGTTTTCATTGTTCTAACTGGGTGTTGTCTGTTTCATTGTCTTCCAAATCTCTGATTTGATCTTCTGCTTCATCTACTCTACTGTTGATTCCTTGAAATGCAGTCTTTATTTTAATTAATGTATTCTTTATTTCTGGCTGATTATTTTTTATGTTTTCTAGTTTCATTTTTATGTTTCCTCTTTGTTGAAGTTCTAAGTTCATCTATTTTTCCTTTAAGTTCACTGAGCATTTTTATAACCAGTGTTTTGAGCTCTGCATTTAATAGATTGCTTGCCTCCATTTTGTTTAGTTTTTTTTTTCTAGAGTTTTGTTCTGTTTTTCAGTTGGGACATATTTCTTTGTCTCCTCATTTTGGCAGCCCCCTGTGTTTGTTTCTACATGGTAGGTAGAGCTGCGAGTCTCCTGGACTTGGTGAAGCAGCTTTATGTAGTAGGTGTCCTGTAAGGTCCAGGGGCACAGCATCTCTGTTTACATGAGCTGGGAACTTCAGGTGCAACTCCCCCCATTCCTTGTGTGGGCTGTGTATACCTTCATGTTGTAGTTGAGCCTTGATTGCTGTTGGCACATCAATGGTAGGCATTTACCACCAGGCTGATTGGCTGCAAGGACTGGCTGCAACTATCGCAGAGGATCATCTGTTCAGGGCCCACTCCATGGACCAGTACTTATTTCAGCAGGGCTCTGGTCTCTGCTGAGTTCACCCCTTGAGTGTCTCACTTGTGGAGGTGGTTGGGTGGTGCTTTGATGTAGTCTGAAGCTGTTCATGGTTTTGCTGGCTTGGGAGACTCTGGGAGGTGTAGGCCAAGGACACCTGCTGCCTGTGTTCTGCCTGGGGGCACTTACCATGAGCTACAAAGCAATCTGCAGGTGGCTGCTACTTTTACTGGTCTTGGAGATGTCCTGGAGGGGCCAAGCTGCAAACTAAGTCCAGCTGCCACTAGTGCTGTGTCTGGGGTCACTTAGTGAGAGGTACAAGGCATGCTGAAGCCATATGCTTCTTGTTTGAGAGATTTTAGGAAAGTCTGAAGCATGAACCAAGATAGGCCATTTGTAAGAAAAGCTACTGGGAGAGCTTGGTTGGGCCTGAAAGTTGGGTAGGGCAGGGTCTCAGGGAATCACCAGGGTGGGGATAACAGTGTGAGCTAGGTTGATGGAGTCTCACATATGGCACCTGCCTGCAAGTTCTGTGTGTGTGTATGTGTGTGTGTGTGTGTTTCAGAAAAGAAACAATGGACTCTGCCAACTCTACTAGCTGTTCTGTCCAGGAGAAAGCTGCTCCTTCAGTTCTCACTCTGATGCCAGACAACTCAGTTCTTCCCTCTATGTCTCTGGTGCCTTTTGAGCTGCTGCCACAGTGCTGTAGCTCAGAGCCAGTGAGTATGAGTATATACATGCACTGGCCATTTAAGAGGAATACCTGGGACTCCAGTTGTCCTTAGTCTCACTCAGCCACAATTCCCACCGCCAGATGTTATAGGGCCTAATCTTTCTGGTCCTGAAACTCTGGACTGGAGGGCCTGGTGTGGGGCTGGGACCCCTTACTCCTCAAAGGAGATCTCTGCAGCTGAGATGGTCCTTCCAAATTTTACCCACCACACATGGGTGTGGGACCAGCCCTTTCCATATCTCTGCCCTCCTACCAGTCTCAATGTGGCTTCTTTATATCCTTAGTTTTAGGACTTTTATTCAGCTAGATTTCAGGTGGATCTGAAAGATGGTTGTTCTGTAGTTTAGTTGTAATTTTGACGTGGTTATAGAAAGATGTGAGTACTGTGTTTACCTATGCTACAATCTTGATAGGAAGACTGTGTTTTTTTTTTCTTTAATATATTTTATTGATTATGCTATTACAGTTGTCCCGTTTCTCCCCCATCATTCCCCCCACCCTGCACACCCTCTCCCACCCACATTCCCCCCTTTAGTTCATGTCCATGTGTCATAAGTTCTTTAGCTTCTACATTTCCCATACTATTCTTCCCCTGCCCCTGTCTATTTTCTACCCACTATCTATGCTACTCATTCTCTGTACCTTCCCCCCCTCTCCACCTCCCACGCCCCTGTTGCTAACCCTCCATATGATCTCCATTTCTGTGGTTCTGTTCCTGTTCTAGCTTTTTGCTTAGTTTGCTTTTGTTTTAGGTGTGGTTCTTAATAGCTGCGAGTTTGCTGTCTTTTCACTGTCCTATTTTGATCTTCTTTTTCTTAGATAAGTCCCTTTAACATTTCATATAATAAGGGCTTGGTGATGATGAACTCCTTGAACTTGACCTTATCTGAGAAGCACTTTATCTGTCCTTCCATTCTAAATGACAGCTTTGCTGGATAGAGCAATTTTGGATGTAGGTCCCTGCTTTTCAAGATTTCAAATATTTCTTTCCAGCCCCTTCTTGCCTGGAAGGTCTCTTTTGAGAAATCAGCTGACAGTCTGATGGAAACTCCTTTGTAGGTGACTGTCCCCTTATCCCTTGCTGCTTCTAGAATTCTCTGCTTCATTTGAATCTTGGCTAATGTAATTACGATGTGCCTTGATGTGTTCCTCCTTGGACCCAACTTCTTTGGGACTCTCTGAGCTTCCTGGACGTCCTGGTAGTCTATTTCCTTTGCCATATTGGGGAAGTTCTCCTTTATTATTTGTTCAAATAAGTTTTCTACTTGTTGCTCTTCTTCTTCCCCTTCTGGGACCCCTATAATTCGGATGTTGGGACGCTTAACAATGTCCCGGAGGTTCCTAAGCCTCTCCTCATTTTTTTGAATTCTTGTTTCTTCCTCGTTTTCTGTTTGGTTGTTAATTTCTTCCTTCTGGTCCACTCCATTGATTTGAGTCCCAGTTTTCCTTCCATCTCTATCGGTTCCCCATGCGTCTTCCTTCATTTCACGTATTGTAGCCTGCATTTTCTCATCTAATTTATGAGCAAAATCAACCAATTCTGTGAGCATTTTGATGACCAGTGCTTTGAACTGTGCATCTGATAGGTTGGCTATCTCTTCGTTGCTTAGAGGAATTGACTCTGGGGTTTTCATTTTTCTTCCGGTTTGAGCCATTTTTGGTGGGGTTTTTTGTTTTGTTTTGTTTTGTTTTGGTTTTAGTCTGGTCTCGGCTATTACGTATGAGCGGTGGAGCCTTAGGTGTTCCTAAGGGCGGGGCAGCCCAGTTGCTGGGTTGTGACGCTATAGGTGGGGGCGGGGTCCGAGAGGGAAGAATGGCGCCTGTTCCGCTCTCTTCTGGACTCCGGTCCCTTCCGCTGCTTCCCCTTCACCTGGATTATCTGCGTACGCTCGCATGCTGTTACGTAGTGAGGGGTGGAGCCTCAGGCGCTCCCCAGTGCGGGGCAGCCCAGTCGCTGGGTTGTGACGCTGTATGTGGGGGCAGGGTCTGAGAGGGAACAATGGCACCTGCTCCGCTCTCTCCTGGATTCAGTCCCTTCCGCCACTTCCCCTCTGCCTGGACCGTCTGCGCGCACGAATGTGGGACCACCTGGTCAGCCAGCCACCTTGTGCGGCCTCACTGGGTCTGCACAGTTGCCCCCCTGTGCCCAGGGTCCGCCAGTTGCCACCTGTGGGCCTGAGGACCGCCAGCCACCGCCCGTGCACCTGGGAACTGCAAGCCGCTGCTACTTGCGTTCCTGGGTCCGCACCTCCACTTTTTCCTGCCTCAACTCCACCCCTCTTACCGGTCTGGATGAATGGTTGTTGGACTTCTGTACAGTTTAATTTTCCATAAGTTCTGGTTGTTTTCTTGTTTCTAAATATTTGTTGTCCTTAATTTTGGTTGTGAGAGGAGGCACAGTGTGTCCGCCTATACCTCCATCTTGGCCGGAAGTCCTGTTTTTGTTTTTTTTTTTAACAAGAACTGTCCTCAGGGGCAACTAGTTAACCACGGTAAAACCAGCTAGGGTATTTTCAGAGCCTAAGTGACCTGGGAGAAGGGAAATACCCAACTTCAGGCCACTCTAGCCATCCTGTTCCACTTAGCAGGGAGGAAAAAACTTGAGAAAAATTTACGAAGTTCACAGTCCTCACTAAAAGATTGAGTCCTAAAGAGGTACAGGCTCACTAAAAGATTGAGACCTAGTCATAGCGCTATAGCATACTTCCCCTCCTCCCACATCTTATTACCACATCATATTACTAAAAGCCTGTTTACAACAGTTTCTTTTATGTGTACAACATGTCTGGTTATTGAAAAGAAATGCCAAGGCACACTAAAAGGCAAACTACATGATCTGAAAAGACAGTGCAAGTATCAGAACTACACATGGTAAGGATGTTAGAATTAGTCAGGTTGGAAATTTTAAACAACTATGATTAATATGCTAAGGGCTCTAATGGGTAAAGTAGACAGCATGTAAGAACAGAGGGGCAATATAAGCAGAGATATGGGAATCCTAAGAAAGAACCAAGGAGAAATTTTACAGATCAAAAAGTACTGTAACAGAAATGAAGAATGTTTATTAGTAGACTAGACACGGTGGAGGAAAGAATCTCTGAGCTTGAAGACATATCAATAGAAACCATCAACTCTGAAAAGCAAAGAGAACAAAGACTGAAACAAACAAACAAACAAAAACATAATAGAAGATCCAAAGACTGTGTTATAACTACAAATACCAGAAAGAGAGGAAAGGAATAGAAAAAACCATTTGAAACAATAATGACTGAGTATTTCCTCAAATTAATGTCAGACACCAAGCCACAGATCCAGGAACCTCAGAGAATACCAAGCAGGATAAATGCCAAGAAAACTACACCTAAGCATGTTTTCAAATTATGGAAAATCAGAGTTAAAGAAAAATACTGAAGAAGCCAGTAGGGAAAAAATCATATATCATCAAGCTAAAAGAAGTATTTATAGGATACACAGAAAGAAAGAATTGAGGAACTAGAATGTTTGGTTCTGCCAAAGCAAAAGATGTGTGTAGTAGGGATATGTGGGTAAAAGAAGAGAGTTCTGAAGACAATGAAAAGAGTTCTTAGAGATGAGGCTAAAATATCTTAAAAGGCCTTTTGCTAAATGCTAAGTAATATAGATTTTGACTTACAGAATTCTGAACATTGGCATAATATATTTTTAAAGATCATTCTTCTAGCCTTTAATTGTCAGGGAGACCAATAAACACATTGGTGTAATAGTCTAAGTGAGAAGTGGTGACAGGTGATACTAAGTGTTTATGAGGATGGAGATGCACTAGACCAAGGAGAATTAATAGGATTGCCATTGCTAGATAGGAGGGAAGAATAGGGCAAAAAAAAAAAAAAAAGAAAGGAGCCTCAAGTACTCTCTCCTTTCTGGCTTGGGCAAGTGCATCTAAGGGGGACCATTATTTCACTGAGAGAGGATTAGTTCCAAGAATTGGAATAAAAGGGAAAGATTGTGGCTTAGTTTAATTCAGTTGAATATGTTGGCTTGGAGGTGCCTGTGGATCCTCCATGTGAAGCTACTCACAAGCTGAGTGGGGTCTGAGATTCAGGAGAGAAATCCAAGCTGGGGATATATTTGGAAGTTAAGTTAGTGATCTATCTGTTCACCATATAGGTAGATGTTCAGGTGCTAGCTGCATAACAGGTTTCAATGCCAAATTAACAGATATTACTCTCTTTATCTGGATGTTTACATCGGAGTAGGCAACCAACATCTTTTTAAAAAATAATCCTTTTAATATACTATTAAAGGTGAGTTAGAAACTGGATAGACTGGCATAGTTTTGATTCCTATGTTCTTGTGGCAGTTCAATGGATTTCATTATGTAAGCATAATCTAAAGTAAACGAATGAAGTGAAAATTGCTAATTTTTGTTTAAAGATGAGTTGTCTTCTCATCACTGAAATTCACTGAAAAATTAATAGAATACTCTTTCCTGCTCAATTCTGCTTCCAAAGCTGCAACTGACTCCTTGTCTACAGGTGCTTACTGAATGTCAATAGCATTTAGAATCTGAAAGAGATCATGTTTTTTTCCAATTTATTTATACTAAGTAAGACTTGGGTGACTCCAGACTGAGATGGCAATATAGGAGGCTCCAGAATTTCCCTTCTTCCAGTTGCACCGAATGTACAGCTGCATAGCAATACTCTTTGAGAGAACCAGAAACTAGCTGAGTGACTCCTACACATTGGGTAACTGAGAAAATACCCACGTTGAATTGGGTAGAAAAGGGTAAGACAAAATCTCAGCATAAACCTCAGCCCTGGCACAGCACCCTGCAATTGTGGGAAATCCCAGAGGAATAAAGGGTTTGACTGCATATTAGGGCACAAACTTTTTTTAAAATTATATTTTATTGTTTATGTTATTCCAGTTATCCAAATTTTCACCTCTTACACACTCTTCACCTAGATTCCCCCCTTAGGCAATCCCCACAATGTTATCCATGTCCATGAGTCATGCATATATGTTTTTTGGCTACTCTATTCCCTATGCTATCCTTTACACCCCATGACTATTCTGTAACTACCATTTTGTACTTCTGATTCCCTTCCCCATTTTTGTCCATTCCTCTGACCCCTCTCCCATCTAGCAACCATCAAAATGTTCTGTGTCTCTAATTCTGTTTCTGTTCTGCTTGTTCATTTATTTTGTTCTTGAGATTCAATTGTTGATAGATAAGTATTTATTACCGTTTCATTATTCATATTTTTAATCTTTTTCTTGTTAAAGGAGATGCTTTAACATTTCATATGATATTGGTTTGGTGGTGATAAACTCCTTTACCTTCTTCTTGTCTGGGAAGCTCTTTATCTGTCCTTTGATTCTAAATAATAGCTTTGCTGGGTAAAGACCCTTGGTTGTAGGTCCTTGCTTTTCATCACATCGAATATTTCTTGCCAATTACTTCTAGCCTGCAAAGTTTCTTTTGATAAATCAGCTGACAGTTTTATGGGAGGTCCCTTGTAGGTAACTAACTGCTTTTCTCTTGCTGCTTTTAAGAGTCTCTCTGTCTTCAACCTTTGGCATTTTAATTATGATGTATCTTGGTGTGGGTCTCTTTGGGTTCATCCTATTTGGGACTTTGTGCTTTCTGGGTTTGTATGTATCTTTCCTTCACTTCTAAGGAAGTTTTCTATCATTATTTTTTTCACATAGGTGTTCAATTCCTTGCTTTCTCTCTATTCCTTCCAGCACCTCCACAATGCAGATGTTGGTGCACTTGAAGTTGTCCCAGAGGCTCCTTACACTATCCTAATTTGGGGGGATTTTTTTTTTTCTTCTTGATGTTCTGATTTTTTTTTACTTCCTTATATTTCAAATTGCTGATTTGATTCTTGGCTTTATCCAGTCTACTGTTGTTTCCCCGTAAATTGTTCTTAATTTCATTTAGTGTATCCTTTGTTTCTGACTGGATCTTTTTTATGCTGTTGAGTTCCTCACTACATTCATTGAGCATCCTTGTAATCTGTGTTTTGAACTCTGCATCTAGATTGCTTGTCTCCATTTTTGTTTAGTTCTTTTTCTGGAGTTTTATTCTGTTCTTCCATTCGGGCTACGTTTCTTTGTCTCCTCATTTTGGCAGCCTCCTTGTGTTTGTTTCTATGTATTTGATAGAGCTGCTACATCTTCCAGGCTTGGTAGAGTGGCCTAATATAGTACATGTTCTGTAGGGTCTATTGGTATAGCCTCCTCTATTACCCAAGCTGGATACTCAGGGTGCCTCCACTGAAGGGCTGTGTACACCCTCCTAATGTAGTTGAGCCTTGATTGCTGTTGGTATGTTCAAGGTCAGCCACCCTATGTTCTGTCCAGGGTCACACAGCAAAAGCTACAAAGCAATGTACAGTTGGCTGCTACAGTTGTGGTGGGCTTGGAAGCATCCAGGTGAGGCCACACTGTGAAACAAGGTCAGCTGCTGCTAGTGCTGGGCCTGGGGCAACTTATCAAGAGGGTATGGGGCTTGCTGAAACCAGATGCTACTTGTTTGAGAGAATTTAGGAAAATCTGAAGCATGGGCCAAGACAAGCTATTTGTATGGAAAGGCCACTGAAAACAGCTTGGGTGGGCCTGAAAGCTGGGTGGGGTGGGCCCTAAGGGAATCCCATGGTGGGGCAAACAGTGATAGCCAGATTGATGGAGACTCATATATGGTGCCCATTTTCTGGCTCTGTGACTGTTGGAGGAGGGATCAGTAAAGGAACAATAGCCTCTGCCAACATGTCTGTCTGGGAGAAAAGTGCTCCCCTCCCCCCAGCCGCTCAACTATATGACCATCTGGAATGCATACCAAATTTTAAGGCTTCAACTTGAGGGACAGACTTCCCAAACACCTACCTCTGAAAGCATATGGGGCTTGGATTCCTGAGTCTCACAGAACTATAGCAAACAATGAGCAGTTCTTAACAGGCAATGAACACTCACTGTGGCTATCCCACAAGGCTTAGTGCATAGGGAACAAGCAAAATTGCTCATCTCTCTGTCTTTCTCAGGAAAGGGTTTGACAGCCTACTTTCCAAAATGCTGCCACGGCTTCTGGCTTCTAATTATCATGCATCTAAGTGTTAACTACAATCCTCCCTCGAGCATTTTCCCCACCTTCTCCCCTAGGCTCACTTCAGTGATAAAACCAGGTTATCAGTGTTTCTTTGGAAAAAGCTTGTACACATTCCAGTGCCACAGTTTTCATGGTGCTGCCCAAGAGACAAGCCCCCATTCACCTGGCTCTGATAGCCAATGTGGCTTGCATTTGTGATTCCCATAGGTCTGTAGCAGATAAAAAGAAGCTGTTGTTAATGGGTGCGTGTGTGAGAGCATTCTCCTTGGCTATATTCCCAGGGCTTAGTGCATAGGAAAAGGCAAAAACATCTCTCTCCCTGTCATTCCTGGAAGGGGACTGACTACACACTTTAAAAGCCACTGACTGAGGGTCCAGCTTCCAAGTAGCATGCATCTAGCAGGATGATTGTGATCCTCTTTGGAGCCTACTTTCTCCCTCTAGCTCACTCCAACAATAAAACCAAGTTGCCCCAATTTTTTGGCGGCTGCCAAAGAGACAGGCCCCCAAAACACCTAGCTCTGATAGTAATGTGAGCTTGCATTCATAAAAGCAGCAGGAAATATAGCAAACAAAGATGCAGTTTTTAAACAAGCACAGAAGCACCCCCGTGTAGCTATATACCCAGGTTCAGTCAGAGGGAACAGGCAAAAATACCCACTTTCAAGTTTCTCTGTAAAAGGGGTTCGACTGCATACTTTCCCAGCTGGTACCTGAGGATCTAGCTTCTAATCAGCTGGCATTTAGGTGCTGCCTGCAAACATCCCCTTTGGGACACTAACAAGACCTACATGGAAACACATAAATACCATATTTTGTCATGTATAATGCACACTTTTTTGCCCAAATTTTTGAGGGAAAAATAAGGATGCACATTGTAAATGGGTAGTACTAGTTTCATATCTATATAAATGTTTTTAATTCTTTTATTTATGCTTATGCATTAAAGTGTAACTCTAGAAAGCAATGACAATATCTGTATGCAAACTAATACCCTGGAATACAATAATCGGTTTTGTTGAACTTACAATGAACTTGCAATGAATGCAGTTTTGCCAACAATTCAACGAAATGAAAGGAAGAGCAATGTATTGTTATCCACAGAGTAAGATAGATGATGCTAATTGTTTATCCACTTGATAAGACAGGTGATGCTGACTTTATTACCATAGGGTGAACCGTGTGACATCTCTCTTTATACACTTTAGGCAGGAGAAATTATTGGAAAGTCCCTTGGAAAATTTTGAAATGGTTTTCAAACATTGCAAGCTTTAAGCTAAAATTTATTAAATATGCTAAAAAGCATGGCAACAGAGGTGCTGAGAGACACTGGACCTCCTCCCACAGAGAGTGTCATCATATTGTGGAGACAACAGGAAGAAAAGCTTCTTTAGATGCCAAGACAGAGGAAGACAATGTGAGGGGAAGTTCCACAGTGGCCAGAGGTGGAGTAGGAGATGAAGACCTGGATTCTGGAGAAGATCTCTGGAATCTCTGTTTCAACCAAGATGATATAAGAAAAAGATAAAAAGGCCTTGGCTGGTGTGGCTCAGTGGATTGAGTGCCAGCCTGTGATGACCAAAAGGTTGCTGGTTCGATTCCCAGTCAGGGCACAGGCCTGGGTTGCAGGCCAGGTCCTCAGTTAAGGGTGTGTGATCTCTCCCACACTTAGTTGTTTCTCTCTCCCTTTCTCTAAAATAATTTTTTAAAAAGAAAAAGGTAAAAGTATTACATGAGAATAAGACATTGATGATTTCTCAGGGACACCTAAATGGTACTTTAACTTTATGAAGAGGGATGGTTTGAGCATGAGGACATGAATGAAACTTGTTCAAAAACTTCCAGGAGCCTATGAGAATCAAGTTTTGGAATTTCATTCTTATGTTATCAATCTTCAAAAGACTTTCAACTTTGAGCTGTCCCAAACTGCCAATATGGACGAGGTCCCACTCACATTTGATGTGCCATCCAACAGAACTGTGGTCAAAGGAGCAAAGACAATGGCTGTTAAAACTAGTGGTGATAAGAAAATACATTTCACTGTCATTCTAGTCTGTTGTGCAGATGGGACAAAGCTACCACCTATGATCATCTTTAAAAGAAAAATATTTCCTTATCACATGATCTCACTCTTTTAAGTGGAATCTAATTAACAAAATAAGCAAGTGAGCAAAATAGAACCAGAGACTTGAAAATAAAGAACAAGCTGACAGTGACCAGAGGGGAGAGGGCAGGGGGGTAATGGGGGAAAGAAGGGCAAGGGTCAAGTCAAGGAACATGTATATAGGACCCATGGACAAAGACAACAAGGGAGATGATTGAAAGTGGAAGGTGGGGGGTGGGTAGGGTGGGGGAGAGTAATGGGAGGAAAATGGAAACAACTGTAATTGAACAACAATAAGAAAAAAAGAAAAATGTTTCCAAAAGAAAAGATTCCAAGTGGAGTTATTTTCCACATGCAATGAAAAAGGATGGATGAATGAAGAAGGCATGAAAATCTGGTTTAACAAAGTCTGGTCATAAAGGTCTGGAGGATTACTTTAAAAATCAGCTTTGCTTGTTTTTGATCACTTCAAAGCCCATATTACACAAAATGTAAAAGCAATCGCAGGAGATTTGAAAACCCAAATTGTTGTGATACCTGGTGGGCTAACCAGCCAACTGCAACCTCTTGATGTGTCAGTAAACAAACCCTTTAAAGCCCTAATGAAGACAGAGTGGATGTTGTGGACGCAGTCAGATGGTAATGATTTAACACCTATAGGCAGAACCAAAGAAAGCATCCATCACCCAGGTTTGTGATGGGATCCTAAGATCATGGAATGGTTTCAAGAAAGAAGTGGTTGTGAAATTTTTTTTAAAAATGTGGCATCAGCAATGCTATGGATAGAATCGAGGATGATGAAATTTACCAGGATGAGGAAAGTGACTCTGGTAGTCAGAAGACACTGGTAATGTAGAAATTGAAGAAGATGATACTTCTGCTATTGACAGTGACGAAGAGTTCTTGGCCTTCTATGACTTGTAAATATTGTAAATTTGTTACTGGTACATAAAATTTCTTGTACCTTATATCTATTCTTGTGTTTTGTAATTATTTGTTACATAAAATTTCTTGTACCATAATATGTTCAAAAATAAATGCTAAAATTCCTTTATAATATAAAAAACAAGTATGTAAATATAAATAAATAAAAATTGAATTAAAAATTAAAATGAAAGATTTTTTTCCCTGAAAGTTTGGGCCAAAAACTGGGTGTGCATTATACATGGCAGAATATGGTAAATTGTCAAAAGTTAAAAAACAAGGAGATAATCTTAAAAACAGTATGAGAAAAGTAACTTGTTATGTACAAGGGGATCTGCATAAGAATATCAGCAGATTTTTCAGCAGAAACCTCGCAGTTCAGAAGGGAGTGGGGAGATACAGTCAAAAGAAAAAACTGCCAACCAAAAAATATACAATCAGGCAGAGTTGTCTTTCAGAAGTGGAGAAGCAGTGTTTTCCAGACAATCAAAAGCTGAAGGAATTCATCACCACTAGACCAGCCTTATAAGAACCACATAGCAATGCAATAATAGTAGAGGACTTTAATACTCCCTTTTACTAGTGGATAGATCATATAAATGGAAAACCAATAAGGAAACATTGGTTTAAACTACATGTTATACCAGATAGACCTACCATTCATTTACAGAACAATCCACCCAACACCAGAATATATATTCTTCTCAAGTACACACGAAAATTATCTGATAAATCACGTTAGGCAACAAAACAAGTCTTAATAAATTTAGAAAGATTGAACTCATATCAAGCATCTTTTCCAACCACAATGGTATGAACTAGAAATCAATTACAAGAACATATTAGTGAATTCACAATATGTGGAGATTAAACAACATATTCCTAAACAATGTGTCAAAGAAATCAAAAGGGAAATTTAAAAATATTTTGACAAGGAAAAACATTGTAACTATGTGAGGTGATGGATGTTAACTAAACTTATTTTGGTAATCACTTCATAAAGAGACATAAATCACTATGTTGCACACTTTATACAATGTTATATGTCAATTATATCTTAATACAACTAGAAAAAAACTTGAGATAAATGAAAAAATGGAAACACAACATACCAAAATTTATGAGATTCAGCAAAAGCTGTTCTAATAGGTAAGTTATAGTGATCAACACCTACATTAAGGAAAAATAAAGATCTCAAATAAACAACCTAATTTAACACCCAAAGAACTAGAAAAAAACTAAGCCTAAAATTAGTAGAAGGAAAGAAATAGCAATGATCAGAGCATAAATAAATAAAATAGAGACAAAAAATGCAACAAAAAAATTTATGAAACTAAGAGCTTGTTTGTTTGTTTTTTTAGTTTTTTGAGAAAACAAACCTTTAGTTAAGATTAGAAAAAGAAGACTCAAATAAATAAAATCAGAAATGGAAGAGAAGATATTATAATGGAACACAGAAATACGAATAAGGGTCATAAGAAACTACAGTTGACTGTATCCATGACTGATCATGGATTTGAACTGTGTGTATCCACTTACATGTGAATTTTTTTCAATTGACTAAAGTTCAAGTGATGCACGCAGTTCAAGCCCAAGTTGTGCAAGGGTCAACTCCATGAATGAGAATCCGTGTATACAGAGGGCTGAGTATAGTTATATGTGGATTTTTGACTGTACAGGAGGTTGGCACTTTTCCATATTGCTCAAGGGTCAATTGTAGTATTAACAATTATACCCCCAAAATTAGGTAACAGAATAAATGGATAAATTGCTAGAAACATACAACCTACCAAGACTGAATCATGAAGTAGAAAATCTGAACACACTGATTACTGCTGAGGAGATGGAATTAGTAATCAAAACCTCTCAAAGCAAGAAGAGAGAGAGAGAGAGAGAGAGAGAGAGAGAGAAAGAGAGAAAGAGAGAAAGAGAGAAAGAGAGAAAGAGAGAAAGAGAGAGAGAGAGAGAGAGAGAGAGAGAGAAAGAGAGAGAAGAGAGAAAGAGAGAAAGAGAGAAAGAGAGAAAGAGAGAAAGAGAGAAGAGAGAGAAAGAGAGAAAGAGAGAAAGAAAGTCCAGGGCCAGATGGTTTTACTGGTGAATTCTACCAAAAAGTCAAAGAAGAATTAATACCAATCTTCTCAAATTACTCCAAAAAATATAAGAGGACTGAACATTTCCAAATTCATTTTATGAGGCCAGCATTACCCTGATACCAAAGTCCAATAGTGACATTAAAAGAAGAGAAAATTACAGGCTAACATTTTGATGAATATTTATGCAAAAACCCTCAACAAAATGTTAGCAAACCAAATTCAGCAATACATTAAAAGGATCATCCATCATGATCAAGGGAAATTTATTCCTGGGATGCTAGGATGTTTCAACATATACAAATCAATACATGTGATAAACCATTTTAACAAAATACAGGTTAAAAATCATATGATCATCTCAATAGATGCAGAAAAAAGCACTTGACAAAGTTCAACATTGTTTCATGATAAAAAAACTCCTCAATAAGTTGGATATAGAAGGAATGCACTTCAACATAATAAAGGCCATATGGAGGGTGGAGCAAAAGTAGGTTTATAGTTGTTTGTATGGAAAATAATACAATAATTAATAAATAATAATAATAAATAAACTCTGTGTTTTGCATACTCACAACAGTAAGCCTACTTTTGCCCCAGCTGTATGACAAGCCCACAGATAACATCATACTCAATGTTAGAAAGTTGAATGCTTTTCCTGTAAAATCAGGTACAAGACAAGGGTGCATACTCTCACTACTTTTATTCAACATAGAGCAATTATGCAAAAAATAAACAAAAGGCACCCAAATCAGAAAAAAAATGTAAAATTGTCTCTGCAGATGACCTAATCTTACATTTAAAAACCCTGAAGACGCCACCAAAAAACTGTTAGAACTAATAAACAAATTCAGCAAGTTACAGGATATATAACAATATACAAAACTCAGTTGTGTTTCTATACATTAATAATGAACTATTGGAAAGAGAAATGAAGTAAACAATCCTATTTATAATATCACCAAAAAATAAAATGCTTAGGAAAAAATTCAACCAAGGAAATGAAAGATCTGTATACTGAAAAGTATAAAACATTGATGAAAGAAATTGAAGACCCAAATAAATGGAAAGATGTCTCATGTTCATGGAGTAGAAGAATTCATGTTATTAAAAGGCCCATACTACCCAAATAAATCTACAGTGTCTATTCCAAAATCCCAATGGCATTTTTCATTGACATAGGAAAAAACAATTCTAAAATTCATATGGAATCACAAAAGACTCCGAATAGCCAGAGCAATCTTGAGAAAGAAGAAATGAAGCTGGAGGCATCACACTTCCTGATTTCAAGCTATATTACAAATCTATAGTAATCAAAACAGAATGGTATTGGCATAAAAACAAACACAAAGATCAATGGAACAGAAGACAGCCCACAATTAAACCTATGGATAAATGGTCAATTAGTTTTCAATAAAGGAGCCAAGACATAATGGGGAAAAGATAGTCTCTTCAATAAATGGTGTTGGGGAAAACTGTATATCCAAATGTAAAAGAATAAAACTGGATGGATCCCTATCTTACACCAGGCACAAAATCAACTTAAAATGGATTAAAGATTTGAATGTAAGATTTGAAACCTTAAAACTCATAGAAGAAAACATAGGCCGTAAGCTCCCTGACATTTGTCTTGGCAATGATTTTTTTTTTTATTTGACACCAAAAACAAAGGCAATAAAAGCAAAAACAAACATGTGAAACTTCATCAAACTAAAAAGCTTCTACGCAGGAAAAAACCCAAAAACTCAAAACCCAAAAAACCATTAACAAATTTTAAAAAATCAGCCTATAGATTGCAAGAAAATATCTGTGAGCCACATATCCAATAAATGATTAACATCCAAACTATGCAAGGAACTTATAGGAACTTACACAACTAAATAGCAAAAATATAAAATAAAAAATAATCCTATTTTAAAAATGGGCAGAGGAACTGAATAGACATTTTTCCAAAGAAATTCAAAGTCAACAAGTACATGAAAATGTGCTTAACATCACTAATTAACATGCAAATGCAAATCAAAATCACAATGATATATCACCTTACACCTGTTAGTATGGCTATTATAAAAAAGACAAGTGATGAATACTGGCAAGGATGTGGAGAAAATGCAACTTTATCCCCAGTTGGTAGGAATGTGAAACTGTACAGACACTATGGAAAACAGTATGGAGGTTCCTGAAGAAATTAAAAATAGAACTACTACATGACCCAGCAATCCCACTCTTGCGTATACATCCAAAGGAAATAATATCACTACCTGTACTTCCATGTTCATTGCAGCGTTATTCAAGTGGCCATGGTATGAAAACAACATGTGTATCCACTGACAGATGAATGAAGAAATGAGGCATATATGTGAGGTCTGTCCAGAAGGTATCTAGACATGTAATATGAAAAACAGAGTCATCTATTGAAGAAGATACAAGATACAAGAAACATTGTACATAGGACAATGACATGTCAGTCCCCTTCAAAGTAGGCAACTTGGGACCTTACACCGTTCTCCCAATTGCCATCAGCTACCCCATCATATTTTCTTGAATCTTATTGACTGTCTGAAATCTCTTCCCTTCCAAAGGTGATTTGAGTTCGGGGAAAGCCAGAAGTCACAGGGCTCCATATCTAGGCTGTAGTGGGGCTGAGTCACCTGGGTGATTTAATATTTCGCCAAAAAACTTTGCATGAGATGTGGTGCATGAGCGCGTATGCTGTCATGATAAAGCTGCCAATCACCAGTTACCCATAGCTGTGGAGTTCTGAATGATCTGAATAGTTTTTGCGGGGGAATATTCAAGCTTAACACAAAATATGATGCAGATTCGTTGCTCTACTCGCTCAGTCATTTTGAATGTGATGGCCACACAGCACATATGCTCACCCTACTGATGTCTACCCCCGCTGACTAGTACAGTGAAGTTGTCATTGTTCACACATTCCAGTCCACCCTCTTTGGCTGCCAGGTTACAATGATGTCGCACAAACTGTTCTTGTTATATTAACAATGGCTGGACTTTTTCTGGACAGATTATATAGATATAATCCTTATATCCTTATAAAAGGTTAAACATATGTTATTTATCCTTATAAAAGAAGGATATCCTGGTATTTGCAACAACAGTAAGCAAAGTGAAATAAGACTGACAAAAACAAATACTGCATGGCACCACTTATATGGAGAATCAAAAAAATTTTTTTAAAGTCAAACTCATAGAAACGGAGTAGAATGGTGGTGCCTGGTACTGGGTGCAGTGGGGGGTGGGGCGTGGAACTAAAGAAAGGCTAGTATAAAGGTATTATTTTGGGCATGAATGAGAAAATATGCACTTTAATTCTGTTCTATTTAATTGGTCATTGTGATTGGATCCCTTTACAGGTCTTTATTTTTGTTTTTCAGTTGCTTGGTAGAATTTACTGATATGTCTTGTTGCATTTTTTTAAATCTGACCCACTGTGTATCTCTCTGGCTTTTCATTACAGTACTTCTCTGAATGGCACCAATGCTTCTTTTTCTGGTCCATGGGAAAATAAAGAGTTCAGTGCCGTAGCCCTTGCTAACTGCTGTGACTTCTACACCAATGCTGTGTGTGCCTAAGGCCAGCCCATTTTCATAAGTCTTGGTCTTGACAGATTTTTGATGGTAAAGGTATTTATGTATTCAAGAATTTCCACTCTACAACTAACTCACCATGATCTTTAACAGTAAATGTAAAAATTTCATTTTGGTTCATTGTATGCCAGTAATGAAAGTCACCATTTGTCTTTCCATTATTTGGCTCAGCCAAATAAGAAATTCTTTATGGGCTCTGTTTGAGTTTATATGTGAAATAATAAATATTACCATATCAAAAAATCCTTGCAAATTTTGCTTCTAGTTGCCGTCTTAAAAATTATGTGATGCAGTCTGCTATAAATGTGATTTGGTATGTAGTGTGTACTGTGTGAAAAGCTGTATTTTTTGGAGTTCTGTGGATGAGCTAGGTTTATGGTACTAAAGGTACAAATGGAAGTTAAATGAATATTTAATAACAAGTTTTTTTCTGGTTGTCACACATGCAAACTCCTTAACATTACATAGTAAACAAAAAGTATTTCCTGTATGCAAGCTTGAAAGGAATGTCTATTTCTTGAAGGCCCTTACTTTGTTTTAGTTTTCTGCTTTAGAACCGTATTTGCTGCATGTTAACAGGGAATCCTTTAAAACAGTGGTTTTCAATGGGATGTAGGTCAGTTTTGGCTCCCAGGGGACATTGGGCAATGTCTTGAGACATTATTAATCATCACAAATCGGGAGGTGGGGGGATGCTATTGACATCTGCTGGGTAGAGGCCAGGATTACTGCTAAACATTGTATAATGCACAGGTCAGTTCTCACAACAAAGAATTCTTTGGCCCCAAATGTCAACAGTGCAAAGATTGAAACACTCTGATTTAAATGTTTAATGTATTTCTTATTATAATATTAGTTATAATATTAATAATATTATAGCCTTAAGGAAGAGTTTCAAAAGGTTGCATGAATGTCTTCTTTACATTAATTCATTGGAACTAACAAATTTTTGTGGTTTTTTTGTTGTTTTTTCCAATGTCCATAAATAGTTTCATTGGCACCTGACCATGCCCATTCATTTACCTACAATTCATGGCTACTTTTGGGCATGGTGAAGTTGCTGCGATAGAGACTATGCAAAGCTGCGAACATTTACTATCTGGTTCTTTACAGAAAACCCTGCCATAGAAGATGAAGCCCTGGGTACTAAAATGAGGCCTTAGACTCCTGTGGCAGTATCTGGGCCTCTTTCTAGCCATCTCTTTCTTCTGGCTCTTCCCACCTGGCTCTTGCCTTTGGCTACAAGCTTCTGACTCTTTTGGTTGTCCCACATCTCATGTCCAGAATTTGTCTCCTTTGGTTCTAACAGAACTTTTTGTGGTAGGTGTGATGAGATCACTCCTCTCCCTCTCCATGTTAAACACAAGGAAATTCAGATAGAGAGGTTGAGTATAGTTGCCTTTGGTTAAAGAGCTAACAAGGACCTAAGCCAGCCTACTGTAGTGAAAGGACATGATTTAATAAGGCTTTCTATTATCTGGGTGAATTCTAGCTTTCCAATCTGTTTCTTCCACTGTCTCATGCCACCCATCCATGTATGTAATTACCACGCAGAACTACTGACTTTCCCTAAGAAATCTATACCTGAGTGCCTTTGAAAAAGGTATCTGACCTCTTGGAGCCTGTATGCTCACAGTTATACAAATCAAAGTGATAATGTCTTCATCAGAGGTTTGTGCAGATTGAATGTCTTAATGCTAAAGCATCTGGAACATAGAGATGATTAAGGAATGTTCTCCTCTCTCTGTGGTTCCCTGGCTATCTTTCTTTTTCATATATCCCAACTTAAAGCCCAATACTTTCTGCGTAACTCTAGCATATATTTCTTTGCAACTTCAATGGCGCCTGGTTCCATGTCCTGTCCATGTCCCACTCCTCTCCTGGGACCAAACACAGTTTCAGAAGGGCGGAGCCAGGAGCTGGAATAGGTCAGGCTGGTAGTTGTTGGGAGTGGCCTGAGGCATCTAGACAGGTGCCCCATGACATGTTTAAGGTACACGTCCAAAAACCAGAACTGAAAAAGCCAAATCTGTATTCAGGTAATAGTGATGTCGATCTAGGAACAGGGGCAACTAGGTCATCTAATGGTTCTAATGCAAAGATTAGATTCTTATGATAAACATTTATCATCAACAAGAAAAGCATGATTTAGGAAATTTATTAGAAACCACCCATGCTACAGCTTACATTTTTCATTAGACTGAATAACTTTTACCAGTTTTACTTTTAAAAACTTAACTCTTGCTCCCAGAAAAGCAAAAGGCATATTTTGAAAGCCCCAAATTCACTTTCTTCTGTCTCAAGGCTCCTGTCTGTTACATTTGTCAGTACACAGATTTACCTTGACGATAAAAATTCTTTCCATATATTTTAAGCAGGAATCAAAACAGAATATTGAAGCTGTTTTGTCACATAGAACAGCAGTTTCTTGGTTTAAGTCATATTTCCACTTGTCAAGAGCTGTTGTTCCCTCAAGGGAAGTAAACACTGTTTGCAGCATTGAGGGTCTCACAAAGAAAAAATGGAGCAGGGAGCCCTCTTTTCCATGGTGACAAGACGAAGATTTGAATTATTCATTAAATGAAGGATATTTATTTATGGTTAACCTCACTCAGAGAATGATGTAGCATATTTCCCAAAGAAAATATTTGACATTTGAGAGCTCATGTATTTATGGTTTCAGAAGCAAATCTATGACTCTGTGAATAGGAAAATTATCCCTCAACTGCATAGCTACAATTTATAAAACAAAAAATAATATTAATTTACTTCTTTAGAGGATTTCATAGACAACTTAAATGTTTAAAAGAATATTTTAAGGTGGCTAGGCAATGGAAGGCATTATCACTAGTCATATTTTTATAAAGGCAAAATACTCAGCTTCATTGCATAGCTGTATGCCACCCGCGGGTGGCCACAACTGTTGTGAATTTGTTGCAAAACCATTTGGCTGCCTGGCTGGGCCTCTGGGGCTGTGGATGGACCACAGCCCATGGCATTGTTGAATCACTGAGATGTGTCTGGCTCAGTATCAGAGTGCTGACTGAGTCTAGTGGTGCTTAACAAAGCCTTAGAAGGGCTGGAGAAAATGCTCCTAAACAGCCATGTCACATAATAATCACACAAAATTTCATGTAATTATTATTACTAATAATGGCTAACATTTGCTGAGTACTTCCTAATGCCAGGCACTGTGAGGTATCCTATAGTCATAAAACCACAATCCCTGCTGCCATCTGGCCCCTACAAACAGAGGGGTCCCCACATGTAATACTGACTTGGAGAAAGGACTGAAGCACTTGCAAAATAGCTAGAATGGAATACAGAGGCTCTGGCTTCCCAAGAAGCCACCTGGAGGGGCTAGGTAATATAACCTACAGGTACTGGGAAATTAATGTCTGGGGGGAGGGTAAACCTTAGGCAATGACAGAGACAGAAAGAAGCGGGGATTGCTCACTTCTCCTCCTGTGTGATAGTTGGTTATGAGAGGCAGTAGCTTCTTAAGTACTCTCTGGAGATGCCCTGGAAGATCAAGCAACCATCTTTGTTTGCAATGAAGCTATGGCCATCTTGGCAACACATCTCTCATGTTTGTTTTCACTTTTTTCCTGCCTCACTTCCTTCTCCCTCACACTTTCTTCCTGGAATTCCATCCATTAATCAAGCATTAGTACATAATCTTTCACTTCAAGCTTTGTTTTCTTAGGACCCTCAGTTAAAAAATGCTGGTACCAAGAATGGTCTTTAAAAGTAGCCCTTCGCCCTGGCCAGATAGCTGAGTTGGTTAGAGTGTCATCCCGATATGCTAAGGCTGTGGGTTCAATCCCTAGCCAGGGTACATACAAGTATCAACCAATGAATGCATACATAAGTGGAACAACGAATCAATGTTTCTCTCTCTCTGAAAAAATCAAATATAAAAAAAGATAGACCCTCAAAATAGGGTTTTGGAGTTGGATAACTCACCTATCTGAAGGCAAAGGAAAGGTTTTCCTCATGGTAAGTAGGACAATACATAATCCCTGCTCTGCAGTGGCATGCATTGTAGTTACCAAAGCTTTCATCTATAGTTAATTGGGATGAGGTGCAGGTGGAAGATAAGGCATTGGGATACCAAGCAGATGCTGTACTTGAGTAGTATGGGAGAAATGGTGGTAATAAGAATTGGGGAATAAAACAGTTGCTTTGACCACATTGTAAGCCTTGCTAGAAGAAAACAATAGTTTGAGGCAGCCAATTGCCAATTTAGGAACACTATGAAAGCCATTGGACTTCTATGGCGGCCATAAAGAAGAGTTCCATCTCTTGTAGGGTAAATTAGACACTGTTGAAAATTGAGTTTTGGATCCAGAGTGGCAGAGCTGCAAAGAAGATTGGATGCATAGCTTCAGCAGGTCTTCCATGTCAAAGTCTTTTCCAGATAGGAAAATATGTGAGATCTTAAGACCTGGGCAAGAAATATGTGGGCGCATGAGTCTGAGAACCTTAAGCTCACAATTGTCCCTAAGTCTTCTTGACCAAAAGAAGCTGTTCATTTCCTCTTGACAGAGGAAAACAGCCTTCCTTTGCCTGGAGACCATACATGAACTCACCTGAAATAGACTCATTGAAAGATAACTCTTGTTTTCTGAAAGACGTACCTCCATCACCTTTTTTTGCCTACAGCCTGATAACCAATGGCAGAGCTCTGCATAGCCTGAGCAGGGAAGTATAGCTCCTACTCCAAAAGAAATTAGCCTACAAAAGAACTGTAGGGCCTGTGAATATGTGGGGATCAGAATAATGTAAGGAGGAACTGGAAAAAAGTCAAGTAAAGAGAGTCAAATCTGAAGAGACTTTGGTTCTAGGTAAGATAAAAATAATCTCTGATGTTACCCTCTCTTGAAGTTGTAGGTATGTAGGAAGATAACCCAGGAGTGAATC
Source organism: Glossophaga mutica (assembly GCA_039655065.1). Taxonomy (NCBI): domain Eukaryota; kingdom Metazoa; phylum Chordata; class Mammalia; order Chiroptera; family Phyllostomidae; genus Glossophaga; species Glossophaga mutica. Next base: position 61,159,698 of record CM077303.1, on the reverse strand, counting down.
TCCCAACTAAACTGTGTTTAAACCTGTAATATTTCATTAATTCAATAATTCCATAGGAGGGTATCTTTATTGACCTCCAAATGTATTTACAAATTGGAATTTTAGAGAACCAGTGGGAACAGGACCACTTTGGTAAGCCACATGCATGTATTGCTATGCATGAGGACCATCACTGTTTTGACTGATGAAGTGATCTGCACAAGGGCTTTGGTAGGAGTTTGTTTTGGTAGGAGTTTGGGGCATGTGCACCAGTGATGGAGAGTAACAGAAAAAGGAGATAACAAAAATGGGAGATAGAATGGGACTTATCCATCAGCTAGAACCAATGATCTTATTATGAGTTTCTTTGAAAAGAAGGTTTAGTTTTAGAAAGGTAAAAAGCTCTATATTTACACACACAAAAAAGCTTTGAGACTCTGGGATTATTTAATGTATTCCAATACTCAAGGAAAAAAATGTAGCTGCAGAGCTGGGGAACAGGACATTTTTTCTTTCCCTTTCTCCTCTCTGTGTGGCCGTAGGACCCCAAATGCTCCAGATGACCACCATCATAACTCTAAGTAACTATTGTGTCTAGAGAACTGACAATCTCACAGAGGGCACTGGTAGTAGAAGTGATAGACAAACCTCTCAACAAGGTAGCTGGAACCAGAGAAGTCAAGACATCTGGGAACACTCACCAAAAATTAGATGAGACTTTGGTTTTAGATGCTGAGGTCCTAATGTACGACAAACCAAATAATGGTCCTACAAAGATGTCTATGTTCTAATCCCTGGGATTTGTGAATGTTACCTTGCATGGCAGAAGGGACTTTGCAGATGTGGTTAAAGGTAAGAACCTTGGGAGGGGGAGATCATCCTGGATTATCCCAGTGGGCTCAATGTAATCAAATGAGTCCTTAAAAGTGGACCTTTCCTGGCTGTGTTCAGAAACAAAGAGATAAAACAACAGAAGAAGAGTCAAAGAGATTCTACTTTGCTGGTTTTGGAGATGGAGGAAGAGGGCACAAAGCAAGGAATCTGAGTGGTCTAGAAGCTGGAAAAAAGTAAGAAAAGGGGTTCTCTCTTAGAGAGACAAGAAAGGAATAGCCCTGCTGACACCTGGACGTTAGTGCAATTAGACTTGTGTTGACTTCTGACCTACAGGTTTGTAAGATAATCAGTTGTGTTGTCTCAAGCTACTAAGTTTGTGGTATTTTATTATGGCAGCAAAAGAAAATAATACACAAGACCATTAATGTAGTAGATAAAAGATCTCATAATTTGGGATTAATGTCAATATGATGAAAGGCATAAATCTTTAGGTCCTGAGCAGGACAATGCAAAATGAATATATAGCTAGACACATTGTAGTGAAACTTCTGATCTCCAAGCACAAGAACAAATTTTCAGTGGAAGAGGGAAACATTCAGTGGAATGACAAATGAACTGTGAAGATACAATAAGTAGTCTGACAATAAACTTATCAGCACAATTAGAGACTAAAATATAATAGAATAAGTTCTTCAAAGTACTGAGGAAAATAATGATCAATCTAGAATTCTATCCTTTGCTAAGCTAAAAGAGAGCTAAAGATATTTTCAGACAAAGGAAGACAGAACTTTCCATTCATATACTCCTGAAAGAATGAATAGATGGTGTACTTCAGGAAGGTGATAATTCTATCTCATTTACTAATGCCCTTTTATGAATGAAGTCTCTCTTGGGAGAGCTCAAAAGGAAGGCTGAGGAGTCAGGTGACATATGGCTTATAAACGTAAAGAAAAGCATTTAATTTTATAACAGGAAATATGCTTCTTCTACATTCATTGCATACTGTTGAAAAATATTCTTAAAATGCTGGCTTGGAGGATGACAAATTATTAGCCAGTCCAGGCAGGTGCTATAAGGGCCCTGTTCATGAGGATGCAGAATGTGAATGTCACATTATCAGAGGTGATAAAAACTGACCTTTTGGGAATCCTCAGAGATATTAAAAAAGGGGAGGATCTGGAAGGTGATGGATTTTTTGCTGTCTTCCCTCTCCATTTTATTTACTTTTTATTTACAAAAATTAAATGCATAGAAGAGACTCCATTCTGACCATTTTAACTGATATGAGAAATGTACTCCCACAGTAAATAATTAGATAACTGGACAAAATATATGAAATGACTCTTTTCAGACATTATACAATAGTCAGCAAAGGACTGTGACCTCTGAGATAGTGGAGGCAAGAAAATGGGCCCTAAATCAATCTTGTCTTAACACTGTGCTACCCAGAAAAGAGTTATATCCTCTGTGGCAAGCTCCGTGCAGAAGCAGGGGTCACTTGCTGTCTCTACTTCCTCACCTTCCATTTACCCATTAACCAAGTACATTTTAATTGTCATCACACCCACTAATAAAGTGGTTTTAATAATTTAACAAAATGCTTTCACTAAAATGATCAATAAAAGCCTAATTGTTAGATACTATGTGCACACATTTACCAGTTCTTATTTCATCGGGCGGAAAGATCCTTTAAACAACCTCTTCATTTTAAGTATATAGTACAGTAGTGTTAACTTCATGTACATTGTTAAAAAGTTCTCTAGAACATTTTCATTTTGCAAAACTAAAACTCTATTACCATTGAATACAACTCTTCTTCCTCCCTCCCTCCACCTCCTGGCAATCACTATTCTACTTTCTGTTTCAGTGAGTTTGACTATTTTAAACACTTCATAGAAGTAGAATCGTACAGTATTTGCCCTTCTGTGACTGGCTTACTTCACTTAGCATAATGTCCTTGAGGTACATCTATGATACAGCATAAAACAGGTTTTCTTCTTTTTTAAGGCTATGAAAATAATATTCCATTGTATATATTTACCACATTTTCTTAATGCATCCCTCCATCCACAGACATGTAGTGTGCTTTCACCTGGCTATTGTGAATAGTGCGGTAATGAACATGGGTGTGCAAGCCCCTTCCTTCTTGAAATTTGGATCTTTGTTTCCATTACACCGAACTTTCTCCTACCTCTCTGGCTGCCTGTTCTCTGCTGGCTTCAGTAGCTTCTGTTTCCCCACTTGCTCTTTACATGCTGAGTATTTTCAAGGATTCTGTCCATGGCTTTTTCTTACTCTCCTATTTATATCTCAATTAACAAAGTAATTTGCAGGCGTAAATTATTCTTCTAAGCTCCTAGACCTACATTTCTAACAGTTCACTAAACATTTCCATCTAATTATGTCCAAAATCAAACTCAAATCAACATGCATTTAGAACTTGTCTACTCTGTCAGCTCTAAGTTATGCTGCAAGTATTCATAAAAGATGAGCAACTTCACTGCTGGGGACCCTGGCCTGGGTGCCAGATGTGGGGGGGCTCCGCCCGCAGAGCCCCATCCCTCCATCACGGATGAAAATAAAAACTACCAAGACATTACTGCTTGGGGAGGAAAGGGGTCAAACTCTCAGAGGAGAATGACCCAGAGCCCCATCCTCACTAGGCTTTTATTGGGCTCAAATACACCGGAATACAGGTTTAACATGTCAAAGAAATCTGAGGGCTTAATCTGAGCCAGTGTTTGTCAGGAAGGGGGGTTGCCAGACTTTGGGAGACATGCTCATTTCCTCCTAGGACACTTGTCACCTCAGGAAGAGCACTCTTAGCAAAGCAGGTTTCACAGGACTTTAGGAATTCTTTCTTATGCCAATCACCCAAGGAGCCGTCCTGGCCAGGACAGGGCTGCACCGATCACCCCCACAGTTTCAGGCTTTAAGCCGATTAGGAAGCAGGAGACATCTCCCAGATGGAAATGAGGACTCGGGCTATGTCAGAATAGCCGGGGGGCGAGGGTCCATCACATCCTCTTTGCTGCAACCCCCCCGAGTCCTTCCATGAGGCCTCCCAAGTGGTCACGTCTGGCTTAGGTTGCCCCTCCCATGAGGAGTCTTACCCGTCATTGACTGCCAACCAAGCTATGGGGCCAGAGATGGGCAAGGCAGAAGCAGTGCTCCTGCCAGGGAGATAAGCTTTGTCTCCTTAATAGGTCACATCCTTGTGACAGAACAGACCCAGATGAAGTGGGTCCCTTGGGCTCTTACACAGCCCACCATGGGGTGAGGGTTACAACTCCTGAAACCAGGCTGAACGGTCCGCAACACTTCACACCTCCTTCCTAAACGTGCTCTTCCTCTTGCATTTCCTATTTTGTAAATATCACCATTCCCAGTCACCCTGGAAAAGTCCTCTTTATCATCCCACATCTCTTCTGTTTATATCCTGTCGATTCTCTCAAACATCTGTTTCCTCTTCTCCTTCTCTCCTGGATCATCACGGCTGCTTCCTAACTGGCCTTCAGTCCTCTCACACCACTGCCACCAGCATGATCTTTTTAAAACACAAATCTGTAAGGAGGACATACAGAGGATCCAGGGACACATGAAAAGATGCTCGATATCGCTAGCTATCAGAGAGATGCAAATTAAAACCACAATGAGATACCACTTGACACCAGTCAGAATGGCCCTCATAAACAAAGCAACAAACAGCAAGTGTTGGAGAGGTTGTGGAGAAAAGGGGACACTAGTGCACTGCTGGTGGGAGTGCAGACTGGTACAACCACTATGGAAAACAGTATGGAATTTTCTAAAAAAACTAAAAATGGATATACCTTTTGACCCAGCAATTCCACTGCTAGGATTATATCCTAAGAACCCTGAAACACCAATCCAAAAGAACCTATGCATCCCTATGTTTATAGCAGCACAATTTACAATAGCCAAGTGTTGGAAGCAACCTAGATGCCCATCAGTAAATGAATGGATCAAAAAACTGTGGTACATTTACACAATGGAATTCTATGCAGCAGAAAGAAAGAAGGAGCTCATACCCTATGCAACAGCATGGATGGAACTTGAGAGCATCATGCTAAGCGAAGTAAGCCAGGCAGTGAAAGACAAATACCATATGATCTCATCTTTAACAGGAAGCTAATCAACAAAACAAACAAACAAGCATAATATAACCAAAGACATGGAAATTGGGAACAGGCTGAAAGTCACCAGAGGGGAGAGGGGAGGGAATTTCAGGGGAAAAGGGGAAGGATTTACAGGAACAAGTATAAAGGACACATGGACAAAAACTATGGGGGGGTGTAAATGGGAGGGAGGTGGGGAGGGCTGGGGTGGCGGGTTCGTGTGAGAATAAAAGACAGAAAACTGTACAAGATCAACAATTAAAATAAAAATTAAAAAAAAAACCCCCACAAATCTGGCTATGTCGATTTCTTGCTTAAAACTCTCCACGACTCTCCTGCCTCTAGCATAATTTCCATCTTCCAGACATGGCATACAGGACTTCTTGACATGGTGTCTGAATACATGTCCAGTATTTCTTTTTGCCATCCCCTATTTTCTAGAAATATTATGCTGCTGTTTTCAAAATGCTCGACTCAATCAAGCTTCCTTTCTCATGCTGTTCTCCCTCCCAGAGGCATTCCAAAGCTCTCAGCTCTCTCTGATCCTCCTCCTCCATGTCCTCTTAGCAAACTGTTCCTCCATTTCAGTTCCTTCTTCTCAATTCTTAGCAGCCACAGCTTGAGCCACAACTTGTCTGGAGTTCTGTTTCTATTTTGTAATCAAAGGCAGTATGAAGTAGTGGAAATAAACCCACTTAAGTCAGGCAGCCTGGGACTTTACATCCTGACTGTGCCACCTAGCTGCAAGGATGAGGAGTAACATCCCATTTCTGCAGAACCTGGGAGAAGGTGCTGAAGAAAAGGTGACAGTTATTTTTCCTGTTGTGAAGTTCACTCAGACATAGAGGCATCACTTCAAAGCCAATTTTTCTTTCCTTCCAAAGCAATGCCCCCTCCATACACGTCTCTTTCCATCAGTAGTTCTGTCATCTTCCAGCCATCCAGGCCACAAGCCTGTCATGCCAGACTGCTCATCATTTTTCATTTGCCTGTATTTAACCAGCTACTAGATCCTGCCCTTTTTCTTTCCATCATCCACCATCCTAGTCTTATATTTCACAGTTTCATACACAGACAATTGTCATCGTCTTCTGGCTGGTCTCAAATACCACTTTATCAATGTCACTCCTTTGTGCCAATGCATCCTTATTAGCTATGGAATAAAATCTAAATGCCTTACTATGTAATAAAACCTTCCACAGTCTGGTCCTAAGGTTGCCAGATTTAGCAATTAAAATTACAGGCTGCCCAGTTAATTTTGAATTTTAGATAAACAATTTTTTGTGTGTCACATGCAATATATACTCATACTAATAAATTATTCTATTTATCTGAAATTCAAATTTAACTCTGCACCCTGTATTTTTCAAACCCATTTGGTCCAAACTTCTCTCTCTGGTCCTATAATTCGATACTCTTTCTACTTCTCTGTCTCCTTCTAAATCTCCTCTGCCCACCCCTTCTATACGTCTCTTTGGAGCAACATGGCGGAAGAGTATGGAAACCTAGTGACTCCCTCCCAAAAGCTTATTGAAATAACCGACAGAATATGGATATAGGAGAAATAATTTATCATTACTGAAAACTGAGGTGGGAATCATCTATTCTGAAAACCTGGAGAAGTTTCTTCTAGCCATAGAGATGGACTTGAAAAGAGCCAGTGAGGGCTGAGTTGAGGGGAACAACTTACCTAGAAAGCAAGAGGCAAAACTCCCTGGCTGACTCCACCACCACTCCCTAACTTGGAGAGGTGCAAGGACAGTACTGTTCTTGCAGAAAGGGGGTGAATTGGGTTGAGGCGCCGGCTGAGAGGCCCACTACCAGGAGTATCTTCTGGCCTTTGTGGACCTCTGACACTGTACCCCGGTGCTAGCTTGCAAGGACTGAAGTTTGCTAGTATGACAAGCATTAAGCAGAGAGGGGAATGCCATGAGTATAGAGGCCCAGGGGTCCTTTCCCAGAGCATCTGAGCCATACACAAAGTTCCTGGCTGCAGCTTAGGTTTCCTCCTCGCAGTCCTAGCTGGTGATCTCAGGACTCATCACCTCCAGCTGCCCCCAGCCTCACCTCCAGATTTAGTCCAGACCTGCTGTTTGCCTATACTCACCCCCGACTGCTCTCCCCTGCCATCCCTGGTTTGCGAACTCCAGTTTGGCATTTTGACCGACCCAATCCTGTCTGTCAGGAATGTTGCCTCCACTGAAATAAACACTTAAAAATTTTTCTGTCTAAAGACACAGGACTATGGGCTGATTTTTAAATCCCCATTTCCTTTATACTTTCCTTGGGAGTAGTCCACCAAACTCTTTGACATAATCTGGGTTCAAACAAAAATCCCTCAGGAGAATGTAATACCACACAAAAGTAATTCCAATAACTTGCTTACTTTGAAATATTTTCTCAGGGGCCACCCCAGGTCACCAGGACATAATTTGGTTAGTATTATAGTTTGATGAGGATAGATAGTGCTTTTTGAAGTGAGAGAGTGAATGGCAGCTAGCAGCAGAATGAAGAATGTTAGACTGTTTGAATTTCAGCTTGTGAAAATGCAACAGGTTCTCTAAAAAATAGACAAATATAAAACAAATAAATCTTCCTGGGAAATTAAATTCCACTGTCAAAGTTTTGCAAGCAGTTGAGGGGAGTTGTCAATTAAAAACAAAACAAAACAAAAAAACAACAAAAACACCCTTCTTCCCTGCCCAAGTTAGGGATCAACTGAAAGACAAAGAGGTTGGTTAGACAGATATTCCTAAAATGTGATAAAATCTTAATTAGGAATCTGGGTGAGGGGAATATAGATGTTCTCTGTACTGTATCTGCAACTTTTCTGAAGGTTTGAAGATAAATTTAAATTTATTTTGAATAAATAAAAAATAAAGTTAGTAAGTCATCAATTTCAAAGAAATATTTTAAAAATTAATTTAAAAAGAATATCAACTCCTTCCTTCCTTCCTTCCTTCCTTCCTTCCTTCCTTCCCTCCTTCTCCTTCTCCTTCTTTTTAATGATGAAAGCTTAGGTTGAAGAAAGGGCAGCACTTTCCCACCCAGAACAAATAGCCAAGAACAACTTCAGGCCTTGCCCTACAGACACTCTTTACTATACACACTAAAATATTTGCATCCTGAAATTAGGCCTGGTTCCAAAGAGGAGGAAGTTAGAGGCTCAGCCCTATACACCCTGTCTTTCTCTCAAACTCACCACTCGCATGAGTCTCCTCCCAGCACATCCCAAATACAGTACCCAAGGAGGAGTGAGGGAGGGAACCTCTTTATAGCTAAAGACTCTCTACCTGGAAACACAAAGATTGAACATAAGTGTTATCCCTCAACAGCCTGGTTTGGAGGAGCCTGCTGTTTCTCAGTTGTTGGTGGGTAGCTCCAGGGGCTCCTCAGTTCTTGGGGGGCATTGAGCCATGCAGTTGCCTGGGAATTTCTCTTCTCCAGTCTTTCCACCCACTAAGACCAAATGTGTTGTTCTCACCATGGTGGTGAATGCTCTTGCAATTGCTGCTGCTTCTCTGCTACCTCTGTATGCTGTCAACTCTCAGGCAAGCAACTCTACACCAGGTATGGAGTCCAAACCACTGGGTGGTCTCCCTCAACCTAATTCCTACCCTGGATGGCCAACTTCTTTTCTATTTTTCAGCCTACGTGGGAAAATTCTCCTGGGAAGTTAATCTGCCTGGGCAATAGCTAAATCTTAGTCTACTGCAGCTCCTGAGTTATTTTTGGACATTCCAGTCTGACCAGGGGGTCAGTTCCATCTTCCTTCTTCCATCTGCCATGCTGGACCACCAAGAGCTGGGAGGTGGGTCTTCCCCTTCCTTTGACCTACCTAGTCTTCTTCCCTTTCTCTTCTGCCAGCCATCTCCCCATTAGCATTGTGTAAGCACATTTTAATTGTCTTTTAAAAAGTTTTCATAGCATTCTCATTTTATAAATGAGGAAAGTGATGCTCAGTGAGGTTAAGATGCTAACCTAAGACCACTCGGCTAGGATGTGGTAGAGCCAGGGCTTATACACTCTCTGACTCTACAGGTAAGCACCCTACATCTCAATCAGTGAGGCATTCAGGGCACCACACACTGCTTTCTGGTCTCTTTTCCCACCACATCCCTCTGTCTTCCTGTGACTGCTAGTTAGTGCTCTGACTCACTAGCGCTTTCATTCTCCCACTCATGTCCATGCTATTTCCTAAGTCTGGAAGGACACTTTTTCATTCTTCAGCTATAGAAATCTTACTCAGCTTTAAAGCTTATTCAGCTCAAGTATAAATTATTATATTAATTACAACTGCAGAAAACTCAGAAGGAATAACATTGAAGTTAATGAAATCATGAGTGAACAGGGATTTGCTTACCAAATTCTACAATATTAAAAGAAGGGATATGTCATGGAGCTTTAGGAAGAGAGTTTGGGGGCATGTAAGGGAAGATCACATAAAACAGTGAGCAGTAAACTAATGGAATTTTATTCAAGGGGTGATAAAGCTGGAAGATCACCAACCGACATTTGTTGAGCACTGACTCCAAGCCACTCCCAGGAGATAAAATGAGGAGCTTACTGTTTAACTGGAGAAACGTGTGCTTAAGTACACTCTCACAATACAATGTGACATGTGCTGTAATTTGGTACTATGAAAGCATTGGGTGAGTCTGGCTAAAGAAATCAGGGAAGGTTTTATAGGTGATGTTACACTTTCTACCGACGAAGAAACAGGAATTCCTTAGATAAGTGGGAGTAGGGAGTGAGGAAGATATTGTGGGCAGGAAGCACAGCAGTGTAAAAGCATGGCAACATGAGAGTATGAAATGTGAGTTTGATATTACTAGGGCTTAGGTGAATGTGTGCACGTGTGTAAGTCATGCACATATATGTGTGAGTGGGAGATAGTCATGAAGTGTAGATGGGTGAGGAGAGTGACGGGAAATAAGGCTAGGGAAGTGGTATAAGGTCTTCTCATGAAGGGTTGATGCGTACTGTTAAGGAATTTAGCTTTTTTTCTCTATAACTTTGAGAGATGCATTATCAGAGTTTCTTTTTGGAAAGATCATCTTGTTTGCACTGTGGCTGGTGAATTAGAGGGGGTTGAGTCTAGAGGCAGGGATTGCACCAAGAAGCCTGCTGCAGCAGTTCAAGCAAGAGATGATGAGGGCTGGGGTGGTAGACACTGTGGTGCCCTGTCCAGATCTTTCACCAGGCTGGAGTCCGTATCCCTGGAAGTGACTGTGGGTGATTCTAATGGCTCACAGCTGTCCTTTACTTCAGAGAATTACCCACCATTGACTGTAGCCACCTAGCCCAGGAAGTTATAACTGCCCTTAGTCAATACCTGTTGGGGGGGGTGTTTACTACAAAAGATTGCCCTCCTTGCTTCAAGGGGTGATAATTCTGCCATGTGATTAACGCTTCAGGTTCCTTACCTGTGGATCAGGCCAGACTAGACTTTACCTGAGACCACATCCTTGTTAGGTAGGCTCTTTTCCTTTCCCTAGTCTGCTTCCCTTTGTCCCTTAAAGGTTTCTCTTGAAACTCACTCCCTCAATAGATCATATGCACCCCAAATCCTTTCTAGACTCTGTTTCCAGAGAATCTGACCTAAGACAACCAGTAGTAACTGTTTGTGAGGTTGGAGATCCCCAATACACTGACCCAAGTAGAACCATCACAACTGACCACTAAGTAGATGAGTGAGAAGGAAGAGTAAAGGGAGAAAGGGATCTGAAGTGTTCTCTAATTCTAGCTTGAGTCTATGAGGGCACTCACTGTTCATTTGGTGAAATATGGAGCAACATTTCCGGGGTTGGCATAAGGGAGGAGATAAGTTAATTCAGTTTTGGACACGCTGCATTGGAGATACCTGCAGGACACCCAGGACATCCAGGTAGAGATGAAGAAGGCAGCTGGAATTTAGAGTTTGGAACAGAAAGTCAGAACTGGAAATGTCGATTTGAGAGTCAACAACAAATAAATGACCGTTGCAATAGACATATTATGTTCACAATCCTGATTCCATATAGGAGGAATTACAGGATGCTACCCTGGTGAATTTGCAGGTAACATCAGGGAAGGCAATCCAGTTCTCCAAACTGGTCCTCTTGATCCACTGTTAGGATTCTGAGCTGGGTAATCTTGACCTGACCTTTAAAAAACAAAACAAAACAACAACAAACAAACTTTGTTTCTATTGTGGGTCTGTGTCATCATTAGGGCCAAAGGCAGTAAAAGAATAATATAAAAATAACTAATTTTTGTACACAATAAGTTGTAGTCATATCACTGATGTATATTATGTCCAAATGCACAAAACACAAGAGTGTTTTATACTTAATTCTTTCAGAGCCAGAATTAACTGTTTGCCTAAGGCACCATAATGAAGGCCATTAGCATCCAGAATCTGAAGGAAAGACTATTTTTATCCAATCAATTAATACAGACATTAAACCTGGGTCTCTATGCTCTCTCCCTCAAAAGTAAAGAGACCTTTGGATACCTAACTCAACTTTTAGGATGGAGACCCACCAAAAGAAAATTACTTGGCAAAGCATGAGCTAAATTGCAACAAAGGCTGGGGAGTGAGTTTCCCAGCAGGTGCAGAGTTAAATACGAAGCATGGGAGAAGAAAGGAACTAGTTCTCCTAACAATTCTTATGGAGTTCCTTACTGTTATAATTTGAGGTATGAAAGGAGAAATACACTTTTTATTCATTTAGTCATTGCTGAAGGCTTCACCTCCATCTTCTTAGCATAACATATTGATAGTCTTGTTGCTCTGCATTAATCTGAACCATTATGTATTCCTTTGCCTTTTCATTTTAGCACTTCTCTAAACAGTATTATAATTTTCCAGTGCCTAACTAGGGAAGTTCAGTGTTCAGGTAGACCACTGTGTGTAAGAAAGATGGGTTTACTTCCTTACCGTTCCTTACTCAGATTACCTCTTTGTTGTCAAAGCTAGTTGAGTTCCTGCTCTACAACCAGCTCACCAAAATCTTTAATAGAACATATTTAGTCCAGTTCACTGTATCCTAATACCACCCCCTCGCCCCAAACAATACTGGAAATTGCCCATGGGCTTTATCTGAACTTAGATTTGAAATAATAAATATTACCATGCCAAATAAATTAGTATTTTTTGTTTCAGATAGTCATTCTATAAATTATATGATGTGAGGTGGCATATGGTACTTGTGGAGAAAAGCTGTTTCTGGAAATTTTGAGCTGAGATTTATGTGATTACCAAATGATTTGAAAGGTGCATTTGCCTAGCTGCTACACATCTCTTTAAATAATACAGAAACAAAATACCTTCTACTTACAAACCTCTAAGGGTTGCCCTGCTCCTTAAAGGTCTTTACAGTGTTTTAGTATTAAAGAGCCACGTTTTCCCCGTTTTAATGAGATCATTTAATAGTTTTTCCCTTAATATTTTAAAAAGTTAGTTTTAAAGAATGATTTTAAAAGGATATGCACATACTGTGTATACACTTAATGAACTCACCTCATCTTTGAATTCACCAAGCTCAGAGAACACAGCGCCAAAGCAAAGAATCTCTTGGTCTTCTTCCCCATCCGTACCCGTCCTCCTCCATGTCTACTAAACCTGACTCAGAGGAAGAGTTTAATCTGCTTCTTGAATTGTGAATTTATCCTAGATTCCTAGAGGCAGTGATTATAGTGGGTTTGGAGTATGTCCCAACACTTGGGTTCTAATCCTAACTGCCACTTAATAGCTTTTTTTAAAACCTAGTTATTAAAAAAATTAAAAAAATATTTATATTTAGAGAGCAGAAGGAAGAAAGGGAAACATCAATGTGTGGTTGCCTCTCACGCGCCCCCTACTGGGCACCTGGCCTGCAACCCAGGCGTGTTCTCTAGACTGGGAGTCCAACCCGCCGCCCTTTGGTTTTCTGGCGGGCACTCAATCCACCTCTCTGTAATTTAGTTTCCTTATCTGTAAAATGGGATTAAATACACCTATCCAACAGAGAAATAAGCTAATTCTTATAGAGCGTATATAATAGTGTTAGCTACTATTAGTATCTTGGAGCTCAGTCTATGGTTAAGAATCAGTTCGTTGGACTTCTTTAAAAGTTTGGCCAACACGTGTGAACAAGCAGGAAATTTGTGGAGCGGAAGGGCCGGCTTCCTGATTCTGATTCAGTCTTCCATTTAAAGCAAATCTGGAAAGAGATCTCCTCGAAAGGAACAACGGAACCCTAAAACCACCGCCGGACGAACAGACTAAAACGCTGGGAGGTAAAGCGGCCGGGGACAGAACGAGGATGAGACCGCGTCAGGCACAAGACAGACACTCACTCGGGGTCCTTCCAGGAGAGGGAATGGGAGTTGGCTGGACACGTCTGGATTGGGTGGGTAGAGTTGTCAGTCCTGGGAGGTGCACCACAGGGACCAATAGCTTTCTGACTCCGCCTCCAGAGGGCGGGAGAATTGGGGCGTGCTTGAGGCAGGCGGGGCCTCTGCTCTGCGGGTACCTCACGCTTGAATCTGCTGGTCTGCTAAACACTGTCCACTTGAGCGGGGTGAGCGCGGGATAGGAGTATGAAAGGGACCAGGAAAAGGGGTAGAAACGGGAACGAGGAGAGATATGACCGTCGGAGCTGAGAAGTAGGAAGCCGTGGGGAAGAAAGGGTAGGAGCAGAGCTGGGCCGAAGTTGCGAGAAGAAAGGAGGGAGGGGTGTGGGAGGAGCGGGGTGGTCAGACCAAGGGGACGAGGAAAGGAGAGTGCAGGTCGGGCATTGAAGAGTAGGATAACCCACGGGAGTATAGGAATCCCTAGGGATTCGTCCCAAGCAGAGCCCGGGAGATTCAGGAGTCAAAGCTGTCGCCTGGGCCTGTCTGATCACCAATTTAGCCATCTTTCTGCATCAGTTGGCATGCAAAATTAACCTGATGCCTGTAGAGTTTGTGTCTGGCTCTTTAAGACGAGACTGCTAATAGGAATTTCCCTTGGTCCCTCTGAGTGAGACTGCCATTCTTCTCAAAGGACTGGACCTAGATAGCCAGATCAGCAGATTAAACCTCTAAGTTACTGCCTTTACAGGATACTCTGGCTCCTCGGATACATTCTCTGACATAAACTCCCTGAAGACAGCTTCTACTGATTTACTGCCGCCTTTTTGATGAATTTTCTTTTCATTGACTTTCATATCAGACTATTTTCTGTAGTAGTGGTAGTACATCTTCCCATCCCACCTCCACCTGTCCATGTGCTGTTGATTTATAGACAGGTAAAGCAGATATGGGGCTTTTGAGATACCTAGTAGGGACCCCTTATTTTTAGATTAATAAAGACACAGACTCAGAAAGATGTATTGAGACCTTAGTAAGCACCAAAGGTTATCCTTGTCTTTTTCTAATTGAGCACTAGCGTTGAACCAGTCAAGACCTCATACATACCTCGACTTTACCCTTCAGCCTCTAAGAGGCCACTGTGACTATCCAAAGTTAGTGCTCTCCCTTACTTCAGTAACAATAAACTCAGCTATGTTTTATCAGTAGGTTGTTTTGGTGACATTGTGGTGTAGCCAAAAGAATCACCTCTCAAAAAGTGCAAAATAAAACCAGGAAGAGAGAAAAAGGATAAGAAGAACACTAAAAGATCAATTCAGGTCTACCATACAAATGATAGGAATTAGACAAAGAATGGAGAAAATTTCAAAGAAATAATTCAAGAAAATTTCCTAAAACTGATGGACATACATTTTCAGAAGGAATGCATGCTGGATCAAATGAGACATATCAAGGTTAAGACTGTAAAATTTCAGAAAAATCAGGACAATACAGAGGGAGTTTTGGTTGCTTGCGGATTAGGATTATTGCCACAAGATGGCAGTAATGTCTCAGAAGCTCTATTTCTCTCTATTTCCTCTGTGTTGTTTCTCTCTGTATGTTTCCATCAAATTCCTTCATCTCTTTCCAAAGCATTAGAAGGAGGGTAGGCTCAGTTTGGGTACATTCCATCTAGTCATGCTTTATTAAAGCACTCTGATTTTTTTCCTAAGAGACTCTGCTAAAAGGTCACCTTACAATAATCAGCCTGAAAAGAAAAAAAGACTCAGTTCTTGTTGAGGAAGTGGTTTCTATGGCTCTGAGGGGGTAGAAAGACTTTTGAGAGAAGACTGAGCTATAATGGTCTGTCATGGATGTGACTTCTGTCATGCAGGAATTCTACAAACCATTCGTTCATTCTCACAAGTTTTATTGATGCCTACTATGTACCAGATACTGTGTGAGGCACCAGGGACACCCCAGTTAAAAAAAAAATCAGACATGGTCTTTGTCTTTGTGAAGCTTACATTCTGAGGGGAGAAATATCCAGTAAACAAGTTAAATTACATATATATCTGAGGAATTTGATAGAATTCAAGGTGGAAGTAAGCAGACTACTTAGGAAGCTATTGCAGGTGGCCAGGCAGGAGATACAGGTGAGTTGGATTAGGGTGATGGTCGGGAAAAGAAGTAGATGAATTCAAGATACACAGGGTGGAGCTCTGGCCGGGTAGCTCAGTTGGTTAGAGCGTCGTCCCAATGCACAGAGTGCACCAACGTGGCGTCTCCTGTCAGGGCACATACAAGGAACAACCAGTGAATGCATAAATAGCTGGAACAACCAAATGATGTCTCTTTCCCCCACCCGTCATCTCTCTAAAATCATTAATAAAAAAAGTTCAAAAGAAAAGATACGGGATGGGACAAAAGTAGGTTTACAGCTGTTAGTATGTGAAATGGTTTATTCTTATATTCTTGTATTATTATTATTCTGTACTATTAATTACTGTATTATTTTTCATACAAACAACTGTAAACCTACTTTTGCCCCACCCTGAATTGGAGGTAGAATTAACAGGACTTGGTCATTGTCTGGATCTGGGTGGTCAGAGCATAACCTTTCTGGATTGAGCACATGGCTGCGTAGATGGGTTACCATTTTCTCAGGTGTAAGAGGTGTGGAGAGAAAGGTTTTGGAGAAGGGGATGGTGAATAAATCAAGAGTTCAGTGAAGAACATTAATTAAATTGTTCTTTCCATGCATTTGAGTTCTGGTGGGTGTCACTGATCCAGGCTAGGATGGGGTTTGCACTTGGCTTGGTCTGTTATCTTTGGTTTAAACTGGCTTACATTTGGCATTAAATTAAAAATTGCTGTTAATTCAATCTCTTACAGAGCAGTAGCAAAATCAGCTTTAATTTGCAGTGTTTTGTTTTTGTTTTTGTTTTTCCCCAAGGTGGTCATTTGAGAGTTAAAGAGAACAGGCCAATGTTTTTCAGTGTTTTCGTTTGTAACCTAGAGGTTGAGTTCTGTACTGTGCCCATAATCAACAGTTACCTCAGTCACCTTCAACTATCTTTACTAGTAGAAGGAGCATTAACAAGAATGAATGATAAATAAGGCACCTGGAGACTCTCTGTCTTAGAAGGGCCTGGGTTCAAAGAATTTTTTAAAAGTGGAGTTTTAAGAGGCAGAGAAGAAAGTCTGAAGGATTCCCAGGGGCAAATTGTGGTGAATTCAGACTCATCATCCTAGAGACTTGACCATTGTCTCCTCATTTCTGTATCTGGTTGGGGAGCACCAGTGATGTTGTTGGCAAGGCCTATAAACTGATTGTAATCAAAAGCCAATTTTGAATTAGTAAAAAATAAAGGAAACAGGTTTTTCTGATTCTTTCAGGTATCTCATTTAGAGGAGTCGTTAACACCATGTCTTTTCTTCACTCTCTAGAATGCTTGCTGCAGACTAATAATTTAGTCTCATAGGTATTGAGTAAATAAAGAGGTTTGGCTTTCATTACAGTAAGGGAGTAAATATATTAGAAAAAATTTATTCAACTTCTGTGGTTAGATTAAAAAGGCTATATGATGAGACAGTTATGTTTATGAACAACATCAGGGTGATAATCTGCAAGTGGAAATTGAGTTAACTCTGTATGTTAATAGCAGTGAAGCAATTTTCCTGAACCCATTCAAGCAGCCATTTCTGCACTGGGGAATCTTACGGAGTAAGATGCAACCCTGTCCAAAGTAAATTCCAGGGGAATTGACTGAAGCCAAAGTGAAGCCACTGCTCAGACCAGTAAAGTGACCCATATTGTACCAGTGTGTAGTTCTGGGGATTCATTTAAGTAGAAAGGAGAATACATTTTTATCGTGTTTATTTTGCTATCTTGCTTGCAAATTTCTTTGGGCACAGTAGCCGCAGAAATTCAGAGTGTGGCAGGAAACATTTTCTGGGGGTGTGGTAGGTAAGTAGTATATGTCTTTTTCAGAGAAACCTCAGGTATTTCCATAGGAGCATCTGAGAGTCCCTCAAGCTTTGCTGGGAATAGAAGGTTTTCAATACTTTTCTTGTATGAACTTTCCACAGTGATATATAGAAAGTCATCCCTGCCATTCGTTTCACTTGAGGCCTTCCTGATGGTTTACTACCTAATTCTCCAAATTCAGGTTCTCACACTGAAATAACATGCTACTTCCACTTCTGGGGTTATTTTATGAGCAGTGTAACAAGTATTTTTTAATTTGTGGCTGCCCATATCCAGATCCTGTGTATCTTTCTTGTTTGTAGACAGAGACACTTCTAGTAACTCATCCTCACATTGAAGACTGTTGCTAAATTTCATGCCTTAATGACAAGGGACATTGAAAGAAGTGTGGTGTGTGTCTATACATGTCTTTTGTTAAGTCTTTGGCAAAAACCAGAGCACCAGACACTGATTCACTGAGAAAATGTAAACTTCTAATATTGCATATTAGGCTTGTAATATGGTTATATACCCACCTCTTCCAGGGTTTGGGGTCTGGACTTATTATATGTCGGCATTTCCGTAGTAGTTTTAATAAACTACTTTGGTCCTTTATCGAAGACTAAGGTAAAAGAGTGAGAACCCCAGGGAAATTTCCCATTGAATTCTTAGAACACAAGTACCCTAAATATGGTGTTCTTTTATTTCTTTTTATACCTTAAATGCCTCTTTTATTTAAAAAAATTTTTAATTACATTTTATTGATTATGCTAGTACAATTGTCCCAATTTTACCCCCTTAGACCTCTCCATCCAGAGCCCTCCACTCAGGCAATCCCCCCACCATTGTCCATGGCTCATGGGTATAGGCTCTTTGGCTACTCCATTTCCTATACTGTACTTTATATCCCCTTGGCTATTCTGTAACTACCTATTTGCATTTCTTAATCCCCTCACCTCTTAACCCATCCCCCAATAGTATGTTCCCATCTGGCAATCATAAAAACACACTTTGTATCCATAATTCTGTCTCTGTTCTTGTTTGCTTTGTTTTTTAGATTAAATTGTTGGTAGATATGTATTTTTTGCCATTCTATTTTTCATAGTTTTGATCTTAAATAATCCCTTTAATATTTCATTTAATAATCGTTTGGTGATGATGAACTTCTTTAGTTTTTTTCTTGTCTGGGAAGCTCTTTATCCTTTATCTTGCCCTTTGATTCTAAATGATAGCTTTGCTGCGTAGAGCAATGTTGGTCATATGTCCCCATTTTTCATAACTTTGAATATTCCTTGCCAATCCCTTCCAGACTGCAAAGTTTCTTTTGAAAAAGCAGCTGACAGTCTTATGGGAACTCCCCTGGAGGCAACTAACTTCTCTTGCTGCTTTTAAGATTCTCTCTTTATCTTTAAACTTTGGCCTTTTAATTGTGTTGTGTCTTAGAGTGGACCTCTTTGCATCCATCTGGTTTGGGATTCTCAGTGCTTCCTGGACTTGCATGTCTATATCCTGCACCAAACTAGAGAAGTTTTCTTTCATTATGTTTTCAAATAGATTTCTAATTTCTTGCTCTTTCTCTTCTCCTTCTGGTACCCCTATGATGCAAATGTTGGACCTCTTGAAGTTGTTTCAGAGGCTGCTTATACTAACCTCAGCTTTTTTTTTTTCCTTCTTTATGTTTCAAATCATTGATTTGATTCTTGGCTTCACCCACTGTACTGTTGTTTCCCTGTAAATTGTTCTTTATTTCAACTAGTGTCTTCTTCATTTCTAACAGGATCTTTTTTATGCTGCTGAGGTCCTCACTAAGTTCCTTGAGCATCCTTATAACCAGTATTTTGAACTCTGCATCTGATAGATTGCTTATCTCCATTTTGTTTAGTTCTTTTTCTGTAGTTTTGATCTGTTCTTTATTTGGGCCATATTTATTTGTCTCCTCTTTTGGCAACCTCCCTGTGTTTGTTTCTGTATATTAGGTAGACCTGCTTTGACTCCATGTCTTGGCAGTGTGACTTAATGTAGTAGGTGTCCTGTAGGGTCCAATGGCACAGTCTCCCCTATCACCCAAGCTGGATACTTGAAGTGCACCTTTCTTGTGGGTTGGGTACACCCTTCTCTGGTAGTTGAGGCTTGATTGCTGTTGTCAGGTCAATGGGAAGGATTTTCCCAGGCCAGTCAGCTGCAAGGACTAGCTGTGACCACTGACCACAAACTCCGCCCTCTGTAGAGAATCCGCTGTGTGGGGGCAGGGTGGTGGTGCTCCAGATGTGGTCTGTAGCTGTCCACTGGGTGTGCAGGCTCTGGAGTTTCCTGGGTGGTGCAGGCCAAGATCAGCCCCTACTTGTGTTTTGCCTGGCACACCCTACCTGAGCTGTAAAGCAATCTGAGATGGCTGCTACTTTTGCTGGGCTTGTAGATTCCCAGGCAAAGCCATACTGTGAATCTAGGCTGCTAGTGCGGGGCCTGGGGCCACTTAACAAGTGGTATGAGGGCTAGGGGCATATTGAGGCCAGCTGTTGGTTGTTTGAGAGGATATAGGAAGTTGTGAAGCACAAGCTAAGACTAGCCATTCACATGGAAAGCAGCTTGGGTAGTCTGGTAAATTGGGTGGGACTGAATCTCGGGATCTTCAAGGTGGGGAAAAGTGTTAGCCAGGTTGATGGAGTCTCAAATATGGCACCAACCAGCTGGCTCTATGGCTCTGTGACTCTGTGGGGAAAAGGGACAATGGTCTCTGCCCACCTTTGTCTGGGAGAAAGCTGTCCTCCAGCTCTTACCTCGATGCTAGACACTTCAGTTTCTCCCTGTATGACACTGGTACCTTTCAAGCTGCTATCCTGGTACTGAAGCTCAGAGGGAGTGAGTCTGAGTAAGTTCGTGTGTGGGGTGTTGAAGAGGAACTGCTTGGGACTCCAGAAGTTTCTTCCACTGACTCAATCCCCATTGGTTTTTACAGCCAGAGATTATGGGGATTTATCTTCCTGGCACTGGCCCTGGGCATGGTGGCCTGGTGTGGTGCTGGCACTCCACTCCTGAGCTGTCTCTCCTGAATTTTTATCTACCGCATGTGGATGTAGGACCAGCCCCTTCCCCATCTGTGCTGCTCCTACTGGTAAGTCTGGATGGATGTGGTTTCTTTAATTCCGTAGTTATCAGACTTCCATTTAAGTAAATTTCTGATGGTTCTGAGTGATGGTTGTTGTATATTTTATTGGTAGTTTTGATGTGATTGTGTGAGGAGGCAAGCCTTGTTTACCGCCACCATCTTGACCGGTAGTAAATATGGTGTTCTTTTGGTCCAGTCTAATTTATTCCCAGAAACATGACCTGAATGTCAATAATTATTTTTAAGGTAGCCGAACTTTCCAGTAAGTATGTTCCAGAAGCCACCATGATAAGGATGTTAGGAAATCCCTTCAGTGTACTTGTCCTGCCATCCAGTCCTAACCTTGGGAGAAGTTTGGGGAGTGCTAGTCCACAAACTTTAGGGTGTCTAAGGGATCTCTTATACCTTCAGGGTGTCTACCCTTTGGGCAAAAGGTTCCCTTTAGTCTTGTGTTACCTATTAGGTGAATTCCAGTGGGACAATTTTGTTGTAGGTCATCTGAGCATTTCTTTTTCCTTAAAAGAATTCCAGAGCATTCCACTTTGGCTCAGAATATTTGGAGGTTAATTGAAATAAATACAGAGCTTTCTTGGAATAGCTGTGGGTTAGAATATTTTCTCCCCACCCCCACATCTGTCAGCCTGCAGTCTTCTGAAGCTTTCTTGAGGTGCAAATGTGCATTATTTAAGGACCTATGTACTCCCCAGGGATGCCAAAATATTCAGAACCTATTGTTAACACTGCTTGTTCAATACAGGTAGTATTTCTTTAAATCTACCAGTTAAATTTTACTTTACCAGAAAGAATAAACAAGTATTACTATGTACCTACCATTACTGAGACCAATATTTCTACTATCTAAAATAAAATTTAATTCTCGCTCGATATGCCAACACTATGAATGATGTGATAAGACTCAGATGTGATTATAGGCAATACTTTAAGAAAATATATTGGAATAATATGTTTGAGAGTTTACAAATTTCTTTCTCATCTAATATATATTGGGGAAGAAACTGCTTTTCATGGATTCTGTCCATGTCAGAAAACTGAGCTGATCCGAAGGCATCTGCCACCTGTATCAGGCTCATTATCAAGACAATTACTCTTCTCTATTTTAGAGTCTCAGTGTCTCCAGAACCCACACCCACAAAAATAGATGCTAATAAAATGGCTCTGTGAGTTGTAAGAGGGTAAATTCTGATGAAATATTTTACACTGCTCCAAGAGAGACTGTTATGGTGCAATATTTTCAGGTTCCTGCGATGGAAAATTCTGATGGTTGCATCATCCTTTTTACAGGCCAAGTAATCAGTGTCATATGATTTGGTCATAATCTGGTCGGCCTCTTTAACTGCATCTGCAGAGTTCTTGTCACATGTCTTTTCCATTGAAGAAAGATGACTGATGGTGTTTTCTATTTTACTAGAGCTGTAACATTCACCACACTTAGTGAATCAGGAAGTTCTAATGACATAGTCCTCATGCTTATCACATCTCAATCTTTATTTTTATTATAGTAATTTCATTGTTGTACAGGAAAAACCAAAGTTTTGCATTACAATTGTTTTCTGAAATTGTTCAGACTTAAAGAAACCAAAAGCTATTAAATAAGACAACTGAGTGAGACTTTATCATCAAGATGAACAATTTAGTTAGATTACCCAGGTTTTTGTCTTTTGTTCTCACATCTCTTCCTGCCCCACCTCATATTATTTTGAACTGAATCCTAAATATGTTATTTTATTCATAGTTATTTTCAATATACTAGAACATCCGACTAAGGGCAATTATGTCAGGAAATTAAATTGATTTGTAGGAACTAATGCCTTTGTGTATAACCTAAGTAATAACAATGACTTATAAGGTGACAAACTATTCTGTGATAGATATAAACATCTATTGTACAATCAGTATTTCAGCCTTCTTGGACTCACTGATAAGTCACATGTTTTAGTTTGTCTACTCTGGTCAGAACATAAACCATGTGGGCCACAGATGCCCACAAAACTTGTTCTTGCCTCATATGATATCTTGCATTCACTTAAAGAGATTCCAGAGTTAATATAAATGGGTTTCCGATTACACCACCCCCCCAAAAAAAGTTAGAGTTTTCAATCACTCTTTACACATAAAAAATGTCTACTCTGTTGTATGCATTCCAGAAAAACACAAGTTTGACATGGAAAAACTGAATTTTTCTGGTTTTATTTGCACACGTGTCACAAATCCCTTTTAAGGGGAAAAAATTTTAAACAGTTTTTCTCCAGATCTTTGAATGAAACCGATACTCTGAAAATGTGCCGTAGTTACTCTACACCTTTGAGAACCCCAATTATAATGCTACAGTGACAACACGTCTAATGATAATGTATATAACCCCAGCAAGAATAAGTATACCCCTGCCTGAGAACAGAACAAATCTGAATCTGTGTAGATTGGCAAGAGAAGAAAAGGTGAAAAATGCTCTAGGGCTATGATACGTATAAGACCTCAAGTTTATTCCTCTTCATGTCTGCAGGTATTAGGGCATTAATTTCTTGGCTTGGACAGAGTGCAATAGATAATGATTTTTGTTCTCTCCCTACCCCCCTTCTTTATCCATTTTTTTCTTCATTCTTTAATTCAGCTACTAAATTCATCACTCTTTTTCTATCTTTCCCTCCAACTTTGTGTATTGGAGCAAGGGGAAAAGAGAGGTTTGGAAAAAAAGAACTTTTTTCCTTACAGTCTCTCTGCCTCAGCTCTTGAATAATTGTTGACAATTTTATTCATTTTTTAGGTGCTGATCAAAGCATAATTATCAGCAGTTATTATTGAAAAAGTAAGTATAGCAAGTATGAAAGTATAGTAAGTATGAAACTCTATGGCTGGTAATGCTATTTATCAGGGTAAAATTATGACAATCTGTAATATCACTCTCTCTCTTTCAATAACTATTACATATGTCTGGAGTACCTACTAAGTGCTAGGTGGGAAGGAAGATTCAGAAATTAATACTCCCTGACCTTGAGAAGTTTACAAAGGAGATAATACCTATACATAAAAATTATGATACAAATTGGAATGTGGTATGCTCTATGCCAGTGCTTCTGAGACCACTTACTAAATCAGAATCTCTGGTTGTAGGAATCAAGAACCTGCATTTTAGCAAGACTTCTAGGTGATTTTTATGCCCATTAAAGTGTTATATATGTTTAAACATTTTCCCCAGGGGAACATCAGAAGAAAAGGATCAACCCCAGCATAAATGAATCAGAAAAAAATGATAGAGAAGAAAGTCAGGAAAATTTTATGACTTTTTTCAGTAATGTTTAAGTGACCAGGAAGAGAGAAGTACTATTAGACTCCTCTGCATGGCATACTTGTAGCATGTTATTACATTGCAGATTAGTCATTTTAAATGGAAGATTAGGTAGAAACTCAAATTGCACAGTTAAGTGAATTTTGAAATATGGAAATAATATGTACTTGTATTAAGTTTCAAAAACTGCTGGAATTTCAGTTCAAGCTCAAAAATGTATCTGTGTATAAGTAACTTGATGGTACTTATGCTTGAAACAGCATTAGTTGTCATCAAAATTTACCATAATTTATAAGTTCTGCACATGAGCACTATTTGGGTGTGTAATTTTCAGTTGAATTTACTAAACATTATCAAGTCTACAGCAAAAACTCATTTCCAAAGCTATTTATTTAGTGTTTGATAATAGTAGTTGAGGGCAGTACTTCTCTTCCAGAAAAATTTCAATGTCAGCCCTAACTCAAAAAATTACAGTAAAAACTTTACCACTGCTAAGTCATTGAACTACTTTGTGGAAGGGCAAATCAGATATTCATATAATTCTTTAATCATTTTAAACTCAATATTGACTCCATGAATGATCATCAACTAAACAGTATCCGTAACATGTCACTCAAAATCACTTGCCTTCTTATTTAATTGATTATTGGTAATGCTCCCCATGTCCTCAACTCTAAGAGCAACTTTTCACACTAAATGGTTAATAGTTTTAAACAAGTTTGTTTCTTCTGGACACATTTCTTCAGGTATTACAATTAAACATGGTTTGATTAGCTCACCATCACTAAATGGCTTTCCTTGCTTGACTAACAAATGAACCAGCAGAAAACTAAACTTACTTTAATTGCAGCCTTATTTTCATTTTTTATTTTGGGGAAGGAATTTTGCTGTGATGAGATAACCCATTTTAAATTTTTTGATTTTTCTGACTGTTTCTCTCATGTGTGTTGGGGATATTATGATCAGTGCTTAGTTTGGTAATGTTAACCTATATTGTATTCTTTTAGCACAGTTATAATGTCATTGTATAATAAACACAATGCTTTTCCACATTCCACATGATCAAAGTAATCCACATTCTGCTGTGCCTTAGAAGAATGACATTTGAAGTCAACTTTTCTTGTTTTGACACGATGGGTATACACTGGCAATAAAAAATAAAATATCACAGATACAGTGATAGTTAAGGTACCTGAAACACTGTTGAATTCTAACTGCCAGTGTGATTCATAGTGGTGAGCAGCAGTGTGAAGCAACGATCGATAGCACCATGTAAGGTCTCTGTCATAGCCTCTGAACTCTGCCATTGCAGCACGAAAGCCACCATAGGCAATGTTTAAGTGAATGAATGTGTCTGTGTCCCATTTATATACAGTTCTTTATTTATATAAAGAACCTTATTTATGGACACTGAAATGTAAATCCCATGTACTCTTTTTTTTTTAAATATATTTTATTGATTATGCTATTACAGTTGTCCCATTTCTCCCCCATCATTCCCTTCCACCCTACCCACCCTCTCCCACCCACATTCCCCCCTTTAGTTCATGTCCATGGGTCATAAGTTTTCTAGCTTCTACATTTCCCATACTATTCTTGCCCTCCCCTGTCTATTTTTTTCCCATTATCTATGCTACTCATTCTCTGTACCTTTTCCCCCTCTCTCCTCCTCCCACGCCCCTGTTGCTAACCCTCCATATGATCTCCATTTCTGTGGTTCTGTTCCTGTTCTAGCTGTTTGCCTAGTTTGCTTTTGTTTTAGGTGTGGTTCTTGATAGCTATGAGTTTGTTGTCTTTTCACTGTCATAGTTTTATCTTCTTTTTCTTAGATAAGTCCCTTTAACATTTCATATAATAAGGGCTTGGTGATGATGAACTCCTTGAACTTGACCTTATCTGAGAAGCACTTTATCTTCCCTTCCATTCTAAATGAAAGCTTTGCTGGATAGAGCAATTTTGGATGTAGGTCCCTGCTTTTCAAGATCTCAAATATTTCTTTCCAGCCCCTTCTTGCCTGTAAGGTCTCTTTTGAGAAATCAGCTGACAGTCTGATGGGAACTCCCTTGTAAGTGACTGTCCCCTTATCCCTTGCTGCTTCTAGAATTCTCTGCTTCATTTTAATCTTGGCTAATGTAATTACAATGTGCCTTGGTGTGTTCCTCCTTGGGTCCAACTTCTTTGGGACTCTCTGAGCTTCCTGGACATCCTGGTAGTCTATTTCCTTTGCCATATTGGGGAAGTTCTCCTTTATTATTTGTTCAAATAAGTTTTCCACTCGTTGCTGTTCTTCTTCCCCTTCTGGGACCCCTATAATTCGGATGTTGGGACGTTTAACGATGTCCTGGAGGTTTCTAAGCCTCTCCTCATTTTTTTGAACTCTTGTTTCTTCCTCGTTTTCTGTTTGGTTGTTAGTTTCTTCCTTCTGGTCCACTCCATTGATTTGAGTCCCAGTTCTCCTTCCATCTCTATCAGTTCCCCATGCATCTTCCTTCATTTCACGGATTGTAGCCTGCATTTTTTCATCTAGTTTGTGAGCAAAATCAACCAATTCTGTGAGCATTTTGATGACCAGTGCTTTGAACTGTGCATCTGACAGGTTGGCTATCTCTTCACTGCTTAGAGGAATTGGCTCTGGGGCTTTTATTTGTTTTCCGGTTTGAGCCATTTTTGGTGGGTTTTTTTTTTGTTGTTGTTGTTTTGGTTTTAGTCTGGTCGCAGCTATTACGTAGTGAGGGGTGGAGCCTCTGGCGCTCCCCAGTGCGGGGCAGCCCAGTCGCTGGGTTGTGACGCTGTATGTGGGGGTGGGGCCTGAGAGGGAGCAATGGCGCCTGCTCCGCTCTCTCCTGGATTCAGTCCCCTCCGCCACTTCCCCTCTGCCTGGACCGTCTGCACGCTCGAATATGAGACCACCTGGTCAGTCAGCCAGCCGCCTTGTGCGGCCTCACTGGGTCTGCACAGTTGCCCCCCTGTGCCCGGGGTCTGCCAGCTGCTGCCTGTAGGCCCGGGGACCGCCAGCCGCCGCCTGTGCACCTGGGAACTGCCAGCCGCTGCTGCTTGCGTACCTGGGTCCGCACCTCCACTTTCTCCTGCCGCGACTCCGCCCCTCTTACCGGTCTGGATGAATGGTTGTTGGACTTCCGTACAGTTCAGTTTTCTATAAGTTCTGGTTGTTTTCTTGTTTCTAAATATTTGTTGTCCTTAATTTTGGTTGTGAGAGGAGGCACAGTGTGTCCACCTACGCCTCCATCTTGGCCGGAAGTCCCATGTACTCTTCAAGTGTCATGAAATACTTTTCTTTTGATTTTTCTCAACTATTAAAGAATACACACACACACAAACATTGATAGCTCACAGGATGTTAAAAACAAGTGACAGTCCAGATTTGGCCACTTGTTTTTTGGCTGAACCCTGCTTTTATTGCTCTAGAAGTGAGTCAAGGAAAAGTATTTTATGAGAAAGTCTAGAAAGTAGTCACTGGAACTCTGAGTTCTTTGTGAACTCAGAGGAAGCCGTTTCTGACAATGTTGTGGGGGCCAACTTCATACATAAGTGGATTGAAGTGGATGGTAAGATAGTAGATATGGGAAATGTCAGCAACCTTTCATGAACTTTCACTCTGAAAGTGGGGATTGAGGGGGTGAAAAATGAGAGGTAGCTGAGAAATTATGTAATTTAAGAGAAATTTTTGGTAAAATAAAAGAGATTTGAACATGAGCACTTAAACATTGTCTCTTTTTTAATAAGGAAAATAATATATATATGGAAGTTTGTTAGAAAGGTCAAATGAGATAAAGTGTGGTTTGTATCTAGGATGATGCCCAACATTTGGTAGGTTTTCAATAATAGGTAAAAAACAACAGAGTCTATGCTTCCTGTGTTACTTTGTTATTAGGTTTTTAAACACTCTTATTTAAAATCAAGATTGTACTCTAATTGAGGGTTTTTTTTTTTTAAGATTTTATTTCTTTACTTTTTGGAAAGGGAAAGGGAGAGAGAAAGAGAGGGAGAGAAACATCAACATGTGGTTGCCTCTCGCATGCCCCCGACCAGGAACCTGGCCCACAATCCAGGCATGTGCCTTGACTGGGAATTGAACCAGTGACCCTTTGACTCACAGGCCAGCACTCAACCACTGAGCCACAACAGCTAGGGCATAATTGAAGTGTTTTGAAAATTATTAAATAAATTAGAAGTTAACCAGTTGGTCAAGATTTGGTAACTTTGATCATTTTGATTTTGTAATTTCCTCAGCTTTCTTCTTTTATTTTTAAGTATATTTTATTGATTATGCTATTACAGCTGTCCCATTTTTTCTCTTTACCCCCCTTCTCCTGGTACCCTCCTTCCCTCTAGCAATTCCCCCCCTCCTTAGTTCATGTCCATGGGTCCTGCATATAGGTTCTTTGGCTTCTCCATTTCCTATATTTTTCTTAATGTCCCCCTGTTTATTTGACCTTCCCCCCATTCTTCCCCTTCCCTGATAACCCTCCTCACTGATAGCCCTCCACATGATCTCCACATCTATGATTCTTCCCTCCTCACTGATAACTCTCCATATGATCTCCACATCTATGATTCTGTTCCTGTTCTAGTTATTCGCTTAGTTTGTTTGCTTTTGTTCTTAGATTATTTTTTTATGTATACCACATTTATTTCTGAAATAATGAGAGGAATTTGACAATAAAATGTTGAGAGGAAGATATAGTGAGATAGGTAAATTTTTTTTATTGTTGTTCACGTACAGTTGTCTCCATTTTCACCCCATCACAGCCCCCTGCCCCTCCCATCCCCACCACCCACCCTTGAACCTACCCCCTTTGGCTTTGTCCATGTGTCCTTTATACATGTTCCTTCATGGAACTTCCCTTATTTTCCTCCCCTCTGGTTACTGTCCGTTTGTTCTTTATTTCAATGTTTCTGGTTATATTTTGCTTGCTTGTTGGTTTTGTTGATTGGGTTCCACTTATAGATGAGATCATATGGTATTTGTCTTTCACCATCTGGCTTATTTCACTTAGCATAATGTTCTCCAGTTCCATGCATGCTGTTGTTGATAATCGTGAGGTTGCTGTCATTTTACTGTTCATAGTTTGGACCTTCTTTTTTTTCTTAAATAAATCCCTTTAACATTTCACATAATAAGGGCTCAGTGATGATGAACTCCTTAAACTTTGTCTGGGAAGCACTATCTGCCCTTCAATTCTAAATGAAAGCTTTGCTGGATAGAGTAATCTTGGTTGTAGGTCCTTGCTTTTCATCACTTTGAATACTTATTGCCAGTCTCTTCTTTGCCTGCAAAGTTTCTTTTGAGAAATCAGCAGATAGTCTTATGGGAACTCCTTTGTAGGTAACTCTCTGCTTTTCTCTTGCTGCTTTTAGTATTTCTTTAGCTTTCACCTTTGGCATTTTAATTATGTTGTGTTTTGGTGTGGTCCACTTTGGATCCAACTTGTTTGGGACTCTCTGTGCTTCCTGCAGTTGTATGTCTATTTCCTTCACCACATTAGGGAAGTTTTCTTCCATTATTTTTCAAATAGTCTTAAATTTCTTGCTCTTCCTCTTCTCCTTCTGGTATTCCTATGATTCAGATGTTGGCACTTTTGGAGATGTCCCAGAGTCTTCTTATTCTCTCCTCGTTTTTTTGAATTCTTGTTTCTTCATTCTCTACTGGTTGAATGTTTATTTCTTCCTTATCTTCCAAATCATTGATTTTAACCCCAGCTTCATTCCCTTCACTGTTAGTTCCCTGTGGATTTTTCTTTATTTCACTTAGTGTAGCCTTCATTTCTTCCCTTATGCATTTGCCATACTCAATGAGTTCTCAGAGCATCCTGATCACCAGCGTTTTGAACTCTGCATTTGATAAGTTGGCTATTTCCGTTTTGCTTGGTTCTTTTTCTGGAGTTTTGATCTGTTCTTTCATTTGGGCCATATTTCTTTGTTTCCTCAACTTGGCAGCCTCCCTGTGTTTGTTTCTATGTATTAGGTAGAGCTGTTTTGACTCCCTGTCTTGGCGTATCTGTTATGTTGTAAGGGGCGGAACATTAGGTATTCCCCAGAGTGGGGCAACCTGCTTTGCCACTCTGTGGTGCTGCACATGAGGAAGTTGTTGGAGAGCGGACAATGCCGCTTGCTTGGCACTCATCCCATTTCCAGTCACTTCACCTACTTCTTGTATGCAACTGGCCCCCCTCTCACTGCTGCCCTGGTGGTGGTTCCCAGACTGGGTGAGTTTACATATGTTCTAGGACTGCAGGGGCCATTTGAATGGACTCTCCTGATGAGACCAGCAGTTTCTTCTGCTGCCCCAACCCCCACTGGTTTTTTTACAGCCAGTTGTGAGGCTGTATTTTCCCAGCGCTGGAACCCTGGGCTTCATGGTCTGGTCTGGGGCTGGGATCACTCACTCCCCAGGTGTCCCTCCTGGCTTTTATCTGCCACATGTGAATGTAGGTCTACCCATTCCACTGGCAGCTGCCACACCATGTCCTCTCCACCTCAGCTCCCTTCTCCACCCCTCCTACCAGTCTGGATAAATACCTCTTCTTTAAATTCTTGATTGTTGGACTTCCACGCAGTTCCATTTTCTGGAAATTTTGGTTGTTTTTTTGTTTTGAGGTTAGTTGTGATCCTTCTTGTTGTTGTGCAAGGAAGCAAAGTGTGTCTACCTATGCCTCCATCTTGGCCAGAAGTCTCCAGCTTCCTCATTTTACACTGAGTTCTAATCTCTTTATTCTAATTTTGCATGTGAGCTGCTTCCCTTAATTTTTTTCATTGTCTTTTTAAACTACAATACAATCATACAAATGATTGTACAAACAAATCATATAAATCTTACACTGATTTGATATATTAGTGGGTTTTTTTTATATTTTGTACATAACTTTTTTATTTGTAAGTCATACATGGTGCTACTATGTGAACCAGCAAGCAATTCCACCCCTGTATCCAGGAGAAATTAAAGCATGTGTCCACACAAAAACGTGTACCCAAATGCTATAGCAACAGTTTCCATAATTGCCAAAAAATGGAAATAACCCACATGTCCATTCATCAGTTGGAAATAGCCAAATAACCCACTAATAAAATATGGAATATCCATACAATGGAGTTTTGTTCAGCCATAAAAAGGAATGAAGTCCTGATAAGAGCTACAAAATAAATGAAACTTGAAAACATTTTGCTGAGTGAAAGAAGCCCATTACAAGATACCACATACTGTATGATTCCATTTCTGTGAAATGTCTGGAATAGACGAATCTATAGAGACAGAATGTAGGTTAATGAAGGCCTGGCGCCTGAAAGAGAAATGGGGAGTGACTGCTAATAGGGTATCAGGTTTCTTTGTGGGATGACAGTTTATAGTCTGTGTCTGATAATCTGATAACTTGAGTTCCTGTGGATGTTTTTTTTGAATGTTGTTTTGCTGAAGGAGGCTTTTCTCCTCCCGCATCTGGCAATCTTTGGCTGTGGTGTAGTTTGTACATAAAATTTTATTTTTAGAAATAATTCGAAGCCTAGATGGATGTTATCTTGCTTTGAAGAATAATTTTGATTGCTTTTTTTCAGGTACCTAGTAGTGCCAGAAATCAGGTATCATCTTAATCCAAATCCAGGCTGGAGATTTTACTGGACTACCTAGATGATTTGGGGCTGTAGACAGTGAAAGGGCTGGTTTACTTTCACTTCACCTTAATTCCTAGTGTGCAATTGGTGTCGTGCACAGCCACATTTGAGCCTGAGGCCAAAGAAATGTCAGTACCACTGGTCCTGTCTGTGTTTTAAAATTTGGTATTTTGTTCATCATGAATTTTTCACTTACTTTATTAATTAATTTTAATTGTTAATACTACATTAAAGTATTATTTATCTGGATTGCTGAGTTTTTTTGGTTTCCTCCAAATTTTGTGCCCACATGAGTACTTCACTTACTCATGCTCCTAGCCTTGGTAGTTTTATATCTGCTTTGGGGTATTTACATCTTGAGAGTTTGAAGAGATAAAGCTGTGGGTTCCCCAACTTCCTCTAAAACCCTGTAGTGATTTTGGGGGCATTCTTAATTTTCTCCTTTATCATGCTGTTTAGAATTAACTGTCTAGACTAGACTTCCACACAACTAGAGACTAAAGTGCATTAAACATAAACATTTATCTTCACTTCCCCCTGAAACTGCCCTAAAATGACAGTAGCAGAATAACAATGTGAAAACCTGCAAAGACTATGTGAAGGGAAAAGAGAAAACAGTAAATGAGAGTGTGGTCCATATTTTTTGGAAGACAGGGAGCTGATGGAAGAGTGACATCTCAGACAAGGAGCAGGGAGCAGAGAACGGGAAGTGAACCAGTTCACCCCACAGAATCCCACGGGAAATGTGTCATTCTCGTCATCAGTCATGAGGGAGAGGCAGCAACAGTTTGCATTCATGTGTTATGGTCTATAATACAATTCGCTGCGTTACCTCAAAGATTATTCAAACTCTATCATGTCACAGTTCGGTCAGGGGGGACCTAGATCTTGTACAACTGGATAGTGTTCTAATAGACTATACAGACTATCTCAGAAACTGAGGATCAAGCTAAAAGTGACCTTAATATGACCATAAATCATGTAACTGATTAGGAAAGATTGATTAACTCCAAAAGGAGTCCAGGGCCTTGTACAAACTGTAAAATGTGGGGCAATGTCACGAGCTGAAAGGATAACACAGTGGAGCTTGGGCTTGATGGCCCAGGACCCCCTGCTGGGAGGTGGCCTTTGTCTGTGATTCACATCCTTATTTTAACACTGTTGCTGTTTTGCGTCCTCGTCCTGCGATAAACTGTAGGTTTATAAGCATTGCCATTTTGGGTCCTTTGGGTCTTTAGCAATCAAACATCACTTAACTGTTAGTGAGCTAAATGATGAGAATCCGAGTACTTTTGCATTGTTCTAATGTTTGAAAAGAACCCATGTGTCCAAAAAGTTGACCCAGAAAAATCTGATGCAGTGCCCTTTTGCATTCTCCTGAACTATTGGGTGGTATTCCTATGTAGTTACAAGTTAACACGGGATAGTGGTTGGATCCATGACTTTCATTTTTAAAGGTTATTCCTGAAATACAAAAACTTTGCTTTTTGGTTGGAACTATGATGTCAAAATTAGATATTTTTATTTAACATTAAGTTTATTTTTAATAATAATGGTTCATCTTAATATACATAGCTGTTTCCTCTAGACAGGGATTTACAAAGAGGCTTGGTGTTCCCTAGGAAGAGTGATAGTCTGAAGTTGTTGGCATGTCATCTGGACACCTGACAGAAGATGGCGGGCCTTCTGCCTCCTCCAGACCCTATGATGTCAAAATTAGATATTTTTATTTAACATTAAGTTTATTTTTAATAATAATGGTTCATCTTAATATACATAGCTGTTTCCTCTAGACAGGGATTTACAAAGAGGCTTGGTGTTCCCTAGGAAGAGTGATAGTCTGAAGTTGTTGGCATGTCATCTGGACACCTGACAGAAGATGGCGGGCCTTCTGCCTCCTCCAGACCACAGAGAAGCTACTGGGTTGCAGGAGTGGTAGATGACAGATAGCAAACTGATAGCAGCTATGTGGTAGAGACCCAGCTGCTTCTGTTTTCTTCCACAACCCTGACAAAAGAGCATACCCAAGAGCAGTGTCATAAGATCCAAAAATAGAGACTTTTTAAATCATTTACTTGAACTATCTTTATTGACATAATTGTCTTATTTAATAATGCAAAAGGCCAGTGGAAAGGACAAGATGAGGTGAGGAAGAGGGAAGAGTCCAGGATGTCTTGGCAAAGAGTCAATTGTGATATTGTGTTGAGCCTGCAATGCCTTTGCACACACAGATAATGTCCACAGATGGTTGGGAACAGGACCTGGAGCTTAGGATAGGTCAAGAATAGAAGTCTAGGCATAGGGCCTCCACTCCCACATGGCTCCTGGGAGTTAATGGTCATAGGGGAGAGGAAACCTAGGCACAGATGAGATTACCCAGAAGGATGTAAGAGAAGAGAAAAGGCTCAAAGGCAGGGCCCTGTGGACATCCACCTCTTAAGGGCAGGAAGAAGATAATTTAGTGAAAGAGCTTGAATATCAATAAGGATATGAGAGAGTGTATCACAGAAACCCGAAAGAGGAGAGACACTCAAAGGAATGAACAGGAAGGCCTGCATAGTATCCACTGGAAATGACAGCTGAGAGGTCAGGTCAAAGATACCACCGGTACTTTGTAGGGATAAGGTAGAAATTAGCAGGAGATTGAGGAATAAATAAAAGGTGAAGATGGCGGGTGTATTTTTTTTTTTCAGGAAGCTTAGCTCTAAAGGAAAATGAAGTTGCCAGAGGAATAGTTTTTGTTTGAACACTATTTTGAGCATTATTATTTGCTGAGGGAAAACATACACTCACACACAGGTTGGAATTGTAGAAAGTATGATA
Source organism: Glossophaga mutica (assembly GCA_039655065.1). Taxonomy (NCBI): domain Eukaryota; kingdom Metazoa; phylum Chordata; class Mammalia; order Chiroptera; family Phyllostomidae; genus Glossophaga; species Glossophaga mutica. The sequence continues at coordinate 61,125,625 of CM077303.1, read as the reverse complement.
ACTGATGTAGCTGAAAGAGAAGAGAGATTAAAATCGAAGGACAGTTGTATGGATTAGACCTGGTTAGAAGGTTTGCCTCTTTTTCTGCCGCAATGAGACAAGTGTCTCTTAGTAGAGGGTTGAGAAGTAAAGGCAAGTAATGAGATGAAGACCTGATTTTTCTCTTTAGAAGCTTAGCTAGTAAAGGCAAGGAGAGGAAGAATTTTAACCAGAGAATACAAATGCAAATAAATCTGTATAGGATTGGAACAGAAAAGCTGAGGGAAGTGACACATCATGGCCTCCATTTCCCCTGTGAAAAATGATACTTTTATCACCAGGTAAGAGAACAGAGTGAAGGTTTAGAATAGACACTATGGAGCATGTGGAGGGGTGTGTAACAGAATCACCAAGTAGTATTTAGGCCTGGGAACATACACCCCATGTGTGCACCAATCCACACGATTGTACAGATTTCTTAAGCAGGATTCAGTCCAAGTGTAAAATTGATAGGTGTTTCTGTGGGGGATGAGAAAGGACACCAGGATATATAGGAGTTAAAGGTGTTGGCAAGGGCATGTTAGAAACTTTCGACTCACTTCAAAATACGTCTTCCCCAGCCCCAGATTTTTCACGAGTCAAAACATTTTTCATCTTGAGAACAGAGACTTTTTTCTTTTCTAGGGCCTAGGATGAGTCCCTTACATTCAGAAGACATTCAGATATTTTTAAATGAGTAAATTAATTAATAAACAAAATTGAACTTCCAGCCAAGATGGAGGTATAGGTAGACACACTATCTCCTTGCACAACCAAAAAAGAAGGACAACAGAAAATTTAAAAACAAAAAACAACCAGAATTGACAGAAAGTCGAACTGTATGGAAGTCCGACAATCAAGGAGTTGAAGAAGAAACATTCATCCAGACCAGTAGGAGGGTAGGAGGGGCGGAGATGTGCAGGTGGGCAGAGAGGACTAGCTACAAGGCAGCAGCTGGAGGACTGGGCAGTCCCACATTCATGTGCAGATAAACCAGGAGGAACAAATGGGGAGCGGGACAGACTGCACAACCCAGGGTCCCAGTGCAGCGAAATAAAGCCTCAAAACCTCTGATTGAAAACACCTGTGGGGGTTGAGGCGGCAGTGGGAGAAACTCCCAGCCTCACAGTAGAGTTCATTGGACAGACTCATAGGGTCTTAGAATGTACACAAGCACACCCACCTGGGAATCAGCACCAGAAGGGTCCAATTTGACTATGGGAAGTGGGGGAAGTGACTGAAAACCGACAGAAAGTGGAGCAAGCAGCACAATTTCCTCTTGGACCCCTCCCACGCATACAATGTCACAGTGCAGCTATGTGGGTTGACCTGCCCTGGTGAACACCTAAGGCTCCACCCCTTACTACCTAACAGGCATGCTGAGACAAACAAACAAACAAAAAAATGGCCCAGATGAAAGACCAGTTCAAAGCTCCAGAAAAAATACAACTAAGCGATGAAGAGATAGCCAACCTATTAGATACACAGTTCAAAACACTGGTTATCAGGATGCTCCAGGAACTCACTGGGTACTTCAACAGCATAAAAAAGACCCAGACAGCAATGAAGGTTGCATTATGTGAAATAAAGAAAAATCTACAGGGAACCAACAGTGACAGGAAGGAAATCAGGACTCAAATCAACAGTGTGGAGCAGAAGGAAGAAACATTTAACCAGATCAGAACAAAGAAACAATAATTCAAAAAAATGAGGAGAGGCTTAGGAACCTCCAGGACATCTTTAAATGTTCCAACATCCAAATCATAGGAGTGCCAGAAGGAAAAGAGGAAGAGCAACAAATTGAAAACTTATTTGAACAAATAATGAAGGAGAACTTCCGGCAAAACAAATAGACTTTCAGGAAGTCCAGGAAGCTCAAAGAGTCCCAAAGAAGTTGACCGAAGGAGGAAAACACCAAGGCACATCATAATTATATTACCCAAGATTAAAATTAAGGAGAGAATCTTAAAAACGGCAAGAGAAAAGGAGACAGTTACCTACAAAGGAGTTTCCATAAGATTGTCAGCTGATTTCTCAAAAGAAACCTTACAGGCAAGAAGGGACTGGCAAGAAGTATTCCAAGCCATGAAAGGCAAGGACCTACATCGAAGACTACTCTGTTGAACAAAGCTATTGTTTAGAATGGAAGGGCAGATAAAGTGCTTCCCAGAGAAGGTCAAGTTAAAGGGGTTCATCATCACCCAGCCCTTATTATATGAAATGTTAAAGGGACTTATCTAAGAAAAAGAAGATAAAAAATATGAACAGTAAAATGACAACAAGCTCACAGCTATTAACAACTGAATGTAAAAAAAAAACAACAACAAAAACAAACTAAGCAAACAATAGAACAGGAACAGAATCACAGAAATGGGGATCACATGGAGGGTTCTCAGTGGGGGAATGGGAGTGGGAGGGGGATGGGGGGATGGTACTAAGTAGCATAAATGGTAGGTAGAAAATACACAGGGAGGTTAAAAATAGTATAGGAAATGTAGAAGCTAAAGAACTTATATGTACGACCCATGGACATGAACTAAAGGCAGGGAAGTGGGTGGGAGGGGTGTGCAGGGTGGAGGGGAATAAAGGGGGGGGAATGGGACAACTGTAATAGCATAATCAATAAAATATATTTTTAAAATATAAACAAATTGAATTCTGCTAAACATTTACAAGAATTAGGTTTAAATTTTTATCTACTAGGGATAAATATATAGATTTCAGAGGATTAGAGTTCTGCCCCAAGAGCTACATCTTGTAATTTTCTATGTTCAAAATAATTAGATTAATGTCAAACTCTAATAAAATCCATTCTGTAACACAAAAGTTTATTAGAATAAAAATATGCATACAGTTTTCAACATTAAAATTATTTCACATCACATGTAGGTTTTTACCTCTATTTTTTAATGCTATTAAAGCCCACATTTTAAATAATTTGCACATCTGTAAACAAATCTTAGATTACCACAGATGCAATGTATCCATTAGATACTGAATATCAAAATTTAGAAATGGGAACTGATAATTACTATTGTGCTAAATATTTCTGTAAAATTTTAGACAGAAGAAAAAGAGATTAAATCACTTAAAATGAGGTAAGTTATATGAAAAGGTTTTTAGTAGCAACTATCACCAATGTTAAGATGAGAGTATTAAAAACATTCATGGAAAATTCACTTAAATTGTTTGCGAAGTCTAGGTTACTTTTTAAAAATAACAAAATTTTAAAAATTACCAAAATTCCTTATTAGAAAGAGACAATTATCTGGTTCTACTTAAGCTTTGTGAACATTCTAAATCTTTCAGGAAAAAAGTGATATATCACAAGTGTAGCAAAAAGTTAAAAAAAAAGATTAGAACCAACAGTTCAAGCTGCCTTTGGAAAAAAAATTAAAAACAGAGGTAGATGGTTAAATATTAGCAGCCTAGTTACTCGAAGGACTAATTTCTGTCTTGGTACACATTTGCCCAATTTTTATGCCTGAAGCCAAATAGCAAATAAATTTAGGAGTAGAGGGTAAGACCTAACACAAGTTATTTTCCTTATAACAAAGAACGGGAATAAAAATAAACCAGGCTTAAGACCCCTGTTAAGGATATGATTGTTTAAAGCACTACAGTTCATGCACTCTTTAAAGCAGGAGAATGAGCCTTGTCCTACACTTGCTAGGTTTATCTGAGGACACGCCCCATCAGGCATGGTCAGTCAAAGTAGGACTGCAGGGTGCCTCGGCGCCGGACATCACAGGTCCAGCAGTGGAAGCCTCCTCCCAGGGAATTGGCGTGACGAATGTTAACCTTGATGGTACTGATACCTGTATTGAATGAGAGAGACGTGGCCAGTTAGATGGACTCACATGAAAGTTTTCCTTTAGAAAATAAGCCTAAAGACAGAGAGGAATCTTGTATTTCTAATTCTTAATTCTGCCCCAACCCAGGAGAGTCAATTTTATTTTCACCAATTATATTTCATCTGATTTACTCCCCTGCTAATATGAGACATTCACCAAAAAGCAGAGATTCTGATCTAGTTTGTGCTATTGACTCTTCACGAGTCAATAGGTAAGATGAGAAGTCATACCTGTCAAATGTTCAAGAACAATCAAGCAGTAAAATTTCAAGGCCTTTAAAAATTATGCTTTAACTATTTTGTCGGACTTTTCTATTCTTACCATGTCAATTTAGGAGGAAAAGTATAATTTACCCAACCTGAAAAGTTGACTTCACTAGCTCACATATAAGCAAAGTTTAATATGATTACTAGGTCACCTTAAGAGAACAATGGAACTGAGCTTGTATTTTAATATCTGGGTTGTACGGTCATACAGGTACCAAAGCTTCTGACAATTAATTTAATCTGACACCATTTGTATCGACATGGCTATGATGTACCCAATCAACCATTGGTGTTTGGGAAGAATCTGTTGTGTTTGACATACTCAGGTTTTAAAAAGAAAATCTACTCTCCTCCCTCAAGAACCCATTATTTTGAGAGGAAAGATAAGCTATGAAGTCAGTAAAGATTCCACTGGCATCATCAGGGAGGGGAAGGCAGCATAAGTCATCTGGAAAGATTTTCCTGAGAAAGTGACAGTGAGCAGGGCTCTGAAGAGTAAGAATAGGTTGGACAGAGGGAAGGAGTGGGCTTGAGATGAGGGGCGGGCTTTTAAATAAAAGCATCTTTCTTGATAGACAGATGTATCTATCTTATTCAGACTGCTAGATCCATATTAATCCTGAAATTGGAGAGAATTCAGTTACTTGAAAAGGTTTGTTTTAACAAGTTCCCTATGTCTTTAAAAGACTTTATTAAAAATAAAATGTTAAATCAGATCTTTGGTGCTCAATAATATTTTAAGTTGAGAAACAATAAAAACTTAGTGGATAAAGAAACTGAACCCAAGCAATTGGGTTACTTCATGAAAGCCAGAAAAAAAGCGGCATAGCATCAGGGGTTGAATCATTCAACTGGGCTCAGTCTAACTCTGACAGGCCAACCCTTTTATACTGATGTCACATTAAGGAGGGGTGTGTCAAAGGGTCAGATAATTTTTTCTGGGTGGAACACCTAAAATAACTCAAAACATGACTTGATTACAGCAAGTATACTTACTACCTAGCTTTATTTGACACTTAGGTTACATCCAATATGTTAAGAGTGGTCAGCATACATACTTCTGTAATCTCTATAACAGCCTTTCGTATAACTGTAATCTGTATGAAAATCCTTCCTTTCAACACTTTTCTCTGTTGTACTAGAATATCTGGTCTAAACTTTGAATATCAGGATAAGCAAACTACCACCCAAATAAAAACCAGTTCTGCTTTTTAGATCAAAGTTGCATGATTTACTGCATTTCAATAATGCAAAAGAATGATATCTTTCATTCTTTTAAAATATGTAATGATTTAAAATATGTAATGAGAAATGACTTTAATGTACCCTCAACAATTTCTTATTTGGGGAAGGGCTGAGTAATGTACATGCTCAACAACAAAAGGGTAGTTCTCTACCCTTGGACACCAGGAAGTTAGATAAGTCATAGAAGATGGATAAATTTATTGCTAAGGGAATGACTAAGGAGTCTGCAATGCATCTCCGACCTTTTGAGATTATGACTGTTGAAAACAAAAATATTGTCCATCTATAAAACAATTACTTGGTACCTCTAAGAGGAACAGAAAAGGAGTTAGATAAAGCATACAACAAACCTAGCATGTCATTTCTTCAGTTCTTCATACATGACAGCATTTCATATATTGTACATACCCAGCTTTTCAAACATCTTTTGAATTGGGACTTCATTGGCATCCACCATAACTCGCTTTTCATCTAGCATTAAGACATTCATGGAAAGCCATTTGGACGACATCCAGAGTGGGTGATCTAAAAATAGCAACAACTTTTAAATCATGTCTGCTAGCATTTTTGTTTAAAGCAAGGATTTGAAAGTGAAGAATATAAAATGTCAGTTCAATTTTCAGAGTTTACTTTCTCTGCAAAGTTTTTATCTTAAGATAATTTATAACTATTATGAATCAGTCTATACACATTAGACATTTGGATTTCACTTTGTTTTATTTATAAAGTCATTTCTTGCTTTATGAGATGCTATTTTATAGTGATTTTTCCATCTTCTCTTTCTCATTTTCTGTGGAAGGAGAGGTTTTGAATGCAAGTCCAGCTTTATTCTAGTACCCATAGTCCCAAGCACCAGTTCACTCCCTACTGGGGAACTGTTTTTTTTCCTCTAAATTGCTAAAAATTTGGGCTGCTGTCTATAAGTGCATGATTCTTGGTCACTGAAGTAATCATTTTAGCCTGTGAGTATATAAAAGTAAACATACCATCTGGGATGACTGGTATTGGAGGAGTAACTATGGTCCATCCTGCCTTCTTGAAAAGATCAATCTGCAAGACCAAAAAACCCAAAGAGGCTTAAATCTATATATACTATTCTTATCATTCTTGGTCTCTGATAGCCCTTATGATTAATAGTTATTTTTTAGAAGCTGTCTTCTCCATTGTCAGTATAAAGAAATTAAAATTTGAAGACATTTGGATGATTTTGTTTGAATCCTAATTTAAAATGTACATAAAATCCCCATATTACCAGATTAAAGTTAATTAGTAGCAGAAATGTTAAAGCTTTAAAAAAATACTCCTGTGCTTTTCTTAGGTTTCAGAGATTTTAAAATACCGAAGATAATTTCCTCGAGAAATTCTCTTTAAAGAAAATGAAAATATTTCCTAACTATTTAGTTACAAGAAAACAAAAATGTGACTGTGTCAAACCCAGAGTCCATCCACTTCATAGCCCATCACTTTGTATCTGGGACCATGGTATAAAGGCAAATTAAGGTTGTACTCCCAAAGAACCCTAATTGTCCTTAGCGACCTATTTATTATAACTCCGCCATCCCTATGTTCACTGACCCTCTTAGTGTAGCAATGAATTACATTAAAATGAAATGAATAACTAATCTTGGTCATTGGGCCTTAATTTATGGGATAAAAATGAAGAGTGACGTAGTAAAATAGTGATTTTAAAAACATGAAGCCCAGCAAATAACAAAACCACTCACCAACCAAGTGGAAGTAGGGGCAGCAGACGGAAGTAGGAGGTGTAGGTGACAGGGACAGACCAGCTGCAGTGCAGCGGCTCTGCTCCTCCCTCCGGGGTGGGGCTGGCCGAAGGAGGCCTGCCCCACTAGAGAGGGAAGAAGACACCCACGGCCCATGGGCAGTGGCATTGCTCCAGATATGCAGGGATCATCTTGTTTGCAATGCAGCTGCAATTGGAACCTGGGCTGCAAGTTATGATACATAGTAGCTCCCACCCCCCACCCCGGCTCTTATCCGTGGTTTTGGTTTCCATGGTTTCAGTAACCCGCAGTCTACCATGGTCTGAAAATATTAAATGGAAAATTCTAGGTATTTTGAGAGAGAGAGAGAGAGAGACCGCATATTTACATAACTTTTATTACAATATATTGTTACAATTGTTCTATTTTATTATTAGTTATTATTGTTAATCGCTTAACTTTGCCTAATTAATTAAACTATTACAGACATGTATATGTAAGAAAAAAGAGCATATATAGGGTTCAGTACTACCCATGGTATTGGGCATCCACAGGGGGTCTTGGAACGTACCCCCCGAAGATAAAGGGGAAGGAACTACAGTGACATCACTCTGTTCAATAAAACACACACACAGGCACAATCTCCAGGCTCTCGCAGCAGCGCAGCCAAAGTCTGATGACACTACACCGTATATGTCTGAGTGTTGGACATCTTGTAGTAAATGTAACATAAGTAATCTAATTATTGATAATAATTATGTTGAACATTGTTGAATTTGTCATTTAGACCCATTAGGAATCATGGAAGTGCTTAAAATGTAAGTGGCAATTACTTTAATTGCCAGACTCTATTACTTTTCCAGAGCCCTAACGACTTCCTTACCTGGTGACACGGTCGGTCTGGGTTGGAAAGCACAAGACCAGGTCCAATGATATTGAAGGTGGCATCAATATGCATTGGATTGGGATCTTTAAAGGAGATGATATGCACTCTGTAATCTGGAGCAAGATGCCTGCGCATCCATTCAATGCCCAGGTAGTTTGTAACCTGAAAACAAAAGGAAGATAAAACCTATAAAGATTTGGTTCTGTGAATAGAAAACTAAAAATAGGATGAAAATATTTGAATTTGGAAATTAAAAATACAATAATAATGTGTGAAATTGCATAGGCAGTCTTTATCAACCTGGCTTCTCTGTGCAAAAATATCTCTTCCAGCTCTAATGAAGTCAGCAGCATCAAAGCACGGCTCAAATTCAGTTGTCACAAATTTTCCCTGAGCAGCCAATTGGTGTCTGTCTTCTACAGAATGAATGGGGTAATCCTATTGGAACAAGAATGAACACACACAGTGCATTGGTTCATGAGGAAATTATTAATAGGACATTGACTACTAAGAAAATTAGTTTACCATCATCATTTACCCAGTCTACTACTATTACCCGGTATTAGACTAAAATATGCAAGATGTAGGCCCATGCAAATCAAACAAACAACAACAAAAACAATTAACAGCAAAAAATGGCATGACAATTTCCTGATACTTAGAAGCAAATGATACAGAGGCAGGAATGATTCTGAGAATATTCCATGACATTGATTTATGTAGCGTAGCTACCTACAATATTGAAAGTCAACAGGATGAAGTCATTCTGTTCTTTTAGAAAAGGAATTTGGTCCTGAGCCTGTTACCATAAAATGAGAGGCTATGTTTCCCCTGCCAAATCTGATTGGGCGTGGTGGAATGAATTTACTATTTATTTCTATTTAAACCCCTGGAAGAAAATTTTGATTTTTTTAATTATTTCTATAAATTACCAAATACCAAGTGATCTAATAAGGGACATATACTTCCTTTTACTGTGAATTTGGCTTGTAGACCAAATTCTTTGACTATATTCTTTTTCTAGAAGAGAATGGAGTCTACCAATGAACACCTGTGTGCCTTCAGGCAAATCCATCATAGAATGATACTATTTCCTCATGGGCTTGTGAAGTGGAAGGACTGAGGCTGTAAATAAAGTGCTTAGCCAAAGACCTGGCACAGGTAAGCACCAAATAAGTACCAGTATTAGCCATTATTACTATTATTACCACAATATCATTTTCTCTTATTTTCATCATAAAACACATAACAAATACATGGTATCAGAGAATCTCCATCTCACTCTCTGGAACCATTTAGAAAAGTTACTAGTAAGCACCCCTATAATCAGGGACTTACCTGGTCATAAAGCTCATTAGCCATTGTGGGCTTCGGAGCGGTTGTCCACTTGGCGCCACGGCGGAAGTATTCTTTGATAATTGATCGGTATGCACGGTACTCAAAGAAGCGAGAGCGCCACGCCATGGGAGCCTCGATAATCTCATTTCCCACAACTATCAGAATGTCTCGAGGCATCGCACCATATAAACCTATTGGACCACAGAGTCGCACAATGACCTCAGTAATGCTCATTTGCAAGATAGAAAAGTCAATGGGATCCCATTTTTTTGTAAAATAAAAATCACAGAAAATCAGTAGTGTGGATGTACATAATTATATGCAAATGGGAAAATATGGAATGATACATACTGGATTGTTAACATGAATTCTGTGTGAGGATGGTGAAGCCAAACAAAAAGTAGAGAGAAAAGAAAAAAAAAATGAAATAAGGTCCTCGTGCAAAGAGGTCTGGAACCACCAAGTGTTCACCTTTTGTAAGCTCCTTCCTTGCTACACAGAAACAGAGTTCTTCAGGAAATCTGTACCACAAGGTAAAAATTGGGCCACAGACTGCGTCCAAAGCTATAAATTAGATAGAACACTGAACTCAGGCACACAGTCTTGTGGCAGTGTCAGTTAAAAATGGAATGTTTCTGTTCCTCCCTTCACTTCTGTTCTTGAGGAAAATAAATCGAACCCACTGTTCTTATGTAAGAAAATAACCATAAAGTTTAGAAAAACTGATTCTTTCAAGGAGATTTCAGATTGACAATGAAGTTTTGAACGTGTACATCTTCATCATATCAAAAAGAACCAAACTGCTCCTAAATAATCTTTAAAGTTTTGAAGTTATTAAAACAAAGAAATATCTGAGAAATTATCAGTTTTTTCTTTACACATTAAGAAATAAAGTAAAAATTAAGACACTAGCAATTTAGGTATCTGACATCACTTACCCGTAGACTCAAAATCAGGAGTTTTATACTGTACTGACCAGTCAATAGGGTCAGGCCTCCTCACTGTCACTCCTTCCATTTTTAAAATATTGCACATTTCTTCAATTTCAGCAACAGCCTTTTTCAAGTGATCTTTGGGAAAATAATGGCCTCCATGCTTCTGGTAAAATGGCCAATACTTTTCGTATGTGTTGGCCTAGAAGCAGAAGATAATAAGTGAAATACTTACAGGAGAAAAATACAACTCATGCTAGGTTTACAGGAGAACCATGATCTATATAACTTAACAGAATTGAGACTAAGACCACATCTTGTCCTGTGTTGATCCCCAGCACAGAGGACAGTACCTCTATGGGAAGACACTCAATATTTGTTGAATGAAGAAGTCTAAATCCCCTGGGTGTGTTGAGACCTTTTGCTTCTTTTCCCTGATACCACTCAGTGTGTCTGCCCTCATATGTGCTTGGAATCCTCTTGGGCCAGTTTGTACATGCTTCATAGACAAAACAGGACATGAGTGGTTCTGTTAGACAGTCTCAATGAAATCAAATAAGAGAACAAATGAAATAGCATAAGAGAATAAAAGGGCACCTATATTAAGACAAAACCATGCATCCCAGAATTCTGTCTAGAAAAGAGCACTTAAAGATAGTTTGTAGGAAAATAGGGAGCTGCCTTCTTAAAGGTTAGGGACATACTCTCATATATGTTTTGTTTCTCTTAAAAATGTTTTAGTGATTTTCCCATCCAACAGAGTTACCACTTGGAAATTTGTGCAGTAGTGCAAGTCTCCCTTTGGTGCTTCCTACCCCTCCCTGCTAACATGTCTCACCCCACCACACCTCTGCTCTCCCCAAATCATCCAAGCTCTCATTGCTTCAAGTCCTTTTGCCATAGAAGAAAGCTATCTAATAAATGAATTCACAGATTTTTAGTAGCTAAAAAAATATAAAGCTTAACATTTAGAAAGTGACCAAGGATTATATGTATTTTAAAAGACAACTGAATGGAAAACAGCTGAATGCTTTAAAAAAGGCTCAACCAGCCCTTGCTGGGTGGCTCATTTGGTTGGAATGTTGTCCTGTACACCAAAAGGTTGCAGGTTCCATTCCCAGTTGGGGCACATACCTAGGTTGTGGTTTGACCCCTGCTCAGGGTACATGTGGGAAGCAGTCAGATCTATGTCTCTCTCTCTCTCTCTCTCTCTCTCAAAGCAATAAACATATCCTTGGGTGAGGATTTTTTTTAAAAGGTTCAACCAATTTGCTAAAAATTACTGTTGAATTAGGGTAGTATAACTGTAATAAATCAATTTTTGAAAGTATAAAAATCTAGAGGATTCTTCACTGAGATTGTTTTGCATGAGACTATTTGGCACATGGCTGAGTTCTCATTCAATTTAAAGAACTATGTGGAGAAATGCTGGTGATGCTTATGGATGTAATTTATCAAGTATATAGATGAAGCAGAATTCTGATCAGAAGATCCAAAAGCTGAGAAAAAGCCCTGGGCCTTCATCAGAAGGTTGGCTAAGCAATGTACATTTATATGTTTTAAGTTTTAAAAAATGTTTAAAATGTAAAAAAAATATTTCCATATATCATTGGTTAACTAACTACCAGCCCTGATCATGTCAGATAAGGTTTCCTTCACCGATCAGTTTCAGACAAGAAAGGAAAACTGAGTAATGAAATACAGTTTGTCTAAAAGTCTAGCTCTTTAATGTTAAAGACAGTGTGTTTTCCAGATTTTCTGTCTTCACTTCCATTTTCACCTCGGCCTAATGAATATCAAGCATATGAAAGCAGACCTGCCTCTTGTTAGTTGAGTGTCGAGGTTCACATCAGTTAGACCTGAGCTGAGCCTGCTGGAGAAAGATTAAGAATCTGAAAAATAGGTCTTTAGCAAACAAAGAATGCCAGTGAAGCTCTAAACTAAATCTGCCTCTGTTTTTGTAAATAAAGTTTTATGGGAAGTGTCTAGAGTGTTTTGCACTACAATGGCAGAATTGAGAGTTGAGTAGTTGCAACAGAGACCTATGGTCTGCAAATATTTATTATCTGGTCTTATACAGGATAAGTTTGCTGACCCCTGTCTAAATTATTAGTTAGTTGCTTTACTCTTGAAGATCTATAGGAAAACAATGGACTCAATATCTGGTCCATGAAAAATGTTATCAGTATTAAAAATATACGTTTTAAGATCAATCCACTCTTTAAAACAAAACAAAACAAAACAAAAGCACTTCACTGTATTCTACACCTAGGAAGTCCTGTAGCAGCAACCAGAAGGAGAAGTTAATAATGACTCTTTATATTCCTCTCAGACACATCCTGGTACTGCATCCATTCACCACTTCCTCCTTCTCATGCCAGGCACATCTCTTATAATCCACTGAAAGACAAGAAGCCTTTGAAAATTTAACACTGGGTTATAGCAGATGCACAGCCATGTTGTCTTGCCAGGCATATTCCAAAGTATCCTGTGGGACTATTTGTGCAGAGTGAAGCTTGCCTAGATAAATATTAAACTTCCCTGGGAGAAAAAAGTTGTTTGAACAAGTGTGACTTACATAGCTCATACTCTGGCTAAGGCTGGACAAAGTCCAAATGATCAGGGTACATTACATTTCCAAGAGGTAGTTGGGAACTCTTTATACTTCTTTTACAACCCTGCTAAATTAGTTAGCAATGATTTACCAAGTGTCTGCAAGATTTTTAAAAAATGCTTAGCATATTATGTTTTTAATACTGTAGAGATGTGGTTGCATTCCTAGAAACTTTGTAGTCTTTCAGAGCCTAAAATCTTTCTGCAATGGTTGCCAAATGGGTTTTAAATAAGGTCTTTGGAAGACTAGGAAATCTCAATAGAAATTTCTTATTTATCTAGCTGCAAATGTATTACAATAACTTTGGTTGATTTTTGTATTTTATAAGAGGTCCTTTATCAAGGGCTTTATAAAAAAAGACAAAGGCAAAACAAAAAGCACATACTTGATGGAAGCATAATGGAAGTTTAATTCTATATTTTATAGAATTAAAAAGCCATATAGCTTTTAAAAATTGTGCTTCCTGACAACTGTGTTACTCACGCCCATAAAGTTTCTCTAGCACTTATATCTCCCCACATACTGTATGCTCTAATTGCATACAGTTTACTATACTGTTTTATCTTTCATTGTTCCCAAAACTGATTAACACATCTGTGTCATTTTCCTCCAACTAGAAGGTAAGGCCTTGCCTTCTAGGGGGTCATGCATTTCTTAGATTTACTTTTCTCAATACCTAATCCAAGGATCTGTTTAGAGAGAGGAAGGGAGGGAGGGAGGGGGAGACAGAGAGATGAGAGAGAAACATTGATCGGTTGCCTCCTGCATACACCCTGACTGGGGATCAAACTCACAACCTTTTGGTGTATGGATGATGCTTTAGCCAACTGTGCCACCCAGCCAGAGCAATACCTAGTTTTTAGTATGTAACATAAAGCAGAAATATCTAGACAAATGAATGAAAACAGTATTAATGCTACTAATATTGACAACCATTATACTTCCAATGTACTCTTGTAATGTAATTAGCAAACTGGACCAATACAACTATAATGAGTTATGGTTTTATCCTTTAAAATAATTAACATGTAACATTTTACATTCATATTTAATCTTGTTAGGTAGATAGCAGACCTCTTAATATCTTCATTTTATTGAGGCCCAGAAATTTGTGGAATCTTGCACAAGGTCAAATAGCTGATTAACTGAGATGAGTTATCTAACTTTATCAAATACCTAATTCCATCCCAGTCTCCTGACTTCAGCCTGGTTCACTTCCCACAATCCCATGAAATGACAAAGTCTAAAATTATAAATCAAGTGACAAAAAACTCTAATGTCGGAGAACTCTGATTACATAAGAGCACATGGTATAAAAGTCAATAGTTTTAAAGACAAGTAAAAGGATAATCTGTTCCTTGAAGTTGAAATTTAATTTCACCTATTAAAATGGTTATGGGATGGGGCATCTTTCCAAGAAAAGATTTAAAAGATCATGCCTCTTAAAACATGTGGATAACATATAAATCAACCTGTTCTTCAAATTTCAAATATTAGAACCAAAGACAGTTTCAGAACAATCAGAACTTATTAATTTTTCTATTACTTTGTCTTCAAGATCTAACACAAGAATCATTTTAAAAAAAGATTTCCCAACTATTCAGCACCTGGTCATCGCTTTTTCCTTAGCTTTCCTGGCACTTCAGTTCAACAGCCTTGCCAGCTGGTTGGCATAAGATACTTAGTATTAGTCTTTCTTTCTATGTGAACATAGTATCTCTCCAAATACTGTTACTTTCTGCTAATACCTCTGGAGCCCTGGTGCAATGTAGGCAACATTTATGATGATGATTACAATGAAATAAAAGAACTTATTTCCACATTATTTCCACTTATTTCCACTTATTTCGATCCACATTACAAATACAAATGTAAATATTCAGGAAGAATTTACGGTAAGTACATTGAAGGTATATTTGTAACCCATTATTAATGGAAACTTAGGCTGTGTCTACAATGTTGATGGTACTCCCTCAGATATGGGACCCCTATGCAGTACACAACCTGAACGCCAAACCATGGTGGTCCTGGCCATAGAATATTACACATGAAGAATGGTAGGAGCCTTTTAAAAAGGGAGATACTACTTGTTACACAAAAATCCTGTAAGGCTTTGTGGAGGGTGCCATTGGAGCTAAGTGTTAGTAAGAGGGATAGGTTTAAACTGCAGACAAGGGATTCAGGAAGAAAGGTGGAAGAGACCTAGGTGGGGGCAAAGTATAAGGCTTGTTTGGAGATTAGTGAGCAGTCTGGTTTGGCTGCTTACGTGGTGATCTTTAAAAGTCTGCTGAAAACCAAGGTGGAATATTACAGATGAGAGACACGCAATAGGAATGCGTATCTGCTAACCTGCCATCCTAACACATCTCTAAAACGAGTCAGGGAGTGAAATGGGGAGTCTTCAAAAGGCAGACAAGAGCCAAATTATGAAGGATCTTGAATACCATAAGGACTTTATCTTAAGAAATAAGGTAGAAAATACAGGAGGAATGAGTAAGAGCAGGATGAGTAACATGATTGAATTTTGTTTTTTTAAAAAATTACTCTGCTAGACACTGGAAGGTGGTTTGAAGAGTGAATGGGGAACACCAGTTAGGAGTTGACTGCAATAGTCCAGGCAGTAGACCACAACCTGACCTAAGGCAGCAGTAGAAGGATGCGGGCAAGGCTCATTTTGACAAAAGACTTGTTAGATCTTGGAGAATGGACATGGAGGATGTGACTACAATAGAAATCAAAGATGATTCTTTGGTGTTTTAGCCTGAGTAAATAGGAAGGCCAAAAACTTAAAGGGAAAAATAAAAAAGGGTTCAGTTTAGCAGAGTGATTGGCAGTTGAATTCAAGATATGCCAAGTGTAAGGTCCTGTGGCAACATCCAGTAAGGAGTTTGGCACATTGAACTGAACGGAGTTCAGGAGAGAAATTTGGACCAGAGTGGAGGTAGGTTCTGAAGCTGTGAGAACAGCCAAGAGGAAAGGGCCAACAGCAAAATTCTATTGAACTCCAGCACAATAGACAGTGAAGGAAGATGTGAGGAATAGTAGAGTATCTCCAGAAAGGAGTCTCTCAGAAGCTAACGGAGGGAGTTATTATTTGTGTAAATAGTGCAGCTATGCCAATTGAGAGAACTTAAAATCAGCCCTGGACTTGGGACTCTGGAGTGAACTAAGTGAAAACAGTTACAGAAGACAGTCGGAGCAGAAGCCAGACAGAAGGTGAGGAGTGACCCCACTTCAGACATGTGAACACCCTCACTTTACCTTCACCTCCACGGTGAACGGTGGAACACAGGCGTTTTCTGCTCTGCCCACTATCACTTCCTCTAAGGGGTCCCATTCGTTGTAAGAGGAGACCGGGCAGTCCTTGGGCAGAGGATCAGTGACCTTGTCATCAGCTGCACAGGAATTCCGGGAGGAAGCCGTAGCTGCCTGGGTGCTCTGGAAAGTTCGCTGCACCCATCCTGTTAAGGTTCTTCCAAGCTTCCAAGAGCAAACAAAAGATTATTGTGTAGTCCTATAAGTACATGGGGGGAGGGGCAGTAGGGGTGGGATGAAAACCTAGTGACACAGTGAGACATTTAAAATCCTCTCAGAGAGTGTAAACCAAGATGTTAATTTATAGGTCGGTAGTGGTGACAGGTGTTTTACCTTCCTGTTTGTGAATACATTATCTTCACATCTGTTATGCTACTTGACATAACTCTTCAAAACTCTTCAGAAGATTTTGTCCCCGGTGACCACACACCCATTTATATCTTAGAATGATTTTCTGCAATCAAACTTTAATCAAACTAAGCAACTCATCTGCAGGCGATGGGTCACCCTCTTTCTTCCCAGAAAACTGCAGAGAGCTGCTCCCTGTCAAGACCATCTGAGGGGAGGGAGTTTCCTTTCCTCCTCAGTACCAAACATTCCTAATACTAGGCTACCAATATTTTCCCCAAGTGAAAATATGTAAAGGCCTTTATTTTTCAAAATAATCAGTTTCAGACCAATTTTTTTTTCATTGCCGACACACACTTCGCATTCCTTGGCAGTTCAATTCTGAGAATGACCAAGTGCCAGTTACTCCATTTCACACGTGGTCCACGGTCCCCTCGCCAAGATAAAGATCAAACTTACACAACTAGAAAGGAGATCTAAGAACTTCAAAAAAAAAAAAAGCCTTTTGAAAATGCTGGACCTATAAAAATTAGAGAGCAGAGAGAGTGCCTCATCCCCAGTTCAGATCTCAAGTCCCAAATCGCTGTTAAAGCCTTAGGAAGGAGGCCATAGGGTATGCCAGGAGTGGGGACCAAAGCGAGGAGACTGACAGCTGTTCTGGAACCAGTTGCTGGAAAGGGAGGGCAGAGGACAAAAACTGCCTTGATATTCCAGTTTTAGGAGCTAGGGAGGGTCTGCAGGCGCGCGCCCGCAGACTAGGGAAGCCGCAGACGGGAATCGGGCAGAAACTCGGTACAAACCCAATTGACTCCAACGCCGGTCGCAACTCCGGCAGGACTCCCTGTTACACTTGGGCAGTCCTGCTCGCTCCTTCTGCGTCCTCAAGCCCCACTTTGCCCCTCCTCCCGTCCACCCCACACGCATGCTATGCCCTCAGAAGGCTATGAACCCGATAACACCACCCATTTACTAGGAGGTGATTACTTGTTGCCCTCATCCCCTCACTCCGGGGCGCAAGCTCCGTGGAGCAAAAAATGTCTGGCTGGGGAGGGTGGCGTCCCCTGGGCTGATGGCCAGCGTGGCCAGCGAGGCGCAGAGACCAGCTGTACCCACGGGGCGTGGCCCGAGCACCTGTCCTCTTCTCCCGGGGCTCCGCCAAGCTCCCGGCAACCAGCAAAGGCTCTTGAAGCCAAGCTTCCAAGGGGGACCAGAGGGGACCAGGTCATGCAAGGCTAGCTGGGGAAAAGCGAGGGGATAAGGGAGGCGAACGGCTCACGCACCCGAGACCCGATGTAGTGCACCGCCTCGGCGCCGCGGCTCCCGCCGCGCAGACACCGCACCCGCAGCATCGCGCCAGGCCCGCCTGGCCGAGTATCCTCGCGGTCCGCGCGCTGGGGCCGGTGCGTCCGCTGTCCCGAGAGCGCGCCGCTGCAGGCTGTCCGGGCGCGGGCCCGCCGCCTTTTGTAGCCTCGCCCTGCCTGGCCTCCCCTCCTGCGCCCATTGGCTGCGGGAACAGGTGGCCCGGAATTAGGAGTGGGAAGGGACTGCCCAGGGCTCAGGGTCAAGTGCTCGGCGCCTGCCCTTTTTTAGCTAGTCAATGCACCAACTGACTTCGGCGGCGCTCGGAGAAGCCCAGCCAGGGTCCACGGAAGGGGCCGTGGAGCGTCTCAGGGAAGGGCCGGACGGGCGGGCGGGAAGAACGCGACTTCTGACAAAGGAAACTTAACAGTATATACATCTATTGTTTTAAGTTTACCTTATGGATTTATGCATGCAAAGCATGCGTACAGTCACACGTTTAAATTAATCTGTGTGCACTGACCCAGCCCCCTTATATTACTGTGAACGCTAACCACCTTAGGTGTAGGTGGCCGCTTAGGGCAGCACCGGGAATGGCACTGGAGAGGACTCGGGCCGGAATTCGGGTCATCCGCTACCCCGAACGCTGCGCTTTCCACCCACTAGCTTGTTCCGGGGTGTGTGTGTGTGTGTGTGTGTGTGTGTGTGTGTGTGTGTGTGTGTATTTCCCCCAATACTTGCTGATTCAAATAGTCTGGCCATGTGCCCCTGACTTGAGAAACTCAATCACGAAAACAGAGACAAATATGGGCCAGAAGTAAGGGAGGACTACAGACAGTGTCTTCCCTTCCATTTCATGTGTTTAAATTTTTGTTTGATTTGATTAGGATACATCTGTTGGGAAAAGTAGTTCCCTAACAGAGAAGTCTTAATTGCTATGGATTTGTGCAGAACTAGGGAACTTAGTTTGACTTTTAAGTTCCCAGCAGGAGAGGCGGCAGAGAGATTTGAGTATTTCATTTTTCTACCTACAAAATATGTTATTATTGATTTTTTAATGAGCCTTCTTTTCAATTCTGGTGCCTCAAACTAGTTTTCCAAAGTTCACTGATGGAAGGCACCAACCAGGGTGGCATGGCGGAAAGATCTGTGCAGAGGCCATTGCCAGAGCTGGGTTATAGCCTTGACTCTGTTACAGTGTGTCTTCTTGAGTTGCAATCTTCTTATCCTGCAAGGGAGAACAATTGCATTTATTGTCCCTAGCACACAGGGTCATTAGGGGGCCAAAAGGAGAGATTGTACATGCAGAACTTGGTGTGACACTAGAGTTGTATGAATACGATGTGATATTTTACCAGCTCTAACAATAAGGAGGCCTCCAAATATAATAATAAGGTGAAAGGAGTCAGTAAGTGTAGGTTCATATCTTAGCTCTATTGCTAACTTGCTGTCTGACCTGGAACCAGTTTCCTTCACCTTCTAGTGAAGGCTTTGGGAAGTTCCTAACATTTCTCAAAATTTACAAAGTGCCTTCTCCCAACAGTCAAATGCAGCGGCTTCTAAGATCCAGTTCTTTCTGTGCACTTTGGGTAGCCAGAGATGTGCTCCTCAACAAAGGGATTTCAGAGTACAGTATGTACATGTAACATATGGTATTGACATTATTTATGCCATGTCTGTCTGAGATCTGAGGACTCCTCATGTCACTCTTTAGAGACACAGTTTTAATTTTACAGATGTAAGAACTGGGAGTGCCTGGAAATCATGAGGCCAGATGTCCTTAAGTTTTGCTTAAAGAAAAACTTTCTTTTTTTAAATTAAATTTTATTGATTATGCTATTATCGTTGTCCCAATTTTCCTCTTTTGCCTCTTCCACCCAGCACCCCCCACTCCTTCACACAATCCCCCTGCCATTGTTCATGTTCATGGGTCATGCATATAAGTTCTTTGGCTACTCCATTTCCTATACTGTACTTTACATCCCCATGGCTGTTCTGTAACTACCTATTTGTACTTCTTAATCCCCTCACCTCTTCACGCATTCCCCTATACCCCCATCTCATCTGGTCCATCAAAATGCTCTCCATATTCATGATTCTGTCTCTGTTCTTGTTTGCTTAGTTTGTTTTTCAGATTCAATTGTTGATAGATATGTATTTTTGCCATTTTATTGTTCATAGTTTTGATTTTTTTCTCAAATAAGTCCTTTTAATATTTCATATAATAATGGTTTGGTGATGATGAACTCCTTTACTTTTTTCTTGTCTGGGAAGCTCTTTATCTGCCCTTTGATTCTAAATGACAGCTCTGCTGGGTAGAGCAATCTTGGTCATAGGTCCCTGCTTTTCATGACTTTGAATATTTCTTGCTGGTTGCCTCTAGACTGCAAAGTTTCTTTCGAGAAAGTAGCTGACAGTCTTATGGGAACTCCCCTGGAGGCAACTAATTGATTTTCTCTTGCTTCTTTTAAGATTCTCTATCTTTAACCTTTGACATTTTAATTATGATGTGTCTTGGAGTGGGTCTCTATGCATCCATCTTGTTTGGGGCTCTCTGTGCTTCCTGGACTTGCAAGTCTATTTCCTTTGCCAGATTAGGGAAGTTTTCTTTGATTATTTTTTCAAATAGAGTTCTAATTTCTTGCTCTTTCTCTTCTCCTTCTGGTACCCCTATGATGCAAATGTTGGGCCTCTTGAAATTGTCCCAGAGGCCACTTATACTATCTCACTTTTTTGGATTCTTTTTTCTTCTTGTTGTTGATTGGTTGTTTTTTGCTTCCTTACGTTCCAAATCATTGATTTGATTCTTGGCTTCATCTGCTGTACTGTTGTTTCCCTGTAAATTGTTCTTTATTTCAATTAGTGTCTCCTTCATTTCTGACAGGGACTTTTTTACGCTGCTGAGGTCCTCGCTAAGTTCCATGAGCATCCTTATAAACAGTGTTTTGAACTCTGCATCTGATAAATTGCTTATCTCTATTTTGCTTAGTCTTTTTTTCTGTAGTTTTGATCTGTTCTTTCATTTGGGCCATGTTTCTTTGTCTCCTCTTTTGGCAACCTCCCTGTGTTTATTTCTATGTTTAGGTAGACCAGCTTTGACTCTGTGTCTTGGTAGCATGGCCTAACATAGTAGGTACCCTGTAGGGTTCGATGGCACAGCCTCCCCTGTTACCTAAGCTGGGTACTCTAGCTGTGCCCTTCATGTGGGCTGAGTATACCCTCCTCTTGTAGTTTAGCTTTGGTTGCTGTTGTCAGGTCAATGGGAGAGATTTTCCCAGGCCAGTCAGCTTCAAGGATTGGCTGTGACCACTGACCATCAACCTTCACCCTCCTTGGAGAATCAGCTGTGAGAGACAGAGTGGTGGTGCACCGACGTGGTCTATTGCTGTCTGCTGAGTGCACTGGTTCTGGGGTTTCCTGAGTGGTGTAGCCTAAGGTCAGACCCTACCTGTGCTTTGCCTGAGGTCACCCTGTCTAAGCTATAAAGCAATCAGAGAAGGCTGCTACTTATTTTGGGCTTGAAGATTCCCAAGTAAAGCCAGTAGAGTTGTAAATCTAAGCTGGCGGCTGCTAGGGCTGGACCTGGGGCTCACCAAGGCTAGCTGTTGGTTGTTTGAGAGGATTTAGGAAGTTGTGCATCATGGGCCAAGACCAGCCATTCATATGGAAGAGCAGGTCATGTGGACCCAGAAATTGGGTGGGGCAGAGTCTCTGGGGATCTCCCAGGTGGGTCAAACTGTGTTAGCCAGGTTGATGGAGTCTCAAATATGGCATCAGCTTGCTGGCTCAGTGGCTCTGTTGGGGGAGAGATCAGAAAAGGGACAATGGCCTCTGCTCTCCCTAATGCCAGTATGCCACTGGTGCCTTTCAAGCTGCTATCCTGGTGCTAGAGCTCAGATGGAGTGATTCTGAGTAGTTGATTCTGTGTATTGATTCTTTAAGAGGAACTGCTTGGGGATTCAAAAGTTTCTTCCATGGTCTCAATCCTCGCTGGTTTTTGCAGCCAGAAATTGTGGGAACTTATCTTCCTGGCACTGGAACACTGGGCTGGGTGGTCTGGTGTGAGGCTGGGAATCTTTGTTCCTGAGATATCCCTCCTGAATTTTTATCTACTGCACGTGGGTGTGGGACCAGCCTGTTCCATATTTGTGCCCCTTTTCCAAGTCTGGATAGATGTGGTTTCTTTAATTTTGTGGTTGTCAGACTTCCATTCTACTTGATTTCTGACAGTTCTGAATGATAGTTGTTCTAAATTTTAGTTGTAATTTTGATGTGTTTGTGTGAAGAGGTGATCCATGTCTGCCTATGCTGCCATCTTTACTGGAATTCCAAGGAAAGAAAACTCTTATTCTAGCCACAGAGCATGCACTTACCTCCTAGAATCCAGGGGGGTATCATGTGGATGGAGCCACCCAAGGCAGTTCTACTGCTATAAAAACAAATCAAAGCACTTTCCTCTTCCTTTCCTTTCCTTTCTTTTATTTCTCTTTATCTGTTTCTTTGTTTCTTATTAATTTTTTGCTTTTGGAAAAATTCTGTAACGGTTTTTAGATTGACGTCATCAGTTGGAAGCACAAGTATTCCATACTGGTTTGTTTGTCTAATACTGTGCCACCCTGCAAAGGTGGTGACATCTGGGAACTCCCTGGTCTTTAATTGCTGCTTCCTCTCCCACTGCACCCCTAGACCAAGTGGAATAGACTGTCTTTAATTCTTCTCCCTCATTAGTAATAAGTTAGTTTTGTGTGGATACCTGTTTTCATTTCTCATTGATCTATACCTAGGATTGGAATTGCTGCATCGTATCCATTTTTAACATCCTAAGGCACTGGCAAAATGTTTTCCCAAATAGCTGCACCAGTTTAACATTTGCACAAGCAATGTATAAGGGTTACAGTTTTCCCACATCATCACCAACACTTGTATGTCCATCTATTTTATTATATCCATCCTAGTGGGTGTGACATGGTATATCATTGTGGTTTTGATTTGCATCTCCCTAATTACTAATGATGTTGATAATCTGTTGATGTGCTTTTGGCCATTTGTACATCTTGTCTGGGTCACCTCAGCCTTAGGAGAGGTACAAGTTGAAATACCTTTATTTGGGAGGAACTGATGCCCATTCATGGGAACTAACATCCTTCTTTCATGTGAGGCAAAATTAATAGTTATTTAAAAATACAAAGGGAGAATGATTCTTTAAGTAGATTGCATAGGGCTCTAAGTTTAAAAAAACCCTTTATATTTAAAAATTATGAAACATAACCTCAGAGTTAAGTGATTGAGAAGAAATTTCTCTTTTAGAGTAGGTAAATAAATAATAAATACAATTCACTCTTAACGAATTAAACAATGGGCTTGTATGAGACATTATCACCAATATTCCTATCTTTTGGAGGAGACTTGCTTAGAATTTAGTATAGATAATGTAATAAATCTATTGTTTTGAAAAAGGTAAAGTTATCATTTTAATATAAATAAATCCATATGGAAAAACTCAGTTTAAAGAAAAGATAAAGTACCTATATATGTGTTGGGATGATCTACCACATGACCCCAGGCTTAATGGTGCTCAGTCAATATTTGCTGAATTCAATTTATTTTAAAGTTACTTCCACTCTACTTACCAATAATAGCTACTGTTTACTGAGTGCTTACCATGTGCCAGATAAGAGCTACATATACCTTATCTTATTTACTCGTCTATGAGGAATTATTCTTATAATAACTTCATGTAGATTTTCATGAGCCTTAGAGAGGTTAAATAAATTGTCCAGAGTTAAATAGTTGTCAGGTAGCTGACAGAGCCAAATCCAAACCCAGGCCTGTCTGCCCTTAATGTCTGTATCCCTTGACTTTCTCACAAATTCTCAAGGAAATGTCTATTGCATAACCCAAGGTATATATGTAGTCCAACTACTTCTAATATTAGATACTCTCTTGTAAGCTATGTGCTGTGTCACATGTTCCCATTATTCTTCAGGATATCTGTGAGTGTTTCTTCCAGGAGCTATTTATCAGATAATTGCTCTTTTTAGGGTAACTCTACACCTATAACATTATGTGGTAATGAGTCTTCGACAAATTAAACTTATGTAGGTCAGGCATAGATGAATGCTGAAGGTAAAGACCAGAACGTAGTATGAGGCCACTAGACAAGTGCACGAATGGCTTAAACACTTTGAGAACTCTACAAGGCAAGAGAAGGTATTTTAACAAAGCTATTGCCATGCACTGCAGTCAAAGAAGGGAGAACATCTGGAAGGGGCAGGATGCTCCAAAGAGTCTATTCCGTTGGGGTGGCTCTGAAAATAGACTACATATTCATTCCCACTTAAGTCCAACCTTAAGACTTTTAGCAGGAGCTAAAATAGCTCCATTTATCCTGCTGAAAGAGTTGTGCCTCACATAAGCTGGCACTTCCATTTGCTGACCCAACCGCCACTAGCACTGGTAGTGCTGACCAGGCAGGGGTGGGCCACATCAGTCAGACCCAAGAGAGAGGAAGGCATATTAGACAGTTCCAGAAACGATACATTTGTTAGTGAATCACCATCATGTTACCTAATGTCAGTGCCACAAACATTTCTTTGCCCACGAACAATTCCTGGTTTTGCAGGAAATATCCTTTGGATGCCTTAGTGGTGTGAAGGCAACTCTCACCGGACCCTTTTCTTGTCTCATTCTTTCGGCCCAAATTCCTCTTCCAGTATTTTGTCAATCCTCTTCTTCAATCTGACCCCCTATTTTCATATCTGGCATAGATCCTCAAAAAATGCTGTGAAATAAGGAATGATTGAATAACCAACAACTAGAGAAAATTAAGGAAATTACAATGCATTCAGCATTTGGCTCTTAAGTGAAGAAATACACTTTTCTTAATGAGCATTTCTTACTTGAATGAATACATTTAGGATTTAGAATAAGTAAACTTCATTGTAGGATAAAACATACAAATGTTTACAAAAGGTTTTACTAACCTAGGACAGTTCTTACGTCATGCTATTAAGAGAAAGAGCAAAAAAGAACAGAATATGAAATGGTACATATATAGCAGTCTTTCAACTATGTTGAATATCTAGCATATGAAATCCTGGAAAGAAACTCACTAAAATTTTAACAGTGACCCATTTGGATAAAGATATAATGGATATTCTTTATATTCTTCTGTCTGCTTTTCTGCAACTTGGATAGTTTTCTCTATGAGCCATTATTACATTTACAATCAGAAAAAGAAACATAAATGCCTTTTTTTCTTTTTAGGAAGCAAAGGCTTGGTTCTGTGTTTATCTACAAAGAATTCTCTCAGATGTTTTCCCTCATAGCTCTGCCCCAGAAAACTGTAGACACTGTTCTGGGAGAAAACTTCCCACAGCCACCTGGCTCCTCTCACGTCCTCACACATGATTATCTGGCAGGATGGGAAGATTAGTGTGGGAGTGCACTTCTGTGTTCTGCCTGCCTTGCACTCAGCCCAGCTCTCTCAGGTCTGTGCTTGCTATTTGACTTCTGCCTGTCACACTTCTTGCTAGTGAGGAATTTTCCAGAATTATCACTCCAGCAAAAGGTACCTCACTAGTTGGTCCCTGGGGAGTAGAGAAGTAACATCTGCCTGTTTTCTGAACCCCTCTCCAGGTATGCCTTTTTGCCTTAGGCAACATTCCAGGAGAAAGCACTCATCCTCATCCCACCCCAAGGTCATTCAAGTGGTACTCCACTGCCACCACCAGTCATATTCTCCTCACTAAAGAAAGGTGTGCCCAAATAGAATTATTCAGAATTTGCAAGCTTAGGGTCAAAGGTGGAGCCAATTTGGAACTTTTGCTTAGGAATCCTAAATTTCTGTTTCTATCATGCTGTTCAGAATTCAAAAGCAAAACTGTATCTTAAGACTGAAGATTGCGAGGCCTAATCCACAATTATTCAGTTGTAAGATGGAAATGGAATGGTCAGAGAAGGCATGGATTTTTTTAATGAAGGCTTGGTTTGGAAATGACAGAATATGACAACCAACACATGCCTTTTCTAGGAATGTTGTTCATGTGACCATAATTAAATCACCTCAGGATTTCATGCATATCGACACTCCCAGAAGAGTGAATCTGCAAAACAAGATACTTGTCTTTCGTGGCCCAGCTCTGCAGCAACCACATTTCTGACTCAGCAGCTAATTCACAGATGGGAACATCCAGTAATCCCAAATTCTCACGTACAGCCAATTAGAATAAATGTTTACTACTATAGAGTTGATTCCTCACTGACTCCATTTAGATCAAATAGTAATATTTTATGGTCTTCCTAGTTTCTTAGGTCCAAAGCCTTCCCTAGCTTCTACAGGCAGAGTGAAGCAATTCCTCCCTGTGCACCTGCACACTTTGTTAATACCTCGTTATGGCACTTATCACCTGTTGTAACAGCTTGTATACAAATCTGAATCTTTCACCAGACTGAGACGCCTGGAGGGCAAGCACTTGCACCTAGCATATCAATTGCTGTTTAATAAATGTTTGTGGAATTAGTTACCTAATCAAAATGTTAATGTCTTCTCCTCAGAATTGATACCATACTTTAAAACAATGTTTAAAATATTTGAGAAAGGAACATTTATAGAATTTTAGAACGTGGAGGGACCTCATTTTGTAGATGGGATAACTATGGCTCAGAAAGGCCAAATGACTCATCATCCAAATTCATCACACATTGCTGAGATCACTTCTCAGTGCAATTCTGTTTTCAAGAGTTAAATGAGCATTAGGAAAATGGACTTGGATTTTACGCTCTGGGAATTCAAATATGTAAACCTTTAACTTCCAGGTTTAGTGAAATGGTGCTATAAGTCTCAAGAAGACAGTTAAGTGCAGATATTGGGTTGGCCAAGTTTGTTTGGTTTTCTCTGTAACTGGATCTAGTAGTGCTTAGCTGTCCTTAACTTCATTCAAAAACAATTTTGTTAGATTGTATTGTCATAGCTTTCATGTCAGGGTGCATTTTAAAAAACCTATCAAAATTGGTGAATTTTTATGTAGCCATTTTAATACTGAAGATGGAAGAAAATACACAACATTTTTGGCATATTATAGTTTCTTATTTCAAGAAAGGTAAAAATGCAAGTGAAACACAAAAAAAGACTTGTGCAGTGATGGAGAAGGTTCTGTGACTGATCAAATGTGTCACAAGTGGTTTGCAAAGTTTTGTGCTGGAAATTTCTTGCTGGAAGATGCTCCACATTTGGGTAGACCAGTCGAAGTTGATAGTGATCAAATAGAGAGATTAATTGAGAATAATCAACATTATATCATGCAGGAGATAGCTGACGTACTCAAAAGGTTCAAGTCAATAAAAGTTATTGGTGAAAATGAAAAAATGTGTCTTTTATGGAGAAAACCATACGACTTTTTGGCCAATCCAATATTACAGGTAGGCATTTCACACAAGTCCTCCCTCTAAACTTGTGGAATCTATGTGTCAAGAGCAATCTTATTTTAATATATTAAAACTATTTTCATGAGTTTGTGGGGAGTTTTCATTTTGTTTTCCATTACAGGCTACAAAGATAGAACAGAGTTCCTGTACATCTTTCACCCAATTTCAGTTTGCTGCAACATTATCATCTCATATTACCACGGCACATTTGTCAAAAGTAAATTATTACCATCAAGTAAACTTCAGATTTTGTCCATATTTCACTAGCTTTTCCAAAAATATTCTTCTTCCAGTCCAGGATCCCACTTTACGTTTAGTTGTCATGTCTTTGGTCTCCTTTGGGCTGGGACAGTTTCTTAGTCTTCGTTTTTCACGACTGAAACAGCTTTGAGGAATACTCATTGGGTATTTTGCAGATTGTCCCTGAAAGTGGGTTCCTTTTACGTCTTCCTTGTGATTCGTTATGAGTGTGATGGGAAAGAATGCCATAAATATGAATGCTCTTCTCGTCACATTGTGTCAGGAGGTGAGTGACATCCCACTGTGTCGCAGGTGATGTTAATTTAACCCTGATCATTTGTTGAAAGTGGTATTTGCCAGGTTTCTCTCCACTGTAAAGTTAGTATTTCCCTTTTCTTTTTTTTTTTTTTTACAAGTGAGTCACTAGGAGCAGTCTGGAAGGGGAGAGAGGTTTATCTTCATATATTACTGGAATTCTTTTTTAAGGGGGATTTATTTCTTTTGTTCCCTTTATTTATAAAAATTTTAGTTCAATAGATAATAGCAATTTCTTGAATTTATGGGAAGTTAAACTAAAATTATAATTGTATAAGCCCGTAAATTTTGGCATATGGTGTTGGAATGTGGATTTAAGAAATAAACACCTGTCTGGGGACACTACCATGGTTGGTTGAGACATTTCAAGTCAATAAATTTTCCAGATAACTGAAGTTCATTACCTTAATCACTAAAAGTTTTTTTAAAGGGAATTTCGAGTTTTAAAAAAATATTTATTTATTTTTAAAGAGGGAGGGAGAAAGAGAAGGAGAGAAACATAAATGTGTGGTTGGTTGCCTCTCACCTGCCTACAACTGGGGACCTGGCCTGAAACCCAGGCATGTGCCCTGATTGGGAATCAAATCTGCAAGCCTTCGGTTTGCAGGCCAGCACTCAATCCACTGAGCCACACCAGCCAGACCTAAAAGTTTTTTAATATTATAAATTTATCCCATTCTTATGGCTGCATTTTTAAGATCTATTATATGTTTTTACCTTCTTGAACAGAATGTGCTGAACACAAATTAACCTTTTTACAAAAATTGACCATTATACTGAAATTCACAGCAATGATGATGGTTGAGCTTGGTGACCTCTAAAGTTTCTTCTAATCCAAGTTTAATAACTGTCAGGCAAAAATTAATGAAACTGTCCCCAGATAACCAAAGCCTTCTTGTTTTCCACCTATGGTTTTTTGCCTTGGTGTCGGGGTACTGTGGTCCCAGCCTTACTCTATACCGGAGAGAAGCAATAAGGCGTTCACACAAAAGCATCCAGGACAGAACATACAGGTCACTTGGGGAGGCTGTGTAAGGCAGATTCTGATTCATGCCTGAGATTCTGCATTTCTAACAGCCTCCCAGGTGATGCCAATGCTGCTGGTCCATAGTTCACAGTCTTTAAGTAGCAAGAACCCAGGTATCCCCACACACCAAACTTTACAGTCTAGTTGTTCGCAGGGCTTTCTGAGATCAGGCAGTTCCTGGGACAGGGCAGAGGCTTTCTGTTATGCTGCAAAGAGCTTTGAATAGATACGGATCATTCACAAAGAACAGCCAAAGCTTAGAAAAATGAGGAGTGAGGTGACGAAAATAAATATCTGATTCTTCTAACATAAGCCAAAGGAAGGAAAGGGAATTATCTTCCTTAAGAGAACTGCCCTTGAGGCAAATATTTCATAAACTCAATGGTTCTTTTGATGTTGAAAAGAAGTATCCAGACCACATCAAAAAGACAATAAAGTAGTTTTATGTAAGGATCAGTTTTGTGGAGAGAAGGTCCGTTTCTAAAACATGAGGCCTCTTATCCATTCTAAACTTACACTTAAGGATTTTAGGACAGCACTAACATACATTTTATGTGCATGCTATTGCTTCTACTACTATTTTCTCACAAACAGAAGGTGGGCTGGTCTGTCCTTCAAGATCAAAGTCACAGCAACCAAACTCTTAGCTGCTTTCTAATTAAGCTAATAAGATGGATGGAATCTACTTATTTAAATATACAATGAGATTGTGATTCCTGAATGAAATGGATGTCTTTATTAGAGCAATTAATAGAGTTTCTTGACTGTGAGAAGCCTTTCATATCATTGTAGGCATCATACAGCCTATCTGGGATAGTGCTAGTGAGAAATGCAGTACCGAGGAAAGGGTACCGCGCACGCTGGTCTGGAGATTGCGTTCTAGTCCTTGATTGATTGATGAGTCACCACTTGAATAGCATTAATTACTGAACAAGTCACTTAATCTCTCCAGGCCCAACAATACAAACTACTTCATCACAAGGCTTCTTCAAGTCCTAGTTTTTCACCACCCCATTCCAATATCTCAGAAAGATATTTTGTATACATTTTAAAACACTGCTTATTTTAAATGCCATCGAGAAAGCTGATTCTGCCAACCTTGTGCCTAACCCGGGAGCAAGTAGCAGCTTGAATGTTACGTGAAGTATTCACCAGGAAAAATAGCTGAGATTTTGACCTAATTTCTTGCATAGATTTGCTTTGTAGGCTAGCTAGTGGTTTAATTAATATCATGCAGAGTTATTGCTAAATTCTCTTCCCCCCCCAGATAATAACTAAAACTGAGAGTTTATAATACAAATTATTATTATAACACAAGTTGGTAAGATTCTAAATTTATCATAAGTGGGTAACAAATATTATATTAGAATTGACTTTCAAAGGTGAAAAAGAATACTGCTGCATGAAGGATTTGAACTTGGTAGATGTGTGTGGAGGACAGTGGCAGACCCCCGGGCAGACCGAGAGGCGGCCCCAGCGTGGCAGTGAAGAGCGTGGGCTGTGGAGCTGTGCTGCTGGGGTGGAGCCTGACCTGTCACTGACTAGCTGTGTGTCCTTGAGAAGTTACTTAACCCCTCTGTATGCAACTTGTAGAGTTACAATGACTAAATGAATATATCTAGAGCTCTTGAAACAACACTCACTACAAATTAGCTACTGTTATTATTATAATTAGGAACTGAAATGGAGAAAAGGGGAACTAGTGAGGACAGGAGGGCAAGCTCAGTCACATCAAGAAACAAAAAAAAATCCTGAGAACTAGTTCAGAAATGGGGAAGATAGTACTTTTCACATCTGCTTCCTACATCGAGTATTCTCTGTAGTACCTGTCTGCAGCACTCTTGTATGAAAACTCTTCACTCTGCGTATTCAGTATTTCACAGTGACTTCAGATATATCATCTCATTTGATTATCAGCAATCTAGGGAGGTAAAAAATCTCTTATGCAACCTGCCGACTCCCACAGAATGTGGGGAAGGCAGGCAAAAGTCGGATGCCGAGAGCAGCGAAGCACAGCAAGGCATAGCAGGGCACAGCTGGCCATCGTTTCTGTCTGGACTCTGCAAGTGTTGCTGGGCTTTTTACGTGTCATCAGAGATGCAACGTGGGGCCATTGCACTTCCCAGGATGACCTACCTCATCGTGCATCTCCTAAACGCATGGTGTTTGATCTTCTTCATGTCTTCATATTCACCGAATGTACTTCAAGTTCCTTGGTAGTAGCCATATTTAACATACCTTAGCTGGGTATTGGAAAGTAGACATTTAAAGCATTTTGTCTGTTTAGCCCTGAGAAGTACTGTATTTTGTTGTGTATAATGCACATTTTGTGCATTACACAAAATTACGCAAATACACAGGATTTTCATACTTATGATATGTAATCCTTATTTTTTTCTGAAAATTTTGAGCAAAAACTGCACATTATACATGGCAAAATACTGTAATTATAGTGCAAGGCAATATTCTGTAGAATACTACCACAAAAATGTTTCAAATAGAATTAGGAGGCCAGTATAAAGTGGTTATATTGTTATGATAGAACATAATCTTTAGCTGAGTAATAGGAAACATGTATCAGAGAAGTTGTTGGCTTATTATTATTGATTAAAATAATAATTGTCATTGACCACTTACTATGTGCCTGGGAATATGCCAAGTGTTTTATGTGAATGTAAGCATCATGACATTGGAGCACAGCAAACAGTACGTGCTCAATAAATATTTGTTGAGTAAATGAATCTATGAATAAGGCATTATTTTTTTTCTGCCTTTTTTTACCAAAGATGAAAATTAAATTTAGAATCTTAAGTTTTGCCTCCGGTCACATAATTATTAAGTAACTAGTGCACATAGCTTGTAAACCCAAATCTGATTATAGCACAGCATACAGTGTGGTGGTTCAGAGTGGGGACTTGGGAGCCAGGCAGACCACCTGGTTTTGCATCCTAGCTCTGCCTAGCTAGCTGTGTGACCTTGGGGAAGTTAGTTAACCTTTCTGTGCCTCAATTCCTTCATCTATAAATTAGAAATAATAATTTAAACCTCCCCAGTTTTGGCAGATTAAATGAGAGCATACAGTTAAAGCACTTGGAACTATACCTGACAAAGGATAGCTACTACTGTTCAGTAGAGCCTTATATTACATGTCAATAGAGCATCCTACTTTTCAAAAGAAGTCAATAAATTATCTCATGTTATCCTTACAAGGCAGGCAATAATAATTACGATTAACATAATAGTATGTCACTTAATTCTTACAAGAATCCATTTTATAGATTATAAGAATCAGGCTCAGAAAAGTTAAATGATTGCTTAAAGATCACACAGCAAGAGAGCAACTAGGCTCTCTTGGGAGAAAGTAGAATGAAAGATTAAAGGTGGCTAACACACAGTGTCAACTTTTAAAATCAGGAGGAAGTGGAGGGGAGACAGGAGAACGACTCATTCAAGGCAGAATGAAGCCTATGCTAAAGGAGGAGAGAGCATGCTGAGAAGAGCCAGAGGAAGAATCGATGAATCATGTCTGCACATAGTAAGATTGCCTAGAATCCGTCCCAATGGCACCAAAGCAGGTCAGGCTCTGTTTCGTGGTAATGAAACGTATTGAGTTTACTTGAAGTCATAAAAGTTTGAAGGTCTGGGAGTATCAGAAAAACATGGGAAAAGTTGCCAAAAAAGAAAAAGCTGAAAAATGCCAAGGCATTCATGGCTACTCCCTCACATTCTTGGGTGTGGGAGAGAAACGGTGACCTTCATTTCAACAGACAAATGAAGTATTCAGTACCAAGAACAATGTGAACAATGCGATTACTCTAAAGAAAGTTCCCAATCTACTCGAGAGGATTCAGAATGTGTATCTTCCTCCTTTTATCTTCAGTTTTGCTACTTGGGAACCCAGTGGGTCAATTTTTTTTTCTGCTGTCAGTCCTCCCCTTTTGAGGTCAAAGTGTTATGAGCTCTCTCTTCCCTGCTCTCTCAGGGCTCACACTCATCTTGCCTGCAAGACCTTGGCAATCAGTTAGAAACAGTGGTGCAGCAGACACCTCCATCTCCTCTGATTGTGGTGCCTTAAAAAAAGATTTCATTCCATTCTTGAAAGGGGTGTAGCAAAGGACTAGAGGAGACTTTGATGGAGTAACTACCAGTGAATTACTCTCTACAAACCATTTTCTAATGGTGTTTTCCCATTTGTGTAGACTGGCCTTGTTTCTGGCTCAGTCGCCAAGACCAGATCTCATATAATATTAGGTTACTCCTAGACAGCTTTGAAAGTGTGAAAGTTCTAGGATTTGTTATGATAAACAAGGATTCTCAGATCTAGTATATATCAAATATAATACTCCAACCAGATTTTTTGAGATTCAAGTTCATTCAAACCAAATCTCTAGTAATGGAGAGAACTGGCATATTTAATTATTAAGCACTTAGTATTTTCTTCAATGTTATAGTGGAGGGCAAAAATTACAAAATACTAGAAAGGAGTGGTACAAATTCCCAAGTCACTTAAAGAGCTTAGTGGAGAGATAGTACAAAGTCACATTAAATAATTGCCTAACAACAGAAACAATGCAACTAGATGTATAAATGTGTTGATAGCACTATATGCTGGACTTCTTTCTGGCTCAGTTTCCTAGATAAGATCTTACATAATACTGTGTCCACTCTTGGACAAGTTTGAGTGTTTGAAAAATCTAGGATTTATTAGGAGAGATACAACCAGTCAAAGTATAGCAGTTTCCTGGCTAGATTAATATAGTAGCAATGTTAGGAGAGACTGAAGGGATGGAGTTTAGTTAGGAGGCTGCTGCAGTAATTTAATAAAAGTGATAAGGATTCCTACTGATTGTAGGAAGAGAAAAGGGAAGATGAATGTCTAGATAAGTCGGTCAACAGCCCATGGGTTTCCTGTTGCATGTTATATTCAACCTTAAGATACAGGATTTAAATATCAGCAATGATTATGGCAACTATCCTAAATTCTCACTTTTATAGTGATTGATTTAACTGCACTTTTAAAATGTCAGAAGAGGGAGAGATAAATAACAGAAGTTTGCAGGAAGGTGGCCTCTGTCAGGAGCAGGGACATTCTCCTTAAAGATCACCGTTGAGGTCTGTCTACCTGAGTCTGCCCTGAGGAGCATGTGGTGTGTCTGGGCAGAACAAGATCTAACCCACATAACAGGCTTCACCAGACTCTGTCCCTTAATGTCAATACAACAAGTATTTATTGAGCACAAGTATAATCCAGCACACTACTAGATTTCTGTAAAGTATACCATAGATACATATTTTTAAAGTTAGTTTCCGTCTTTAAACTATCTATACAGAGTGACAAAATGTCCATCTTGTTTTACATATGTAAAACAATTAGAAAAAATTAGAATGTAAGTGCCAAAGGTATGGTAAAGACAAAATTGGCCTTCTTTTAATTTCTTAAGCCTGTTCCACCCTTTCCCTCTGACTAGTACTCTGCCCCTTCCCTCCCTACCCCAATTCTTCTCCTTGGCTCCTTCTCAAACTTCAGGTTCGAGCTTAAATGTCACTTCCCCACAGAGGCCTTCCCTGCTTCCCTGTGTAAAGTAGCCCTTTTCTGCTTATCTTTCTTCATAGCAATTTTCATCATCTTTAATTATCTGGCTTATTCACTGATTGAGTACTTTAATGTCTGACTTCCTCACTAGACCATAAACTTCATGAAGTCAAGAACAACATTTTTTTAAAACCACCAAATACTCAGCCTCTGGTGTAGTTAAGTAGCACAAAGTAGATATTCAATAAATATTTGTTTAATAAACACATGACTTTTATTACTTTTACTAGTTGAACAGTTTGAACCAATATCATGTGGGTTAATTATCTTAAAGACTTACTTTCTAAAAATGTGATGAAACAAGTAGTTTCCTGAAAATCTGCAAGAATAGACTGTCAGAATGGCATTCTGTTAAATATAGTCTGCTGGTCATTTATAATTCAGCAAAGATTTCTGATGGCTCTAATTGCACCTCCCTCCCACTACTCTGTATCTTGTAAAGAATAAGTTCATCCTTGATATATGAGAAAAGGTAAAACTGGAAAAATATAAAGAACAATTTTAACAAGGTCCTATTTTAGGGGACTTTCTTATTTACTTTAAAATAAAATAAGAAAGTCTTTGTCATATTAGGTATCTGTGGCAATAAGTCACTTGACATATCTGCATGAACATATTGAGATAAAGCATTTGCAAATCATTCCTTTTCAAGTATGGTTAAATGAACCTCTATACTTATCTATTACAACTCAATCATTGCTACTGTTCAAATATGTTAGGGTTGAATGTAACATGAAAATGGAGGCATAAGAATGATTAGCATTCATGGATCCATAGATGTCTCATACTACTAGCTTAATAATTTTCTTTAGATTTTTCACAATTATGGTATATTTCACATCCTGAAATATAACATTTAATATGTAATATCGATGCTGGAGGGACACAAATAATGTATAATTATTATTCTAAAAAACAAATTCCAACTATTTCTTTTGAATTTTAGACTTATTGCTAGTTAAGAATGTTTATAGTTAATCTAATATTAGGTAGATTGTAATCTTGAATGTAGCAACTGAAATCAAGAGAAACTGTTAAATGCACCTCTTTAGGAAAATCCCATAAAAGATTTGTGAAGCTATTTGATGCAATTAAAAGTTATAATTATTTCTAGTGTATAGCAAGATAAATTCAGTTTGTTTGGATGTCAATCTACCACTACATCTTGAACTGGGGGAGAATCTCATTTTGATATTTAATATAGCAATTGAACTTGAAAAGTGAGTTCTGCATGGCCTGAGACATGTAGAAATTAATGTAAAAATGAGTAACTGGGTATAAATCTTGGGGCGGGGGGCGGAATAATCTAGTAGAAGCCACAGCTGAAAACACTTCAAACAAAAAAGTCCTGTAGCCTTCTGGCTTATATGGTTAGGACTCCCTCTAGTGGTTCAGCCTTTTGGTGCTTTAATTGGTACTCTTTCGGTCATTGAATCACCAACTTTTGGGTTATATTTACAAAAAAAAAAATTTAAAAAGAACCACATAACTCCTATTACAGTGGTTTTCCACAAGGATAAGACTATATCAGTGAATGGTATAATAAATGTGGGTGTTAAGATAGTGTTACAATGGTCTGACCTAAAGGGACACAGTGGATTTCACTAACTGGAAAAGCCAGTTACAGTTCTGCTGAGAGTGTGTGAATAAGAGCTGAAGGCCCCCAAACAGGATTCTTGGTTGCTCTAAGGTGAGAACTGGGCCTTTTAGGGAAAAGGTGAAGTGAGTATTTCGTGGGTATATGTGCCCAACAAGGTCAGATAATTCTAGTTTGACCTTGTATAAAGTCAATCTTTCAGACCAACCCAAAGCAACATGTAATTTCTTCCACATCATACCCTTAACATTACAGCTTTTACATTTGTTTAAACCAAATGCAGAAAACTCTAAGTTTGATTTATATAACTTTATTTGCTTCCTTGTGTTAGTTTTGGTTATGCTTTTGCCTATATCTTATAAAATGTCCCATACTTCTTAGAGCAACAAGTATAAAGGACTCATGGACAAAAACTATGGGGGGAGGAAATGGGAGGGAAGTGGGGAGGGCTGGGGTGGTGGGCTGGGGCGGGGTAAAAGACAGAAAACTGTACAATATCAACAATTAAAAAATACTGATTAAAAAAATAAAATAAAAAATGGAAAAAAAATGTCCCATACTTCTTTCATATGACCATACGAAAAATATAAGGAGGACTTTTATGTTGACTCCATTACACTTTCACTTCCTGGCCAGTTCTGCATTGTAGATATACATAAATATACCAACTCTTTTATAAGACAGTCCTGTACCTATTTAAGACCATTATGTCTGCATTGTCTTATTTCCCTTTTTTTGAACCCTCAAAGCTTCTTGGAACCAGAGTAAAGAAAGAACTGTGAGATACAAGCATCATTACAGAGTAACCTGGTGGGCACTTTACTCACACCTTCAGGGGTCTGTAAAAATATTGGCTTTTTATTTCAGAAAATACAAAAACTGTTCTCGAAAAGTCTGAGTTTGGAGGACAGAAGCCAATAAGATTAAGATAAAAAAAGAAAATAGGATGACATGAGTGGTTTAGCCATTTCAGGTCCTCTTCTTAGTATACTGTTTTTTGATTCCTTTTAAGTTGTCCCAGCACTGGAGCTAGAAACCTACAGCAGAGACCAGACAATTGACTGTGGAATCCAGAAGTCAGTCACAATATTTGCCCTGAAGTTTGGGTAGAGTGAGGCCAGGAAGTTGCATTGGTTTTAAGATCTCCAGTCAGACAGTACTTTCCATCAAGAAGACGGTGCAGTAGATTCTGCAGTTGATTACACTTGACCCTTGAACGCCTATTTGAACTGCTGGGTCCATTAATGTGGGGATTTTTCTCAATAACCAAATACAGTACTGTAAATGTATTTTCTCTTCCTTATTATTTTTTAACATTTTTCTCCAGCTCACTTTATTGTAAGAAAATAGTGTATGATACATACAACATACAAAATATGTGTTAACCTAGTGTTCATGGTATCAGTAAAGTTTCCCGCCAACAGGAGGCTATTAGTAAAGTGTTGAGGGAGTCAGAAGTTATACACACTTTTGGTGGCCGGGGATGGGGGGGACACCTTTAACTCTAGTGTTGTTCAAGTTTCGACTATTTGCATGAGTAGGAAAAAACCCAACCCTCTAGTGACTTAAGCACTCTATCTGCAATCTCAATTTTGAAATTTCATAAATTGGGGCTGCAGTGAATGTGGGAAAAGTAGAGGTAGAAGGATGTGAGCAGGATAAAAACAAGGCACTTTTTAAAATTTTGAATACCCATAGTTCTTTTTGGTGAGTAGAATTTAAAAAGAGAGGAAATGTATTTCAGCTGATAAGAGGAAAGAGTAATTCTCTGTGCCTAGAGAAAAGATGGAAAGAGAATAGCGGGAAGTTTAATGTGGACAGGCATCGCCTCTAATACAGGACTCGGGACTGCTGTCCCCTAAATAGACAATAATCGCTCATCACATGAACATAAGTGGTTATGATGGTGTACCACAAAAAGGTCAGATGGCCCAGTTTTACTTCTTTCCTCTCTTCAAAGGATTTAAAATGCTCCACTGAGCTACTCCCTTGCTGTGCTGGCGCTTTTCTATGCAAAGGTTGGAACCCAGGATGTCGAAGGTGCCAAGGCTGTTTCTCGGCTACTCCAAGTCACCTTAGACATTAACACCAGAGCACTCCAAAATACTGTGCCCACGGGGACTGTAGCGGCCTCCCCACAAAACGGCAGTCTCCAGGCTGACATTCCAAATGAGCGCGTGGGGACACTCGAGTCCGAGAGCCAGGGAACGAGGATGCAGTGCCGGTGCCTCTGCAAACCCCCGAGTCGTTAGATAGATCTAGTCGAGTTAGCGTTACGCTGCCTCCCAGACGCCGTAACGAACGCTTCCTCCGTAAAGCTTGGGATCCGCCCGAGTTTTTCTACAAAGCCGACACCACAGCAGACTACCCACCAGGGCCAAAGCCTTTCCGATTGGCCCTTTTGGGCTCCACCCACAGGCTAGTGACTTTTTTCCTGGTGCATGCGCGTCACTTGCTTCCGGCCGGGGCGCTCGGTGCACCGGCCTTTGCTGCCCGGGTGGAACTCCTACCGGGCTTTGCTCGGCCTACGTTCCTCCGTGTGCGATGGCTCGGGACTCAGGTCCCCTTCCCGAAGGATCTCTCTTAAGGCTCCTACCCTTAGACACTAGGGATCGGGGCACCCAGCGCTGTCGCCTGGGCCCCGCAGCCTTCCGTGCCTTGGGTGCGCGCTTGGGCTCGGCGGTGAAGATCTCGCCGCCTGACGGCGGCTCCTGCCTTTGCACCGCCTGGCCGCGGCGGGACGGAGCGGACGGGTTTGTGCAGTTAGATCCGATGTGCGCGAGCCCCGGGTGGGCAATCGGGGCGCCGGGGTTCCAAGGGAGTCTCAGCCTGAGCCACCTCCGCCCGGTGCCCTGCCCACCCCTTCGGCGCCTCACTGTGTGGCCGGAGTTGCGGGAGCGGGCGGGCGCGTCCGGTGCTCCAAATCCAGCCGCGGTGCTGGAGGCAGCACAGGAGCTTTTGCGGAACCGACCGGTCTCCCAGGGCCACGTGGTGGCCGCCAGCCCGGGCTTCCCCGGCCGGGTAGCCGCCCTGCACATCGTCAGCGGGGTGCCTAGTCCGCATCCCGCTGGGCTGGTCACTCCTCACACCCTCATCGGCCTCAGCAGGGTGCCTCCGTCGTTAGCGCAGTCGCAGCCCGAGCTGCCTTTGGGGGGCCTTTCGGAGGTGGCCGACTCGCTGCGAGAGCTCCTCAGCCTGCCGCTCCGCTACCCCCGCGCCTTGGCCACGCTGGGGCTAGCAGTGCCCCGCGGGGTGCTCCTGGCGGGTCCCCCCGGAGTGGGCAAGACCCAGTTAGTGCGGGCGGTGGCCCGGGAGACCGGCGCGGAACTGCTGGCGGTGAGCGCTCCCGCGCTGCAGGGCGCCCGGCCGGGGGAGACCGAGGAGAACGTGCGGCGGGTCTTCCAACGCGCCCAGGAGCTGGCCAGCCGCAGGCCCACTCTCCTTTTCCTGGACGAGGTAGACGCTCTGTGTCCGCGGCGGGGCGGCCCACACCAAGCCCCGGAGAGCCGCGTGGTGGCCCAGGTGTTGACGCTGCTAGACGGCATCAGCGGGGACCGAGAGGTGGTGGTGGTGGGATCCACCAACCGTCCGGACGCGCTAGACCCAGCGCTGCGCAGACCTGGGAGATTTGACCGAGAGGTAAATAGGCCCGGCCAGTTAGCCCATTACTCTGGAACCTCGTCCTCTTCTGGCCCCGGCTGGCTTCCGCGAGGTGTTTGCCACTTAGGTCTGGAAATCGGTGAGGCTGGAGTGGGGCTGTTGGTCATGCGAAGGACACGTTCGTTCAATGTATGAGCTGTGAGCCAGGACGTTTTTTTCCCCACAAATTGTTCCGAGAAGCAAGGTGGCCATTGGGGGTTAGTTTTGTTGGGCAGGTCCTGAAAAAGAGTACTGTCATCAGTGAAGCTAATTTTTAGGGGAAGTAGGTCTGCTACAGGTGCATTAAACCCTAATGAATTTGGAATGAGAATTTAAAGTAAAAGGAATGCCTCGAGATATAAATGTGTTAAAATAAAAGAATGAAGACAGGGAAGAACTAAATCAGAGCAGACATGAATAGTTTGAATAGTGTTTAGTCCAAGTGATGTTCGAACTTTGTGGTAGGATTCTAAAAAGACAGACAGATGATATTTGCACACTTTTAGCTTACTCTGCTCTGAACTTGAGTGGATTTCTTCTTCACACCGTTCTAGTCCCACTCTGTCAAATCACCTCCCTAAGGACTGGGACCTGGCCCTTAGAATTTGGTATAGTCTCAAAAATAACAAATAAAAACTTCTTAAATGACCTATGTAATTTTCATTGTGCAACTTTATAGCCAGTGTTACTCTTCTGGAAAATGAAGATTTTCATATGTTCAGAATCTAAGGAATGCTTAAGAGTACACAGTAATAGTTCCTAATTTGCTCACTAAATTGTACGTTTGTGAAGATAAAAAAATAAAACTGTAAAATGTAAGATAAAAAATTTAAACTGTAAACTTTAATTTTTTTTGCTCTGCGTATAGGTTGTCATTGGGACTCCCACACTTAAACAAAGAAAGGAGATTCTGCAGGTGATTACCTCAAAGATGCCCATCTCTCCTCACGTCAACCTGAGCCTCCTTGCAGAAATGACAGTCGGCTACGTTGGCGCAGACCTGATAGCACTCTGTAGGGAGGCTGCCATGCATGCTCTACTTCATGGTGAGAAGGTAGGAAACATGCCAAAAACGTGTGCTAAGTTTTTTATTAAGGTAACAAGTTAATTTGGGGTATTAAACAAGTGGTAAGTACATTTTCTTGGAACTTTTGATACCTTCCACAGCTGTTTCTTACTTTGGAGAATATACTACAGCTACGATGCCCCTTTAGTCTTGAAAACTTGAGTGTATATTCCCTAAAAACAAGGACTTGAACCACAGCACACTTATCAAGATGAGGAAATTAACATTGACATGATACTTTAGACCTTACCCATATCTCACCATTTGTTCCACTGATTTCCTTTAGAGCAAAAATTTAAAAAGAAGAAGTGAAAATACCATTTTTAATCCAGGATTACACACTGCATTTAGTTCTGATTTCTTAATCTTCTTTGATTTAGAACCATTCTTTAGTCTTTTATAGCTTTGATGTTTTGAGAATGCAGGTCAGTTATTCTGTAAAATATTCCTCACTTTGGTGTGACTAATTTGATTCAGGTTTTGCATTTTTGGCAGGACTGTCACAGAATGATCCTGTGTTCTCATTGCCTCTATTAGGTAGCAAATGATATCTCTTTGTCTCATGAACTTTGATTTCTTGGATAAGGTGGTATCTCCAAGATTTTTCCATTGTCATACTATTTCCCTTTGTTATTAATAAGTATCTGGTAGGGAAGATGACCTTTTTCTAACTCAGGAAAAGATTGGGCACCTGGAATTTTATTTAAATTTGACTTTGACATTCAAATCTTTAATTCGTGAATACCTTTCTTAAAAATATTTAGATTATTAGCTTAAATGTAATAGTTTTCAACACTATAGATTGGAAAATCTGTTCACTTTGTATGTGATAAGTAATCTTGAATTCCTAAACCCCTTTAGAAAAAAATTAATTTCAACATGCTGATTGGGGACAAAGTTCTAATCTCTGTTGTAATGAGCTTATATTTTTAAAACTCAATTTTGAATTTGTTTAATCTATAAAAGGATGGCTTATCCTAAAATTTTAAAACCTCTTTACCTAGATAATTTGTATCCTTCCTCAGTTCACGTATTTTTACTTACACTGACGTTGGAGAAGGAGTTACGTAAGCTTAAGTCCTCATCTTCTGGGTTTACAGCCCAAACTTCTTGAAGATACAATGAC
The DNA here is from genome assembly GCA_039655065.1 of Glossophaga mutica. Lineage (NCBI taxonomy): Eukaryota > Metazoa > Chordata > Mammalia > Chiroptera > Phyllostomidae > Glossophaga > Glossophaga mutica. The sequence continues at coordinate 61,083,757 of CM077303.1, read as the reverse complement.
AGATCCTTGTGTACAGTTGTGAGGATATATGTCTTTTGAGGGGATGAAGAGAGTACTAAGGGATGGGAAATGGGATTTACATTTAGGATTCCCTCTGCTTTGAAGTTTCAGGTTTGACCTTAAGCACCTTGGCTTAGGTGGACCAGCCAGCTGCTGTCATCCTAGGGTCAAGCCCAGTGCTACTTGAGGAGGGGCCTGCCCAGACATAGTTACCACAGGTGATGACTGAGTTCTTAAACAACCAGGGGAAGTGGAAGAAAGAAAGGCATAAAGGAAGAAGGGACAGAGGCATCTGGAGAGGTACTGGCTCCATCTTTTTCTTCTTTCCTCCTCCAAGCAGCTGGGGGCCTCCTACTACCTCTGTGTGTGTGCCAGGGCAGACAAGGGACACATTCAAGTTTGTTCAGCTTTTTGTGAAGAATTCCTGTTAAAGGATGAGAATTAACATAAATGCATGTACACACAGAGGGAAAAGAATTTTATGTGCCTAAGAGGATTATGAGAGTCAAGTGAAATAATGTACATATAAGTGATCTGGAAATATAGATGGGATTTTCCAATGTTAGTAGGTGTTACCTAAAGATTAATTAGTCAGGTATCCAGTGTCTGATACTGCCAGCTAGTTTAAAAAAAAAAGTTATTTAAAAGATTATTTAACAGTGTTCTTTGTAAGGAATAATCAACAAGATAAAAAGTTATCAAGAAAGTAAAAATTGCCTGAGATCTCCCCCAGAGATTATAATTATTAACATTTTTAGGAACGCTGTTCAGAATTACTCTATATATACATAGTCACTTACATCATCTTACGTAACTGGGATAAAATAGTTGGTTATTAAAAATGAAAATTTTTGGACAAGTAAATGTTTAGAATTTGATACAAAAGGGCAAATACTTAAATGTATACAGATATTACAAATAAAAATGAGTTTTTAACTTGAACAAAAAATCTGCTTCATTAGAATGATTAAGGGAATTGCTAGAAGATTCTCCAGAATATAATCTTAGAATGAAGACAGCCTTTCTTAGCATACTGTAAAACCTAATAGCCAAAAAAAGGAAATGGTTTACTAATTTGGCCATTTAGGAATGGCAAAATGATAAGCAAAGGTAAGACACGGGACAGACGAGGGAAAATGCTGTTAGCTGGTGACAGAAATACCAATTACCTCGATATAGAAACAACTCTCGTATAGCAATAAGAAAAGACAATCCAAGAGAAAATAGGTAATAAGGCATGAACAGGTAGTTGACAGAAACAGGGTTACAAATGGTCAATAAACATGAAACATCCTCTTTAAAGATTGCACTTTCAGGTTTTTTTAACTTTCTATTTTGAGATAATTAAAAAACTTTAGGGAGAGTTGCAAGACAGGAACTCTTGCTAAATCCTTTATCCAAATTCTCCGGCTTGTAACATTTTGCATAATTAGCTTTCTATTGGCTTGGCCAAAAAGTATGTTTAGTTTTTTCCATAAATTAAAAGACACATTTTTCATTTTCACCAGTAACTTTATTGATTTGGATGTTTTGAGTATTGGCTATCTCCAGAGTGGTATAACATTGGTTGCTCTCAATTAATGTGTCATTGATTGCTGTCAACCTCAGCTGGTCTACCCGACTGTGGAGCACTGTCCAGTGAAGAATCTGCAGCACGAAACTTCACAAACCACTTTTGACACATTTGATCATTCACAGCATGTTCTCTGTACCCTGCACAAATCTTTTTTTTTTTGGCATTTTGGTTGCATTTTTACTTTTCTTAAAATAATAAACCATAATATGCCAAAAATGTTTTTTTTTCCGTCTTCAATATTAAAATGGCTATATAAAAATTCACCAATTTCAATAAGCTTTTTTAAGTGCACACTGATATGACAGCTGTGACAATACAGTCTAACAAAGTTGTTTCAAATGAAGTTAAAGACAACTAAGTGCTACTGTAGCTGTCTTATGGAAGAAACCAAATGAACTTTGGCCAATCCAATATTTTCTCTCTGTATGTATGCATGTATGTATATACATTTTTTTCTGAATCATTTGAGGATGGGCTGCATATATCATAACCCATTATCCTTTAGTATTTTAATGCCTATTTCCTAACAACAAGGATACTCTCATACATGACCACAGTATGGTTATGTGTATTCATTATATTCAGGAAATTTAATATTGATACAAAATGTTATCAGATCTATAGTCCATATTTTGGTTTTGGTAACAGTTTCGATCTTTTTAGCATTTTTTTCTTTGAGTACAGAATCTAGTCCAGGATAATATGTTACACTTAGTTTTTACTTTTAATCTTGAAGGCTTTCATAGCCTGTGTATGTGTGTGTGTGTGTGTGTGTGTGTGAGAGAGAGAGAGAGAGAGAGAGAGAGAGAGAGAGAGAGAGAGAGAGATACTTGACACTGACATTTTTTAAGGATGCGGGCAGTGATTTTGCAGAATGCCTCTCAGGTTGGGTTTGGGTGATGTCTCTTCACGGATTCAGGTTTCGCGTGCCTGCGGGGAACGCTGCACAAGTGCAGTGTGTCCTCCTGAGGGTATTGCATGTGGAGGCACAAGATGCCCCTAAGTGGTGACTGATGTGACCAACCAGTCAAAGTTCTGTCCAGTTTCTCCACCCTATAGCTGCTGGCTTTCCATTTGCAACTGATAAATCTATGTGGAGACCTTCTGAAGTGATGCAAATATTCTTCTCCTCGTCAAACTTTCCCTCCCCTAGATTAGAATTCATTAATGATTCTTGCTCAGAAAAGCCTTTATTATGATGGTTCCAAAAAAGGTGATTTTCTAATTCCTTTACTCCCTCAATCTTACTCTCGATTGAAGAGATTTAATTAACACAGTAATGAGTCCTATTTCCTCTGTCACATGGGAGAAATTTAAGAGTTTGGTAATGTCTAATGTCACAGGTGTGGGGAGAACAGCACCTTTTTGTTTATTGGTGCAGCTTTGAGGACAGTTTGGTAATAGCGTCATAACTGTAAATATACATGTTCTTAAGCTCTGCAATTCTGCCTTGAGGAAATTACATAGAATACTTGACGTGTAGCCCTGACTGGTGCGGCTCAGTGGGTTGGGTGTCCTCCCATAAACTGAAAAGTCACCGGTTCAGTTCCCAGTCAAGGCACATGCCAGGGTTGTGGGCCAGGTCCCTGGTTGGGGGCATGTGAGAGCCAACCCATCAATGTATCTCTCACACATCTGATGTTTTTCTGCTTCTCTTTTACCCTCCCTTCCCCACTTTCTAAAAAATAAATAAACATAATATTTTTTTTTTAAAAAGTACTTGACATATAAAAGTGAGGCAGAAAAAAAGGAGTGAGATAGTGCTGTATTAGTTGATGTGAAAAGGTTTCTAAGATATGTGAAAAAAGTACAAATTAATATGTATGGTATGTTTCCATTTGTGTTATCTGTTTGCAAGGATATACCCATGCTTATGGTTATCAAACATACTGGGAGAACACAGAGGAGACTGTTGGCATCCTCTGGGGATGAGCATTGAGGGGTAATTTTTTGTGCCATATGTATAAATTTTATAATGATACAAGGTTTACAAATTTAAAGAGGATAGAAAAAGTAATTATGCAGAAAAGTCTCACCTCATTTTTGGTTTCATTTTGTTTTGGGTGTATTTCTTCAGAACCAGGACAAGCCAATGATTGATGAAACAGACTTCCTTGAAGCTTTTAAAAAGATTCAGCCCTCATCATTTCGAAGTGTCATTGGGCTGATGGACATCAAACCTGTTGGCTGGGAGCAGATTGGTGGCCTTGAAGATGTAAAACTGAAGTTAAAACAGGTGAGCTAGAGAGGCCACTTAAGCCAGTAGCATGTTGCAGTTTAAGTGTAATCAGCGTGTTTATGGTGAAAGCAGGCAGGGCTGACACCGCTCGTCCTGCCATCACTAATTTGATCCCAACATTTAAATCCAGTGATCACTTCTCAGTATTTAATTGGACTTCTGTAGGCATCAAATGGTTTTCATACTTCCATACCTCATTCTCTTTTTGTTTGTTTTGTGCTTTAAAGAGTTCATAATCTAGAGCAGGAGTCAGCAACCTTTTTCTGTAAAGGGCCAGACAGTAGATATTTCAGGCTTTGTGGGCCATACAGTCTGAACTGCAACCACTCAGCTGCCGTGGCTGCGCAAAAGCAGCCACAGGCGGCACGCAATGGGTGCTTGGGTTCCGTTGAAACTTTATGGACCCTGAAGCCATATAATCTTCACATCATGAAATATTTTTTTCCTGAGCATTTAAAAATGTAAAAGTGATTCTTAGTTCACCAGCTGTACTTATACATTGGTGGTGGGCCTTACTTTGGCCTGGGACTGGTAAAAGCACAACATTATAATAAACAGCCTGGCCCAGACGGCTGCTTGTACTGGTTCCCACAGTGGATGTTTAGGGATGCAACTCTCAGCTGTGCTTGCCTGCATTGCAGTCTCATAAACTGATTTTGTCAACTTACCGTTTCATGATCCTGTCATAAGGAACTAGGTTTCTCTAACCACACCCACAAAAGACTGATCTGTAAGTACCCATTATAATTTATTCATCTTCACTAGGAGCTACAGCTACAGTGAACCCTGGCACCGCTGTGTCCATGGTTAAGCACATTTATGATATTTCCTGATTTTCTACATGCATTGTCTCATTTAATCTTTTCTAAATATACATTTTATTGATTATGCTATTACAGTTGTCCCATTTTCCCCCTTCATTCTCCTCCACCCTGCATACCCTCTCCCAACCACATTCCCCCCCTTTAGTTCATGTCCGTGTGTCGTAAGTTCTTTAGCTTCTACCTTTCCCACACTATTCTTGCCCTCCCCCTATCTATTTTCTACCTACTGTCTACGCTACTTATTCTCTGTACCTTTTCCCCCTCTCTCCTCCTCCCACTCCCCTGTTGCTCACCCTCCATGTGATCTCCATTTCTGTGGTTCTGTTCCTGTTCTAGCTGTTTGCTTAGTTTGCTTTTGTTTTAGGTATAATTGTTAATATCTGTGAGTTTGCTGTCTTTTTACTGTCATATTTTTTATCTTCTTTTTCTTAGGTAAGTCCCTTTAACATTTCATAGAATTGGTGATGATGAACTCCTTTAACTTGAGCTTGTCTGAGAAGCACTTTATCTTCCATTCTAAATAAAAGCCTTGCTGGCTAGAGCAATCTTAGATGTAGGTTCTTGCCTTTCAGGTCAAATACTTCTTTTCCGCCCCTTCTTGCCTGCAAGGTCTCTTTTGAGAAATCAGCTGACAGTCTGATGGGAACTCCTTTGTAGGTTACTATCTCCTTATCCTTTGCTGCTTCTAGAATTCTCTCCTTCATTTGAATTTTGGCTAATGTAATTATGATGTGCCTTGGCATGTTCCTCCTTGGGTCCAGCTTCTTTGGGACTCTGAGCTTCCTGGACTTCCTGGAAGTCTATTTCCTTTGCCAGATTGGGGAAGTTCTCCTTTATTATTTGTTCAAATAAGTTTTCCACTTGTTGCTCTTCTTCTGCTGGCACCCCTATCATTCAGATGTTGGAACGTTTAAAGATGTCCTGGAGGTTCCTAAGCCTCTCCTCATTTTTCTGAATTCCTGTTTCTTCCTTCTTTTCTGTTTGGTTGTTTCTTTCTTCCTTCTGGTCCACTCCATTGATTTGACTTCCAGTTTTCCTCCCATCACTATTGGTTCCCTGTGCATTTTCCTTCATTTCGCTTAGTGTAGCCTTCATTTATTCATATTTGCGACCAAATTCAACCAGTTCTGTGAGCATCCTGATCACCAGTGCTTTGAACTGTGCATCTGATAGGTTGACTATCTCTTCATCACTTAGTTGTATTTGCTCTGGAGCTTTGATCTGTTCTTCCATCTGGGCCATTTTTTTTTTTTATCTTGTTGGGCCTGTTACTATGAGGGGCGGAGCCTTAGGTGTTCACCAGGGTGGGGCAACCCAGTCTCTGGGTTTCGATGCTATATGTGGGGACAGGGTCCTAGAGGGAACAGTGGTGCTGGCTCCACTCTCTGTCAGATTTCAGTCCCTTCTGCCGCTTCCCCCAAGCACAGGGGGCCTTTCTAGTGCTGATTCCCGTGTGGGTGGGCTTGTGTACGTTCTAGGACCCTGTGGGTCTCTCCAACGAACTCTCCTGTGAGCTTGGGAGCCTCTCCTGGCACCTCAACCCCCACAGGTGTTTTCAATCAGTGTTTTGAGGTTTTATTTCCCCGGGCTGTGGCCCTGGGTTTTGCGGTGTCTCACTCCCCAGTTTCGCCTGGTTTATCTTAGTGCAAATGTGGGACTGCCCAGTCCGCCAGCTGCCTTGCACGCCATGCCCTGCTTCACAGTTTTTGCGTCACTGGGTCTGCCTGTTGCCACCCCACACCCAGGGTCTGCCAGCTACCGTTTGCGTGCCCAGGGTCCGTCCACTGCCATCTTGTGTGCCTGGACTTTGTCAGCCGCTGCTTTGTGTGCCTGATGCCACCGATTTTTTTTTTTTTTTTTTTTTGCTGCGACCCGGTCTCCACCGGTCACCCGACTCCACCCCTCTTACCGGTCTGGATGAATGTGCCTATTTTAACTCCTTGGTTATTGGACTTCCATACAGTTCAATTTTTCTGTCAGTTCTGGTTGTTACTTTGTTTCTAAGTTGTTGTCGTCCTTATTTTGGTTGTGCAAGGAGGCACAGTGTGTCTACCTATGCCTCTGTCTTGGCTAGAAGTCTGAAATGTTTAACATCTTCAACTAGGCCAGGTAGAAGTGACAACTGCTGCACCTTCCCAGCTGTGAAGGCGGTGGCCGCAGGCTCCTGTCTCATTTAATCTTCACAAAATATGTGAGAAATTAGTCACACCTTCCTGTTGAAAACTCTTTAGCTTTGAGATGTTAAGCTTTCCTGCCTTTCTGAACACTCCTCTCCCGTACCTTAAATGCTAGTGCTCCAAGCTCCTGGGAGTCTTCTTTTTGCATTCCGTGAATGAGTCCATGATTTTGATGTCCAAGACTTCAACTGTCCCCTGGAAACTTAACTTAAAAATCTTTATATTCTGCACAGACACTTCTTTTGATTATTAGAATTACCTAGCTGCCGACCTACTGGATAACTTCCAGGGATCTCAAACTCAGCTTGTTGAAAGTTCAGCTAATCAACTCCACCTCCACACCTGGATTCCCTGCCTCAGTGCATATAGCCAGCCCCCACCTCCAAGTCAGAAACCTGTCTTCTAAATGCATAGGGTCATAGCGTGCATGCACGTAACTTCCCCTCTGGATTTAGAACTTAGTCCCTATGTAAAGTACAATTACATCTTATGTTTAAATCCATCCCTTGCACACCTCCACTGCCTCTGACACATCCAGCCTTATTATTTTTGTAGTCCGAGTCATTACAAGAGAATTTTAACTGGTCTCCCAGCCTCTAGTTTCATTTCCTTCTAGTCCATTGTGTGTACTGCTTCCTCAGTGTTGCCTAAAACTTCTAAGGCCCATTGTGACCTGACTCCTCCCTTCATTTCAAGTCTGTTGCTTTTTGGTTCCCCCGTCCTCCCTCTGTTCCTGCTTACTGTTGGCGGGTGACTGTACATATTGTTTCTTCTCCATGGAGTGTCCCTTCTTTCACCTGGTTGTTAGTGTACAAGCCTATCTCCCCAGCTAAAATATGAGTTGCCTAGGTACAGAGGTCTTGTCTTACGCCTTTTCTGTAGAGAAGCAATATAGCAGAAGTTAAAAGCTTCTGTTCTTGATCTGCACTTCCTGCAGTCAGTATCAGTTCTGCTGCCTCACTAGCAGTGAGCCCTGGGCAAGTTACTTAACTTTTCTAAGCCTGAGTGTCAACATCTGTAAAATGATAGCGATAAAAATATCTACCTAAGAGGTAATGAAGATTTACTTAACTATCTAGTTAACATTTATCGAGTGCCTGCTTTGTAAAGGTGTCATTCTAGGTGCTGGGGATTTGGAGGTAAAATTGACTTACGTTCTAGCAGAAGCAGAATGGAACAAACCCAGCATGGAAAAGTAATCATTTCAGGTAGTGCGTGAATAAGTGCTCCAAAAATAAAAGGTGGGCAGTAGCGTAGAGTAACTAGGAGAAGGAGGGTCTGCTTTAATTAGAGAGGTTAAGGAAGACGTCTTGGAGGAAATGACATTTGAACTGAGGCCTGAATGATGAGGGGTAGCTGCACAAAGATCTTGAGGGAGTGTTCAGGCAGAGAGAGAACAGCAGATGAAATACCAGAGATGAGAACGGTCTGGGGGGTTTGGTCAATAGTCAGGTCATGTAAGGCCTTGTAAGCAGTGGTCAGTGAGGAGTTTGGATTTGGGCTTAATTCTAATTGTGATGACAAGTCATGGAAGGATTTTAGGAAGGAAGTAATGTGACCTGACTTAGGTTACAAGATCGCTGGCTGCTCTGCAGAATAGACTGCTTTTCCAGCTCAAACTGGGTACCTGAGAATTGTTAAATGGGCAAATGAATTTACTGAATTATTTGATGTTTTATTGTTATACTAAAACGACTGTCTCTTTTTGTTTACTACAGAGTATTGAATGGCCTCTGAAATTCCCGCGCGAATTTGTCAGGATGGGCCTGCCACCACCCAAGGGCGTTCTCCTCTGCGGTCCCCCTGGATGTGCTAAAACCACCCTGGTGCGGGCCCTGGCCACCAGCTGCCGTTGCTCTTTGGTTTCTGTGAGCGGAGCTGATCTCTTTTCACCTTTCGTTGGAGATTCAGAAAAACTCTTGTCTCAGGTTGGTTTGTCTATTTCCCCCCATGCAGTTAAGTGTACTTTTGAATTTTCATTTCATACCTTAAGGATACACCTCGTTTTTTAAAATGTAACTGGCTTTTCTCTTGTTGGAAAAGTTATACAGAGGGGAGGTGGGAGGGAATAATGGGGGAAAGTAAAGGGAAAGTGTTGTCGAGGAACATGTACAAAGGACCCAGGGCAGGTAGGGTTGAGGGTGGGAGGTGGGGGTTGGTTGGGTGGGGGAGAGCGGTGGGGGGAAAGTGGAGACAACTGTATTTGAACAACAATAAAAAAGAAATAAAAGCTATTAATTTGGAAAAAAGTTTTAGATATTTGTTTATTAGAAAATGTGGAAAATATAAATAAGAGCTCGTTCATAATCTTTCTACCTACATAAACATTTTGGTGAATTTCTTTTGTCTTTCTATTTCCTCGGGCAGGGGATATCCATGTGTCTTTATTGTTATTTTTTTAACTTTTAAAATTCCATAATATTAAAAATTCTTTGAAAATATGATTTTTAACCCTTGTGTAATACTCCATTGTTCCTGGTCTTATTTCTTTGTTCCCCAGTCCTTAGACATTTAGAATTTTTCTCTTCTTTTTACATTGTAAAAAGAGTAATATAGAAAACATACACTGATACAAGTAAGGCATGATGTATAGCTTTTAAACATTTTTATTCTCCTAATGAAAGGTATTTCGACAAGCAAGAGCAAATACTCCAGCAATTGTGTTTTTGGATGAAATCGATTCAATCCTGGGCGCTCGATCAATCAGCAACACAGGATGTAATGTTCAAGAGCGCGTTCTTTCTGTTCTCCTGAACGAATTAGATGGTGTTGGACTGAAAACTATAGAGAGAAGAGGAAGTAAATCAGATCAACAGGGTAAATACAAGGAGCTGAAAAAAAATGAAGAGGTATTTATTAGCCAGATTACACCAAAAATCCAGGCCAACGTCAAACAGAATGCATCTACACTAGTTTTCCCTGAGCTGGATTCATCTTATAGAAAGAATTATAGAATTTCAATTTGACTCTGTCTAGGTTATTTCCAGAGCTGGTAAAATTGTGATTTAGCTGGGAAAAGTGAGGTAAATTTTATAATAACTCATTTTAGCTATACATGAATATGAATTTTATTTATTCTAAGGTGAAGAAATATAACTTTACATACTATTAATGGAGAAGAGAGTTTCTTGTTATTTCTACATACTGAAAAACCAGTGCTCATCCCTTTGTAAATTTTTTTTTAGTGAAACAAAACATTATTATTTTCAATAATTGTAGAATTGAAAATTCCAGTTTCCTTGAGGAAGGGGTATCCTTGGTTATAATGAAGTTAAAATAACCTTTGGAAGTCCCCTCTTCCCTCTGAGTCTTTTCCAGATAGAGTTTGGTATCCTAAAATAGTCCCTAACAGATAATTTTTCTTTTCTTCTGTTCTTTTCCTGTTACTGCTTGTTTCCCATTTTTAAAATTGTTCCCTGGAAGGAAAGTCATACAGCTCCTTAGGAACATGTGCCACCAGAATTTGAAGGGACCCGTGAAGTTTTCTAATCAACTCTCAAAATGCAGGAGTTACTCCATAGCATCATCTTATAGGTGTCTATCCAACCTCAGCTAAAATACTTGCAGATAGAGGGAACACACTGCTCTGAGAGATCACATCGCCAGAGAACTATTGATACTTTGATTACTCAGTTCCACAAACAGTTTTGCATGCCTCGTATATAAGGCCTTGCCCTGGCTGCTTATCTGAACCCAAGATTTATATACTTAACAATTGAGGTTAATTATCATATTTCTGCCTCTGGAAAGAAAAATAAAAAGTAAAGTAAATCTCTCTCTTTAAGGAGACGAGCCAAGACTTCTCATAGCCATATATGTCCATGTGTTTGTCATATGCTTCTGTCCCTTCAAGTCATCCATTTAAGTTGTAAACATTCACTGAGGCTCAGGTGCCCTCAGATGCCAGGTAGAAGTTGTCTGGTCTGAGGTAAGACTTTTCTTGGAGAGATGTTCCCTCCAATCACCGCTCCCCTCATTGTGTGCGCAAGTAGCTCTTTGGTGAATAATTTGCTAACACAGTACCTTGAAATTGAGAAGGTAGTCTGGATAGGAGGTACAAGCATTCTAGCCCTAAGAAAAAGATATCCCTATTTAAAAACAAATGGACCTACTGCTTTGTAATTAAAAAAAAATACAATTAATGATTTATTGACATTATCTTGTATTGTGTGTTTTCCCTCAGAGTTTCAGGAAGTTTTTAATCAAAATGTCATGATTGTTGCGGCAACAAATAGACCGGATGTGTTAGACGATGCCCTGTTACGGCCTGGAAGGCTGGACAAGATTATTTGTGTTCCACCTCCAGATGCAGAGGTAATCATGGTGCACATTTACTCTGTGCGAACGTCTGAACTCTCAGGGGCCTGGCAGATTGAATCCCAGACTGGGTTCTGCATTCTTCCTTGCCTGGTGGCCCTTCATAAATCATCTTTTCCATCTGCTTTTTCTGAGTACTCTCGCTCTGCTTTCAGAGAAACATAAGCCAAAAAGTAAGATAGTAATTTCAGTGAACTTACTAAGTTTGTTGAGTCTACTCACCATTATTTTGCAACCAGGATGGAGGAGTCCTAAGCGTTAAAAGGGTTTTGGAGCTTGTGTGGGTCAGCATCCTTATTTTACAGTGGAGAAATCTGAGATGTCGGAGATTACACAGTGTATCCACAGCCAAAGAATCTGAGTTCTTTGCCCTTACCATCCAGAGCCACTGGCAGGGAGGGTGAAAGACACAGAGAATGGGCTTTTTCTTTCCTTGGGCTTTTCTCAAGCTTTGAAGGGCTGAAAAATTTTTTTAAATGTCTATTATATTTTTTAGCTGTGTCTGATAGTTCATGTGTCTACTTTTAAACCTGTCTAATTATGGCACTGTTGGTACCCAAAAAAGAGATTCATCATGTCTCTTAAAGAGATATATCTATGATTGGCTATTTTAAACATTAACTGTAAAAATAATAAAATTTTATCATGATATCATTTTTACCATTGTAATATGAGCCATCAATGAGTTCATCTTTTTTACCTCTTCAGAAGTGGTTCTTATTGTTTGATTCTTAAATACATATCCTTTCTATGTAATGTAATAGGAAACTCTAACTTGAAATGTTTTAATATAGCATGTGTCAAACAGAAATGTTATAAGGCTATAAACATGTCACATTTTGTTCCAGGGTAGGCTTTCCATTTTGAAAGTCTGTGCAGAAAAAATGCCAGTGGGGCCTGATGTTTCCTTAGAAAGCCTAGCCTCAGAAACCCGCTTTTTCTCTGGGGCTGATCTTGGAAACCTCTGCAAAGAAGTAAGTTAATTAGTGGAGAAATGTTGGGTTCAAAGCATTTCTTCCTTTATTCAGCTCTTCATTCAGTCAGCAGAATTTACTGACAGACATCCATGTGGCAGGTGAAACAGACGGCTGCAGCCCCTTTCCTTACAGAGTTTCTAGGTTGATGGGGGAGTGTGCAGAGAGGCAAATCTTAACACTGAGCTGGCAACTGAAAAAATGTAGTGAGTCAGGGAAGTTTAGGGTGCTGTGGAAGCACCTAGGAAGAACACCAGACTTGTGTGTCCCAGAAGGCTTTGCGAGAGAGGGCGTGTGAACTGGAAGTGGGAGGATGATGGAGTTACCAGGCTAAGGGAGGGATGGGGAGTGTTTGAGGCTAAAGGAATAAAATGTGCAGATGCTTGGAGACAAGAAATGACACCACATTATTGAAGTGGGCAGTGGCTGGATCACTCAGGTCCTTCTAAGCCACTTTAAGGCATTTGGACTTTATTTTGAGGACAAAAGGAGCCATTGTCCATGTTTTTCCCTTTCCATAAACTTTTTTTAAGTTTAAATAAATTTTATTATTTCTTTAATTTTATTTTTCAATCACAGCTTACATTCAATATTATTTTGTATTAGTGTCAGGTATACAGCGTAGTGGTTAGACAGCCATACTTTCCTTGGTAGTCTCCTGATATTTTCAGGACACACCTGGCACCATACCTAGTTACTGACTATGTTCCTTATATGTACTTTACACACCTGTGACTACTTTGTAACTACCAATTGGTACTTCTTATTCCCTTCACCTTTTTCGCCTAATCCCTCAACCCCACTCCCCTCTGTCAACCATCAATCTATTCTCTATATCTGTGAGTCTGCTTCAATTTTGTTCGTTTATGCTGTTCTTTAGATTCCAGATATATGTGAAATCATGTGGTATTTGTCTTTCTCTGTGTGACTTATTTCACTTAATGTAATACCCTCTAGGTCATTCCATGCTGTTGCACATGACAAGATTCCATTCTTTTTTATGGTCAAGTAATATTCCATTGTATATATGCACCACGGCTTTTTTATCCACTTGTCTATTGAGGGTCACTTGGGTTGCTTCCGTATTTTGACTATTGTAAATAATGCTGCAATGGACATAGGGGTGCGTATATTCTTTCCATAAGCTTCTATAAAATACAACATTCAGAAAAATGCATAGATCATAAGGGTACAGTTCATTGAATTAACATAAAGTGAACACATTTGTATATCTACCATTTCGCTTAAAAAAGAGTATTCTCAACACCCCAGAAGGCCCCCTTGGGCCTTCCCACTGTCTATTCCAAAGGAAACCACTCCTGAACATTCAGGTTACCTGCTGTTTTACTGTTACGAACTGTGCTGCTATGAACAATCTTGTACATGTCTGTTGGTATACATGTGTATGTGTGTCTGTTTCATGTATGTGTATATCTACAAAGAGAATTGCTGGGTCATAAAGTATGTGTTCCATCTGTTCCTTTGTGATCAGTGCTGTGTCCCTGTTTGGAAACTCCTAGTCCGAGGTCAGGAAGATAGTCTCTGGTCTTCAAATATATGTATGGGCTCATAATGTACATATTATTCTGCAACTTTTTCTTTTTTTCCTGTTTAAGGCCAGAGATTAATGTAGAAGAAAGTTCTACTAAGTGGACTTTTAATTACTAACTTTATAGCTTTATGTTTTGGTTGTTGTGAATGTTGGAATTCTGTGCAGTGGGACCGAGCTGTTTGCATTCAGGCATTATATATTATAAAACAAAAATGAAGCAGACTATTTCTTATTGTCTCTCTTAGGCTGCCTTGCTGGCTCTGCAAGAAAACGGACTGGAAGCAACCGCCGTGAAACAAGAGCACTTTCTAAAATCACTTCAGACTGTAAAGCCGTCCTTAAGTCACAAGGATTTGACTTTATACAAAAACTTATTTCAGAAACAAGGATTTTATAATTTAGAGGATATTTAACAAGTATATATCTGCTCAAGGATTAATTGAAATGGGAACTTGAACTATAGTTCGCAACTTCACAGTTTTAGGGTTTGTACATGTTATTTCTTGTAAATAAAACAAACTTGTGCCTGATAAGCCAAGATTTATCTTACTTCTAAAAGATATGTTAAAATACCATAATTTAGGAAAAAGGTATATATATGTGTGTTGATTATGCAGTGGGGGGATGGTTTGGTTTGGTTTGGGTTGATTGCATTTTTAACTTTGTTTTGAAATAATTCCATACTTACAGAAAAGCTGCAAGAATAGTATAAAGAACTCTGATATATTCTTACCCATATTCACCAATTTTTTACATTTGCCATATGCTGAACTACAGACATAACTCATTTTATAGGATCCTCCTCACTTTATTGTGCTTCACAGATGTTGCATTTTTCACAAATTGAAGGCAAGACCCCCCTCCTCCGTCAGCAAAAAGATCACAGTTTGTTTTATTGTGATACTTTATTGTGGGGGTTTGGAAGTGAACCTGCCATATCTCTGAGTTATGCCTGTGTTTAAGAATAGATTTACCCAGAATTTCATCTGGATAAGATTCTCTTGCATGTGGACTGGGAACTTTAAAAATTTGAACTATGATAGCATTCTCATGAAATTTAAATATCTCAGAAGCTGTACAATTATCGAGCATTCACTATGTGGTGGGCATTGTGCTGGCCTCAAGGATCCGGCACCGGAAAGGATGCATCTGGGAGTGACTGATGAAGAGATCCCAGGGGTAACTGGATGTGGCTGGGGGAAGTCCAGATGGCTCTGAGGTCTCTCACCTGATTAGCTGGGCAGGTGGTGGTGCCAAGACAGAATGTGGGAGGGAGAAAAATGGGGACTGTTCATAGGAGAGGTGAATAAGGAAGAAAATGAGTTAGACTAGGTGTGTGCCCTGACTGGGAATCAAACCCACAATCTTTCTGTTACAGGACGATGCTACATCCAACTGAGCCCAACTGAGCCAGGGCCAGTGTATATTTCTTACAAATAAGGTTATTTTCCTATGTGATCACAGTGCATTTATCAAATTCAAAAAATTAAACATTAATACAACATACTAACCTATCGTCCTGTGGTTTTCCATCCATTGTACCAGTAGTCATTGGTTTCCCGTTTCAGAATCCAGTCTAGGATCATATATCCGTGTAGTTGTTCTTTTTCCTCTTTAGCCTCCTAAAATCTGAAGCAGTTCCTCAGGTTTTTTTTTTTTTGACCTTGATATTTTTGAAGAGTACAGACTAATTATGTCACAGAACAGTGTTTCCTGATTTGTGTTTGTCTGATACCACACGGTGGTAGATTCTCGTTACGCGTCACCAGTGGAGCCATACGAAAGTGCCATCCTGTCCTCGGAGAGCTCAGCTAGAGGCACGGGATGTGTGCATTTTTGGTCATGTGAACTTTGATCACTTGTTTATGGGTTACCCAGTTTCTCCACTATATAGCTACTATGTTTCCTTTTGTAACTAAGTATTTTTAAGGAGATAGATCACATGTACATTTTAATTTTCCTTTATTACAAAAGTAATTAGAGTGCTAGAAAATACAGATAATCACAAAGAAAGCACTTGGATATTTAACCTTCCAGTCCTTTATACATGTATAGATAAGACATGGTACTATGTGACTTGCTTTTCTCACCTAGGGATACCTGGTAAGCATCTCACTGAGCCTTTCTTCGCTCGCAAGATGCCATAGCAGTTGTTGGAGTTAAGTGAATGAGACAGACAGGACCAACAGGTGAGCTGGGAGCACAGGTCTCAGACAAGTCATGCGGTGAACTACGTACAACCAGGAGTTGAGGGTATGATCAGAGCGTAGTGCATGAAATATACAAAGTCATAAATGTGAAGTTGTTGGAAAGTTGTCTGTTTCTGACTGGAGCCAGGGCACATTAGCAAAACCTCACCTTTTGGGGAATAATAGAGATAACATCGTAATTCATCTAAATTATTCCAACAAACTGATCCTTCGCTTTTGAGGAGTGGGGAAAATGCCTAGAAAAACTCTTAAGATTCTGACAGCTTTCATTCATTGTCTATCAATTGATTTCACAGGACAAGGCAGCCATTAAGCTTTGTCAACCCTAGGCCCCAGGCATCCCGGCCTGAACCCCTTAACTCAGACTCCAGCTGTAGGCCTCTTGTTTTTTCCATGAAAAAGTTGGTCATATCAGGCTGGAAATTTAGTATCCACACTTTGGTTAGAAGCTGAATTTTTATTTGAAAATGTTAAAATTGTAACTATAACTTCTTACCAGAACTTTGGAAGCCGCCCGAGGACAAAGCCATGTGTTCTCTCTCACTGGAGTACTCAGTAAATGAGGAAGTGAGAACAAGGATTCCTTTGACTCAGTTTTTTCCCCCATTTATTTTTTAAGTTTCCCCCATTTATTTTTTAAGTTTCCCCCATTTATTTTTTAAGTTTATTGGTTAGTGACAAATTTCAGGTGTGCGACCTTACAACTCGACATCTGTATGTCCTATTGTGTGCTCACCGCCCACAGCCTGGTCTCCTTCCGTCACCGTATATTTGACCCCCTTTACCCTCCTCATCCTCCCCACACCTCAGTTCACCGTTGGTAACCACCTCTCTCTTGGCTCGGAATCAATTTTCATGTGATTTGACGATGGCGCTGGGCAACTTCCAAAAGCTGTTCTTAGTTGGTGGGAAAATTGAAGCAGTTCGGTTTCTAAGCACCTGGGAAGTATGAATAGCTTTCCCTGCTCATGCAGCACAAAACTTTCTGAGCCACGCTAACAGCCTTAAACAATCAAGTAGTGCACCTCAGACATGCCAACATTCAGCAGATCCAGTATTCGCTAAACCTGCTAACTAGGTAGCTACTGAAGAGTGGGCAGAAAGAATTTCAACAAAAAGATATTTAATAAAAGAATATTTTTTCTCATCAAGCATGAGCTGAGCTGATTGAAATCTAAGTTTAGATTCCTGGTGTGGGAACAAAGTAGTCATGACTCCATGTTTCTGGAAGCCTCGATTGTAGCAATTAGAGAAGATTCTGGAAGTTTCTGGCAATTGAGGTGGAGAGGGGAAGCTCCCAGGATTATGGGTTTTAGGACAGCCACAAAGGGTGAAGCGTCCTGAGTGGGTTCCTTTGGTTTTGTGTTTTGTTTCGTCTTTTTTTTTTTAAGAGAGATTTTATTTATTTTTAGAGACAGGAAGGGAGGGAGAAAGAGGGAGAGAAACATCCATGTGAAATAGAAACATTGATGGGGTGCTTTTCGTATACTCCTGGTCCTGGGATGGAACCCCCAACTCAGGCGTGTGCCCTGAGTGGGAATCAAATCGGTGACCTTTAGCTTTTGGGGACTACACCCAACCAACTGAGCCACACTGGTCAGGGCCAGTTCCTTCAGGGTTTGAAAGGTGGGAGCTGTGCCTGCTAGGCATCCTGGGAAAGACCAGACTATATACTGACCTTGTATCTCCCACAAATTTAATAATCTGGGCATTAACTGAAAAGGGGGAAGGGATGTGGGTTTCTGGGTATAACTCTCATTGCTGCAATAGAAATAAGCAGATTTTAAAATTTATATGGACACACTACATCTGTAACTATACATGCATCCATCCAATGTGTGAATTTTAAAACACTTCCTGAATATTTTCAAATGCATGTAAAATTGAAATAGACTAATAAACTCCCACATACCTAACTCTACATTGAATACTATTTTGCTAAATTTGCTTTATTTGTTTTTTATTAAAGTGATTTAAAGTAAATCTCAGACATCATATTTCTCCCTTAACTGTTTCTGTATACATATATACACTCTTTAAAAAGGATTTTTTTACATAACCATACCATTATCACACCTAACAAAACTAACAACACTTTTAATATTTCATATCTAGTCTGTATTTATAGTTGCCCCCAAAATGTCTTTTTACAGTTGGTTTGTCTGTTCAAATAAATACCCTCATCACTGGTAAGTTTTGTCAGACCCCCTTAGTCAGAATTAATCATCTGCCATTGGCACCAAATAATGCCTGGGGTTAGAATTTATGGGCACTACATTGTAAGAACCTTGAAGTAAGAGACTTGTATCTTATTAACCCTTTATATTTACTGCCCCCATTCTCAGAATAATGCCTACACTACTACAAAACTGTACTGCGTTCTGAAAAGAGATAACATCGACAAAGCAGCACTCTGAATTTAAGACCATTATACATTTTAAGATTTCTTCCTGTCTTCCATCTACCCTTCCTTCCTGGAAAAACTGACATTTAATTAACAAAATGAAGCTATTTAAAGAACCTTATGAGAAAAGTAGCTTTAGAAATCCTGCAGAAGGAGCACTAAAAGTCTTCTTTAATTCTATTCAATGCACATTAGGGAGAATTAAAGCTGAATTTTCTTAAGTATCTGATATGAATCTGACCAATAGGCAAATGTTTCCAGTTACAGCTCTGGGTTTACACAGTAAGAATCCTTGTCAGAGTAAGTGGGTGAGAAGCTACATTTAGAATCTGTTTTATATAAAACATATCTTTGTGAATAATAGTTACTGTTTAATTGAATGTCTATTATAAGCAAGGCAGAATGTCATGTGATTTACTTACACATGTGTAAGTATTCTAACTTTTCCCCCCAACTTCCTCCTGAACTAGGTTTGTTTCAGGTTGTAAGTATACAACCTGAGACTCATAAAGGTTAGGTAGTTTCTCTAAATCAGTTGGCTAATTAAATGTGTCAGGGGTGTGTTCTGACCTTAGGTCACAGGTGGCAAACACAAGGCCCTTGGCTGAATCCGGCCCTCCACCTTGTTTTATCCTGCCTGGCACCTTGTTTCTACCCCATAGCAGTGCCAAGCTCTTGCTTAACTGTTAAGGAGTAATTACCTTCATACAGTCCTAAAATTACATTTGGCCCTTTTTTTAAAAAAAATATTTTATTTCTTTATTTTTAGAGAGAGAGGTAGGGAGGGAGAAAGAGAGGGAGAGAAACATCAATGTGTGGCTGCCTCTCACATGGCCCCCACTGGGGACCTGGCTGGCAACCCAGGCATGTGCCTTGACTGGGAAATTGAACCATGACCCTTTGGTTCACAGCCCTCGCTCAATGCACTGAGCCACACCAGCCAGGGCACATCTGGCCTTTTGAAGGCAACCGCCAGGCTGATGTGGACCTGGGTGAAAATGAGTTTGACGCCCCTGCCTTGGGAAGAATTAAAATGGGGTTGAAAGAGAGCGGCGTCTGGCTCTTTCCAGTGAACGTCAAGATGTTTCCGTTTTAACCTTAACTCATAGCTTGAACTTCAAACAGTTTTAAAATAATTGTTTTAAATAACTTTTTAAATTTGAGCTTGCGCTATTGGCTTAATTGCAGTAGCTAGGAGTGGGATGCCCAAAGAAGTGATGAGTGCCAGACAGACCTGGGTTCTGAGGACAGCTCTGCCACTTACTGGCTATGTGACTTGAGCATCTCTGAGCTTTAATAACATACTTTGCTTGCAGAAATGTCGAGAAGATTCTGCCACAGAGCCTGGCACACGGCTCCTGTTTTAATGGAACTGTTATTAACATTGTTTCCCCGGTTTTGCAGCCAGCGGCATGCTCTGTGCAAGATGAGGGCGGTAGCCTAGGGGTAAATTAAACAGGGATCTGAAGATGAAGCCAGCAGACCGGGTCGTCTCAGGGATGGACCTTATTCTAGAAAACTTTCCAGCTGATTCTTTTTGTTCTCCTTCACCCTTGACTTTTACTGGGAAAAAAAAATCAGGATAAGAAAATTATTCTGGAAGGAACTTTATAACTTAATTTTCATTATTTCCATATGTGCGTTATATCACATTTTGGAGCTTTTAATGTGGTTGGATTCATTATAATTTAGCTGCCTGCACCTGGGAGCCTCCTCCTGCGGTCCTCCGCTCTGCAGCTTCTTTTCCGGACCCCCTTTTAGATGTGTTGGTTTTCACCCAGGACTTGGCCATCAGCGCTCCTCCTGTTCTCAGTTCCACTCCCTCGTAGACGCCTGGGATCGTTGGGAACCACCCAGAGCGCCAACGCCCAGCCGGGGCTCGCGCCGGACGGCGGGTAAGAACCGCGGCAAACGGCAGGGGGCCCCGGCGCCCGCCTTCGACTGCGCTGCGTCTCCGGGCACCGCGTCCTGCAGGGGGGGCGCTGGAGCAGGAGCCCAGCGAGGAAAACCAGGCAGGTCCCGCACGTCCGCCACCCCACCCGTGACCTGTGACCAGAACGCCCTGGCCAGGCCCTTCCGGCTGGGTCGTGGTCAGTATATAAGGAGCGGAGGCCGGGGCTTGCTTTGGTTGTGGTCGTTAGCACCCCGCCCGCCCCGCCGCGCAGGTGAGCCGGCCCCAGGCTGCCCCCTGGAGTCCGTTGGCCTTTCTGGCGCCCACCAGGTTGGGTTCAAGTGGCTGAAGTTTTGGTCAATATCTTGGATTTTTTTTTTTTTTTAACTCTAGATTTGGCATTCTACACTGAGGTCGTCATGAACATTTTTCAGCTCCTGATGAAAAAGAAGGAAGTAAGTATTTAAAGCAACTGAAAATCTTGACTAAATGTTTTTAATTTTTAAAGACGAACAGGTGGTGCAGAGCTATTCTGTGATGTGTCAAATGTTTCACATGGAAACATCGGAATATTTAGTCTCGACCTGTTGTTCTCTGTTAGCTTATTCCTTTGGCGATGATCATGACGATGGCCGCCAGCGGAGCGACGTCTTTTGCTGCATATGCCCTGAAGAAGTCCGATGTGATGTAAGTAGACATTTATTATTAAAACGTTATTAGCAATGTCAGGGTGACTTTCAATTTATAAAATGTGTGGTATCGATTTCCTAGTTTCCCCCCTAGGACAAGAACGCCAAATTGTGAAGTTGGAGTCAGGGCTAGAAAGCATCCCGATAACAGACAACTATTAAATTATGATATTTGTAAAATTAGTTTGTTAATTAATTCTAAATATTTTTTCATCCATTGCCTCCCCTTCCGCAGCGAAGTTTGTTTGTTTGTTTGTTTTTAACTTAAATTTTGATCATTTAACATTCTTAAATGATCTTTTGGGATACCCATCATCAAACTTAGATGATCATTTTAATGATATTTTAAATTAAAAAAAAATTTTATTTATTTTTTAGAGAGAGGGTAGGGAAAGAGAGAGAGGAGAGAAGCATCCATGTGTGAGAGAAATATGCCTGTCACACATCCCCAACTGGCCTAAAATCTGCGCATGTGCCCTGACAAGGAATTGAACTGGTGACCTTTTGGTGGGTAGGCCGGCACTCAACCAACTGGGCCACACCAGCCGGGTATTTTATTTTATTTATTTACTTATTAAGGATTTTACTTATTTATTTTTAGAGAGGGGAGGGGAAGAAGAAAGAGACACAGAGAGATAGCAATGTGTGGTTGCCTCTCATACACCCCCCTACTGGGGACCTGGCCTGCAACCCAGGCATGTGCCCTGACTGGGAATTGAACCAGTGACCTTTTGGTTCACAGGCTGGCACTCAATCCACTGAGCCACACCAGCCAGGGCTCAAGTTTTAAAATTTTGATTTCCTAGAAAGATCTTTCCTAATGTGGTAGAGTTTATAGATTCAGTTATTTGCAATGAATCTAATCTCAGCTGTGGATACAAGGTAAAATACCGTATATTGTGGAATATGAGGAAGAGAGAAACTTGAAATGGAGCCTGGCCCAGTGCAGGGCTAGAAAGGGCAGCTTTGGCAGGGGGCCCTAGGGCTCTGCAGTTCACCACCTGCATTGTTCAAGCCCAGCCCTTCCGTTGGTCCCAGAAACCAGGACAAGGCCATTTTTGCTTTCTGTTAGCCTGGGTTTCCACCCCTATTGCTATTCAGCTTATGAGAATATTCTCTAATCTAGCCCAATAAAGAGACTTCAGATCTCCTATGCTGCAGAGGAATTAATCCCCAGTGTTTGAGTCAAACCCGTGAAGCCCCTTTAAGGAATCTTCCAGCACTTTCGGTTAACTAACAGATGAACTGCCTCAGTGTGCAGTCTGGGTCTGTCCCCAGCATGTTTATAGACCCAATATCAGAGTTGGTTTAAATTCACCTGCTTTCATGTTTAATCGGCTTTCTTTTATTTGTAGCATTGATCGAAAAAATAATCCAGAACCTTGGGAAACTGTGGATCCTAATGTACCTCGAAAGGTATTTCTGAATTTAAAAAAGTTATTTACATTTAGCCCAAGCCGTAGCATCGTTGCCAGCAAAACAGATGTAATACCTTTCACTTTTAGGGGCTGTTTAGTGTAGTGTCGATGAGAGTGCTGTGGAGTTGTAGAGATTTAGTTCGAATCCCTGCTCCATTATGCACAGGTGACTTTAGACAACTCAGCCTCTCTCAGGCTCTCAGAGTCTATAACTTGGGCACAATAATAGGGTTAAGAAGATTAAAGAAGGTAAAATACATAGATTCCTTTAGCATCGTGCCTGGCCCATAGTAGACACTCAAATATTAACTTTTTTCATAATTGCAATACATTATCTCATTTTATCCATTACTTATATAAATTTAATATAAGGTCTTTTGTAACACATTACAGGAGTTCCTGAAAAACAGAAGTAGCATTTACTTCAAACAAAAGTAGCTAATATTCACTTATTCTTTTGCAACTATTGCAAAGACTTCTTGCATTTTAAATATTTTGGAAGTAATAAACATTTAGTCTGTTAGACTGAACAATACTTAGGTCTGTCAGGAAAGCTATTTTTTTTTAAACAAAACTTTCAAATAACACACTCTGGCCTGGTGAGGACATTTATGATCTTTTAAAACCACTTACTTACATCTCATAGGTCCTGGAGTAACAGACAACTTGTGAGGATAAATGAAAATTTCTGAATGTGACTTCTTTGGATGTCAAGGACTATTCATAGCTCTGTCCCTTTTCCCTTGTTGTATAATTTAGATCCTTTGTACTTTTTGTGAGTAATTAGAATGAGGAAATTTTGTGTGGAGCCGGCTGTCTGCCACCTCCTGCTCTAGGAGCATTATACACCCAGTCATGGGGAGTGGACTCACTTTTTAAATGTACAGTTCATGTAAAAGCATGGGAAATTTAAAAATCTAGATCCCGTGAAAGGAAAGAGGGACAGAGATATAAGACCTTTCTCTCTGATCCTATAACACCCAGGAATGCAAGGGATTTTTGGAGGGATAGGGTGAGAGAAACCAGCCTATATTACTGCCTTGTCCACGTTTTAGAGATGGGAAGAGGTGATCCTTTGATTACAAATGCTACGGTGATGCCTTTTCTAAAGAGGAGTGTGGACAAACCCCTAAAGGGGATGTAAGGATAAAGGACAGATCCTAATGAATCATTTTATTTTGCTTTTTAATTTAAGCTCATAACAATCAACCAACAATGGAAGCCCATTGAAGAGTTGCAGAAGGTCCGAAGGGCAACCAAATGACCAGTCCTTGCCACTTTCTTCTCAGGAATGCTCTATGAATCTAGTACTTCCTGCACAAACTACCGGTGGATGATGGATACCAGTATGTGGAAATATTTCTGCTATGTTTTTAGGGCTTGCCCATATTTTAGCGGCTGCCCACATTTTTGGATTCTGGATAAAGAATTATAAAGGTAGTGCAGCAATAGCCACGTAATCTAAAAATAAGTTTATTGTTGTACATTTGAATTTTGTATATTGAAATTTTTACGTTTACGATGCCTGAATGTTTTTCTTAAGGTGTATAAAGATTTGTAAATTAGATTATCTATAATAAAATGCCATTTGTGCAAGATTTCCTAAAGATTAAATACATATTTAAATGGGGAAGAAGTCTTATTGGAGAAAAAGCCCTTTTAAAGCATAGCACTTCACCAGCCTGTGAACCAAAGAGTTGCTAGTTCAATTCCCTGTCAGGGCACATGCCTGGGTTGTGGGTCAGGTCTCCAGTAGGGGGTGCACAAGAGGCAACCACACATTGATGTTTCTCTCCCTCTCTTCCCCATCCCTAAAAATAAATAAATAAAATCTTTTAAAAATATTTTTAAAAATAAAGCATAGCCCTTCATATTTTAATTAATATTCAGTACAAATTTCTGTGTAAACTTTTATTTTAAGTTTATTCATCCACCAGAAATTTATCAAGCACCTACTGTTAGTTTGGCACTGTTTAGGTGCAGGTGAAATAAAACAATGAACAAAACCAAATTCTGGAGAGAGATGAATAAAAAAGATGGTGAGTGAAGGACAATGAAGAAAAGATGGGTCATGAGACCTGCTGTAGGATTGCACCGGGATTCTGGTGGTGAACAGCAACGTGAGGTGTGTTGAGATTGGCCCAATAGAGGCTCCTGTGAGGATTGTGCAGAGGAGGATGAACAGCACCCTACAGAGTCTGGGGCCCCTCTCTACTCCAGCCAGTGGTGACCTGGAGACCAAAGGTGCAATCAAACCCAGCATGCCCCTGGGTTCCCTTTGGACTGTTCCATAAAACTTCTTTCTGTTAACTTT
The DNA here is from genome assembly GCA_039655065.1 of Glossophaga mutica. NCBI lineage: Eukaryota > Metazoa > Chordata > Mammalia > Chiroptera > Phyllostomidae > Glossophaga > Glossophaga mutica. The sequence goes on along the minus strand of CM077303.1, from coordinate 61,059,172 downwards.
TTTAAACAATTGAGATATAATTCCCATACCATAGTATTCATCCACTTAAAGTGCACAATTCAGTGGTTTTTAGTATATTCACGAAGTTTTACCACCATTTCTATCATCTAATTCCAGAACATTTTCATCACCCCTCAAAGAACCCTGTACCTATTAGCAGTCATTGCTGATTCCTGACCCCAGCTCCAGGCAAACACGAATACAATGTATCTCTATGGGTTTGCCTATTCTGCACATTTTATATAAATGAAATTACACATTATGCGGCCTTTGCATCTAGCTTCTTTAACTTAGCATAATGTTTTCAAGACTCATCCATGTTGTGTCATGTATTGGTATTTAATTTTTTATGACTAATATCCCATCGTATAGATAGACCATATTTTGTTTATCCATTGGCTGATGGACATTTGAATTGTTTCTACATTTTGGCTTTTTGAACAGCCACGTACAAGTTTTTGTGTAGCCATATATTTTTATTTCTCTTGGGTATATACCTAGGTTTATTAACTCTTTTAGATAAAGGTGATAAATACTTTTTTCATAATTTCCCTCGGAATTTAATAGAAATTTAAGAGGAGGGCTAAGCTCCTATCACCTTCACAACAATGAAAATTAACTAGCTCTTGCTAGAGGCTTGGCAGTTCTGAAAGGATTAGCGCAAGGCCTCAAGCATTCCCATTTGTTGCTTCCTTATCACCTCACGTTTTCCCAGATAAAAATCTCCACTGGTTGATTTCAAGGAATTATTCATACCAATTAGGAAGCACACTTCTTCTTTGCTTAATCTCAAGTGCAGTACAATACCATTTAGGCAAATCAGAATGAACAAGTGTCCTGGCTAGCCAGCTAGGAGAGCAGATTTGTGAGGGATGACTGCCCTTCAACTTGGAAACGCACACCTGCCTGAAATGCAGTGGCTTCGGGGGTGAACATGGTGATGGAAGGTGCTGCGCAGGCGGCTGGGAGGGAGAAAGGCCAAGACACTTTAAGTTGAGAAGATCAATTTTATTTTTGGTTGTGTTCTTAGCGTTTCCCCCCAATGTTTTATTTGAAATATTTTCAAATATGCAGAGTTGAAAATTGAGTATAAAAAATACTCACATTCTTTATCAATTAATATTTTCCCATATTTGCTGTATCTCTATATTATGCTTTCTTAAAATGAATTCTTTGAAAATAAGCAACAGACATCATAAAGCTTTTTATGCCTAAGCAAAAGGACATTCTAGCTGACTGTAATGCCATAATCATCCCTAAGAGGCTGAACATTCTTTCAATAATATCACCTCATGTATATTCCATTCACATATTCTCTAACTGCAATGTCATTTGTGACTACCGTTAAGTCCACAGTCCAAGGTTCCCCTGTTGTGTTTGCTGTTAGGTGGTTGTCGTGAGTACTCGACACAAGTGTGGTCGGGAAAATGACTCCAAAGATGCTTGTGTTGAACCATCACCTCTTCAGAGTCTCATCTGGGTAAGACTCTCTTGCACGTGAACTGGGAACTTTAGAAATTTGAACTATGATAGCATTCTCATGAAATTTAAATATCTCAGAAGCCGTACAATTATCGAGCATTCACTATGTGGTGGGCATTGTGCTGGCCTCAAGGATCCGGCACAGGAAAGGATGCATCTGGGAGTGACTGATGAGGAGGATCCCAGGGGTAACTGGATGTGGCTGGGGGAAGTCCAGATGGCTCTGAGGTCTCTCACCTGATTAGCTGGGTGGGTGGTGGTGCCAAGACAAAGAATGAGGGGAGGAGAAAAATGGGGACTGTTCGAGGGAGGGGTGGATAAGGAAGAAAATGAGTTAGACTTTGGAATAGTTGCGTTGGAGAGCTATCCAGGTAGATTACTTCCGGAGAACTACAAAGAGGAGTGAGCTGCAGACAGTTCAAAGGGTGGTGAAGCCACGGGCTTCAAAGAGATCTCCCACATAGATGATCTCACTCCAGAAAAGACATAATAATAATTGTATGTTTGGTATACAATATAAAAATATGTCCTTAGAAACAGATGTTCGTTTCTTAGAAGTCACTATATTGACACAAGCATATTACATGTAGTTTCCCATTCAAAAGTGATGGTATGTGGTTTGAATAAGGAAAAAGGGTAAAGATTGTACCTGAGATTGTGATGAGGGGGATTAGTGTTTCTGGTGATTGTCCCTTGGCGTGTCTTGCGCCCATGCTTAGAACGCTGCCTCAGGTAATTACGGAATTTCCAGAAACTAAGGCTTTGGTTTTGGTTTTTGTCTTGGTGGTGGTTTACTATATTATTTGCCTGTATGCATACTGCTTTAAAGCAAAAATTAGCATAAAATTAAGGAACACCCAAATTTTATAACTATTTCTCCTTCACCTTGTATGTCTAATATAACACCTATATAATAAAATGCTACTTATTTGGAGAGTGGGCATACTGTTTAAAGAAATTAAACTCCACTTTTTTGTGTTCACATCAAGTGACACAGGGGTTTTTTTCCCAAGTTGCATGTCATCGTGAAGTTCCTCAGTGTTTGTGAAGGCAAGTTCACCGGATGTGTTATTTTGTACTGACTTTCTTATCTGAATTCTCCCTCTCAGCACGAGTGAGCAATGGGTTCATAGCACCAGGCGAATGTGGCCTGTCACTTGCTTGTCATTTTGGAGGCAAGTTCACTGGGCAACCACTGAAGGTTTCTCAAATTTTAATTGTTTCAGACTTTACTGAAGTGGCACCATTGACATTTAAGTTACTTTTTAAATCCAGGTACCATTTATATGTACTACAAATGAGCAGGTCTTAATTTTCCAGTTAGAAGAGTTTTGCTAATTACTATCTGCACCCATCGGACCATTATGCAGAAGAAGCTACTGAGCATTTCAATCACCCCCGAAGTTTCTCTTGTGGCAACAGTTAATTTTTAAGTGAAAAACCACTGAATTGTATACTTAAAGGGGGTGAGTTTTAAGGTATGTGAATTATACTTGAAAAAGAAAAGAAAAAGAAAAAAGAACCTGCTCCACATTTACTTGCCCTCTCACCTCAACACAAAACAGGCTGGCACAATTTCCCCCCACCGTCTGAAGTGACCCCGTTCCTATATGTTACAGTTGATTTAAATTTTTCCAAAATCAGGAAATTGGAAGTTGCTGAAGATGGTAAGAAACACACCGATAAGACCAGCTGGTCTAGGGCTGGCCGTTCAGTCTGTTCGTGTGGCGTCAACAAGAAGGTTCACTGTGAAGAGAACAAGGAGCGGCCTCCACGCACTGTGTTGGCCTCGTGCCTGAGTGATGGGTGCACTGCCACCCACAATGGAAGGCAGAGTACAGAGCACCACAGCAACAAGTCTATTCCTGCAGTAAGTCCTCTCCAGAGCAGGGGCAAATGCCTGGCCTGGCCTGGCTGCTCTGGCTGCCTGTTCAGTCACACTGACCCTGGCTGCCCGACGTGAGGAGCAGTGGATTTATCAGGTGTGTGAGTAGATCATCGCATTTGTGAACATCATTTCTCTGCAGAGATGACCCTAGCTCCACCTACACCAGGACAGATGGCGGTGGTTCTGCCAGTAACAAACAAATCTTACATTAATTTAGCTTCACAGTTGACACATGGGCCAGGAGCAAGTGGACAGGTCAGCCCCCAGGCTGTCAGTCATGAGCTGGGGAACCTGGGCAAGTTTGCTAACTTCTCAGAATCTTATTTTGCAAAGAAGGTTCACCTCAGGGGCAAACCTCTGAGGTAGGCTAATGTTTAGAAATATTTTCGGAGATATTTCATTTCTGCACTACTTCCTCATTGCTCTTCCTCTCGCCAGCTTTGAGCCAGGAGTGCAGCTTGGCTTGGGGTGAGGGCTGAGATGCAAGAACAGCCCTACTCCAAGTGCAGTCTGATGGAATGGCAGCGTCAGCATCCCCAGGAGTGATGCGAATTCTGGGACCACACCGAGACCTACTGAGTCAGGATCTCAGGGGTAGCGGGGACCCCAGGATTCTGTGTGTTTTGAATTCTTTTTTAAGAAAAAATTTATTGTTGTTAAAGTACAGTTTTCTGCCTTCCCCCTCCACCTCTCCCCCCAACCCCAGCCATCCCCACCTCCCTCCCCTTATTCCACACCCCCTTGGTTTTGTCCACGTGTCCTTTGTAGTTGTTTCTGAAAACCCTTCACCCTTTTCCCATTATCCCCTCCCACCTCCCCTCTGATTACTGTCAGATTGTTCTTAATTTCAATGTCTCTGGTTATATTTTGCTTGCTTTTTTGTTTTGTTGATTAGGTTCCACTTAAAGAAGAGATCATATGGTATTTGTCTTTCACTACCTGGCTTATTTCACTTAGCACAATGCTCTCCAGTTCCATCCATGCTCTCGTGAAGGGTAGGAGCTCCTTCTTTCTTTCTGCTGCACAGTATTCCATTGTGTAAATGTACCAGTTTTTTGATCCACTAATTTACTGATGGGCACTTACATAACCTCTTCAGGTATACGGCTAAAGTTTGGGAACATCTAGAACAAAGAAGTTTCAATGTCGAGGCTTCACATCCCTCGCTGAGGTCACAGCCTGAAAGCATTATTATGCACATGTATGCAGTGTGTTGGCTTAGAAAGGGTTTTTCTTTGGGGGACAAAGTTTGGGAAACTGAACACAAGAGTTTATGTTCTAAGCCGTGGAGTTGGGAAGAATTTGTGGTAATATAGTAGGTAACCATTTTTACATCCCAAGGAAAAAAACAGTTTGATTGGTAGGAAGGAGAGAAGAGGAGAAGGGGCCGAGATGAGACCTTTGAGAACCTGCAGTGTTTTCGGTCTCCTTTCAAAGACCCCAAGTGCCTTCCACTTGACGAAGTTTTACTAGGTCGGTCACTCTCTCCACAGCTTGAGGTGATAGACAAGAGGCACAGTCCGAGGCACACACCTGAGGAGAAAAGCCAGGGCTGAGAGGCAGTTGCAGGGCCACCGGCACTCCAAGTTATTGAGGCAGTAGAGGTGGAAAGAAGCCAGTCAGGAGAGAGAAAGAATAGAGCAAAAAGCCAGAAAGCAGCTGAGGTGAGAGAAACACCAGGCGTCCAGGGCCAGAAGATTAGTACGAGCTAAGAGCCCTGAAAAGCAGGGAGGGTACCTGAGAGGCAAAGCGTCAGAGGGACCAGTCATCCATCATCTATTTCCTCATTGTTGACAGTTTTGTTTTTGTGCTTCCTCTGGCTGGTCTGAGGGTCCCTCCTCCAGGTCTGCCCTTGACCTCGCCCTGCACTGACCCAGAGTGTTCTGCCTAGGGTTACCCCCTGTGGAAGGCAGAGGGGGTGGCTCTGAGGAGGGCATCCCCTCAGGGCCCCAAGGTCAGGGAAGGCAGGGGCCTGGGAGGTGCCAGGCTGCAGGGCCCTGCAGCATTGGGCAATCTGGGTGTGTCCATCCCTGTCCCTGCGGCCCCTGGAGAGCTGGCTCCCTCGCTCCCTCCCTCCCTCCTGGAAAACCACCTCAGCGCCCCCTCCCCCCCTCCCCAGGTGAGGTCAGTTTCAGTTTAAGCTAAACAGCAAAATTTCTCTTCCTACCTACCGGAAAACTTACACCAAAAAGTTTGTTGAGCTTGGCATTCAGGACTGGGCTGGCAAGAGATGTGGGTTTTCCTCTTGCTCTGAGGGACCATAAACAACTCAGGTAGCCAAAGGTGCGCTGGGATCCTTGCTAAACAAACTCTGGAACTCCGTCTGTAGTGGATGGTGGATTGACATGCAAGCCTCCTCCTCACGGAAGCTTTCCCTGACCCCTCTTGCCTGTACTTCCACAGTTCTGTGACTCTCTCCGCCACTAACCGCATCACAGTGCAGTTGCTCAAACGCACACCATTTTATGGGCATTTGGGAAATTAATTTCTTCTCCCACACAGCTGGAACTCCAGCAGGAGCTCTTTCCTCTCACCATTGAATCGCTAGCAGCTGGCGCATGCCTGCTACAGTAGGTACTCATGTTTGTTGAATAAGTGAAAACTTAAAAACCTTGAGATTAAGGATGCTGGCGGTCAATTTTGGCCTGAGTCTTTGCAAAAGAACTCGCATCTGGGTTTAATCATTCAGAAAACATTTAAGGAGCATCTGCCATGGACCTGTAGGTACCATGGGTGTTGTGGAACGCAGGTCCGGCTGCCTGCTGCTACAAAAGCCGGTACTTCAGAGGCAGGAGCTGGTGTAAAGGCAAGTGGTTTATTTAGATGGGAGACTCCTATCTCATAGCCCGTCTCCTTGGGAAGATGGGGATCTCATGTCTCAGAGCCCATCTCCACATCTCAGTGGAGGCAGAGGTTTTTATAAGGAGGGAAGAGGAAACAGAACGAAGTCAAGGGAGGGGGTTGGAAAGTTCTCTACTGCAGACGAGCCCAGTCCATTCCGATATGGCGGGCGATGTTCCTGTGTGCATCATCCTGGTTTAGTCATCCTGGCTCCACGTCATCCTGACTTTACCATTGAAGTCCAGCAAATCTTCCAGAGCTGGGAGGCCTGAAGATCGGAGTCTGTATCTTTTGCAGTTACTTCACAGGATTCTCATACGACCATGCTGTTCATCTACAAGCCACACATCAGTCAGAGGCAGCACTGACAGAAACAATGCCAAAAGAATGGTGGGGTGGGTTACAGTTTCCCACCAGCACAGGTGGAAGGGGCTTACACTAAGGTAAAGAAAACAGGGTCTCTGCCCTTCAAAATAAGTACAGGCTGTGGCAGCTCTGGTGTCTCATCCCATCGTTCTCCCTGTGAGGGGAGCCGTTTCTCACGTGGTCTCAGAGTGACGAAACCATAGGACCCATCTGGCCCCCAAGATCAGAGCAACAGGCCCTAAGCAGTGGCTCACGTGGTGAGACGGCTGTGAACTGCCTAGGCTCAGCCTTGGGAGGCAGGAAGCTTCCGCACTGGAGGAGATCTCAGAGCTAGCCGTATGAGTCCGTTCGCCCTGGACACTAACCTCGAACTCAGCTCTGCTGACTGAGGGAGGAGCCCACGCTCTCCGCATCTGAAAAGCTGGGGGGGATTCTGTGAAATGGTACAACACCTCTGTGAGGAACAGGAAGTGCAGGGCATCCAGCCAATGCGGGAAGTGCCCTGCGTACCCCGACCGCCCACCATGTACACCTCACTGCCAACGTGCATCCCACTGGGCTCCCCACCCCCGCCCCCACCTCCCTGGCTCTCTGTGCTCCTGAGAGGTCGGTGCTCCCCCTGGGCCAGAGAGCTGAGGTCATTGTCTGCTTTCAGTGCTGTCCCCGAGTCACTGGCTGCCACATAGCCTGGCTCTATTGGCTCTGAAGATCCTTGCGGTCCCTCGGAGCGTGCGCGCGTGTGCCGAGCCCAGGGCAGCTGCCAGATGGTGAGGCTGGGAGCTTTCTTTCTGCTCTGCCAGCTCTGCTCCACGGCGCCTGCCCCCTGGGATCTGCGATGTGCATGGTGGTTTCCAGTCCCCACCGGCTCATGCCAGGTCCGCAGCCCGCAGATTGCCCACCTAGGACCCTCCTATCAGCTGTCTTCACTGTGACACAGACAGCTTGGCTCCTCCATCGTGAAAGCTGGGCAGGGTCCTGGAAAACCCATGGCCCCTTGTGTGGAAACCGTGGAATTTCCCCAGGAGGGTGTCTGTGGCAACTGCAAGGCTGCAGGAAGGTCACAGCTGGTGAGATGCCAGGAAAATTGGAGGAAGCAAAGCCTTGCCCACACTGTCTGGAGCCCCTCCCAAGGGGACAAAAGCTCTGTGCCTACACAAGCAGGGAGGGTGTTGGCCGCAGATGGGTCTCACCTCACACACGTGACACCAGACTCCGCTGTTTCGAGCAGGTGCTCTCAGCCTTGGCTGCACACCAGAACTCCCCCGGCGCCCAGGCTGCACCCCAGAGCGACTGCATCAGCACCTGCGGGATGGGACCAGGGTGGGCATCAGTGGTTGTGAAGCTCTCCAGGTGTTTGCAGACAGTGTTGAGGGTCACTAATTAAGAAAATGAAACTCTTACACAGGCATGCATCGTGTTGTGGGTTCGGTTCTAGACTACCACGATAAAGCGGCTATCACAAAAAAGCCAGCTGTACTCTTTCTGCTGGTGAAGGGTCTTGCCTTCAGTTTGTAAAACATTGTGAAACACAAACAAGGTGTGCCTGTGGCAGATCTTTCTGCCTGGGCATGTGGGACCCGTGTCTGTTACTTACTAGTTGTGCCATCGCAAGTCTCTCCACTTCTACAAGCACTGATCTCCTTACCTGTAAAGTGGAAATGATAATGGAAGTGCCCACCCGTAGGGCCAATGTAGGATTAAATACGATGACCTGCTTACAACAGCTGCGGTCAAGCAGTGCTGGCCATTCCCTTGTAACTCGTACTCCTCGCTGCCTTGCCTGTGCCTCCAGAGCACAGACTCCTGTGTCTGCTCCAGCCCCAGCCCTGAGCCCCTAGGACGTATGGTGCACAGTGCTTGCCCAGAGCGGTGCTCAATTAGCATTTGTGGAACAAGTGAATTGGAAGGGGATCCTTGTATAGTGTTAAGACTTGCTCTAATTTAGCTCTGGAATAAGTCTGGAGTCCATAGATTGATTTCGTTTGGCAATTATCCCCACCCCCCTTTTTTGGAGTGTCTATGAATGATATCCTGAGAATTCGAAGAGCTGAGTGTCATGGAGGGGTTGAGGGTCTAGTGGGGACACAGATCCATGACCTGTTATTTTCTTTATTATGCTGTGAAGTGGGCAAGAAGCACTTCAGGCACACTGAGGAGGAGGCCATTGTGTGGAGAAGCAGAGAAGGGCTTCTGAGGCAGAGGGAAGAGACCCTACGAAGCCGAGAGGCCGGCCCGGAGGGTGTGGTGCGATTGGAGGACAGGGCGCTGTGGCAGGGGACAGCGTGGGGTCCGGAAAGGTGGGAGGTGAGGCTGGGCAGACAGGTTGTGGCCTGAACAGAAGAGGCTTCAGGGCTGGGCTGAAAGCTCCGGGCTTTGTCCTGTCAGCTGGGAGAATCCAGTCATGTTTGTGAGCCAGAAAGGTAAACAGGGCACACCTGCGCTTAGTTTCCCTCAAGGCTGGCCTGGCAGACACTCCTTCCCCGGGTGAGTCCTGACGCCTGGCAGTGTGCTGTCCTCCTCCCGGCCCCCGCCTGGGAGAGGCCGGTGGAGCAGGGTCAAGCTCTGTCCCCACTTCTGGGTCACGAGGGCAGGCGAACGAGAGCAGGTGTACAGGAAGGTGTTTGCTGGAGGCACAACTTTCGGGTTTAAAGTAGCTGGAAAATTTGGGGCCGCTCAGGAAAAACAGGTGAGCAGCAGGGCTGGTGGAAGGGCCCGCCCGCATCAGGTGACTGGTGTTTTCTGTTTGTTTTGCTCTAAAGCACTTCATTCCCTCTCAGAACCCCAGTTTCATCAGCTGTAAACTGAAGTGGGTGGACTAGGTGATCTTCCAACTCCATAGTTCCAAGAAATGAGGACGCTCAGGGCAGCAGTGTGGGATTTTTGTGGATAAGCTGCTGAGGGTGGGGCCTCCCAGACAGAATGAGGCCTCAGACCTGGCCTCCGCCACAGGCCCAGGCAGCCTCCCCTTGCCCTTGCCCTTGCCCTTGCCCTTGCCCAGGTGAGATTTGCAGACCATGGGAGGTGGAGGAGTGGAGTTCCCTAAGACCCAGTGGAGAGAGCTCCAGATTCCTGGTGAGGCTGCCCTAGGAAGCAGCTAGGATCCAGCTGCTACCCCTATCCCCCACCCCTACCAATTGGGAGTGCTGCACCTCTCTCCCCCAGCAATATGTATGTAGCCCACTGGGCAGCCACACCTGGCCCTGCGACCTCGAGGCCAGCCCCCTCCACACACTCTAGTCACAGTCACCTGAAAGCCCTCAGGTTCACACCCACCCTTGTTTTAAGACACTTTTCTCTGCCTTTATTAGCACTCAGCTCTAGGCTTTTCTGAGCATGTAAAATTGACATACATACTTTTATAATTAATTTTTTAAAAACGAAAACGCACACACATGGATGAAGAGGGCCTAGGGGTCACTCACACAGCAAACATTTACGGAGGGTTTATAGTGCCAAGTCCCATGCTAGGCCTGGAGGACACAGGGCCTGTCTGTGCTCTCACAGTGGTGAGAGCAGAACCCCAGGGGATCACCAGGAGGGTCAGGGAAGACCCCCAGGAGAGAAACCACCCCCCCACCCCAGGCAGACCTGGACGGCAGCGCATGGGAAGGTGGGGGTGGGGGGGTAGGGGTGGGGAGTGGGGGGCAGAGGGTGGCCCCTGTACAGTGGGGATGGGCCCGGAAGGCAGGTGCTGCTTTGATTGTGGTCAAAGCAGGAAGTCCACAAGGAAATGCTCCTGCTGCACTCATCTAATAGTCATTTGCATAAATGTCATTAGTATACTCATCCTTGCTAGGCACCTCCCCGCCCTCGAGAAGAGGGAACCCTGTGCATTATGTTCTCGCAGGATTCCGGTACTCGCACAGTGCCTAGCACATAGTAAGTGTTCCATTCAATTGGTGTTAAGTGTACACACAAATGAGAAGTAATTCTGTGTTAATGTGAGTCCGATCAGAAAGGGCTGTGTTGCCAGGCTAAGGAGCGTGGGTGTTATCCTAAGGACAACAGTGACCACAGAAGGTTTCTAGTAAGGGAGGGAGTGACTTGGTCAGTTTTGGGCTCTGAGAATCCCTTTTTGGCTTCGGTGTGGAGAATGGCTGGAGACAGAGTCCAAGAAGCAGAGGGTGGTGACTTAAACTCCAGCCATGGCTGTGGAGATGAGGGGACTGCACAGATTTGGGAGTTTAAGGAAATGTGCTCAGGGGTCCAAGGAGTGGGTGAGTGTGTGCAGGGAGGGAGGGTGCTGCGTCGTCTGGTCTGGCAGGCTTACCACCACCATCGTGTAGGGCTGTGCACACATTCCATCGTGGTCCTTACCTCGGGCCTTTGTCAGGGTCCATCCTCTCCACCCGTGACAGTCCCCTAGTAGGCGTGCGTCCCGAGGGCCGGGCCCTGGCCACCTTTGTGTCCTCCTGCCCAGCACAGCGCCCGGCAGGTAGCAACTGCTCATTAGGTGTTTAATGGCTGAAATTCTGATTGGAAGTTGAATATAAAACTTAAAGTGTGGGTGATATTATTTATTGAGTACAATGTCACAGGCATCTTTCAAAACATGGGTCACATGAAAGAAAAAATCATTTTTGGTCAGAGACTTGGGAGGTGGGGTGTGGGAGCAGGAGAGAGGGGCTCCCCTGAGCTGTGAGGCCTGCTGATGGGCAGGCTGGCCGGGCTCACTGCTGTCTCCTTGAGACGGGAGCCTGTGGGAGCAGCAGGTTTGGAGGACTAGGTGATAAGTTTGGTCACCTATGGGACACCTGCTCGAGATAGAAATTGGTGTCTCACCAGCCATAGAAAATTCTGGAAACCTGAGGTGTAAGTGAGAAGATGCAGGGTGAGTGTGTGGGATGGCCCAGAGAAAAGAATTTTTGCAGAGGGAGTCACAGAGTGAGTTTTTTGCAGAAGAGTGAGTCAGGGAGGACTGTGGACACCTCCAGACAGTGAGGCTTGAGACAGCCTCTCTCTTCCCTCCGCCCTCTTCATTATCCTGTTACTGTCATCAGAGAGAGGCACCAGCTGGGGAGCCTGCGCTGAAACCCTTGCTTCCAGGGTTCAAGTGCGGGTGCCTGGCTCACTTCCCTTTGTGGTCACCAGGACGCGACAGTCTTTGGTTCCCCTGTGCCTTCACAGGCTGGCCTCCTGGACCGCTGTCCTCTCTCTTCAGCTCCGTCACTTATTTTATTTCTGCTTATTACCGTTACCCTCCACACCCTGGCTTTTCTCCCCTGAATTTCTCCACGTAGTCTTGCCCACCAACGAGTGAGCCAGCCTCTCTCTTCCTGCTGTGCCCACAGAGGGCGTGGGGAGTCAAGGGTATTGGCCAGTTTCCTCCCTGCTTTGCCTTGCCTCTCACCCTCTGGTCTGGCCGAGAAAAAGGTCCAGAGCTGGCCAAGGTGAAGGGTGGAGGACACCCAGGGCTGGCTGTCCTCCCAGCTGTTGCACAGCCAGGTTCCATCGTGGGGCAAGGTACAGTGTATGTTGTCGAGTAGAACAGGAACTTGGGGCAGGAAGCCCAGACTGGTAGCATGTATTGATTTCTGTGGTATGAATGTGACCATGTGACCACTTTCAGGTGGCCGAGGATGAGCCCCTAGCTCAGAACTGGGGTAGCACTGGGGTGGCTAAAAGGTCCATTTAGTTTTTTCCATAAAATAAAAGCACATTTTTCATTTTTCATTGATAACTTTCTTGATTTGGATATTTTGAGTATGTCAGCTATCTCCTGCTTTGGCTTTTAGTGGGTAAAGGCCAGGGCTGCTGCTAAACATCTTCCAATGCATCAGACAGCCCTGCAGCAAAGAATTATCTGGCCAAAATGTCAACAGTACCAAGAAACTTCACAAACCACTTTTGACATGATCCATCAGTCACAGCACCTTCTCCATACACTGTGCAAATTTGGGTTTTTTTGGGTTTTTTTTTTGCATTTTAGTTGTGTTTTCTTACCTTGTTTTGAAATAATAAAATACAATATGCCAAAAAAGTTGCATATCTTCTTCCATCTTCAATATTAAAATGGCTGCACAAAAATTCACCAGTTTTGATAAGCTTTTAAAAAAAATGCATGCTGATATGACAGCTGTCACAATGCAATTTAATAAAATTGTTTTGACTGGAGTTATAGATGACTAAGCACTGTTAGAATCAGCTTATGGGAAAAACTAAATGAACTTTTTGGCCAACCCAGTATTTCCTTCATGCTGAAACAGTACATATAGATAGCCTCAAAACCATAAGTAATTATGAAATGTAGTAAAAAGAATAAATAAATAAACACAACGAAGTAGGAAGTGATGCATTTTGAGTATTTGTTGCTTTTTAAAAATATACTTTATTTTCTTAAAAGGTTTAATGATTTACATTTTAAAACAATGGCTGCTTAACAACTGACTGCTTTGCAAAGTTTCTGAAGCTAACAATTAGCTCTTGCAAGCACTATGGGCTGGTTCCAGTGCAACCTCGGAGTGCAACCTTGAAGTGCCACCTGGGCCAGGAGGAAAGGGGAGGCTCCAAACCCCCAGTTTAGGGGACGACATTTACACTGATGAGCTCTCTCACCTGGTGTCCTTTCCTGCCTGGCTTTGGGCACTGTAGTCTGTGCAGGGGATGGGCAGCAAGCCTCAGCATCCACATCTGTAGTTGCCCAGGAGAAGCAGAGCCTGGCCCCGGGCACCGGCTCCTGCCCGGTAGACATGCACTTTCCTGAGCCAGTCCAGGCCCAGCCTGTGGGTGTCGACACTGGCAACCCCCAGAGTCAGGAAGCTTTAGTGGTGCAATGTCTTTCGCCTTTTGAAGATGTGAAATCTGGCGAGGAACTTCCACATAGCTCAGAAAGTGGGATTACCCAATCACCTCCAATGAAGAAAACAGAAGCAAACAAAGCCTCTTTCTGAGCCTTTATTTCCATGGGCTGCAAGGGGTGGGGGCTAGTGCTGGGTGTGAACACATGTGGGACAGAAGAGAGCTTCAGGGGTGCAACTCAACCTGGGGTCATTTCTGAACAGTGAGAATGAAAAGCACCACGATGTTCATTTGACACATTTTAAATGAACCAGTCTTTGTGGTAGGCCTCCGGACGTTGGAAGTGGTGACTCAGAGCAGCAAAACTCCAACTTGACGTTCTTGCCGATGACCTCAGTGATAATCACCTTATACCCACGTCCCAAATATGCCTCGGGCCCTGGTTTATGTCTTTCCTTCAAGTAGAGGTTCCTTCGCCCTGCTCATAATCACAGCGTAGCACAGGCTAACTCTCACACCCGGCCCCTCCGCATTCCCTCTTAGAGTTGTTACCTCTACCTATAGTATTGGGCGGCCAAAAAGTCCATTTAGATTTATCTGCAAAATAAAAGACACATTTTTCATTTTCACCAATAACTTTATTGATTTGGATATTCTGAGTATATCAGCTATCTCCTGCTATTGGCTTCTAGTGGGTAGAGGCCAGGGCTGCTGCTAAACATCTTCCAATGCATCAGACAGCCCCACAGCAAAGAATTATCTGGCCAAAATGTCAATAGTACCAAGAAACTTCACAAACCACTTTCGACATGTTCAATCAGTCGCAGCACCTTCATACACTGCACAAATCTTTTTTTGCATTTCAGTTACGATTTTACCTGTCTTGAAATAAAGCACAATATGTTGAAAATTTTGCATATCTTCTTCCGTCTTCAATATTAAAATGGCTGCACAAAAATTCACCAATTTTGATGTTTTTTTAAAAATGCACTCTGATATGACAGCTGTCACAATACTGTCTAACAAAATTGTTTTGACTGGAGTTAAAGACAGCTAGGCACCACTGGAGCCATCGTACAGAAAAAAACTAAATGAACTTTTTGGCCAGCCCAACATATCTGAATTCTCCCTTGGAGTCTTCCTTTGAGTGTGGGGTTTATGTGCTCTGATTTCTAAGCTCAGGAAGGTTAGGATCTTGTCACTCACACACTCACTCATTGGGTGGGGTTAGTGGAGGAGGAAGGAGGATGGACCATCTACAGTCAGGGGCCAGCTCAGGGGAGCATCCACCCTGAGTCTGTTACAGAGTGGAAGGAGTTCATCCACCTGGTGCTAGCAGAGCCAAACACTAGACACTGAGCATGCAGTGGAGAAATATTGGCAATTTTATTATGAATGGCACCACCCAGGAGAATGGGAAGCTCTGAGGTCTGTTTCATTATCACTCTGCCTAGTTTCATGGGAAAGTAGCCAAGGGGTCGGTTCACCTTAGGGCTCAGGAGCTGAAACAACTTAGGTCAAGGACCCTCGGTCTGCAGTGGAGGCAGGAGGAGAGGCAGCGAGAGGTAGGCTGCTTGCTGGTCGCCTACCATGTTGACCCCCCACACACCATTTTTCCATCTAACAAGCAGGGCTGGTTTCCCACTAGTTTTTTGAGGCTCACCAAAGTCAGTTTTAAGCAATCACAAAATGTAATTAATGAAAACAAAACCAAAAAGAGGAATCAGGGAGAGGCGGAGGAAAAACAGTTATACCCCCTGACCAAACCCCTGTTTGCCTCTCCTTGCAGCCTGCGCTAGTGGACACCTCCCTTTTGTCTAAATGGATGCTAGTTACTCTCTTCTTCCATCCACCTGCAGGTGACTCTCGGAGGGAATTTCCATGGATTCTGCCTGATGCCCTGTCTGCCTTCCCTCAGCCTCACCTGGCTTTCCTGCCTTCAGGTAAAGACCTTTTCGTTCCTTCATTCTGAGCAAAAAAAGATTAATGTGTTGTTCCCACCAAGAGATCCAGTTCTATTTGCATTCCCTCTAGCTACATAATGGTTTGAAGTTTGATTTCTCACTCTTTAACATTGCTTGTTTGCAAAATATTTTGGGAGATTTAGGGGAAATTCATGCACCACCCATGTTATGGCTCAGGAGCAAGGGTGGGGCGCCATCTGCTGGTCATTTTTTGAGTATAACACAATTGAACTTACATTAAGCCTCCAGTTTGTAGAGGTGAAAATGAACTGATATTTAACGTTAAAGGTGGAAAAGGTGGTGTGTGCAACAACACAGGTAATAACAAAGGATTTGTGTCAAAATCTAAAGAACTTTTATAAGTTAATATAAAAACTCAGTAAAAAAGAGCACTATGTAATAGAGGATATATTGGGTTGGCCAAAGTCTGATTAGTTTTTTCCATAAAATAAAAGACACATTTCTCATTTTAATCGGTAACTTTCTTGATTTGGATATTTTGAGTATGTTGGCTATCTCCCACTTTTGGCTTCTAGTGGGTAGAGGCCAGGGGTGCTGCTAAACATCCTCCAATGCATAAGACGGCCCCACAGCAAAGAATTATTTGGCTAAAATGTCAATAGTACCAAGAAACGTTGCAAACCACTTTTGACACCTTTGATCAGTCACAGCACCTTCTCCATACACTGCACACATCTTTTTTTGCATTTAGGTTGTGTTTTTACCTTTTTTTGAAATAATAATAACATATTGAAAGCACAATACATTAAAAGTGTTGCTTATTTTCTTCCATCTTCAATATTAAAATGGCATCACAAAAATTCACCAATTTTGATAAGTTTTTAAAAAATGCACACTGATATGATAACTGTCGCAATACAATCTAACAAAATTGTTTCGAATGAAGTTAAAGACAACGAAGCACTACTAGAGCCACTGTATGGAAAAAACTAAACAAGCTTTTTGGTTAACCTGATACAATGGACAAGGAATTTACGAAATGCGGTCAACTTTTTATTCCTAGAGACTCAAGTGATGAAAAGTAGTGGAGGACTACCAGCTCTTAAAACAAAAACAAAAACAAAAACAAACAAAAAAACCCTCTCAGGTAATTCAGATTTTACCCACTAGGGGGAGCTCTTTCATTTCTTTTAATTTGCATCAGGGAAATGCAGGTGTAAAACCACAACGAGGTCTAGTCTTTCCTGAATAAAAGACTGACAACGCCAAATTGGCAAAAATGTCGGGCAATGGGTGCTTTCATATACTGCTGGTGGGAATACAAATCGATACAACATTGAAAACTCGTTCATCATTATCTAGAGACAGAGATGGGACCTGAAATGAGAAAGCCTTCTGAGGCTGGAAATGTTGTATTTCTTGGCCTAGGTGGTTATGTTTACTTTATGATAACTTCTCTTTGATTTGACCACTTAAAAATACACCTAAGAGTTGTAAAGTAAAAAAATTAAAAAGTCAAATATGGAAAGATAAAGTGGGATTCCTGACCAGAGGAATATAGGTTTAGCGAGTAGACAGAAACTCAGGAAAGGAGAAAAGCAGGTGTGGGCTGCAACATATCGCTACATATTTCAGATTCTTCCCCTAGGGGGTCTGCCTGTCTTTCTTCACCCTCAGAATTCCTGCTCTGTGCACACATTTCATTTCGACTTTCTCCCCACTTCAATGATCTTCATAGGGAATAATAACTTAAAGGGCTACAATGTGTTCAGGGCTTTTAGGAGAGCACCAGTGACTTTAGGGAAGATAGTTTGGTCAAATGGAGGCAGTGGAATTGAGTACTGTTCTGGTGCCTCAATTAAGAAACAATAAACTTTGGGCTACTCTTTCACCAAGCACACATGTAATTACATAAAGTTGAGGGCTCCTAAACTATTATACTTCCATTACTTTTACATACCTGTTATCTAAAACATTGCCTGTGATTTTAACTACATTAGTCTACATTGGTTCCTTTTTGTATTAACACATTTACTAGTTTTACTAACTATACTTAAGAGTTGTCTGTGACCTTCTATTCCTGTGATGCAACTCTATTGCTCTGACTTTGGGCAAGTCACCGAACTTCTCCTGGTTCATTTCTTCATTTGCAAATGAAGATTATAATGTTCTTCAAGGTATCTCAAGATTAAATAATACATACAAAGGGCAAAGCACAGTATCTGAAATGCAATAAGGGCTCAATAGATGTTAACGATTATTATTTCCCCCATAAACCAAAAGTGGACTGTAGTTTGGAATGGCTGACGCATGGGAGGCAGGATAGTAGTGGTGGAGAGGATGGAACTGTGGGTGGAGAAGCAGCAGTTACCAGATCAAAAGGATTTTGTATGCCATGACCAAGAAGATGGACTTTATCCTATAGACCACACAGCTTCTTAAGCCCTCCATGAGGTGAGTGAGATCTTCTATCTGTAGGGGTGAGGTTATGTATGGCCCAAGAATATTCCCCCCAAACTAATATTGTTTCATTTCCTGTTTAATTTAAAAAACATACAGGAATTTTGTGTTTTATTCTACAATGTGCTCAATGGGAGGGAGGTGGCCTTCAAAGGTCAATTCTTGGTTGAATAAAATGGATGGCATTTGGGAGTGGCCTCAATCCACTTGAGAGAAAACCATGTCT
Organism: Glossophaga mutica; assembly: GCA_039655065.1. Lineage (NCBI taxonomy): Eukaryota > Metazoa > Chordata > Mammalia > Chiroptera > Phyllostomidae > Glossophaga > Glossophaga mutica. Next base: position 61,041,246 of record CM077303.1, on the reverse strand, counting down.
AGTCATCGAGGCAACTTTTTGAGATGTCCCAGTTTCAGCATCATGGTGTCTTAAAGATGAAAATGATTCTAAAATCAAATATATATATTGATGGCCAAATATTATATATTATATAATACTTTTCCTTAGGGGTTTAAAAAAATCCTGGACTTTGGAAAATATCCTTACACAAAAAAGCAAAGAGAGGGTGGAATAGGCTTTGTGTTCCGATTATTCTGAAACTCCAGTCATGCTGTGACTGGTGAGGAGCCTGTTAGACCCAGGCTTGCCCTGTGGTTTTCCCAGGTGAGTATGATGGATTAATGAGTGGAGGGCTAGGAAGCTCTTGTCTTCACTACGCCTTGTTGTGCCTTGACTGAGGTCAGACATTGACCGTCATCACTGTTCAGAGGCAAATATCCCCATGACCATTTACCTGTCAGAGGTTTCCTCTGAAAAAGAGGAGGGACAGAGATGACAGAGGAGGGTGGGGTCAGAGAGTCAGTCCTAGGAAAGTTGAGGGAACAGGTGTCTGTCTTCTTCTAGGGCTGGCCTTGCTCTCATGTGGTCTACTAAACATTTCCTACTTAAAAAATATTTTATTTGTTTATTCCTAGAGAGAGGGGAAGGGAAGGAGAAAGAGAGGGACAGAAACATCAATGTGTGGCTGCCTCTCACGTGCCCACTGGGGACGTGGCCATGACTGGGAATTGAACCAGCGACCCCTTGGCTCTCAGGCCCATGCTCAATCCACTGAGCCACACCAGCCAGTGATAAAAATTTCCTACTTAAAAAAAAATCCTACTCTTTTACCAAGAAATAGCTCAATATATTTCAGAGAAAAACCAACCCCACAAAATTTTTCCCATAGTATCAGTATTTTGTTAAAGTGAACAAAAGCATTTTTTAAAAACCCCACAAGACAATGTGCAGAAACTGACAAGTGAAATGCAGACAATAGGAATTTGAAAGCCTAACCAGAACAAGTTTTTGAAAAGTTGAGGACAGCAGAGATGAAAGCTATTTGGTAACTTACAGAGTATAATCTTTGTTTTATTGGGTGATAACCATAGGGCAAACTTTACAGTTTATTCTTTAAAAGTCACATGATAGCCTTAAACCACAATGCTGCTAGAAAATCATATGATTTTTGGTGATATTTCACTGAGGCTGAATTTTTAAGCCTCCTAATCTGAAACACAGGATCCACACAGAGATGACATCTAGTCACAAGGCTTCACACTTCCTCTTTATGCTCAGTCTATTTTTTAGCTCATAGCAATGATGATAGATCATAGTTGAAACTGAATTATAACAAAACATAATTCTACTAATATATTAAATAAAGCCAAAAGTTTAGCATAAACAAAGCTTGCAAGGCCATTATTCTATTTTAGCATCTGACATGAACCAAAAAAATGACACATCAAAATAGAAATAGGGCTGGGCAGATAAACAACAGGCAACATCTCTTTATTTGCTACTATAACTTAACTAAAACTGTATTTTATTACTATTTTTAAAAATAGTTGTCTTTTCCTAGGTAACTAGAAAACTTAAAAAAAACACATTATTTTAAAAGCCTCACAATTATCACCTTATTTAGCAGATAAAATGTTATTTTTCATTTGTGAACTTTTAGTTGGCACAAACTACATAAGGTACTCAACATACATACATTTTTATGTTCTTTATTTTTTGTTATAACTTTAGTGAAAAATTCCAAAATCAAGGGAATAAAGCTTTATGACAAAAAGTGCTGTGAAATGATTCTGGTGACCGTGGTGTTCTGGGTGGAAAGCAGCTTTGCTAGTGGACATTAGGTGTAGCATACGGTACACAGGTAAAGTTTGAAATCTTGCTACTCTTCTCCTATATTTCTTCCCCAAACTCCAAGAGGAGTAAAGAAAAGAAAAAAGGCCAAGGGAAGAAAAGAACCTCTGCTGGCTCAGGTAGCCTCAGAGGTACCAGTCCAGCAACCTCTAAGTGGGCTCTCGAAGGGCATCTAAGTACGTGGCGATAGCCTTCAGTGGTGACGCCATGTGTGGCCAACCTTCTCCTATGAAGGGCCCCATGGCACAGGTTTCATTCTTGCTGTAACTACTCTGCCGCTGCAGCAGGGCAGCAGCCTGACAATACATGGTCACATGCGTGTGACTGTGTTTAAGCAACACTTTATTTACAGACTTTGACATTTAAAGTTCATAGGATTTTCACATCATAAAATATTATTCTTATTTTTAAAAAAACATTTTAAAATGTAAAAACCATCCTCAGTTCTTTGGGCCACACAAGACAGGCTGCAGGCCAGACCTGGCCTGTGAGGCACAGTTTGCCGACCCCGAGCCACACTGTTGGGGGGCATAGGCTCATTGCTCTCTGGCTTTGTGATGGTCCTCACCCGTCTCATTTGCCCAGGGTCTTCCTTCTTTCTTTTCTGCCAGTGTTGCTGGGGCTGGAGGGACATTAAAAGTGACTGATAGAAATTTAAAAAATGAAGGTTCTTTTAATATCTTTTATCCTATCTGATTTTCTTCAGGCTCATTTCTTAAATACCTAAGGAAGTGTTGTAACCTGAGATTATAAAACTAAATGGGTTATCTATTTCCTAGTGCTTTGCTTTTTAGGAAGATTATGTTTTAAGGCCTACCACTATTACTGAATCAATTAAAAAACTTGGAAATTTAATTTAAGGGACTGTACATTTCTATTTTAATAAACCACATGGCAAAACAATACTTTATTTAATAAATGTACAGGAAATTACAATTTAAAAGTTGCAAATACAGTACATATACATATACTATACTTTGATTTTAAATTACATGGGCAAACACCAGCTTCAAAAACTTTCTAAAATCAATCATATGCAAAATACTGGTTTCTGAAGGGGTACATGTAAAAGTATATACAATTTCTTAAAACCGTGATATGGCTTACTTAACGACACGTGTTCACACGGAGCAGCACAGCTTTCCAGACACACAGCGTCTCCCAGCGCGAAGTGGACGCACTGGCACATCCCAATGTTCTGTGGCAGTTATTTCAGCAAGTATTTAACTGTGGTATTTAAATGGATGCTGTCAGAGAAAGTCTCCATAAATGTTTTCTAGTCTTGCAGAAAATCAGAAACCATTGGTAGGTCCTCACAGTATGACTAGAAGAACGGGTTCAACCCTCTGTCAGCCAGAATTCAGTGACGGGCTGGCCCAAATGCACAGACACAAGTCAGCGCTGCGCAACTCCCAGTTTCTTTTCTCCAAGCTCGGCGCTCCCGCCAGCACCACCACCAATATCCCTGGTTGCTGATCTGTGCAACAAACCTGAACCCCTGCCTGGGGGGACTCACCTAACAGATCTGCAGTTCAAGTTTGCAAACGGTATTTTGGTTAGAAAGATAGTAAGTTTGATCAGTGACTTGGAGATCAGACCTGCCTCCTCTCAACACAGCATATAGGAAGGTGTCACTATCCATTTGTGACTAATACCCAAATGGCTCATGAGTTCAGTGTGGTTCAAAGACAAACTGAACCAAGTGAACTAATCTTATACCTATGAACATATTCTGTAACTCTAAATTTACTATATGTAAGGTACAGTCAACAACAAAAAAAATGGCCTAAAAGCTTATTTTAAAGGGGCTCAAATTCTGTAAGAATAGCTTATTTTTTATGATGACTAGTTAACCTAAATGCATACAAAGAAAATAAATTTAGCTAATTGTGCTTGCTTCAGAAGTGAATGATGACCTCTCCTAGAGCAGCGTGCGTGGTTGCTGGAGAAGCACAACCCAGAGCCGCACTAGCAGCGACCCCAGCGTGCGGCTGTGCAGTCCCCGTGGTCAGTTTCTGTCGCCCTTATTCAGTGTGCAGGGAACCTGGATCAGGAGCAGCCAGGTGGTAAAAAAAAGGTTTTCCTCACCTAGAAACACTTTTATAAGTGGTGCATTGTCTCTGAAGGATGGTTTTTCCTCACATTAAAATGGAAGCTTACGTCTATGTCTATTCTGTGAAAATTCTACCAAAGATAAACACTGTCTGTGGGGACATCTGGTTGGAGAGACTGAACCAGAATACTGAGACTCCTAAGATCAGGAAACTCTGCTTTAGAAAATGGCAATAAAGCATCCAACATTGAAAAAGAAACAGAAAAATAAGAAATCCAGTGAGCTGGCAAATAATACTGTTGGGAGCCACAAGCTGTGAAAATCTGGGCTCACGTTACACGGGCAGAGCTAGTGGAAAGTGTGTGTGTGAATTACAGTCACTTCTGGTTCTGCATTTCAAAGTTCTCTGAAATATGCCTCCTTCAACTGCATTCCCCACATTGTACTTCTAAGGCAGCATGGTCATCAACAAACAATAGGCCTTTTCCTAAAATAAATCAGAAGGCCACATCTGGCCAGAATTGTGAAACACAGGTTTAGGTACACAACTAACTTTGATCATTTGCAAATGTCAATTAAAACACGTTGCACTGAAGAGCTGCCCAGTTTTTATGTTATGATCTGTTCTTCCAGTTGCAAAATGAACACCCTTCCTCTGAGAGCTGGCTGAGGAGTGGCGCTGGGGGCTGGCCCTCAGTGGCTGGAGGACAGACTGAAGGTTCTATGTCAGAAGCTGGGCAGTCCCTGCTTGCATCTGCTAAGTTCACACCCTTCTCTGCAGCTTTTGTCAAATTACAAAAAATTAAATCTGTCAATTATCAAATCTCACAGACCCATAAAGTACAAAATCTGTAGTTCTTGCTACAAGGAAAAAAGCACAGAAAACTTTGTATACTTAAGTAGAACACAATAATTAAGATTCACAAAAATTTTCAGTGTTTATGCATTTTACAAAGGGATCCTATTTAATCCTCAAATGGATTTTAGACTTTTACCCAATAACTTTTCAAGGAACAGGTCGATGTGAAAAGTGAGACACACCTACTTTAGATAAAGGGTTTGTGATCAGAAACAAGCTCAGCAGCCACGGGAAACAACTGCAGCCACGGGAATAGCCACCACCACGCACTGCATATGCTCTTCCTTTCTCTTGCTAGGTACACAAAGTCGGCAAATGCCCAGATGTGCACTGGCATGCCTCATTTATTCTTACTTGCCTTCTATATTTAAGAGTATTTTTTATTTAAACAGTTTATATGCTCCTGAAATTTTTGAAACATTCAAATCATTATCTTAAATGGATTCACAATAAGAATTCCATAAAATTTTCAATTCAATTCAACCAACACTGGGCTTTATTAGGTACCATTAACCCTCATCCACTCTTTTGCTGGATACCATCAACTCTTAACACTCTTTTAGGTAAATCCAGGTTTTGTCTTAGGGTTACTTACTGTGAGATAGTTGGCAGAAAGATGAAATCTGTTTCATAATCTTCACCTACATTTTAAGTCAGCTTGTCTATCTAAGATTTCATTTCACAACCTGTCTGGGACACAGTTACTTTACTCTGATTCTCTGCTGAAAATGGATTATTAAGGTGCAAAAAGATAATAGCAAAACCAACAGTTGCAAAATGAAACATGAATATTCACAACTGTTTAATACAACTGTTATTAATTAGGTTGCCTTCTGTTTACAGACTTTTATGCTTAGAGACCTCCCTACCACACAGATTTAATGTCCATCCTACTCCAGGGCTTTAAAACACACACACACACACACACACACACACACACACACACACACACACACACACACAGAGTCAAAAACCCTTAAAGGTCTTGTCTTCTCAGAGTGATATCTTCACTCATTGCCTTTCAGCATTTCTGCTATGGTATTATTGGAAACCCTCAAAATTATATCTTATGGTTTCTGCAGTCCATGGAGAACCCCTAACCCATATCATCAAACAGAAATTCCCCCTGGGGGAACGTAGTTAATCTACATTTGAGAGGCGGGTATCCCAAACTGAGCCTCAGCCCCCCAGAGCTCCACCCTGAAAGTGCGCACACAGATGAACTTGCATGGAGGCAGGAAGAAAGGTACCAAGCAAACTTTCTGTATGAAACATAAGGTGGTTCTCAAGAGGACAGAGGATCGTTTACGTTTTGCAGTCTCATGCTGTTCTTAAGATAAATTCCATGAACAATAAAAGTAATTTCAAAAAGACTTAAATCTGAAACTTCATACCCCATCCTCGCACCTATATTTTGTTTAAATTATCATATAGTAATTTCAGTTTAAGACTAACTTCTGCCATTCGGAATAATACTGAAAATGTTTCCTAAGCAATTTAATGACAGTGACAAAAATTTGGTTCTGATAAGATTACAAATAACCAAAAGTGTTAACTTTGAGATTCAAAACCCTGTAACATTTGGAAAAACTTGTTTATAAGGTATAACAATAACATGAAGACTTATTTGTGAAATAAAACATTTCTGAAACACTAAGGAATACATGCTTATTCCACTCTGGATAATTACTAGTACTTTCTGAAATCTGCTGAGAAATAATTTCTGTAAAAAGAGAGTTGGGTGTCAAATTCCAGAAGCTGAGTGTCAAGGTTATGTTTTAAAAAATTCAGTTTTCCAGCATGGCTTGATATAAAATGGGCTTTAAAAAGGGTTTTTGAATGCAAATACAGAATTCTTGATGCTTCCTTTACGACATACACTATGTTGTAATTAATGAAGTATGGTCTTGGATTGTCTTCTCTGAGGTATCTGTGGAGTCACATCTCATCCTGTAAACAATGTTTTGGAAACATCTTCATCTACAAATCACGGTGAAGGCTCATTTTACCATCGACAGAGACTAGCACTCGCAGGCTGGCTGGCTGCAGGACCGGTGCGTGGTGTGGACACAGCTGTCAGGAATCCCATTTTCTCACTTAGGTGTGCATTTATTGCTCTCGCGTCTGTGACTGCAGTGTGAGTAAGGCAATCATCCCCCAAACATCTAAAATTAGGAACCAGAACTCTGACAGTTTGCACAAGTTCTGTCCACTTCTTGCCTGTAACTCTGAAGCTGAACAGTACATTTGTACATACCAAACGTGCTCAGTAATAAATGCTTGGCTTTGGACTGTACTTCCTCCCATTTAGATGAACTTCCAGGAACTGCAATGTCAAGAAAATATTGTTACTATTCATTGTGCATCACACATTACTGAATAAGACACAGGGGAAAATAACCTTAGCATACTGTGAACATATTTTTATTAGTTTGATTTCTACCCTCTGGAAGTTATTCTGTTAGAGAAGTGTGTCAGTTTACAAAGCCAGATAGGCTTCTCATTATCCCAATCTCTCTAGTCCACTCTCAGGCAGAGAAAGAAATCTAGACATTAATTACAAGTCTTTCATCTTTTGTACTTAAAAAAAAAAATAAACCTCATGCATGTATTGTTTTGATAAAAAGTAAAAAGCAGCCATCTGTGAAATGATTTACAGAACTAAAAACATAGGCTTTAGCTTTTCATATATAGAAAATGCATGGTAAATATACTTAATGCCTTTATTTTTTTAAATCCTCACTCAAGGATATGTTTTGTTGATTTTATAGAGCAGGGGAGTTGGGGGGAGAGAGAGAGATGTGAGAGGAAAACATCAACATGAAAGAGAGACATCAGTCGGTTGCCTCCCCCACTTGCAGGTATTGAAAGTGCAACCTAGGTATGTGCCCTGCCTGGAGATCAAACCCACAACCTTTTGGTGGGGTGATGCTCCAACCAACTGAGCCACCTGGCTAGGGCATATACTTAATGCCTTTAAGCTGAAGGCAAAGTCCATTTGTAAGGTTTCATCTCAAAGAGAGAAAAAATTATTGATCCAATATAAGTACTGACCTGCAACTCACTTTTGGAAGAGCCCACACCTCCCTTACAACAACTCCTTCCAGCATAAAGTCTTCCTATTTAACTATAAGCACAGATGTTTAATTCCAAAGACAGAAGCCCACCCACTCCAGCATTTACTGTCAGCCACATACTTAGCTGTATGTGTACGATGGCCATGGGTTTTCCTGAAGTGAGAGACCAGACATTTAAATCCTCCACTGAATGAACATCTTCTATTTTCATCAAGGCTGCTTTGATATACTCTACATTCAAATGCTTTGGTACACCTATTAAGTCAGAATATATCAATTATAAGTAAAGTTTATTTTGGAGAAAAAGTTATTCATTACTGGTAGGATTTTTTTTTTCCCAAAAAACCCCAACTATCTTTGCCAAATTCATTTCACTTTAAAATACATTAATACTTTTAAGATAAACCATGCACACATATAGCAGGATATACACAAAAGGCTAATAAATATTTTAAAACTGTTCATTTTCACTAAAAAGGAATGCTAATTAATCCAGAATACTTCATTTAACAAATAAGCTAGGATAGACAAAAAAAAAAGAAAGAAAGAAAGAAAAAGGAACATCCAATGATGATTAACCTGCTGTTGAGAACTTATATTTACATGCTTTTCCATAATATTAGTAAGGCAGGGATACAGAAAGTATAACAAAGTTGCCAGTTAAATTGAAATTAATAAATTAATTACTAAACATACTTGCATTAGAATCAAAAGAGTTGTCCTAGTGCCATAGTTTATTAGCAGCATGGCCTTAATAAGTTATGCTACCCCTCTGAACCTTGGTTTTCTTGTTGGTAAACAGGGACAATAATGTCTGCCTTTCCTTCTTTTCTTAGCTATTATAAGGTCAAGTGGGTAACATGTAGGAGAGAGCATGGATTCATATACATTATGTATAGGTAAGGTGGTGTTCCTGTAGCCTAATAAGTATCAGTCAAAAAAAAAAGACAAGACGTGGCGCCTTCCCCAGAGTGGCCCTTCCCGCCCCCAATCGGACTTAGGGGAGTAATAAATCCCCAATGGGGATGTTAGTGAGATCTTACCTTCTAGTATTATAACTATGGTGTCCCATATGATGCGAAATGTTGTAAAAGCCACAAGTAAGGAAAATACATATGTACAGATGGGATCAGCAATCTTGTATTCTGGCTGTAAGGTGATAGATCAGCATCGTGTGGTTAAATGTTGACAGACATGGAACAGACTGTAAAGCACAGTAAGGTCTACTCTGTGGGCTGTTCTTTAGCAGGACTGAGACCATTAAAACTTGGATATTGCAATTGAGAAACTCTTTCTGAGATTATTTAAGTATTTTTCCTTATCGGATCTATTTTCAGAAGTCAAATGGTTTGTTCTATTATTTTCCTCTGTGCCTTCTCTAAATTTTCCACCCAGAACCGTAGAATATCAGAGCTAGAAGGACTTTCAGAAGTCATCCCTCAGAAATTTAGCACCGCCCCCCCCCCCCCCCGCCACTTTTAAAGAGGAGGGAGATCAAGTTTAGAGTTGTGGGACAGTGACAAAGCTTAAACTTGAGTTCTCCAGAGAAGGCACTACCAAAGCCAGTTACAGATAAGTTACCTCATGATGTGAAAACTATCGTGTTTAGTGCTGACAAAAGAGCTCTATGCACTGGTGGCTCAGTTAGACCCGCATAAATGCAAACTGAGTAGGGCTGCCCCTGGTGTCCACTAGACTGATAAAAGAAAATCACCTTTAGTTTTAATGTTGAAATTGAGTGTATTTTAAAATAGAAAAATTAGCAATCATATTACCTTGAATCGTATGATGTATGCAGCTATTAGCACACCAACACTTTGAACCAAATCCCCCAAAGCGTGAACAAACGCTGCTCTCACTGCCAAGCTATCCTGCCCGTGGTGGTGTCCACACCCAGAACCTGTGGTAGGAGAATTTGAAGGCAGGGAGTGGGAATGGGCATGATGGTGACCAGACTGGTTCAACAGAAACCCCATTCTGTTAAAAATAAAAGAAAACATTATTATTCTTCCTAACACTATTGATAAAAATATTTGTGACTAACCAGACATGAATGAGGCAACATGGAACTCATTCATTTACTAAACACTTGAGCACTTTTTATGCATCAGGTACTACGTTAGGTGCTGGGGTCAAAAGAGTGAATGAGACAGACAGATCCCTATCCCTATAAAGCTTGTTCCAGTAGGGGAGGCAGAGGAGTAAACGAAGAAATTCCTAATGCACTGCTAGGCCATGAGAATGCTCTGAAGAACAAAAGCACTGCAAGAGGATGGAGAGTGATGGCGAGAGCAGTCAGGGAAGTGCTGAGATTCCATCTGAGCAGAGACTTGAAGTCCAGAAGCAAGTGGTGGTGGAAGAGTGTTCTAGGAAGAAGCAGGTCAGGGCAAAGGCCCTGAGATGCAAATGTGTTCTATGTGCTTAAAAAAAAAAAAAAAAAGCAGGGCAGCCATTTTGGCTAGAATAAAGTGAGCGATAATGCCAGTAGGTGAGTTGGAGAGGTACATAGGATCTTATTAAAATGGCCAGCAAGGGCTTTTGATTTTATTCTCAGTATGAATGGAAGCCACTAGACATGGACTAGCAAACTATGGTCTGTGGACTATATATAATTTTTGTTTTTGTAAACAAACTTTTTTTACAGCCTGTTTTTATAAATAAACTTAAAAAAATCCTCACCCAAGCATATGCTTATTGATTTTAGAGAGAGAAAAGGAGGGCGGGAAGGAGGGGGGGGGGGAGAGAGAGAGAGATCAGTGGGCTGCCTCTCATATGTGCCTGACAAGGGGTTGAAACTGCGCTCTAGGTATGTGCCCTGACTGAGGATGGAACCTGCAAACTTTTGGTGTGCAGGACAACATTCCAACCAGCCAAGTCACCCAGCTGGGACTGTAAATAAAGCTTTATTGGAATACAGGCATGCTCATTTGTTTACATAATGAATGTGGGCTGCTTTTGTTCTATAACAGGAGAGTAGTTGCCAAAGAAACTGTATGGCTCTAAAGTCCTAAATATTTACTATCTGGCCCTTTACAGGGGCCGCAGTTTTTAGGAAAAAAGTTGGTAGTTAAAAAAATCTCAACATAAAAATATTTTAAAAATTAAATTAAAAAAAACTTTGTCCTACTTAAATTCCTGATTAGTGAAACTTCAGCATATCTGAGCAAACTAATGATGAGTTTATAATTTCAACAGTGTTTTATTAACTTTATAAGAAAAACTGATGTACTATAAAACCTATAAATATATGAAAATTATTACTAAATGCATGTATAACAGTCTCTAAGTTCACACTATTTGAGAATATTGATGTGAGAACAATGTAGAGTGTATGCTATTACAATGGTGGATACATGTCAATATACATTTGTCCAAACCCATTAATATAAACCATGGACTTTGGGTGGTTATGATGTGTCAGTGCAGGTTCATCCGCTGTAACAAATGCAGCACTAGTGCAGAATCTTGATAATGGGGGAGCTATGCATGTGTGGGGGCAGGAGGTGTTTGGGAAGTCTCTGTACCTTCCTCTTAATTTTGCTGGGAACCTAAAACTGCTCTAAAAAGTAAAGCCTATTAAATTTGTTAAAACAAAACAGAGCTTACATTATGTTAATGGCAACTCCAACAGCTGCAGTAATAAGCATGATATCTCCATTTATTTCATATTTCATGTGGATAGTTCTTTGGACAGCTTCATACAGGAGGAATCCCATAAGTATATACACCAACAGCACACTAATCATAGCTGATAAAACCTCTGAAGGGAAATAAATGAAAAACAAATGTATTTGCAGCATGGTTATTATACCTCACACAAACTAAATACTGTACAATCTTTTATTTATTTAGATCTCCTTTCCTCTAAGAAGATAAAAGCAGCATATCATTTTTGTCATGTTTTTCTTTAAATTTTTAAAAATAATTTAATGTAGAACTTTTAAAAATTGAAGTATAATGACACATAAATAAATTTACATTAGTTTTAGATATACTACATATATATATAATATATATTTATTTATTCAAAAGGGTTTAGTAGTTTGATCTAAATCCCTCACTAATTCACTCCTACCAATTCCCATTCTCCCCCCTCATCTCTTTAAGGTCAAATTATGTATATTTATAGACTGTACACATAGGAAAAACTGAGAAAAAATATTTGTAACATACATGATGACAGACTAATTTCCCAATAGATGAGTACACTTAACAAATCATAACAAAGTGAACAACCCATTAGAAAAATGAACGAAGGTCATAAATACTAATATACAGAAAATAAACAGAAATGGTCAATTTATCAAAATACAAGAAATTCAATAAGAATACAATTTCTTTTGGACCCTTACTTAATTGGCAAGGATTAATACGTTGGATAATAGCCCGAATCAGCAAGGATATACTGGTGGAAGAATCAAATGGAACTATCTTTTTGGAGAGCAGTAAGCAAAACTAGTCACAATTTAAAATGCATGTGTTCCTTGATTCTGGGAATCAATCTGGTAAAAACGCACCCATAATATTCAAAGACACCTAGAAGGTTTTTCACTGTAGCTTTGTCAGTAGTACCAAAAAGATCTAGAGACATCTTAAATGTTCACCAATAAGGAACTCAATGGATAAATTATGATATACACATATAATGGGATACCATACAACCATATATGTATATAAAAAAGAAAAAATAGGCAAATTGATAACTACAAGAAAGATAGATAAGAAAGTGTTACATCTGGAAGTGGGAGTAGGAACTTGGAGAATTTATTTTTCACTTTATTTTTTGGGTAATGTTTGAAATGTTTTAAGTTTTTAACCACAGACATGTATTGCCTTGAGATTAAATAAAAGCAAACACGTTTTGATGCATACCAGTGTGCATGAGTGTGCTCTGACCCAGGAATTCCTCTTCTAGGAATGACACACACGCTCATGCCAAGTGAGCTACACACGTGCAACATGAAGCATGTTATGAAGCTATTCATAAAGCCCTGTTTACAACATCATTTGAAACCAATAAGAAAGAGATTAGTAGAGGCCTTGTAACATGGAATACCATGCAGCTGTAAAAAATGAATAAGGCTCTTTATGTTCTGATAAGGAATAATCTTCAAAATACAGAGTTAAGTGAAAAAAGTAAAGTGCATAACTGTGTATAGTGTTACCACTTGTGTGAAAAGATAAAAGAATAAATAAAAATAATGATCTGTACATGCAGTCTCTGGAAGTATATACAAAATACTGGTAAAAAACTGGTTATAAGGAGAATAGGCTGAGAAGACAGGATGACTTTGAACTACATATACTTTTATACCATATGAATTTCTACCATGTGAGTATAGTGTAGAAATAATTTTATATCTTTTCAAAATAACAAAAATAGGCAATGTAAAATATATATTAAAATAGTTAACCAATATTATTATATAAAACAAGTGTTGACACTCAAAACAAGAAAATACTTTTAAAGAAAATTTTTCCTTTAGAGACAACAGACATTAATCCTGTTAAGTCTTAACAGGTGGAAAAATCTGGAAAATTGTAATCTGGGTCAACTCATTGCTCAAAGGTTCTAGGCAGTTCAAGTACTGGACTTTGATACACTTTTATTCCAACCTATAAATTACAAGACAGGAAAATTATCTGGAAGTTATAAGCTGTTTCCTGAAGACATCTTATCAATTTAGATGAAACTCCAATAAAATCTTGTGCCTTAACAAAGAGATGTTGGGATAAAACAAAAAACACAATTAACACTTGAAACCATGGTACACCTAGTTCTGACATGCTGATAATGATCATACTTCAAAAGAGGCATAGGGCTGAAGGAGACAGAGAAGAGGCCACCTGAAATATACAAAGCGGTGGAGAGACAACCACATTAAGTCCAGACTTTAAACTCCTAGAGGACACGATCAAGTTACATTCCATGTCCTATTTACCATAGCACTCAGCTGGGTGGCTGCCATGTAGCAGGTACTCAGATACTTATGATAAATTTTTAGAATGAAGTTAGGTTGAGCATTGTAAGATAAAAGGGAATACAAATTAAGGTTAAGCTAAATATGAATAATAGGTTACCGCAGTCACCCATTATCTGCAGTTTCCCTTTCTGTGGTTTCAGTTATCCACAAACAACCTTGGTCTGAAAATATTAAATGGGGAATTCAGGTATAAACAATTCATAAGTTTTAAATTGTTCACCATTCTTATTATGATGAAATCTCACACCATCCCACTCTGTCCCACCTAAGACGTGAATCATCCCTTAGTGCAGCATACCCGTGCTGTCTGTGTGAGCTTCCTGACTGCCAGTCACTCAGCAGTCCTCTTAGTTCTCAGACCAGTTATCAGACGCACACACAGAGAGAGAGACCACATTCATGTAACTTTTATCATAGTATATTGTTATAACTGTTCCACTTTATTATTATTTATTATTGTTAATCTCTTGCTGTGACTGATTTATAAATTAAACTTTATCATAGGTAGGTATATATAGGGTTTGATACTATCCACAGTTTTAGGCATCCATTGGGGGTCTTGGAATATCGCCCCTGCAGATAAGGGGGGACTACTGTATTTATTAAATACCCCAAAACAAAAAGTAAGTAGGTTAAAAGAGAAGAATTAAGTCAAATACAAGGCAGAAAACACATGGATTTCTTAAGTTATAGCTTCTGATGGTAAAATATACATATAGGTAATATAAAGAAAGAAGAAAAAATTTAAAAATGTAAACTGTAAAGTCTCATGTATTAGTGCTCACAAAAAATGAACTTTAATTCTCTGAAAACTGTTACTTAAAAAATACCAATCCTTCTCAAACTCTTCCAAAAAAAAAAAAAAAAGAAAATGCCAAGGTTGAACTAGCAGTTAGGTCACCACAGTTTTTAAGGTGCCTCAATCAAATTTTACATATGGAATTATAAAACAATGCACTTTACATTTATATTCATAACTATAAAGTTAATGACAGAGAGATTTGATTGCTTATGCAAGTCTATAATAATTAAAAATACTTTCAAACCCCCTATTATTAAGTTGAACATACTTTCCAGTTTTCCCAAAATAGTCCCAATTTCTTCCTTTGTCCTGGCATAATTATTAAAAGTGCCCCATTTCAGCCCTGACCAGGTGGCTCAGTTGATGGGAGCATCATCTCACGTACCAAAAGGTTGTGGGTTTGATTCCTGGTCAAGGCATATACCTAGGTTGCAGGTTTGATCCCTGGTCTGGGCAAGTATGGGAGGCAACTGATTGATGTTCTTTTTCTCACATTAATGTTTCTTTCTTACTTTTTTAAATCTCTCTCTCCTCCGCTCCCTTCCTCTCTCTCACATCAATGTTTCCTTCCCTCCCCCGCCCTCGCAAGTCAATAAACAAATGGTAAGGATTAATAAAAAAAAAGTGCCCCATTTCACTCTGAAAGGTGCCCTGGTTTGGATGATGTTGTATAGTTACCCTAGTGGGTCTGCCAAATAAAATACTGGATGCCCCGTTGAATCTGCATTTCAGTTAAAAAACAAATAATGTTTTAGTATATGTCCTACGCAATGTTTCAGACAAAACGGACATGTGTATTATGCACACACTAAACTGGGTGAGCGCACACCCCATTGATAATTCACGTAAACACTTAAAATCACCTTTTTGTGAACTTTCAGTTATGGCAAAACCATCTTCAGATAAAGTAAAATGAAAGTCAAACTAAAACATAAACATAATTCTTTGGCAAGGAGGATTTCTACACTTAGAAATCTTAGAATCCTTAGAAGGCCCACTAGGAACTGAAAATGCAGTTTTCCACAACACAGTAGCATAAAAAGGATCCCCATGTCTGCCCACAGTTAAGAGTAATAGAATTCAGTTGATTCCTAGAGATTCTCAAATGACATATTAAGATCCTGCTATCAATGCTATCCCTTTTGCAGCAATTAATAAGGAATGTGCCTCACAGCTAGTTCCCTTTTCTAAAAGCAAAGACATTCATCTGTTAGTTTTTATTCTAATTACCCACAAAAACATCTTTGAGCCAGAAAACTGATAAATGAAAAAGTGGAAAGCACCCAAAATTTTAAGTTGATTTTTAGGGCTGAGATTTATAATTGAGAAGTATAAGGCACATATAATACTATATAGCTAAAAATGCTAATGGTACATAGTAATATGGCTATTTATTCTGATAAAAAGAACAAAAAGTTCTTTCACTGTGAATAAATTAAATTTTGGTGAAATATGAATAGGACTAATTAGTGCTTAAATTTTTGCCCTAGTATTTTTAACATGATGGAATGCAGATAAACATAGGCAAGATGTATTTTCTCCCCACAATGTTTAACAGAGAGGGAAGTTTTCAATCAACAATGAAATTATGACTTGCTCCAATCTTCTCATTCTTGCTTTGGGTTGCTCTCTGTTTACAGAATGTACAATAAAGTTTTTCAAGACAAAGGAGTACATAGCATGTCCACACCTTTCCTTTTCTAAAGCAGACACAGGAACTTTCACAATGGAAACCCTAGAGTTCTGCAAAAGTTATTACCCCATTAGCTTTAGGTAAACTTGACTGAATGGAAATTTAGCAAAAATGGAAAACTCTTGAAGGAGATTTTTATGGGAATTCTAGACAACCTATTATTATAGTAGTTCTAACATATTTTGTTACTTTATAAACAAAGAAATCACTACACTTGGCTGAATTGTAGCTTTGGAGGAGGGAGTAAGAAAAATGAATGTGTTTTTTGTTATAATGTCACTTGGGTTTTTTTTTATTCAGCTGAAATATAAACAAATGTTTATTGTCAATGATCTAATAGAGACCAAAACATACTGTGAATTTCACACACAATGTGAATAAAGTTTTAGTTTGAATGGCCAATAAATGGTAACAAAAATTAAATGGGAGAGAACAGATGACTGTTAAGTTTTGCTAGTACCATAAAATATAAAAAATGTTTACCATACATTTTAACACATCTGTAAATTGCCAAAATTAGAGGTTTTCAAGGTTCATAAGAAAAAGAGAATTATTTTCTGTCTTCCTTTGTTATTCTCCATCAGAATACCTTATTCTTTCTCTTTATAGTACTTAATACAATTTGTAATGATGTTGTGTTTGCGTAACATATTTACTGCCTGTCTCCCCACACTATGCTATTGTTCATTCACTTAATGGGTAACTACCAGAGTGCCCACGCAGTGAATGAGTTACAATTTGCTTCAACTGTGTAAAACCACATTCAATCCAAGCATATTTGCTTTTTCATGAGCGTTGCTCAGATGCACTGGCCTGCCATAAGTGTTAACTTTGCTAATGCTATGATGCCAATAATGAATACATTTCTCTTAAATTATGTAACACTTGTCCTTCTATTGCCTCAAAGAAACTATATACAGCACACAACTAAAGACAGATTTCAGAGGTCTATAAAAATCATTTGGGAAGGAAAGTGGAGATACAGTCTCTCCCCCACTTCCTTTTATGCCACTTCTCTTTCCTACCTCTTTCCAACAGAAGATTGGAAGGAAATAGAAAAATCAGTGAGTTGTGTTGGATTTGCCTAGGATTCCAAACTAATATTTGTATTTCAACTCTGCCACAGACAACTCTATGGCACTCAGGCTAAAGACATTATATAGGATTTTCAGGGGCCCACTCTTGCCACCAGAATGTCAAGCTAAACTGAAAAGTTTGTCTTTGGACCCTCTCATCTCCTATTCTAAATAATCTCCTATTTTCTGCCTTCTTATCACTCCTTCAATCCACAGCCAAGGTGCTCTGAGGTGACACCTTGTGTCACCAGTCCTCCAAGGTGATTTCTGGCTATGCTACAATTGACTACCTCACTCATGTCTTCTTCTGCCTCAATAAAAACTCTAAATTCTAGGAAGTACTTGTTCTTTTCCTATAGATGTTCATATGATATGAATTAATTCTCATTAACATGTGAATAATGAGTAGGCATAACTCCTGTCAGGGATGGGAGGAAGTTGTTAAAATGAATCAGTAACTAGAGAGAAAAAAATTTTTTTGGCTGCATGTATGGGGGAAGATATTTTTTTAGCTGAATACTTTCTGCTCCTTTAACATCAGGGAATAAAATAACAAACTATATAGGATTAGCATTATAATCATATGCCTACCCCAGAACAAGAGTCATCCAGCCAGATCTGCCAAGGCCTTTGCTCAGTAGAACTACACACTGTTACCAAAGACTCCTACACTGTCACCTTGCCATTAACCTAGGCTGATGATTTGCATTACCAAAGTGTATATCATGTTTTTTATTTCAAATACGGGCAACTCCACTTGCTATAGCCCTTTCACGTGATCACTATCTTTAATCCATGCAGCCTCTTCCACCCAAGAACTGAAAGAAAAACCATATAAATAAAGTTGTTTACACTCATAATCCACAGAGAAGGATAAATGAAAGCAAGCACGGGGATGGGACTGTTCTCTGTAGAATAGCACATCCCCTTGGATGGGGAGATGGTGCCATTCCTCCTAAGGAGTGGTGGGATTTCTCCCACAGTGTGGTTTCATTAAGTGCTAAGTTTTATTGACTTCCAGAATAAGATGGCATACCTGCAGAAAAATAAATGCAGGCATTTAAAAATAACTCACATATGGTTTCTACCCCTCTCTCACTTGTCCCACAAAAGAGCTGCCATTGTAGCTCCCCAAAAGGAATAAAGAAATGAAAAGAAAAAGAAAAGCCTGAATGATTTTACACAATCTGAGTTCACATGAAAGAAAGGGAAGTACCGACAGAGTAGAACTGATTTCTGGGACAGCCACTTGGGCCTACCCTTCAAATCTACAATTGTCTTTCTCTCAACTTGACTGAATGATTTTTGCTAAAATAAATTTTGTCATATTGCCAAAAATGTTACTAAGGACCTGAGTCAAAAAGCACATCTTTTAAAATTGTTATTTAACCATCAGGTTGACTAACCTCACTTTTCTTCTACTACCTAGCTGAGATAGTTATGCTGAGAAAATAAGAATTCTCATTATGGGAAGAAAGGAAGGCAGGCACAGGTCATTTGAGAGATATCAAGTCTGGGTAAGATGATACACTGGCAGGTAGAAGGAAGGAAAAGATGACTGCAACTAACATTTATTGGATATTTACTCGGTGCCAGGTGCCATGTTAGGTACTTAGACCTTACCTTATATATGTTTCACAATTCTTCAATACAAGTATTATCATCCTTATTTTACAGAAGAAACTCATACTTTGAGAAATTAAATCATTTTCCAAAAGGCCCTATAGCTAGTAAAACTGCAGATTTCAGATTTGAACCAAAGACAACTACAAAACTCTAACAGTGGTAAGTACCCAAACAAACAAATAAGACTGGCCCCTGACTGAAATAAGGAAGCTGAATCTTCTTTCTAATTTCTTAATTAGTCAAAAGGTCCTATAGGTCAGGCTGTACCACACAGCTATGTTATGGATCAAACAAACTTGTATAGTCTAGTTTGTGAAAATGACCACAGTTTCAGAATTATAGATAAGTGTTTTCAAGTCCCAAATATTTTAATCCCAAAATTTCAAAAATACCTGTACTCCCAGTTTGAAAATTGATGTGATTTACTCCAAACAAAGGATTTGAGGATCATGAGCTATACTAAGTAATCTGTTTCACAGTTTTCATATCCTTATTTATTCAGCCTGAATTTGCAACAACTCCATTAGTAGTCTCATATACAGCACTTACTAGTGTCAGATACACAAAGTTTAATATTATTTGTTCCTGTTCTTACTTAATTCATGGTCCAGAAGGAGACACAGTTGTATAAAAATAACTATACAAATGTGATAAATGCTATTGTGGACATATAAAGTGTTATGAGAAAACAAAAAGGAAATAAATTAAGAAAATGATACTACTAATGTCTATCATTCCCAGATACACCTCCAGGTCTTATATGGGATGCTGCCTTTTGCATAAGAAACGATGGCAGAGAGCAGGATATGAACATGTATAGTATGTATTTGCTTATACCTTCAAGAGGAAATGCTGTGAGAGTAGACCAGAAACTAGTTTATGTTTTTAAAGGTTTTATTTATTTACTTTTAGAGAGAGAGGAAGGGAAAGAGAAGAGAGGGAGAGAAACGTCAATGTGTGATTGCCTCTCATGCACACCCCTATTGAGGACCTTGCAGGCAACCCAGGCATGTGCCCTGACTGGGAATCAAACCAGCGACCCTTTGGTTTGCAGGCTGGCACTCAATCCACTGAGCCACATCAGCCAGGGCAAGACACTAATTTAAATGGTTGCTAATAAGCAGTAGGGTGGGAGGCTGGGTTGGAGGGGACAGAATGAAAGGAAGACTTCTCTACAAATCTTTTAAAAATAATTTTAACTTTTGCAACATGTTTTACATATTTACAAAATAAATCAACAAAGAAAAAAACCAACATGCCCTACCCACTATGCCATCAAAACAAACAAAAAAAATTAACAGTAGTAACAAACCAGAAGTTTCCTAGGGGGATTCCTTCCCCAACTCTGGGTATTGGAGGCCAGAAGCACATTATTTAAATGTGTCCACTGTAAACACACCTTCCCTGACAGAACTTTGGGATTACTCATGAAGCAGGAGTCTTTTGTAGAATACAGGGACAACCACTGCTTTGGTTTATAGCTTTATTCAATTCTACATATCTTTTTTGTCTTTTTGATGTTCCACAAGTCACCACTAGGTTTTTCTTCCATTACTTCCATCACTACTACAAAGAACAGAATAAGTGAAATAAGTTCTACATCTAGATAGAGCCTCATAAGATCCTGGAATACAAAGAAGATCCCAAAGGGCCCTTATACTGTGAAGGCTCAGTCCCTCCTCATCTCTGGAAAATATTCATCTATCTATAACTTAACAATTCTCTTCCTTTTATTTTTTTAAAATAACTTAAAAATTTAGATAAAATTCACATAATCTAAAATTTACCATTTAACAATTTTTTTAAAATATTTATTTATTTATTTATTTATTTATTTATTTATTTATTTTTTTAGAGGAGAAGGGTAGGAAAGAGAGAGGGAGAGAAATATCAATGTATGGTTGCCTCTCATGTGTCCCCTGCTGGGAACTGGCCTGCAACCCAGGCATGTGTCCTGGCTGGGAATCGAACCTGGATCGTTTGGTTCGCAGGCCGGCACTCAATCCACTGAGCTACACCAGCCAGGACCATTTAACAATTTTAAAGTGTACAATTCATTGGCTTTTAGTATAAGCACAAGGTTATGCAACAATTGCCACTAACTCCAGAATGTACTCATGACCTCAAAAAGAAATTCTATACCCATTAAGCAGTCATTCCTTTTTATTTTTTAAGTTCTCTTTTTCTGAGGTTCTTAATAGTATTACTTTGAACCCCCTAGATTGCTCTTTTGTAGTTTTTAACTTTTTCCTCCTGTTTTTATCTTTTTGTTCTATATTGTGAGAGACTTTCTTGGTTATATTTTCTAGTCCTATTGGAAAAAAATACATTTCAGCAATATTTTAATTTCAAAAAGCTTTTTCTTATGTTTTTCAAAATATTTTAGTTTTATTATTCTGAGTATGTTAGTGATAACTTAAAACATAACTTAAATCTGTTCCTCAAATTACCTCTCTTCTCTAGGACCAAGTTTTCTATTAGTTTTGTTTATTTTCTTTCATGCTGCTGGTTTTTCTCACTTGTCAAAAAATCTTTGGTTGTCCATTCACATTTAGTGCAGAAGAACAGGGGAATTATCCTTGTAAAAAGGAAATTCCAGAAAGATAAGCCATCAACTAATAAGAATGGTTACTAATAAGGGGTGTAGGGCAGGGCAGCCTAGGACAAGATTATTATTGTACTGTACTTTAGTGTGAGTAGGTGGGGAACCAAGCTATAACGCTGCAGAACCCTGATTCTAGTATGAAAAAGACTTCTTTTGGAGAATCAACATCTTCACCAGAAGCCCTAGCTTTCCCCAAATATCTTGTTCAATTACTTTTTAGAAGAACTATTTTACAGTGGGGAAAATGCAGGCTGCTTGAGTGGAGGTAGGGGTAGGAAGGAAGGTAGGAGCACAGTGAATTAGTGGGAGCAGTTTCCTGTTTATAGTCATTTAATTAATTTTCCAATTCTCACTTCTGATCATCTCTGTCTGAGCCTTCTTTGGAGATCTGTTGGGCTGATCCAGTTCCTGGCTCAGTGTACTCTAGGCTTGTTTTTTCCTTCAATCCCCTCCCATCTATTTCCTAACTTCCAGAGATTTCTGGAAATTTCTTGTTTACCAGTGACCCAACCATTTGCTTCTCTTTGTTGTTTTGGTACTTTTAATTTCAATGGACTCTCAGGGGAGACTGGACTCAAATGATGATCTCTAGTCCACCATCTCGAACTTAGCACTTTTAAGGAAAGGGAAAGATCTGACTTTCTGTAGAATTTTCAGAGACACAATAGGACCAGTCAGTTCTATTTTGTCTCATTTTTTTTCATAGTGCTTATCATTTAAGAGTACACAAAGTAACTATCTGGATAAATACTAAGTACAGTCAAACATCGGTTCTCTAACGTCTTGGTTCTTGAACAATTCGGTTCTCGACCAAGTTGTTCATGGGAAAAATGTCTCAGTGCTCTAAGTGAACTTTGTTTTTGGGTCTTCATTCTCTATCTGACAGCCCTTTCATGCTGATACCTGTGTGATCAGTCACTTGTCTCTCAGGTGAAAAAGGAAATTTAGTTTTTGAACAAATTGCTTCTTGAACAGTTTTCTGGAAAGAGATAAATTTGAGAACCGAGGTTCCACTGTATTTCTTTGATATTTAATAGAATTTTCATGATTACTGTTTTTTAACTTATATACAGGACTTTTATGTTCTGTTACTGCATGTTTCTGGGGTGGAGTGCCACTGTCTTCATTAGAGTTCCAAGGGGTCTATATCCTAAAAGAGGCTAAGAGCCACAGAACTATTAAATGAACATACTCTGTCAAATCGTGCTAGAGGGTGAAAGTCCCCATTACATGATGCTGTTTTAGATCTCAAAATGCAGGTGTTTAAACCACAAGAAATTAAAGTTTGAAGATAATTTTAAACTTGTTAAAAAAAACTCCAGGTCAATCAATTAAAAATGAATGTATAATATACTGGAAAGTAGAGGAGTTTCTTTTAGGAACACATCCAAATACATTATGCAGTGGCTTTAAAAATGACAGAAAACCTCACTCAGTGTTTTAGCTTTCTTGTGCAGCAGTTGAGAGTGCCGAGGCATGAGATACTAGATAATTTCCCAACCAGATAGCCTGGATAGCTACTTGGAATATAGCTATGCAACTACAGTGTCAAGTTATATATTAGAAGATCCAGTGATTACATTTTAGAAGACCTAGATTTGAGTTAATATTAGGCTAAAAAGTAACAACAAAGGGGAGGAACTGATACATTAGCCAAGAGTGTCAGTGTCTCCACAAAAATAAAATGACAATATGTTAATTCTGGTTCAAGACAGGTTTTGCTGAAGCTACCTAAATGTCAGCTTTTGGGTTCTAAGCAAATGACATGTGGACATATGGCACTTCATATAAAAGTCCAGGCAATTATCTTATATATATTTTTAAAATAAGCAAAAATTTAAAAACACCAAGACAGCAAGAAACACAGTTGTATATGATTTAAGCTCTTAGTTAAATATCAATATTTGTTAAAAATAGAAAAAAAATATGTGCATTAAAACATGGTAATAAAGACTTTATTCAATGGGGGAAGAAGTTATTGAGATATGCATAGAGACCACTGCAATGGAATTCTGCAGTTGGGGAGAGTTTGGGCTCAACTCTGAATATTGTGTGGGCAAGGAGGAATTTATAGACAAGAAGCAGAGTGGGAGTCTGTGTATAGAAAATTACTAAGAGGAAATAGGAATAAGGGGGATTCTGGTTAAACTGACCTAACAGAATTCTTGCTGAAGACAGGTCATCACTTGAGGGTAATCCATCAGATATTGAGAGTGGGAAGTTCTGTTAAATTGGCTTACACAACGTTCTTGCTAAAATTAGATTTTACAAGGAAGTGTACAGATGGGCTTTGGAGAAGGTTCAGGAGACTTGACTAAAATCTGGTCAAGCAACGATCTCTGTCAGCGTTCACAGAATTATGTTGATTAAGTGGCCTCAATGAAGGTTAGCTACAGAGTATACTCATATGTTATATGTATTATAGTAATGCTTAAAATCTGGGCTATAGTAGCCTTGGTTGGAATAACCTAAGTGAAAGAAAGAAGCTAATGTTCCTTAATTAATTAAACCCACATGGTCTTGCTTGGTTCAATAAATAGAAGATGAATTTTTTTCTGATAACATCTTCAGGAAGTAGGAAACACATTTAAAAATTAATGATTACCAAATAATTTTTTAAATTGTATTTTATTGATTATGCTATTACAATTGTCCCAATTTTACCTGCCTTCTCCCCCTCCACTAAGCTCCTCCCACCCCCTCAAGCAATCCTCACACCATTGTTCATGTCCATGGGTCATAGGTACAAGTTCTTTGGCTACTCCATTTCCTATACTGTACTTTACATCCTCATGGTTATTCTGTAACTACCTATTTGTATTTCTTAATTCCCTCACTTCCTCACCCATTCCCCCACACCCCTGGCCCATCTGGCAGCCATCAGAACACTCTCTGTATTCATGATTCTGTCTCTGTTCTTGTTTGCTCGTTTGTTTTTTAGATTCAATTGTTGATAGTGTTGCATTTTTTTGTCATTTTATTGTTCATAGTTTTGATCTTTTTTTTTTTTTAAAGATTTTATTTATTTATCTTTAGAGGGGCAGGGAAGGAGAGAGGGAGAGAAACATCAATGTGCGGTTGCCTCTTGTATGTCCCTGCCGGGAACTGGCCTGGCAACCCAGGCATGTGCCCTGACTGGGAATCGAACCTCGATCCTTCGGTTCGCAGGCCCGTGCTCAATCCACTGAGCTACACCAGCCAGGGCTGATCTTTTTTTTCTTAAATAAGTTCCTTTAACATTTCATATAATAATGGATTGGTGATGATGAACTCCTTTAGTTTTTTCATGTCTGGGAAGCTCTTTATCTACCCTTTGATTTTAAGTGATAGCTTTGCCAGGTAGAGCAATCATGACTGTAGGTCCTTGCTTTTCATGATTTGGAATACTTCTTCCTCTTCCTTCTAGCCTGCAAGGTTTCTTTTGAGAAATAAGCTGAAAGTCTTATGGGAACTCCCTTGTAGGTAACTTCTTTTTCCTTGCTACTTTTGATTCCTTATCTTTAACCTTTGGCATTTTAATTATGATGTGTCTTAGAGGGACCCTCTTTGCATCCATCTTGTTTGGGACTCTCTGTGCTTCCTGGACTTTTATGTCTATTTCCTTCACCAAATTAGAGAGGTTTTCTTTCATTATCTTTGAAATAGATTTCCAATATTTTGCTCTTTCTCTTCTTCTGGCATGCCCATGATGCAAATATTGGAATGCTTAAAGTTGTCCCAGAGGTTGCTTACACTATGCTCATTTCTTTGGATTCTCCTTTCTTCTTGTTTTTCTGATTGGTTGTTTTTTGCTTTCTTATATTCCAAACCACTGATTTGATTCTCGGCTTCATCCACTCTACAGTTGCTTCCCTGTAAATTATTCTTTATTGCAACTAGTGTATGCTTCATTTCTGACTGATTTTTTTTACACTGTTGGGGTCCTCACTAAATTCCTTGAGCATCCTTATAACCAGTGTTTTGAACTCTGCATGTGATAGATTGCTTATCTCCATTTTGTTTAGTTCTTTTTCTTCTGGACTTTTGATTTGTTCTTTCATTTGGGTCATTTTTTTTTGTCTCTTCATTTTGGCAGCCTCCTTGTATTTGTTTCTATATTAGGTCAAGCTGTCATGACAGCATGGCCTAATGTAGTAGTTGTCCTATAGTGTCCAGTGGCACAACCTCCCCTATTACCCAAGCTGGGTACTCAAGGTGTGCCCTTTGTGTGGGCTGAGTACACTGTCCTCTTGTAGTTGAATCTTGGTTGCTGTAGGCAGGTCAATGCGAGGCATTTTCCCAGGTCAGTCAGTTGCAAGGAATGGCTGTGACCACTAACCACCAACCTCCACCTTCCGTGGAGGATCAGTTGTGCAGGGGCAGGGTGGTGGTGCTCCAATGTAGTCTGTAGCTTTCCACCGGCTGTGCAAGCCCTGGGGTTTCTCAGGGTGGTGCAGGCCAAGGTCAGCCCCTACCTGTGTTTTTCCCGAGACCACCCTGTCAGTGCTATAAAGCAATCTGAGATGGCTGCTACTTGTGCTGGGCTTGGAGATTTCTAGGTAAAGCCAAGTTGTGAATCTAGGCTGGCTGCTGCTAGTGTTGTGCCTGGGGCCCCTTAGCAAGAGGTAAGGGGGCTGAGTATCACTGAGGCCAGCTTTTGCTTGTTTGAGAGGATTTAGGAAGTTGTGAAGCTTGAGCCAAGACCAGCCATTCATATGGAAAAACTGTTAACAGCTGTAAGTTGGGTGGGACAGAGCCTCAGGGGATTGCCAGGCAGGGCAGAGTGTTAGCCAGGTTGATGGAGATGGAGATTCAGTATGACACCCACCTGCTGGCTCTGGCTCTGTGGCTCTGTCCCCCAGCTCTCACCTTGATGCCAGACACTTCAGTTCCTCCCAGTATGCCACTGGTGCCTTTCAAGCTGCTACTCTGGTGCTGGAGCTCAGATGCAGTGAGTCTGAGTTTGTGTGTGGGTTCTTTAAGAGGAACTACTTGAGACTCCAGAAGTTTCTTCTACCAACTCAATCCCCACTGATTTTTGCAGCCAGCAGTTACGGGGACTTATCTTCCTGGGACTGGAACACCAGGCTGGGGGTCCCAGTCTGCTGCTGGGACTCCTTGCTCCTGAGATATCCCTCCCAAATTTTTATCCACCCCATGTGGATATGGGACCAGCCCATTCCATGTCTCTGCCTCTCTTGCCAGTCTGGATGAATGTGGTTTCTTTAATTCCATAGTTGTCAAACTTCCCTTCAACTTGATTTCTCCTGTTTATGAGTGATGTTTGTTCTATATTTTAGTTGTAAATCTGATGTGGTTGTGAGAGGAGGTGAGCCACATTTACTTACGCCACTATCTTGACTGGAAGTCCCTCTATCATATAATTTTATATGTGTAAAGTGCTTAGCTGACTGGGCTGAACGTACCTGGGAAGATATGCATCTGAATAAATCCTGTTCACCTATTTTTATTTGCTTTGTTCATCTACTTCAACAGAACTTATTACCAGAAAGATTTCAGTTAATCAACCGTTATATATAGTTCATTGTTGTCTTACCATAAAATTTTTTAACTAAAAAACCCTCTCAATTACCTACCTAAGCGATGAAATCCAAAGGTGAATCTTTTGGTTGGTGATTTTGAAGATAGCCACAAAGCAAGCAAGGTCAGTATAATAGCACTTAGGTCAGTTAACATATGAAGAGCATCTGTCATGATTGCTAGGCTATTTGCAATGTATCCACCTTAGAGCAAGGATGAGAGGGAAGAAGGAATGAGTTAACTAATATAACAAATGTAAGCAATCAAGCCAAAAATATGTAACATCCTACAAAACATGAACTAAATCTTTATCCTATTACAATGAAATCAAGGTACCTGAAATTTTATGCAAACATTAAATATGCATATATTTTTTCTAGTGAGAATGTCCATTTCTATGAACAGATTCTCTGAGGAGTCAATGACCTTAAAGAGTTAAAAACTACTAAACTGCAGGGTAAAACATGTATGTTTTGGGTTTTAGCACTACAGCTTTTGCTCAAACAACTAAGTCTACTACGAGACAGTGAAATTAATAACCGCAATATCTAAATATAATAAAGCTGAAGAAAAAGTAGGTATTCAGTTGTTTGGGAGGGTTTGAACATAAAATTAAACTGAATAAACTCATAAAATGTACATTAGTTCTAAATCAAAGATAAAAATACCTGATTCATTTGGATATATACAACAATATCTCCTAATAGAGGGATAAGAGAGATACACAATTACCTTAGTTTATCTTCTTACTTTTCTGTGGAGTTAAAAAAATTTTTTAAGTGAAAAAAAAATTTTTTAATGTTTTTGTTGTTGAAAACCTTTTTTTTAAAAAAAAAAACCCTGAATTTCTTTTTTTAAAGCAGTCTGTTCATATTTCATGGGGTACATGATCTTATCTCTGTGGATACTATTAGAACATTATTATGTCTGACTGTGCCCTAAACAGGTTTTAACTAGAGTTCTTATGTTAGCCTTCCTCTTTACCCACACTTCTAGGGGTATCTGCTGCAACCAATTCTGGGCCTAATTAGGATCATCTACTATAGTAGTTCTCAACAGTGGTCCCCAGATCAGCAGTATCAGCATCTCCTGCGAACTTGTTAGAAATGCAAATTCACAGGCGCTATACCAGAACTGCTTAATTAGAAACTCTGGCCCAGTAATTTATGTTTGAATAAGTTCTCTAGGTGTTTCTCATGCTTTAGGTTGGTTCTTGGCTTTCCCTACTAATTGCTTAAGGGATGGCTTTCTTGGATCTATTAAGTCACCTCTTTTATCAATTTCCTTTTTAGTTTCCCAAATTTGTGTTGCTATTGTCCCCTCTCCAGTTTTCTACATCTTTGTGGAGATTATATATATATATATATATATATATATATAAATGCCTTTATTGTAAATTTAAGAGAAGCTTCAGAAGAGAGTACAATTAGATGCTTGAGTTCATTCGCCATCTTTACCTGGAAGTCTCTTTGCATTCACTTTTTAATCTTTTTCACTTCCAATGAAAATGCAGTTATTAAACCCCAAGAATATTTTAATCCTCATCTTACTGGACCTCTTGAATCTTCACCTTATTTACTGACACTTTGAAATACTATCTTTTCTTGGATTCTGGGATACCTGTTTGTCTTCTGCCTGGCTTGGAGTTCCTCCAGACTTGGGTTTTCTAGGTGATGTTTTCCATTCTTTTGGCATTACATATTATAGCTCTACCTTGACCTCTCTTCTGAACTATAGACTCATATACTCACTAGACATCTTTACTTGGCTATTTCACATACATATTATAATATGTTTAAAACAACCATGTCTAAATGCTGTTCTGTATTTTCTCCCTGCTTCAGAAATGAAATACATTCCCATATACTTAATTGCTTAGGTGAGAAACTTCAGAATTATTCCTGACACTGCTCTCCCATCAACCCCCACATCCACACCACTAGCCAAGTTTGTCAATGTTACTGCTAGAATGTTTCTCAATCAGTACACTTTTTCCCATCCATTTTAGTCCAGGCCATAATCATCTCTTATCTGGACCTCTGCAATAGTTTACTTGCTTCCATTCTTGCACTCTCCAATCCAGTCTCCAAATAAAAGCCAGAGTAATCTTTTAAAATGGTAAATCCCATCATGTCACTCTCTGCTTAAAAGCCTTCACTGACTTCCCATTGTATTTAGAATGAAAAACTGCACTCATTTAATACAATCTACCAGGACCTGCCTGATGTGGTACCCCTGCCTCTTTCCCTCTTGCTTTCTACAGTCCAGCCAAACTGGCCTTCTTTTTAGGTCCTTTTAAAAGGTCCATTTTAGGACCTTTATAAATGCTGTTCTTTTCACTTGGAAAACTCCTCTACTCCATTTGATTCCTATTATGGAATAACTCTTACTGTTTTTTGTTTTTTAAATTTTAACTGTACCTGGCTCATACATAAAGTATGTCTCACTGGTTACTATGTCTTATAGTACCTTGTTCTTTTTCTTCTTAGTACTTAAGACCATTTGAATTCTAAATTTACTTGTGTGTTTATTTGTTTAACACTTGTGTCTTCCATCAAACTAAATGCTTCAGATAGTAGGGATCATAATACTTCTGTTCTCCATTGTATATCCAGAACACATAGCACAGTGACTGACATATAGTAAATACTCAAAAAATACTTGCTGAATGGAAGAATGGACCTTGTCTAAGGTCTCAGAGCAAGGTAGTGGCAAAGCCAGATTCAAAATCATCTCCTCTTTCAGTATTCAAATTACTTCATTTAAAAAATTACTCCATGCTTACAAAAAGTGCTTTATTTCTAGGTTCTTCTGACATACTTTAATAAACTCTGTACTATTCTATATTACATTCTAAACACTATTGTTAATGCCTATATTAAGTACTAGCATCTATGTTGTTTAATAAAAGATTTTTGTATTTCAATATAAAGTCAGTATTTGAAAGGAAATACTTACTGTGGTTTTCACAAAACATTTGCCAAATGAGAGATTTTAAAAATAGTTGAGTCAGGATAATTATATCTTAATAATTTTTACTTTGGCAAAATAAATTCTAAATTAATTTTACAGGGGAAAATTGTGATTAATGTGATTTTAACTTCAAATACTAAATATTAACAAAAAAATCACTAAGCCTGAATAACTCAATATTGTAGTTATGTGAATTTGTGTAAGTCATTGAATCTTAGTCTGCTAACACCATACCTTAGCTGGCCACAGCTTCACTCCCATCTTTTAATTTCTTCCCAGCTTAAGCACTTATAATTCTCTAACATAATAAAAATGAATTCAACAAAAAAGTAATGAGTATCTACTCTGTGCCAATCATTGTTCTAGGTGCTGGGAATTCAGCTTGTATTTCAGTAGAGAAAGACAGATATTAAACAAGTAAATATAAGACAAGTAAATATACAAAAAAGAACCTCAGATGTTGAGGGCTTTTAAAGTTGGGGAAGGAACAAGGGAGAAGAAAGGTGTACTTTAGTTAATCAGATAAGGTCTCTCAGAAGAGTCTTTTGAGAGGAGACACCAATAACAAGAAATCTGCCAAGAGAAGATTTGGGAAAAGGCAATCCACATAAAGCAGTGTTTTTCAAACTGCAGACCCTGCTCTATTTGTGGACCATGAAATCAACTAAGCGGGGTGGGACTACAATTGAAAAATATTAAACACATCACATGAAATAAAATGTTTCAGTTATACATATATTTACACATATATGTGTACATATACATATGTATGATGCCCACCAACACAAGTCACAAAGTTAATTGTTTCTTACTCTAGTGATGTCAAAAAAAATTGAAAGCCACTGAGATAGAGGGACCAGCCAGCGTGAAGGCCTTAAGGGTAGGAAAGAGGTTTCGAGTTGTGGCCGGCTTGGCTGAAGTGAGCAGTGGGGAGGAGTGACATGAAATGAGGTAGGACATGTACACAACTTTCGGACATGTAACCTCCCACCACCACCTTAAATATGGATTGCCACCTCTGTCCTTGTCATGTTTCATCATTAAGAGACAACATGGGAAAAACGAACTCCCTGCTTTAATGTCACTGTGTAAATGGCCACTAGGATAAATTAGCAGTTACACTGAAGTGACTGTAAAATTAATCTCTAAACAATGAAAAAATGAAAAAATAAAACCAAGTTCATAAACTCTGGGGAGCCATTTTCTGGTTCCTTTCAGATCCTCCTTATAATGAATAACTTTCAGGTTAGTTGGTAGTATTTAATTTTGCAAATCTCTTGGATATAAATCCAGTGGAAAATAGTATAAAGAGACCACATAAGTCAAATGTACAGAAAAAAATCAAGAGACTGGGGCTGGAGACGTGACTCTACCATTAACTATATAATTTCCTTACAACTAATTTAACCTCTCTGCACCCTTAGATTCCTTATGGGAAAAAGAAGGTGGAGCAGGTGTTCACTAAGATCTCTCCATACTGTAAAATTTTATAATTCTAAGTAACTTTAGAATCATGCACTATTTTAACCTGGTGTTTTATCGCAATTCTTTTTTAAAACAGGAAGTTACATAATATACAATGAAGGTATACAATAAATTTATGTTGTACTTAGACTGAGCTGCACTTTGAAACTGTGTGGCCTTTTCACATGACAAGAGATCAGTATCTTGATAAATAACAAGCTTCATGAAAAGAAAGTTTAAACCTCAAATCACATGTATCTAAAGCTTGACAAATGGAAATGGCAAGTGAGTTGGCAACACAACTCACCTACAAGTTCTCCAATCATGAAAAGCAAGTACAGAACGGCAGCAATGGTCAATCTGGTTTTCACTTTTCTCTGCTTCAGCAACTCCCTCCGTTTGCTGCAGTTGTCACAGGGGTCCACCTTCAAACTCAGCTGACTGTTGGTCAAGGGTAAGTCCTGGTCCAGTAAGGAGTCATCGTCGGCCTGGAGGGCCAGGTGCGCCCCGTTAATAGGCCTTTCCGGGGTTTCAGAACCGTCATCTGCCACCACAACTCGAAGTTTGTTAAACCGAGAAAGCCCCTCGTCCCCTGCCTCGTCTGAGAAGTCAAAGGCGCTGGTGTCATTTAAAAAGAGCGGCGCATCATCTTTCCGCAGCAGAGATTTGAGGCGCTTCCACGCACCGGATCCGGCCATGGCAGAGGCTGCGCTGCCGCGAACGGCTCCGGGCAGACGGACGGCCGGCGGGCTCCTGCTTCACTGGGGCGTCAGCTCCCGATGGCACGGCCGTGCGTCCCTCCCCATCCTGTGGAAAACGAAACGCGTCCTAGATTAAAGGCGCTCCATCAGAGCCCACAAGTTCCGAAGCTCCGGGCGGCACGGGGCGCAGGGCCAGCTCGGAGGCGCCGGGGCTCCGCGAGGGGGCGGCGCGTCTCTCTGGGGAGCCACCGAAGGGCGGCCGCTCATCTCCCCGCCCCCGGCCGGCTCGGTGGGTCCGGCTCGCTCAGCTCGGCCCGGAGCCGCGGGGGACGCGGCTGATCTCTCGCCTGCAGCGCCCGCAGCTCCAGGCCGGCGCCGCGGGTCTGACAGGTTAGGGGCCGGGCGCTGGCGGCTGTCGCCTCTCCCCGCCCTGCGCGAGACCGCGCGCGTGCGCCAGAGCGGCCGGCGAGGCGCGTGAGGGAGGGGTAGGCGCGGGGACGCGCAGGCCGCGGCGCAGGGCTGAGGTACCGCGAGGAGCCGCGCAGGGGCGGCCGCCCCTTGTCCCCGCTGGCCTCTGTCTGAGGGACGCTCACAGGAGAAGCGCCAGCCCGGCACGGCCCTTCCACTTGCCCTCGTTGTAGGACAGCTGCGGCGGGAAGCCGGGTCCGCGGGCTCAGTGGGTAGAATCGAACCCTCCCCACGCGCTGGCAGTTCGCCCCACCGGAGGAGGGAAAAATCTTGCGACGGATCTCGGTTTAGGATGCCCCGTGGAAAACCCGTTTAGCCCTTTCAATCAAGTAGCTTTTCTCTCCCGAGTTGCTGCCTCTCTGGCAATTTGGCAAAATTTGCTGCACAGGCGGGTCAACTTGGAGAGGGCGAGGCTTAAGGTCGTCAGCAGTTCTGTCTCCTAATATATATTTGCTATTGTTTTTCAGCAAACATGTTGTTCTCGGTGTGCTCACTCCACATTCCTTTTGACTCCAAGTATTCACAATGCGGACTAAACCCAAGCACGGAAAATCTAGTGGAAGTATCTGATTCTGGCCTTTAGTTCTTCTGCTTAACAAGTACAGAAGGTTTCTAATGTTAATGGAATAGCAATCGCTCCGTGCTCCCCGCCCCCCGCCCCCCCCCACCGCGCGCCCCTCGCCGTCCCCCACCTCCATGTGATTCCCTGGGTGGGGTTTTGGGATTTGGGAGGCCCTAAACTTATGCGCAACATTTTGTGGGTATGTATATTATTTTGAGTAAGTCCCTTACGCTTCATTATATTCTCGAATGGGGTTAAATCTCAAATAAGGTTAAAAACAACAACGAAACAGCTTCAGGAGAAATCATTGTGTAATTGAAGCACCCAGCTCCTACTTGGAGTTGAATTATAGTGCAAACTCCTATTTATCCAGTATTTATAAATGTTGTATTTTGACAACAGTCTACATGGATCACCGCATTTCAAGTTACAAAAAATATAATAAAACATCACATGAAACATCATTTTCCTCCAAAGATTCAGATGATGCTTTAGAATTTTGCATGTCTCAGATGCAAAAACACCAACGGCTTTTGGATTCCAGGACAGTCCCTCACTTCTCAAAGCCCACGGTATTCTCGTAGAGCTGCAGCCATGGGAGTCAGGTTAGGAAATGATCAGAGATTTCATGGTTCCCAAGACCTAGAATAATCAATAATCAGGGCACTTAGGTCATTATCAGCAGAAGGTAAAGAAGAGCTTCCTGAAATTGTTTTGTTGTTGCTTTCCTAACTCCAAATATCTTAATCCATTGATTGGGAGTAGGTTATTTGTTGTTTTTAATTTGTTTATCATAGTGCCTGATATTCTACTGAGATATAAATGAATAAAGCAGATATTCCAGGAGTATGATAGCTCTCTTTAGTGTAAATTCTCCAAATGAGATTCCATTTAAAGAAAGAGATAGATGTTTTCAAGAAAAGTTGAAGCAAGAGCATGATTTTTTTTTAAATTTACGATAAACTTTTTTGGGAAGTTTTGCATTCCAATTTAACTATTTTGTATAACTGGGTCTCTAAGGAGAGTGATGGGACGACAACAAAAACTCCATCCCCATGGATACATATCTTAATTTTTTAAGATACATTAAAAAATTCTGGGATACACTTTACATGAAAAGGTGGAGCTTAGTTTCCCCTCCGAATGAGTATGGTCTGCACTTCTGAGTGGCTTATGGCCCATAATGAATAGAATCTGGCAGAAGTGACAATGTATGACTAAGAAGACTAGGTCATAAAAGGCATTGCAGCTGCCTTCTTGTTCTCTACGATCACTTGCACTAGAGGAAGCCAGAGCTACCCTGCCATGAGGAACTCAGGCAGCCCCATGGAAAGGCCTGTGTGATGAAGAACTGAGGCCTCCTGCCAACAGCCATGTGAGTGAGTCATATTGGGAGTGGATCTCCCCAGATAAGCCTTCAGATGACTGCAGTCTGGGTGATGTGGACTGAAACCTTGTGAGATATCCTCAGCAGAACTACCCAGGTAAGCCAACCCAGATGATCCACGCAGACTGTGAGATAATAAATGTGTATTGTCTTAATATGGTAAGTTTAGGGGTAATTTATTATAGAGCAGTAGATAACTACGGTATTTTTTGGACCATAAGATGCACTTAGGTTTTAGAGGAGGAAAACAGGAAAAAAATTGAAGCAAAAAATGTGGTAAAATATTTAATAACATAAATAACATAATATTTCACCAGTGTAACTGTAAACAACTCAATAGCAGCATGAACAACCATTATTCCTCCCAAATTTTGGGGGTGAGGGGAGTGTGTCTTATAGTCCGAAAAATACAGTAACATACTCTATACCAACTTTCCTTTGTACCAGGAAAGATACTTTTCTTATTCTTTTTTTAAAATATATTTTATTGATTATGATATTACATTTATCCCATTTCTCCCCCAACATTCCCTCCATCCTGCACCTCTTCTCCCACCCACATTCCCCCCCTTTAGTTCATGTCCATGTGTCATAAGTTTTTTAGCTTCTACATTTCCCATACTATTCTTGCCCTCCCCCGTCTATTTTCTACCCACCGTCTATGCTACTTGTTCTCTGTACCTTTTCCCCCCTCTCCTCCTCCCACTCCCCCGTTGCTAACCCTCCATATGATCTCCATTTCTGTGGTTCTGTTCCTGTTCTAGCTGTTTGCTTAGTTTGCTTTTGTTTTAGGTGTGGTTGTTAATAGCTGTGAGTTTGCTGTCTTTTCACTGTCATATTTTTTATCTTCTTTTTCTTAGATAAGTCCCTTTAACATTTCATAGAATAAGGGCTTGGTGATGATGAACTCTTTGAACTTGACCTTATCTGAGAAGCACTTTATCTTCCCTTCCATTCTAAATGACAGCTTTGCTGGATAGAGCAATTTTGGATGTAGGTCCCTGCTTTTCAAGATTTCAAATATTTCTTTCCAGCCCCTTCTTGCCTGGAAGGTCTCTTTTGAGAAATCAGCTGACAGTCTGATGGGAACTCCTTTGTAGGTGACTGTCCCCTTATCCCTTGCTGCTTCTAGAATTCTCTCCTTCATTTGAATC
Organism: Glossophaga mutica; assembly: GCA_039655065.1. Classification (NCBI taxonomy): domain Eukaryota; kingdom Metazoa; phylum Chordata; class Mammalia; order Chiroptera; family Phyllostomidae; genus Glossophaga; species Glossophaga mutica. The sequence goes on along the minus strand of CM077303.1, from coordinate 61,005,430 downwards.
TTGGCTAATGTAATTATGATGTGCCTTGGTGTGTTCCTCCTTGGGTCCAACTTCTTTGGGACTCTCTGAGCTTCCTGGACTTCCTGGTAGTCTATTTCCTTTGCCAGATTGGGGAAGTTCTCCTTTATTATTTGTTCAAATAAATTTTCCACTTGTTGCTCTTCTTCTTCCCCTTCTGGTACCCCTATAATTCGGATGTTGGGATGTTTAAAGATGTCCCGGAGGTTCCTAAGCCTCTCCTCATTTTTTTGAATTCTTGTATCTTTCTTGTTTTCTGTTTGGTTGTTTGTTTCTTCCTTCTGGTCCACTCCATTGATTTGAGTCCCAGTTTTCCTCCCATCTCGACTGGTTCCCCATGCATCTTCCTTCATTTCACATATTGTAGCCTGCATTTTTTCATCTAATTTGTGAGCAAAATCAACCAATTCTGTGAGCATCCTGATCACCAGTGCTTTGAACTGTGCATCTGATAGGTTGGCTATCTCTTCATGGCTTAGAGGAATTGGCTCTGGGGATTTCATTTGTTCTCCCTTTTGAGCCATTTTTGGTGGTTTTTTTTGTTGTTGTTGTTTTGTTTTGGTTTTGGTCTGGTCGAGGCTGTTACATAGTGAGGGGTGGAGCCTTAGGTGTTCCCCTGTGCCGGGCAGCCCAGTCGCTGGGTCGTGACGCTGTTTGTGGGGGGCGGGGCCTGAGAGGGAACAATGGCGCCTGCACCGCTCCCTCCTGGATTCTAGTCCCTTCTGCCACTTCCCCTTCACCTGGATTGTCTGCGCGCGGGAATGTGGGACCACCTGGTCAGCCAGCCACCTTATGCAGCCTCACAGTTGCCACCCCGTGCCCGGGGTCTGCCAGCCACCGCCTGTGGGCCCAGAGTCCACCAGCTGCCGCCTGTGCACCTGGGAACTGCCAGCTGCTGCTGCCTGTGTGCCCGGGTCCACACCTCCACTTTTTCCTGCCACGACTCCGCCCCTCTTATCAGTCTGGATGAATGGTTGTTGGACTTCCATAAAGTTCAATTTTCTATCAGTTCTAGTTGTTTTCTTGTTTCTAAATATTTGTTGTCCTTAATTTTGGTTGTGAGAGGAAGCACAGTGTGTCCACCTATGCCTCCATCTTGGCCGGAACTCCTTTTCTTATCCTTTAATTACATGGACTGTTGTTCCTAGGCCTGCCCTTGGGTTAGTGGCATGATTTTTGTCATTGAGCTTTAAAATGGGCTAAGTAAATAAACTTCTGTGAATAGTCTTGGAATGTAACCACTATTTTTAAACTTATTTTTATGTATTCAGAGTTCATAACAATAGACAAAGGAACTTTTGAAATGTAACCATTTATAATCTAGGTACTGCCAGCAATTCTGCTAGCTATTGCTCAGTATACCATTCTTTTAAAAGATTTTATAAGAGACTTCATATCTCTTTGTAGTATGAGTAGTTTTTCTCATGGGCGAATGAAAAAATTATCAACCATTTAGCCTACCTCTTAATCAGGTAACCCATAATACATAGATTGTGTAGGTAATACCAGAGGCCTGTCAGTTCAATTGCAAGACACATACCTCAGGGCAATTAACTGCAATAGATGCAAATAGATCCTGGTCCAGGAATTTCTTGGAACAAATGGCAGTGCTACAAATTATATTACTGTTAACATTTACTTAAGGCTTGTTTATGTGTCAGACACTATGTAAGGGCTCTTAACTTATATTAGCTCATGTAATCCTTACAGCCTCACTATGAAGAAGGAAATGATACAAAGCATGGGTCTTGCAATCAGACTGCTTGTGTTTGAATTGTGGCTTCATCATTTACAGTCATATACTGGTAATCTCTGGCAAGCTATTTAACCTCTTTGTGCTTCAATTTTCTTACCTATTAATGGTGACAATAGCATCTGCTTCACAGGGCCATGGTTAGGATTAAATGAGATAATGTATGTAAAGCATGCGAAACTTAGCATACGTAGTTCTTAGCACATAGCATGGGTTTAATCAATGCCAGCTATTTTTAAAAAAATTTTATTTATTGATTTGAGAGACATAGAGAAACAGAAAGACTGACATTGATTTGTTGTTCTATTTATTTATGCATTCATTGGCTGATTCTTGTATGTGCCCTGACTGGGGATTGAACCTGCAACCTTGGTGTATCAGGCTGAAGATCTAACCAACTGAGCTATCTGATCAGGGCCAACTATTTTTTAAGTAGATGAGGATATAAAATCTCAGGGACATTAAGTAACTTGGCCAGTGTTGTGCAGCTAGCAAACAGTAGGAACACAATTCCAGAGCAATTTGGTTTCACAACTCAAGCTCTAAACCATTATTCTATATTGTCCCCCTTGGCTTCTTTCTGTACACAAATGGAATGATCTGCAGAAAGTGTCTCGACTCTTTGGAGGTATGCTAGGAGAGATCCCTATTTCATATATCAAAAATTTGCCAACACCTTGAGACCTTAGTATCATCTTGTAAAATCCCTCTTGGAAATGAAGGGAAAAAAAGTGGAAAAAAATTTTTAATTAAAGGTGGAAAAGGTGCCATTTAGCTGGCAGGTTCAAAAGCTGTTTATTTCCCATCTTGAGAACTCCTTTCTCCATTGAAGTATGTAGGGTCCCATAAAGTGTTATGGGAATGTGTACTCTTCTTTTTTTCAGGCAGGGATGAAAGCTGTTGAGTGCATGTGAACAAAGGTTAGTAATGTGATACACAACTATGGTGAATGTAATAATTTCTTCCTTCTATGTATTACTGTGGTAACAGAGCAGCTAGAGATTCAGTTTAACCCCTTCTCCAGGAGAGGGGCAGGAGGACCTGAAGTAGATAAGAGAATCGCCCAAGAACTGATGAATTACCTTCTTGGACAGGAAGGAGTTAAAGGAGATCTCTGTCTTGGGAGTCCATATACCCTGCAGGGCAAACCAAACTGTGGGCTGAAACCTACTAAATTAAGTTTATTGTTTTCATACTTTTGTCTTCCCTTAGTTTTAAAAGTTAACATTCCTTTTTAAAATTTTTGAGATTTTCCACAGTGGTTGCACCAGTCTGCATTTCCACCAACAGTGCATTAGAGTTTCCTTTTCTCCACATCCTCACCAGCACTTGTTGTTTGTTGATTTATTGATGATAGCCACTCCATCAGATGTGAGGTGATATCTCATTGTTTTACTTTGCATTTCTCTGATGACTGGTGAATGTTGAGAATCTTTTCTTATATTTATTGGCCCTCTGTATGTCCTCTTTGGAGAAGAGTCTATTCAGGTCCTCTGCCCATTTTTAAATTGGATTGTTTTTGCTGTTTGGTGTTGAGTTGTATGAGTTCTTTATGAATTTTGGATCTTAACCTCTTATCTGATATATCATTAGCTAATATCTTCTTCCATTCAGTAGGTTGTCTTTTCATTTTGTTGATGGTTTCCTTTGCTGTGAAAAACCTTTTTAGTTTGATGTGGTCCCATTTGTTTATTTTTTCTTTTGTTTCCCTTGCCCGAGGAGATGTATCAGGAAAAAAAAAAAAAAAACATTGCTAAGAGAGATGTCATAGATTTTACTGTTTATGTTTTCTTCTAGGAGTTTTATGGTTTCAAGTCTTACAATGAAATCTTTAATCTATTTTGAGTTTATTCTTGAATATATATAGTAAAGTGTTCTAGATTAATTTTTTTGTATATATCTATCTAATTTCCCCCAAACAATTTACTGATAGACTATCTTTGCCCCATTGTATGTTCTTGCTTCCTTCAGTGATTTTACTTCTGGGTATATATCAGAAAAACCCAAAACACTAATTTGAAAGAATATATACATCTTTATGTTCATAGCAGTATTATTTACAACAGCCAAGATATGGAAGCAACCCAAGTTGCTCATCAAAGATGAGTGGGTAAAAAAGCTGTGGTACATATATATATATATATATATATATATATATATATATATATATATATATAATGGAATATTACTTGGTCATAAAAAATAGTGAAATCTTACCATTTGTGATAGCCTGGATAGATGCAAAGAGTGTTATGCTAATAACAAAAATAAATCATTTTTAATAATAATGATTATTTTATTTCATAATAAGAAGTGAAATAAATCATTCAGAGAAAGAAAAATACTATATGATTTCACTTATATGTGGAATCTAAAGAACAAAATAAACAAACAAACAAAATTGAAACAGACTTAGAGAACAGACTGATGGTTGCTGGGGGAAAGAGGGTTGGGAGACTGGGTGGAAAAGGTGAAGGGATTAAGAAGTACAGATTGGTTGTTACAAAGTAGTCACGGGGATGTAAAGCTCAGCATGGGGAATCTAGTAAATGGTATTTTAGTAACTATGTATGGTGCCAGGTGGATACTTGAAGTATCAAGGGGGACCACTTTGTTGTCCACCTGAGACTAATATAAAATAATATTGAAGACTATAATTGAAAAAAAAAAGAACCAAAAAAAAAGTAAACATTTCTATGGATTTCTCTAACTATGTCTGGCTAAAAAGAGAAACGAATAGGTGGTCCCAGTGGAATGGATTTAAGGACTGAGCATAGTAGCACTGGAGTCTGGAGATGGTAACTGGGCTCGGGGAACTTGAAGATGAAGGTGAAAGGCTGACTTTGGAAATGCTTTGGGAATGCTTCATCATAGACAGGAGCACCACAAGAGAACTTGGAGAATTTGGTTAGCTGCTAACTTTGCCATCCAGTCATTGTGATTCCTAGCATTGTACTACTGCTGAGCTCATTTTCTTGTCTGTAAAAAGTGGAAAATAATATTGGCCCTACCTATTTCATAGGGATGCTATACAAATGAGATTTTGTATGTGAAAGCATTCTCTTACCTACTTTCATAGAGTTATTAAAGACCATGCCATCTGACCCAAAACTGCAAAGCCAAGGTATGGGCAAATGCTGGTCTTCAAGAATCCTTCAATTGTATGTGTCCCTTCTTAGGACTGCTAAATTCCAGTCTTTGGTTTATTAATAGCATGTTCTGGCTTATTTAGATTTCTAGATCATCACCACACACATTACTGTAATTATTACTTCATTTCTATCCAAAGCTGTTTTCGTGTCTGTGGCACCTAACATTGTACTCATAGCAGGAACTCTGCAGATATGCATGGATTAATACATGAAAACATTTTAATCACAGAGAGTTAATCTATAATTTTAAATTTCCCTCTAACAAACATTTCTGTTTCTTTAAGCTGGTGTGTAAGGTCATTTCTCAGAAATTCTTAGCGGTGAGATCATTTTGTTTCATGATAATTGGAAATTATTAATACACTAATAGTCAGTTTATATTTATACTAGACTTATTTTAAAGAACGTTGTAACATTTGTGAATTAAGGCAGAGCAGGGAAGCAACTGCAGACAAAGTGACTCTTTTGTGGTCTCTAACAACTGGTGCCTTTAAACAAGGACGGTCATTGTATAAGAATTCCCTCCCAGGGTTATTGTGAGGATTAATTAAAATCTGCAGTATTTTGAATTTTTGTCAGAATTCTTTAATAACTAAGGATGACAGTAATTTTTTAGAAGTATCTTTATATTGGTCCTCCCTATAATAAGCTCACCCACTCTTTAACTCCCTAATTTCCCTGGAGCAAAAATCCCAAGACTAGGCCAACCTAAATTACCTTTAATGGCTTTGAACCTACTACCAGAGCACATGACTGATATTTAGTACACTGATAACAAAGATCTTTGTGTATGATTTACATGACACAACAATGCCTCGTAATCACTGTGCCCCATGGTAGTTAAACATAAATTGCTGTAATCATTACAGCTGTTTTTAATTGACCCGCAAAGTTTTACTCTCTTTGTTATTTATATTTTAATAACTCACATTCTGCTCATGTGCAAATAGGGTTTAAGACAGCTTTCCCTTTAATAGTTCTTCATTACCTCCAAACATTGTAAATGTTGAAAGTTTTACCTGATACCAGCTACTGGTTTAATCCTCATTCTATATCCACAGCAATACACACAGACACTAGATAAAAGACAGGAGACTTTAACTCTCCAATAGCTGTTTCCTTAGGAGTTCCTTCTCCTCAGTCTCCTGATCTCTTCTGATCCTAACCTTGTCCCCAGTGACTCACCCAGCCCATGCTAGCCCCTTCCCTGACCCAGAAGGAGCCGTTCTGAATATTCTGAGTGGTGGGCATGAGGCAGCAGATACTTTGGAGCAGACCTAGGTGAGGTCTGGGGAACAGTAGGATAAGAGACCCATTGTAAATGAGGAACCTGACTGGCAGGTGACCAACTGTCCTGGTTTGCTTGGGACAGAGGGGTTTCCAGGACATTGGACTTTCAGTTCACTAGGATGAGTTTACCTCTCAGTAAAAATAAGTTGTAAACCCTGATATTGGCTGAATCTTTGCTGGGCAAGGGAGAGAATCTTTCCTGGGAAAGACAGCTTGATGCTATTGGGTCCTCCAGCAAACTGGGCTGGGTGTTCTCAGAGAATTCTATGGACATGATTCCCATTACACTGAAAAGGAGGAGGTCAGAGGTGTTCAAGAGGGAGGCCAGCCACACCCAGGTAGGGCCCCAAAGGCCACAACCCTGTTCGAATCACTGAAGTCCCAGGTGAGTTCTGTAGCTTTGCAGGTACAGAAACTACACCTGAGGGTCAGGCTAGGGGAATCAGTGCATGCCAAACTGCTCCGAGACACTGAGCCAATTACCGTGCGGTTGATATGTTAGTTATCCTGGGGGAATATACCCTTCCTGTTGCCCTGCATGCCCCTTCGCAGGACCAGTGATATGAGAAGCCAAGTTACTTTAGAACTAGAGCAAAGGTGAATAGGAGTTAAATGACATTGTTCTGGCCTCATGGCCTTTTCTGGCCTTTTGTGCTTCTGTTTCTCTGCTGATGTGTTTGTTCTTCCTCATGCTCAGGATCTGGTTAACTCCCATTCAGCGTTCACACCCTGTAGATTTTGCTGAACTTTCTCCTTCTCTCCTGCTTCCTATTCTTTCTCCCTCATTCCCATTTTCTTCCCTCCTCTCTCCTCCTCCTCCCCTTCTCCTTCCCTCCCCCTATTCTTTCTTTCTTTAACAAATATTTGAATGCTTATCATATTCAGTCATGAAACCAGGTACTGGATGTATAGTGTTGAATAGGACAAAGTCTAGATGATATCCCATCCCTTGGTAGTCCTGTATACACATCCCAAAGTCTTAATCTTTATTACTAATTTTCCCTGGATTATATGAAGACAATTGATATCTATATCTACATGTAGTTTTTAAGTGAAAGTGCAAAACAGTATAGCCTTTTTTTCTCAGTCGTATTTTAGTCTAGTCTTCCTGAAATCATTTCCTAGGCCCTATCACTTACAATTTGCGGATAACCAACTTCATCTATTGTGTACTGGTTTTTATAGTCTAGGGCAGGAAATTCACTTCATAGTACTCTAGCTGCTTTTAGTCCTCCTAGTTGTGCTTTGTTCTGAGTTGTGACCTCACAGCTCAGAGCCTTGTCTTCATTTTATAAATAGTTTGGATATTTTTATCACAGAGTGCATTACTTTGCACTTGTTCCCACTAAAGCTCATTTGTCAGTTGTCTGACCACATGGTCAGATTTATAGGCTCTTCTGACGAGCCCAGCAAACTTTTTCTGTAAAGGGCCAGGCAACAATACCAGTTTTACAGCAATATCCTGGTGTTGGTCGCAGTCACTCAACTCTGCTGTTGTGCTGTGAAAACAACCATAAAATGATAGTAAGTATTGAACATGGCCGTGTTCCCATAAAACTTTACTTATGGACCCTGAAGTGTGAATTTCATATAATAGTCATGTGTTGTAAATATTAGTTTCCTTTAGATTGTCCCCCCAACCATGACAAAAATGTGAAAATTGCTCTTATCTTGTGGCCGCAAAAAAACAGGCCCAGGCTGGATTTGGCTCGAGGGCTATAGTTTGTTGATGATGATCTAGAGGCATCTTTAGTTGGTTGGGTATGTGGTTCAGATATTACTGCATACTTCCTCCTTCAGATCCTGCACACACATCTGAGTGAGCTCCATCCTAGCATAGGTATTTGAGGCTCTTTACTTGGTTCCATGAATCCCTGCTTCCCAACATACTCTTCAAGCAGCTTCAGTTAGACAGCCCAACTGTCCTCACAAAGGTGGGATATAGCTGGGGACCCACAAGCCTCCAGAGGCTCTGCTTTGTGGCTGCCCACACCTCCCAGTGGCTCCTGTTAAAATACCTTGGGCTTTTCAGAATGGAAATCTTCACCCTGTCCCTCACCTGAGCTGTAGGCACTATGAACTTGCCTTGTTTGGGTCTCTGACCACAACCATCATATGTGCAGTTGCCTCATTTAAAATGCTTTCCTTTACCACTCTTTTACCTAGTTAATTTTAGGTAAATTCCAGAGCCACTCCCCCATGGCACCCATCATGCCCCAAGTCTGGAGGAGTCCGTTGGTTACATGCACTCATGTCTCACTTTGTAATTTTATTAGTGGCATTGTTTGAGTAATGGCTGCCCCTAACTCTCAGACTCTGTGTTCCATGAGAGTAGGAGACTGTGTCTTTGTTGACTCTGTATCTCCTGCACGTGGCCCTGTGCCCAGCACACAGTAGATGCTCAATAGGCACTTGTTGAGTGGAGGAAGTGGAGCCACAATACCTCAGCCTGTTGGCTGGGGCATTACTGTGACAGCCCCTGCCCCTTACTAGATGAGGGAGCTCAGATCAATTACAGTGAGGCTCTTTGAGCCTCAGTTTCCTCTGTAGAATGGGGGTAATAACTACTATAATTGGGTTGTGGTGATTTAAGTGAGATAATGTGCCCTGCATATGGCTTGCCCCAGTCGCTGTTAGATTAACATTAATCCCCTTTCCCCTTCCTCTCATTGGTGTCAACTCCATGGCCCGATGCCTAACTACCACTTGCGTAGATTCCTCAAGCTCACAGGGCTCCACCTTCCTGAGAACTGCACTGTTTCCTCAGAGAAATCCAGAGTTAGTGCAACTACCACACCTTTTATACATTTGCTGCTTCCCCAGAGTTGTCACTTGGGTCCTCTGTTTTTCCCTGCACCCACTGGAATCAACAATGTTTTCTTCTCAGCTAGTTCCTGATTGCCTTACAAAACATTCCAATCTTAAGCTACTTTTATTTCAACCTTTATTTGGAAACCTGGCAAAGGTTTTCTTAAGGTCTCAAGGTGGATAATATTAAGCAGTGTCTTTTTATGTGCATGGTATTTATGCCTCAAAATTTAAATTAATTGTCAAGTTTTTCTCTTTGAAGATACCATTTTGCCATCCTTTTCTTAAGTTAGTTTTGTGCTTAGCCTGACCATTTCACAAGTAAACATAACTTCCCATGTTCCCTCAGAGATTTCTTTTTTTAAAAACATTTTTAAAAGGTTTTATTTATTTATTTTTAGAGAGAGGGGAAGGGAGGGGGAAAGAGAGGGAGAAAAACATCACTGTTTGGTTGCCTCTCATAAACCCCCAACTGGGGACCTGGCCTACAACCCAGGCATGTGCCCTGACTGGGAATTGAACTGGTGACCTTTTGGTTTGCAGGCCGACACTCAGCCCACTGAGCCACACCAGCCAGGACTGGAGATTTCTTAATGATAATAAATATTATTATAAAATAAAAATAACAATATTTTGAGCGTATAACAAAATATTGTTATATTTGAAATGGACTCTTCATATATGTTAGTTAATTTAATCCTTATAACAACCCTGCATACTAGATACTGTTATCCCCATTTTGTACATGGGATAAATGAAATTTTAAAAATAACTTGTTCAAATTTACACAGCTAGAAACTGGTGGAGTAAAGATTTACATTCAGTTTTGTCCCAGCCAAGTGCCTATTATCTTTCCACTCTGACTCTTTCCTTATTCTTATGCTTGGTGGTGGGTGATGCTGTTGGGGGAGGTGTGTGTGTCACCTCTCACTTTTCTAATCTGGGCGAACATCCAGTAGTCACTACTGACTACCCATTTTGGCAAATGATCCCTCAGTGCCATAGTAGAGTTCCATCAGAACTCAGGTAGGTCTTGCAGTATTACTTTTTCATCTAAACCACTCATCTATCCATCTATTCGTCCACCTACCCATCCATCCAACCAGTATTTCTGAACAGGCTGTGTTCAGGTTGCTGTGCCACAGACTGGGTGGCGCATAAACAACAGAAATTTATTTCTTACAGCTCTGGAAGCTTATAAGTTCCAAGAATGAGCAAGTCACCAGCATTGTCATGTTCTGCTGAGAACCCTCTTCCTTATTCATTGCCAGCACCTTCTCATTGTGTCCTCCCAGGTGGAAGGGACTAAGGGCTCTTTGGGGTCTTTTTAAAATAAGATACTAACACCATTTATGATGGTTCCACCCTCAGGACTTAATCACTCCCCAATGGCTCTACCTCCAAACACCATTGCATTGGACATTAGGATTCTAACATGTAAATTTGAGGGGGACAGAAACATTTAGACCATATCAAAGGCTGTATACCAGACACTCTGCTATGTACTGTGCATATGTTAGTCCAAAGAAATGTAATGTGTCCCTAGTTGTTAAAATCAAGACATTGGGGAGTTAGTGGAGGAGGCATTTGGGAGGGAGTGTGTAGGTGGGGAAAATGGAAAGAAAGGAAGGAAAAGAGAAGGACTTCTTATGAAGTCACTACCTTGGGCCCATGGTCCGCAGGAGGACATTGGGCATGAAGTGGAAGCCTGGGGTAGATTAATGAGATTCTTATATACTGAAATAGAAGTGATGATTTGGGACCAGCCGAATTTTGCCATATGGTTTTCAGTTTCCTTCCCCACAAGCTGGTCCTTTTCTAGCTCCCCAATGTTCTCATTTTGCTCTTTTCCAAGTCAGCACAGATGCTACCTTTGCATTTTGTTTCTTTGTGTAGCTAGCACCTCCACTTATAGCTGGCCAAAATTGCTACAGTGACTGACTGTTTTACTGTGCAGAAGGGGTTACTTCATTAGTCTTTTTAGTATGTGTTTATGTGTGCACAGTGGTGCACATGGACACAAGTACCTGTAGACTTAAGCATGTGAGAAGTGAGGAGACCTGCATGGCTGTAGTTCAGTTATTAAAGTCATGTTCAGACAAAGGCATCCTGGAGACCAGAAGAGCCCTCACAGTGGCATTTACCTCAGTTAAGTTCACTGTGCATCAAGAGTCAGAAACTTGATTTGTAGGCACCCTGAGAATGCATTCATCTCCCATCAACCTGGCTCACAGAAACTAGTAAAAACAGAGAAGAATATTGTGGGTATGTAAGAAAGTGTAGATGTGTTTTAGAGGTCCATACTGAAGTAAGTGGGGATGAAATGGCTGCGGTCTAGCATTTGCTTTAAAATATTTTAGTTTTGCCCAGGCTGTGAACCAAAGGGTGGCTGGTTTGATTCCCAGTCAGGGCACATGCCTGGGTTGCAGGCCAGGTCCTCAGTGGGGGTCACATGAGAGGTAACCACACATGGATGTTTCTCTCCCTCGCTTTCTCCCTCCCTCTCCCTCTCTCTAAAAATAAATAATAAAATCTTTAAAAAAATAAAATATTTTAGTTTTTAGTGAGGCAAAACCTTTATTTATTTATTTATTTATTTATTTATTTTTTTCTTTACCTGGTATTTATTTTTGAATAAGGATTGAGGTTGGAATCAAACCTTGACTTTTCCCAAAGATGAGCTAGTTGCCTGAGCAGCATTTATAAAATGTTACATTTTTCAACTACTGTTTTTTTTTTCTTTTAATCAGTATTTTTTAGTTGTTGATATTGTACAGTTTTCTGTCTTTTACCCCGCCCCAGCCCACCATCCCAACAAAACCTTTAGTGTGGAAAAATCTGGTTAATGGATAGTTTGTACATTATGTACATTATATCCATTCATTATACTATTTCCTTTAGTTCTATGTGTTTGAAAATTTTTGTAATATAAAATTAAAAAATATAAAGACAATGCAGTGATTTGTAGAGAGAAATAAAAATAGGTAGCCCAGATATTCAAGTTACCTTAGCCAGGAATACAACATGGAGAGCTAATTTGATTGAAAACTGCTGGGTACACCTGGATCCCAGCAAGGGGAGTTGGCAGTAGGTTCCAGGCTTAACAGCTCCATGTGCTGGATCATTTCCACCAAGATCCACTTCTTGTGGGACTTGGTGGGGCACCCATTCCTCAGACTTGTTTGGAAAGACTTTAGCTGTCTTTAAGCTGCCTTGGGCTGGATAGAAGCTCGATATTCTGGCTCCTAATCCAGTGCTCTTGTAGGACTTTATCTGTGTCTAAATCCAGAGCATCACCTCACTACTATATTGTTGTGATTACTATTATTTTTGCAATATACCAATGTGTTATACAGAAGATTACTATTCTATTAACAGTACAAAATGACTGAACCATTCATTTCTGTTTCTACATCTTTCTCTGAAAACAATTGATTTGATTTCCACTTACTAAATTACAACTCCAATAAAGTCCCACTTCCCTAAGGATACTCCCCAAATATCTTTGAGCACCCTCAATCTGTTTGCTCATGAGCTTCTTCCTTTACTTTGACAGAGAATTGATTCCTTCCTTTGCATTTAACTTTTGCTGGAATCACTCTCAGATGATGGCTTATTCTCTCATTTTAAATCTTGAGGGGAACTTACACTTGCTCCTTCCCATCCAGCCATATCTCAGATGGAACTGTGTGTTATCCAGCACATGGCACAGTTAAAGGCTAATTGGCCCAAGACCTCCAGAACAAGCCTGTAGTCTGACAAAACCAGACAACTTACTGACGCACAGTGAGGGTGTGTACTCCAGAACTGTGAAGTGCCATCCTTTACAGGAGACTGCTAGCAGCTGTATTCTTATGGACATGTTTAGGTTAATTACAGAACAAACATTCCTCATGTGTCTACTGTTGAGTTAGTGCAAGAGAGCTCATTTTTAGAAAACGAAAGCTTACTTCAAGAGAGCAGAGTGAGGCCTCCAGAGGCTTCTGAGTCTGAGCTCTCACATATGACTCATGTACTCCTGGACTGTGTAGTTACCCAGGGCAATGATACAATTCCATCTGCAGCCAGGAACTCCTCTCTCCCCTTCTGCTCTCTGTCCCAGGATCTAGTTCAGGGGCCATCTCAAAGACTTAGAAATCTGATGCCTACACCCATGGGCTTCTCCCATCGCACTCCCTGTCCCCAAGTCAGGCACCGAAATCCTTCTCCAGGATGGGGAGGGGAGGAGATAGATGGTGATTCTGTCACTGCCACCAGTGGCAACAAACATCTGTTTCTTCTGCTTCCAGTTTTTGGTTTTGCTTTAGAACCTCTGAACTGTTGCTTCAGCTCACACTCCTGCTGGCACCCTCATTCTTTCAGATCTCTGACAGGTTGAAACCTGAGAAGCAGCAGTGTACCACGAGGATTCCTGACTTGTCCATCTAACTGGCCAGTACCTGCTCCAGGAACAACAGAGATGGCTAAAGAAAAAGGCAGTAATGATGCCCCTGTGGTTTACTAGTTGTTTTCAAAGACATGATTTGATTTGATTCTCTTTTGGATCTGTGAGATAGTTATTATTCCTATTTGAAGAGATAAGAAACAAGGGTATCATTTGGTCAGGTAATGTGTTTATAGTCACAAAATTAATTGGCAGCAGGACCATGATATGAACTCAGGCATTCCATCTCCTAGAGGAGTTTATCTGCATCTAAATCCAAGTTATTACTAAACTAGATTTCTATAACTAAAATCTTATTTGTAGCAGCCACAAAAGATGACTAATTAGTAGCAGTAGACTGTTCAATAGTCAAATGCCATATTTCATTTCATCCATATGTTGAATTTATTAATTTAAACCAGACATTACAAAAGTTTTACCATGAGCAGTCAAGTGATAACATCTCTTGTTGTTATCTCTATAGTTGATAAATCAAGAAAAAGAGGTAAGGTATAAGTATACTATGTACAATTCCAGTGGCAATCAACAGTAGAACTCAAAACAGAAGCTGTTCATTAAACCTCTGAGTTATGGATGTGGGAGTGATGGGTTTGCTGGAGATGGGTGGTGGAAGATTTTTGCTTCTTATTTTATTTTTTAAAGATTTTAATTTATTTTTAGAGAGAGGGGAAGGGAGGGAGAAAGAGAGAGGGAGAAATATCAACGTGTGGTTGCCTCTTGCATGTGGGGACCTGGCCTGCAACCCAGGCATGTGTCCTGACTGGAAACTGAACCAGTGGCCACTATTTTCGCAGGTCAGCAGTCAATCCACTGAGTCACATCAACCAGGGCTGTTTCTCATTTTAGACATTTCTGTACAGTCTGAACTTTAAAAACGTGTACATGTATCACTTCTATAAATTAAAAGCATTTTAAAATATAAGAAATAAGTAAAATAAAAAGCATTCATCATTAAGTGCTTCAATAGACATGCAATACTATGTAGGCAATGGAAAAAATGAAGCATATCTATACAGATTTTAAGTAAGAAAAAAATTGCAGAATGATATTGTATGGTTAGGATAATGCCATTTATTTCAAGTGTATGTGTGTGTAGGTAGATCTGTATATGTGTACACCACACTGGGAGGATATTATCAAAGCAATATCAAAGTGGAGAGGAGAGAGACTTGTGTTATTTATTACATATTTTTATACCTCTCTCTACTGTTTGATTTTTTCCAGAAGCATGCTTTGAATATGAATGCGTATGGAATATTCTGCAGGTTCAAAGCTGAAGTGATTTTGAATGTTTCCCTTTTCTTTCTTTGTCATGAAAGAGCCAAATGTGGTAGTATCGTGTTATATATGAGGATCAGGATCTTACACTGACGTATAGTGAGGACATTTACTGGTTCTTGGCCCCTTAGTATTGTCACGAAAGGGAAGTTTGTGAATTGAATTGCTCCACTCTCATGACTCAGTGTCACCACAGAGCTGACCAAAAGTCTGATTCATGTTTCTTTTTATGTTGCTAGATTTCCTTCCTCTGCTTGGTTTTGATCAGAGCTCACAAGGACTATGCAGGATTCAAATCCCCAAATCCAGTATCTGATGATTGTAACCCAGGATCCGTCCCATTCTTTCGAGTCTTTATTAACCCCTGATACTTGTTAGAATCCTTTTAGCAATTCGGTTATTTTTGTATTTTACTTTATTGTGGAAAGAACACAACATGAGATTTACCTGCTTAACAATATTTTAAGTGTACAATACAGCATTGTTGACTATAGGTACAATATTGTACAGCAGATCTCTAGAACTTAACTGTTATCTTTAAAATTTTGTTTAATTTTTAAATTTTATTTATTTGTTCACTTGTTTGTTTATTTTAAGCAGTAAGCATTTATTTAGCTTTAGAGTTTGTGAGTTGGCCATTTGGGCTTGAGATTCAACTGGGTAGTTTTCTGTTCTCAGCTGCACTTGTGCACATGTAGGTACTTGGCTGTATAACCGGGTTTGGAGGTAATAAGCCTTATATGTTTTTTATTGTTGTTCAATTACATTCACCCCCATTTCCACCCCCATTGCTCTTCCCCACCCTGTCCACCCCACCTCTCACAATCAATCCTCCCCTCCCACATGGTCTTCATCCGTGGATCCCTTAAACGTTTTCCTTGACAACCCTTCCCCTTCTTTGCCCTGTTATCCCCCTCCTTCCTCCCCTCTGGTTACTGTCAATTTGTTCTTCATTTCCACGTATCTGGTTCTATTTTGCTGGCTTGTTTGTTTTGTTGATTAGGTTTGTTGATCTCACTTACAGGTGAGATCATATGGTATTTATCTTTCACCGCCTGGCTTATTTCACTTAGCACAGTGCTCTCCAGTTCCATCTGCACCAGCCTGTGAACTATCTTTTTTTTTTTTTTTTTAAGTGAAAGAAGTTAAATTTATACACACCTTAAGTTAAGCTGTGAAATTTGTAGTAAAAAGAATGAATTCCACAAAACAGAGATTTTGCTAATATGCAAACTCCCAGTCCATTTACATTTGATATCTTCAATCTACTCAACTGATTTGTTTAAATGGTAATTTTTCTAACCAAATTCAGTTATATGAGTGATAGTTATGCCCTTGACAAAGATGACAAGAATAGTATTATTGTGACTGAGAAAGTGGAATATATTTCCTGTTTGATAGAATTCAACGGTGTAGTCAACTGATTCCAGAGTTGTCTTTGTTGGAGAGTTTTGATAACTGACCCAATATCCATACTAGTTACAGATCTTTTCAGACTTTCTATATCTTCATGGTTTAGTCTTAGTAGGTTGTAAACTATTTCTTCTAGTTTATGTAATTTCTTGATGTGTAATTGTTCTTGAAAGCCTTTTATGATTTTTAAAAAAAATTTCTGTGACATCAATTGTAAAATCTCTTCTTCCGTTTCTGATTTTATTTGTGTATTCTCTTTTTACCTTACTTTCTCTAAGGGTTTATTGGTTTTATTTGTCTTTTTAAAATATTTACTCTCAGTTTTGTTTATTTTTTCTATTGCTTTCTTTTTTCTATTTAATTTATCTCTGCTTTAATTTTTGTTATTTCCATCCTTTTACTAACTTAGAATGAATTTTTTTCTAGCTTTGAAGTGTAAAATTGGGTCGCTTATTTGAGATCTTTCTTTTTTTTTTAATGTAGGCATTCATTGCCCTTTTAGTACTGCTTTGGCACTAACTATGGACTGCTGAATAAGTATTGGAATTTTTGTTTTTCTTGAGTATCTTTCTACTTTTCCTTTTTTATTTATTCTTTTACCCGGTGGTGGTTCAAAAGTGTTGTTCAAAAGATTTTTCTAGTTTTCCTTTATTGTTGATTTCTAGTTTTATCCCATTGTGGTTGGAAAAGTACTTGGTATGATTTCAAACTTTTTAAATTTGTTAAGACTTGTTTTGTGACCTAACATGTGGCTTCTTCCTGGAGAAAGGACAGTGTGTCCTGGAGAAGAATGCATGTTCTGTTGCCTTTGGGTACAATGTTCAGTATGTGTCTCATAGGTCAATTTGATCTATGCTGTTATTCAAGTTCTCTGTTTTCTTGTTGATCTTTTTTTTAACTGTTGTTGTTCAATTACATTTGACCCTATTTTTCCCCCATTACTCTTCCCTGCCCTACCCAGCCCCCCATCTCCCACACTTAATCCTCCCCTCATTGTCTTTCTCCATTGGTCCTTTGTACATGTTTTTGACTTGACTCTTCCCCTTCTTTCCCGTTATCCGCCTCTCTCCCCGCCTCTGGTTACTGTCTGTTTGTTCTTTATTTCCAAGTCTCTGGTTCTATTTTGCTCACTTATTTGTTTTGTTGATTAAGTTACACTTATAGGTGAGATCATATGGTATTTGTCTTTCACTGCCTGGCTTATTTCACTTGATGCAATGCTCTCCAGTTCCATCCATGTTGTCACAAAGTGTAGGAGCTCCTTCTTTCTTTCTGCTGCATAGTATTCCATTGTGTAAATGTACCACAGTTTTTGATCCACTCATTTACTGATGGGCACTTAGGCTGTTTCCAGCACTTGACTATTGTAAATTGCACTGCTATGAACATTGGGGTGTGTACGTTCTTTTGAACTGGTGTTTTGGGGTTCTTAGTGTATAATCCCAGCAGTGGAATTGCTGGGTCAAAAGGTAGATCCGTTTTTAGTTTTCTGAGGAAATTCCCTACTGTTTTCCACAGTGGCTGCACCAGTCTGCATTCCCACCAACAGTCCACCCTTGTGCACTGTCCTCCACATCTTCACTAACACTTGTTTGTTAATTTGTTTATGATGGCTGTTCTGACTGGTGTAAAGTGGTATCTTGTTGTGGTTTTAATTTGCATCTCTCTGATGTCTAGTTGAACATCCTTTCATACGTCTGTAGGCCTTTTGTATGTCCATCTTGGAGAAGTGTCTCTTCAGGTCCTTTGCCCATTTTTTAACTAGATTGTTTGTCTTCCTGGTGTGGAGTCGTGTAAGTTCTTTATATATTTTGGGGGAATGAAACCCTTGTCTGAGGTATCATTGGCAAACATATTTTCCCATACAGTTGGTTCCCTTTTCATTTTGCTGATGTTTTCTTTGGCTGTGCAGAAGCTCTTTATTTTGATGAAGTCCCATTTGTTTATTCTTTCCTTTACGTTCCTTGCTCCAGGGTACATATTGGTGGAAATATTGCTGTATGGAATATCTGAAATTTTCCTGCCTATGTTCTCTGCTAGGACTTTTATGGTATTGTAACTAATATTTAAGTCTTTTATGAATCTGGAGTTTATTTTTGTGTATGGTGTAAGTTGGTGGTCAAGTTTCTTTTTTTTTTTTTTTTTTGCATGTAGCTGTCCATATCTCCCAACATGATTTGTTGAAGAGGGTATTTTTCCTTTATTTTATGCTCCTGCCCTATTTGTTGAATATTAATTGACTATAGAGACAGGTTTATTTCTGGGCTATCTATTCTGTTCCATTGATTTATGTGTGTGTTCTTATCCTAGTACCAGGCTGTTTTGATTACTGTGGCCTTGTAGTATAGTTTGATATCAGATATTGTGACACCTCCTACTTTGTTCTTCTTTCTCAAAATTGCTGAGGCTATTCTAGACCTAGTAAGTGAATTTGGCAAAACAAGAGGATACAAAGTCAATATTCAGAAATAGAAGGCATTTTTGTATACCAACAATGAAATATCAGAAACAGAAATTAGGAAAAAAATCTCATTTGTTATGGTAACAAGAAAAATAAAATACCTAGGAACAAACCTAACCAAGGAGGTAAAAGACTTGTATTCAGGAAACTACAGAACAGTGAAGAAAGAAATTAAGGAATACACAAATAAGTGAAAACACATACCATGTTTATGGATTGGAAGAATTAACATCATCAAAATGTCCATACTACCCAAAGCAATTTATAGATTCTATGCAATCCCTATAAAAATACCAAAGACATATTTCACAGATATAGAGCAAACATTTCAAAAATTTATATGGAACCATAAATGACCCCGAATAGCCTCAACAATATTGATATTTTATCTGGAGGTCCTGTTATTGAAGGTGGGGAATTGAAGTCTTTTACTGTTACTGTATTGCTGTCTATCTCTCCCTTCAGTTTTGTCAGTTTCCTTGACATATTTAAGTGCTCTGATGTTGGGTGCTTATATATTTGTCGTTCTTACATCTTCCTGGTGATTGACATTTTCTCATTATATAATGTTCTTCTTATTTTCTTGTGGCAATTTTTTATTTAAAGTCTATTTTGTTTGATGTATTCGTAAGTATAGCCACCCCTGATTTCCAGAAATCCTGATGTTATGTAAGAAGTCCATCTACCCAGAGGCCACCATATCTTCACCCAGAGAAGCCATGTATAGATGCTCTAGCCATCAGTACCCTCTTAGCTTGGTGTTCTGGCCAAGATACTAGACATCTGAATAAAACCATCTTGGACTGTACAGAACACTCTGTCTGCCAGATGAATGCCATATGTCCTCTGTCAATGGAACAGATTTCTGTAGGTGAGTCTTGCTTAAATTCATGACCCATGAAATGGTTTGGAGGTAGTTTGTTATACAGCCATCAGTAACTATTGACTCCTGTTATTCCCATTTCAGATTAAGCCCAATTATGGACTAAGTTTATACTCCTTTTTCTCTCTCTGCATTGAAATTTAAATATTAAAATATTGTCCTTTTGATTAACAATAAATATATGTGTATTTTTACCTAGTTGTGATCCATTTATGCTTATTGTTTTCTTCTCCTTTATAATTTAATTTTATTTGGTATTTTCATTATATCAAGAAATATTTGGTTTATTTCAAAGAGCTATATCATATTCTAGATGTCATAGTAGGCATAACATCCTTCTCTTGTTGGGTTTTAAGAGTCTTCTTCTCCTTTCTTCAGGCATATACCTTGCAGTTAGGTGAGGCCTTCTGAATGAGTTCTGGCCAATAAAACATTAAAAAGTGATATGTGCCATTTCCAAGTCTGCCCCATAAAAAGTACAAGTTATCTTCATATCTTTTCTAATCTACCAGGTTAATGGAAAGAACTCTGAGAACCTAGAGTAGGGCACAGACACACAATAGAAGGAGCGTGGGGCCCTGATTGACTGTGTAAAGCAGAGACCTTACAACCTGCTCACCACCACAGGACTGTGTGTTGAAGGAGAAATAAACATTTAATTAGTTAGGACTTGGAGATTGTAGGGTGTCTCTGTTATAGAAACTAGTATTTTAAATGCCTCTGGTACCATCAGGTGCATTTACCCAGCTGATAGAGTAAGACAGTAATTACTACTGACTCCAAGTAATCATTACATTTTCAGTTAGTTAATTTTAGGGGTCCTGCTTGCATTTTAGAATTTTGAAAGAACAATTTCACTAGCCTGTCAAAGGTAAAGCTATGTAATGTCTATATGCAAAACAAAATAAAACCTTGAATTATAAATTTGTGTCTTAAAAATTACTTAGAGTTAGTGTAGAATAGAGATACTAGCATGCTGTCTGAGGTCACAGAATGAAGTGCTTCCACCATTCATTAGTTTGTTCATTCATTCTTTATATAGTCAATAGGTGCTAGACATTGGAAACCCAAAGATAAAGGAGACAGACACACTTCTTTTAACCATGGCATGTACAATCATGTATTTACCTGGGTGACCATGGGCAAGCCTCTAACCTCTCTGAGTTTCCTCCATTTGTAAAATGAAGACAATATTACTGTTATATTCACTTCTATGGTTCTGGTGGGGTTTAAATGAGATTAACCATATAACACGGTGCCTATCATGTACTAAGTGCTTAATAAATATCAGTTTTTCTTTTTTTAAAACATCATTCTAACTTTCTACCATTCTTGATAGCTGGGTAACAATAAAGATTTCCCAAGTGGGATCCTTAGCTTTAACTCTTTTCCCAAATAGGCAGAACCAGAACTTCCTTCCTGTCATCTTGCTGAGAAACTTCCTTGCATTAAGGCTACTGAGTCAACAATATTCTCTATAAAAAGAATTTTATAAGAATATTTGTAGATATTCATCATTCTCTTAGGTACATACCTAGTAATAGTTTGCTGGGCTAAGGGATAGATCTATGATAGAAACTACCGTTTTCCAAAGTGCTTATATCATTTTATGTCTCCATCAGAAAAGTATGAAAGATCACTCCTCATCCTCACCAACATTTGGTAGTATCAGGTTTTTCATAATTTTGATGAATTCTAACTTACCTATTTTCTTTACTTGTGTTTTCTGTCCTAAGAAATCAGTGCCTAATCCAAAGTCATGAATATTTTAACCTATGTTTCCTTCTTAGAGTTTTATAGCTATAGCTCTTACATGCAGGCCTATAATACACTTTGAGTTAATTTTTGTGGATGGTGTGAGATAAGGGTCCAAACTGATTCTTTTGCATGAGGATGGATACTTGTTGAAAGCCTCATTTGTTGAAAAGGATGTTCTTTTCCTATTGAATTGTCTTGGTCTCTTTTTAGATGTGAATTAAAAAGCATTTGACCACAATGTGTGGGTTTATTTCTGGACTCTTAAATCTATTTCATTGATCTATACATAGCCTATACTTGTCTTGAGTTGGCCAAAAAGTTTGTTTGGTTTTATCCATAAGATGGCTCTAGTAATGCTCAGTCATCTCTAACTTTATCCAAAACAATTTTGTTAGATTGTATTGTGACAGCTGTCATATCAGCATGCATTTTAAAAAACTTATCAAAATTGTGTAGCTTATAAATTTTGTGTAGTTTATAAAACTTATAAATTTTGTGTAGCTATTTTAATATAGAAGATGGCAGAAAATACACAATATTTTTGGTGTATTATACTTTATTATGTCAGGAAAGGTAAAAACATAACTGAAATGCAAAAAAAGATTTGCACAGTATATGGAGAAGGAGCTGTGACTGATTGAATGTGTCAAAGTGGTTTGTAATGTTTTGTGTTAGAGAGTCCTCACTGGATGGTGCTCTGTGGTTGGGTAGACCAGTTGAAGTTGATAGCAATCAAATAGAAACATTAATTGAGAACAACCAATGTTATACTATGTGGGAGACAGTCAACATCCTCAAAATATCTAAATCAATAAAGTTGTTTGTGAAAATGTGTCCCTTATTTTATGGAAAAAATACATTTTGGCCAACCCAATACATAACTTAAAAAAATCTGTATTTCTCACTTTTAATCTATTCATTACAAAATATGATAAGCCTCTACATTGGTAGCTATTGCTGAAAACAATATTACCACAAACTTTGTGGCTCAAATGAGACTGCACTCAAGGCATTGCTCAGGGATATGGTCTCCTCCCAGGTTCTGCTGGGGACAGTTCTGTTTCTGGGCTCATGCAGAATTTGTATTCTTATGATTATAGGACTAAGGGCTTTCATATTTTGCTGACACCAAGCAGAAGCTACCCTCAGCAGTGAAACCCATCCACAGCTCCTTGCTTGTGCATATTTTTCATCGGAGTCATTCATTGTAGTTCTAACTTGCATTTAATTTGTATTTCCCTGATGACTAATAATTGCCCTAGAAAGTCCCTCCTTGTCCATTCTAGACAATCCCTTTTCTTAGCTCTTAGAACTAACTACTGTTTTTATTAGTTTCCACCACAGACTAGTCTTTTCTGTTCTAGAACTTTGTGTAAAAGGATTCACAGTTTACATTCTTTAGTATAGTTGTTTTAGCATACTGTTTAGCGTACTGTTTTTGAGATTTATCCATGTTATTGTATCAGTAGTTTGTTCCTTTCAGAAGAAATTTTTACTGCAAATATTTTCCATTTCAACTTATTTTCATGTAATTTCTATGTGAAAAATTGTAGCTTACTATCTTATTTTATTTTTTTACATTTCCTGTCCAATTGCTAATTCGTTTAATTTTAGGTGCAGTTTTAAGTCTCTCCAGTTTTGGATCTCTAACTTTTTGCTTATTCCTGGTTTTATCATGCTGAATAGTTGCTTGCTTAGAGTCATCAAAGGTCGTTTTCTTCTTTCTTTCAAAGCTCATACATATACTTTGTCATCTTTTTACTAACTTCCGTATTTAAGTGTGTATTTTTCCTATATGTCCTACCTTAGATCGTATTCTTGCTTCTGAGTTATTCAAATAAAGAGTCTAGAATTTGTGCTAGTTTCTGGAAATTTGGGAGAATTATTCATGCATGCTATTTGGAAAAACACTCTAGCTATACAAGGAACCTGATTCCCTCTCTGCTTTTTTTTTTTTTTCCAGGTGCCTTTGACTTTGTGGGTGAGTCTGGAAGCATTAGCTACAAAGGCATTCATTTCATGCCTCTCTGGTTGCATGAAAGAATAAAAATATACAAAGAAGCCAAAGTGAGCATGTGCTGTTCTGAGGAATAACTTCCACACAGTCTTCAGATACTAGGTCCCATTAGAAAGCCAATACTCCCTCTGTGCTCTTCTTGCTGTCAATAACTAAAGCTGCCGATGAAGAGTGAGTTTGTGGTGCAGCCTCCCCACCATTTCTACCTTTCTTTACTCTGTACTCTGTGTGCTCTGGTTCCTGTCTTTTCTGACCTTTCTATTATTTTCCCAAATAAAGCCTGCCTTATGCAGAAGTGTCACATTAACTCCCTAGTCAGTACTCTGTTTGCTGCCTGCTCCTCTTCCTTTATTTCTTCACACAAGCCTCTGCTTGCCTACCCCCCAGCTCTAGTAGGGTTTAACCAGAGAAACAGAACCAGTAGGGGGTATGTGTTAAGTGATTTATTGCACAGAATGGGCTTACATGATTGTGGTAGCTGGCAAGGCACACTGGTAGAGTAGGCCGTCAGAAAAGGCAGGTTCTCCAGCACTAGCTGAAGCTGTTATTCACAGAGGAATTTCTTCAGAGAAGCCTCAATTCTGCTTGTAAAACCTTTTAATGATTGAACCATTCCCACCTAGATTATTTAGGATAACCTGTCTTCAAGTCAGTTGATTATGGATTGAATTCACATCGACAAAATACCTTTACTGTAACACCTAAACAAATATTTGATTGAATAACTGGGGACACTAGTCTAGCTGAGTTGACATGTAAAACAAACCACTACACTCCATATCCTTTAGGATTTGGCATTTATATACTGGCTTAATTGGTAGCTAAAATGTTAACTGACTAGAGCTAAATGCTTCTCAGGGGTATTTTCATTTCATGAAGAACGCTTCAAGATTTCTCTCCTTCTCTTTCTCCCTCTCTTTCCCTCTCCCTAAAAATAAATAAATAAGTAAAATCTTTAAAAAAGAAGTCTTCAAGAAGCAATGGAATGAAGCAATGATAAAAATAGCTGAGGAATGTATGGATGGGGGTGGGGTAGACATAAGAATGAAAACCACCACCTATTTTAAAAGCTCAGGACCACCCACAGGTATGGTCACTCCTCATTGTCCACATCTCTCCCTCAATTTCCTGGTATATCAGTCATTCCCAATCTTTTATTTTTATCTCCACATATTCCTCCAACACCTCCTTACCAGGCCTCCAGGTTTTCTTCCATGAACATACCTTGAGATCTATACCTAACACATACATGTGTGCTTCCCTCACCCCCACAGTGCTGGTCATGTATTTATGGACCACACTTTTCCCCCATGTTTAATGTGTCTCCTAAAGCTATAGGAGCTTTACAAAGTGGTAGGAAACTCCTATAATTTGAAGGCCAAATTCCTTATTCATCCATCAAGTTTATCTAGGGCATTGGCAGGTGGTATATATAAAAGAAACAGATTCAATTCCTAGGCCAAAGGACCTTGGCTTTTAGTGCGGGGGACGTAAGGAAATAAGCCCAGAACAGAGGAAGGAGCATTAACTCTGACTGAGAGATTTGAGATTTTGTTTTCAGTCCTCTCCTTCCTATTAAAGGCCATGATCCTCCTTGACATAAAGATAATGTAGAGGAGGTGGCTCCGTGGCACAATGGATAGCACACTGGACTTCTAGAGGCTGAAGATAATGTAGAGGCATTTACCTTGTAAGACAATATGCACCCCTGCCTCATAATCAACCCCCATCTCCCCTCCTGGCCACCAGGCTAATTACCAGGGTTCAGTAATAAAATAACCTAGCATTTTCTTTAGCCGCTAAAGGAAGAAATGGACCATATACTAAAGGAGCTGCAGAATCTAGCCAACATGTAATGGCAGGAGCTGAGAGAGTGTACATGGGACTGGATCCTAAAGATCCTGAATAATGGTGGTGAGATAATGACCTTTGGTAAAGAAGAATTTATGGATATGAGAGCATTCTTTGTACACAGGACTTAACCCTAGGGAAATAGTAGTTGGTGCAGGAAGCTTTGGAAGGTGAAATAGAACATTCAGACTGCTTTGGAAGACAGTGAAAGATCAAAAGGCTCAGAGATATGTATACTCTTGAACAGATATATTATATGTCTGAAAAGTGTACCTTCTGACTATGTTCTGCAGAAGAATCCAGGCAGTGCCTCAACTTCTGACATGATAAGGAATGTGCTGGTAAAAGGGGCACCATAATCACTGAGTGCCTATCTTAAATGGTTGTATCTATTAGTGGTGACTGTCTTCTGTAGGACAGGGCTACAGAGGTAAGCTATGCTGTTACAAGGCTGAGCTCTCCTCCCATGGTCATGGAGATGATAGGATCTTAAAGTAACAGAGGCCAGCTGGTAGGACTAAAACTGTCAGAAGCAAAGTGGATGCAATTATAATAAGAAGAAAGGAAGAATGGCACTCAGGGGAGTCTGATACACAGAGAGCTATAAAAATGGCTAAGAGATTGTGTGTCTCTGGGCTAATGTGAATGGACAACCAATAAGAGTTTTGAGTATTGCTCAATCTATAAAATAAAAATAAATCAAGAATAGATCATCAGGAGGCTGAGGGCTGCTATCTAAAAAAGTTGTGATGCCTTACCCAGTTTCTGTATCTGAGTCAATTTTCAGATTCAGAGCCCAACAGGTGGAGTCTGCTGTGTCAGGTGAATCCTTGCCAGAGATTACCATGGTCTCTGGAACAGACTGAGGATATGAGGAAGGCATCTCTTTTTCATCCTGGAAAGAACAGAGAATAAGAAGCAGTTTGTGTTCTTGTGGGATGGACACAGCCGTATACCTTGATGATGATGTTCTAGGGCTACCTTAAGTTTCCATCCTCTGATATAACATAGGCCAAAGGGATCTGGACCACCTGGAGATGCAGAATATAACATTGGTTTGTTATATGGCTTCATTAGATTGAATAGACAGGAAGTGGCAAGTATGTTGATGACTTTGGAAAGATAACTGTGTTCCAGTGAGTTGGAGATAAATTCCATGAAGATTCAGTGGCCTATGACATCGGCGACATTTTTAGAGGTCCAGTGGTCTGGGCATACCAGGACATTCCCCTTGAGACAGATTATTGCAATTGTACCACCCCCTCATAGATTTCTTTGGGTTCTAGAGGCAGCACATTTCACATTTCAACCCGTTAACTGAGTAACGCAGAAGGAAGGATTCCTTCTCCTTTGCTCTCCCCCTTCCAATTTCCAGCCTCCAGTCTCACCACTGGTCACACCCAGCTGAGAGCCTGCTGCCACAGGGACCAGGGAACGTAGCCCCCGTGATTGGGTGTAACAGAGGTGAGGAGTGGGTCTGAGGACAACCGGGACTGGCAAAGTTCAGCAGTAGTCACTGACAGTGAGGACCTAGTTCCATTAGGTCTATGATGAAATATAGACAGATTGTATTTATATCTCTAAGTCAATTAAATTAGAGTCTATTCTCCCCTACCTCAGAACACATAATAGAGACTTTTTCAAAACCTTAAAAGGAAAAGTGCTATTCTGAAATCTTTAGCTGTATTAAAAGATAAACTGAGGTCTAGGGGAGGAAAAATAATTTTTCTTCTACCCTTCTAAATTCTTCTGAGTAGTCTAACAATCAAATTGGTAGACAGATTAACAGGGAAAAAATAAGCAAATTGATTAAGTATGTACATATGAGAGTTCCTAAGAACAGAAGACCCCAGGATGAATGCAGCAGTTGAGGCTTATATGCCACCCTGAACTAAGGAGAAAGTGGAGTGTGTGGTTTGGGACTTCAAAAGGCAAGAAGGCAATCACATGCAGATAGAAAAGCAAATGTTTGGTTAACAAATGTGTTTTTTGGACCATATTTCACAATGGACAAAAGGAGGACTTTGATCAAATGGGCCTTGCTAGGTTTCTCTCTGTCATGTTTAGTTGATATTAAACTATAGTTATCTATAGTTATCTGTGATGATAGCTCTTTTCCTGGAGCAGGTCTTCTATCAATTCTTTTAGGCAGATAGGGAGAAGGTCAAAGGTTTTCCCTGAGTTTTTTTATTCCTTAAAAGTAATCAGCTTAAAATAACATCTAAAAAAAGCCATATTTTGGGGTGGCAAATTCTGCTTTCCCCCAGAGACATAACAAGATTTTTAAGTTTTTATTTGGGCAACAATTTGAATCAGGCAGCATCCAATCTTGCTGATAGAAGGGACTCTGAGGAGCTGTACAAAAGGAGAGACTTTTACAGGCAGATGAAAGCAGTGACAAAGAAGTCATACAGGCAAAGAAGCGAGTTGGTTAGTTACTTTCCTTAAGGGGATGGCAGAGGACCTAACTAGTGCTGATCAAGTGATTCCTGATTGACTGGTTTAAGATTTCATTTCTGGTAGAACCAAAACTGTAATTCAGGCTATGTTTGGTGACATGGAACTTAGCATAAGCAACTCCATTGTGGGCCTTTTTAAAAATTAATTTTGAATAATTTTTATTTTATGATTATGGTCAACATACAATATTATATTAGTTTCACTTATATAACAGAGTGATTAGACATTATATAACTTACAAAGTGATCACCCAATAAATCTAGTACCCAGCAGGTACCATACATAGTTTTTACAATATTGTTGACTATAATCCCTGTGCTGTGCTTTACATCCCTGTGACTATTTGTAACTACCGATTTGTACTTCTTAGTCCCTTCCCCATTTTCACCCATCCTCTTAATCCCTCCTATCTGGCAACTGTCAAAATGTTCTTTATATCTATGACTTTTTAATTTTGTTTATTTTGCTTTTTTTAAGATTCCACATATAGGTGAAATCGTATGGCATTTGTCTTTCCCAATCTGACTTATTTCACTCAGCACATCCATGTTGTTGCAGATGTCAAGATTTTATTTTATTTTTTTATGGCTGAGTCATATTCCTGGACCTGTTGTCTTATTTTTAATAGCTGTTAATAAAAATTAATGCTATTAAATGTGCTATTTCATCTAGTAAATTAAATGAGCAGTTTAGAAAAAATACTTGAAGATGATGGTAAATTCATGATTACTTTTAAGGACAGAACACTTTCATAAAATAATTAAAAAGATGTTGACAAGAAATTTATAGAAAGGCCAAAGGCTAGGGCAGTGATTTAAAAATAACTTGATCCACTGGAATTTTTAAGTTGAAAAAGGAATTGGAGACTCTGAACTCTGTATTATTGACCTCATCACATTACAAAGAAATTGAATTTTTGTATACCTCTCTCACCATCTGGTCTGGAGAACCTTTGGAAATTATTCATATTTAGCAATGGAAATGCTTTGAAAAGAATATTTTAAGTAAGAAATAAGGGCTATTTTGGAAAGCTAATGCATGTACTACTTTTAGCAATTTTGAATGAAACATGATTAATATAACTAGCCAATTTAAATAAATTCATCCTAAAAGGAAAGCTGAGGGCTGAAATAATTTATGCTGTACATAGGCAATAAAGTCCCACCTTCTGCATCACATAGAAAGAGAATAAAGCAATAATGGTTGGTGCCCTCCTTGGTATTTATAACACTAAGGGTAACAAATGAATTTTGTGCAAACCCTAAAGTGGAAGATTCATTGTCTTTTGAACCAGCATAAGCCTATGAAAAAAGGATTTGAAGACGTAAAGTTCTTGAAAGAGCACCAAGAAAACAATCCAATTTTAAAAAGGGCAAAAGACTTAAATAAACACTTCTCCACAGAGGACATACAGATGGCAGATAGACATAGAGAAAGATGCTCAATGTTACTAATCATCAGAGAGATGCAAATTAAAACCACAATGAGATATCATCTCACACCTGTCAGAATGTATATCATCAAGAAATGAACAAACAACAAGTGATGATGAGGATGTGCAGAAAAGAGAACCCTTATGCACTGTTAGTGGGAATCCAGATTGGTGCAGCCACTGTGGAAAGCAGTACGAAGATACCTCAAAAAATTAAAAATGGAATTGCCTTATGATCCAATGATTCCACTGCTGGGAAATTATCTGAAGAAACCAGAAATACTGAGATGAAAGAATAGGTGCAGCATTATTTACATGTTCAAATCTTGGCAGTCCAAGATTTGAGAGCAGCCCAGGTGCCCTTCAATAGATGAGTGGATAAAAAAGCTGTGGTACATTTACACAATGGAATACTACTTGGCTGTAAAAAAGAAGGCAATCTTACTTTTTACAACAGCACGGATAGACCTAGAGGGTATTATGCTAAGTAAAATAAGCCAGTCAGAGAAGAACAAATAGCATATGATTTCACTTATATGTGAAATCTAATGAACACAATAAACTATCAAGAAAATAGACACAGACTCATAGATACAGAGGACACACTGACAGCTGTCAGGTGGTGGGGTGGGGCCCTGGGTGAAATAGGTGAAGGAATCAAGAAAGAAAAAACCCTCATAGATACAGATGTCAGTATGGCTATTACTAGAGGGAAGGGGTGGCGGGAAATAGGAGAGGGTAAAGGGGGATAAATGGTGATGGAAGGAGACTAGACTGTGTATGGTGAACATATAATATACAGATGATGTATTATAGAATTATGCACTTGAAACCTATTTAATAACCAATGTAACCCCAATAAATTCATCAGAAAAAATATATGTAAAGTTCTTTGAATCAATAAAATTTTTTCCACTAGTTTTCCTAATAGTCCAGAAGCACTGATGATATTTCCAGTGATTGGCACTCAATATTATTAATATTTGTTTACTCATGAATAATATCGTGAGTCAGACATTATAATACTAACAAAAGAAGAAAGTAAGACTCCTCATTCTCCATCTCACCCCCATCCCCAATAAATGCAAGGAAAGCCTTGGTGTTGGTGCTGTTCTCTGTATGTCAGGACTTAGCTCCTGACTCTGCAAGTTTGGAACCCCAGTTGCCAGCTTAGCCACTGGAGATGGGCCACTAAAACACAGCCTTATTGTAGGATGCTGATTTGTAAAAAAGAAGTGAGTTTGCAATAAAACATGTAATTGCCATACTCTCTGATATTTATTTAAACCATTTAGTCTTTCTTATCTCACCATGGAACTCAACTTAAGAAATGAATTATGATGGAAAGGTTACTTAAGAAACTTAAAGCCTAGTTAAAAAACTGTAGGGTAGGAATACACTTTCCTCTACCTTTTTAGGTTCTGCAGGCTACTGTAATAATGAAATTGACATGAGACAGATTAATGAGAAAATAACCAAGTTTAATTACACCTGTACATAAGGGAATGGCACATACATGGGAGGTTCAGGGACAGAAAGGGAAAATGAAGCATATGTGACATTTCAAGCTAATGGTGAGGTAAGGCAACTTGGGGCTTCAGAGGGAAGGGAGATTCATTCGCAGGATGATAGGAAGAGCAGATGTTTGGTAATTAGAAGTTTTCCCTGCCCTCTAGATAGGCTGTAAAAAGTTATTTCTGTTGATAATATTTATTATGGGCAAGGCCCCTAATTTAAATTCTTCAAAGGAAAGGTAAAAGTTTCTCATGAACCTTCATCTTGATTATCTTCAGCTCAAAATAATCCCACATGCCAAAGTACCTGTTCTGAACCCCTTCAAACCCAAGTATGGTTGGTGAGCATATGTAACTAAGGTTCTAATAACAGAATAATATTTCTTCTGGCACATAATAAGTACTTGGTCAAGGGATGCTACTGTTTGCAATAGTGCCTCACAGCTTACAGATCCTTTTCATATGTTCTATTAAGTCTTTGATTCTCACAAGAAATATGTCAAGTAATGGGTCTGGTTTTACATCTGTTTTACTGATGGAGGAAACAGCAGCTCAGAGAGTAAGTGACTTGACTGAAATCTTATAACTGACACAGTTGACATCTGTTGCTTTGGTTGGAACAATTTCCTTCCTCTTTTTGGAAACAGGACTCTGATTTTCCTTTAAGAAACTACCCTGTGCCTTTGTATAACTCCTACAGAACTGTCAGTCGAGAGACCTGGGCTCCCTCTGTTAGCACTTGACCCACACTGGCTCATCAGAGCCCTCCATATCCTCTGGATGCAGAGATTGGTGTACAGGTAGGCATGGGATCCAAGTAATATGAGGTTTTATTTTTAAAGACATATAAATAAATTAATTTGAGGAGCGAGGTGGCTTCACATGAGAGCTGGAAGGATCATGAAAACTTGGATCTATTTTCCAGAGAGAGCTGCTAAAGTGAAGCCAATACAGAGGAAAGCCTGGGGGGTGTGGCGGGGGCGGGGGCGGAGAGAGAGAGAGAGAGAGAGAGAGAGAGAGAGAGAGAGAGAGAGAGAGAGAGATTCTGATTCTGATTCTGATTTCTTTTGAGGAAATGGACATTACTATGCCTGAAGCCAGAGCAACTCTTAGGTTTTCAAGTTCAGTGAGTCAGTAAATTGTTTAGGTAGATTTGGACTTCTTCACTTGCAACCAAAGAACCCTGAAGAGTAAATATCTTAGCTATTATTGAAACATGTCTTTTGACATCAAATACTTGGCTATTTCCACTGCTGCAAACTTCAGAAAGGTACCCCTACATATAAATGTCAAAACTGATCGGGCACCTTTGTGGTAGATTAGAGAGCCTAAACTCTTTTCATGGAGACACACTATTTTAAGTTCCCTTCAAGTTTTCATTTTAAAAATTCTGTCAAGAGAATGAGAAGACAAGCCACAGACTTGGAGAAAATATTTTCAAAAGATGTACCTGATAAAGGGCTGTTATCGAAAACATACAAAGAACTCTTGAAACTCAAGAAGAAACAAGTTGACTAAAAAATGGACAATCTAAACAGACATCTCACCAAAGAAGATAAATAGATTACAAATACACATGTGAAAAGATGTTCCGCATCACATGTCAGTAGGAAATACAAATTAAAGAAACTGTGAATTACCACTACACTTCTATTATTGATAGGATGGCCCAAATCCAGAATACTGACAACACCCAAGTGCAAAAGTGTGTGAGGATGTGGAACAACAGGAAGTTTCATTCATTGCTGGTGGAAATGCAAAATGGGACAGCCACTTTGGAAGACAGTTGGGTAATTTCTTACAAATCTAAACCTATTTTTACCATGCAATCCAACAATCTTGCTACTTGGTATTTACCCAACGGAATTGAAAAATTATTCTGCACAAAGATTTGCACTTGGGTGTTTACAGCAACTTTATTCATAATTGCCAAAACTTGGAAGCAGCTTAGATGGCCTTCAGTAGTGAAAGGATAAAGGAACTGTGGCATCTTCAAAAAATGGAATAATAATCTCTAGTCTATGCCAAAAAGAAACCAACCACCAAGCCATGAAAATACATGAAGGAAACTTCAATGCATATTACCAAGTTAAAGAAGCCAATTTGAAAAGGCTATACAGTGTATGATTCCAAATATATGACATTCTAGAAAAGGCAGAACTATGGAGTAAAAAGACAAGTGATTTCCAGGGTCTAGTGGGACAGAGGGATGAATAGGCAGCACACAGAGGATTGTTTCAGAGGACTAAAAATACTCTCTGTTATGCTATAGTGGTGAATACACGTCATTATACCTTTGTCCAGTCCCATAGATTACACAACATGAATAGTGAACCCTAATGTGAGTGATTATGAAGTGAAAATGTAGGTTCATGAATTGCAACAAATGTATCACTCTGGTGAGGGATGAATTTCAACAAATGTATCATTCTGGTGATAATGGGAGAGGCTGTGCATGTGTGGGTGTAGGAGGTATATGAGAAGTCTCTGTACCTTCCGCTCAATTTTGCTGTGAACTGAAAACTCTAAAAAATAGTCTATTGAAAAATTTCAAAACCATAGCTTTGGCCTCTGCATATTTTACAAACTTTTTGGTGGTAAGGTTTAGGAGAATGTGTTGGTGAAATACTCCATGTAAAAATGTTTTTTATATAATGCAAGGAAGGAATGATGGAAAATGTAGTAGGGTTGCTTTGGGTGGAAGTATTTTAGCACTTTGCTAATGTGAAAGAATATTTCTCATGTAAATATAAGAAGAGAAAAGTGGTTAAAATTCCTTGAGAGTCATTTTCAGATTGGCTAAGCATAGGCAAAGTGATAAACTGTTTTCCTTTAGTACCCCAAATTCTCTGATTTTCTACCTTCAGTTCCTTTCCTTCCTTTCCAAAATTATTTTGCAAGCACTGCACCCTATATGAATGTGTGCAAATTTTCAACACTTGAGTACATTAGAAGTATAAGGTCACGGGCTGTAACATTTTTTCTTTTGGGTAACTTACCCTTTCCAATCCCCTTTCCCTGCAGCTCCTGGTCCCTACATCCTTCTCACTCAAATCTTTTTGTATCCTTACCTCTATCCTTATTTTTGGAAAATGATGGAGAGAGATAAAGTGGGCGGCGGGGGGTGGGGGGGGAAGCGAATCCTGTAAGAGAAGTAGGCCAAAGTTGGAGTAGATTTTATCAAATCTTAGCACATTCTAAATATAGGACACCCTGATTATATTCATGTATTAACATTTTTTCTTTTCATGACTCTACCTCCTACCTATGCCATTTTGGTTAGCAAAGATAAAGGATGCAAGACAATTTAAGGAAAACACCAAAACTGAAAGGTGGACAAATGGTTTCAATATATTTATTGCATTGTATTTGCTCTCCTTTTTTTTGGATTTCAAGGTCCTTGGAATCCAGTGGACTTATTTTCCTTTTGCTATGAATATACAGGGTTAAACTCTTTCTGGATATCATTTCTTTGGATTAACTTCTTCAGAGCTGTATGATTACATTTTGTATTATCTTTTGTCTTCTTAAGTTCTTTTGGTCTAAAGACTATACAACACTTTTCGCCATTAATTCTTTCACTAGTTACTTAATCTGTGTTACTCTTGTTTTACCCAAAAGATAGTTAGCATCTTGAGGTCCTTGAATCTGAAGTATGCTTTTGCTACTTCTGGTCTTTTTTCCTGTTGAAGGCTTTACTAATTTTTTTCTGCATATTACATTTGACCTGTTCTTCAAAGTACAGTTTAAGTTCATTTCCTCTATTAAGTTTTAAAAATTTCTTTAGTTTCTCTCAGTCGTGCACTACATCATTGTACATCTGTGGTGGGCTGGAATAATGCCCGCCCCCCCCCCCCCCCCCCGCCCATGAAATTCCACCCTCAATTCCCCAGAATCTGTGAATGTTACTTTACATGAAAAAAAAAATGAACTTCTCAGTTGGTCAAATTAAGGATCCTGAGATGGAGAGATTATTCTGGGTTATACAGATGGGCTCAGTGTAATCACAGGGGTCCTTATAAGAGGGAGGTCCTTATAAGAGGGGGGCTGGAAGATGAGAATAGGAGAGGAGATAACATGGCAGTGGTAGTAGAGGGAGAAAAAACAATGAGATGGGCCATGAGGCAAGTCATGTGGGCAGCTCCTAAAAGCCAGAAAAGGCAAAGAAACAGATTCTTCCTCAGAGTCTTCAGAAGTAACCATACCTGTTGACACCTTGGTCTTAACCCAGTGAGACTGATTTTGGACTTTTGAACTCCAGAACTGCAAGATAATAATTTTGTGTTGTTTTTAAGCCACCAAATTTGTGGTTATTTGTTGTTTGTTATGGTAGCAATAGGAAACTAATATGATGTCATTAATGTCCTTTACAGTTCTTTGGGTTTGTCCCATGTAATTTAGCACTTTAGTTCTATGCTAATTCTACTGTGTATAAATGGTATAATATAAATTCCTGGTGGGCTGGATCCAGAAATTTTACCTCATTTTTTTATACCCCAAGTGCCCTGTTCATTCTTAGGTACTAGCTATTTGGAGTGGATTCTATCTTTGGCACATAAAAGAGAATGGCTACCATGAGTGCATTTTGAAAGACATATGTAACTCAATGAACTGTGTTTACATCCTTGGCATCAAACGTAATCTTTTGTTTTTGATCTCTGTCTCACAAGCAGTGTTAGATGCACAGCACTTGCTACATGAGGCTGGAACACAGAGAGTTTTGAACAAGCACTTGACATGTTCAGTGGAAATCTCTGGGAGTAAAGAAGGAAAAGGAAAAAGAGAAAACCAAGATGGGTCAAGCAGACAATTCTCCTTATCTATTAACCTGATTCATTTATGTTGCATTAAGAAAAGTTAAAATGCTGAGCACCCTGGCTGGTGTAGCTCAGTGGATTGAGCGCGGGCCTGCGAACCAAAGAATCGCGGTTCGATTCCCAGTCAGGGCACATGCCTGGGTTGCAGGCCAGTTCCCAGCATGGGACACACAAGAGGCAACCATACATTGATATTTCTCTCCCTCTCCCTCTCTCCTACCCTTCCCCTCTAAAAAGATAAATAAATATATTTAAAAAAAAAGTTAAAATGCTGAAAAAAAGAGCATTCATCAAACTTTCTAACACAAATGCTTCCTTAAAGCAAAACAGAAGAGAAAGATAGTATAAAAATAGGCAGAGTGTGACCATTTAATTTTTTCAATTAAATTCATATAACCAGTGTTTTCAAATCCAGGTTAAATATGCTTAATACTATGCTAAGAGCTAGAGGTCACAGATAACCCATAGGACATGGGTCTATTCTAAGGTGCCTTAGTATCCAGTTGGGAGATAATGACAGCAGTGAACTATGGCTACCAGGCAGTCTATCAAGTGTAATCTTGCATGATTCTGACTTTGGAGATTATTGATATTTGGAATTTGGGGATAGAGAATCGATACTTCATTCAGAAAATATTTTTTGAGAACATATGGTTCTCTGTGAATAACAGTTTCAGTTTGGAGTTTGCAATCTAATCGAAAAGTCAAGAGAAATAAGTAATGTGAGAATGGATTAAGTGCTAAATAGCAGGATGCTTTGTACTGAGAAAAGGTTACTACTGTAATTTCTGAAAGTTGAAAGGGGATGTAGAATTGTGTTTTTTTTTTATAATAATTGTATTCTTTCCAGTAACACATCTATTCTTTTTTTTTTTTTTAAGATTTTATTTATTTTTAGAGAGGGGAAGAGAGGGAGAAAGAGAGGGAGAGAAACATCAGTGTGCGGTTGCCTCTCACGTGGCCCCCACTAGGGGCCTGGCCTGCAACCCAGGCATGTGCCCTGACTGGGAATCGAACCTGCGACCCTTTGGTTCGCAGCCCGCGCTCAATCCACTGAGCTACGCCAGCCAGGGCTAGAATTGTGTTTTTTAATTAAAGGTATTATTTAGAATGAGCCTTGAAAGATGAGTAAGACATTGACTAGAACATTCCAGGCTGAAGCATGAGCGAGAGCACTGCATATTTCATGCTTGGATGGAGCAAGGATCCCTGAAGGGCAGTGCATTATTTTCCTATTAACATGGTAACAAGTTGCCACAAACTTAAAGAAATACAAATTTATTACAGTTCTGTAGGTCAGACGTCCAATACAGGTTACATTGGGATAAAATCAAGGTGTCAGAAGGACTAAGTTCCATTCTATAAGTTTTAGGGGTCCTTGTCTTTTCCAGCTTCTAGAGGTCACCACAATCATGGCCAGTGGCCTCCTTCCTGTTTTCAAAGTCAGCAATACTGTAACTCTCTAATCATCCTTCACAATTGTTACCTCCCTCTGTAGTCTCCTGCCTCACCTTTCCAGTTTTGAAGGCCCTTTTGATTATATTGGGCCCATTTAATAATCGAAGATAATCTATCTTTAAGTCAGACTAGCAAGCTTAATAACTCTTTTCGGTGAAACTTAACATATTAACAAGTTCCAGGAATTAAGACTGTGGACATCTTGGGGTGGGGTCATTGTTCTGCTCACTACATAGTAAGGGAGAGCTGCTCTCCAGAGGGAAGGCAAAAGAAGGGGTGTGAATGCACTGATAAGGGCAGTAGGGTTACAGGTGCAAGTTTCTGAGGTTTGACATAAACTCTCTCTTTGATGCTGTGTTGGCTACAGCATAGAAAAGCGTTCGGACAGGCAAGTTTGGGAAGCAATATTAGGAGGCCACTATTACAGTCCAGGTGAGATGGTCTAAGGTAGGGAGAGCATAGCTGACAGTTTTATTTGGTCTGAGGTTGCTTCTGCCCATTTCTAAGTGTCTTTCATCAAAATTCATGACATTCTACAAGATCATGAGATCTTGTGGATTCATGAGATCCACAAGATCTCAGCAAGTGCCATTTCTAGTAATATGGATGTATTTGTTCAACAGATGCTGCAACCCAGGGCTCAAATCATTCACCCACAACCAACAGGGGGAGAGAGGAATCCTGGCCAATACCCCAATTAGCAAGGCTGAAGCTCACAGAGAAATAACCACTGAACTTTTTAATGGTCCAAATCGCTGGGAAGGCACGCGGTCCTTGTTCTTAAGGTGTTGCTTTAACGCGGATACAAAATTGAAAAGCGGTGTGGAGTCTCACACAACTAAGTCTAACTACTCGCCCCATTCAACAAAGCTCTTCCGGTCTTCAGGAGTTCCCCGCCCCCCCCCCCAGCAGCCCCTTCCCGTCACCGCCCACTTTCTCCCTCCCACCCTCCTCCGTCCACTCCTCGGTCGCAAGGACGCGAGCCCCGCACAGCAGACTCAAATGACACCGCGTCCTGCACCAGCGACGAGGTCACCATGGAGTCCCCGGAGCAACGGGGTAGAAGACCTTGGAAGCAGAAAGCGCTAGGAGCAGTCGCGGGCCCGTGGTCACGTGCCCCGCGCCCGCCATCTTCCGCTTCCGTTACTTCCTGGTGCGATCGCCACACCTGTCCGGCTGGGCGCTGGACTAGTTTGGTTCTTCCGTACTGTATCTGATCATCTACACAACTGCCCCTTCCCTGGTGTCCCAGCGGGAGGGACATGAGTGTCCCCGGGCCTCCAACTTCGGACGGGGTCTTCGCACCGCCACCCGACGGTCTGGGGGCTGGCGAGCAGATGCCGGGTACGTGCTCCCCGCGGGGCGGGCAGCCGGAACGGAGTGGGTGGGTCTTCCTGGCCGCCCCGCCGGAGTAAGCTGCTGTGAGCAGCCCTGTGCCTGTGGCCCCTGCGCAGAAGTGGGGAACCGTGCCGGCCCTCCTGCTCTGCGGAATGGGTGGGGAACGAAGTTTGCGGGACAAGTGGTGTTTTTTGGGTGCGGTTGGAGGCAATTGATGGCGAAGTCATTCTGCGTTTACGTGACTCCGGCTCTTGTTGGCTGTTACACCTTGGCGGTTGAGGGTGAATT
The DNA here is from genome assembly GCA_039655065.1 of Glossophaga mutica. Taxonomy (NCBI): domain Eukaryota; kingdom Metazoa; phylum Chordata; class Mammalia; order Chiroptera; family Phyllostomidae; genus Glossophaga; species Glossophaga mutica. The sequence goes on along the minus strand of CM077303.1, from coordinate 60,966,997 downwards.
TGTCAGAAGGATGATGGCTTTGTAATTTAGAGACCTGATGGACACATTACTGCATCTGTATTCCTTCAGTAGCCTTTCTTTACTCCAGTTCCAAGAGATACTTAAGCCCCAATGCCCTAAGGCTTCCATTGAGTGTAATGGGTTGGTTGACCTGCTCTGCACCCAGAATAGTACAGTTACTCTACCACCCTTGGGAGAATTTAGAAGGTACTCATTCAGAGCAGTTTCGTGTTCTGTGATTCAGATGAGGAACCCTAGACGAGAAAGGCTGCAGTGCTTTGGATGTGCCTTTTCTCCCCCCCACCCCCGCCTTTCTAGAAACATAGGTGTTACCCCCAAATAGTGCTTAGTCCTTTCTTGGCCATGCTTTTCCTCCATGGTCTCCCTCTTTTCCCACCTTCCTAAGTTGCTTGAATAAATACGACTTCCTTGTGTGTATGTGCAGTTGGGTATCTCTCAGCTTGCTCCTCTGTTCGCTGGATGCTTTGACATGGCTCTTTTGCACTAACCTCACAGTATGTACACAAATAAAAGTAGATGTCTGATCCTATTAATGGTACCAAGTCACTCTCACTTGAAACTTTGATATTACTCTGGACTCTTTCCTCTCATTTGCCTGCTGCCTCTTTAATTTAGAGGATTCTACTATACAAGTTCCAACTCCTTTTTGTATTTTCACCCTTAAAACAGTAGTTGTAGTGCTAGTCTGTCTCCAGTCTCTTACTTCCCATCTATCCCACTGCTGTCACATTAGTGCTCCAAGATAAAGCTCCACTCGTGACATTTCCTTGCTTGGAAGATCTTGCTCTCCTCTGAATTCCCCTCTAAGTGTCTGTTTCTCTAGTGGCACTTCTCACAGGCTGTGATTCTCCTGTATTGAACCCTTTCAGGGAAGGAGACTTGCCTAATATATTGTTGTACTCAGAAACTAGTACAAAATATATATAGACACGCAGCAAATGTTTTTTGTATGAATAGGTTAAGGACCCTTTCTTTTTGTTTAATCTCCCACATAAAGTACCTTGAACTTAGTAACAGTTAGTATGTATATAAAAACATAAAAACTTAGACACTTCCACTAACTGGAAGATTGGGGCAGGGTAGGGCGGGGATCTACTAGTTATAAAGTCTGTACGAGTGGGGCAAAAGTAGGTCTACAGTTGTTCATATGGAAAATAATATAGTAAATAATACAAGGATAAAACTGTGTTTTGTGTACTGACATGTGTAAACCTACATTGCCCCACCCTGAATATTGTAGGGGAGGTGTATTAGTTATTCTTTAGAGTCGAAATGTCCTTATTGGGCATTTCTGTATAATACTTATGTTCTCCATATTTTCCTAAGAAAGTTGCTGTTGTTTGCACTATAATTGTACTCAACACCTAAGCAATGGCATAACTTCTCAGCTATACCTGTTTCCTTCCCACCCAATGGTACATCAGGGGCAATATCCATAAATGCTCCACATTTCCCATTATATTTTTATTTCATGTGTGGAGTGCTCAGTTTTTTAATTTAGTTCTTACCTGTTTGAAAATTGCCTTGCAACTATGAGAATTCCATAGTTTGCTCATGGTTTTCAGGATCAGAATGAAAAGCATACTATTTTATTTTGATTTCTAAAAGATTATTTTGAATATGACAGCATGTTGTTTTCCTTAATCTTGCCAAAATTTAACTGTATGGTAAAACCTATACATGGAAATGGGCTATAAGCAATGCATTATGATAAATATAGTCTATGTAATGTTCTATTTTGATGTTACTGAATATTACAAGATTATGATTAAGTAAAGATATTTCAGAGTTTAATATTAGTTTAAAAATGTTTTGGGAGTACAGTTTTCATAATGTGACCAATTCATTTTTTTCTCATTCTAAATTAATGATTCTAAAATCTTACAAACCAATCACTGAACCTGTTTAGAAATTGTTTTATACTTTTCTTGGTAGTAGTAGTGATTGATGGGTATTCATTTTGAACACTTTTGAATGCCTGGCACAGTGGTTACAGTTCCTTTATTCAAAGGAAAATTATGAGGCATAGTTCCTCCCATCACATTTAGATTTACACACAAGACATAATACATTATTTTATATAGTAAATTAAGATACTGATCTCAACAAAGGAGAAATTCTTAGAAAATTTCTCTAACAAATGACAAAACATCCCTCATTTTACATGTAAGTAATATATCAAGTTATATGCAAAATAGATGTCGACCCATATTTTTACTTCCATAGAAATGAAAAAATATTTTTAGGTATTGTGTTTTTGAAAAGAAGAATTTCATGTTTTCATTCAGGGACTGTTTCCCACTTTCAGGCCTCAGGTTTCCTTAACAATCCATTGAAAACTATAAATGCTTTACATGAAATCCTGTCATGAAATGTACATAAATATACAGAATTTTGCATATTAATGTTCTTTTAATCTAGACTTTATGTAATAGTAGTAGCTTTAAAACATTTTGAGTGCTCATAATCCATTTTTTAGAGGACACTCAGAGGGTGAAAGTTAAAAAAAAGCAGAGAAAAGGTTCTTGTACCACCTCGTGTGTATGCACTGAACCTCGTTGCCAACCTTCTTCCCTGCCTCCCCATTGCTCTCTGATCCCTGTGTCAATTTAAAAGCTTCCTAAATTTGATTTTTGCTTGGGGACAGGTTTAAGTGACACTTCTCCAGATGAAGGGTTAATAGAGGACCTGACGGCGGAAGACAAAGCTGTGGAGCAACTGGCGGAAGGATTGCTTTCTCACTACCTGCCTGATCTGCAGAGATCAAAACAAGCCCTCCAGGAACTCACGTGAGCTAAGAAAAAGCAGAGATGCACTCATTCCTCTCTGGCAGAGTCAACATTTACTATATAAATATATACAGTATATACTGTATTAAGTCATTATTTTGTAAAAGGTGAAAGATTTATACGATCTGAAGAGAAACCAGAGTATTAAGTCATTATTTTGTAACATTTCATGCAATTGAGTATTTCTTTATCTTCAGTGATAACAAATGGGAGTGGAGGAATTCGTAGTAATCTAAATATAAAAAATGAAATGAATACCTGTAGAGTGTTTGGGTTCTAAGCAGTACCCCTAAATCTATTCTAGACTCTTTCATTAATTTCGGTGTTTTACCATTATTTTATAAGTCTTGTCTAGTGGGAATGTTGCATGATGGGTATACATCTATTTCTGAGTAGAGTTGCAAAATTATTTCCATAAGAGTTACGTTTGTATTCAGTCACTGGTTCACAAGTTGCCAGAAATCCTTAAGTATTGTTTATTGAGGTGGCCCATTTCATCCTCTACTAGCTAAATAAAGGATTAGAGGAAACATTAAGAGAGGAACAGGATAAGGGAGAATGGAACCCATGGAGTGGGGTTGGTATGCAAAGATATACACTGTACTTTATCAGCTCCCAGCCGGACACCACAGACTGAGTTTCTCCTTCCTCCAGAGTCAGGACCTGTCTGGATTGCCCAGGCTGGCCTATTGTTTCCCTTCTGTGATGGTCATCTTTCAAATGGCTCTGAGTTGGTGCTTCTCTAAGACCTACCTTCTGAAAACTTATCTTAAAAGACTTTATTAGGGCAAAGGGAGAGAAATAATCAACTATGGTCATTTTGTATTAGTAAGTAGTGTTATAATCCTTGAATTTCAAGGTGGCAATGAGTATAAAAGTAGTAAATACTATGTTCTAGGACCTGTGGTACACTACTATAGTTAGGGAGTTGGCAACATTCTGGTTTTCTGCTAGCTCCAAGTGACATTTTTTATCCCTAGTATGTGTGATACCTTGTTTTTTAACATCAGTCAATCCTTGTGGCAAAAAGGTAATAAACAATTTGTTGTGGAGTTTGGATGAAGTAGGATAGACTGACAGAAGGTAAGAAACTGCAAGCCAAACATTTGGATAACACCTTCCTAATGGGAAGCTGGGAGTCATGGTTTAACTGCAGAGTTTAATTGATGAAGACATTGGCTAAAATTTAGTGTTTTGAGTAGCTCCACTTCCCAGGCATCCATGTGATGATGATGATGCTAAAATCAGTTACCGTTTATTACTGTATTTACTACATGCTTGCTACTTTATATACCATATCTTAATTAATCTTGATACTTTATGAAGTATCTAATATTATGTCTGTTTACAGTTGAAGAAACTGAGGTTCAGAGAGGTTAAGTAACTTGAAAAAGATTACACAGGTAATGTTGGAATTAACAATTGAATATGATGAATAAGCAGTTATTATATGTCTTGTATCAAAGCAAGATTAGCAAATTTCGAAGAAGAGAAAAAGGAATGTTTTCTAGTAGCTATCTCTTTAGAATTTCACAAAAAATAAAGATGCAGGGAAACAGTAGTAGACTAAGAGGTTCCTGAGTCCTAGTGCTGGCTCTGTCATTAAACTTTTTAATATTCATTAAGCCGCTTTACCATTATAGAAACAGGCCTACAGATAAGAAGGAGAAGGCAGTGGTAGACAGAAATTAAGTTTTCTTCATAGCTAATAATGGGTAAGGAAGACTGAGAACAAAATTTATCTTTATATACAAGAAAGGTTACAAATAGTCTTTTATATATGTCATTTTAAGAACGTTGGAAAGAAAGAAAAAAAAGGTTCTGGGATCTCAGTTCTTGAAAGTAGCTAGAAGAGGTGCAATTATGAATGGTCTCAGTGGAGCTCCCTTTGGTATAAAACAGGCTTAACCTTTCAAGGCAATAAATTTTTTTCTCAGAGAGCATTTTTTAAATATATTTTATTGATTATGCTATTACATTTGTTCCATTTCTCCCCCATCATTCCCCTCTACCCTGCACACCCCCTCCCATCCACATTCCCCCCCTTTAGTTCATGTCCATGTGTCCTAAGTTCAGAGAGCATTCTTTTTCAGGAAGAAGAAGAGTTGTCTTGGCCACACATTAAATACATTGTGACATGTAATCACAAAACAGTCTCATAATATTGTAAGTAAATTGACGATTTTGTGGTGGGCCGCATTCACAGCCATCCTGGGCCACATGTGGCTCGTGGCCCGCAGGTCAGGCACCCCTGCTTTAGATACTGCGTCAAGGCATCACAGTCACGCCCAGCATGTTTGCCACAGATTGTACAAAACTTCAGGGGAAAGGAAATTCAGTCATTTCCCCCCACTAAATTGTAGCTGTAGCTAAATATTTTCTGGAACTTTCTTCCAGACTCTCTAGACTTAATGGATCATGAAAGGAACAATTACAGTTTTGTTATAAAGGATGCAGGTCAGGATCAGCCTAATGAATAGACACACAGGGCAGGCTCTGGGGGCATTCCAAACGTGGAGCATCTGTGCCCTCTCCTAGTGAAATTGGGGTGCATCACCCTCCCAGATATGTTCACCAACCAGGAAGCTCTACCGAGCTCTGGTGTCCAGAGTTTTAAATGGGGTTTTATTAAGTAGGCATAATGGATTGAATCATTGGCCTCATAACCGAACTCATGCTCCAGACCCCTCCCTTCTTTGGAGAATGGGCCGATATTACATGGCTCAAAACCCCAACCCTTTGACCACATGATCAATGTTTTTGTCATGACCAGCCCCAATCTTGAAGCTCCAGGGGCCCACCGTGGGTCACCTCATCAGCATAATCAGGTGCGATCCAAGGGGCTCATGAATAACAAAGATACTCCTATTTTTTTGGAATTCCAAGAGTTTTAGAGTAGATATGCCAGGAACTGGGACAGAGTTCAGACAAATTCATGATTATACAATGGATGTTCATTTAGCTCATTTTAAAAAGTTTTATATATTTTTTATTATATTTTTGTTTACAGGGCATATGTGTTTATTTTTCTTTTTTAAATTTATTTTTAAATTACAGTTGATACAATATTATATTAACTTTAGGTGTACAACACAGTGACCAGACATTTTTTATAACTTACAAAGTGATTCCCCTGATAAGTCTAGTGCCCCCCTGACACCATACGTTGTTATTACGGTATTATTGACTATGTTCCCCATGCTGTACTTTATATCTCCGTGACTGTTTTCTCTCTGTTTTTTTATTTTTCAATTACACTTGACATTCAGTATTATTTTATATTAGTTTCAGGTGTACAGTGTAGTGATTAGACATTTATATAATTTATGAAGTGATCCCTCTGATAAGTCTAGTGCCCCCCTGGCACCATACATAGTAATTGCAGTATTATTGACTGTATTCCCTATGCTGTACTTTACGTCTCCGTGACTGTTTTGTAACCACCAATTTGTACTTCTTAATTCCTTCACCTATTTTACCCAGCTCCTCAATCCCCCTCCCATCTGGCCACCATCAGTTTGTTCTCTGTATCTATGAGTCTGTTTCTGTTTGTTTATTTTGTTCCCTAGATTCCACATGTAATTTAAATCATACGGTATTTGCCTTTCTCTGACTTATTTCACTTAGCATAATACCCTCTAGGTCCATCCATTGTCATAAATGATTAAGATTTCATTCTTTTTTAATGTATTTTGCCCATTTTTAAATTGGATTATTTTCTTATTGTTGTGTTTTAAGACTACTTTGTATATTTTTGATACAAGTCTTTATGTGTTTAATGAATATTTTCTCCAGGTGTGTGGCTTCATTTTCTTAACAGTGACTTTTACAGAGCAGAAGTGTATAATTTTAAAAGTCCTTAATGGATTATACTGTTGGTATTGCATGTAAAAATTAATCACCATATCAAGGTCACCTAGATTTTCTCCTGTGTTTTCTTCTACAAGTTTTAGAATTTTACATTTTACATTTAGATCTATCATCCATTTTCTGTTAGTTCTTACAGAAGGTGGGAAGGTCTGTGCCTAGGTTAATGTCTTTGCACATGCATGTTCAGTTGTTATCTTACCATTTTTTGAATTGACTCTTCTTTCTCCACTGCATTATTTTAGCTCTTTTAACAAAGAGCAGTTGATTATATTTGTGAGGTTCCAAGAGTTTTGTACACTGTTCCATTGATCAGTGTGTTCTTTCTCCAATGCCACGCTGTCATGATTTCTGTAGTTTTATAAGTCTTGAAATTGTGTAGTGTATATCTTCCCACTTTGTTCTTCAGTATGCATTGACTATTCTAGGTCTTTGCCTTTCCATGTTAATTTTAGAACCAGTTTATTGTATCTACAGAGTAATTTGCTTGGATTTAAATTGTGATTGCATTGAATCTGTAGATCAAGTTGGGAGGAATTGATACCATAATGTTAAGACTTTTATTACATGTACTTGGAATATCTCGTCATTATTTACATCTTTTTAAAATTTCTTTCTTGAGAGTTTTACATGTAGAGCCTGTACAAATTTTGTTAGATTTATACCCAAGTATTTCATCTGAGGGGGTTATTGTGCCTAGCAAAACTGGGAAAACAAACATTGTAGGGTGGGACCTTGCTCCCAGGGTGACCTTTTTTCCCTTAGCATATTGCTAGTTATTCCGGGTAGACCCTCCCTTGACCTTTTCTTGACCTGGCATGTCCTCCCTTAGAGGAGGAACAAAGGGGCCGGAGAAGAGCCTCATATGATTCCTACACAAGCCCTTACAAGACCACTTCCTCGAACATGAAGCTCTCAGGACAGTGAAGTTCTAACCCATATCAGGAAGAAAGCCTTGGGTCTGTTGACCACGAGACAGTTTTGGTCAAACTAGAGATAACCTCTAGGCCACTGTTGTGTTTCAGCTTCAGGTCCAGAAAAGCAGCAAAACCAGATGAAGCTACACCATGGCTGACATCAGGACCAGCTGCATTGACTAATGACTCCCTACCTTAGCACCAACCAATCAGTAGTCACCATGACCTGAAGGACACATCTGGAAAGCTGATGAAGATTCTGTTGAGATTCTCCCCTAAAATTCCCACCTTTAGGAAACAGATAAAAACACAGAAGAAGAAGGACCCAGTTTGCTCACTTGCACACTCTCTGTCTGTCTGTCTGTCTGTCTCTAGTGTGCTCATGCCTTTCTCTGTCCCCTTCTTCCCTCAGGTGCCCTCCCACCCTCTGCCTGTGTGTCTCCTGCCCGCCGCCCCCATTCCCTTCTCTCCCTTTCACACATCTACATCTTTTCTTCTCCCTTTCATCCCCTAGGATCATTACCTTTGCTTTCTTTTTCTAAGCTGTGAGGGCCCTCCTTTTGCCTCTGTAACTTGTTTCCTGAGTGTATGCAGCCCAGATGGCTTCCTTCTTCTATGGCTCACATCTTCTACCTCTGTGACTTTCTAAATAAGCTTTCACTTGTATTTGAATTCTTGGCTCTGAATTGGTATGCAAGTTCAGGACCAATATCTAACATCTGGTGCCATTTGCTGTTAGATACAGGCCTACTTAGATTATATTTCTCCTTGTGTGAGGTTTGGTAGTTTGGATCTTTCAAGGAAGTAGCCATTTTTATCTAAGTTATTGAAGTTACGGATATAGAGTTATTGAAAGTATTCCTTTATTATTCTTTTAATGTCCATGGGATCAGTAGTGGTGACTCCTCTTCCATAAATTATGTTAGTAATTTGCATCTTCTCTTTTTTTCTTTATTAGGTTGGCTAGAGGTTTATTAATTTTATTGATCTTTTGAAGAACCAACTTTTGGTTTTGTTGATTTTTCTACAATATTCTCTCATAGTAACAGCCTCTATTTGCTTTCTTGCTTATCTCAGGTCATGGACTTGCTGGGTTTTCCTCTCTCTGTTCTCTATTTCACCTCCTGTGTTCTCTAGTCGGAGCTGAAAGGACAAACTTACCACCTCTGGGGTCTGCCAGACTCAGTGTTGGGTGGTGGAGACGCTGTAACTGCTGTTTAGTCTCCTCCTTGTTATTTCTTTTTCTCATTGTTGTTTCTTTTTAGCATAGTTTTGCAAGCAAATCATGACTTTTTTTTTTGTCAGTGGTATTCTTTAAAATATTTAATTAGGTGACCCCTCAATGTCACTTATTCCTGTGATCCCAACATTGACGGATCTAGAGAAGTATTACTAGGAAAGTTGGCTTCTCTTTCTCAATAGAAGGTTTTGAATCAGAATTTTTATGAAGAACCTTTGAAATTACATTGTTTGACCTTCTTACTTTATAAATGAAGAAATTTAGGCCCAAAGAAATAGACTAAAACTTCTAAGGTCACACAACTGGTTATTGGTAGGGGAATCTTGTAATTCCTAGGCTTTTCTTTTATCTTCCTATTTATTCCTTTAGACTTACTTAACCCTTGATATGGCATTTTTTCCCATCTGTAATCTAAAAAGTCACTGCTGCTCATTTACTTTGTGGTATTCTTCCAATTTTAATATACATGTAAAACATCAAGTTTCTTGGGCAAGACAGTATAAAAAACTTTTTTTGGGATAATACAGGAAGTTGTTAAAAATAGTAAGTAATAAAATGATTTTAAATGATTTGGTGATTTTGGTTACTAGAATCTGAAACTGAGGCAAGAATAAAAGACACATTTAGTTTTTAGAATGTGACTTTGTGTGGGGGGCACAGCCCGCAGAACCCCCTGTTTATCACGGATGAAAATAAAACTACCAAGACATGATCTGCTTGGGGAGGAGAGGTGGACAAACTCTCAGAGGAGAATGACTCAGAGCCCCTTCCTCACTAGGCTTTTATTGGGTTCAAATACACAGGAATACAGGTTTAACATGTTAAAGAAATCTGAGGGCTTAATCTGAGTCAGTGTCTGTCTGGAAAGGGGGTTGCAAAACTTTTTGGGATATGCTCATTTCCTCCTTGGACCCTTATCATTTAAATGAGTGCACTCTTAGCAAAGCAGGTTTCACAGGACTTTAGGAATTCTTTCTTATGCCCGATCACCCAGGGAACCATCCTGGCCGGCACAGGGCTGCACCACTTGCTCTCAAAGTTTCAGGCTTTAAGCCAATTAGGAAGCAGAAGACATCTCCCAGACGGAAATGAGGACTCCGGCTATGGCGGGGCGGTGAGGGGGTGGGGGGCAGGGTCCATCACATCCTCTTTGCTACAGCCTCCCCCCCCCCCCCCCCCCCCCCCGCAGTCCTTCCATGAGGGCCTCCCAAGTGGTCGTGTCTGGCTTAGGTTGCCCCTCCCATGAGGAGTCTTACCCGTCATTGACTACCGACCAAGTGGGGCCAGAGATGGATGAAGCAGAAGCAGCGCTCCTGCCAGGGAGATAAGCTTTGTCTCCTTAGTAGGTCACGTCCTCTTGACAGAACAGACCCAGATGAAGTGGGTCCCTAGGCTCTTACACAGCCCACCATGGGGTGAGGGTTACAACTCCTGAAACCAGGCTGAATGGTCCGCAACAACTTTGAAGTATTATTTTGAAAAAGATTATACTAATCCAAATAAGTCTTGAAGAATCATAAGTTTCCCACTTAATTTTTACCTTTAACATTAACCAAGATGAATGTGGTTATGAAATGGCACTTATAGTATGTAATGTTTACTTTGGCTGTGTGCTTGTGTTTGTTTTTTTTTTTCAGACAGAACCAAGTTGTATTGTTAGACACACTGGAACAAGAGATTTCAAAATTTAAAGAATGTCATTCTATGTTGGATATTAATGCTTTGGTGAGTATTAGTTGACATAGCTTAAAGATATCTTGTTTTAGAAATAGGTAGGTTTATCCTCCCAACTTTGTACATGTATGTTTGGGATCTTGTCTTCTAATTTTTAAAGGTTAGAATTTGTCTTTTAATAGGAAACTTTGATTTACTTTACTGGAATGTCTATTATTTTGAATTGTTATCTTTCAAATGTTGAATCTGTGATAGGAAACAGAACTAATTTATGAAAGCCTGGAATAGATCTTTATTTTTATAAATGAGACTAAAAGTAAGAAACTTTGGGAATACTGTTTTTCCTCTTAAGGAAAGTGCATCTCTTTTTATCAATTACATGTTTTTCTAAATTCATATTTTATTTAATTGTATGGTATTTTAATAATGTTATAACAAATTAATGCTGAAACAGACCCTTTGAAGGTCTTTTACGGACACTTTATTTCTTTCGATATAAACAATAATAGTTGAAATTCATCAGAAGCTTTATAGATTTTTGATGAGGGGAACCAATACTCTATTTTAAGATACAAGGATTAACAAAAATTAGGAATTTAGGACTCCCTTTCTCTTCACCATGAACATTACAAATAGGTTGGTTTACATGATTTTATGGACTTTTATGCATTGGACAAATGGTTGGCTTATTAATGTTTTCCTTTTATAACAATTGGAAAGAAAGTTCATCTTCTCTAGCATCAGGCAGAGGCCTGTGGTGGTAAATACTATGTCTTCTGCCCTGTAGTTCCTGACTTCTCGTGAAGGAGGCGGGCCAGGCTCCTCTGACTTACGAATATTTGTTGAATGAATTAGTGATAAATGAACCAAGCAAATATAATACTGTTGTTTCTGTCTGAGGGGGCAGAAACTAAGTCTTTCTCTTTCATCTTCTCTCAGCCCTAGAGCAATTCTAATTGTCATCTAGGAACCAAAAACTGGAAGGTTGAGAGAGACGGAGAGAGGGTCTGTAAGCTGTAGAGCTCACCAGCTGTGACTTTATAGCTGCCCGAAGGTTGCTAATCTATCCACACTTCTCTTTTTTTTTGTTACCTGGTCTTCTCTTTCTGTTACCTTGACTGAGAATGTGGTGATTTTTTTCCTTTTCAGCCATTTCTGGCTGAGATGGCGTGTCCACACCTATAACTCCTTGGGAAGAAAAGTGTCCTTCCAGAGGTTCTGCTTGTTCTGACTTCAGAAGCCCACATCCCTCTCAGGGCCCTCTGGACACAGCTTGGCTTTTCCTGGTGGATAGTCAGTCACTTAAACTGTCCTATGTGCCCTGGCTTGGTCTTTCCCTTGTACAGGCAGTAGGGCGTGTTTTACTTTTCTCACATGAAACCGAGAGCATTATTCGGTAGCCTTACTGAAGTTTTAGGGTAATATTGCATGTTTTTAAAGCAAAATGTTATCTGTATATGATATAAATATCTATTTTATGTTTAGTAACTTTTTATCAATCTGAACTGAATCAAGTATTTTCAAAATTCTACTAATGGTTTAAATAAAATGTAAATACTGGAATTAAATTGTGGAGATGAATAAGGCATTAAAAAATTTGACCAGTTTAGGAAGGATGAACTGTAAGGCATTGATTTATCTATCCATTTTGCTGTTTCAGTCTGTGTTAACTTGGCTTTTCATGTATTTTTCCATGGTAAGTTCACTGAAGCAAAATACTATCACGCCAAGCTGGTGAATATAAGAAAAGAAATGCTGATGCTTCATGAAAAGACATCGAAGTTAAAAGTGAGTTGGAAAGTTGTTTTACATTTTTTATAAAAATAGAGGTTTAATTGTCTGTTTTTCTTCAGTACTCATTTTCTGACTTCTTATATACCCATATACAATAACATACTTAATTCATGGTACATTTTTTTAAGATTAATTTTTTGTTTTTTAAACATTCTTTGGAACTGCACTCTGGGTCTTTTTACTAATAGCTGGGCTGGTAGGCTCGTGTTCTCTGACTATGTCATTGCAATTCTCATTTAATGGAGTAACACATTGTTTTTTTATTCTTAGGAGACCTTAAATTACCCAGAATGAATTTAAAAGTTAAATATGAAATTTATAAATGTATATTGATCACCTCAGATCCAAGCACTGTTACTTTTAAATTAGGCCATAACCTATAAGCCTTGATTGTTCTCTTGGTTTTTGAATTTTTTGACATAGAAAAGAGCACTTAAACTGCAGCAGAAGAGGCAGAAAGAAGAGTTGGAAAGGGAGCAGCAACGAGAGAAGGAATTTGAAAGAGAAAAGCAGCTAACTGCCAAACCAGCAAAAAGGACATGAAAAGTTGAATGTGTTTATTCTTCCTTCATCTGTCCCATAATCTTTGGATTTAAGGCAACCTAAGTGTAGACTGAAGTTAAGGTAGTGCCTTTTACTATTGTATCCTGTTTTGAAATCCTTTCCCCAGGAATGCTGTCTCTGTACGTTCATTTTAGCCATTTAAGAAGCTGCTCTTTTTTTTCCTGAGTAGGAGACACAGTGTCACTTGGTTTGAGTATTTATGGGTAATTTTTCAACTTTCGTTTTGCTTAATTTTAAAATTCATTATAAATTCATTTGGCCTTGAATCATTTATAAACTGGAAAATGGTTTGATTGTTTTTTAACAGTTTAGACTTTAAATGGTTAAAAATTATTATTTGGCAATACAATGCTGGTTTTTGGCAACTGCCTTTTCATTGCTTAGGTAAGAAAAAATGCCAACATTCAACCACATATGTTGCTGGAAAAGAGGTGGTATAAGCTCTGTGAAGAACACGATAGGACAGTGTGTCCACAATAAATAATAGCATCTTAGATGTGGGATAGGTGAGCAAGATGCCAGACAGAGTCCACTAATTGTACACGTTGCTTCCTAGCATTGTTTGCCATTTAGTTCTTATGTAGCTTCTGGATTCACAGTAGATTGCTCTCCCTAAAGTTTGGCAGGGGTGGTGGTAAAGCTGTCACATACTCAAATATGTTTAAATATTGATAATACTTAGTAAGAGTCATCACACATTGAGATAAAGTTGTCAAGCTGATAAGATAGTGAGCTCAACTTTCCAAGTGGAAAATCTAATCACTAGTTCTGTCCTCTTATTTGCTGTGTGGCCTTACATGTGGTTACTTTTTTGTGCTTTTAACAAATTCTTAAAGTAGAATGGTAGATACCCATTTTATAGATAATGACAAGAATTGTGGAAAATGGTAAATGGCTTCTTCACAGAAGAGGTAGCATGATGCTGTTAGTGTTTTCTAGATATCCACCCCCCTCCCCAATATTGTAAGTAGAAACTTATGTGAGGGAAATATGAAGTTTCATTGTTTAAGACTGAGAATATATTATTTACTGTTCTAGTATTCTTTAACATCCAGCTGGTCTCCAGTTTGTTACATGGAGACTGTACAGAATCTGTAAAGGTGGGTGATTAGAATGTGTATCTTTTGTAATTCACATTACATTTTTGATGAGCTGGAATCAATATCTCTGGTTATATATCAGGATAATTAATGATGGAGAAGTCATTAGATTTAAGTTGAGTGCTAAGAGCTGGTCTGTTTAAAGGTTTAGTTTGTTTGAAAGCTTTTTCCTTCTTTAATGAATGAATTACGATCTCACAATTCACCCAACTTTGACCTTATGTTAAGAATATAAATATATTTTATTTTAAAAGGCTACCTGTTGCCTGAATTGCTGAATGTACTCATTTACGATCTGAAAAAGACTGGGCACTGTTTCTCAGAGTGGTCTGTGGACCTTCTGCGGTGATTATTTAAATACTGGTTCCTAGACACCACTCTTAATCTGCTGAAGCAAATCCATTTTGCTTTTTAAAAAAAGTTTCCTCAAGTGAATACATGCACTTTAAGAGTTGAGAACCACTGGTTTAGTGGTCTTGGTCAGAGGTTCCCCCCTTAGACTGCCTGTCATTATCACCTGGACACTTAAAAAACCTAGACATTCAGGAAGATTCTTACTCATCAGTTCTGAGGCAGGGCCCCATGCAAATTTTAAAGAGCTCCCCACACTGGTCTAGACTATTTAGTAATTTATATTTATAAAGAGTGAAATAGTTTAAAAAGCTATCCAGTAACTTTTGGGATTAATCTTGTGAAATAAATTCTGAATTGCTGCTTTTGATATAAAGTCAGGTTTAAGAGTGAAATACATAGCAGACAGGAAATAGAGAAATCTGGTTAATTAATTGAACTTTTTGTGACGTGTATTAATATAAATCATGTTTACTGAATAAATGGCAATGCACATATACTTTTAGAGTTGTATTATTTTACTTGTGAAGATTTTTAAAAATGTTGACAATATATATTAGCATCCACTATTTTTAGGTCAGTTGTAAATCAAAGTACTGTTACCTTGGTAATTAAAATCTAACTTTAGTTTTATTTCAGTAGCTTAGAAACATATCTTACTAAACCTGGATAGAACCCTTACAACTAGTCTTACTGTATTTTTACACAAAATAATGAATTGGTACTTGGGTTGAAAAAAATTACCTTTGATTTTTGGGTTGAAAAATATTGCCTTTGTTTGGAAACTATATCACATGTACTAAACTAAAATGATGGAAGTTGATTTTGTAGGATGTTATCATGTAGGTATATAGATGTGGAATGTAACATGGATTGTGTCATCTGTGAGTTTTTGTGTGGATAGTTTATAAATATGACAGTTATAAACCCTTATGTACTTGTCTGATTTTTGAGGTTATAAAATAAGGACTACTTTTTACACATTTGTTTTAAAAAGGCCTCTGAGGTACCCAAAGGCATTGATCAAGCACTGTCGTGTTCGCAGAGCCGTGTGCACCGTGGACCTCCTTTCAACCGTGCCGCTCCTTTGCTTTCCTCTCCTTTCACCTTCCTCTTACTGCTCTCCTGTAGTGTGTCACACAATGCTAGTTCACTCCCGAAATGTTTTTCAGAAAGTGGTAGGAAGCGTTGGGAAAAGATTCTAGTTGAAATAACCCAACTTCATAAAATTTTTATTTCAGAATAAAAATAATAGCTACTGTTAGTGTCTTGGTAGATAGAAAGTGCCTCATAAGGATCCCTGCATCTCTGGCCTACAAATAATGGAAAGTTCCAACTAATAGAATATTTTAGAACATGTTTGTTATTATTGTTTCTTTAATTTGGGAACCCTGGGACCCCTGTAAGAGGGACTTCTGTTGATGACCTTCAGAGGAAACCTGAATTCTCATAAATTTCTCATAGAATTTTGTATAAATGTGTTTCCATGATTGGGTTTGTAGTTGGGATACACACACACACATGATTCCCTCCAAAGCTATGACCCAATAATTATTAAGCCTCCAAACCTAACTGTGTACATAGTAACACCAGTTATTTAGTTTCTAGGTTTTCCACTTGGATGAAGATAGTTTCTGTATTGTATATTTGTTCAGACATTATTTTTGTACCAGTTTGACAGATATTTAAGATTTATTGTGTTGTTAGCTTACTCATTTTGTCTTAGTTCTCGTCAGCATGTATGAGACCATTTGGGTGAGACTAGGTTTATTTTCAAAGCCATTAAGAGAGTGAATGAAGTAGTCAAGGAGGACAGTTATAACTAGTTTAAAAAACACTGAAAGCAAAAATTCCAAAGAAATACAGTGTGAAGGCAGGGCAGCCAGAGAGAAGATAGGTGAAGTTTGGAGCAGAATGGGGATGATAACTGAGAAAGAGAAAAGGGAAGGCAAAGAATGAAGTAGAAGGGAAGGGTAATGTATCTTTTGTGTATCCTGAATAAGGGACATTTATGGGCACGCAAAGAATAATAAATTAATGAAATTCACCTATTTTTAGGATAAGGTCGCCCCCTACTGTCACTTCATTCTGGTTTAGATCATAAATAATTCCTAATGTGCTTCCGAAGGCCTGCAGTGTTCAAGTCTGGATAAGAACAGGGCTGAAAACCACTCAGAGCACGTGGGTGCTGCTCACCTGTGTACTAGGCTTGACTGTTATTAGGACTTCGGAAAAGACAGTCAAAGGTGTAGGGAACACTTTGTGCAGGGAATATTAAGCAACAGAAACAGGTATATATACTTGAAGTTTCCTGGCTTCTGCTTTGATCATAAAATTTAAAATTTTTATAGTATGTACAGCCTTAGTAATACTGTGGTTAAGATTGTGCACTTTGAAGTCAGACTGCTGTAGTTTATATTCCTGTTTGATATGGGTCCATGGACTTGCTGGAACCCTGTGTACTTAAGTTTCCTAAACTGTAAAGTTGGGGTAAGTGTTTCTGGCTTCATAAGGTTTTGAGGTACTATGATATCCATATAAAAGCCCTTAACAAAATTGTAAAGCTTAAGAAATGTCAGATGCTGTGTCATAGCATCTTGAAGTCACACCCACATGGGGGTGGTACTTATTTTGCCCCTTTGTGCATGTGTATTTTGCTCACAGGGTTTCCACCACTTAGGGTCCTCCCTCCTGTGATGTCTGCCTGTTGGGCACTTACTCATGCTTTGCACCTCAGTTGTCACTGCCTCATAATTTTTCCAAACCACCTCCGAAAGTTCTTTTTTCTTGTGTTCTCATAGTACTTAATACATTTGCCTTAGTACTTACAGTATTAGGTATGTATTCCCATGTCTTTCAAGATTAAGGATATTTCTTAATTATTTTATTATTCCATAATGCAGTAGGGCCTGGCCTATTGTTGGTGCATTAATTAGGATTCACCAGAGAAACAGAACCGGTAGGATATGTGCGTATGTGATTGAGAGAGAGAGAGACTGAGCAGTTGGCCCCCATGATTGTGGGGGCTGATCGTTCCAAAGTGATCAGGGCCGGCTGGCAGCTGGAGACCCAGGAAAAAGTTGGTGTTCTGGCTTGAGTTCAAAGGCAGTCTGGTGGCAGAATTCCCTCTCCCTCAGGGATCTCTGTCTTTTTCTGTTAAGGCTTTCAACTGATTGAGATCCACTAAAGTCTGCTAATTTAAATGTTAGTCTCAGTTAAAAGATGTTTAGAGTGGCATTTGACCAAATATGTAGGTACCGTGGTAGAGCCAAATTGCTACACAAAATTAATCATCATGTTTGAGATCACATTGAATCTAGGAGGAGATAGATATTAAAAATAGTTATAACTAGATTACATAAATGCTAAATAGGGAATATCACAATAAAAAGATTAAATTCCTGCAATACAAACATGGTTTGTGGATAGTCCAAGCCACTGCTTCCGTGCCTAATTACATATTCAATTAGACTAGAAAAATGGTAGACAGTCCCAAGATCTTGGGAATCAAATGGACTCAGAGGTAATAAGCATTCTGGATGGCAGAAAAATGGATGTCACATTTATTGTTTAGATTTACACCTTCTCTGTCAACTAGGGGCTGTCCAGGTTTCTTAAAAATACAGTAGCTTCAAGGAAGAGTAGGGTACTTCTGGAGCCTGCTTAACAGAGGAGCGTGCAGCCTGATAAAGCGCAGATGGGATAATGCTGCCATCTTGTGGTACTTGGCTCCCCCAGGTCTACAGATTCTGTATTGTCTCGATTAGTTTAATGTAGTTTGGCTTACACATTTTCAACTACTATATACAAGTTTTGGTTTTTTTTTTTAGTTAAGTCAGGATTTTCTGTGTGATCTGAACTTTTGTTTAAGCAGTGAGATGTTTGAAAGTGATTTATGTGGAACATTCAATAATGTTTAAAACTACATTTTCCTAACCATTTCAGTCTTTTAGTTTGATGTTGGGCTTAAGATTTTTAATTTTTATTTGTTTATTTTTCCTTTTCCAATCATGTAATCTATCACCATCAACCATGTTCTAAGAAAAATATTACAGGCCAAGGATTTTGCTGGGGGCAAAGGCTCTAGGAGTCATGCATATTTATTCTTCTGACCCTCCACATTAGGTCTTAGCTGGTAGGATATGGGTTGGGCACCTGGCCCAAGGGAAGCCAACCCATGGTCTAATTGGTGAAAAGTTAGCCTGACAGGAGAAACTCTGCCTAGATGGGGACTATGGAGACAATTCCAGTGGCTTAGTCAATGACTGCCTTGGGAATATGTACTAGAATACTCACTCCGAATCAGCCCTTAAGTAATTAAAGAACTGAGAAGATGTAGAAGCAGAGAACATCTGAGTGTTTAGTGGGCAGGAGTAGGATCTATGACCTTCTACTTTTGAAAGGGGATAAGGTCATCAGGCCCCTCAAAATGCTGGATCCTGAGAGGTTTTCCAAATAGCTCAGTGCGACTTGGGTGGTGGGCTTTTCTTGGGTTCCTATGGGACTTAATTACTGGCTAAGATTCCTGTTTTCCATAAATATTTCACAATACCACCCTTTCATCCCCTACTTTCCCCATTGACAGATCTCTATTTATTGCAACTATAAGAATCTAACATTATCATTGTCTTTTGGGTTCCTCTAGTGTGTTCTGTTTTTCAAAGTGTTTTACTATGCATTATCTAATTTAATAATAAGGGTGCTACTTAGGAATTTATGTATTTCCATGCCTGCTAAACCAGGAATTCAAGGAAGAAGATAACAATGCTCAGAGTGCAGATGCAGTCTTGCTGCCAGCTGTGCACCTGTTGTCATTGCTTGCTGGGCTTTTCCCCTTGTTTTGTCCAGTTGAAACAGGGGTGTCCAACTTTTTGGCATCTCCGGGCCACACTGGAAGAAGAGGAGTTGTCTTGGGCCACACATTAAATACATAAATACTAACGAAAACTGATGAGCAAAAAAAAAAAAAAAAAAAAAAAAAGGTTTTAAGTTAATTTATAATTTTGTGTAGGGCCGCATTCATAGCCATCCTGGGCGACATGTGGCCTGTGGACCAGGGTTGGACACCCTGGTATAGTCTCATCTCTGCCTGGATTTCTAATCCCACAACTACTACTAGCTCATTCCCAAGCCTAAAATTCAGAGCCCCAGCTCTGTTGAGCATCTGTTTCATGCCAGGTGCTTTACACAGGTTATCTCGTAACAGCAGCCTTAGGAGGTCATATTCTCATCACCATTTTACAGAAGAGACACTTACAGATGAGGACACATAGAGTTGGAGTAACTGTTCAGATCACACAAGTCAAGTGGTGGGGTTAGGATTCCATTCTAGAAAGAAACCTGAAGCTACCGCCTTGCTAGAGAGTTTTCTTAGGCTGGAGACCCTAGGAACAGAGATAGAAATAGATCTCAGGAGCTTCACTTTAAATATTTTGATAAAACTATAGTAATGATAGGTAATTTTATGGATATACCATCTCACCTGCTAATTCTCTTAATTCAGTCTGATAACATTGGAAGAACGGAAGTGGAGGAGGTGTGAGTGTCCTGGTTAGGAGATCGCCTAGAGGGAAGAATGCCCAGAACTCTTCAATTTTCCTGCAAGGCAGTTTTATTTCTAGACTGACTATGAAGTTCCACACCTCTCTGGTGGAAACAAGCAACAGTGATGCTGGGTCTAAGCAAGATGCAGCTCAGGAGCCTTCCCTTGAGATGATGAGGATGCTGGAGCAGACAAAACAGAGGCTGAGCTGCTGGGAGAAATGAGCAACTCCAGAGTGGCCAGGACATTCCCATCATGGCTGTTTTGAGACATTTCACCACCACCATCAGCACCTTGAGAAAGATTTCTTTGTTGGTACCTCCCTGGATCTGCATTTCTGTGTCTTCAGCTTATGATCAGCTCTGTTTATTTTACACCTTTATGGCTTTGGGGGGAAATGCAAGTAGGATTAGAAGTCAGATTTTCTCAATGGAAGACTCTGAGCAATTGTTTCCCCCTGGGTAGTCATGCCTCCAGAACTCACATTCTGAGACACGTTTTATCCCATGGTTCTCCAGGATCGCTGGCTCGTGGGCTAGTTTTCACTTATGATGGCACCAGTCCATCTGCTTGGAGCAGTGACAGCATCCAGGCAGATGCACTCATCTCAGATGAGATGTTTCTGACCTTTACCTCACAACCTGGGCCTCTGATGAATTTACCCTCTCAGAATGGGGGAGCAGGAGGAGATTGTTTCTGAAGGAGGGCAGATGCCCCTTTGCTCCCTGGATGGGAAGTGCGTTGGCAAGGAGAGAGGAGGTGAGGCACCCATGAGTCACCTTGCCCCTCTGCAATTGCCCGGAGCCCTCTTGTTCTGACTCACCCTCTTCTAGCCAAGAGCAGTGTCATCCTGAGTGGCAGCTTGTGCCACCTTACAGGCCAGACCTGTTACTAAAGATGCAGACTGGGAGTAAAAGCAGGCCATGTCACACCCACCCTGATCTTTGTTCTGGGTTCCTATGGTGGCCAGGAGAATATGTCTCACACACCTCTACTTACTACCGTAACTGACCAAGGGCTCAGCTGCGGTGACCCCAGGTCTACCTGTATTTGCCCTGACGCATGCTTTCTACAGGCTTGCTGCTAGCCAATGGCCCACTCCTGGGAGACGTGGGACTTCTCCGATGGGCTGGTTTGGCTCAAGGACTCCCCATTGGCTTTGCTGAAGCTCTGCTCTGCAGCTTAGGAGGCTTCTCCCAGCCTTCCTTCTCTTCACTCTGATGACAGTACAGGAAGGAATAAAGAGGTGGAGGGGAGTGGGCATGTTGGAGAGGCTCCATTATGTAAGCCCAAAAGACCCACCATGGGCTGTGTCCAATGAGGTGGCACACAGGACACACCATTTGCCAAGCCATCCAAGTGTGCTGGTGAGAGGGACACTAGCGTCACTAAGGCCAGGGATGATGGAAGGAGAGGTGTTTACAAACAGCTTGTTAGTATCTGTGGGATATTAGAGGGCAGGAGGTGGCTCTTAACTGCCAGAACGCAGGAAGCCATAATTACCTTCCCAACAGGCACCATCAGAGGGCAGTCAATAGCTTTACTAAAAAGAAGTTGTGGAGATGGTGAATGGTGCCAGTTTAGCACTGAGGGCCAAATTAGGCAGACAGTCGTTGACCATGCTCCTTAGCATCTATAACAGGGATCAGAAAACTTTTTAGGTAAAGGGCTAGATAGAAAATTTTATTTATTTATTTTAAATGCTTGAGTTGAATTCATTATAGCATCATGAAAAACACAGAAGACATTATACCTATAGAGGAAGACTGTGAACTAATCAGAAGGTCCTCTTGGACTTGTTCACTTCCTGGACCTGTCTGCTGATCACCCAGAGAACTCTGGGATGCATGGTCAGGCTGGGACACTTCCTCTTGAACCTCCTTATCACCTAACTTACTTTGACCTGGACATCGCCATTGGTACCCAGAGGCAAGGTGGTTTTTGTGCTCTCACCTGTCACAAAATCAGCCATTCTACCTGTCTGAGATGGGCCAGGTCATTCTAAAGTCAGGGTGTTTTCTGCCTGCTTAACCTTTTGATCAAATCCAAAAGGAAAATCCAGGGAAAAGCTAAAGACAACTCAACTGACTAGAAAGAAAAAATTTCAAGGTCTAGGTAGTAAATGAAATGGCCTGTTTCTGACTCTTCGTGGGGTTTATTTCCTGTCCTCCGTAGTGCATGCATCTTATTGGTCCATTTAGCATACTAGCCCCTTCTTGCTCGTCCTGTCCAATCAGCTTTAATCAACAGTGTGAAGGATCATTGTGATATTCTCTTGGATATCTAAGAAGTCCAGCTTTCTCAGACTCTTTTGTAATAGCAGGTGGGAGCATTAACAGCCCTGAGGCAAACTGTAAATGAGAATTGTCTGGTTTTCCTGCCCACAGAGCCTCTGCCGGTATTTCTGTCTGGATCCACAGGTATAGAATCTCACAGAGCAGAGCATCCAAGTGAGGAGGTGTGGGAGTGGGTCACAACCTTGGGATCCTTGGTTGTGTTTTGTACTGTACCACCCAGAGCAAGAGCTGGTGAGTGGGAGGGGCTCCTTTACAGCTGATGGTTGGTTCTTTGTCAGTGTTGGTTCCTTCAAGATGCTGTAGGAGACTATTCTGTGTGGCGTGGGCCCAGCTCCCAGTGGAAAGCAAGGTCCAATGCACAGGACCCACACCCACAGATAGGTTCTCCAGTGGGGATCAGGCCTGCATTGTACCTCGACTGCTCTGAGACTTGGCTTTTGCTAAAACTCCCTCACCCTGAATTGAGGTAGCAAACATTTACTGTAAAGTAACTTCCTAAAATCCATGCTAAACCTTCCAACTGGTTCAACCACTTTTCCCTTTTCATTTGCTAATATCCTTCTTCTGTGATGTAATTAGCGGCATTGGCTCCTTTGTTGTCTGTAAAAGGTAACCACCTAAAGCAAACCTGTGCATAGTAAATGAGGACCCTCATGTAATGTGCCCAGAAAAGAAATAAAGGCCTGTCTAGGAAAGGGCTGCAGCTTTTTCTCCCCTTGAGAGAGAAGCCATGCTTTCCCTTTTCCTCCACAGGACTTGGTAGTCACAGGACTCGGTAGTCCGTGTGAATTTCTGGTGTCTCATCCACAATGTGGTGGGCCCCACAAGCCGTGGTTTGTATCAAGATGCAGCTTCCCACACTTGCCTTAGTCCTAGCAGCAAGCCCTGTCATTCCCAATCTCAGTTCCTTTGGTACTTTATGTCATGGTTACTGATTAGTCCCTTTGATAAAGTGATGTATAACGTGACAGACTGCGTCTCTCCAAGAACAATATAAACCCACTGAGGGCAGGTACTGTCTTGTCCGTTTTTGTCCCCAGGGCTTAGCACTGTGTTTTTCACCCAGTAAAAGTGTGTTGGGTTCAGCAGAATGCTTCCTAGATAGGAAATAGGCACCAAAAATGAGCTAAAACAGGCTGTCTCAGAAGACTGTTAAAAATCCAGTAAATTTATAACTTCCATTTGATAAGCACCTGGAGGGTTAGTATTCAATGAAAAACTCAGGAGTTGGGGAGAGTGTGGGGAGTGATGGTCTTCCTGACCCCTGGGGAGGGGAGCAGTCCTTCTGCTACTTCACCTGTCTCTTTTCTGTGCATGTTTGGAAACACAGGAAAAGTCCATGCAGAAGGGACCTCGGGGAGCTAGGAAGTTGCCGAGCTGAGGTTCTGGGCAGTGAGCATTTCCCTGGAGAGCCTGGTGGTGCTTTTGAGTCGGAAGGAAAACCTGCAGCATTATTTGCCCTGGATAGATTGGGGCCTCTCCCACTTTTTGCTTCATCTATTCAGAGGATTGCACCCACTCTCAGGTTCAATTTTACGTCTGAGGGGCACTTCGCAGTGCAGTACATCTGCCTATACAGTGAGTAGTTAGCTTTTCCACACCTTAACTCCCATCTATGAGAAATTAGATCTAATATTTATATACCGGGCCCAGTGTTCATACTAGTCTATTTGCCTGGCAGTCATGTTGAGCTGCTTTTCTTCAGTACCTACTAAACAGCTGCCTGAACATCGGATAACAGCAACAGCTACAATATTAGTCACTTTAGTAACTACCCTTTATTACCTACCATATACTGAGTACTTACTCAATGCCAGGTATAGTACTGATACCAATCACTTTATCTGTATTAACTCATTTTTTTCTTTTTTTAATATATTTTATTGATTATGCTATTACAGTTGTCCCATTTCTCCCCCATCATTCCCCTCCACCCTGCACACCCTCTCCCACCCACATTCCCCCCGCCTTTAGTTCATGTCCATGTGTCATAAGTTCTTTAGCTTCTACATTTCCCACACTATTCTTGCCCTCCCCTGTCTATTTTCTACCCACCATCTATGCTACTTATTCTCTGTACCCTTCCCCCTCTCCTCCTCCCACACCCCTGTTGCTAACCCTCCATATGATCTCCATTTCTGTGGTTCTGTTCCTGGTCTAGCTGTTTGCTTAGTTTGCTTTTGTTTTAGGAGTGGTTCTTAAAGCTGTGAGTTCGCTGTCTTTTCACTGTCATAGTTTTGATTTTCTTTTTCTTAGATAAGTCCCTTTAACATTTCATATAATAAAGGCTTGGTGATGATGAACTCCTTGAACTTGACCTTATCTGAGAAGCGCTTTATCTTCCCTTCCATTCTAAATGACAGCTTTGCTGGATACTGCAATTTGGGATGTAGGTCCCTGCTTTTCAAGATTTCAAATATTTCTTTCCAGCCCCTTCTTGCCTGTAAGGTCTCTTTTGAGAAATCAGCTGACAGTCTGATGGGAACTCCTTTGTAGGTGACTGTCCCCTTCTCCCTTGCTCCTTCTCGAATTCTCTCCTTCATTTGAATCTTGGCTAATGTAATTATGATGTGCCTTGGGGTGTTCCTCCTTGGGTCGAACTTCTTTGGGACTCTCTGAGCTTCCTGGACTTCCTGGTAGTCTATTTCCTTTGCCAGATTGGGGAAGTTCTCCTTTATTATTTGTTCAAATAAGTTTTCCACTTGTTGCTCTTCTCCCCCTTCTGGGACCCCTATAATTCGGATGTTGGGACGTTTAACGATGTCCCGGAGGTTCCTAAGCCTCTCCTCATTTTTTTTGAATTCTTGTTTCTTCCTCGTTTTCTGTTTGGTTGTTAGTTTCTTCCTTCTGATCCACTTCATTGATTTGAGTTCCAGTTTTCCTTCCATCTCTATCAGTTCCCCATGCATCTTCCTTCATTTCACGTATTGTAGCCTGCATTTTTTCATCTAATTTGTGAGCAAAATCAACCAATTCTGTGAGCATTTTGATGACCAGTGCTTTGAACTGTGCATCTGATAGGTTGGCTATCTCTTCAAGGCTTAGAGGAATTGGCTCTGGGGATTTTATTTGTTCTCCGGTTTCAGCCATTTTTGGTGTTTTGTTTGTTTTGTTTTGGTTTGGTTTTAGTCTGGTCGCGGCTATTACGTAGTAAGGGGTGGAGCTTTAGGTGTTCCTCAGGGTGGGGCAGCCCAGTCGCTGGGTTGTGACGGTACAGGTGGGGGCGGGGTCCTAGAGGGAAGAATGGTGCCTGTTCCGCTCTCTCCTGGACTCCGGTCCCTTCCGCCGCTTCCCCTTCGCCTGGATTATCTGCGCACGCGTGCGTGCTGCTACTTAGTGAGGAGTAGAGCCTCAGGCGCTCCCCAGTGTGGGGCAGCCCAGTCGCTGGGTTGTGATGCTGTATGTGGGGGTGGGGTCTGAGAGGCAACAATGGCGCCTGCTCCACTCTCTCCTGGATTCAGTCCCTTCCGCCACTTCCCCTCTGCCTGGACCGTCTGCGCTTGCGAATGTGGGACCACCTGGTCAGCCAGCCGCCCTGTGTGGCCTCACTGGGTCTGCGCAGTTGCCCCCCTGTGCCCGGGGACCGCCAGCCACCGCCTGTGCACCTGGGAACTGCCAGCCGCTGCTGCCTGCGTTCCCCGGACCGCACCTCCACTTTTTCCTGCCGCGACTCCGCCCCTCTTACTGGTCTGGATGAATGGTTGTTGGACTTGCGTACATTTCAATTTTCTATCAGTTCCGGTTGTTTTCTTGTTTCTAAATATTTGTTGTCCTTAATTTTGGTTGTGAGAGGAGGCACAGTGTGTCCGCCTACGCCTCCATCTTGACCGTAAGTCTGTATTAACTCATTTCATTTGCAAAGGGTCGTATGAGGTAGATGCTTATGAAAATACCCATTTTAATGATGCAGTAAAATACTTCCTCTTTGAGAGCGGTGATGTGCAATACAAAGATAACCTTTGGTCTTCATAGCCTCTGAGGTACTCCTGGCCCAGAAGACATAGTGTTTATTTTTCCAGCATATCCTTGAGGTAGGGGGACAGGTTTTTATCTCATTTAGAGAGGAGGAAATTTAGGCAAAAAGAGTTGCCCAAAACCGAGTTCGAGACTAAGTTTCTGAAAAAGACAAGTCCGGATTCAGTACTTTTTTCTGCGTTCTAGGAGACCCCTCTGGACGGAGAGTGAGAGCCTGCCGGTGCCACACCCCCCTTGCTCTCCAGCACTCTGATGTAGACAGACTTGGCAGGACTCTTGGCTGCTGCGGGACTGAGGGTTTTCAGTATTGTGCTACCTCACTTACATATGTAGAAAACGATGTAGATAATAAGTTCTTATCTTTATGCAGCCTAAAGTAGACATCTTCCTTTTGTTTTGGCTTCCTAGTATTCAACCCTTTTTCCCATTTTGGGGGAATACCCATAATAAGCCTCCTGGTAGAAACAGAGGGGCCAAGTGTGCTCTGTCCCTGTTCCAACAGCTGTGACACTGGCCTTTGGCATAGATTTGGTCAGTGGGCACTCCCACTGAGGACCTGAATTCTCATTTCCTTTACACTGTGTCGCTCCTTCTGGAGCCATTTGCGAAGGCTGTGGGAGTATTCCGTGGGTGACCAGCCTTTTCCTGCTAAAAGACAGTGTTGTGATTTCTGCTTTTTGATTCTGCAGAGCTATCCTGATTTTTTCCTACTTTTCCTGCCATCATAACCTCATCATTTTGATGGTTCTGTGAACCCCTGAGAGCCTTTAATCTCTCTTTTCTATGTAAGTTATCCAGAGCTGGGTTATTGCTTGCAACCAAGAATCCTTATTGAGGTAGAGCCTTTGTAGTTTGTGAAGCACCTGACAGCAACTTATGTTATTATTTGATATGTAGTAGGATGGCTGTCAGGAAAACAGCACATTTGGGAGTTGTTGGGATTGCCTTTAAAAAACCTGGCGTAATACATGATCCTTATACTCTGTCCGCTGCACTCCCTCACCCCACACGGAGGTTCTGAGACCACTCAGTGGTGTGGCAGCATGAACACTGTGCTGCTTGGTCCCTATGGTAAGGACGTAGAAGGAACTCATCTCCACCTCCCCATAAGTCTCACTGCAGCTTTAGAGGCTGGTGTCCCCTTGGCTGTGCTGTTCTCTGAGCTGGGGAGGGTTTGCTGGGGCCGGAGGGTGACAGTTGCTTCTCTACCTACTTATTCATCCAAGAATTTGTTACAGAAAAGGGATGAGGATGGGGTTTGCTGATTTGGCAAAACAGCAGGTACTATTTAAAGTTGCATACGTGCAGGAACAACCTCTTTACCGTGTTCTTCCTCCGGGGCCTGCCCTTCCTGTTTTCAGAGGGTCCCTTTCTCTTGTTTCATTTTCTATTCCAGCCCAATTCCTGTTGCCAGTCCTTCTTGCTCACTAGCCTGCACATCTTCCCAAAGCCCTGCTGGCTTGCTTTTCATTCTCTAGGATGTTGTTGAATTGGGGTTTGTTCCTTAGTGCCAGCTCCTCCTATCATGTCCTCTTCCCCCTCTGTCCTTAATGATGCTTCTCCTAGTTTCCATCTCCCCAAGCACACATTTGCCATTTGCCAGCCCCACATGGGTAGGAACTGAGTCTGATTTTGTCAACAGTATATGACTAGGCAGCAGGTACAGGGCTTGCTTGACACGTAGCAGGCAGGGACTCAGGGAATATCCATCAAATGAAAGAACATTGCCCGTGTGAGTGAGTAAACTCCCGGCCCCCTCCTGGCCATCTGATGCAGCAGTCCCTGCTTTTCAGAGGAGGAGGAGGTGTGAGGTAACAGCATAAATACACATAGAAGCCCCCAGCATGGGAGATCTGCCCAGGACACATTTCTTACCTGACTCTGATTCCACACCCACTAACCTTAAACCAGCCAGCAAGCAGTATGTCTCCTGTGAGTCTTTCCTGCCTGCAGTCTTCCCATGTAAACCAGGGTTTTTTAACTGGGATGGGGAGGTTGAGAGGCTGGGATGTGGGGTGGGGCATTTTCATTTGTCAGGGTAATTGGAATGGAATCTATTGGCATTTAGAGGGTGGGAGTCAGGGATCCTGTCCTGTGTGGACAGTGCCACACAACAACTGTCACGAGTCCTGCATGATTCCTGGTGCCCCCACCTCTTGCCACAACACTTGAGTATGAAAAAAAAATTTTTTTTAATAAAATAAAATTGGGTTCTAGCTGAGATAATTACAGATATGCAATTTTGCATAGGGTGAAATTTCTAGGAATTCATTGATTGGAAAAACTAAGAGAAGATTATACTTATTTTATTCAGAGCTTTTTCTCCTACCATAATTTCATAGAGTTTTGCTATTTTTTAATTTTTAAATTACATTTATTGGAGTGACATTGGTTAATAAAGTGACATAGGTTTCAAGTGTGCAATTCTACAATAGATCATCTGTGCACTGCATCATGTGTTCACCACCCAAGTCAAGTCTCCGCGCGGGTTTGACTGCCCCTCCCCTTGCCGTCTCCTCACCCCTGTGCCCCCTGGTGACCGCCACACTGTTGCCTGTGTCTACGAGTTTTTCTTTCTTTCTTTTGGGTTCATTTGTGCTTTCACTTTTATACCCCACATAGGAGTGAAATGATACCGTTCTTGACTTTTTCTGTCTGACTTAATTTCACTTAGCACGATATTCTGTAGACCCATCCATGTTGTCCCAAATGGCAGTATTTCATCTTTTCTTATGGCTGAGTAGTATTTCACTGTATATATGTACACATCTTTATGCAGTTGTTTATTGAAGGGCACTCAGTTGTTTCATGTCTTGGCCACTGTCAATAATGTTGCAGTGAACATAGGGGTGCATATGTCTTTGTGAATAAATATTTCCAAATTTTTGGGGTAGATACCCAGAAGAAGGGTTGCTGGGTCACATGGTAACTCTATTCTTAATTTTTTTGAGGAATCTCCATACTGTTTTTCCATAGCAGCTGCACCGTTTACATTCCCACCTGCAGCGATGTGGGTTCCTTTTTCTGATCAGAGCTTCTTTACCAGAGTTGTTCCCCTTTCAGAAAATCATGTAACAGAAGCAGTGCTGTAGGTCGAACTGACTTGCCAATAAAAGTCTACCGTCTGCATTTGTAGTTATAGTGTTCATAGTGATTTTATCATAGATACAGTGTGAGTCCCACTGATTAAAGATAGAAAACAACTTAAAAATAATTATTCAAAAGGCACAAAATAAAATAAATGTAAAGAGTGTAAATAATTATACTTTCAAGGTCTTTTTCGGGGGAAACTTTGTAACACCAAGTTTCAGTAAGACTTTTGGGGCACCCTTTATTTCTTATTATAGTAGAATAATATTAAAAGGAGTTGTAAGGTCTGATATGGTGGAGAACCACTTACTTTGCACCCACCTGGAAAGAGCAGTTAGTTGAAACAGCCCAGTCATGAAAGTATGACGAATCGCGATGTGGAGGGCAGTGGCTGAGAGCCAACTGACCCCGGCCTTCCCCCTGCGCTCACCAGGGCGAGCCGTGGGGCTTTGCCGAGGCTCGGTTGTCTAATCTATGAAATGAGTACGGGAGGGAATTGCAGTCTCCCCGAGCAGCCGTGGGAGCCAGGTGAAAAGTACAGGACGCACTTGAAGACTCGACACAAACCAGCAGGGCCTCGGTCCACGGCCCGCCTCCACCTTCGCCCCTCCCAGTTGCGCAAAGCGGTTACTACTTGGCGGGCTAGGCGGAAAGCGGCGGGTGGTCGTCTTGCCCTCAGCTGTCGTGCCCGAGGGCGCCCCACTGCTCTCCAGGGTGTGCGGGGAGTAGGGCGTCAGCCCCGTCGGCAGTGCCCCAAGCCGGCTGGATCCACGTCTCCGCTCTGCCCTCTGTGCCCTCACAAAGCCCGGGTGTAGTCTGCACTTGGCCTTGGAGCCCGGGCTGCGGCGCCGGGTGGGGCAGCGGCGGGACCTTTCCGGACCTCTCCTGGGGGGGCACCTCTTCTCCCCGCCTCCAGCCTCCGCCCCGGGGCAGGCGGGGCCCCAGCCGAGGCCCAGAGGCCCGGCAGGGAGCTGCAGCTTTTGCTGCACCAACGCTGTGGCCGGAGGCTGGGCTCGCCGCTGGGTAAGAGGCTCCCCGCAGCCGATCCCTGGCCCTCAGTCCGGGGCGGGGTCCCGGTGGGTACAGAAAGCACCCCAAGCGCCTGGCTGTAGGTCTGCTCTCGCAGCTGGGACTCAGGGGACTCGTGCCTCGCGTTCCATCCAGCTTCGCACTTTTCCTCCCCACCCACTACCCGCAGCTCTTTGCTTCTCGTCTGGAACTTGGGTCTTGGGACTCCTGCTTCCCTCTAGGAGTGTCCGACCTTGGGGGCGCCGAGGGGTTGAACCTTAGGGGCAGATAAAAACCGTAGAATCCCGTCTTGGTGTGGGAATTTCTGGTGCCTTCCACTTGTTGACTGTGTCACTAAGCACTGTCCGGAGCGGGGTGGGTGCTCAGACTCCAGGTTGTCAGAGGTTGGCGTTAGCCCTCCTGCCGCAGCGCGGACGCATTTATCCACCGACGAAGCGCGTGGGACAGGTGGGCACTCCCTGAGCCAGCTGCACCTGTGGCAGGTGCTGAACTGAATAGGCATAAAAGGGAGAAAGAAAGGGTCTTCAGCTTCTTTTCTTTCTTGTTTATGTTTCCCTTTAATTATCAAAGCCCAAACCTGGCTTCTTGCTGAAAGACACAGAGCAGAGCCTCTGGGTTTGTGTGGGCTGCCTATCGCTATAACGTAGGGGTCTGCCCCATTTTTGTGCCAGGTACCCCTTTAGCGGTTATGGGAAGACTTAAGAACCCTTTCTCAGTACAGTGCTTTTAAAAGTATAAAATAAAAGGCACGGTATTGTAAAGGAAACCAATTCCAAAGCACTTAAATATGAAAAGAATTTATTTTGTAGTAATATATACCTTTAAAAGTAATTTGTTAAATAATATCTAGCAGTGAATCTAATAGCTACCATAATTTTGAAGTAGTAATGAGCATAAACAATATTTCAAGATATAGGCAACACCTGTAATATAAGAAAACACCTGTGATTTCTATTGGTGACAGTCATAGTTACTGCTAAATTGCTGTGGGTGGTTTTTTTTTTTTTTTTTTTTTTTTTTGGTCTATATGTAATTGAAGAAAGTGTTACATTTTAGTTAGAGAGTGAAAAATAAAGATATAAAAGTTGTTTATTTTTCCCCCACTCAAGTTCCTGGGCTTCAAGTTAAGATTCCCTGATAGTGGAAAGGGCACTGAAAGTTAGGGGCCATGGGTTCTGGTCTTGACACTTCCAGTGATGAGCAGTGTGCCTTTGGTTTTTGAATTTCTTTGCACCTTCACTTCATTGTACAGTGGAGAAAATCATGCTTTACAGTGTATTTAAGGTGCCCAGCACTGCACCTGGTGCAGAGAGGCGAAATAAGTACCATTTATTAGAAATTGTCTGTCTCCCTCACTGGACTGCAAGCTCATGGCCATCACTGTATCTCCAACCCTGGTACATGGAATGCACGCAATAGATATTTTTAGAATGAATAAATGGATTGGAGAGGGTTGCTTGTGGCTATATCTAAAAAACCAAAATTCATCAAGGAGAGAGTTGGTGGTTTGAGAAGTAACTGTTTAAAATTTGGGCTTAAAAGAAACTTTTTAAAATTGATTTTTAGAGAGAGAAGAAGATGAGAGAGACAGAGAGAGAGATTTATTGTTCCACTTATTTATGCATTCATTTGTCAATTCTTGTATGTCCTTGACAGGATGGGCTTTTTTTTTCTTTTAAACTGGCTGAACAAATATGTAAATAACACATTTGGAGTTGGAGTGTGTGAAACATCCATCAGGGCTCGTGGGTTTGTGTGTAAGAACCTGTGGCTGTTATCCTGCCAGAGAAAATGAAAAGGAGGATTCCTTTGCACAATAGTTTCTCCTCCACCTTGCTTGTGTCTTGACTTGTTAATCCAAGATGTTGTAACACAGGAAATGTCTTATAGGGAATGGAGTGATGACGAACTCATCGTTATAGGGAACCCATGATGAAATATTTCTGGACAGAGATGTACATTTCTCTCCCTCTTTTCTTTTCACCTTTCCCTGCTCTACCGCCTACTGCAAAGCTCCTTTTTGACCCTGAAGGTGTGGTCAATAGGAGAGGTGGTTGAAGCTGCAGAGACTAGGCCTGAAGTAAGTTAGTTGCTTTTGAATTCCCAGCCTTAAAAGTCGGTGTAATCTAACAAATGTGGATGGTAATAGGCAAGAGGAAAGTAGGTCCTGCCAGACATCCCTGTGATTTACACTGTAAAAGTGCTACACTGGAGCAGGAAGATGGGGAGCGAACTTGTAAAGAACAGGAGCTTAAGAGCACACTGGGGTTATCTGTACCAATAACTTTGGAAAGGGCAAATACTGGTATTATGGACTAAATTGTATCTCCTCAAAATTTATATGTTGAAGCCCTAACCCCCAGCACCTTAGAATGTGAGTGTTCGGAGATAGGACCTAAAATGGTAATTAATATTAAATGAGATCATAAGGGTGGGGTCCTAATCCAATATAACTGGTGTCTTTATAAGAAGAGGAAGAGACACCGGGGCAGGCCTGGCTATAAGCCCTTGCCATTCTTTGCTGCAGTGATTCACAGCTCCAATCAATCTGAGATGTGAGTAGAACAAGTATTCCCATTTGAGTACCTGCTTGTGAACCCATACTTCCCTTTTCTGCTCATTTAGAGGATAACAGAGTTTTATAAAAGGAGGGGACCTTTGAAGCCATCCAGTGCAATCCTTTATCCATTGAAAAAGAAAGCATGCCCAGAACGGTAAAGGACTAGCCCCACCTGGCACTACCTGGGGTGTGAATCTGTGTCTCTCAGCTTCTGATGCACCCTCAAGACAAAACCTCACCAGGATGGGGAACTATGCCATTTGGTTAGACATAGGGAAGACATGAGCTTGGGGAACCTGGTATACCTGTTACCTAGCCTACCTCTCATATTTCCTAAACTAACCAGCAAAGGATTCAGTTTGGCATCTCTTCAATCATTTTCGAACAACAGACGTATAAGGGATAATTAAAGAGTCTTTTCTCATTGTGTTAAGACCTCACATGCTTATTTTCAGGGTATAATATGCCTGACTAATTGGCCAGTACCTGTTTAAAATGAAACCCCACCCTTTGAGTCTTCTTGTATGTGAGACGCTGAGTGGGAATCCCAGCACTCCTGAGGCTGCTGAGTAATTTTACTGTGACCATTGAACAGATTCGGGAGACAAGGCCCAAGCTGATCCCTGCCATGTGACTGTAAATTAATTCCACATCAGGCCTCTCTTGAAAAGAAACCTTCAATGTATTTGACTAGAGGCCAACTGTGAAGGATGAACTTGAAGGGGAATTACACTGTGATCATCTGTACACTAGAATATGAGTGTTCAAGCTCCCCCTGGCTAAAGCAAGCAGAAAAACAAGGCATATAATTCAATCAAAACCTTTAGCTTTCGGTTGAAATAATCCAATTGACTTATTTTCTGCTTCTGGACCTACAAAGTAAGCATTTTCCCTCTGTAAGCATAATTTCCATTTTCTGCTTAGTAATGTGTGACTTAATGAAATTGTCAGTGCCTCCCCATTAGAAGGCTTTCTGGTTATAAAATGAGTGGAGGCCAGGGACACTTGCAGAAAATCTCTCAGCAGCAAAGGGGGCCACTGTTCATTGCCAGATCCTCATTAGTAACCCTTAATCAGTGACTCTTTATGGAAAATCCCTACCATTTGCCCGTAGGGAACTAAAGAAGCCCAGTATGGCTAAACCCTGAATCATTAGGGAGCTGGATATGATTGCTGTTTCCTGGATGATTTGCTCCTCAACCACTACCAAAGTCTTGCTTCACAGCTTAATATTTAAACAACTGTTTAATAATATTTACTTTTTTATTTTATTGATTTTAGAGAGAGATTGGGGGGGGGGAGAGAGAGAGAGAGAGGCATGAATTTGTTGTTCCACTTATTTAGGCATTTATTGTTTGTTTCTTATATGTGCCCTGACTGGGGAATCGAACCCACAACCTTGGTGTGTTGGGATGACACTCTAACCAACTGGGTTACCCAGCCAGGGCCAATATTTAATAATATTTAAACAGCTTCAAAAGCAGAGTTTTCACTTGGTTCTGCAGGACTAAATGGAGATTACGTCATATTCTTTATTTGTTAACAAAATAGCAGTCCAGCTACACAGGCGGGGATAGTGCTGCCATTACTTAAGAGGAGGTGTGCCAAGAGGAAGGGCGCAGCCTGCGTAATCCCTTTATAGGCCACTCATTCGATTTTCATTTCCTCTCTCACCCTGCTTTGGACCTTTGCTGCACTTTGAGCAATCCACTACTGTTGTTGCTTACACCCTCTCTTCCTTATCTCCTCCGGAACACAGTCATAGTTCACATTCTTCCTTCTTTGTCCGCTATGGCTAATTTTTCATAGAAATTCCTTCAACATGTGTTTTGCATTTACACCTTTGTCTGTGTTTTCATTGTCTAATCTAAGCTCTTACTGGTGATTGAATTTCTGCAACAGCCACTTACGGACCTTCACATTCTAGGTCTTTCCTGTTACAGGATAGACAGACTCTTCATATTCATTACCATCTCTGCAGTGCCTAGCACAACACCCGCCACATAGGATACACTAAAAAATGCTGAGCTCAGCTGAATTGCTCCAATTCGTCCTCTCAACTTTCTCCAAGTTGTCTTTGAAGACGTCTATTTTGTTAAGAACGTCTCAGGACTCTCACTGCCATTAGTGGGGACCACAAGCTTAAAATGGGTGCCAGGGCCCAGCAGGTGACATAAAAAGTGACACAGGCCATGTGGGGCTGGGGCGAACGGGATCCTCATGCAGGATGTGGATGGGCCGGGTGACTGCTTATCCGGGTGTTGACATGTGACAGTGTGGGCTCGTTGTCAGAGAGGCCAAAAACCTGGAAATTTTTTGGTGAGATACACAAAATTTTTAATGTTGGCACTAATTTAAAATTTAAGAGAACATTGTGAGCCAAACAAAACACAGCTCTGGCCTGCTTTTGGCCCACAGGTGGCTACTTTGTGACTGACCCCTAGCTGGGGTTATGATTGTCTAGGATTGAGACCCCAAACCAAAACTTTGCTTACATACGCCTTTCCAATCTAGTTTCTCCCTCTTCCCAGTGGACATCTACCTTACGCTGCCTTCCTCCTTGACCACAGTTATGCGATGCTCATTCTAGGTGACTCTACTTCCCAAGCCTCAAACCTGCCTACCCTATCCCAGACAGGCCCTTGCCTTCACTGTGCTGTTTCTGCCCACATAATTCCCCTCTCTTCAGCCTCCTGGATGTCAACTTTGACTTTTTTCCTCCTAAGGGCCCTTCCTACCTCTCATGCAGTCATTCCCCTTTTTCTACCTCTGTCTTGCCTGAATCTTTATTTGTGTTCCTAATGCCAGCACCTAATCAGGTGCTTGTCACTCATACCTGGACCACTGCATGAGTCTCCTGACTTCCAGAACTGTTTTTGTCTCTCTTCCAATTTAATTTGCTCCCTCACACGAGATTCATTTTCTTAAAGCTGCTGCTCTTTTCCATCGCTTCTCAAAACGTTGATCCTTCACTAGAAAGCTGCAGGTCCACAGCATGACCCTTTATAACTGGCCTATGACGTTCCTTTCTTGTTTGCTCCTCACAATATCGGTCCAATCAGGTTGGACTTGTGTTGCCCAAACATACTGTAGCCCTTCCCACCTTATCAGTAAAGAATTCTGGGAAGGAGTTGGC
Source organism: Glossophaga mutica (assembly GCA_039655065.1). NCBI lineage: Eukaryota > Metazoa > Chordata > Mammalia > Chiroptera > Phyllostomidae > Glossophaga > Glossophaga mutica. The sequence goes on along the minus strand of CM077303.1, from coordinate 60,931,051 downwards.
ACACTCAAACATGTTATTAAGAAAGGCTTAACAAAATACCTATTTACAAAGGTGTGGGCAAGGTTAAAGGGGAACCAAGAGTGGCGAAGCCATTGTATTGCTTTGGGGCCTGAAGAAGCAAGTAGAGGGAGTGATTGCTTGAGGCTCAGCAGGGAGGGATCTGAGGAATAAATATCCCAATCTTGCTCTTTTTCCAGCCTCTAATCTGGTTGAACCTAACTGGAAGCCAGAGGACAAGGCAGGCCAGATGGTACCTGCCCAGCAGGTCAGTGCTCAGGGCTCAGAGAGGGCTGGAGAGAGATCTGGAGGGCAGTCACTGTCTCCTGGTTCATTTATTTAATGCTGTTTCCTCCTCTTGGAGTACCTTCCCATCACATTTCTGCTGTCGAAAAGCCACTAGTCTTTTACCTCCTGCTCAGATTCTACCTGTTCCGTGAAGCTTTCGCTGATTATTCCTTCTCTTGCCCAAACACCTAAGGCATTCAGCTCATACTGATTACATTGTCCGTTGCTTCTGCTAGTTAAATCTAAACTGGAATATCAACACAGGTTTTTGGAAGCCAAACCGAACTCCCCTTCCACTCATCCAGAGATGCTATAGGTGTTGGAAAATAATGGTAGCCCATTTCTTACAATTGTTCCTGAGAAGGTGGCCAGAGACATCAGTGCTACACTCTTGGCAGACTGCAGAGGTTTTCCTTCTAGTCACCACCCCAGGGAGTGACTAGAAGGGCCCAGATACTTCACATGTGTCTGTGGGGCCCCAGTGTTGAAAAACACCAAGAGGTTTCAATCTCTGTGGGAAAATAAGTGCATCAAAATGTCAACAAGTAACTGAGTGACAACAAAAAGTTGCAAGAAGGGCAAGATGAATAACAAGACTTACAGAATCATCCTGGGCTGGTGGAACTAGAGAAGCTGGGGTGCGGGCCATGGCTAAGATAGGAAACAAGAAAGGGCATTTAAGAGGGCACAACAGAGGCGGGAAGAGGGACGAACATGTATTCCAGTCCACTAGATCGTAAGCTCTGTCAGCACAAGGACTTATGTG